>BSBM01000062.1:8340000-10740000 GCA_027924585.1 Larix kaempferi
TAATAGATCTATTGTTGTTTTCTATTTTTAATTCATTTTTAATTGCACTCATGTGAAATTTGTAAAAAAACATAGGTCATTTATTTGGCCTATAACTTTTGATTGGCTTACCTATTTCGAAAACAGAAGAGAACCCGCACAAGAGCATGAAAATACCTACAACCTAGAAAAAAAAAAGTATTTTGATTATTTTTATACCATGATATAGTGGCTCAACACTTGACCATGTCGTTTTAGGGATTCACTGACTTCGGTAATTTAAAAAAAATATAAAAGTGACTTTTAAAATTTTGGAAAAATAGCCTCGCACAAGATTCTTCTGTTTCCTATGCCTCTACATATTTTTTTTCTTGTAAATTGAAAATTTACATAGAAAACGGGTGGCTCAACAAAAGCATGTGCATTATGTTTGAGAAAACAAATAACATACCAATATTTGAATAATGACATTTTGGGGTGGTTATACCACTTTTCCATAAATAAAAGTTATATATTCCGGAAGGTCATCCGTTTTTCTACGTTTCATATGTTTACACCTAATCCAAACAAAAATTGTAGGTAGCTCTAATAATTCAGTTTAATGATAATATTTTTGTTTTTCCAAAATGTCATTGCAACTAACGTGTCATAATTGGGTATCATTACCTTGCACCAGCCTAAGTTCACTCAAGAAAATTTTCACGTTTAAGGAGTTTGAAAAGTGCTTAAAGAAAAATCCGTAAATTTTGTTTTTGTGATTTTTACGAGTCCAAAAAAGTAAGAAAAGTATACTCGTGCATAGCCCATGTTCTCTAATTGACCTGTAATCTTAACAATTCATGTCAGAAATTCTATGTTGCCAAAATACTCATTGGGAATTTCATAAAATGACAAAAATACAAAATAAAACATAAAATATTCTATTTTGGTTTCAAAAGGATGGTAAAAGTAACTTATTTTTACCTTTCCCAAGAGAGAAGAAAAAATCCCAAATTAGTTGATCCTTTAGATAAAGATTGTGGGAAGATCCAACAACCATTCTCGATTCCTTTAGTAAGAGTAACTTATTTTTACCTCTTTGTTTTTTACCTTTTCCAAGAGAGAAGAAAAACTCCCGAATGAGTTAATCCTTCAGATAGAGATTGTGGGAAGATCTAGCAACCATTCTTGATTCCATTAGTTTCACGTAAGAGGTATCGATCCCACCTCTATTTTTATGGTTGAATTTTTAGTTTCCATGCTAGCTTAAGTCTTTTTTAAGGAATTCTTCTTGAGGAAAATGCATGCCCTGGGTGTTGCAAGGGCCCCTTTCGAGAATTGTGAGAATCAAGGATGTCACATTTCTCCATGATAGGAATTAATACAACACTACCGTACTGTGTGTAAATGCAGACTAGGATAGACATGATGTAACATACCCATAATTCCAAGTTATTATTTAAGGAAAAAGGGGTATAAACCTTTTTCATTGATTTACCAATAAAAAATTACATTAGTCTTCTCACTAAACATACTTATTTTAATTATAAACACTTCCTTTCTCTTAGGTCTCATGATGTGACAATGATTCTTACAAAAAATAATCTTAACTCTTATCCTAACATGACATATGCCTTAAGACTATAAAGGGTATGCTTTCCTATTACAAGAGTATGAAAATTCTAATCCAAACATAGTACTTCTACATGAAATTCAATTATTGCTAAAACATTCATACTGTTCATTTTTCACTAAGGATGTACACTAATTCATACATACAATGCTTTCACATGAAGTTCCTCTATTCATTTCTTATTAAGGATCTACACAATACTTCTACATGAAGTTCATTCACTGATATTCATTCATACTATTAATTTTTTTTCACTAAGAATCTACAGTAATTCAACATGGTAATTACTGCTCAATATACTTCTTTTTCTTCACAATACATAGTTAATATAATGAGAATTTACATCATCAAAACCCATTAACCTTCATCCTGCTCTAATAAGAAGAAGAAACCCAAGGATCATTACCCAAACTGCACTTACTAAGTTGCATAAACCCAAGGAACAAAATTGGTGGTTTAAAAGAGAAATACAGACTCAACAATCTGGCTTCCGCAACTCAAAATATTATGCAATCTAAAAGTTTCCATAGTTTAAATGGTTCTACAAACTAAAAATTCCGCATTTTATATGGTTTTGCAAACTAAAACTTCCACAACCCCGATTTCCGCATTGCGGGTTGCGGGAACCTATAGTTACAAGCTTGGGTTTTTATTGCTTCTGCAGTCCCGTCTTCCACTTTGCGGAATGTGGGTTGTTGGTCTATCCTCCAAAAAAGGAATATTTTTAGCACTTATGCAATCTGACTTCCATGTTGCGGAATTGTAGATTGCGGATCCATCCTCTCCAAAAGGAATATTTTTAGCACTTCCACAATCTAAATTCCATGTTGCGGAATTGTGGATTGTGGATCCATCCTATACAAAAGGAATACTTTGGAGATTCCAAAATCCAAATTTTGCATTGCATAATTTCAGATTGTAGATCCACCTTTTTCCAAAATGAGCACAATAACACTTCCACAATCCAACTTCCGCAGTGCAGATTGTTAAATTTTCAGAATTTACTTCAATCTGATCTAGGATCTTAACTGAGAGAACAACATGTACAGCAAATCTACAACATATCAATCATGGACACAATAATGCAAGCACACAAGAGACACAGAGTTTACTTGGGGAAAACCATAAAGGTGCAAAACCCCAATAACTTCCTCAGAGATAGATAGAGCAATGATACAACCAGAATACAAGAGATAGGATTCTCCTAGCAGCAGAGCCTCCTCCTCCACAAGTGCGCCACTCTCCCAAGTGTGAGTGAGAGAATAGAATGTGTAAAATGAGAGAGACACACTCTCTATTTATACACTAACTTGACTTGACCTTTACTCAACTAGGTCAGCCTCAACTTAACCACTTAACATAATGCTGACTGGGTCGACCCCCACTAGGGTGGTCTAATAACCATTTGACCCACATGGCCGACCCCCAATAGGGTGGTCTAATAACCCTTTGACCCACATGACTTATACAGGGCCGACCCCAACAAGGTGGTCTAATAACCCATCAAGTATAAGTTAAGACACTTACAATATAAATGACGACACTTCCGTATAGAGGAATAATAACATCTCTATAGGAATAGAATATACATATATGTGAAATACATTCCGAAGTTACATATACATCAACACAGATTGCATATTGCGGGTCTTAGTCCTTCCGATTGCGGAAATGCGGATCTAGGTCTTTCCGACTATTGAAAAGCTGATCTAGGCCTTTCCATTTACAGAAAAGGAGGATCTAGGAGTTGCTCGACTGTTTAAAGGTTCAAGTATTTACTCTTGATCATATTTCGGTTTAAAATCGAGGAAACAATTTGTGTCCAACAACTAAATGCTCTGGGATCACTATTAAATAATGAGGGTTATAAGTAGAGGCTGCAAGGGTAAACCTTGCCCAAACAAGCTCAAGAAATTAGACAAGAAAACAAATATTTGACATACGGTGCATAATGAACATTTATGACTCCACATCGTACTTCAATACAGATAAAAATCAAATCTCTTTGATGCAATAAATAGATAAAAATAGAATGAGCAAGGATTCAAACTTAAAAGTGTATTCTGATGCAGGGAAATCATGCCTCTATCATACTCTAAGAGGATTCAAAATAATGAGCAGAATATAGAAGAATTATGAAACATATACACAATGTACATTCACATTTCATAACACATAGACCCATCTGTGACTTTAAATAATTTTTTCCATGAACCCTATGCAATATAATTAACCATGGAACCTGGTAATAAACTAGAAGCTGAATGAGGTAGGAACAACCATGCTACTCCCAACCGTAGATCTAGAGTTGTTACTTGACACACTCCAATAACCCCTGAGCCAAATCCTGCATCCCAAGAGTGGGAAACAATTAACCTCTCTCAAGTTCGGTTCACTTTTACCTAACACAAGGTGCTCACACATCAAATATTTTTGCTAACACCATTGATCTCACACATCAAATCATGTTTCCTAACACCAGGTGCTCACACAACAAATCCTTTTTCCTAACACAAGGTTCTCACATAGAAAATCATTTCATATCTAGACATTCTAAGCAATGTCCTGCCTCATGCATATCTCCTTTTATTGTTTATTGCCTAGGTCTTTTGCAAACAGCTGATTCCTCCTTAATCCTGTGACTGTTACGATCCCTATTCTTAAGGGAGTGCGTCCAGTTCCATTAATGCACTCTTGACACCTACTGGAGGTTAACTCTTCTTGTCCCCCCCCCTCTTGAGCTGCACTATTTCCTCTTTCAGTGTGGTTGTCCTAACAAAAACGATTTCTTTTATTAATTCAGAAACGTTTTTCTGACATATGTCCATATGTGGACTCTTGGTGTTTTCAAAACTGAAAAAATCATTCTTATCCAAATAACTATTGAATAATAAGTTAATCAAATAATTATATTAAAAAAATCAAATTGTTTCATTTGGGTATATTACACATGATGCACCCCCCCCCAAAAAAAAGAAAAAGATGATTTTTCCTTGGAAATTTCTCATGAGGAGGGTCTAATCTTCTTTTTGTTGGACTTATGCATGATTTCAACTAGAAAAATGTTGGAGTGGAGGGAAAGAGAGCATGAATTGGAATACAATATTGCAGGAAATGACCCAAACACAATGCTTTCTCTCTAGGAGTGTGGGTTGGATAAATTATTTATAACTGTGGGGATGAGGACCCAAGTTCCATTTCTCTAGTATTTGTTGAGGATGTGTAATGGTCAACGTTTATATTTTCAATTTTGGGTCCACTTTCTGACTTTAGAAGTGGAATACATCTACTTCCTAACTGGCCTCTCAAGAAAAGGGGCCCATGTTTCCCTATCTGAATCTAGAGGAGGAGAAAAAAACACAGATTCATTGACTCAACAGTATTTCACTGATGGGACAAGAAAGGCCAATGTGAATATTCCCATCAAGAACTTCATGGATGTTCCATTGAGGACAATTTTGTTTACCATCGCTCGGGTTCCTAGGAGTGAAGCCCCGCATCTAGAAATTAATGCTTAGATACAATATGTGTTGGGATGTATGAATCCTACCATCTTCAATTAGAGTGAACGCCATATCATGAACATGAAGGATCAACTGACCAAATATAAAATAGGTTGGCTAAAACAATTTGGCTATGGTTCTATCTTGGTATCCTTTTTCCTAGAGCAGGTTCCTCTTCTGCGCCCACGAGGTATAGAGATGTACAGTCCATACTAGCAAGAGCCCCAGATGAGGAGATGGGTGGATTTTATGTCCCACGATGGTGGTGGCCCCATTATATACTATGGACCAATCTTCTTCAAATGACTGTGAAGGAATCTCATTATGATCAAGGATTATTCCTATGCGAGGACCAATTTCAGAGGGGATCGTAACATGGTGCACCGAGAAGATGCTCACTAGTGTGCTCTAGGTTAAAAGGAAATCCATGTTTTTTTTTATGCATCTTTAGAATGTTTTAGGTTTTTTTAGTTGTGTATACATACTAATCGAAACCATTATTTATGCAGACGTTGGGCCATCTAGAATAGTCATTTATTTTCCCATTCTGTGGTGAGGCGAGCATGGGGAAATAGTTTCCAAGGATTGCAAAACGGTGGAAGAACTCAATGAAATTGAGAACAACCTTGAGGGAATTACCTTGGACATATTGAATATAGTGGTGGATGAGTTGCCACGACGCCACAAGTGTCATACGGTTGGATTTTCCGAACGGATTGGTTATTTTCTCTTGTGGGTTGCTTAGGATATCATTTTCTATCATGAGCATCATGTTTATCCTTTTCTATTGTGTGCATGTAGTGATATCTGAAAGCCATAGGCTTCAATTTTTTGTCACAATTGATATAAAGTGATTTCTAGAGGCTTATGTACTTTTGGAACTACGATGTGACACTTTTTCTATGGTTTATAGGGAGATCCTATTTCGGCTATTATATACCTAATTGTGTTTATGTATAGTATGTGTTTGTGCTTCTTATGTTCATTTTATGGCGAATTTTTTTTGTATATGTGTGTTTTTTTCATAGTAGGAGAATTGACAACATGTTTTGTATATGTGTTATATGCCAATTTAATATTTAATTAGCTAAGGAATCAACAATTACATTTAAATGTCTTGGAACCTGTTCATATTGAATAAATTCAAATAACATTTCCAGGAGGTGTATCCCTCTGTAAATTCTAAGCAAAGCCGGATCGCGAATGGAATAAACGTGGTTGAGTTGCGACACCACAAGTTGGGATTCCATGTATATTATCATATATCACATGCCAAACGAAGAAGCTTCGGTTAATAGAACTATCACGGTGTAATACTCAGTGATGTTATTAGTCATTATACCCAAGCAAATTCCTCATGAATTCACTAGCTCATATGTGGGAGATTAACCACCTCGGTTCCAAAAGCTAAGTTCCGGGTGTGTCGACTAGCACCATTAGTGAATCTGGAATACATAGACATCTAGCATAAAAGCACAAGTCGTAATAAGTAATGATGGGTGAAACAAGATCCTCACACGCAAGAGAATAAGAAAATTCACATCACACTAAATTTATAGTACATATATACAAAGTACACATGTAGGATAAACCTAAGAATAATAATTTTTGAGATAGAGCCCATGTCGAGGCTCTCCCAAAGACATACCATCGTAATCTGCTAACTCATAGGCCCCTTTTTCTAGGATGCGTTTAACTATGTAGGGACCATGCCACATGGATTCGAAGTTTCATGCACCTAGTTTATCATGCATCTAATCATAAGCCAAGACCATATCACCTTCATTAAAGGTGTCGGGTTGAACAAATTTATCTTATTGAGCATTGAATCGCTTCTGGTGAGCTTCATTAGCGAGAGAGACATCACGGTGAGTCTCGTCAAGTTTTTTTAAGTATAAGCTGAACCTTGCAATAGTATTGTGTAGAAGTTCAACAACTAACTTGAGAGATGGAATCTGAGATTCAATAGGTAAAACTAATTCGAGTCCATACACTAAATGGAAAGGTGTGAAACCAGTTGCAGTTTTTACTGAAATCCTACTGTATGCCCAAAGAGATGGAAATAACTTTACGTGCCAGCTGGATTTATGTGTTTCTACCATCAATTGAATCATGGTTTTCAATACCTTATTGATGGCATCTACTTGTCCATTTTCTTGGGGATAGTATGGAGATGTGTTTTCATGATGAAAACCATGTTTGGCACTTAATTCAGCCATCATGTGATTAATAAAATGGGAACCATAATCAGTAACTATGGCTTGCGGGACTCCAAACCTAGCGATGATGTGGTTAAAAATGAATAATGCAACCATTTTGCAGTTTTTGGTGTATGTAGGCATATCCTCATCCCATTTTGTAAAATAATGAACAACGACGATGACATAACCATCCCCCCTAGATGAGGTAGGCTTACAATGCACGAAATATATACCCCATTTTGAGAAGGGACCTAAGTTAATGATTGGATCTAGCATAGATGGTTTGGAGCACGTTTTAGGTTCATTAGTAATATGTTTTACCTCGTCCTTTAATTCCTAAACTATTGCTAGATTAACCAATAAGTCTTCTACTTGGTGTCTTTTCTGGTGACTTGCTGGAATCAATTCTCTTCAAAGTTTTAGTTTCTTCCATCCATGCCAATTTATCTTTCAAATGCCATGGAATTTATTTGTTTCTTTAAAATTGGTAATCAAATATTACTCCAAAGTTTCCTTCCAAAGTTATCCTTTGAAATCCTAGCTACAGGCTTAGGTAGAGTTCTTCCATTACTCCTTAATCTACCTATTGATTATTAGTTAATTCCACATCTCAAGAACCTTGTAAGGATTGCTTTAATTGTCTAGAACCGTCTCTTATAATTCCTTCCCCTCCTTTCCCACAATTGCGTTTGGAAGCATAAGCTCCAACAAAATTTACTTAAAGCATCTTTGTTTTTGTGGGAACCAAGTATGGTGTAGGTGTTTAGTCCTCATGGTATTGTCCTTTAACGGAGGTGCGTCATAGAAAATATTAGCATGGCATATATAAGTATGATGGAGTGAAACTAACAAATTACAATGTAGCAAGTGAGGAAATATCTCTAGAATTAACTTATTAAAGGGTGCAAACGTGCTAGTCAAAATAATCAGTCACGACCACAACTATGGTGCAATCTGGATTTTCATGTGTAAGCACTGGGAATTTCATGTGTAAGCACTGTGAAGCCTAGATTTTACATTTCATTAGCAGGTTTTAACTTTTAATTCAGTACTTTGTTTTAGAGTTGTGGGGAAGTGATTCCCCTACATTATGCTCCTTAAGTGCGCACCGGACATTAGCAAATGCGAAGTACACGTATGAAACAAACCCTTTTGTAACAAAATACACGTGAGGGATTTACAATTTTATTTAACTTTTGACATTAAATACTTGAAATTAATGAAAATAAAATATGAGTTATATGGTAAAGTTATTTCAGGATGAATGGAATTAAAGTCTCAAGCTAATATAATAAGAAAGATAAGATAAATTTATTGATGTCCAAAGAATGACCACACTAGTAAGTTAATGTGAGACAAAATTAAAACCAATTTCTAGGAGCCTTGGTAGCTTTTTTTGGCATTTTCACATTTAGACATTTTGTGAAATAGAACATTGCAAATCTCTTTCCTAATTTCTATGAGTTTCGAAAAGTAATATTATGAGATTGAAACTTTAATAGGATTTGAAGTATTGTAAAGAAGGATCAAGAAAATGACTTGTGAACATGTGCTAGTAATTAGCTTCGTTACATCATTACTATAAAAGGTTACACTATATGGGTGCATTGTCTAGGTTGGATACTTAACAATGTATTCCAAATCGCCTAATATAAAATAGCATGCCTTCAAAACAAATTGAATAAGGGAGATGAAACTTAGTAAGCAATCGAAGTTTAAGTATCATTTTAAAAGAAAAAGCTATTCCAAAAGTTATGCAAAAGCAAGATGCTCAAGTTTGTGTTTGGACCTTGTAACTGGTGGTGGTAATGGCCATCCCAGTTTTCATGGTAAAGTTATTAGATCATATGAACATAGAGCACAATTTGTTTGTTTGAAGAATAAAACAAAGTAGATAGTAAAACTATATGAACTATTTCTCTTTCTTCAATCGTTAGCTTGTTATAAGCTTCACTAGTTTTGCTCACCTTTAATGTTTTCAGTTTCCAATATCTATTTTATAATTTAGCACATGGCCTATTTTGTAAACATTATATGGTAGTTGATTGCATATTATGACTCTTTGATCATATCAATATGACTCTTTGATCATGATGTGAGATCGCCTCTTTCATTTTATGGTTGATGTTTTATGATAGATGTCTATGAAAGATGTTAATAATGTTGGAAACCTAATGCTACATGATTATGATTTCACAATTAAACGTGTACATATTATAAATACTAGTTAGTTGTTAGTCTAATAAGAATAATGTGTAACGACACCTTGAAGGCCAATGGATCTCTTGGAATCTAAATCCCAAAAGACAATCCCCAATGCATAAATAAGTAAGTGATTTTTACATTGAATAAATCAATTTGGGAGTTATTATCTCTCACAATGGTATCAAAGCTTAGTAAAGACTAGCATAACTCCTGCTGCTCAGGTAGTCATCCTTACTGGTTGCTCTCAATTTGGCTCACTCTGCCCATTCTCAACATTTTAGAGATGTTTCTTTGCATTCTACGCCCTCCTCTATCCTACGCTGTGCCTTTTGTGCTTGCTTAGCCTGTCTCTCCAGATACGTTTCTCCTCATACTCATTCCTATCCTTATGCGACCGTTGGAGCTGCATTGTAGTATAAACCCTCCTTATTGTGATGAGTGAAACTTATCTTTCTCCATCGTGATGCGTGGATCTCTCCATCTAGAATGATGTGTGAACCTGCACCCTACACTACATTTATTGTTGCATGGAATGAGAACTCTCGAGAATTTGAGTGCTAGACTCCTTCTGCATGAATTGTGAAGACCGTATAGATAACACTGGAACTATTCTCTCTCCTTTTGAGTGGTATCCAAAATCGTGGATGCTATAGTGAGTTCTTACTATTGAAGCTCAGACTAAATGAATGCTGGAGTCAATAAACTTTCGAGGAGTGTGTTCTATCTCAATTTTTAATAACACTGAATCTATGACCTATGCGAGATAGAGAAAATGACATCCACAATCATCCTACCTTGAACCTTTACTGTGTGGACTGTGACAGCTGAGACCGTGACTACAAATTCATTTACCTTTAAATTGTTGCTGCGACCTGGAGCTATAGTGTGTGGCTAAGTAGATGGGGATGGAGAAGATTGCGATCCATTGGAAAACGTGGATCTATGATTTTGCTGCGGTTGAAGTCTGTGTTTTGAAAATTTGCATCATGGTCGTGTTTTTGAGAGCTAGCTCATGAACCCTAGACTGTGAAGGGACCACTGTAGTGTTGAGTGCTGTCGGATTAATCATATCACCAGCTATCGTGACAGATGCGTTTTTTTTGGAGCAATTGAGTTACGAAATCCTATTTTTTTCAACATTGAAGTCAGCATTGGAAGCTTGTATCATGGTTCTCTTGCAGTGAAAGCTGAAGAGCCCATGAGCGAGCATTGGTGAAGACTCCTAATGCAAGATGCATTTTAACTGAATGGTGTTTCCACTGATTACTAAAGGGTTGCCTATATCCACTGGTGCGCGCATGGACTCTTTGAAGGTTATGCACATTTAAAATTTGTATGCTATGACCCCTCAAAGGAGTTGCAAAACCCTAATTTTTAAATTGATCAACAACTGTAAGTAGTGTCAATTTGGTCGACTTGGATTCGTGTTTCAATTACGTATATATTGAGATGTTGGAAGGCTAGTATGTGAATTGAGTTATTGGGGTGATCGATGCACACTAAGATAGTCTACCATGTGAAGTGCTGTGCACTCATTCATAGGTGGATACTATTGAAAAATTGTATAAAGCCATAAAGCTCTGAAGAGCGGATATTCTTGGATTGAATAGTTCTCTTAAGTGATAAAAAGGTTTTTAATGCTATTATAATAAAGCTCTGGAGCTCTAGAAAGTTGTAAGGAGGTTAAGCCTAACTGTAATGGTATTATAATAAAGCATTATAAAAAAGCTCTAAAGCTTTGGAAAGTCCTAAGGAGATTAACCCTAACCCTAACTGTAATGATATTATAAAAAGGTTCTTAAGCTCTAGAAAGCCGTTAGGATGTTAAACCTATTTAGTAAGTAGTTAAAACTGTGTATATATAAAGAGTACAAATGCTGTAGAGTTTGTACTGTGAGCAATCCTCTTGATTTATTATTCAGAGAGTTACTTGTGTCTCTTTGAATCAGTTTGTGAAACAATGGACGCCTTCAGCAGTCGTAATCACGGAGGGTTTCATTTGCATTCGCTGTTGTTTGCTGTCTGCGTATTCTTTACTTCTCTTTCGTTGCAGGTTGATGCTGTGAAAGCAGGAGGATTGACCATTCAGACATGCTCCAAAGGAGACATTTCAATAAACCAGAAGAACACTGGATTGTCAACAGGTATCCCTGTATTTAACGTGGAAATTCTCAACCAATGTAGATCTGGCTGTGCAATATCAAACATCCACGTCAACTGTGGTAATTTCGCATCAGCAATAGCAGTAAACCCTAACTTATTCAGAAGATTGGCAATAGGGGATTGCTTGGTCAATGACGGCAAAAGGTTGGCCGCTGGAAAAATTGTCTCCTTCCGCTATGCCAACAGCTTCAGTTATCTACTTACAGTCACTTCTGTCACCTGCGTTGCTTAATTATTTACATCTTTTTCTAAACCCTAAATTATTCAGAAGATTGGCAATAGGGGATTGCTTGGTCAATGACGGCAAAAGGTTGGCCGCTGGAAAAATTGTCTCCTTCCGCTATGCCAACAGCTTCAGTTATCCACTTACGGTCACTTCTGTCACCTGCGTTGCTTAATTATTTACATCTTTTGCTATCTATATTGATAAATAATGATAATGTTAAACAAGTTTTTGATATATAATACTAATGTTGTGAAAGTTTTTACCTCCATTTCGCCTATCATTGTCGTTTCTTGAAATTTGAGTGCAGAGTTGTATAAAAGCCAGAATGATTAAAATCGTAGTACTCTCTTATAAAATACTTGTATACTTAAACAACTAAGAATACTTGTATACTTAAACAACAGAGTATAGTAGCATAATTCGGCCCTATTGGCATTTCCTGTATGGAAATTCGAGGTAATTCGAATTAGTCCAATATTCGGTACAGATATGATACAAATATAAATTCTTACTAATTAAAAAGTAAAATTTAGAAACCAATTTTAATTATTTAATAACTATAAAATATAAATAATATTCAATTTATTACTTTCTTATAAAAAGGAATGGTTTTTAATGTACATTTATGTTAATTTGGTTTATATATTTGATTAAAAGTATTATATATAAGAAACCTATTTCCGTATTTTATCCGTATTGGATTTTTTTATTACATATTTTTTCAGTATCGAATCGTATCTATATCTATATCCGTATTCGTACTCAAATTACGCTACTATGCAACAGAGTAATTTTATAATATAGTATTTTCTTTTTTAAGTAATGATTCCACTATACAGGTCGATAAAGTATCTCGCAATTAAACATCTTGTTGGAGAGAACTCCCGCAACATTTAGAAAGCTGCTAATTTTGGAAAAGATAACCATTTTTGGGGAGAAAGTACCAATTTTGGCGACAAGGCAAAGATATCGCCGTAGCGCAAATTCCGACGGGAATTGCGGCGATATGTACAGGAAAGTCAAAGCGCGTGGTACAAGGAAGAGGCCGAAGGGAGAACTCAACCACCATAATAAAGGTGCCGAAGATGAAGAGAGGGTTCAGCTACCCTCATTAAGAAGAAGGACTACAGTCAGCATTGCTTGAACCAAAGAAGAAGCAACGGGCCGATGCATTAAAGACTAAGGACTGCAGGAAGCGGCGATGAGACAGGAGGCGGCCATGAAAGTACAGCTAGTTGACTGTAAGTGGTCAGGGTTGAGTCACTGTTGGGATAAGGCCCACAGTTTTGTAACTGCGATGAGACCTTCGGGCCATCTATATATAGGAGTCTTTTGTATGTAAAGTGGTTGGACACATAGTTACAAAAGTTATTAAGTAGAGAGTAGTCGAGTCTTTTGATCATACAGAGAGAGAGAGAGAGTGCATTGTAAGAGTCAGTGGAAGAGTAGGAAGGAGAAGAGGAGGGGTCTATAGAGAAGGGCTCCCACAGGAGTGGAGTTTCCCAGAAGACCTCTGCTGCAAAGAGTTGCGGCGGAACTGTGTTTTACTCTCTCAAGTTGTTAATAGAAAACACAGTTCCCGTGGACGTAGCTTCCCTCCTGGAAGTGAACCACGTAAATATCTGAGTGGTGTGATTGCATTTGTGTGATTGTTGCTCTTATTCGCTTATCTTTACTGTTACATGAATGCTTCCTTCAGTTTATAAGTAATGTATATGGTCATCAGTTTAGTTCTGGTTGATGCATAACAATTGTGAAAATCATAGTTGAATCCTAGCGAAATAGATCTCTGTTCAATAAAGGATAATGCTTGAGTATTGAATGAGTATAATGCATGAAGAGTTCAGTTAGAGCATTGCTTAAAGTAATATTTTATACAGTCACATCGTTGTGAAGTATTAAGGGTTAAGCACATTAGTGAGGATTATGCTTAGAGACTAAGTGATATTAAGATCTCTCAGTAAGTGGATAAGGGTGTTTGAGTCAGCGTATTAAACCAGGAAGTGGCTAAGTGTCACATACCGCAGGGACAGAAAGGAGGGAGATATCGCATCTGCGATATCCTAAGTATCGCTAGACAAGATCATATAAGGAGGAGGCTTATCGCACTGCCTGTGTAATGCGACAAGACAGAGGTATAGCCAGAGTAATAGAAATAGAGAAGTTAGCCCTTTTGGAGAGGACTAAGGAGGGTTTTAAGCACCAGGGATGCCTCAGAACCTGGCTGAGGACACTTGAGTCTTCTGCCACCCCATTAGAATCACTTCGGGTGAGACTTCAGGTTGCTTCTGCGACCTGTTGCCGAAAGGGCCAGTGAACTAAGGGTTATGTTGGTCTAAAAAGTATAGCTAACCCGGGTCTGCCCAGAACAAGCCAACAAATGGTTCCGTTGCCGGTTTGAACACATTGAACTGATGTTCTGTTGGCATCCTACCAAGGAAGAACTTAACCAGTGGGTTGAGTCAAAAGAAAGAGAGTTTGCTGTAAAAGAAAACAAGAATCCTAGACTGAGCACTGAGGCTTGGCTACAGAAGCACATTTTTACAGATCTCCATGAGATATTCTTTGTAACCTATGCTATTGAGTTATATGATTGGTTATCGAAGCTTGCTGACAACAACGTTTTCAAGAAGAATCGAGAAGTTGTCTGGACAGCAGGGCTGATTCAGACCTTGAAAGGTGTTGATAATCCTATCTCACGCGCAGTAGACTTCTGGCTTGCGAGTTTGCTGGAAGGCTTCATCATAGAGTTCGCGGTTGATCAGAGAAAGAGTTTCAGCGAAGCAGAACGGTACTTCTTCAAGGGTTATCGCGGTAAGTACCTAAATTCTCTGAATCTGTCCATTAAGCAATTACTATATGAAAAAGGAGTACTGGATATATTCTCAGATGAATAGTAGTATGATATTGTAATGTCAGTAGACTCTGAGAGTGATTACGAGTATATTGGACATACACGTAGTGGTAAAAGATACAGAGTAAACGATTCATCTTCTTCTGAAGAAGACAGCTCAGATAATCCTAGACAACAGATTCAGAACCCTAGGACTCCTCAAAAACCAGTCGGGACTCAGAGTAATCCCGTAGGAACCCCATCCCGTAGCTCCCATACAGCGCATACTACCGCTACACCCTCTACATCTACACCGCCGAGTGGTAGTAATACAGTAAACCAGAACCCACCACCTAGAAACAGAATGGGAGATGATATGAAGTTACCGACATTTAAAGGTACAGGGTCGGAGGACCCTGAGCAGCACTGGTTCTTATGCGAAGCCATATGGACCATTAAGCAAATACAAGATGATAATGTCAAGCTTGTCCAGCTGGCCACCACATTCAGAGAAAGAGCATTAACTTGGTATATGAAGTATACCGCTGGACATAACAGAACACTTGCACAGGTTAGAACTGCTATGATCAAAGAGTTTAAAAAACCTAAATCTGAGTCACAGTGCATAGCAGAACTTAAAGACATTAAGCAATTGCCTACGGAGACTGTTTGGGATTTTGACCAGAGATTCAAAACCCTCATTGATCAGGTAAGCTTTGAGCTTGCGCCCCAACAGCATAAAGAGTGGTTTATCGCAGCAATGTTACCACACATCAGACTTCCACTAATGCAACAGAAATTAAATACACAAGATGAAGCATTAGAAATGGCAATGAAACTAGAGGCTTCACCTCTAGCAGAGACTAGCGCAGGTATGGCTAATCTGCAAAATCAGCTAGCTAACCTCACCTTACAGCTGCATGAAATTAAGAAAGGAAAGGAGGTTGAGCATGAAATTTGGTGTACTAAGTGTAAAGCGCAGGGACACAGTAAGGATAACTGCCCTGTCTTTGTTGACTATATCGCCAGTGGAGCTCCTAACCCGTTGATGCAGAATCAGGGGCCATGGTGTGAGATTTGTAGAACTAGAGGACACAGACCTCAGGAATGTCCTCTCCTTCAGAAATATGTGCAGACACCAAAGAACCTATATTGCAATTTTTGTAAATCTGTTGGACATGATGAAAACAACTGTAGAGCTTATGATTTAATGATAGAAAGAAAGCATGACTTTTACAGAGTCCAATCAGAAGCATCTAGACCATCAGCAGGTCCACAAATTGATCCGGCTCAGGGAGGCCGTGGAGGAAATTTCAGAGGCCGAGGACGTGGAGGAGGCTATGAATTTGGCTGTGGCCGTGGACCTATTACCTGTTATAATTGTGGAGGAACAGGACATTACGCTAGGGACTGCCAGAACCCTACTACAACATGCAAGTATTGTAAATCTTATGATCATACAATAGAGGAGTGTCCCATATTGATAGCCAAGATCAAGGACGCCAAGCCAGCAGCCAATCAGACTATCCAGTTTATCGCTGCTGAGCAGAAAGAACCAGAACCACGAGTTAATGTTGTAACTCGCAGTGGTCTCTCTACTAGTAACACATCGCAGGATGTGGAAAAGACGACGGGAACGCAGTGGGTGCGCAAAGCTCCAGAAAAATCTATCCCACTTGACCTACAGAAGAATAAGGAGGCATTTCAGCAAGCTAAGACCTCCTTTGCTGAACAGACACATTCCAGATCACCGGTATTACCATCTCAGGGTATACCGCGACAGCCACTATATGATGTTAGTACTGTGCAGATACCGCAGGCTAGCACATCTGGAAGATGCGATGAAGAGGAATTGACAGGAAGTGTACAGTCCTTCCTGCAGAGTTGTTTGAAACTTCTGAGAAATGAGAAAGCTGTAGAGGAACTTCATAAAGTTATTGATCAATGTCAACAGAGTCCTTCCTTAAGCAACACACAATGAACTATTCACCATATAATGGGCCATACAAGGACAGGAAGAGAGATGAGGCTCACAGCGCAGATCGGACTATTTGAAATGGATGAGGTTATCCTAGACTTAGGATCAAAAGTAAATGTCTTGACTAAGCAGACATGGGAACAAATGGGTAGTCCAAAGCTAAGAAGATCCCCTATCCATCTGAGACTAGCCAATCAGCAGAGAGTATCACCGATGGGTCCCCTATCGCATGTCCCAGTTGACATCGATGGAGTTCACACGTATGCAGATTTTGAGATCATAGAAATTATTGGTGATACCAGACCCTATCCAGCTCTATTAGGTATTGATTGGGCTTTTGATAACAAGGCTGTTATCAACTTAAAGAAAAGGCAGATGACATTTGAAGATACTCAAGTTCGGGTTATCGCACCACTGGATCCTTTACAGGGTCCTCGCTACATTGAGCCGATCAAAGCAGAAGAGGAGGTGCATAACATGGAAAATTTGTATCAGATGACTTCTAATCAGACAGATTACATCGATCCTACAGCCGATGGACATATTAGCTGGAGATGCGATAGTTCATGCACATCAGATTCAGATGTCGGCTTAGAGAATTGGCAAAATAGACTCCATGAAGTTTCTACTCGCAGATGCGCATTCATGACTAAATCACTGCGATGGATTGGAGCAGAGAACAGTTATATTCCAACTTTTGATGGATTAGCAGATGTCAATGATTTTTTACAGGAGTTTGAACAAGAGATTCCTCAAGAGCAGAGGATGGAGGTTTTTGACCTTGCAGTTAGAGCTACACCTGCAAGATGGTGGTACACACACAAGGAACATATCGCATCATGGTATGATTGTAAGAGATTGATGTGTATCAGGTTCTCTAAAGAAAGAGACTGTATACAGCAGAAATACACAGGAGAAAGTGATCCCAGAGCACACATTATGATCTGTGAACAGAGTTGGCTAAAAATTCCAGCAGATGAGTTGGTTCATTTGTTTATTCACACACTGGATACAGTTCCAAGGAACTGGTATACAGAAACAGAGCTAAGAAAAGGAACTATCTCATGGCCTATTATGATAGAAAGCTTTTTGCTTACTTTCAGTTTTGAATCTGAGTATCCAAGCATTGATCGGGCCTTGAAGATCATAAAGACTAAAATATTTTATGATTGCACATTACCAGTGTATTCGCAACCCGAGTGGGCTATTCAGATGGAACATGCTTTGGAATGTTACAACTTCGCACAAGATTCAGGCGATGAGGATGAAGATCCTCGCAGTATCAATATCGCAGAAATAGAAGGTACGCGTGAAGTTGAAGGACCACACTTAGAAATTCCAGCTGTAACAGAACCAATCAAGATTAAAAAGAGCAATATTGGCACAGAAACAGAACCTAAGTTTGCCTCTATTGGAGATTATTGGGATGATGAGACAATTGGCCAAATCACAGATCTATTACATGAGTATCAGGACCTATTTCCTACCAAGTTTACAGAAATGAAGGGAATAGTGGGTGACTTAGGAGTCATGAGAATACCGCTTAAGGAGGATGCTAAGCCGGTTAAGCAGCGTCCATATAGGTTGAACCCGCAGTATAAAGCAAAAGTAAAAGATGAAATAGATAAGATGCTAGCAGCAGGCATCATTGAGCCTGTTGAAGAAAGTGAGTGGGTTAGTCCCATGGTATTACAAGAAAAGAAAACAAAAGGAGACATCAGGATCTGTGTCGACTTGCGCAAACTGAATGATGCATCGCTGCATGACCCATTTCCGACACCCTTCACTGCTGAAGTCTTAGACAATGTTGGAGGACAAGAAATATATTCATTGACTGATGGCTTTTCAGGCTATCACCAGATAAGAATCCATCCAGACGATAGGCATAAGACCACGTTTGCGACAGAATGGGGATCCTTTCAGTATACGGTAATGCCCTTTGGTCTTAAGAATGCCCCAACAATTTTTTCTAGAGTAGTTGTTGCTGTTTTTAAGGAATACATCCATCGATTTCTAGAAGTTTATTTTGATGATTGGACTGTATTTGGACTAATCAAGAAGCACATAGGAGATCTGAGATTAATGTTTGAAAAATGTAGACAGCACTAGATTTCCCTTAACTTGAAAAAATGTATATTTTGTGCACCTTTTGGTACTTTGTTGGGTCACATTGTTTGTAGACAAGGCTTGATGGTAGATCCTGTGAAGATCGCCATCATTGTCAATTTACCAGCACCCAACTCAGTAAAGCAACTGAGAACTGCACTTGGTCATACCGGGTACTACAGAAAGTTTATTAAAGGTTATGCCAAGATTACCGCACCAATGGAGAAATTATTGAAGAAGGATATCAGATTTCAGTGGAATGAGGAATGTCAGAAGAGTCTCGATACTCTTAAAGAAAAAATGGTTACAGCACCTATTTTGGTATTTCCAGATTGGAACAAGCCTTTTCATGTTCATGTGGATGCATCTGGCATCGCGCTAGGCATTGTTCTCACGCAACCAGGAGAAGGGGGTATTGATCACCCTATCGCATATTCGAGCAGGAGATTATCAACAGCAGAGAAGAATTACACCACCACACAGAGAGAAGGGTTAGAAATGGTGTATGCTTTACAGAAATTTTGGCACTATCTGTTGGGTGCCCCGTTCAAGATGTTCACTGACCATTCTGCATTAAAGTACTTGGTCAATAAGCCAGTGTTAGGGGGAAGAATATGCAGATGGCTATTGTTGTTTCAGGAATATGATTTTGAAATCATTGTCAAGCCAGGAAGACTAAATGCAGGACCTGATCACCTGTCAAGGATAGACTCAGGTGAAGAACCAAGTAATTTAGAGGATAACTTGCCTGATGCGCAATTGTTTTCTATTCAGGTCGCAGACGAATATTACGCAGACATAATTCAATTTCTCACTACAGGGTGGGCACCGTCTGAGTTTACTAAGCAACAAAAGAAACAATTAGTGGTGAAAGCAGCAGATTTCACCTTGATTGCAGGACATCTCTATAAGTTGGGTCCAGATGAAATTTTGCGCAGATGCGTTATGCCCCATGAGAAACAGACCATTCTTAAGGAAGCACATTCGGGCATCGCAGGAGGTCATTTCGCAGGAAAGCCTACTGCTCAGAAAATCCTATCAGCAGGATTATGGTGGCCTACATTACATAAAGACAGTAAAGAGTTTTGCAGATCATGCGATATCTGCCAGAGGGCAGGAAAGCCCTCCAGAAGAGATGAAATGTCGTTGCGACCACAGATAACGCTACGCGCATTTGATAAATGGGCTATAGACTTCGTGGGTCCTATTAACCCACCAGGAAAACAAACTGGTGCGAGATATATTATTACAACAACAGAATACCTCACCAGGTGGGCTGAGGCAAAACTAGTAAGGAATTGCGATGCTGCCACAGCAGCACAGTTTATTTTGGAAAACATCATCACTAGATTTGGATGCCCAGTGATTTTGATGAGTGATCAAGGCACACATTTTTTGAATCGCACCATAGAAGCCTTGACAGAAGAATTTGAAATCCAGCACCATAAGAGTACACCATACCACCCTCAAGCTAATGGTACGGTGGAGGCTTTTAATAAGATATTAGAACATGCTCTTACAAAGATTTGTAATAGTCAAAGAGATGATTGGGACCTTAGAGTTAATGTTGTATTATGGGCTTACAGGACCACATGCAAGAAATTAACAGGACACACACCTTTCAGCTTGGTGTATGGACAAGAGGCTGTTATGCCTATGGAATACATTTTACCCAGTCTAAGGATTGCTCAGCTTACAGAGATGGCCGATTTTGATACTTTAGAGGAGAGATTGGCACAGCTGCTCAATCTGGAGGAAGACAGATTTATCGCAGGATTCCATCAGAAAGTGCAGAAAGCACGAGAAAAAGCTTGGCATGATAGGCATATCAAGAACAAAATCTTTTAGCTTGGAGACTTGGTACTCCTTTATGACAGTAAGTTTATAAAGTTCCCTGGAAAATTCAAGACTCATTGGTTAGGGCCATATCAAATTCAGCAAATAACAGATGGAGGTGCTATTCAGCTTCGTACTTTGAGTGGGGAGTTTCTTCCTACCTTGATCAATGGCAGTAGGCTTAAGCTGTATTATGAAGGCCATGCCACCTCCTAGCCCTAGCCCAGAAAAGAAGCAAGTGGTGCAGATGTCCAGTGTAGTTGAAATGAGGCATCGCACCCTAAGGAGTCTACACCGGGAAAATACTTCAAGTAAGAGTTCGCAGCAAGTTTTTCTGGTTGTTGCGATAATTTTGATGCGATGCGAGTTTTTGCACTTTGCATTTCCAGGCGACGCGATATCGTATCGCAGGAGACAGAAGACAGATCGATGTGATAGCAATTTTTGAATTGATTAGAGGGCTAGTCACTTCGCCTTCTGACAAGCATTAAGTGTACGACTGACAAGTATCTGTTGTACTAAGATTTGGCAGCAGTACGTCGATTCTTCTAGATTTGGAAAATTCGATGCGACACCACTCCGGCGCACAGTTTCCCAGCGAAATTTCAAACGGCGTTTTTCAATAAATGGGCGCGGGGGTGCTGTCTTGTCTATGCATTAAATGCCGCCAATGGGTCCAGCTCACTGGTCCGTTGCCATTTGAAGTTCCCGCCTTATGATAAATACACGTCTTATTCAAAGAACGGGGTTACTTGTTCATTTTTATCGAAAGAGTTTAGAGCATTTGAGAAGAGCAGAGCGTATTTTCAGCAGAATTTTTAGCAGAGAAGTCAAAAACAGTTGCAGACCTTGATTTGTCTCAGAATAGCAATCATAGGAAGTCTAGAGTACCACATGGGAAGGTTCCTCGCGCCAGACGAGCCTTTCGAAGACGTGTTGCAGAGATTTCAACGGGGTGGAATTGAGTTTGCTATGACTTTGCCCGCGGCTAAGAAAGGAAAGAAAGTTACTGCTGGTTCTCCATCCACACGACAGTCACCAAGGACCTTAGCTAATATGGAGTATATCGAGACCCCGAGTAGCACAGAGTCAGAAGAATAGGAGCAAGAACTTCCGGAAGAAGTCACAGTCGCTACTGTATATTTCCCACCAAGGATAGAAAACGCACCAAAAATTGTCCTTCCGAAAGACTTTAGATATGAACTCATACTCCCACCACTGGATAAGCGAGTGAAGGAAGAAGGTAACCTTTGGGGGAATATGCATGCTACTAAGTTTGCTGATTATAATCTGGGAGATTATAAGCTTTACCCACACTTCCGTCGTGATCGTTATATGACAATTGAGAGGAACCTAAGGACAGAGCGAGATGAGTTCGTCCCCATGGACCATGCAAGCCATTTAGCACCGTCGGGACTGCTCAATCTCCTAGAGATTCCGCACTTTGGACGGGGTCCAGAGGTAAATGCTGTAGTGCGGATGCTACTTTCATGTGTGCATGGTGGTTACTTATGGTTGGGTAACTGGATAGATGTTAATGTTGACCTTATTCACCGCATTATCGGTCTGTCGAAGACTGGCCTTGACCCTCAGATAAATATTGATGGCGCCACAAAGGATACCAGGCTCTCAGCCAAGCAGGTTGCTAAGTATAAGCTGCAAAGAGGAGGTCGCGCCTACGATGTCAACTCAATACACGATGAGGCCTTGCGATTTACTGTTAGTCTGTTGGCAGGAAAGCTCCTCTTCAAGGTGAGGCCAAAGGAGGTCACAGGCTCAGTCATCCGCCTGGCGATTGAAGTCATAAAAGGTAAACCTTACAATTGGAGTTTATTTTTGCTGAATAGTTTCTTTCAAGACTGTGCGCAGGCGCAACAGGATCCGCTTCACAGCTTCCACTTCTCGTGGCTACTGATCCTTATGGCTTTTATTGGATGGAAAGAGCCGCCCAATTCGCAGTTTCCACAACTGGAACCAGGGGCGTGCAGAGGCACAAGGTATTCAAATATTTGGGCGAGTAATCACCCAGAGAAGCAAAAGAACAACGCAATGGTATTCCATGACTATTATATGCTATTGCTTGAGACCGTAGCAACGATTCCGCGTGTCGACTCGCAGGTCATCGATCTTTATCATTCCAAGCTGGAATTTAAAGTCGACAGGGATAAAACATATATCAGACCCAAGGGATTCAGGAAACATAAGGAATGGGCCCCTGGCCCATATCGCATGGATATCCAGCAGGTTGAAGACACCATTAGAAACTGTTTTGATGAGGAGATGAAACAGATGTATGATGATCTATCATCTGGCCTAGTTCCAGTTGATGCTCCAGATGATGCTCCAGAAGATGTTCTGGAGATGAACCATCTGGTCGCAGATAGGCACGGAGCTGAGGCACAGAGAACGAGTCACATATGAGCATAATGTTTTACTTTCCAACGAAAATGTGCAGCTCATTGTGCAGCATGAGGCAGAGAGTGCCCAGTTGACGCAATATGTTCAGCGAGAGCAGGATGTCTCTCTTGTTTTAGAGAATATCACAGCAGAACTTCCGCAGTGCGATATCAAGCCTGAGTTAGAAATAACTCAAAAGATAAGAAAAATAGCAGAAAGAGCAAAGGCTCTAGATGAAGAGAAGAATAAGATGGAGGAAGAATACAAAGCAAGGATTGCTACGCTTGAAGGGAATAGGCCACTTACTCCAGAAGAAATCCAAGAAGCACGAGTGCAAGCTATCAGAATTGTACAGACACAGATGCAGTGTCGAGTGGAAGCAACAGAGGCTATCCTAGAGGATGCATCAAAAACATGGCTGGAGCTAGAGGAGCTCCCACAGAAAGCAGAACTCAATCAGCATATTAAGCACTTTGAAGATGCGATATCTAGAGCTGAAGAAGAGTACAAGGGCTTGAGTGCTCTTGCGAAGATAAGGAAGAAAGGAGAAATAACGCAATTTCAACAGCAAGTGCAGAAGTACAGAGAACAGCAGATCAACCTGGCTAACGCAGTTAGCCCGCATGAAAGCAAAGTCGCACATCTGGTTAATGAATTGGAGAAAAAGGTGAAAAGCTTCACATCAAGTAAAGGAGTCATTGAGAGCACAGAAGACTCCTTGGTAATAGCTGAGCTGCTAAGCGTGGTGCAGGAAGAAGTAGCAAGCATGGATGAAAGTATTAAAGCGCTTAAGGCACAATTCGCAACAATCTCACAGGCAGCAAAGGATAAGCTTACGCAGATGAAGCAAGTTGATGTTGCGAGTTGCTCGGGGACGAGCCACAAGTAAGTGTTAGGGGAGTTGTTGGAGAGAACTCCCGCAGCATTTAGAAAGCTGCTAATTTTGGAAAAGATAACCATTTTTGGGGAGAAAGTACCAATTTTGGCGACAAGGCAAAGATATCGCTGTAGCACAAATTCCGACGGGAATTGCGGTGATATGTACAGGAAAGTCAAAGCGCATGGTACAAGGAAGAGGCCGAAGGGAGAGCTCAACCACCATAATAAAGGCACCGAAGATGAAGAGAGGGTTCAGCTACCCTCATTAAGAAGAAGGACTACAGTCAGCATTGCTTGAACCAAAGAAGAAGCAACGGGCCGATGCATTAAAGACTAAGGACTGCAGGAAGCGGCGACGAGACAGGAGGCGGCCATGAAAGTACAGCTAGTTGACTGTAAGTGGTCAGGGTTGAGTCACTGTTGGGATAAGGCCCACAGTTTTGTAACTGCGATGAGACCTTCGGGCCATCTATATATAGGAGTCTTTTGTATGTAAAGTGGTTGGACACATAGTTACAAAAGTTATTAAGTAGAGAGTAGTCGAGTCTTTTGATCATACAGAGAGAGAGAGAGAGTGCATTGTAAGAGTCAGTGGAAGAGTAGGAAGGAGAAGAGGAGGGGTCTATAGAGAAGGGCTCCCATAGGAGTGGAGTTTCCCAGAAGACCTCTGCTGCAAAGAGTTGCGGCGGAACTGTGTTTTACTCTCTCAAGTTGTTAATAGAAAACACAGTTCCCATGGACGTAGCTTCCCTCCTGGAAGTGAACCACGTAAATATCTGAGTGGTGTGATTGCATTTGTGTGATTGTTGCTCTTATTCGCTTATCTTTACTGTTACATGAATGCTTCCTTCAGTTTATAAGTAATGTATATGGTCATCAGTTTAGTTCTGGTTGATGCGTAACAATTGTGAAAATCATAGTTGAATCCTAGCGAAATAGATCTCTGTTCAATAAAGGATAATGCTTGAGTATTGAATGAGTATAATGCATGAAGAGTTCAGTTAGAGCATTGCTTAAAGTAATATTTTATACAGTCACATCGTTGTGAAGTATTAAGGGTTAAGCACATTAGTGAGGATTATGCTTAGAGACTAAGTGATATTAAGATCTCTCAGTAAGTGGATAAGGGTGTTTGAGTCAGCGTATTAAACCAGGAAGTGGCTAAGTGTCACATACCGCAGGGACAGAAAGGAGGGAGATATCGCATCTGCGATATCCTAAGTATCGCTAGACAGGATCATATAAGGAGGAGGCTTATCGCACTGCCTGTGTAATGCGATAAGACAGAGGTATAGCCAGAGTAATAGAAATAGAGAAGTTATCCCTTTTGGAGAGGACTAAGGAGGGTTTTAAGCACCAGGGATGCCTCAGAACCTGGCTGAGGACACTTGAGTCTTCTGCCACCCCATTAGAATCACTTCGGGTGAGACTTCAGGTTGCTTCTGCGACCTGTTGCTGAAAGGGCCAGTGAACTAAGGGTTATGTTGGTCTAAAAAGTATAGCTAACCCGGGTCTGCCCAGAACAAGCCAACACATCTAATTAAAAATGAATTGGCAGTAGTGTACGTATTCCAAGATTTATTGGATGGCATTCATTAAGATCGTTTGAATCGTTTGAATCTACAGCCCTTTCTCCATTATGAAAATTAAACTTACAGGGGTTTATTGTCAAATATAATTTGGCATTCCTCTTTTATTCACTTTTATTCAAAGTATGGTATAGGGATTATATCTAGGAATTATATCTGAGAGGTTAGTGCTGCACTACTTATATTTAGATAATAGATAATTGACATGCTCAATCATAAATAAAAATAAACAATATTTTTACTCCATTGTATATAATTTTTTAAATTTTCATTGCTTACATTTAATGTTAATATTTAGAAAATTTATCATATATTATTTCTAGAAATATAAATCCATATCCTTCCACAATTCTTTCTAAAATTACACTTACACAACATTGAAATGAGTTGTTAAAACTTATGGCTAACATCAAGAGAATCAAATATAATTCCATATTCTTCGACAATTGTTTCTACAATTACACTTCCACAAACATTGAAATCTGTTTTAAAAACTTACGGCTAACAGATCAAAATAATCAAATTTGTGTTTAAAATTTAGATAACACAGCTTGTTCAAGCTGATGGGTAACATAAAGAGCATCAAATTTGATAACACAACTTTTGAAGGCCATGGTTTGACTTCAAGGCCCATTTTTTCATCATACTAATATAATTTGTACATATACAAAGGAGGAAAATTGGTTAGAAGAATTATAACTTCTTAATAATGGGATATTAATGACATACTTTTTGTTCATATTTTCTATTTGTGATATTAATGAATTATTTCACACTCATTTTGCATTATTGTTTCATTATGCTTGTGTCACACTTATACTATGTTTATGATGTGATAACATACAAAGAGTTTTATCTAAGAAAACCAAAATCATGGAGATAAAACAAGACAAAAATAGAAAATCTAGAACATTTAGCTTGATATTTTACATATATGAGTTGGTGCAAGTTGGTGCAAGGTAATGATACTCACTTATGATGTGTTAGTTGCAATGAACTTCCTAAGCGTAAAAAGTTGAAACTTAGAGAATCAGATCACCTTCCATAATATATTATTTTTATCTATGGAAAATAGGTATAACTCCCCAAAATGACATTCTTCTAAGATTGGTATGCAAATTTTTTTAAAACCATAATGCATATGTTTGTGTTAGGTCCCTTGTTTGCTATGTAAACTATCTAAATTTGTAAAATATATATATATAGGGTTGTAGATAATAGTATCTAGTGCAACGCTATTTTCCAGAATTTTTCAAGATAATTGTATATATTTTTTAAATTAAGGAAGTTAGGAAAGCCCTAAAAAGACAAGGTCGAGCATAGGCCCTACTCTCATGCTCTCATGGTCTGGTGAGGAGCTCAAGGCCAAGGCGCCACCAGTAAACCATGTAAACTTTGTAAATTTTGTTAATTACTTTCTAAGTTGTAATTGTTGATTTAAACCTAGGAGAGTGAAATAATTCACTAGGAAAGAGGGGTTGACTAGCTAGAAAGCCATGAGAATCTAGGATTTTTATCCCTGGTGCCCGTAGGCACTTAGTAACTACTAGTATGATTTCCTAAGGTCTTAAGTGTCTCCTTAAGTTATTATGAACTTCTATGACTTATATTTTAGGGAAAATCTATTTTATTGCTAGATAATCCTAAATGACTACCCTAAATATTATCATTATAAATACCTATAAAGAATACCCAAAGAATATCATTAATGATCATAAAAGGAAAGAATTTAGGTTTTTTCCATTGAAGGATAGGTTATTCTGTGATTTAAAAAAAAAAATCATTATGAGTTAATTACACAAATAAGCACTCTTTCTTATAGATATAGATGTTTCAATAAAGTACCAAAATATAAATAATTGAAATAATTTATTGTAATACTTCTTGGAACGGGAATTAAAAGGCATATTACAATATGGCCAAACATATACGGTAGGGTAATGGTAAATCTTTAAACATCTACAAAGAATATATATTTTAGTGATCACCACTATGCTAAGATCACGGGGGGCATCACTTCACATAACATGCATAATTAATGAATTAAAAGAAAAACAAGGATAGATTTGGAGTTGTGGAGGAAATGTTAGTTATCCTTTCTTTTAAGTAAAGACTGCGACCCCATTAAAGGTAAGAGTCGGGCCCAAGTTTTAACGGATGGGATTTGTGCTTAATTTATGGGATTTGCATAATATTTGTCGATGGCTAAAGACTGCTAGGAAGATATCGTCGGTGGTGGTCTCCTTGATGGAGTGCCAAGTGGTTTAGATGCCACTCGTGACCTCATTGCGAGGAGGGGAAAATACCAACTCTGCTCGTGGCGTAGGGAGGGGGATTTCCTAATGAAATTTGGTTTATGCACACGGTTGCTGGGGAGAGGATTTATATCTCAGTGGTCCCTTAAAGATGGGGAAAGTTGCATTATATCTCGGGAAGTACACGCATATATGGAAGAGGGGATCAGTAGGGAATGGGGGCAGAGTAGAAGTCTTGTAGTCCTTTGCTCAGCGTAGGAGGGTGGTAAGCTACCATTTTTGGTATAGAAGAAGTTTTAAATAATCCCCTCTCGATCGCATCAAGGGGGAATACAAATTTATACAGCTTTGCGATGGAAGAAGGTTGGTATCTGATCGCTTCCATAAGAGTAAGTGATCTCTGCTCATTGTTTCATATCTTCTCCTCGCATCACAGAGATATTATTATCTGTACTTGATTACATTTTGGATTTTGTTTCGACGAGGTTTACATTTGCAATCTATGCATCTTAGTATTTCTTTGACATAATTAATATTTTTATTACGATATATGCATTATGGTCTTACTTTAAGAGAGTCTTTTGAAAATCGACCTGTGCTTAAGGTTATACGATCAGTCGATTTCTGCATCATTACCCCAATGTATTTCAAACCCTTTGTGGAACGATCTATGCGGTCCAATAGTTTTCTTAAGGTTGTTATTCAACCGATCTATTAGATCTTAACATCATTTTGTTTAAGATACTTATTATTGCAAAAATATGAGAGTAAGAAGTCCTTGATAAATGGTTCTACCCTAGTTGATTCTTGCCGAGCTCGGGGGTGGCCTCTCAGTGGCAGAAATATACACCAACAGAGAGCCAGAAGGTTGGGTGGAAAGTTGCATTACTTTCTCATATAAGTATTTTCATTATTGTTTTTCCTTATAAAATTATGAGTTTATGAATGTGTACCTTTGCCATGAGTTTCATTGTTATATGATTATAAGGCAAGGTATTAGATACTCGCATTGTTATATTGTTTTGAGGATGTGAGTGGTAAATATATATATAGTGATCATGAGTTCCTTGATTGATTTGTTTACATATGTAGAGATTTGGATATGTTAAACAAATGGAAACACTTTTATATTTAACTAGTTATGAGATATGTGTCTCATATACCTCATGAAGAATATGCATTTATAGTCATTCCATTAACATGGTGATTGGGTGGATACTATACATTGTTGTAATTTAAACATAATATATATATGTATAGATTTAATGGAGTAATACTTTGAAAATGGAGGGAAATGCATTGAATCCTTGAATATACTATGTGTGACAAATGAAAAGTAAAATGCTTGCTTAGAAGTAAAGTGGTCACAAAAGTCAGGGATACTCATACGAAGAATTTAATTGTCGGAAATACATAGAATCCTTGAATATACTATGGGTGACATATGAAAAGTAAAATGCTTGCTTAGAAGTAAAGTGGTCACAAAAGTCATGGATATTCATATGAAGATTTTAATTGTATCGACCAAGTGCTATGTATCCTTTGTATCAAACTAATTATGCATGGAGAATAAAGAAGTTGTTTTGAAGTGTTATAAGTAATAAGGAAACCATGATTATCCTTTATGTGAACAAGGAACCTATGAATATGTTGTTTAGACATAAAAAAGTAATTTCCCTTTTATATTAATCTATCAGTAAACCGTGGTTGATGGAATAGAATTAACATTCTCTTGTTGTAGGTTGGAATCATCATGACTTGGGTTATATTTTAATTAGAGTAAGATTTAAGATTGATTGGGAAACCTCCTCTTCACATGATGAGGCCCAAGTCAAATAAGGTTAAATACAATTAACAAGTATGGTTAAAGATAACGTTTTATATTTATGAGACTAACATATCTATTGCAAGACAAACAAATACAAAATTTTATACCCCCATTTCCAGAATATTCCAAAAAGGTAATTTGGGTACGTTACAGATGGTATCATATTTGCAGTTACAACACTTGGGCCTATAGGTGCTCAACATGAAGTAAGGAAGTATGAAGGTTGTTAAACTAACAAATCGATTGTTTTGTTTTGTATGCATGGGAGGAATAAATGAAGGAATAATGTATTTGAGTTAAACTTCAAAGTTCTCCAATAGGTAACTAAAGAGATAAATATGTGAAATTTTATGGCGAGGTATGTTATTACATTACCCAAAAAAAAATGTCGGATTAAAACCGTAAGTATACGATTAATGCTTTCATTTTGTTTTAAGCATTATGTTTACATACTGAAAAAATGGAAGTTGGGCTATAATTTTTACTCTTGATACATTATAGGTAGAGTTTAGAGGTAGTGTTGGGTGATGACACTGTTGTGAGAGTAGTTGGGTGAGCGACTATCAAATTTTAGAGGGAGTCCATGCATCCCATGAGGTTGAGAGATGTGTTGTACATCCTCGGGTTGAAGTAGAACCTTGTTTCAGTTTCCACTATTGATGACAGGGGTTTTGGAATGTATGTCCTAGATAGGAGATTGTATGTTTTTCTGAGAGAAGCATGACCATCTACTTCATATGCCATTGGAGTTAGATGTGGGAAAATTTACAACATTATCTTCCATCCTCATCATGCATTGGCCCACAATAGCAGTAGCAGCGCATTGTGTGAGTTGTGGAACAAGAGGATGGCCCACCTTCATCATTCAACTTTGAGATTGTTGAGGGAGATGTCTACAGGTTTACCGTAGTTCATCACATAGAAGAGTTGTGTGTGTAGAGGGTGTGCTTTGGGAAAGTACACCAAGAATTATTTTCCGAGTAGTGATAGAAAATGAAGAGGAGTATTGGATTTCATACATTATGATATATGTGGATCCATGTCTTCTTCCTCATTGACAAGTTTTGAGTACTATATCAGTTTCATTGATGATTACTCCAAGAAGACCTAGATCTACTTCCTGAAGAAAAAAAAGTCCGAGGAAGTCTTGAAGAGGTTTCAAGAGTTCAAATCTCTTGTGGAGAACGAAATAGGGAGGAAGATTCAGGCGCTCATGTCAGATAATTAGGGTGAGTATACCTCCAAGGAGTTTGATGAGTTTTGCAGATAGGAGGGAATCAAGAGGCAGTTGACTGTTCCATATACTGTACAGCAGAACGGAGTTTCCAAAAGGAAGAACAGAGCTATAGTTGGAGCAACTAAAGCCATGTTACATGATCAGACTCTTGCTTTATTCCTATGGGATGAGGCATGCAGTACTGTTGTTTATGTGCAGAACATAATTCCACACCATGCCTTAGAGTGTAAAAATACCGAGGATATATTCACCAATAAGAGGCCTGAGATAGGCCACTTCTGCATATTTGGATGCCTTACATATTCTCATGTCCCTTGTAAGAAGAGAACAAAGTTAGAGCACACTGTAGAGAAAGCATCTTTGTTGGTTATGATGAGACTTCCAAGGCCTTTCAATTATACCTTCCTACACAGACGAAAGTTGTTGTGAGGATGGAGGTGAGATTTGAGGAGGAGTGGTCCTTTAGAAAGTCTCATGACACAGATATGGTGGAGTAGCAAGTTATTACTCCACAAGTGACAACATCTCAGGGTTCATCTAGTCATAGTGTATCATCATAGGTTTTGGGGGTGACTGATCCACAGGTTTCAGGATCTACAGGTTCAGGGACTCAGTCTACAGAGACTTCTGGTATAGGGACAGGTTCTCGGGTCATAGGTTTCACCATCACATGATTCAGGTTCACATGTTTTTAGTTCACCGGGCACAATATTTCAGGACACATATACTTCTTCAGATAGACAGTTTCCAGATGAGGATGTTCAAAATGAGGGCCTACCATAGGAGGCTACTTCCAAGAAAAGAAAGCCAAAATGGCTTAAGGAGCCTGTGAAGGAAGCTAGGGAGTTTGTGGGGGAACCCAGGAGGGAGGTCAGAGAGAGTAGAGCACTAGAAAGGTTTTCCAATTATATGGTGATGGTGACCCACTTGCGTGAGTCATATCCTACTACATTTGAGGAGGCTACCCCAAATCAGGTTTGGAGAGGTGCCATGATGTAAGAGTACAATTCCATCATGAAGAATTATGTGTGGGAGATAGTTTCAAGACTGGAGGGGAATTAGGTTGTGAATTCTGAGTGGCTCTACAAGATCAAACATGCTCCAGATAGATGAATTGAGAAGTACAAGGCTCATTTTGTGGCACAAGTGTTCTCATAGCTAGAGGGAGTAGACTATGACGAGACCTTTGCGTCGATTGCTCGATATTCCTCGATCAAAGCACTGATCTCCATAGTAGCGTATTTGGGTTGGAATATACATTAGCTCGATGTGAAGACCACATTTCTCAATGGTATTCTATAGGAGGAGGTGTACTTAGAGAAGCTACAGTGATTTGAGATTCATGGGATAGATTCTCACGTGTGCAGGATGAAAAATGCCTTGTATGGACCGAAGCAAGCTCCTCAAGCTTGGTATTCAATGATTGATTCTTACTTGTTTTTGATCGGATTTCAGAAGAGTGAGGTTGATCCCAACCTATATTTCATTATGGTTGGAGGTGATCCTCTTATTCTTCTACTATATGTTGATGATTTTTTTATAACAAGAGAGGAGCATTTGATTGCAGCTTGCAAGAAATATCTTGCTTCAGAGTTTGAGATGAGTGATCTTGGGCTGATGTGCTATTATTTGGGGATGGATATTTGGCAGGATAATGGACATGTTTTCCAGTGGAAACGAAAATATGCAACTGATTATCTGAGGATATTTTAGATGGAGGGATGCAATCCTATGTCCACACTAATGATCACCAGCTGGAAGAAGCTTCATTCTTCAGAGGGATAGTTGGTGGATCCTACTCCATATCATCAGCTCACAGGTTTGTTTATGTATCTGGTCAACACTCAACCAGATTTTTGTTTTACGGTGAACACTCTCAGTCAGTTCATGATGGAGCCTAGAAGAGTGCACTAGATGGCCGCAAAACATGTTCTGAGGTACATTGTTGGGACAATGGACTATGGTCTGGACTACAAGAGGTTATATGGATTTGGTTTTATTTTCTTCAGAGATTCAGATTGGGAAGGTAGTGTAGTAGACTGGAAGAGCACTTTCAGTTGGTGCTTCAGTTTGGGATCGACAGTGGTGACATGGTTCAGTCAGAAGCAAAAGTCAATAATATTGAGTTCTGCATAGGCTGAGTAAATGGCAACCAATCAGGCTAGTTTCTAAGAATTGTGGCTTTTCAAGTTATTAGTCGGTTTATTTAATCAGGAGTTGATACCTACAGTTGTCTATTGTGATAATCAGAGTTGCATCAAGCTCTCTAAGAATTTGGTATTCCATGACAGGTCAAAGCAAATTGAGTTACGGTACATTTCCATTGAGGAGAAGGTTGCAGATATCCTAACGAAATCTTTTGGTAGAGGGAAGCATGTTTACTTTAGAGACAAGCTGGGAGTGGTGAAGAACACCGTCCTTGGTAAAAGGGAGTGTTTAAAAGTTACCTAGGAGATATTCTTCACCTTGTGGTGCGTTGGGGTGGACATAAAAACATTAAATGAGGTCCCTAGTACTTTATAAAGTGAGATGTACTTTATTTTTTATAAAGTCGCTTTATAAAGTGAGTTTGAGATTATAATTTAAATTTGACTTTATGAGACTTAAGTGAACATTTAATTAAAATGGGTCACTTATGTAAGAGAATGGAAAAATTGTTTTTCATTTATTTAATAAGACATTAATGTGCAATTAATGTGTGCCCTATATCTCATCAAGTTAATATTAAATCCTAGCCATGCATTTGGTGGGTGTTGGTTACCTCATATAAAACTAGGGAAAAGACACAAAACCTAATTCATTATTCACATTTCCAAATGAGATTTTTGGAGAAGAGAGAGAAAGAGAGAAGAGAGAGAGGTCGAACCCAAGAGGAAGATTTCAAACCCTTGCATAGAAATTAAGAAGGTTGAGCAGGGGAAATTTTCCAAGCAGAAGGGCACAAATTTCTAGATCATTCGTACAACATTTATTGCAATCCATACCAGCACATAAATCAAGGAATTGGGAACTATTTTCAAGGAAGAAAATAGGAAGGAATTTTGAGGAAGAGGTACAGTAGCTAATTTTTTCCATGCATTGTCCATATAGGTAGAAACATGCACATATTTTGAGCCACTGAATTAGCACATAAATCGAGGAAAAATAGTCCATACAACTCGCACATGCGAGGCCATACAACACAATTTTCAAGAACATTGAGCAACATTGTTTTGAGAAATTCGTATAGTATTTTTCAGAATGATTCTGGAACGTATTTCAAGAAAAAATGAGGAGATAAGTAATGCTGTTATAAATTTGTAATTTCACTGAAAGAATAAAATTCCTCTATCCTAATCAGGTTTTCCCTTCGGGGTTTTTCCTGGGCCAATTTGGCTAAAATTTCTTAGTCTTAAATTTATGGTTTGGCTGCCATTTAATTTTTTTTAATTGTTTAAAGAAGAAAAATTTCCATGTGTTTCAAGAAAGATTCATTTTTATGCATGTAAAGCTAATTTGCAGTTATGGGGTTGGGCCTTAAACTTCATGTGAAAAAAAAAACTTGAAACCGGGTTGGGAATATAAAATTTGCATACACTTCCCCACCCTCCTCCTCCTCCTCCTCCACCTCCTCCTTCCCTTCCCTTCGCTTCACTTCCCTCCCATCCTCCTCCTCTCCCTTCCCCTTGTCCCCATCCCTCACCTCCTCATACTTCTCCTCACAGACCCCCTTCTCATCCTTATCCTCTCTCTTCTACCCCTACCCAATCCCCACTCACTGATTCAGCCTCCTCCTCCTCCTCCTCCTCATCCCCCCCTCCCCATCAAACCCATCCCTCCCATGTCATACCCCAACCTCGGTCTTCCTCTCACTTTGCTTCCCTGTAATCCTCCTCTACACGCTCTACTCTCTCCCCCCAGGACACCTCCCTCGCCCTCCCCCCTTTATCTTTCTCCACCTCACCCACCCACCATTCTCCCCCCTTTCCCCCTCCTCCTCCTCCATCTCCTCTTCCTACCTCTCCCCTCTCCCTTCCATCTCCTCCTCCTCCTCCTCACCCACCTAATCCTTCTCCTCCTCCTCCTCCCCCACCTATTCCTTCTCCTCCTCTACAACCCTTACCCCTCCCCTTCCTCCTTCACAAGCCCCACCTCCATCTTCTCCCCCCGCCACCCACCAACTCACTCCTATAACATCCTGAAAATTCACAAAAATTTAAAATTTTTCAAAGTAGCATTTAATGCATGTACTAACTGTGCGGAATTATAGTAACTGTTTCTATGTCATCTTACTGAACTAAATGTTTGTAATGATCATACAGATGTATTTTTTTTGCGACTTGTTGTGAAATGAAATTAAAATCTACATTTAGATGCTATTGTATGTTTTTATGTCTCAGCTGTAGTTTTAGATTACTTATGTCAAAGCTCGATCAAATATTTATTTTTATAAGCGCTAATTAATGTTTTTCTTTTGTTGATGAAGGGGTCCTATGGGTACCCCGAGGCTTACTTAGCAATCATGCTAAAGCATTTGTACCTTCCTTTTTCACAGGCTTGCATGTTAGAGTAATTTATCAATGCCAGTAATACAAGTGTATTTTACAAAGACTTAAAATCAGTTTCAGTTAATTGTCAAAGTTTAGTGATAGTTCTAAAGTATTCCAAGGGAGGGATAATAATGATTTGAACCATAGTTTTAATTCTGTAAGTACTACTTTGAAACTACAATTGTATCCACATGTGTTGCAACTGCCATCTAGATAATCTAAACTCTTAGCTAGTCACCTCAAGGAGATATCTACTCTATTTAAATGTTTATCATACGTTAGCTTTTAACTTCAAAGTTGTGTAACTTGTAAGTCCAAAAGTTTGAGAAAGGTTAAAATACAATTCTAAAAGTTTCATTTTGTATAAGTCCTACTAATGAAACCTTCTGCATTTTAATGCCTTATTTTTGGCTTGAAACCTAGATTTATTATCCTATGTCATAGAGTAAGATCCGATGATATATTGCTAGAGTGAAATTTCTATGGTCATAGTTGTAACTTCTCTATGTTTGATCCTATATAGTTCCTTTAGAATTTTGTATCAAAGTTTTGATATTAGATAACAATACATATATTGTTAAAAATGTGCTTCTATGAAAAACATAAACTAGATACTATGGAACATGCAATAGTATGTAAACCATATGCTAATTATAAAAATATGTGTCATGTGATGGCCTTGAAATCCTAAGTTCGATGCTATGTAAAAAGCTATGATACAAGGGTTGTGAACTATGGATTTTCCATATCATATGTGATAATATAATACAGCCTAAACAATCTTTATGTCGAAACCCGACATAGTACAAGGTATTAATGACTTAGTGTTTCGATGCTGGTAGGCGTTCACATCAAGGCTCAGCAATTAAAATCCCTATCAACCACATTCGTGGGAGATCTTAGTTGCAGTTAACGTGTCGATTGTCATGTGAAAATTTGTAAGGTTAATACCAATATCATCGAGCTATACAACTCCTTTCCATAGTGTCTTTCTGAGCTGGACTCTGTGGTGGAAAGGGTATTAAAGTGTTTTAAATGCAGTGGTTGCTTGGGATTGCGATGTAGGATCTCCACCATTGATCTCGAGATGCTCTCGAGCTCTGGGAAAATAACCCTAAACGTTCTTTAGTATTAATTCATCGTGGTTATATTTTGGCATTCATTGTTGTTAGAGTGGGGTTTGGAGGGAGGCCAACAGGCTGTGAAAATGTAGGGTTACTAGTGGGTGAGGGCATCTGCTAGGTTTCGATAACGACACCTGTGACTGCAATTTAAGTCTCAGAGCCGAACCCTTACTGTAATAGTTGGTAGGTGGGATGATTCTAGAGTTGTGATAATCTTGTAAGTAGTTTTGGACCAATGGTTGGTTTCTCCACGTGTAAGGTAGTTCTCAGAAATGCATCCGATCTTCACTGCATTTGCTAAAAAGGTGACATTCCTGGTTTCTCGTTAGCTGTGGTGTTTCTGATCCAGATGGAAAGTTCTGAAGGTAATGTCTCGAACACCAAACTATTAATGTTGTTCATAATTGATTTCTCCATTCCACAATGCATTATTTAACTTCAGTTATTTTGTTGGTAGGTACTCTTTGTTTTCAGATGGTTTTCATGAAGCTTCATGGAGGCATTGCTTATCAAACGGTAAGACTCAGTGGTTTCACCTTCTTGGAAACTGTTTGCTGTATTTTGATGTTTAGAGAAAGTTCGGGTTTGGCATTGGGCTGAGGGTATGGCCATCGTTGCTAGGTTTTGTGAGCAACAGATGAATGTAGAGAGCCTCGGTCTACTTGATGATAACCCTTACAGTGTTTCACTATATAGTTTCTTGTTGGATGTAACCTCTTTTGAAGGGTTTAAACCCTTGGTCGTTTATGAATTGGGAAGGTTCAGATAAAGTGTTTTTCTTTGATTCTAATGTAATTTCATACTGTCGTATGCATTTGTGCTTGAGAACAAGGCTATAAGATTTGAGTTATTTTGTTTTCAATGCTTGGTTTTGGAGATATTTATGAAATGATAAGAGCGAAAATCAAAGTTTATTGTTTTGTTTTGAAACCTCAAACCCTAAGGTTTAATTCCTTTCACTATAGAGGACTATTTACAACCTTGAACCGTTGGTTCGGGATGTGACCATAATGTTGCTATGTTTAAATTACTGAAAGCTGAATGGCTTGGCTCACCATTCTGCAACATAGTTTTGTTTGTGCAAATGAATAATATCGATGGAAAGTTGTTATTGAAATTTATCCACCTTCGTTGTGTTTTAAAGATGGGTTTTGTTTACTAGTGTTAATATGTTGTAATAAATGAAAGTAATATGAGTTTCGAACCCATGGAAGCAAATGCCTTCCAAAAGGTTGAAATCTTCCTTTGGTAGCCTGTTTGATTCAACAAGTTTGAATGAACACATAAATGCATAATACAGAAATTAGGGTCCTGATGAAAACAACCTATTATATGTTTTGAGGGTTCTCATGTTTAATAATGAAATCAGTTCTAAGTAATTCTATTTGAATATGGGTAACTTATCTTGATATCTCCAAAAAGGATAAAAAAATCCTTATGAAAGTGTTCGAATATATAAATAAGAAGAGATTATGAATTCAAGAAGATCCTTTACAGTAGTTAGTAAACATGGAAAATAAAATCCTTCTTGAATCTCTTTCTGCAATGTAGAAGTACTATAGTACCTGGATGATAAGGCTATTTCTATGTTTACAGCTATTCATATTTCATAAATACTGATAAAAGATTTCTAAAATAAACGTTAAGAATGTGGAAATAAACATAGTACGAAATGAAATAAAATTACTGTTTTAGGAGATTGGATTGCATTAAAATAGTAAAAGAATAAAAATGTTATCTGTCTTTTACAAGGGTTTAGAAACCTAGAATAATTAAATCATGAGTTTATTTTGATGCTGCAAAAGTAGAGATAATGAAATGTTTGAATAATACGAAAGTTGTTTAATTTTTCTCAGTCAAGACATAAGATAACTTCATGTTTGCAGAATATAATAGATAAGGGAAATTCTAAAGGAAACATAACAGAACTGTTTTATTCATTCAATCTACTCACTGTATATTATTTATCTGTTTTAATTTTCCCTTCCCTGTACTAGAGTACGGTACAGAAATCTGTATGTGGAAAAATACAGGGAAGGTATTTACTCTATCGTTACACTCACTCAATTGATAGTCTACTAATTCTCACTCAGATTCAGAAATCTAATGTTTACCTCTGCCTGATATTAACTATCAATATTTAACTACTGAATATAAAATCAACAGCTACAGAAATGATTTATAACAATTTCATAATTGTAGTAGTAAGTAGAACCTGTAACTGTAGATAGGATGGACAAACCCCCAAGGAGGCTTGTTCCTCCCAACCTTCTCCAGAAGAGGAAGCCAATCTACTTGCCTCCTTTGGACCCCCGAGCCTGTTCACTAAACCACTAGGTAGAAGACTCTGTGTAGAAGCAAGGCACTCAGATTGTATAATCCAGCTATCAATAGAGACTTGACTTATACCTCAATCTCTATTCTCAACAGTAAAAACTCTACACTTAGTAGTATCACTCTGCATTCAGCAGTAAACAAGGAAGACTTACACCATGATCAAAAACTAGTTTTTCCCCTCATCGAATCTATTGAGTGCATACAGAAGAACCCCAAGGTAATTTTCCTCGTCAGGAAAAGTGAAGAAAATTATTACAAATTCGATGGCTCTTTTAAAAGATTGCCTAGGTCTTTAGTGGTCAGTTTTCAATAAATGAGCCTCAAGCCCCAGTCCCATCTTTCAGGGAACTATGACCACAATTCAAGGGAGTTGTCCCATACCAACAGCTAGTTACCTGCCTCATGATGTTGCCATTTGTCCATTGCCTTCTACCCCAGATTCCATTCCACCTAGTGGGTCAGTAAACACTCTTTCAATAGTCTCCTTAGGTGTTTGTCTCCTATTTAATTTATTTAATAATAAAATATTGTGCAAATTACAGTCATCCTTGGACACTTGTCCAATATAAAAATTTACAATGAAAGTTAAGATAATGTTTCCAACAGAAAATGTTCTTCAGCAAAAAAGGGTATGTTACAAACACCCCCACTTAAGCTCAACATCGTCCTTGATGTTTCTTATTCTTCGTCAGAGCCTCCCTGGAACAGAACTGGATATGCTGCCCGCATGTTACTTTCCAGTTCCCAAGTAGCTTCATCAGGGATAAGGTGCTTCCATTGCACCTTTACCTGCCCTATGCTGCGATTTTGAAGCATAATTTCCCTCCTGTCGAGGATACAATCCGGTTCCACCTGAAAATCTCCTTCGTGTTCCACCTTTGATTTCGACCATGGAATTTTGATGGTCTGCTTGTTGATTTTCCAGCGCTGCATTAATTCTGGGCATTTCTCTTGCTACATCACCAACTGTAGGTTCCGCTTGCATGGTGTGAGTGTTGTTGACTACCTTTCTGTTGCGTGGGCATTGAGCTCTAGTATGTGGTCCACCACAATCATAACACTTCAAAGGTTCCCTGTGTTCAACATTTATGGGGTTGTTATTATTATTGTTGTTATTATTATTAGGCACATTCCTTGCAGCAGTAAAATTTTGTGGAGCATTACCTCTGTAATTATTATTTGGAAAATTTTTGTTATTAAATCTTTTCTTAAAATTCCAGAATTATGATTAAAACATTCCTTTTTATGCTCAAAATGATTAGACTTATTACTCCTCCAGCCAGATATTCCTTCTCTTTTTCTTTTTTGCTCAAAACAGAAATTAGCTTTCCTCATAACCTCTTCCAAAGTGGAAGGGTTATCATATTCGATCCTGTCTTTATGTTGAAAGGTAGACAACTTAGAAACCTTTGTACCTTAGGATCCTCTTCGACCATGTAAGGTACATACCTCAGCAAGCTAAGGAACTTGCTGCACAACTCCTTCATACTCATAGTACCCAATTTTAAATCATAAAATTCCTTTGATTTATCTTCATAGTACTCCTCTGACAATAACTTTTTCTTAAATAAATTTTTAAACATACCCCAAGTTATGTCTCTTTCTTTAATAGTGTCAATTCTTTTAAGATCCTGCCACCAAATATCTACATTTCCGGTCAGATTGTAAATAGCCATCTTAGCTTTTAACTGAGAAGAGTAATCGTAAATATGAAAGTATTTCTTCATGCCAGAAAACCATGCTTCAACTGTCTCGCCCTTTTCATTTTTGCCATTAAAGGTTGGTGGCTTAATATTTGTAAACCTTCCTGTAATTTGTTCATGATGCTTATGCTTCCTCTTCTTAGAACAACAATCATTGTCACTGCTGTCATGATCAGAATTACAATTACTTTAATTAGATTCAGATGAAGAGTAACTATTACTTTTACCATTCTTTGCTTTCTTGTGTTTATGTTTGTGGAACATTGTAATAGAATCATATTTTACTTTTGATTTTCTACCTCTTTCCTTATTATGATAAGTCTCCATTAAAATCTGATTTAACTCTTCTTGCGCTTTAAAAATTCATTCATTTTCTTCTTTAACAGTTCTTATCTCAGATTTTAAATCTTTTACAATAGGTAGAAGTTCGGAAGATTGATTATTTAATTCAACATATATTCCTTCATGATTATTATTATTATTATGATCATTACGAGGAGACCTATCCTCTGCTAATTCCTACAGTATTTCCATACCTGAAAATTAAATGTCAAAATGTTATGTATAGAAACAAAATTAAAATAAAAGTTAGTAACATAAACTTTTTGGTTTTATTTTTTGTTTTGCGTGTGTGAGCCTATTTCATGCCTAGATTTTAAACCGTGCTTTGATACCACATGTAACATCCCGAAAATTTACAAAAATTTAAAAATTTTCAACTTAGCATTTAATGGATGTACTAACTATGCGGAATTAGAATAACTGTTTCTATGTCGTCTTGCTGAACTAAATGTTTGTAATGATCATACACATGTATTGTTTTGCGACTCGTTGTGAAATGAAATTAAAATCTACATTTAGATGCTATTGTATGTTTTCTTGCCTCAGCTGTATTTTTAGATTACTTATGTCAAAGCTCGATCAAATATTTATGTGTAGAAGTGCTAACTGTTCTTCTTCTTTTGTTGATGAAGGGATCCTATGGGTACCCCGAGGCTTACTTAGCAATCCTGCTAAAGCATTTGTACCTTCCTTTTTCACAGACTTGCAGGTAAAAGTAATTTATCAATGCCATTAATATATCTGTATTCTACGAAGACTTAAAAGCATTTTCAGTTAACCGTCAAAGTTTAGTGATAGTTCTAAAGTATTCCAAGGGAGGGATAATAATGATTTGAACCATAGTTTTAATTCTGTAAGTACTACTTTGAAACTACAATTGAATCCGCATGTGTTGTAACTGCCATCTAGATACTCTAAACTCTTAGCTAGTCACCTCAAGGAGATATCTACTCTATTTAAATGTTTATCATACGTTAGATTTTAACTTCAAAGTTGTGTAGCTTATAAGTCCAAAAGTTTGAGAAAGGTTAAAATACAATACTAAAAGTTTCCTTTTGTATAAGTCCTACTAATGAAACCTTCTACATTTTAATTCCTTATTTGTGGCTTGAAACCTAGATTTATTATCCTATGTCATAGAGTAAGATCCGAGGATATATTGCTAGAGTGAAATTTCTATGGTCATAGTTGTAACTTCTCTACGCTTGATACTATATAGTTCCTTTAGAATTTTGTATCAAAGTTTTGATATTAGATAACAATACATATATTGTTAAAAATGTGCATCTATGAAAAACATAAACGGGATACTATGGACCATGCAATAGTATGTAAACCATATGCTAATTATAAAAATATGTTTCATGTGATCGCCTTGAAATCCTAAGTTTGATGCTAAATAAAAAGCTATGATACAAGGGTTGTGAACTATGGATTTTCCATATCATATGTGATAATACAATACAGCCTAAACAATCTTTATGTTGAAATCCGAAATAGAACAAGGTATTAATGACTGAGTGGTTTGATGTTGGCAGGCGTTCACATCAAGGCTCAACAATTAAACTCCCTATCAACCACATTCGTGGGAGATCTTAGTGGCACTTAACGTGTCGATTGTCATGTGAAAAGTTGTAAGGTTAATACCAATATCGTTGAGATGTAGAAGTCCTTGCCCTAGTGTCTTTCTGAGATGGACTCTGTGGTAGAAAGGGTATTAAAGTGTTTTAAATGAAGTGGTTGCTTGGGATTGCGATGTAGGATATCCACCATTGATCTGGAGATGCTCTCAGGCTCTGGGAAAATAAACCTAAACGTTCTTTAGTATTAATTTGTCATGGTTTTATTTTGGAATTCATTGTTGTTAGGGTGGGGTTTGGAGGGAGGCCGATAGGATGCGAAAATGTAGGGTTACTGAGGGGCGAGGGCATCTGCCAGGTTTCGATAATGAGACCTGTGACTGCAATTTAAGTCTCTGAGCCGAACCCTTACTGTAATAGTTGGTAGATGGGATGATTCCCGAGTTGTGATAATCTTGTAAGTAGTTTTGGACCAATGGTTGGTTTCTCTACATGTAAGGTAGTTCTCAGAAATGTACCCGATCTTCGTTGCGTTTGCTAAAAAGGTGACAGCCCTAGTTTCTCGTTAGCTGTGTCGTTTCGGCTCCAGATGGAAAGTTCTGAAGGTAATGTATCGAACACCAAACTATTACTGTTGTTCATAATTGATTTCTCCATTCAATAATGCACTATTTAACTTCAGTTATTTTGCTGGCATGTAGTCTTCGCTTTCAGATGGTTTTGATGAAGCTTCATGGAGGCATTGCTTATCAAATGGTAAGACTCGGTGGTTTCACCTTCTTGGCAACTGTTTGCCGTAGTTTGATGTTTAGCGAAAGTTGGGGTTTGGTATCGAGCTAAGGGTATGGCCGTCGTTGCTATGTTTCGTGAGAAATAGATGAATGTAGAGAGCCTCGGTCTACTTGATGATAGCCCTTACAGTGTTTCGCTGTCTAGTTTCTTGTTGGATGTAACGTCTTTTGAAGGGTTTAAACCCTTGGTCGTTTATGAATTGGGAAGGTTCAGATAAAGTGTTTTTCTTTGATTCTAATGTAATTTCATACTGTCGTATGTGTTTGTGCCTTAGAACAAGGCTATAAGATTTGAGTTATTTTGTTTTCAATGCTTGGTTTTAGAGAAATCTATGAAATGATAAGGGTGAAAATCAAAGTTTATTGTTTTGTTTTGAAACCTCAAACCCTAAGGTTTACTTCCTTTCACTATAGAGGACTGTTTACAACCTCGAACTGTTGGTTCGGCATGTGACCATAATTTTTATATGTTTAAATTAATGAAAGCCGAATGGCTTGGCTCACTGTTCTGCAATATAGTTTTGTTTGTGTAGATGAATAATATCGATGGACATTTCTTATTGTAATTTATCAACCTTTGTTGTGTTTTAAAGCTGGGTTTTGTTTACTAGAGTTAATATGTTGTAATAAATGAAAGTAATATGGGTTTCGAACCCATGGAAGCAAATGCCTTCCAAAAGGTCGAAATATGCCTTTGGTAGCGTGTTTGATTTGACAAGTTTGAATGAATACATAAATGCATAATACGGAAATTAGGGTCCTGATGAAAACAACCAATTCTATGTTTTGAGGGTTCTCATGTTTAATAATGAAATCAGTTCTAAGTACTTCTATTTGAATATGGGTAACTTATCTTCATATCTCCGAAAAGGATAAAAAAATCGTTATGAAAGTGTTCGAATGTATAAATAAGAAGAGATTATGAATTCAAGAAAATCCTTTACAGTAGTTAGTAAACGTGGAAAACTAAATCCTTCTTGAATCTATTTCTGCAATGTAGAAGTACTATAGTACCTAGACGATAAGTCTATTTCTATGTTTACAGCTATTCATATTTCATAAATACTGATAAAATATTTCTAAAAGAAACATTAAGAATGTGGAAATAAACATAGTACGGAATAAAATAAAATTATTGTTTTAGGAGATTGGATTGCATTAAAATAGTAAAAGAATAAAAATGTTATCTGTCTTTTACAAGGGTTTAGAAACCTAGAATAATTAAATCATAAGTTTATTTTGATGCTGCAAAAGTAGAGATAATGAAATGCTTGAATAATACGAAAGCTATTTAAGTTTTCTGATTCAATACATAAGATAACTTCATGTTTGTAGAATATAACAAATAAGGGAAATTCGAAAGGAAACATAACATAATTGTTTTATTCATTCAATCTACTCACTGTATATCATTTATCTGTTTTAATTTTCCCTTCCCTATACTAGAGTACGGTATAGAAATATTTATGTGGAAAAATACAGGGAAAGTATTTACTCTATCATTACACTCACTCAATCGACAGTCTACGAATTGTCATTCAAATTCAGAAATCTAATATTTACCTTTGCCTAATATTAACTATCAATATTTAACTATTGAATATAAAATCAACAACTACAGAAATGATTTATAACAGTTTCAGAATTGTAGTAGTAAGTATAACCTATAACTATAGATAGGATGGACAAACACCCAAGGAGGCATGTTCCTCCCAACCTTCTCCAAAAGAAGCAGCCAATCTACTTGCCTCCTTTGGACCCTTGATCATGTTCACTGAACCACTAGGTAGAAGACTCTGTGTAGAATCATGGCACTCAGGTTGTATAATCCAGCAATCAATAGAGACTTTCCTTATACCTCAATCTCGGTTCTCAATAGTAAAAACTTTGCACTCTGCAGTATCACTCTGCATTTAGTAGTAAAGAAGGAAGACTTACACTATGAGGCAAAAACAAGTTTTTCCCCTCATCGAATCTCTTGGTTGCATACAACATAACCCCAATGTAAGTTTCCTTGTAAAGAAAAGTGATGAACCTCAGTCCAAATTCGATGGCTATTTTAAAAGATTTCCTAGGTCTTTAGTGGTTAGTTTTCAATAAATGAGCCTCAAGCCCCAGTCCCATCTTTCAGGGCACTATGAACACAATTCAAGCGATTTGTCCCATACCAACAGCTAGTTGCTTGCCTCATGATGCTTCCTGTTGTCCATTGCCTTCTACCCCATATTCTATTCCACCTAGTGGGTCAGTAAACACTCTTTCAACAGTCTCCTTAGGTGTTTATCTCCTATTTAATTTATTTAATAGTAAAATATTATGCAAATTACAGTCATCCTTGGACACTTGTCCAATATAAAACTTTACAATAAAAGTTAAGATAACGTTTCCAACATAAAATGTTCTTCAACAAAAAGGGGTAAGTTACAACACCTCCTCCCGATCTCACATTTGCACCACCCCCCTCCCCCTTCTTCCTCCTCCTCCTCCTCCACCAAGTCCTTCTACTCCTTCCTCTCCCTCCCCTCCAACTCCTTCTCACCACCGTTGCACCTCCTCGCCTCTGCCTCCCCTCCCCCTCCATCCCATTGTCCTCCTTCTCCTCCCAATCCCCACAATCCCACCTTCTCTCCCTTCCTTCTCCTCCTCCTCCTCCCATCCTCACCTTCCCCTTTCTCCCTTCCACCTCCCTCCCATCCTCGTCTTTCTCCACCCCATCCCGCCCAATCCCATCCCACCCTCCCCTTCCCATGCTTCTCCGCTACCTCCTCCTCCTAATCCTCCTATCCCCCCTTATCCTCATCCTTATACTCCCTCTCCAGATCCTCTTCCTCCCCCCTCTTCTCCCCCTCCTGCTCCTTCCCTTCCCACTCCCCCTCATCCTTCTCCTCCCTATCCTCTTTCTTCCCCCCCTTATTCCCCCCCTCCTCCTCCTCCACATAAAAACCCTCCCCTTCAAACCCCTCCCTCTCCCCTCACTCCTCCTTTCACCTTAATTCCTCATACTCCTCCTCTCGACCCTCCACTCCCCCCCCTCCAGACACTTTCCTCCTCCACCTCCATCTCACCCACCCACTGTTTCGCCCCCTTGTCGCTCCTCCACTTGTTTCTTCTCTTACTCCCACTCTGCTCCCCCATCCCTCTCCTCCTCCTCCTCCTCCCCCACCTAATCCTTCTCCTCCTCCTCCCCTACCTAATCCTTCTCCTCCTACAGAACCACTACCCCTCCCCTTCCTCCTATGGAACCCCCAAATCCTCTTCCCCCCCCTGCCCCCACCCACTCATCCCACTCCTCTTCCTAAGCCCCTACCTGCACTGCCCCCCTCCTGCTCTTCCTCCTCCTCCTCCTCCACCACAACCTCCTCCTCCTCATCCCCTCCCCTCTGCACCTCCTCCTCCTCCCCTCCACCTACCTCTCATCCTCCAACTTTCCCTTCTGCCATGCCTCCACTTCCCCTCATCCTAATCCACCTACTCACCCCTTCCTCCCTTCCCACTCACCCTTCCCCTCCACCTCACTCCCATCCTCCTCCTTCTCTTCCTCTTCCCAAAAATCCCACCCTCACTCCCCATCTCCTCCTTCTCCTCCCCGCCCTCTTCCTTCTTCTTCTCCTCCCCTTGCTCTTCCTTCCCAACCTTCCCCTCCTCTTCCCCCAACCCCCCCCCCTCCTCCTCCTCCTCCACCCCATCCTCCCATCTCCCTCCCTCTCCCCCTCCCCCCAATCCTCCTCCTCCTTTTCCTCCCATTCCCTACCTCTCCAAATCCCCCTGATCCTCCTTCTCCCCTAATAATCACCTGCATATCTACCTCCTCCCCTTCAATCCCTTTCTCCTCACTCTCCCTCCATCTCATCCTTCCCCTCCCCTCGTTCAAACTCCCACTCCTCCTCCTCCTCCCTCTCCCTCCCTCCCATCCTCCCCCTCCTTTCTCCACTTCCTCCCCGTCTCACTCTACCCCCCTCACCCCTTCCTAAATTTCCCCTCACTCCAATATTCATCCTCCTTCCCCTCCATCCCCTCCACCTACCTTGAATCCTCATGCTTATCCTCCCCCTCCCCACAATCCCACCCTCACTCCCCTCCTCCTTATTCTACCGCCCCTCCTTCCTCCTCTCCTTCCCTTCTTACTCACCCCCCACCCCCCTTCTTCTCCTCCTCCTCCTCCTCCCTCCCCCACCAATCCTCCTCCTCCTCCTCTTTCTCCCCTAATCCCTATTTGACGGACAATTCACTCAAGCGGACGCGAACCAGATATCCCTATCTCAATGCGAGTCTAGAACAAATAGTACATACTACAAACTACTTTCCTAAATCTGCTTAAGGATCAAGTGACTAGATGTCTTACCTCAACTTCGCAATCCTTTCTCCTGGATGTTGCTCCACATCTCCTAGTCGTCAGATCTCAGCTGCAAGACCTGTCATGACACATAGAACAAAGCAAACGAGTGAAGAGCATCTATACAATAAGAGATCTAAGTAAACAATTAAGCAGGTAAACTACTCAATATGATTACACATAAACAATATTCATGGAAAGCGTTTATATTACTGTAAATCAAGAAAGTACATAGTAAAGAATAGACTACAACCAAGGCTTAATGTAGCAGTCCTTCTCCATCCAAGACAAATTCCATATCCTCCCAAGGAAGTGTGAGTCTCTCAATGGATGAATAGAGATTTCTAAATGATGATTTCACCAGCATGTAGACACTATAGACTTCCTCCCTTTGGAGAGGGGTAGAGCTTCACTTATATAGGACGAAGTGGATAGGGTATGGATAGGATAGGTTGAGATATGGTAGGAGAGAGATAGGGGATCTTCCCAAGATATTTGGAACCGAGAGCCAGCTCTCCCAAGAGGTCAAGGATGAGGATCCAAGTCAGCAGGTTTTGAGAAGGAGCTCAAAGAACCTATTTTTTTCCATAAACTGACTTCGTTGCACCCTGCAATAGAGCAAGATGCGACGTCATAGGTTGCAAGAGTGCAACCTGCGACGACCTCTCAAAACCTAGCATAAATGCAATGGATTCCTTTCCAGGTAAATGAATTAGCCAATGGAACTTCAGGGATGTATACACTGAATCTCCTGATGGTAGGATTTTAGGTGTAACAGAATGCCCCGCAAAGCATGAAGCTATTAAAAAATTGGATAGGTGAAATGTTTTAACAGAAAGAATGGAAAATGGACTTGTCGGATGAAGGACGCTACTGCCATACAACGCAGATCCATGATAATAATGACCGATTGAACACAATCATGGCTACTGGACACAAACGTAGATCCATGATGAGATGATAACACAACTACAACCAATGCAAATGTGGATCCATGTGACATGACTCAATACAAACTTCATTGCAACCTGGGTAAAACATGACTCCCCAGGGTCTTCAAGATGAATCCTCAATGATACGAATCTATCCATGTGATTACAAATGTATTGACGTCGAACATGGTAGAAACCACTTGATTACCGGTCATTGATGTATACCGTTAACAAGTGTGAGGGAAATAACCATTAATGTCAATGATCCCCAAGGTATCACAGTACATATCACCAAGCATGAATACATGAGTTGAAGTCGAATGTAAGATGAAATATTTCGATCAAGAGTTAATGATGTAAACTCATGTCGAAAGCGAGGTAACCTGCCATTGAGGCATGCATGGCCAAGGTACTTGGTTGGTTTCTAGATTCAATCCTTGGATGATGTGTTAAAGTCTACAAGTGTGAATCCATCGAAGGAGGGCCATGATGAGTCTCCCATCATCGACACGAAACACGATAAAGGATGTGTAAAGCTGATCGGATGGTACAATAACATGTGAAACTAACTTAAAGGAGACCAACATGATGGAAGGTGTATAGATTGAAAATAATGAATAGTGAGAGTATTCTTGAACATGGGCATGGCATGACTTGGTAGTATTGACCTGACGAGTTATGATACCAACTGCTAATGCAACTGATGATTGAAGCATCCTTTGAATGACTCAAAGGAGTAACAAGACTTAGGAAATAGGTGAAACTCGAGGACAAACGGATGATCCAAGTGAAGTATGCAAATGCATATGAGTGCCATGTTCAAGAACGACTAGGTACTGCCACAGATACAGGTGTAATACAAAAGCTTTCCTTTTTCCCCATCATGAATGATGAGTGCCTCATGTGTTTTTTACGAGCTTGATTAGGGTAACTAGATGCTCAGTATAGCTCATCTCATAGATGAATCCAATCCCTAATATTTTCCGAACTTGGGATAGGAGGGGTTCGTCCCATGACGGGCCCTTCAATGTGAAAATTTAATGAGTCCATAGAAGGAAAACTCGGTCATCATTTCATGTTTAGAGAGTCTGAAAAGAACTAAAGAAGACTCCAATAGTATTTTTTTGTAATGTTAGCCTCATCGTTCGAAAAAGGGTAAAACAACGCAGGAGAGGACTCTTCTAGTCATGATTGGCCGGAGTATACCTTTTTCGTAAGTAGTGCCCCTTGGTCCGAAAAAGGGGTAAACTATCACCAGGAAGACAACCATTCAAATCCTTTTACAAGCGTGAATGTGACAAGTTCGCTTGGCAATATTTTCGTGTTTCGAGAGCCTGAAAAGAGCTTAAAGATAGACTCCGGGGGGGTTCCTTTTCCGTAGGAGTTTAATGAGCCCGGAAAAGTGATAAATTGTAACTCGGTAACGTATTCTCATAGTTTCAAGAGCACGAGAAAGAACAAAGAGTAAGCTCATCATCATTAAATAATTACAATATAATGAATGAAAAAAGATAATGACAAAATATACAAGTGGTTTTCATACCTGAGATAACCATTCCAATGTGAAAGTGGTGTGAAAAGACACTTAACAACTCCTGCACACTCAGAAACTGGGTCAAAATAGTCAACCAAGTGTTCAAATATAATAAAAACGATCCAAACTATAGCGAATGGCCTAACATCATCAAATATTTGAAAAAGGAATATTCTATTTCGTTTATAAATAGAAATAAAAACCAAATATAGTCACCGTTGTTCTATTTACCAAATTTGGGAGGAGAAGTGCCATTTGGAGCCAAAAATTAACTTGTCAATTCTGCGAGCTACGAGCAACCATTTCACCTACCGTCCAGAGTAGATAACTCTAAACTTCAACTAGCACAATTGTAGTGGTTTACATTTTTTATTTTTGTCTATTTTTTTTGTTTTGAGTGGATTTGTGAAGGGCCATTGCATCGCTGGGTCATCGCAGTTTTCCCTTTCGGGAACTGTGACGTCGTAAGTTCTGCAAGGCTCAGGCGCGACGACGTCACCCTGTTATAAAAAACGGGGTGTGACGGTGGAAACGTCCAACCCCAAACACAAATCCTACCCAAAAGAAAGACTTTCAATGGTTGAAGTGAGTACTAATGATGTTTAAACTCTTCTTTTGGTAGGTTGCAAGCAACCAAAATGGTTTTGGAGTGGCGTGAAAGGGAACATGAGGTAGAGGATATCCAAATTGCAAATGATCCATTATGTGTGACAACCTTTAGGAACTGTGGCTTGCTAAAGTTCTTTGAGATCCAGGGCATGAGAGCCCAAATCCCCCTGTTGACTCACATGCTTAGATGTTGGGATGCGGCTCAATAGTACTTTGTGGTCGGTGAGCACGTACTTACTATAGATGTCGAGGACATCTACTTTCTGACTGGGTTGTCCCAAAGGGGGGACAATGTGCTTCTTACTGGATCATGGGGAAGTGATCGGACTATAGATGACATGATCCTACAACACTGCGTTCCTAACTCTCGTGTTTCTAGTGGAAAGATTTCCATAAAAGATGTGCGAGAGCATCCATTGTGTGCCATTCTCTTCAGCATTATGAGGGTAGCAGGGAGTCAGGATCCTCACTTGGTTACTTGGTCTCAGTTGCTATACGCGGAGGACAGTATGTCTCCGAAGATCTTCAACTGGCGCGAGGGACTCCTTGCGAACATGCGAGCTTAGCTGACAAAGTGTTGGCAAGGAGAGCTCAAAGAGTTCGGTTACGGATCGATTGTGATCCTGTTCTTACTGGAACGGGTTCCCCACTTGTGTCCGTAGGTACCACTGGAGGACATGGATCCTAGGGATCCTCAGATGGCTAGGTGGACAGATGTGATGGCCCGACATGGTGGGGGCCCCATCATCACATATGGTCCTGAGTTCTTCACTTGGCTTGAGGGCCAGTTACTGATGGTAGAGGACTTCTCGTACAGTGGTACGGATTTCAGAGATGACCCGAATTTGCCGCTGCCAGAGGGAGCAGTGTGGGGAGACATAGGTAAGAACAAATAACCCTTGTACTTTTTAAGTTTTGTGCATTTATGATTTTTTTGGTTATAGTGCTGACAAGTTAACAACATGTGTGTGCAGGCATGGGGCCCATACGAACAGTAGGAGTCTCTCTTCTCGCGCGGAGAGATAGAGGAGAGGGAGCAGTCTTTCCTCCAGCTGTACATGCTGCCATCGTAGAGATGGATGGAGTCTACGCAAACCTGATTGGTTTGACGTTAGATGTTCCTGAGCCGATGGTGGATGAGGTACCACATCCCATGCAGGTGTACACAATTGGAGTGACTGCACGCTTCAACGCGCTACTCCGTAGGGTTGTGAGAGCAGTTGATTGTTTCCACACTCAGTAGGCTAGAGCTGTTAGACCACCTAGGGTTGTACGGGCCAGGCGCTAGGCCTGATGCTATTATCATGTATGTACTGAGAGCTTAGAGGCCTCATATTTTTTATACTACTGAAAGCTACGAGGCTTCATATTTTGTAGAGACTCACTGAAAGCCGCTATGCTTCAGATTTTTGTACCAACACTACTTTTCATGATTATATAGATATATATACAGACATTCCAGTAATTTATACACTATGTGTTTCAAATGGATGAATGATGTGTTATTGTTAATATGTTTGCTTATGAAATGAATTATTTACATGTTATGTCTACTTTTAACAATTCATGAGTATGCTTATCTGTGTGCAATGTACCAATCTAAAATGATGTTGTCCATAGAGTCCGCAACTGTGTTCACGTATCCTGGAATGTGCAGGTACTGAATGGACTCGAATGACCTTTCCAGAAGACGGACTCGTCTATAGAGATGGAGCAAAAAGGGATCGTGGATGGCATAGACTCGGTTAAGATGAGAGACCACTAGTTGAGAATCCAGGTGGATGACAATGTGGTCCATACCCAAAGAAATACCGTCAGTTAGGGTTCCAATGACTACTTGATATTTTGCAGCATTGTTGGTTGCGAAACCTACACACATTCCCCCTAAGCTAATGAGCTCGCCAGTAGGTGAATAGAGTACCCAGGCTGCTAAAGCAAGGTTATGGGTATGCCTTCTGGCACCGTCCACGAATCCATAGCATGTTTCCATATGCACACGCAGACAAAACATGGTATAAGAAATGAAACAAGACCTAAACACACAAAAACAAAGCATCACACCACACACACACGTCATGTACGGTATATACAAAAGCACTCATGCATGAAAGAATCAAGCATAGTACCTCTTCAGGTAAATCCCATTGCGGGGTTCACCCAAAGATATCCCGTCATAGTCTTCAATCTCATAAGCTCCCTTCTCTAAAACGTGTTTCACTATGTAAGGTCGATGCCACATGGACTCAAAATTTCCTGCCCCCAGCTGATCATGTTTTTGGTCATATGTGAGGACCAAATCTCCTTCGTTGTAAGTGCGAGGTTCTATTGACTTGTCATACGACGCTTTGATGCATTTCTTATGAGCCTTGTTGGAAAGAGCTGCATCTCAGCAAGTCTCGTCTAGCTTAGCTAGGTAGAGGAAGCATTCTTCCTCAGTAGTAGTGTTTGGGAGAAGTTCGATGGCGAGCTTGAGGGATGGAATCTCGCACTCAATAGGAAGGACCGCCTCCAATCCATACAGTAGTTGGAAGGGAGTAAATCTAGTGGTAGTTTTAATGAAAGTCCTATAATCCCAAAGTGTGGAGAAGAGCATATTATGCCAATTGGCCTTGTGCATACCTACCATTCATTGGACCATAGTTTTCAAGACCTTGTTAATGGCCTCGACCTTTCCGTTTGACTGTGGGTGGTACGGTGTTGAGTTTTCATGGCAAAAACCCAATCTATCGCTCAAATCATCAACCATATGGTTCATAAAGTGAGAACCATGGTCGGTAACTATCGCTTGAGGAACTCCAAACCGCGCTATTACATGATTGAACATGAAGATTGTGGTGGTCTTACCGTCGTTCATGTATGTAGGCATTGCCTCGGCCCACTTTGTAAAGTAGTCCACAACTACGATGATGTAACTATGCCCCCCGGCCGAGGTAGGATTACAATGCATGAAATCGATGCCCCATTTAGCAAAGGGGCCAACGGGAATAACCGGGCGTAACAGGGCGGGATGGGTGCACTTTTTCGTATGAAAATGTTGACATGGAGGACATTTTTTTACGGCCTCTATACAATATTTAAAGATAGTCGGCCAATAATATCCTATGCGCAAAATATTTTGGGTTGTAGCCATCCCAGAGAGGTGACTGCCACACACTCATGCGTGGAAGTCATTCAGAACATGTTCAGCCTCATCATGAGTCAAACAGCATCGAAGAATAGAGTCGATACCATGACGATACAAAGTATCAATGATGATCGGATAATACTTTTCATGGTGACGTATGCGACGACAGTCATCATGAGACAATTCGGGGCTGGAACGTTGGGTTTGAAGATACAATGTGATATCTCCATACCACGGATCAGACATACTGATAAGAAACAAAGACTCATCCGGAAAAGTGTCATTGGGATTAGACTCTACATCAGTACGGGGGAGGTCGCAGATATGCTAAGCAAACACCAAAGACTTTTTAGACTTGGCCTTTTCAAAAAGAAGATAAAATTCATGCAGTATCAGGATCCAGCTTGAATACTTTCCCCCAAGCACTTGATGTGTCAGAATGTGGTACATGGGGTTCGAATCGGCAATGATGGTGGTGGTGCGAAGCAAAATGTAATGTCGGAACTTCTGCATGGCTATGACCGTTGCAAGAGCGAGCTTCTCAACATGTAAATAACGAGTTTCAGCGTCAGTGAGAGCTTTACTGGCATAGTATATCACATGTTCTCGGGCGTTCTGATCTTCCTGTACCAAAACCATGGCGATAGTGGTGTTAGAAGCAGCGAGATATAGAATGTAATCTCGATAGTAATTTGACGGTTGGATCACAGGGGCATGCATGATGGAAAGATTCAAACTATCAAAAGATTGTTGAGCCTGGTCATCCCAAATGAACGGGATGTCCTTTTTCATCAATCTCATGTATCCTTGCATCTTTTGCGTGAATTTGCAAATGAAGCACCATAAGTAAGTTGCTTTGCCTTGTAGCTCTGAAGTTCCGTAATATTGGTTGGAGGTGGAAGAGTGACGATGGCTTCCACCTTTGAGGGATCAATATAGATCCCATCTTTCGAGACAATAAAGCCTAAGAGGTGTCCGGACTTGACACAAAACATACTCTTGTGAGGATTCAGGCGGATGTTATACCGCCTGCATCTGAGGAAAATGGCCGTCAGATGATCAAAGTGGAACTCTTGCTACTTCGAATGGGCAGAGAGGTCATCCAAGTAGGGTTCCACAAAGTCCTTTACATCGTGGAAGGTGTATGACATGGCCCGCTGGAATGTGGCACCATCATTTTTAAGACCAAACGGAAGTTTGCGATAGGAAAATGTTCCCCAAGGATAGATGAAAGCAATCTTGTGTTGGTCAGCGGGGTGGATCTCAATCTCGTTGTATCCGGAAAAGCCATCCATGAATGAAAAAATGACACTTCCAGCACAATTGTCGATGATCTAGTGGATGAAGGGAGTCGGGTAGTTGTCCTTAGGACAAGCCATTTTGAGATCCCGATAATCGACGCAGACACGGATGGTCCCTTGATTTTTATTAACAAGGATGATGTTTGAGACCCATTCTGTCAACGAGACAGGATAAATGAAGTCGGCCTTCAAGAGTTTCTCAATCTCTGCCTTGATTGCCGCAGTCTTCCGGGGGTGTACCAGTCGCAACTTTTGGAAGACAGGTTTGATTTCGGGAGAGGTTTTAATTTTGTGTAAAAAAATGGAGGGGTCTATCCCAGGCATCTCCTTGTAAGTCCAAGTGAACATGTCTCGGAATCGCTTGAACAAGGCCGTGGCGATGATGAATTCTTCAGAGGAACACTTATGGCCTAACTGATTGTGTTCCACTACACCAGGAGTAACCGAAATGTCTATCAAAGTGGAAGGCTCAATGTTAGCAAAAGTTCCCTTCAAAGTCCATTTGACATGCGAGTATCAAGGACTAAGAGTCAGAGTAGACATTTGGTGAGAAGACGGTGTGAATGCTGTTCTCTACAGTATCCAACAAGGGAGGGAAAGACGAACGATGGTGGAAGTCTTCCCACAACGGATCGTCTACATTCATGATTTCCATAATGGAAACGTCTAAATGAAAAGTCTGTAGTAGAGGATCAGATGATGTCCGTTGTAGAGAACAAGAGGTGGAGGCCACAACTAAGTGGTCCTCCGGTGCTAACTCAATAGCCTCATACATGAGTTCAGCGGGTGACAAAGGCATGGTGTCTCCAATCAGGTGTGTGGTGGCTTCATCAGGTACAAGCCATGAATCAGTAGAGTTGGGGAGAGATGAAATCTACAAGGAGATCATGTTCACCGTGGCAACATGGTTTAGGGGATCCGAAGTAGGAAAACAGGTCATAAGGGATGAATCCTTAAGGAGGCCAACCCCCACACTCTCATACTTTTGCGAAGATTGTCCAATTGAAGGAACATTATCGCCTGGTTCAGTAGTGGTGTCAGGTGTGTAGAAATCCAGTTGGTCGACTATGACAATTCGGCCTTGACGGGGGAATTGTACTATGCGGAAGAAGGATGATGCGATAGTCATGGCATAAAACCAATTACGACCAAACATAATATTGTAATCTAACGGGGCAACGATCACTTCCACATTAAGGGTTATGGTCTTGTCCCCCAGATCCACTGGTAAAGCTTGTAACAGCCCATGAGGTTGAAAGCCAGGTCCGTCAAAGGCTCTCAGAGTGGTAGGAGAACGATTCAACTCAAGAGAACCGATGCCTCTCCAACATGCGATCAACATGACTGATGTAGAGGATCCTTCGTCTAAAATGATACGATGGATAATCTTCCCAACAATATTTGTGGCAACTTGAAATGCCAATTGATGGGAGAGCCTCGATTTGAAGTACTCTAGCCGGAACATGATTGTATTTGATGAATCTAGGTCAACTGCACCGATGGCAGCGAGGAGAGTCTTGCGCTGATTCGGACAGTTTTGAAAGACTTCGAGCATCGATGTAGCACAAGGAGCTTGTGCTAGGCCCTCTACAATGTTGTAGTTTTGAGCAGCCTAAGCATTGGGATTGAAAACTGATTTTCTAATCATGCTCTTGGGTAGATGCAACACTGACTTGAGAGAAGGCTTCTCAATGGTGAGAGGCGCAGCCGGTATGGTGACATTGGACATCAAAGTGGAATCATTTTCAGTATTACTTCCAACGGGTTCCTTAGCTAGAACAGAGTCATACAAACGAGAACGGGTGTTCAAGTTGATGGTCTCATTACGTACCATGAGAACATGTGTTGTGGTGGATTCTTCTCCTTGGCAAGAAGAAGTGTGAGTGATCGACTACTGATTTTGAGTAGGGAAGGGATCATTGAGAATTGCGGGTGTGGGTTTTCCCTTAAGAAACTTTTGAACTTTGTCTCTATGGGGGCACTCTTTAGAAAAGTGATCGTCACCACACAGTAGGCAAGGATACTTCAACTTCCTTTTCTGTTTGGTATCATCCGGGGTGCTTTTTTGTTCCTACTAGGTGGAAGATTTTTTAGGTTTCCCTTTGTTTTTCTTCTTACCACCAGACTTTTGAGGTGAAGCTGATGAAACAGAATTCACTTCTTCGGTGACAACAGGAGTGGATGATCTGGTGGTGCCGTGACCAACCTAAGTTGGTGATGGGGAGGAACCCTGGGGGTTCGATGAAGCAATAGTTTGAGAAGGAGGATGGGCGCTAATGGATCCAATGATGCCATTGGCTTGGGGTCCCCTAGGTGGTTTCACAGGGTCGTAAGTGTTGCGAGGGGCATCAAGAGGAATGCCAAACAATGTGATGGATTGGGCATAGACCAAGTCTATAAAATGGGCACGAGCGATAGATTGCTCTTCAGTGACAGCACCTCCCATGGCAACATCTTGAGCTATGGTGGGAATGAGAGACTTCGTAAACCAGTCTGCTAGGAGTTGATCTGGAATGGGAGATTTAATGAGACGTGTTGATGTAAATGTAACTTCGAAATATATTTCACCTATGTATTTCATCTATGTATATTGTATTCCTATAGAGATGTTATTATTCCTCTATACGAAAGTGTTTGTATTCCTATAGAGATGTTATTATTCCTCTATACAGAAGTGTCGTCATTTATATTCAAAGTGTCGTAACTTATACTTGATGTGTTATGAGACCACCTTGATGGGGTCGGCCCTGTATGAGTCATGTGGGTAAAAGGGTTATTAGACCACCCTAGTGGGGGTCGGCCCTGTATGAGTCATGTGTGTAAAAGGGTTATTAGACCACCTTAGTGGGGGTCGGCCCTGTATGAGTCATGTGGGTAAAAGGGTTATTAGACCACCCTAGTGGGGGTCGGCCCTGTCAGCATTATGTTATGTGGTTAAGTTGAGGCCGACCTAGTAAAGGTTATTAGGCAAGTCAAGTCATGTATAAATAGAGTGCGGAAGGCACTCTATTTGATCATTCACTTTCTCTCTCATACTCTCATTGGAGAGTGGCAGACTTGTGGAGGAGGAGAAGCTGCTGCTAGGAAAAGACTATCTCTTGTACTTGGGCTGTATCATTGCTCTATCTATCTCTGAGGAAGTTGTAGGGTTTTTCATCTTCTTGGTTTTCCCCGGTGAAACTCTATGTCTCTTGTGTGCTTGCATTATTATGTCCATGATTGATATGTTGTAGATATGCTGTACATGTTATTCTCTCAGTTAAGATCTTAGATCAGATTGAAAATTCTGAAAAACTAACATGGTATCAAAGCTAGCCTGAAAGAAGGCATGCTATGGCATGTATGACACTTGTTGCACTTGCGATGCTAGGGCTTGATATAGCAAAAACTAGTCATCATAGCACTTTCACTATAAATCCATTTTGGAAAATTTTTCAGATCTGAAACTTTTACAGGTCGAAGATCAAATCCCCATGTATATTGTGTCCAAAGGAAAACTTCTAATTCGTTTTACTTTGTGTTTTATGATCTGTACAATCTAGGGTTTATGCCTCTTCCAGATTTGAGTCATAAACAAGTGACCTAGGAAAAAAGGTCATAACTTGGGCTAGGAAGCTCCAAATGAAATTTCGTAAAAAGTGACAGGTAGTGCACGAACTGTGCTTGCTCATGTAACTTTTTCAGAGGCCTAAACGGAACCAATGACACGTGGAACACTGTACAAGTTTGCTCTCCTGTTTTATCCCATAAACAGGTCATGTTGTGACACTTGGCATAAAGCTCTCTCAGAGAATCCAATTGAGGCTAGATCTATGGGGTTGTAAAGATGACAGGTCGGCATACCATGGGTAGATTCATACCTTATGGATTTGTAATTTCAGAGTTACAACAAAAACAATCACGTGAATATTTCTGTCAAAACAAAATTGGATTTTGAGCACCTTCATTCATGGCTCCGGGAATTAGGGTTTCAGAGAAAGTTGGTATTTTTGTAATCAGAGACCACGGCTGAATGCTACTCATCAAAATCAAAATTTAGAGACCAAGATCAATTTTTTTGGTTGGGCAGAAGGCCGGGCTTGATCAAACCCTAGTTCGGGACTTTGATCGGAAAAGTGGAAAATTAGGGCTTCTACAAAAGTTGAATTTTTTTTAAGTTTGTGACCACGGCTGGAAGCTCCTCAGAAAAATCAAAGTTTAGAGCTTTGGATCGAACCTTTTGGCTGGGCAGAAGGGTGGGATTTATCAAACCCTAGTTTGGGGTTTTGTCCAGTGAATCTGGAAGTTTCAAAGGAAAATTTGAGGGGTGAAACTTTGCAGTTTTCAAATTCCGAGTATACCAGGTTGATCAGCTCATCAAGGCGCATCCTTCTATCCTTTCAGAAGCTTGAAATTCAAAGTTTGAATTTTTAGGGTTTCCCTAACAAACCCTAATCCAGCTCCAGATACAGTTTCTGCAAATCAAGTGGATTGGGTTAATCCTAGAAGATAATGGATTGTTCACCTGCATAAGTGAAGAAGTTCCTGTTTCAGAGGGAGATGAGGCTAAGGCCCTACATAAGAAGATTACAAGCAATCTTGATAGGTATGACTTACAGGTATGTTTCGAACTCTGTTCATGGTTAAGTTTATGATATGTTTGTCTTCATATCATTACGATTAGTACAATCTTGATTAATTACTGGACTTGTCGTATCACCTTAATAAAATTATGAATACATGATAGAAGATATTCATTGATTAAGGTTTTGACACTTATGATTGTACTAATGCATTGTGATGTTGTATGAGGTTTATGTTGTTCGCTAACATGAAAGGTACACCAAGAAAGACAAATCATGTTCTACTTCAAGAACATATGATCATGGTGACATGAAGACAAAGATTCATCCATTGTCATGGATCACATAGAAGATATAATTACGAGGTATGTATAACTTGGTTCTACAATGGTTAACTTATGAGACATGCAGGTTACTAGCACAAGTCATTAAAGAGAACCAGGAGACATCATGCGGGTATGTTAGACATAACTAGCTAACATAGTAATCTAGGTATGTTTTTCCTATATCAAGTTAGAATCTTACCATATGTTAGGATCCCTTATATAAGTATACTTGGTATGATTGGTTATGTTTATTCATAAAGTTAGAAATGTAAGTAATCAAGGGTTTATGCATATTATGTCTCTTACCTTAATTGATGATATGACTAACCAGAAGAGTCATGAAAGTATAGGTTTGAGTAATCACGGGTTTAGGCATATTATGTTTCTTACTTTAATTTATGATATGACTAACCATAAGAGTCCTTGAATACTAATGCTTATTATTTCTGTTTGAAATGATCATGACTATACATGCTTAAGATTATTGTGTTTTGATAGTATTGAGAATATACTAATAAATGTATGATTATGTATGAGATCTCGAGGATATCACAATAATGATACTTGTAAGCATGCATAGTGATCAAGGATGGATATAAGTTCAAGGACAGGTAATCCAGGAAGCAAAGATCAAGAGGGAGCACACTCCAGTAGTTTCTGCAAGGATGCAGATATTCATAGGGAGTCGAGCGCTTCTCACAATCCACATCAGAATGGAGTTGCAAAGATCAAGAGGGAGTCAACCCAAGAAACAAACAAAGATAAATATTTGAATTATCATTTCTTGCATATTTAATTGTTTAAATAATACTGTTCAATAATGTATATACTGATGTTCCTAGAATTAGGTTGTGTATTTGCATATTAGAATAGTTGCATTGATGAACAATATACTACTAATATACATGGGTAAGTGGCCTATGGCACTGTACAACATTCCATTGCTACTTATCTAGAATGAAACCTCTTTGATGACATGTTGGGAGCTGTGCACACTCTTAACAATGTTCTGGTAGAGATTGGAAGGCATCTAGAAAGTTATGGGATATGGATAAATGTTGTATTGAAGCGTTGGATAAGATAATTGCATGACTGTATGACATATTTCTTTATGTGTAATATTTTGTTCTGAAAACTATGAGATGTTTCTAATAATGCAATTTAACTTGTTTTGTAGGAAAGATCATATACGAGCACCCACAAAAGAAGGACTACAACATTTGGTCCAACAACAAATCGATCTATTGAAGATATTGAAGTTCCTAGGATCCGGGAAGAATGCCATGATCCATCGATCATGAAGAATGATGTTTGGGATGAGAAGTCGATCGTAACTTCCATGTGGATCTATCAAGATCAAGCATGCTGCAGGTAGTAGCATAGAGACTTTTGCTCCTGTAGCCAGATCCACTTCCATCAGATTAGTACTTGCTCTAGCTCCATTAATGAAGTGGAAGATACACCAGATGGATTTCAAGACAACTTTCTTGAATGGTGTAGTCAAGAAGGAAGTGTATGTGGAGCAGCCACTTGGTTCTGAGACACATGACAGAGAGTCATATATGTGCAGAACTTGGTATGGTAGGATAGACAGCTTTCTATCCAGTTTGGGCTTTACCAAGAGTAAAGCGGATTCCAACCTTTACTACAAGGTTGAGGAAGGCAATCCAGTGATACTACTTTTGTATGTGGGTGACCTGTTTATTACAGGTGAAGATAGATTGAGTGTCGACATGTAGCGGAAGCTTGCTTTCGAGTTCGAGATGAAGGACTTAGGGATGATGCACTACTTTCTAGGCATGGGGGTGTGGCAGAGTACAGATGGAATCTTCCTTGGACAAGGGAAGTATGCAGTGGAGATCCTGAAGAGGTTCAGGATGATGGACTGGAAGGCCATGGCCACACCTATGGCATCGAACCTGAAGCTTCGGTGTGATGCTTCATCTGATCCGGTTGATGTCACAGTGTTTTGTCAGATGATTGGGTCCTTGCTATACCTCATGAAAACGAGACCAAATATTTGCTTTGTGGTGAACACATTGAGGTAGTTCCTGATGGATCCCAGAGGTGTTCACCTGGTTGCTGTAAAGCTTATTCTGAGGTACCTGAAGGGTACAGTTGATTATGGGCTCAAGTATGATGCAAATCAAAAGTTTAACCTGCAGGGTTATGTTGATTCAGATTGGGCAGTGCTGTAGATAGGAAGAGCACATCTGGGTGTTGCTTCAGTATGGGATCAGGTGTGATCTCTTGGTTTAGCAGGAAGCAGTCCTGCATAGCACTGAGTACAGCCGAAGCAAAGTATGTTGCAGCTTGTTCAGCTAGTTGCGAGGAAGTATGGCTCCGGAAGCTACTGTCTGAGTTATTTGATCTCCCGCTGGAGGCTACTGGTATCTTTTGTGATAACCAGAGTTGTGTGAAGCTGTCTGAGAACCCGGTGTTCCATGACAGGTTGAAGCACATTGAGATCAAATATCACTATATCAGGGATATGGTGCAGAGAGGAGGAGTGAAGCTTCTGTATGTTGCAACGGATGAGCAGATTGCAGATGTGCTGATGAAGCCACTAGCTAGAGTGAAGTTTGAGTACTTCAGAGAGAGGCTTGGTGTTCTTCAGATTGATGACACTTCGAGGAAAAAGTGATGGATACATTTGCTGAAGCAATTTCAAGCATGTTGGAAGGAGGATCCTTCACATGGCTATGGATGTAAGTGCTCGATGATGAGCATTAGGACGATGCTCCAGTTATTGCTCTGTATATGCATCAGGTGGATGCTGGATATGATCAGTTGGATCAGTTTTATGTATATGTATGTACGCATCATGTTGGATGCTGGATATGATCAGTTGGGTCATGTGTATGTATCTGTAGATGTATGAGGTGGATACATTGTATGATCAGGTAGATCATGTATGTTGATATGTATCAGGTATGATCAGGTGGATCATGTATTTGTATATGTATCAGGTGGATACATTGTATGATCAGGTAGATCATGTATGATGATATGTATCAGGCAGATACTATGTATGCATCAGGTGGATGCATTTTATGATCAGGATGATCAAGGATGACGAGCTTCAGGATGTTGCTCCAGATATGCATCAGGACGATGCAGTGGTGAGTATCAGGACAATAATCTAGATGATATGCATCAGGATGATGCTATGATGATGATCAGGATGATCATATGTATTAGATGGATACATTACACAATCAGTTGGATTATGTGTGATGAGTTTCAAAGACACAGATGCACAGTGCATTTCCGACATGGTGGTAGATGTGTTCTCCCATGTGCGTTGATGTAAGTGCAGAGCCTTTCCGACATGGTGGTAGATGTATTCTCCCATGTGCGTTGATGTAAGTGCAGAGCCTTTCTGACATGGTGGTAGATGTGTTCTCCCATGTGTGTTGATGTAAGTGTAGAGCTTTTCCGACATGGTGGTAGATGTGTTCTCCCATGTGCGTTGATGTAAGTGCAAAGCCTTTCCGACATGGTGGTAGATGTGTTCTCCCATGTGCATTGATGTGAGTGTTGAGCACTTCCCAGATGGCTAGAGGAAATTCCTTCCATGCCGGTGAGTGTAAGTACTGTATTGTGTGCATCTGGACTATGCTTCATGAACGATGTTATGATCAGTATGATCATGAGTATCAGGATGATACTCTGTGGTCATGGACAGGTTGTGCAGTGACATGTAAAAGATCTTGGGAGATCCAATAGGTTGAGCTGTGTACTCGTAATCAGTCCTGGGATGCTCTTTCGAGGTTTTGGCTGACTCACGTAATCAGTCCTGAGGATTCCACAGTATGGCCAGTGATGATGAAGACCTGTAGGTGGTGGGCCTACATCCAGTATGAAAAAGAACTAGCTCTGTAGAACTTCCAATGATGAGTAGATTCATAGATTGATTGAGATAGCAGCAGCCGTGACGATGACAATGATTCGAGGATGACGATTCGTTGATGATGATCCAGAGAAGAAGACTTGTGCTAGCAGATATGTGTCGAGAAATACCTTCCTAGTTAAGGGGGAGTGTTGATGTATATGTAACTTCAGAATGTATTTCACCCATGTATTTCATCTATGTATATTTTATTCCTATAGAGATGTTATTATTCCTCTATATGGAAGTGTTTGTATTCCTATAGATATGTTATTATTCCTCTATACGGAAGTGTCATCATTTATATTGTAAGTTTCGTAACTTATACTTGATGGATTATGATACCACCTTGATGGGGTCGGCCCGTATGAGTCATGTGGGTAAAAGGGTTATTAGACCACCCTAGTGGGGGTCGGCCCTGTCAGCATTATGTTATGTGGTTAAGTTGAGGCCGACCTAGTAAAGGTTATTAGGCAAGTCAAGTCATGTATAAATAGAGTGCAGGAGGCACTCTATTTGATCATTCACTTTCTCTCTCATACTCTCATTGGAGAGTGGCGTACTTGTGGAGGAGGAGAAGATGCTGCTAGGAGAAGACTATCTCTTGTACTTGGGTTGTATCATTTCTCTATCTATCTCTGAGGAAGTTGCGGGGTTTTTCACCTTCTTGGTTTTCCTTGGTGAAACTCTATGTCTCTTGTGTGCTTGCATTATTGTGTCCATGATTGATATGCTATAGATATGCTGTACATGTTATTCTCTCAGTTAAGATCTTAGATCAGATTGAAAATTCTGAAAAACTAACATGGCGTCGTCTCCTCCACCACTCATGTATATGATCTGATATATGAGTAGCCGTATTTTGACGGAGCGAGGTTAAAATCCCTGTACCAGTTTCGTACCTTATAGGAAGCTGGAAATGAGTCAAAAAATTCATAGCAAGAGAACCAAAATCGGGAAAAGAATGGGGTGGTGGTTCGATTTACCACTTGTCAGTCGAATCGGTGAGAGTCCTTTGAAACAATCTAAGACAGATGGAGCCATCCATAAGGGAGTTGGATGAACACCATAAGTGGTATGTCATCACATGGTTTTTAGGATCTTCACCTGGCTTACCATCAAATTTCGTTATATCTGACAAAAGTTTCACCGGAATCAGTGGCCAATTAGTTCCGTGGTAGATGGGGTCATTGGTTAAACGAGACAGGTCAGGTAGGTCCGAAGTAGCCAAAAAGGGCAGCTGCGGATTAGGATGCGATTATTGATAGTATGGATAAGTCATGTAAGGACCAATGGGACTTTGTGTCGACTGACCATAAGGTGTTCCGGGAGGAAACTAGCCATAGGGGTACGGGTCATCTGGACCAAATGTAGGCCTGCCGCCATAGTAAGGTGGTCCATAACCATAATAAGGTGGCTCATTGCCATAAGTTGGGGGCCCTCCTCCGCCGTCGGGAGGAGGTGGGCTGCCTCCAAAAGGTGGGGGTCCACCACCACCACCAAGGTAGGATGGTCCGCCACTGCCTACGCGAGGAGGAGGTGGTGGGACGCTACCACCACCGAAATAGGATGGGTTTCCACGACCTCTGCCAGGAGGGGTTGGTGGGACACCTACACCGCCGGAAGGGTAAGGGCCTCCTCCACCACCTCCACCATAGTAGGGTGGTGGTCCATCACCATCGCCACCAGGATGAGAAGGTCCTCCACCACCGCCAGGATGAGAAATTCCTCCCTCGCCACTGCCGCCAGGGGGGGTGGTCCTCCACCACCGCCACTAGGGGGGGTGGGCCGTGATGACTGAAATGAGGGGGTCCTCCGCCAAAAGGTAGAGGTCCGCCTCCTCCAGAGTTATGTGGGGGCCCGCTGCCTCCAATGGGAGGTGGGGGTTGACCAAACGGGGGTGGAGGGACTGTAAGTGGGGGTCCATGTTGTAAAACATTTTTTTGTCCCCATAGAGTGTAAGGATTACCGGGGTAGGGTACCCCGTAGAGTGTGTTTTCGGGATTAATTTGACCTTGCACAGGGTTAGGATGACCTGGATATGCTTGAATCGATGGAGGTTGAATTACGTTGGACGATCCTCCAACATGGGATAGTCCCGTAGTGGAAGGTCCAGGAGGTAGGGAATTTCCAGCGGAACGTCCGATGGGAACTCCAACCATAGTATTATGGTTAAGGGACGCGGGTTTCCCCCCAGCAACAATTTGCTGAAAATTAGGTAAAGGTTGACCCAACACTGGTTGTTAATTATTCACCATAGGATTAATGTTCTCTGTAAAAAAGCAAGGGGGTAAAGAGTATCCCCCCCTTGAAGTTTGGGGTGGGGTAGGAGCAGGTAACGTAACCATGGTGGTCAGAGGTGTGTTGGACTGTTGCTATTCAATATGTTGGGCAGTAGGAAGTATTGAACTGGTCTCCTGTCTAGGAGATTCATGTGTAGGAATGGATGGTTGGCAAGTTTCAGAAGTGGTCATGTGTTGCATGGATTATTCTGGTGACTTTAAAGATAAAGAGAGACCTGGGATCGGTCAGTCATCGAACCTTATTTGAAAATTTTGACTTCGAAACTCCTCACCCATAGCATGTAAACGAGCCAATTTCTCACGATAAGCTGCTAAGCGATCGTCGGGGCTTGCCAAACTAGGTGGGGATGCAACGGGAAAATGGGCCACTAGGTGAGCGGTAGAAGATGTCCAATAAGCTGCTGAAGGACCAACAACTACTGTGGGGTCGTCCTGGGATTGATTTATCCATTCCAATGATCTAGGATCTCCCGATGAGATGGGAGGTAAGTCTTGTGAAGCAGGAATTTGTGGTTCTTCACCCTGCGGGGGTGAGAGGTAGGTGAATCTGGAGGAGTATGAGGAAAAAAATGTCCTCCAATATTCAAAGTGGGGTTTTCCACTTCATGTGACCCAACCCTGGCTTGTGGATCCATCCTTACCCTTGAAATTACCTCCTGGTTAAGGGGATATTCGGGTGGCAAGTCTTGAATTCTACAGGACCTTCTCCAAGGAAAGTTAGCCAGAGTGACTGAAACAAAAGTTTCTCCTAAGGAAAGCTAAAAGAAAAGGAGACCATACAAAACCCTACAAAAACTAAGGCAACAAGCAAATTTATGCTATAAGAGTGGATTCAAGGTCTGGAATCTCACTGTATTGTCAAGGATTCACAACTCACAATATATCATAGGGTCCAACAGTAAAATGTGACAAGGAGGATTCAGACCGTACCCTTGCATGAATACCCGATTACCTGGACGACACATGCGTAGTAGCTCCCCGAGTGTTGTTCTTGGTGTGTTGCTCCACGAAGATGGCCAAAAGGTTAACTCAGTTGGTATCAGGAATCATAGTGGTGTCTCCCGATATACGCAAGGTACGTGGGAGCTCAAATCCGTAGTGGTGCTATCTAATGTACAACCGTTCGGCAAGATACCTTCCGATATACTACCGAGTACGTGATACACCCTTTGATATACACCAAGTACTCAAGGTGACTTTGTGGGTATGTGAAGGAGCTCAATATACCGATAAGTACGTGGAAGGCTACAATACCACCGGGATACAGTGCTAGAAAATAATGACAGTTTCCACGCTTAACGACACTGGAACACGTCTCTAACTTACACACAAGTTACTAAAAATTTTACCCTAGTTCTACCATTAATTTTATTTGGACAGTTAGGTGAATGCATGAGGTGAGTACATAATTTGAAACATAATGCAGGCCTTCACTACATGCAAAAAGTATGCTTTTCTTTCGATGAATGCTACGTATGTGAAGGATAAATTTTATTTTTCTTTCCAATAATTTTACCAAAGCAATGCAATGCAAGACAATCCCAAATCTACCAAAAAATGATTATGAAGTATTCTTTTCCTTTTTAGCGAAACATAAAAATTAACACAACACTACTTCGCCAAATCAAAGCACATTTTTCTTTTTCTTTTATCTTTTCAAAACGAAAATGACACTAAGTAATGAAAAGAGAGAAATTCTAAGTAGAGTATGCAAGCTTTTCACTTTCACTATGATTTCCTAGAAGCATAAAAAATCAAAAGATACAATGTAACTTTTTCAAGCATGGAACTACTTTTGCAAAACTTGATATCTATTCGAGTTTTTTCAAGAAGATGAACAACTCATAATTCGTGAAAAAACACAAATAATACAATTTTTCTTCAAGTTTTCCCAAAGATTCATAAATGAAACTTTCCAATGCATGTACAATTCTTCAAATGATTTTGAGAAAGGATGGAAACAAAGTATTTATGATCTTTCAATGGATGCATCAAAGTAACAATTTGATAACAGCTATGCTTTAAACATGGATACTTGAAACGAAAAGATCACTTGCAACACTCTAACAACTCGGAAAATATCAAGAGAAAGCGAGCACTCAATGGATTGAAAATACACACAATCACTAAAACTCAAACAGTAACAAGCAGCACTAAAGCAAGCAAAACTCACAAAATACATGCAAATGAGGTTTGGAAACCAATCCAATACACTTGACCGGATGTGGCAAGGGGAGGAGAGAATTCAAGGGTGAGTGGATGCAGGTGGGGGATACCAAAGTGTCCACCACTACCAAATCTCAGACTTGTCCAAGATGGAACCCAAAACAACTCCAAACAAAAACCAAACAACTCAATCACACAAATCAAAAAAGGATCTCTAACTGGATCTTACAGTACAGAGGGAGTCTGCACACAAACCAAACTCAAAACAGAAATGGAGAAAGGGTTCCAGTATGGCAAAAATGGAAGATCGGCACACTCTGTGCTTGTACACAGTGTGACGTCGCAGGTCACCAATGCGCAGAGTGCGATGATGTCGCAGTAAGCCAATGAAAGGGTTGCGACGACCGACTAACATGCAAATAATAGAGTTAAAAAACAACATAGTTTCTCTCTGGGTACACTGACTAGGTGCGACAGGCGAGAGCTAAGTTCAAAAATGAACCATGTCTCCAGATAATGAGCATAAAAAGGTCTGCAAATGAGAAGTACAAACTCAAAGGAAGGAAATCAGACTCTTCAAAGTGAAGATTTGATGGTGAAACCAACTTAAGAGGTTAAATGACAAAATGGTATGGCTTGAAAAAAAAATTAACTGAAAATAATCATTCAAATTGACAATTAGAAAGCAATGTCTTTCCCCAATATGGTTTCCAGATTTGTTTGACGGACAATCCACTTGAGCAGACACAAGCCGGATCTCCCTAGCTCAATGCGAGTCTAGAACAAATAGTATAGACTACAAACTACTTTCCTAGATCTGCTTAAGGATCAAGTGCCTAGATGTCTTACCTCAACTTCGCAATCCTTCCTCCTAGATGTTGCTCCACGTCTCGCGGTCGTCAGATCTCAGCTGCAAGACCTATCAAAACACATAGAACAAAGCAAACGAGTGAAGAGCATCTATACAATAAGAGATCTAAGTAAACATTTAAGCAGGTAAACTACTCAATATAATTACACATAAACAATATTGGTGGAAAGTGTTTATATTACTGTAAATCAGGAAAGTACATCGTAAAGAATAGACTACAACCAAGGCTTAACGTAGCAGTCCTTCTCCATCCAAGCCAAATGCCATATCCTCCCAAGGAAGTGTGAGTCTCTCAATGGATGAATAGAGATTTCTCAATGATGATTTCACCAGCATGTAGACATTATAGACTTCCTCCCTTTGGAGAGGGGTAGAGCTTCACTTATATAGGACTAAGTGGATAGGGTATGGATAGGATAGGTTGAGATATGGTAGGAGAGAGATAGGGGATCTTCCCAAGATATTTGGAACTGAGATCCAGCTCTCCCAAGAGGTCAGGGATGAGGATCCAAGTTAGCTCCTCCCTCTCCTTCCCTCCCATCCTCTCCCTCCCCTCCCTCGCACTCCCACTCCTCCTCCTTTATCTGCCTCCCTCCAATACTAACCCCTCCACCTTCCCCAATCATTCCCCTACCCCTCCCCCACCCACCCACCCACCCACCCACCCATCCCACTCCTACACCCACCCATCCAACTCCTACAAAGTCCCCACGTGCACTACCGCCCTCCCCCTCTTCCTCCTCCTCCTCATCCTACACCACCTCCACGTCCTCATCCACCACCACCTCCGCCTCCTCATCCCCTCCGTCCACCCCACCTCATTCTCACACCCCTGTACCTTCTACTCCTCCCTGTGACCTACCTCTCATCCTCCAACTTTCACTACCCCTCCCACCCCTCCACGTCCTCCCCCCTCCCACCCCTCCACCTCCCTCCCATCCTCCTCCTTCTCCACCCCTTCCCCACAATCCCACCCACGCTCCCCTCTTCCTCTTTCTCCTCCTCCACCTCCCCATTTCCACTCTCCCCCTCCACCTCAAACCCCCCCCCCCCCCCCCCCTCCCCTCCCCAATCCTCCTCCTCCTCCTCCTCATTCTCCCCTAATCAACCCCTACATCTCCACCTCCTCCCCTTCCCTCAACTCTCCCGCCCGCTCCCTCCCTTATGTCCTCCCCTTCCCCTCCTCACCTCCTCCTCCTCCCTTTCCCTCCCTCCCATCCTCCCCCTCCCCCCTCCACTTCCTCCCCATCCCACTCCACCTCCTCACCTCTTCCATCCCTCCCCCCTCGCTCCCCTCCTACCCCTCCACCTCCCTATGATCCTCTTCCTTCTCCTCCCCCTCCCCACAATCCCACCCTCACTCCCCTCCTCCTCCTTCTCCTCATCGTCCCTCCTCCTTCCTCCTTCTCCTCATCCCCCACACCCCTCCTCCTCCCACTCCCACCTCCCTCCCCAAGTCCTCCTCCTCCTCCTCCTCCTCTTTCCCCTAATCCCCCGTGCATCTCCACCTCCAACCCTTCACTCCCCTCCTCCTCCCTCTCCATCCCTCCACTGCCTTTTCCTCCCACCCCCTTCTCCCCTAATCAACCCCTACATCTCCACCTCCTCCTCTTCCCTCCCCTCTCCCACCCTCATGTCCTCCCCTTCCCCTCCTCACCTCCTCCTCCTCCCCCTCCCCCGTCCACTTCCTCCCCATCCCACTCCACCTCCTCACCTCTTCCATCCCTCCCCCCCTTGCTCCCCTCCTACCCCTCCACCTCCGTGTGATCCTCTTCCTTCTCCTCCCCCTCCCCACAATCCCACCCTCACTCCCCTCCTCCTTCTCCTCATCCCCCCTCCTCCTTCCTCCTTCTCCTCATCCCCCACTCCCCAAGTCCTCCTCCTCCTCCCACCTCCCTCCCTCCCTCCCTCCTCACCCCTCCTCCTCCCACTCCCACCTCCCTCCCTCCCTCCCTCCCCTCCTCCTCCTCCTCTTTCCCCTAATCCCCCGTGCATCTCCACCTACTCCCCTTCACTCCCCTCCTCCTCCCTCTCCATCCCTCCACTCCCTTTTCCTCCCACCCCCTTTTCCTCCTTCAAACCCCCTCCTCCTATTCTCCCCCTTCTCCCCATCTTTCTCCTCCTCACCCCTTCCCCACTAATCCTCTTCCTCCTGACCAACACCCCCTTCTCCCCATCACCCACCTCGACCTCTTCTTCTACCTCCACTTCCCTCCATTCTAGCACTTCTTCCTCACCCTCCTCTACACTCACTCATCCTCCGTTCTCCACCTTTACCCTCTATTCCTCCTCCCCACTCTATGAATTTACCCCATCCCTTTTTCATTTTCTTTTTGCCCCTTCCTCCCTCCTCTACCTTTTCATCATTGTTATACATCTATTTGACAACTTAAAAACAACGCATAAATATTTAAAAAAATATTTTTATAAAATAGATATTAAAAATAAATCATTTATAACAGACAAAAAAAAATTATAAAAATAATGTACACATACATAAATTTACACTAAAAAACAAATTTCATATATATACAAACTACTTTGTGACACCAAGAAACTCCCAATTTTATAAAAATTTTCCTTTGGGTCCATTCTCGCCATGTAATTTGACCCATGCAAAATATTTTAAACTACGGGGAGGCCTTAGTTTCGTGTTTTTGTTTGTTACGTCCACTAAAATAATAAATATGGAAAATAATTAAAATTAAAAAAATTGTTTGCTTAATTAATTTAAAAAAAAATCGTTGTTTTTTTATTTTTCTTCCGATAAAACAAAGAAAACCTATCGTCAGTGACGTGATGAAGTAATTCTAAGTTTAGCTTAAGCGCAAGAGCAATTATTGCAAACTTAGTGTATCAGAAGGAATATATGATTAACCATAATGCTTTGGGTATGAGCTTTAATTCAGAATTTTCGAACTATTTTATGATCTAGTTAATATTATACTCTTCGATATGAAATTAAGCAAAATCAAACATCAAAGTCGTTCATGAAAAAATATTGAATTTGAAAAATAATCATCCCGAAATTTACTAGCCAAAGGGTATTTGATTATAGAAATTGGATAATCCCAAATTTCTTTATAATTTTGAAAATGACATAGTAAAAAAATCACAATTATAAAACAGTAATAAATGTTTAAAAATAACCAAACATAAAATAATGACAAAAATAATGGTGATGGTATATCACTGTGGATACCTTTCAGCAGTTTTCACGTATAATTACAATTCTCTGTGGCGACAGTGGCTGGTGAGTGCAAAGGAAATTCAGAAAGTTGATAAATAATGATGTAAATCACAAGAAATATTTAAGTAAATTTAAATTATTTTAATTTTTTATATAAACCATAAAAAATAAAATAAATACAAATTAAAATAATTTAAAATCACTGTAATATTTAAGATAAATAAAATCAACCAGAAATCTCAAGATAAATAAAAATTGAGGGCAGTTACATAAATTTAGAAGAACAAGAAATATTGATAATTTACTTCTAAATTTTGCAGAAAAAGGTTTTGAACTTTTTTGTCTTTTTGGATATGGAAGGGGATCTACTAAGGGTTGAGAGGGATCAAAACTCTCAAAAGTGTAAACTCCTTTCTAGATTGGAAATGTCTGAGCGTGTAATGCAATCATCTGAAAATGTCTAAGCCTGTAATACAATCATCTCCCCCTACTGAACTGTAGAATGTGATTCTTCGGCACAAAAATTGACCATTATTTACTAGCGGAAAAGAATAATGAAAGATAAAAGAATGCTCAGGGGAATTCAGGGCACAGCGAGGAAATGGAGAGTGTTGGAGACGCGTTTCACCCCATGACGACAGATCTGGGACAAGGTGCCTGCTCGGCCTACGAAGACATTGTGGTTTTGGCTAGATACCTCTCGGTCTTGAATTTAAATTTAGAGGACAATCGGGGATAAGGAGAAGAAGAAAGATACAACAATGCTCAGGGGAATTGGTTTAGGGTTTACTTAGAGGTTTTATAGATATATACTTCACTAAGAACGAGCTCAGCAACCATTTATGCAAACAAAAAATCAATTGACTATTGGTTACAATATGAAAACCAACCATGCATCTATGTTTTCAAACAATCATGCAGCTAACAAAATCAATTTACTATTGATTACAATATGAAAACCAAACAACAAACGGAAGAAGCTATGGACAAATACTCACTATCACCGATCTGAGAGGGCAACGCCAATCCAGATATGGCTGCACACCATGCATGCATGTACTGCTGCTCATATTCTGCCTCCCCCACCAATCTGAGCGGCCAATGTTGAACGAGATATTGCTGCACACCATGCCCTTGCTGCTGCTCATCCTCAATATTCTACAGTTCTATAACTCTGCCTCCCTCCAAATTAATGAGATTTTCTTGGGCGCCTGAAGTAATTCTTTTTTCCCGCAAAGGACAAGGTTGAGACAGTCGCCCAACGCGTCTCCCGCACACTGGATGTTTGCTTAGTCAAATGTTTAAAGTAGCTTACGTTTCTCTCGGCTCCTTCCATTTCGGGAAACCCCATCTTGCCAAAATAACCTTCCTGACATACTTGCCGACAGAGCCGACAGTCCTCCCTTCAAGAACCGGGTTAAGGACATGATACATCAAAGTCTTAAGATTCGGCAAAGGTATAAGTTCATCCATATTTGTTCTGTGAGTGCCGAAGAACTGGCTTGGATCTTGGCTCGAGATGGTTTATTTCTTCTGCGATTCGTAAGGTATGGTTCTTCTGCGATTTATAGAGAAACGTGGGCAGAGACCCCAATATCACAGAATGCAACCCCACAACACGTAGCCTCTCCGGTTCTTCTTCCATAAAATGAAACCGAGGACCTGTAGAAGCTTATCTTCGTGGAGTCCGTGTGAAAGATCTAGTAGGTTCTTCCCAAAACCAACTGACGTAAACGAACCTCAAACAGAGGAGCGAAGTCATAATAAGGAGAAATGTCATGGCCGATATTATGATTTTTTCATACATGACATATCTGGGATTCCCATTATAATGAGGTGGGTAGTTAAATTCAGTGCCCAAACTCATCCTATATCAAATCGAAGCCACAAAACTGAAATCTCGGCCCAAAATCGAACAAAAACTCCGAAAAGAATAACTAGAAACCCTAACATTTTTAAGGTCTCTTTTCATGGCGGAGCGGTGCTTATAAAGGAAGTCCTAGGTTCCATGCCTGTCTACACTGCGTCTGTCCTCGATGCTGCGAAATTGGTAGAAAACCTCTTTGGCCAGATTCTAAAACACTTCCTCTGGCAAGGTGGAAAAGACCAGAATAAACTGCACCGTGAACATATTCAGGGCTGGTCATTCGAAATTTGTGTATGGTCCGTAACATATTGAGATCTAAGCTACACTGGAGACGCCTGACAAAATACTTCATATGGGCAACGATAAAATCTTGACCCACGATTTACAGAATGAACCCTTGTGATTTAATGTTGAGCTAGTTTTCACAACGGTTTCATCCTCCGTAAAGCAATCCTTATCGTCCTGGCACAATTTAAAATCACTCATGAATACGGACTTCTATGATCCAACGGATGTAAAATGTTTTATTGATGGCACTTGGATCGTGTAGATCCCCTAAATTAAAGTCGCCTATCAAAAAAACCGATAGTGTAGATGCCAAGAACGTTCTAAATTGAAGTTGCCTAACTAAAAAAGCAGAACAGTTTTTATAATTTTCAAAATAATTTTAAAATAGGTTAAAATTTTTAATATAAAAATTTAAAATTTCTTTAGATTAGGGAACGTCTTTTTTTTGGTGTGTTTTTAATAAAATTTACCAATGCCTTTTCTAGATTACTAATCTATTGTATAGTACTTGGTTTTGTTTTTTGGAAAAGTATAACTTATAAAATACTTTGATTAAAATTATATTTAAAATAAATGAAATTTATTCATTAATAATTCAATTTTTATATATATTTGGAAAAAGTAATATAAATACTTATTGTGTCAATGAGAAAAATAGGTCTATAGCTATATTCTTGGTGCACAGAAGAGTGAGGGCAATTCTCATTCAAAATTTGATAAAGAGTTTAACCTAAAGTAATTAAATTTGACTAAATTTTGAATAAAAAAAATTTAATTTATATATATTAATAATTTAATTTTTTATGATGATTTTTATTATTTATATATGTAGTTTTGAAACAATAAGTATAATAGGTGTTATAATAACTTTGATGAATACATTATTCTCTCTAAATTTGTAGAATCGAAGTTGATCTCCAAAAGTCCTATATTCACAAAAAAATCATTATCATTTTTATTATTAATTTTAACTATGTGTTTCAGGTAAATAAAAGCTTCTACAAACTTCACAAGTCCAATTGGTCAACTCGAGTGTGTCATGGAAGGAGTGGGACTTGCAAACTATATCAAGACACTACTCCCATAAAGAGTGACAACATTGTAAAATGACTATGTTGGGATACTATTGGTGTTCTTCTGCTATTAATAAATGAAATTAAAACTCCATTGATTCCCTCCTTTTAGGAGGAACCAATCATGTCATTACCTTCATGGTTATATAAAAATCAAGGATTGATCCAACAACATTATTATCTCTAGAGTGGAAAATATCAGCATCCTAGAGGTGGAGAATGCTTTGTATGGTTATCATAGAGTTTTGATCCTTATCAACTTTCATCGCTATGACTTATGAAGTGTGCTAATATGTACCAATTTATCTAGGCCAAAGAATACCATGCGGAAAGTATAGACGAGATCCCATTGTATGAGAATATAAGACGATCTAGGCTTCATTTAGTGGAAGCGAGATTAGAATTGTTCCCATGCGTGAAAATAGTGGAATGGATCCTTCCTCGCGTGAACACAAGTACCACATTTGGACCAAAGTACCACAATGGTTATTAATAAAATAAATAAATAAAAATATGGCTCAGGAATTGTCTTCAATTTGATGGGTGGAATGATCATGATCATGTAATCTTCCTCCGTCCTTCTAAAAATATGTGGTTTCTCACCGCGTTTCTCTTCGACACTCGCCACCAAAATACGTATAAAAATTACATGTCTTTACATCCTCTTCCATTTAAATCCTCATTGCATAGTCATGACTAAGGATTATTATGCATGTACATCCTCACCTTATAATATCAATTGGTTCAAGGCGCAGAGACAACCATAAATGATCAAATGTGTCAAGACGCAAAGAGTAAGAGACATTTATAATTAAGTCTTATATTAAATTTACCATATAAGTCTTTAATTTGCACTATCATTTGAGATTTGACACGTTGGATAGTTGTGATCTTCTTATAACTCCTTTACCAATGTGGCTGTAAGGCTTCTTTGATGGTGAAGTCCATAATTTTAAGTCTTCTTCCTCATTATCATGCCTTTTGGTAAGACAATAAGGAGGGAAGTGGCCCGCATTAGCATGGAAAACAGTTTCGACATAGAGCTAGATACATTAATTCTTTCATTAAATAACTTAATTTCATGCTAGTGACTATGAATTCACCGAATTGTGGATTGGTAAAAAACACATCAAATTTTAGAGCCTCGAGCTCTTAATTACTCATGTATATAGAATTTTTGCAAATCGAGCCATTAACAAACTTCTTTTGTTGTTCTGGTTCAATTTAAAAGGTAGATTGTCGAGACTCAAACATGTGGCGAGTTGAAAGGCTCTAGTTGACGTAGGATTGATTCCATTTCCCCTCCATCCCATACCTGTATGTTGTTGCGACAAGTGTTGAACAACAAAATTTGATGCCGAGGCCCTTATGATGCTAGTGCTGCTAACTTGGTTGGTATGGAGGATTATTTTTTAATGTTTTTTTGAGCTATGCATTGTTTTTTCTTAGGACCCTAGTGTCCATCATTCTTACATCTCTCAAGCTTGGATGGATTCCCTCTCTCAAGTTTGAATTAAGGTTTTGGTTGGTTTTATATGTAAATTTTGGTTGTAGGTTTATTATAGCCTCATTTTGCTTAGTGGCTTCTTTTTGTACATAGTTAACAGTAAGTAATTTTCTCAGCGGTATGCATAACATCATGTAGATGCCCCAGTATGGTTATTGCATAGTCTAAGTAGTTTTTCTGTATAATGAAGTTTGGTCTAACCCAGAAAATACAACAAAATAGTTGTTATTTTAATGAACTGTAAAATCAATGTTACATATATGTCAAATTAATGTGTTCAAATTTGGTTTTATTGAAAATATACCATTTTATCATGTAGATATTCCGGAGTGCTTAATTGTTTAAGATTGTAAAGATTTGGATGGGAAATATTTGTGTTTTGCATTTTTTTGGGGAAAGGGTTTAGTTAATTTATACTTATCAATTGAAATACAAATTTACAATTATTTAAATTGCCCTTCATCTTTGAAAGACTCCAAGAACAAATTCCCTTCCAATAAAAATTAATACCCACCCTTCAAATTTGATCACTGCCCTTGTGATTTAATGTTGAGCTAGTTTTCACCAGGGTTATATCCTCCATAAAGCAATCCTTATCGTCCTGACACAATTTAAAATCATTCATGAATATGGACTTCTCTGATCCAACGGATGTAAAATGTTTTATTGATGGCACTTGGATCATGTACATCCCCTAAATTCAAGTTGCCTATCAAAAAACCGATAGTCTAGATGCCAAGAACGTTCTAAATTGAAGTTGCCTATCTAAAAAAGCAGAAAGTTTTTATAGTCATTTGTATTAGGGAATTTATTTTCCAAATAATTTTAAAATAGGTTAAAAATTTTAATATCAAAATTTAAAATTTCTTTAAATTAGGGAACGTTTTTTTTTGGGGTGTTTTTAATAAAATTTACCAATGCCTTTTCTAGATTACTAATCTATTGTATAGTACTTCGTTTTGTTTTTTTTGAAAAGTATAACTTATAAAAAACTTTGATTAAAATTATATTTAAAATAAATGAAATTTATTCATTAATAATTCAATTTTTATATATATTTGAAAAAAGTAATATAAATGCTTATTGTGTCAATGAGAGAAATAGATTTATAGCTATATTCTTGGTGCATAGGAGTGAGGGCAATTCTCATTCGAAATTTGATCTAGAGTTTTAACATAAAGTAATTAAATTTGACTAAATTTTGAATAAAAAGAAATTAAATTTATATATATTAATAATTGAAATTTTTATGATGATTTTTATTATTTATATATGTAGTTTTGAAATAATAAGTATAATTATGTTGATAGGTGTTAGAATAACTTTTATGAGTACATTATTCTCTCTAAATTTGTAAAATCGAAGTTGATCTCCAAAAGTCCTAGATTCACAAAAAATCATTATCATTTTTATTATTAGTTTTAACTATGTGTTTGAGGTAAAGAGGAGCTTCTACAAACTTCACAAGTCCAATTGGTCAACCGGAGTGTGTCATGGAAGGAGTGGGACTTGCAAACTATATCAAGACACTACTGCCATAAAGAGTGACAAAGTTGTAAAATGACTATGTTGGGGTACTATTGGTGTTCTTCTGCTATTAATAAATGAAATTAAAATTCCATTGATTCCCTCCTTCTAGGAGGAACCAATCATGTCATTACCTTCATGGTTATATAACAATCAAGGATTGATCCAACAACATTATTATCTCTAGAGTGGAAAATATCATCATCCTAGAGGTGGAGAATGCTTTGTATGGTTATCATATGGTTTTGATCCTTATCAACTTTCACCAATATGACTTATGTAGTGTGCTAATATGTACGAATTTATCTAGGCCAAAGAATACCAAGTGGAAAGTATAGACGAGATCCCATTGTATGAGAATATAAGATGATCCAGGCTTCATGAAGTGGAAGCGAGATTATAATTGTTTCCATGTGTGAAAATAGTGGAATGGATCCTTCCTCGCACTGATGCAAAGAGGCATATTATCAAGATTGTTGTGGGAGTTCCCATAGATTCTTTCGAGCTCAATACCATTCAAGAAAGTACTATAAATTCCCAACACCAGAGATAGACCTAACCGATTAATGGATGAAGTCCATTTAGCTAATCTAGGTAACATTCATCAAGCAAGCTGGGCTCCCAAACAAGCAATTCCGTCACAATGAGAGTGGCACATACAACACCAAAATGCTAAAGAATCCCTACAGGATGACCGTTGTTCTATTATGTTTGTTATATGGACACAAAGACACACTTCAAGATTGAATTGTCACCCCTACTATATTATGTTATTGTTCATGGTGGAAAATTCAACCGGTTCGACATCCTCTCAAAGAACATGGAAGAGGCATTGTTGAAAGCACAAGATGGAAATTTCAAGCAACAATAAGACTTCTATATGTCCTTCTATATCATAGATGCAATCTCCACATCGAATCAATTTCAAGGTATGGGATGGCATTAGGTTCCTAAGGAGAATCCTATTCATGTATGCTTCGAAGTTCTATAGGCGTAAGAGCACATTAGTAACTATAAACAAATATGAGAGGAATTCATTAAGCCATTATATACAATCTTACAAGTGAGACCGACAAAATGCATATGTCGGATAATGCCATTGCCATGGTAACATAGTTGGGTGGCTGGTTTTTTATTGAATATGACAGTTATCTGAGGATATATGGGGCATCGAAGGCATCGAACATCATGCTCAATTACGTTATCGATTACGTGATCTTGAAGGAAATTTCTCATCAAACACTTATAGATGGGATTGGATATACCCTTAATGATACCAAGAAGGAATCATGACCACCTTTTCCAATCATAGTTGGTGATTATTGGTTTACAAAAGTGAAAGAAGCGATTGAACTAACCCAAGAATTGGAAAAATAAAATTTTGGGAAAGGACAATATAGGAGGAATGATATCAAAAGGAAGGTAGTAAATCATTGCATGACTATAAACTACCACTAGCCCTATCAGTATGATCAATGTGAACAAGAGGAAACTTATAAGTGAGTGCAAGGTTTGGGCAACCTAGATAAGAATATGGACAAGGAGAAAAACATTGAAGGATCCTCCTCTAGCAAACAAGCCACCTAGGAAGCTATCTCGAAAGAACCCACCTAGGAAACTACGTAGGAAGAAACATTAGGAAAGCATCAGTAGATCCCATAAGGAAAGGCCACTGAAATTATGCATAAAAATAAAGATGGGACCAAGATCCAAAGGCTAAATGAAAATAATAAACATGAGGCATAAATTTCAGGTGAGTTCAAAAGGAATGGTTCTTCTTTAGACTTGTCAACTTTTGAAGAAGAAAGGAAACAAGATTTACATATTACAATTCCTCAGTTAGAAAGTGTAATTCCTACTATCAAGTTGATGATTTTGAAGTCTATAAAATTCCCTTGTCATCCACAAAAATAAAACAAGAACTTTTGAATTTTCAACACTTTAAGCCTCAGTTATCACCTTACACTCCTCTCACAAGTAAAGTCCTGATTAACCAATTTGTTGTTAAATCACCACTTTCTCCATAAACTCTAATTTCTCCAAAAATGGTTGGTCAACCCCCAGATAAAATGGAAGCCATAGAAGCTACCATATTTTAACATACCCCAACTCCATGTTAGTATTTTATTGACTTTTTAAAAAAACTTTCACAATGATTAATTTACTCCAGACAATCCATACCTATAAGATGAGATGAACAATTTTATTTTCAACTTTCACTTAATTGATGTCCATACATCACATTGTTATACCCTAGCGTTTAGAGTGACTAAGAAGGAGGAATACATTACTTTCGTTGATGAACATCCACTATAAAGGAAGATAATAAACCTTACCGTGTTTTTCCCAAAGATTATAGGGTTATCATTTGTCGATGATAATTATTATTAACTCCCTTGTAACCCCTTGCATAAATCCAATCAAAAATTAGTTATTCACAAAAGAGGTATTCAAGATGCCTAAATTTTAACCCTTACTTACTCATGCAACCTAAACAACATTTAGTTTACTTCTTCTTAACTTACTGGAGACATTTATATGAAAGGAAAACATTACATCTCTCTCCTAGGTCTAACCATAGTAAACTACTAGCATTATGATAACCAATATGTTAATCAACTCTTTTCATATTAAACTCATAATCAATAATAATAAGTTTTTAATGTGCATGACTCAAAGCAATAACTACGTCTAAAGGGACCTTTAGCATTCTTTAATAAAAACACTCATAACTCCAAAACCAGATGCATAAAACACATCAATGCAAAACACAATATTAAGGAGAATACACACATAAGAGACACATCAGAGAGAGACCATTTTTAAAGTGGTTCACCCAAACTATGGGCTATGTCCACAAGAACTATTGCATCATATATTATTGATTAAAAAAGGGATTACATTCCCTCAACACAATCGTTGCCATAATTTCGTTCCACTTCCTCATAACCTCTCTTATCGAGAGTAATTTAAGACATTTCAAAGCAATACGAAAACTCTAATAGAGATCTGAAAAACTCAATAGGGTTCTGTTCTGGCACTTACCCCAAATCCAACTATTACCGAGTTCTATAATACCTTAACCAAAATTCCTTATAGACATTAGCCAAATCGTGAAAATAGATAATATGCATACACTATTCTAGCAGTATACAAAATTGTTTAACTATCATCTTATATATATGTGTGTGTGTGTGTGTGTGTAAGAAAATACACATAACTCATGTATTGGGTCCACACTTGATCTTTAAAATTGTAACTACATAGTATATATCTGGTTACCATATATATATGTTTGCATACATACTAAATAATTATAGAGAGAGCAACATTCAAACTTGATTAGAATTTATTGATGGATGAGAAAGATGAGTATTTTTTATATAAATAGGAGACTTGAGAGTGGAAGGAGGGAGGTTCTTTACTCTTGGAGGATATAACCAAATCAACAAGGCATACATGAATTTTTAAAGGAAGAAATGATAGTAACAAAACTGAAAAATGTCCCGTAAGTCATAATAATTCCCTATTCACCTGCCATAACTTCGGTAATAATCAAGATCCTTACGATCCGTCTCATGATCTAAAAAAATGGCAACTCTGCTATTGTTAGAATTTATCTTCCTAGAAGACTCCATTTGTCCATTCAAATTGTTTGTTCCACCAATTATAGAGGAACACTCCATAAATAATTTTGCATCATTATTGTGGAGTGGGTCTATTGTAATTTTTCCCTCAGGACTTGAAATTTGAATGGAATAGAACTGCTCATTATCGAATGAAGATAATTCATATTCAATAGATGTTCCTATGAAGTCTGCAAATTTAATGGAGTTGACGATCTGAGCACGTGCTTTAATATACTCTTCCTTCCTTTCCTTTCCATTTTTAGCAAAATTGGACTTGGAATAATTGTTAAGACTCCCCCTACCACCTACTTGAGAACCTTTATGTTCCTTTTGCATAATTTCAAACTTAACAACATTAGTTTTCTCATCCCAAGGAATATTTACAGGAATTTCAGCCAACCGAATCACTGGATACCCAGTTTGAGATGTTTTTCGAGCAATGATTCTAGTACCAGATCCATCTACTAAGTGGAAATCAACCACCACCATTGATTGTATACCATAATGCTGAGAAACATGATGTGAAACAATTCTAAGATAGGAATTTGGAAACTGTTCAAAATCAAGTTGTTGTTGGCTAGTACCTTGAATAAAATTTTCAACTTGTTTCTCCATTCATAAAACTAGAACAGAAAGCATTATAGTAAGTTAAATACTACACACAAGAAAACTGATGAGACTACATGTCCATAAATGATCCAAATGACAACATTAATAGATGAATAATGACGAATGAAAGTAAACATTAATGTTTTCCTAGTTGAGACATAAATCATGTAATGAAGGAATACATACACGGAGTTATCTACATACAACTTACCTTAGCCATAAAACTATGGCAAGGTGCATTCCAAAACATCAAGTTAGCTTATTCCAAGATTTTGATGAGCATGATCATTCTGCAAGAATGGTAGCATGCATAATATTCTATGCCAAAATAAAATCTAACCGATATTATCCCAATTAAACCTTCCCAACTCAAACACTCCTATAACCTAAATATATCAATCCTACTATAGAAAAATCATATGGAAAATATATTTGGAGGCCTCCAAAGTTTAGACTATGGCTTCCTACCTTTCCCCTACCAAGCAACCTTCTTGAGTACATAGCGTAAGTTCTAAGTTTCTAACCAATAAGTGAACATGTTATTACAAATGCTAGAAACCCTAGATAACGTAACATCACAGAACACATGAAATAAATTTTATTTACATAGAGTACAAAAACATAACAAAGTCATTATTGTTGAAAAATGTAACCCTTATCTCCTAAAACACCCTTTTAAGGCTTACAATATTGAAACTCAAACTCACTGGAAGCAGTCACACTGAGTGGAAACATAATATCATACGTAATCAAAATAAAAAATTATTTTTTGAAAATAATAACTAAACAACAAGGCCATAAGTATTCATTGTTTGAACATAACAGTTTTCAACTAATAGATGCATAACCAATTTCTTGTCTGATTTTAACTACATAACTATGAATAATGACCCAAACCAAGTATGACAAAATGTTCTCTAATTTGCTATCATCAACAAGATAACCATTTTATGATGCGAAAAAAGGGGTACTCCTAGACAAAGAGTCTAGTACTAGTCAATACTCTCGAGTCTAAAAAACATGAACATCAAGAACATCAATATTTGTGACAAGAACATGAAAATAATCTAGATTGATGACTTTTACGAAAACTTCTTTGGCCACTATATGAAACTCCTTTCCTTCTGCTTCAAATAGACACATCCATCTATTTTATCTTCATATGGAAGTCGAATGTTAGTTGTGATAGTGATGACATTCCCATTTGCATCTTCATGACCAAGTGTCACTCCGTGGATCATAGAAAGTGAATGGATTCATCCAATGCCAGCAACCGCACTGTCATATGGATCTATTATTTTAACTTTTTCACCTTCATGGAGTACTTCATGCCCTGCTGGAATTATTGAGCACTCTCAAAAACAAAACAAAAAAGTAAACCAATTAAATAACATTCTTAGATATAAGGATTGTAGATATCCACATAAACTACTATTGATTTAGTACATATCTTTGCATGTGCTTAGCCATTTTTTGGGTCTCTCATCATTCTTGCACTACCTATATTTATGATTTTTTTTAATGATTAACAGGCATTTCCATTAAAAACAATAGGCCTTGTGAGTGAAGTAAAATGGATCCAAAACATCAACAGATTAAAATTTCAACTAAAGAAATGATTGCAATGGAATGATAATTACTTACCTCATATAAATCAATAGGAAATCCATTATTTGATTTGAATGCAGCAACATGAGGTTCTATGCAGGAGGCTATGGTCATCATCTTCTCTGACAACCCATCTATACAACGATTCATTGCATCATTATAATCCTCACTACGATTTTCAGCAGTATGTGGGGCTCCTGTTTGGCTTCTCTCGAGTTCAATAGATTGAAATGAACTTTCTATTGGATTTTTTGACATATTGTTTTGTTTAGAATTTTCTAAGTGTTCCATATATTAGGCTATTTCACTCAAATTAGGTTCTCTATTAGTTCCTTCAACCTACAAATCATTGTGAACACACAATTAGTTGGAAATATAGACAAATTAAAATCCATAACAGAATGTACACTATTAAGCATAAAGACCATATACTTACACATATGTGTTGTTTGGCTCTCAACCCACCCCGACCCAAAAAATATTGCGCCTTTACAAGATCTCTTCCTTTCTTCCCTCTTGCACTCTTTGCCAAAAAAATATTCAGCACACATACTTTCCTTCAAATATTCCCACTGTTTGGGACTCAAGTTTCTCTCCTTATCTTTTACATCCAAGATTATTTTTCTGCATTTTTACCTAAAATTATTCATCAGAATTCTCATTTTGTACTTGTAATATTTAACGGAAATCCTTCCACCAATAGTCTCAATTTTTTTCTGTCCATTTGTTGGATCACTAGATCAACATTTCTTGGATAGTGATATGAAAAATTGGATTTGGTAACATCCAAATGAGACCTTATTCTCATGCGCAACTCTGTGGACCACCTTGAAGCATTTGGTCCAGTAGGCTGGCTATCTTTTACCTTGATTAGCTAAGCCTTCTTCCCTTCTGATTTTCTTTATTTTGCTTCCCCTTTTGTTCTCCTATACATGCCTTGAATAATTCTGCATCTTTTGATTAAAGTTGATATATCTTCAGAACCACTTGTGGGTGTTGAAAAACCACTCATATTAGTGGATACAATACGTGCAGCTCCTAGCATGTTGCTTAAAGGAGATGTAATTGGTGTTTTATCTATGGAAGAAAGATGAATTGGTTCCCCATAATTGGCCACAACAGGTGTGGCACTAGGTATGGAAACAATCTTTTTAACAAGTGTCAAAATTACTAGCTAAGGAATATCCTCAACAGGTTTGGCACTTGCTAGGTCACCAATCCCCTCAGACGTGCCTTCAAATATTTGCTTTAATTTTAAATAAACCTCTCGCAAGTCTGATTGTCCAGAACATGCTTGTTTTTCAGAAATATCTTGGACATGATCATCTCATATATTAGGAAGGTAATCATTATTATCATCAACTTCATCTCCATGTATTGAGATACCAAAGCGCTGGCTTCGAAGAGCTAGCAGTGATATGTCTTTTCTTTCCTTTTGTTTCCGATGATCATTGTTTGTAGAATCCAACTTTCCCCTATAAAGAAAAAAACTTATCAAATTAGAATCAAAAGAATATATGGTTGTATTCATGAAATATGCATAGAATCGAAAGGTACGAGTAACTACTTAGTTATTTTCCAAACCGAGAGATGAAAAATATTCTTCATTTCTTGTGATGTGGTATTTAAGAACACGCTCGTATTCTGTCACATTTTCGTCTTTGTTGGGATCACTTTTACGTTTCAACACCTTTTTCTTCATAGCCCATATGTCCAAAATTTTTCTTAAAAAACATCATTAGTGCATGGGAAAACAAAGAATATAAAGTATCTAGATTCAAACGCTCATGATAGCAGCAAACACTTAGTTCCAAAGTTGGAATTGCATGTTCATTCCATGGATTCTTTACGAGAAAGTGATAAAATCTTCAAGATGATCCATTTCAACCAAAGAACCATTAGAATCATTAGAATTGAAAAGTTAACAAGCATAAATCAATATGAATAACATATAAAGAGATAAGAATCATAATTTCATTTTAAGTCCATAAAAATTAAAACAAATAAGAACTGATAGGGAACCTTGATTTCAACTTAGTATGAATCCCTAACATCTTATTTCGAGAAGGTTTCTCGAGTGATAGATTCCTTTTAATTTCTATTGGATAGGGAGAACCAAGTAGTGTAATGAATCTATTGTCTAGATTAACTATTCAACTCTTACACCATGAACACTAACCGGAACCCATTGGAATCACACGGTAACTTTCTTAAACAACATATGCAAACTAACACAAGCAATTAAACATTACATAGTTCTGAAAACAATTTGAACATGACTAGAATAACCCCTATAAGATTTATGTAGAGATGCACAAAAAAAAAAATGAAAATGTTGCATATCCAATAGATTGAAAAATGAAGGATAAATTCCATACAAAGTTTAGTACAATAATTTGGCTAAATAATCCCAATGGCCAAAACAATAAAATCCATTTGCATAGTGAAAACTTATTCTATAAATTTAAGGTGACAAATCATCATCGTGATAATTTGCATCGCCATCATGATCGCAATCCTGATAGCCCGTGTATGCATCTTCTTGATTTTATTCATCATCCTCATTCATTATATTTTCATGACCATGCATTACATTCTCTATCTCAGACTCTTCATTGGGAAGATAAGTTCCCTCTTCAAACACTCCATGGCTGTCAAATACCCAAGTTCTAGAAATTTTATATTATTGATAAAACATTATGTTTTAATTTTATTGTAAAGTTTTATGACTATTGACTAAGACGGGTCATGGATGACTGTAATTAATTACTTTGAATATTTTATTATTAATAAATAAAAGTAGAGACAAATATCCTAAGGAGACTGTTGAATGAGTGTTCAGTGACACACTAGGGGGAATGGACTGTGGTGGAGAGAAAACTGACACTTGGCAGCATCCTCAACTCACTTCTAACTGTTGCAGGGGGGAACTTCCCTACTTTTGTGGTCACGTTCCCCAAGAAATTGGAACTGAGAAGGTGGCTCATTTACTGAAATAAACTGACCAAAAGATCTAGGCATGCTATTTATCTATCCATCAAATTCAGCAGGAGGCTGTTCATTCTTACCTTGTGATAATTTATGAGCATAAGAGATTTGATGAGGGGAAAGTTAGAAGTGTTTGAGTGAAATAATACTGCATTCTGAACTAGTGCAGCCACATTGTTGAGTTCGATATTGCTAAAGGTATGCGGTGCTACTGCTAAGTATTACTGTTGAGTTGCAAGGGAATTTATTCCATTATTCCACACAACATATTCACCCTAGTGGTTTAGTGAACAGGGTCGAGGGTCCTAAGACAAGTAGCTTGGCTATCTTCAGGATATTGGTTGGGTGGAACGAGATCATTTGGCTATTTGTTTCTTCTTCTACAGTTTCTAGGTTCAACTTGTGTTATCTTATTTATTTCTGTTCAAACCGTATTATTGATCTAAATGTTGTTATATATATTATTTCTATTAACAGATTAGACAAATGTATTCTTGGTTAGTATTACAGTTCTGCAAGTTTATTTATTTTAACTGACCAAAATAGCTGATAAAATAGAAGGCAGATTGAATGATATAGAATATGATTGAATGAAAATTACTTTCCTATATTTTTCCACACATTATTTCTAAATGCCGTACTCTAGTACAGGAAAGGATAATTAGATTAGATCAGAATGATTATATCAAATGGATAGAATCAAATGGTTCATCTTATAAATAGAGCCATGTCATTTCAATACTATTTTATTTTAATATAAATAGGCATCTTAGAATTATAAACAGAAATACAATAAACCAGATCCTACCTTTTAGTATAAATAGCAATGGTATTCTAAGTATTTTCCTTTTCAAACTATAACAGTAATAGTTTGTAAAATCAAATAAATGTTCATAGAGACTCTTTCAGAATCATAAAATCTTCCAGTTTAAATACTAACATGAGCTCGCAATGAATTTGTATACATCTTAGAAACTTGTCCAAATAGGTGTGACATTTCATTATTGTTAAGATCGAAACCCCATAATAAATCTCTTATCAATAACCTAAGTAGTTTATAGCAGAGAATTTCTATTTTCATACTCATAAAACGAAGTACTCTATATTGATTTATCTTATCATTATTGTTTAAATAACAAATCCAAACAAAACATAGGTTACTTATATCTTCACAAAATCCACGAAATCGCTTAAGGGTCAAACCCTAAGCACTAAATAATATTAAAACTTTTTAATATGTTAAATTCTTTCATTCTACAAAAGAAAGAGTAGAACACGACAGGGAGTTAAACCCTTAGCAAATCAAAATCGTAAATAATTACAATAGGGTTCACAAACTGGCCTTATGGCTTGGAAAGCACAACCGAAAACACTACATTTCCTTATGAATAGAAAACAGGCTTTGCCCAAGTAATTCAATAAATATCAGACCTAACTTCTTGAAGAGATGAATACTTTTACAACTGTTAAAACATTTTATTCATAGCAAAAACCTATGCAAAACTCATTTCAAGAAATTACGAGTTACACATCAAGGGATTGACCCTCACAAACATTCGATTCAAACCAGAAGTTTAGTTTCTCAACAAAATTATATTTTCATTATCGAATCAGTATTTCGAACCATCCTTCACAAAATACAAACATACAGTGATTTCAAAACGAAACATCGTGAATTCGATGGGATCCGTAGCTCAAAGGTCGTGGACCTTGAAACAAAAATGCCTTATGGTTCAGTTTTATACAACCAAGGTGTAAAAAACTCATTAAAAATTTTGGAACGAAAGTTGTCCCTAAATAATCAACTCCTTTCCAAAACAAACAAAACGCGCGCAGTAACAAGTTCCTCAAGGTATTGGATAACCGTGAAATGTCTCTGAGGCTTACCCAGAGTTCATACAGGAGCCATAACCATTTTCTTCGATGAGATGCAACTTTAACGAAGAAATTCACCTGCCATTTCAAACATTACAGCAATGGTTAATTAAAGAGTTATGTATTGAAAGCAACAAAGATAATTCTTAAAACAAACTTTGAATCCTTTCGTTTAAACAAGAATACATTACCTGAATTTTGGAGCATGATTGACTGGCGGATTCTCCAACGCAGATAGTGGAAAAAGAGTTCCAAGTTCAACTCCAAATATTTCCACACTGTATAGTTACGAATGGCGAGACAAACCAGAACAGTTGAAATCTTCTAACAATCTACAACTCACAAGAAAGATTACCACCAACTTACATTAAGACCTGTACATTGTAAACCTGTCACCTACCCAAATTCTGAAAATATTATTTTATTGGAAAAATACTTTATGTTAAGTTTTAATTACAAAGTTTTGTAATTATGACCAAGTTTGGTTAAGGATGAATGTAATTACTGATTATTATTCTTTAATAAATTAAAGTAGGAGACAAACACCCAAGGGAACTGTTAAATGAGTGTTCACTGACCCACTAGGAGGAATGGAAGCTGTTAGAAGGCATGGGACAGATGGTAGCAATTGCATTTCACCACTAGCTGTTGGTTATGGGACAAATACCCCTAAAAATGTGGCATTATCCCCCAGGTGGTGGGAGTGAGCAGATAGCTCATTTAATGACCAGTTAACCACTAAAAGGCCCAGGCAGCCTACATAAGGCAATTCGAATTGAGCAGGCAGGGGACTGATAATATTTTCTGCAGAAATATTCCTCAAGTGCATAAGGTGATCTTTGAGAGATTCGAATAGGGAGGCTATGTGAGAGTGCAACTGCAAGTCTCCAAATTATTCTAAGAAGTAAAACTAGAGGTGCTGGTGCAGGTCCCTTTGACTACTAACTCTTTAAGATTGGGTAACTATTGCTACGATAAGTTGAGGTCCCAAGCTTCTAAGTTTTTTCCTCTTGGTGGTTCAGTGAACAGGCTTGGGGGTCCTAAAGCAAGTAACTTCGCTGTCTTGAGGAATTGGTTGGTTGGAACAGGTTCCTTGGGTTGTTTGTTTCCCTACAGTTAACCAGGTTTTACTATTCCTACTTTTGTTTACAGTTCAATGTTTTTGCTTAGTAGAATTATTAAACTGTCATGTAAAAGAAGTTATTTTGTTTTATGATCTATGTTTTGATTATGAATGGCAAAGCTTTGTGAAATATTTGATTAGATAACCATATCTATATTTTTCCCATGCTGTTCTCTGCATAGTACTCTAGTATAGAGAAGCAAATTAAGGATAGATGAGAGATAGGCAGAATTCCATTGATTGGATAAATGGTTTCAGTAGTGTTCTGTTTAAAATTCTGTCCTATGTTTAAACACAGTAAAAACATTACAGTATAGCATCCATTGCAGTATAGAATTATTTTATTAATACATGAAAGAAAAACATAGTCTATTTTCTGCATAGTCATATATATTTCTCTTAACTCTAATCATTACACGTAGAAATCAAATGCATCAATAATAAACATTTCATGTTTTCAAAGTAATTGTATTTTCAAGAATTATAGCAGCTGCAAGAACTAATCACTGTATAGATTTCTTATCATTACACATATTTTATTTTTCACTAATTTCCCTCTTTGATTTTAATTATCGAATATCTACACAGTAGTATCAAACCCTAGATTTATTTTGGTACACAGTTCATAACACTTCATCAAATATTCTTGGCAACATTAGACATTATTGCTGAAGTTACAGTAGTTGATAACTAAACCCTAGACCACATTTCAACTATCTTCTTTTTATGCTAAGACTAATAGTAAGACATTATTTATCTCTTAGATGAAAGCACGATTCATATCTATGTTTAACATTGGTTCATAACCTTATCATTAAACATAGAGATTTAAAATATTCACATGTACGAGCTATGACTCTCTTTTCATGGTGCGAAGTTCTCTGCACAAGTAAGATCGACGAGGAAAGTTCCAGGTAGGGTTTCATTCTTTGAACAAATAAGAACCTGGAGGCAATAACCATTTCAAAAACATTTTAACAGTCAACTATTTCATCTACTTTTCAAACAAGATTATCATCAACGAGTACGAAATTACAGGCATAAATTTTTATACAGTTATGCAAATTTAAAACCCTAGGCCAAATACAACCATCGTGGTTCGACAAAAACTCAGCATTTATTTTTCACAGGTTAAGCTTCTGGTACAACAACTTATTGCAAATTAGATAGAAACCAAAAGCTACATGTAGGATTCATCTACGAATTAAAATAGACACTCTGGCCGAACCATTCCAAAACTTAATTATTGACAGTGATGACAATTACACGAAGCAACTTTAAACACTCGACTGGAGATAGCTTCCAACAGTTAATCCCAACAATCATTTAAAACATCTTTTTAAACAATATTGTAACACGGCATTGCAGGAGAACCAATAGTACAGAAGCAGGCGAACCACGACTCCATTAAGGAATGCCCAACAGCATAGATAAGAACACGACAGAGATTTTATTGTTTCCATTTAAGGTTTTTCAAAACACATAGGGTCTTTTCCCTTAAACAACTCATGGTATAAATACCAACTCAAGTCGGTTCCAATGCTATAGCAAAAACATTACTAAGCCGAGCATCAAATACAATACTGAGGATCAACCTCTTACAATATGATATCAAAACAAAACAAGCTTAAACTTTGTTTCGGCCATCACTGAAACAAGTCGAAGGTTCCCAATTCTCGGCACACAGAAAAACACCATCAAAGGGACCTACGAGGTTTTCGAGAACCACCGGAGCTTACCAGGAAGCAGTAGCAACTTTCCCTTCTGAACCCTTTTGCTTAGAAACCTTCCATAGAAGAGGGCACCTGCCAAATTACAAGTTCAACTGGTTAAAAGCTTGCAAACACAAATAAAATACAAGTTCACCGTATTACATTTCATTATTAACTTACTTACCCTTTAGAAGCTTCATTCCAAGCAATAACGATGAAACCAGAGATTGGTTGTAGCATTTATACATGCAGAAACTCAAAAGGCGATACCATCTATTGGAAGAGTCGAACGCCAATTACAAAACCACTCTCAATAGCTGACAGAAAGCCACACTTCATATCACTGTATCGTGGCTCTATGGCATGAAGGTAAGCCTGCAACTATTAAGAACTACCTCTCATAGGTCATAGGATCGAAACCCTGGAAGGGAACTTCCTCCAACCCCACATTTTGGCAGCCTGTCGGCCCAACTCCAACGTAACAAAGAAGAATGGGAAACTTGCTACCATTACTTACAACGAAGTTTAGGGTTACAAAATCAACGATCAAGATCTGGTGAAGATCAATGGGCAAGAAATATGCCAACAATGCTACGTTGAAAGCCGAGCAAACATTGCATTAATATCTCATAAATTACAACAACCACGAAGTTGCCAACCCTGCATTCCAAATAACATTACCATGTACAGCTTGGAAGAGAGACGATATGGCAGTCCCGCCAACTAGGATTCCTAGTGGTATCATCGACCAAAGTTCACGTGGATGGATTACGTGGTATGACAACCACACTTTCCACTATGGAGTTCGGTCAGAACATTTAATGCATGATCGGGACACTGTCAACCTGTAGTTGAAAAATTAATACATGTCAACTCATCACTTCAATAACGAGACCATTGTGAATATAATAACATATGATAATAATACTTAGGACAAGAGTTAGGTTCGTGAATGAACTTCATACTAGTCTCTATAGTTATCAAATCTTTGTATGATAGGTTTATGTATTGCATTTCGTGTTAGTCCTTATAGTTGTTTGTTATGCATCGTATTATTTGTAATATGTGCTATTGTATAATATGGATTATATTAACACCTTGTAGTTGTTAACATTTCATTATTATGGCTCATGTATAGTTAAAAAGAAATAAACTTAGCCATATAGATATATAATATATTGTTAATTAATGGAAACCTAGATATAGTTAGGATTCTAACTATGTACAAGAATATTAGATACATGTACACTATAGCATGCTTCTCCAATCCATAATATTAATGCGAATCTATAAGTATATATAATTGGGTGATATACATTCAATGCTAAGTCCATTGCATAATCATCATACGTACAACATATTAAATATGTTAGCCATGTATTGCAAAGTCTAAACGACAAATGAAATACTATAAGCATAGTTTAATTGATGACGACATTCATTCTTTTACTAAGTTCATAAGCACAAGCAGTAATCATTATACTTTTCATATTTTTAACTGTGTAACGAAAATCCAAATGGCATTATATCAGTATTTTGACGACGTGACGTTATACTATAGAAAAGCTTGAAAGTCAGTACATAAACTAGGACCAGAACCATGTATCCATACCTCCAGTAACTAGTGTCGCAAGGAAGTACTTAGCATTCTAATTTTACATTGACGATGAATTGAAAGACACAAGTACTCTTAACACATGTTGTCTTATAAGATTTCTTACCTTCGGTCTGCACATGGAAACAAGATTCAATGCCTTAGCTAAATGTAGCTAAGTAAACTCTAGGGTACCTTGTAGGACCCCTTTATCATCATACAAACAAACTATCAGTACTTCATCAAAAACATCATAATAGTATAGTATGTAATCATTTTCAGAACTTAAACAAATCTATAAACTGTACTCGTATGCATAATCATAAAAAGGTCTTTCGTTAAGGAGATTAACATCTATTTAAATATGAAGTAGCAAATACAATTATATCTTATTTATTTGAGATATATGATGTGTCATCATCATTAATTATCTTAGTTAAGAATTCGAATTAATTTATATGTTCCGAATTAAATGACTTTGATAATTATTGTTATTATAATTTTTATTTTTTTATTTTGGTATTTTTTGGGATGTTTCAAAACCATAGTATTGCCTTTGGTTCGTAAGAAAACTTCATGAATGAGTCTCACTCTCATACAAAACCTGTGCAGTAACTAGAACTACTGAGAAACATTGTTTATAGCAAGGTCAGGGTATTGAAACCCTGAAAGAACCTCCAACAAAACCCTACAGGGTCGAGAGCCTGTCAGCCTCCCCACCTTTTTCACAAAATGAATTGAGTTGTGAGTAATGGGGCATATCAATGCCAAGGTTCGGTTAAAACCCAAAAACTGAGATCAAACAAGATCAACGATGGAGAACCTACCAGTAAGACTTAAACCTTTTACAATCTCAATCACATTTATGACAGTTATTACCACAGTCTCCAATGTATAGCTTTGGCCAGCATGGAAATCCAACTAGGATCTCACCATGCCACTCTTGCTTAGTCTGGAGAATCCCACACTTTGTTGTTATAAACACTCCAAAACACTTCACGTGAAATCTTGGCCACGATAAAAGCCACCAGACCATCCACTATCATAACATTTAAGAAGCCATTAAATACTGTAACCACCGATTCATGTTGTATGTCAACTATCTCCCACCACAAGTTTATTGCATCGTGTACCTACAGGTATGGAAGTGTATTAATTAAAGTTACAAAACATTGCATTGTAACATGGAAGTGCTACATTCATTCGTAGCCTAATGTATTATGCTAAGTATATAAAAACATACGTTTGGAAATTACAATAGTTCCAACTTATAGTTTGTGCAAGTTAGAATAAAAAGTATCCTTCTCGTAAGGTCTAGATACTTAGTACCTTATGTATGTTATGTGCATATAGTACCAAACCTTAGCTTAGGCATCAAGAAGGGTTACATATCACATAAAGAACTATTGCATAATGAATGTATTCGATACTATAGTGGTAATATATAGTTTCTAATAACTATAGAATATATTTCAACATAAGTATTATATCTATCCTTTAAAATAGGAAATTTTTACATGGTCCTATCCATAGTTTGTGGAAGAAGTTTTACACTGTATAAAACTATGCATTTTCATAGTGTCGCCATAAGAGTTATAGATTGGTAAATACACAACTTTACTACATAGCCAACTTTTATAGTTACGGCATAACGGAGGTAAACATAAAATGTCAACATTTACCTGAGTAGTTTTGGCAGAACAGGTATTCTTCTACATATTCCTAACGATATTTTAAAAAGACCAATTTAGTGCTGTAAGATGAATTGAAAATGCTTATGAAGATTGCTTTTGGAATCTTTCTGTCTTACCTTTTCATTGCAATAGAATTCAGGAGTGTTAGCTAGAGATAGCTAAGTAAGCCTCGGGGCTATCCAAGGACCCCTTGACATCATCAAAACAATGTTTAGTATCTAGGACCAAACTTCATGTTTTAGAACGAATAAATTATGACAGGTTTTATGAATGACATATACTTAATGTAAGTTACAATTTCCATAACATCCAGATAGTGAAACAATAATACAAGAAATAACGACTTTTCAATACACTGGTTAAAGATAGTAGAAGCAACAACAGACAATTTGTTTATGAGAAACATAATCCTTTAGACTTTACAATAGTTATTGAAGTTGTTATCATTAATCTTGTTTTCTTTTAAAGAATGCCTAAGTATGTTTAAGTTAACATTAAATACTTCTGCACAGCATTCCTAAGTAGTTAATGCTACTTGAAAATTTTTAAATTTAGTGATTTTTTGGGGATGTTACATGTGGTATCAGAGCGCGGTTCAAATACTAGGCCTGAAGTGGCTCATGCACGCAAATGAAAATATATAACAGAATTACAAATTACTAATTTAATTTATTTTGTTTTCAGTTTCAACATTTATAATTTGAGTCTGCAGGTATGGAAGGACCAACAGAGTCGGCTGAGGACTGGTCCCTTAATAACGAACATCTAAATAATGAACGAGGACACATAAATACAAAAATTTTATTTGTCGAATTGAATGATAATTCATCCGAATTATTAAGGACTGTAAGAGATTTAAATATTGAGATAAAAATAGTTAACGAAGAAAACGAACGAATCCTGAAAGCTCAAGAGGAGTTGAATCACATCCTACTGAATAATCTTCATAAAAATGATCAAGATAACGAAAAAACAAATAATGTTGAATCTAAAAAAAAGTCCTATCAACGTAAGGATAAAAAGATAAAATTAACTGACTATGACAATAGTTCATCTTCTGAATATGATGAAAGGGCACATAGGAAAAAGCATAAGTACTCTAGTGATAGTAGTGACAGTGACTACTATGCTAAGAAAAAGAAGTACAGGCCCTACAAAGAAATTTCTGGCAAGTTTAAAAAGATCAAACCTCCAACTTTTAATGGAGAAACCGAAAAGAGTGAGACATGTGAAGCATGGCTGTCTGGGATGAATAAGTATTTCCAGATTTATAATTACTCAAGTCACCTAAAAACTAAAATGGAAATTTATAATTTAACTGGAAAAGCAGACATCTGGTGGCAAGATCTGAAAAGAGTTAAAGGTTTAAAAGAGAAAAGTGTAAATTGGAGTAATTTTAAGTAGTACTTTAAAAGAAAATTTATGTCGGAACAGTATTATGAGAAACGAGCTAAGCATTTTTATGAGTTAAAGTTGGGTTCCATGGATATGAGAGAGTTGTGCAACAAGTTTCTGAATTTATTAGGGTATGTGCCTTATTTTGTTGAAGAAAATCCTAAGGTACAAAGGTTTCTGAGCTATTTTCTCTCTCACGTAAAGGACATAATTGAATATGATAGTCCTCAAACTCTTGAAGAGGATATGAGAAAGGCAAACATTTGCTTTGAATAGAATAAGAGAAGAGAAGGTATATCAAGCTGGAAAGAAAAAAGGCCTAACAAATTTGAGGAGAGGAAGAAGCAATTTTCTTTTAATCGTAATTTCAGTAATAATAATTCACATAATTATTCTAACAGAAAGTTTTCAGGGAATAATTCAACAAGTAATACACAGACCAAATTTACAGCTGCAAGGAAAAGTGAACCACTTAAAAATTGTGTTAAAAATAACGAACAGAAAGAACCTGTTAAGTGTTGGGAATGTCAAGGACCTCACTATGCATCGAAATGTCCACTCCAAAAGAAGGCTGTCAACAACATACATACTATACAAGAGGAGGATACTGTCGGTGACTTGCAAAGGGAGATGCCCAGGATAAATGTAGCTCTGGAGAACAAGCAAGCAGATCATCAAAACTCCATGGTGGAAGTGGAAGGTATGTTAAAAGATAAACCTGTTTCTATTTTGATTGATCTAGGGGCAAGTATTAGCTATATTTCACCTGATTTAGTTAAATGTTGCAATCTGAAAGTAGATAAGTTTGATAAATCATGGTTGGTTCAATTTGGTACTCACACAAAAAGAAAGGTGACTGATTATGTGAAAGAATGTGAATTAATGATGAATCAGTTTAAGACTTGTGTTAAACTGAATGTGCTACCTCTAGGATATTATGACATTCTGATTGGAATGGATTGGTTAGAAAATCATAGAGTTGTACTAAATTGATTTGAAAAGACTTTTACTTGTTTAAATGATGCATTTGAAACTATAACGGTAAAAGGGATTCCTAGAAAGATATCTGTTAGGCAAATTTCTGCTTTACAAGTTAAAAAAGTTGTTCGAAAGGGGTGTAAGTTGTTTGTTGTAAACGTAATTAATAAGGAGCAGTCCACTATTGAAGATAAGTTAAAGCTGGAAGACATACCCGTTCTTAAGGAACTTTTTGATGTATCCCCGGAAGAAATTCCAGGACTACCTCCGAAAAGGGAACTCGATTTCACCATTGAGCTAGTACCAGGAGTGGTACCAAACTCAAATCCTCCTTACAGAATGAATATTCTGGAGCTTAATGAGCTTAAGTCACATCTTAAAGAATTGATTGATAAAAATTATATAAGACCCAGTGTGTCTCCATGGGGAGCACCTGTAACTTTTGTTAAAAATAAGGATGGAACTATGCGTTTATGCGTAGATTATCGTCAGCTTAATAAAATGACCATAAAGAACAAGTATCCTCTGCCCCGCATTGACAATCTGTTTGATCAACTGCACGGTGCAATGATATTCTCTAAAATAGATTTAAAGTCAGGGTACCACCAGGACAGAATTAAAGATGAGTACACCTTTGAGACTGCGTTCCAAACTCGTTATGGACACTATGAGTTCGTGGTTATGCCTTTCGGGATGACCAACACTCCAACAGTCTTCATGTGTTTAATGACCAACGTATTACATAAGTACTTGGATAAATTTGTTGTTGTTTTTATTGATGATATACTAATTTGTTCTAAGATGAAAGAGGAACATGACGAACATTTAAAGATAATTTTACAAGTGTTAAGGGAACACCAATTGTATGCTAATTTCAGCAAATGTGATTTTTACAAAGATAAAATTTAGTACTTGGGGCATGTGATATCCAAGGATGGGATTGTAGTAGACCCAGACAAGATAAAAGCAATTAATGAATGGCATGTCCCGAAAAACGTAACTGATGTACTATATTTTATGGGAATCACAGGTTACTATCATAAGTTTATCGAAGGATTTTCTTGGATAGCAAATCCTTAAACATCTTTACAAAAGAAAGGTAAGAAATTTGTATGGGATAAAAAATGTGAAGAAATTTTTAAGAAACTAAAAGAGTTGTTAATGACAACACCTATTTTAAAATTGGATGATCTTAACAAGGATTTCATTTTATGCACAGATGCGTGCAATGATGGACTTGGCGGGGTCTTAACACAAGAAGGTCACGCAGTTGCATATGAGTCTCGTAAGTTAAAGATTCATGAAAAGAACTATGCAACTTACGACCTAGAGTTGGCCGCTATAATACATGCATTAAAAATGTGGCGACATCATTTAATTGGAAGAAAATTTATCTTAATGACTGATAAAAAAGGGTTAAAATACTTGTTAGATCAACCGAATATGAACGCAAGGCAAGCTAGGTGGCTAGATTTCCTTAGCGAGTACGATTTCGAGATTCGGCATATAAAAGGAAAGGAAAATAAGGTTGTTGATGCAATAAGCAGAAATGCAAAAGCAAGTTTTGTTTCAACAATTAACACTTATAAAACTAATCTGGAAAATCAGATTAAGGAAAGAATCAGAATGGATGTAAAATATCAAAATTTACTTACTAAAATTGTTGAAGATGATGCTGAAAATTGTATAAAAGATTACAGAATTGATGAAAGAGGGTTACTGCTATATAAAAGCAGACTTTATGTGCCTAATGTTGCTGAAATTAAGTTGTTGATTTTAAATGAATTGCATAAAAGTCCATACTCAACACACCCTAGTTACCAAAAGATGATAACTATGCTGCGAACAGATTATTTTTGGCCATGTATGAAAAGTGAAGTAGCTGAATATATTGCTAGGTGTATAGAGTGTCAGCAAGTAAAAGCTGAACACCAACACCCAGCTGGATTGTTGCAGCCACTACCTATTCCAGATTGGAAGTGGGACATAATTAGTATTGATTTTATTACTGGATTACCTAAAAATCAGAAACAAAATGATTCCATCATGGTAGTTGTGGACAAGCTCAGCGAAGCTACCCACTTCAAACCTGTTAAGACAACTCACAAGGACGCTAGAATTGCTGAAATATTTATGAAGCATATTTTTCGTTTGCATGGTATTCCGAAAGTTATCATTTCTGATAGAGACTCAAAGTTTACAGGAAATTTTCTAGAAATCTTTATTTAAAGGTTTAGATACTACTTTGAATTTTAGTACATCATTTCACCCACAAACAGATGGGCATACTAAAAGAGTTAATCAAATTCTTGAGGACATGCTAAGAATGTATGTTAGAGATCAGCCAAGTAAATGGGAGGATTATTTACATCTTGCTGAATTTTCTTATAATAACCATTATCAAGCTTCAACAAAGCTTAGTCCCTTTGAAATTTTATATGGAAGGAAATGCAATACTCCTATCTCTTGGAGTAATCTTCTTGACAGGTTAATGTTAGGACCTGATTTGTTAAGAGAATTGGAACTAACCGTGAAACAAGTTCAAGGCAATTTGAAAATTGCACAAGATAGACAAAAAAGTCAGGCAGATCTAAAAAGAACTTAGAAAGAGTTTCAGGTTGGTGAACATGTGTTCCTCAAGGTAAAACCTAAGAAAATTTCCCTAAGACTGGGAAGTTGTGCTAAATTAGCACCAAGGTATTGTGGACTCTTTGAAGTCTTGTCCAAGGTAGGACCAGTGGCATACCGGTTGGGATTGCGACCAAATCTTAAAGTACATAATGTATTTCACATCTCTCTTTTGAAAACGTATGTGCATGATACTACTCATGTGATTAATTGGAATGATGTACAAGTGGAACCAGAAGGAGATTTTCTGGTGGAACCAGACTGTATCCTCGACAAGAGGGAAAATTTGTTTCATAATCATACCATTGGATAGGTTAAGGTGCAGTGGAAGCACCTTAGTCTGGAAGAAGCTACTTGGGATTTGGAAAATAATATGCGGGTGGCATATCCAATGTTGTTCTAGGAGGAACAAGAGGACGATGAATAAAGAAACATCGAGGACGATGTTGAACTTAAGAGGGGGTGTTTGTCACATACCCAATTTCTAGACATTTTATATTATTGAGAAAACATTATGTTTTAATTTTATTATAAATTTTTATGACTATTGACCAAGAGGGGTCATGGATGACTGTAATTAATTACTTTGAATATTTTATTATTAATAAATAAAAGTGGAGACAAATATCCAAAGGAGACTATTGAATGAGTGTTCACTGACCCACCAGGGGGAATGGACTGTGGTGGAGAGCAAACTGACACTTGGCAACATCATCAACTCACTTCTAACTGTTGCAGGGGGCAACTTCCCTACATTTTCGGTCATGTTCCTCAAGAAAGTGGAACTGAGCAGGTAGCTCATTTACTAAAATAAACTGACCAAAAGACCTAGGCATGTTATTTATCTATCCATCAAATTCAGCAGGAGGCTGTTCATTCTTACCTTGTGATAATTTCTGAGCACAAGAGATTTGATGAGGGGAAAATTAGAAGTGTTTGAGTGAAACAAGACTGCATTCTGAACTAGTGCAGCCACATTGCTGAGTTCAATATTGCTAAAGGTAGGAGGTGATACTTCTAAGTACTACTACTGAGTTGCAAGGGAATTTATTCCATTATTCCACACAACATCTTCACCCTAGTGGTTCAATGAATAGGCTTGGGGGTCCTAAGACAAGTATCTTGGATGTCTTCAAGAGAATGCTTGGGTGGAACGGGCTCCTTTGGCTATTTGTTTCTTCTTCTACAGTTTCCAGGTTCAACTTGTGTTACCTTATTTATTTATGTTCAAACCATATTATTGATCTAAATGCTGTTATATATATTATTTCAATAAACAAATTAGACAAATGTATTCTTTGTTAGTATTACAATTCCGCAAGTTTATTTATTTTAACTGACCAAAATAGCTGATAAAATAGAAGGCAGATTGAATGATATAGAATATGATTGAATGAAAATTACTTTCCTGTATTTTTCCACGCATTATTTCTAAATGTCGTACTCTAGTATAGGAAAGGATAATTAGAGTAGATCAAAATGATTATATGAAATGGATAGGATCAAATGATTCATCTTATAAATAGAGCCATGTCATTTCAATACTGTTTTATTTTAATATAAATAGGCATGTTAGAATTATAAATAGAAATACAATAAACCAAATCCTACCTTTTAGTATAAATAACACTGGTATTCTAAGTATTTTACTTTTCAAACTATAACAGTAATAGTTTGTAAAATCAAATAAATGATCATAGAGACTCTTTCAAAATCATAAAATCATCCAGTTTAAATACAAACATGAGCTCGTAGTGAATTTGTATACATCTTAGAAACTTGTCCAAATAGGTGTGACATTTCATTACTGTCAACATCGAAACCCCATAATAAATCTCTTATCAATAACCTAAGTAGTTTATAGAAGAGAATTTCTATTTTCATACTCGTAAAACGAAGTACTTTATATCGATTTATCTTATCATTATTGTTTAAATAACAAATCCAAACAAAACATAGGTTAGTTATATCTTCACAAAATCCATGAAATTGCTTAAGGTTCAAACCCTAAGCACTAAATAATATTAAAACTTTTTAATATGTTAAATTCTTTTGTTCGACAAAAGCCAGAGTAGAAAACGATAGGGATTTAAACCCTTAGAAAATCAACATAGTAAATAATTACAGTGGGGTTCACAAACTGGCCTTACAACTTGGAAAGCACAACCGAAAACACTACATTTCCTTATGAATAGAGAAATTGCTTTGCCCAAGTAATTCAATAAATATCAGACCTATCTTCTTGAAGAGCCGAATACTTTTAGAACTGTTAAAACATTTTATTCATAGCAAAAACCTATGCAAAACTCATTTCAAGAAATTACGATTTACAGGTCAAGTGTTCGACCCTCACAAACATTCGGTTCAAACCAGAAGTTGATTTTCTCAACAAAATTAATATTTCATTATCGAATCAGTATTTCGAAGCATCCTTCACAAAATACAAACATACAGTGATTTCAAAATGAAACATCATGAATTCGATGGGAGCCGTAGCTCAAAGGTCGTGGACCTTGAAACAAAAATTCCTTACGGCTTAGTTTTATACAACCAAGATCTAAAAACCTCATTAAAAATTTTGGAATGAAAATTGTCCCTAAACAATCAACCCCATGCCAAAACAAACAAAACACGTGCAGTAACAAGTTCTGCAAGGTATTCAATAACCGTGAAATGTCTCCGAGGCTTACCCGGTGTTCATACAGGATCCATCACCATTCTCTTCGACCAACTGCAACTTGAACGAAGAAATTCACCTGCCATTTCAAACATTACAGCAATGTTTAATTAAAGAGTTATGTATTGAAAACAACATAGATAATTCTTAAAACAACCTTTGAATCCTTTCGTTTAAGCAAGAATACATCACCTAAATTTTGGAGCATGATTGACTGTCGGATTATCCAACGCAGATAGTGGAAAAAGTGTTCCACATTCAGCTCCAAATATTTCCACATTGTACAGTTACGAATGGTGAGACAAACGAGAATACTTGAACTCTACTAACAATCTATAGCTCACAAGAAAGATTACCACCAACTTACATTAAGACATGTACATTGTAGACCATAGCATTGCCTCCGGTTCGTAACAAAACTTCATGAACGAGTCTCACTCTCATACAAAACCTGTGCAGTAACTAGAACTACTGAGAAACACTGTTTATAGCAAGGTCACGGTATCGAAACCCTGAAAGAACCTCCAACAAAACCCTACAGGGTCGAGATCCTGTCGGCCTCCCCACTTTTTTCGCAAAATGAACTCAGTTGTGAGTAATGAGGCATATCAATGCCACAGTTATGTCAAAACCGAAAAACCGAGATCAAACAAGATCAACGACGGAGAACCTGCCACCAAGACTTAAACCTTTTATGATCTCAAACACATTTATGACAGTTATTACCACAGTCTCCAACGTATAGCTTTTTCCAACATGGAAATCCAACCAGGATCTCACCATGCTACTCTTGCTTAGTCCAACGAATCCCACACTGCATTGTTACAAAAAATCCAGAACACTTCCCGTGAAATCATGGCCACGATAGAAGCCACCAGACCATCCACTATCATAACATTTAAGAAGCCATTAAATACTATAACAACCGATTCGTGTTGTATGTCAACTATCTCCCACCACAAGTTTATTGCATTGTGTAGCTACAGGGATGGAAGTGTATTAATTAAAGTTACAAAACATTGCATTGTAACATGGCAGTGCTACATTCATTCGTAGCCGAATGTATTATGCTAAGTATATAAAAACATACGTTTGGAAATTACAATAGTTCCAACTTATAGTTTGTTCAAGTGAGAATAAAAAGTATCCTTCTCGTAAGGTCTAGGTACTTAGTACCTTATGTATGTTATGTGCATATAGTACAAAACCTTAGCTTAGGCATCAAGAAGGGTTACATATCACATAAATAACTATTGCATAATGAATGTATTCGATACTATAGTGGTAATATATAGTTTCTAAGAAATATAGAATATATTTCAACATAAGTATTATATCTATCCTTTGAAATAGGAAATTTTTACATGGTCCTATCCATAGTTTGTGGAAGAAGTTTTACACTGTATACAACTATGCATTTTCATAGTGTCTCCATAAGATTTATAGATTGGTAAATGCACAACCTTACTACATAGCCAACTTTTATAGTTATGGCATAACGGAGGTAAAGCAATAATGTCAACATTTACCTGAGTAGTTTTGGCAGAACAGGTATTCTTCTACATATTCGTAACAATATTTTAAAAAGACCAATTTAGTGCTGTAAAATGAATTGAAAACGCTTATGAATATTGGTCTTGAAATCTCTATATCTTACCTATTCATTGCAATAGAATTCAGGAGCGTTAGCTAGCGACAGCTAAGTAAGCCTCGGGGCTATCCAAGGACCCCTTGACATCATCAAAACAACGTTTAGTATCTAGGACCAAACTTCATGTTTTAGAACGAAGAAATTATGACAGGTTTTATCAATGACATATAGTTAATGTAAGTTACAATTTCCATAACATCCGGACAGTGAAACAACAATACAAGAAATAACGACTTTTCAATACACTGGTTAAAGATAGTATAAGCAACAATAGACAATTTGTTTATGAGAAACATAAACCTTTAGACTTTACAATAGTTATTGAAGTTGTTATCATTAAACTTGTTTTATTTTAAAGAATGCCTAAGTATGTTTAAGTTAACATTAAATACTTCTTCACAGCATTCGTAAGCAATTAATGCTACTTGAAATTTTTTAAATTTTAGTGATTTTTCAGGGATGTTACAATTGCCATCTTCAACTTCTTCTTCCAATGTTTCTTATCAACTATTACATTGCATATCGACCATTGTATCAACATATTGCATGAATTTTCTTCTTGAACGAGGCTCCATTTGAATGAAATATGAACATCCTGGGATTGCTACATCATCAATTAGAAATGCCTGGTTAATTTGAAGAGGGAAAAAATATGGCCCATCGATATTTGACAAGATTTGACCTGTATTTGCACGTAAAAATCCACACTCGTCATGTTGTATTGCAGATGGTTTGATCCATTTACAATTTAATAATATAGGAATACTTTCACCATAATCATCTTGAATAATTTATTGGATGAATCCAACATATAATTTATTTTCAGTGTCGTGATGAAATTCAACACTAACAATACAATCACAATTTTCCTTTCCTGTGTCCATTTTTCCACTCTGAAATTACTACCATAATCCCACATTCCATTGAAATGAGAAGCCCGTATATGTGGAGGTCGTGAAAGCTCAATTTCCTCAATCGTTAGATATTGACCTTGTTTTTGTGCATCATTTATTGCATCAACAATCCAATCATAAAATTTTGGGAAAGAAGCACCTTCAATATTCAAATCCTGAAGTCTTCACTTTAGAGATGGACGTGTCCCTGTTTGAATCTCTTCTTCATATTTTCTACATAGAATATGAGCATACAAGATAGTCAGAATGATAATAATTTAGCTATTAGATGAAATTAAGTAAATAAATTATCATGTAAAAAATATTTCACCTACCCCACTTATCAAATGAGGATGTGTTTTGAAGAACACAGGCATGTATCACAGTTATTTCCTCATTTGATAGCTTGAAGCGATGTCCATTTACTTCTAATACTTCACATGCAACTCTCTCATCTTCATCATCATCCCATACACGTCGATTGACTCTTCTAAAATCCTTCATATTTTCTATGTAAAATCCTATGGCCTCTTGCATTAAATATCCCTCACACAAGCTACCTTCTGGTTTTTCCTTATTATGAACAAACATTTTCAGAACCTTCATATATCGTTCTATAGGATACATCCATCTCGTTCTTATTGGGCCACAATGATCTAGTTCATGTTCTAGATGTATTCGAATATGCATAGAAATATTGAATATTGTTGGTGAAAATTCTCGTTCCAATAAGGAAAGGGCTTCAACAACCTCTTCCCCCAAATTATCAAAGTTTGAAGGATCTAGCACATGCGAACTCATTCTCTTCAATATTAGGTCCAGCTTTATAATTGATAATCTTGGCCCCTTTTCCAAAATTGAGATGACCACAATAGGTAAAATATCCTCGACTATGACATGCTAGTCATGGGTCTTGAGGCCTATTAAACTATTATTGTCAGTTTGGCTTCTAATATTACTACTTGCATATCCAGTAGGAAAGCGAGTCTGAGACATCAACTTTAATAATTGTGCATGTTGTTCCTTTGTCCACACATAAGGAGCAATAGGATTTCTATATTTTCCATCACCAAATTTTTCAACCCAAATATTTTGACGAATCTTTAGTTCTTGAAGGTCTAGTTGTGATGAAACTGTATCATATGCACCAAAAAGAGTTTCTATAATAGAAAAAGCTATGTTGTTCTCAATATGCATAATTTCAACAATATGTCTAATGGATATATGCTTAAAGTATGGAAACTTATAGAATATGAAAAATAGTTTTACACCACTATCATTAAGTGGATCAATTTTACAACCACAAATTCCACCATCCTTAGTAAACTGCATTCTTTTCTCTCCATTATCAATAATTTAATCACTTGTTATTGGAAATGGTGCTTCACGATTCTCTTCTTGTCCATTGAAACGTGACTTTTGTCGATGATATGGATGCTCCATTTTAAGATAAGCACGATGTCCATAATAAATGCACTTACACAAACTACTTGAGTGCCTCACAAAACCCTTAAAGATGCAAGTCGAACATCCATGGTATCCATGAACATTGAGCCTAGTCAATGTGCCATATGGAGGAAGATCATGTATAATAAACAATAAAGAATCTCTTAAAGTGAATTGGATTGAATCACCATCCCTTAAAATTTGAATTGCTTCAATTCCTTTACACAATTCTTCTAGCTCGTCAAATAATGGTTCTAAATAAACATCAATTGTATTTGAAGTCACACTTTTTTTTCCTGGTATAATTAATGACAACATCAAGAAAAATGGTTTGGTTGCTAACCATGGAGGCAAGTTATAATTTATTAAAAACACTGGCCAAGTTGACCATTTAGTATTTTGATCCGAGAATGGGTTCATACCATCTAGAGATAAACCCAAATTTATATTACGAGGATCTTGGGCGATATCAAGCCATTTATTGTCAAATTCTATCCACATCTTATAATCAACCACAAATCGTTGTTTTCCATTGGTTCTCTTATTTTAGGCATGCCATTGCATAAGCTCAGTAATGTCTAGACATATGTACATTCGAAGCAACCGTGGGATTAGTGGAAAGTGTTGAAGAACCTTTCTAGGAGATGACTTTAATTTCAACCTAGGTTTATACCTCCCTTCTTTACATTTTGTACATTTAGTCTCACTTGCAAGAATTTTGCGAAATAATACACAACCATTCACAAATGTGCAGATGTTTTCATACCCGGATCCTAGCTTAGTGAATTGTGCTTTACATGCTCTACGTTTTGTTGGAAATGTGGATTTAGGTGGTAACAAATCATGTAAAAATTCCAATACTTCATCAACACTCTCATTTTTCCAACCATGCACTATTTGTAAGTTAAGAATTACAAGGATTGTTGTTAAATGACTGAACTTGCAAGTATCATACACACGTTTTGAAGCATCCTCCATCAAATTATGTCAATCATCCTTGAAACCCTCATTCAAAACTCTATCAACTTCAATCCCTTCATCTAAGGTTCCTACCTCTCGATCCATGTTTGTTTCCTCTTCATTTATGATTGGAACCTCTACATCTCTCATGCTATGCAATTGTATCCTATATAGATAATAATTTTGAGGGAAAGGGCTTATACCGCTATGACCATATTTTAGCATATACTCATAAATCACTTGTATTTTTCTCATCTTACCACCACAACAATCATCACATGGATACCTCTATGAAAGTCCATTGCATGGTTTGTATATTAAATCCATCATTTATGTAAAAAATACCTGGGTAAGTGCATGGGTCTTATGGATAATCCGTGAATATGGATTTATGTGAAGTAACATTAAAGTCATTCGCAATATAATAGTAATGTTTCCAATGACCAAGAACAAAAGTGAGGTCCAAGTAATTTAACCATTCAATTATTACTATTGTAAAATCCTTGCAAGGGCAGGGGGCAGGGAAAGGCGGGGCGGGGTGGGGCCTATATGTATATGTTTTCATGTTCATCTTATCTTTAATATATGGGTTTTTCTATGAATAAGGAATTCAGGTTGTAAACTACATTTACTTTGAAACTCTTGTTTCCTGGCAGAAGCACATTTTGAGGAATGACGAAATCTAGTCAAAACTATTTCTATTAGTATCCCACTGTCACTAGTTCAATTTATTTCCATAATATTCCCATATTACCTATTGTATATCATGCCTAGGGATTCTTTTTGTTTGATATTTTTGTTTTTACTGCTGAGTTAGTTATGGCCTTTTTTTAATATATATTTTCTTCCAAAGAAAACTAACTGTATTTTTCTTTCAAGCAGAAATAAAATTACATTAATTAGGTGCATAGTGCACTGTAGTGTAATGATCAAGTAGTAAAATATGCCCCTTTACAGTGGGAGATTAAGTTAAATATGGTCCATGGTTGGGTAGGGTTGATGATGTAGTCCAAAATGTAATAGTTCTGTTTGATGACAATGAAAAGTGCAAGACAGAGAGGGATGATCTTTGATTCCTCATCCCAATATGTCATAATCTAGTAGAAGATGAGGATTATCCTTATTATCCATATCAACATGTTCATGGGAGTTCATCTATAGTTTTCAATATTGTTCAATGGTTGCAATTGTGTTTGTGTTCTTTTTGTCAACCTACTAATCTCCATACTGTTAATTTTTTAGCATTAATTCAATATACTCTAGGATCTTTACTGAGAGAATAACATGTAAAGCATATCAAGCATATCAATCACAACAAGCAATCACATGAGACAAATAGACACACAGAGTTTCACTGGGGAAAACCATAAAGGTGAAAAACCCCACAAATTCCTCAGAGATAGAAAGAGCAATGATACAACCCAAGTACAAGAGATAGTCTTCTCTAGCAGCTACTCCTCCTTCCTCACTTGTGTGCCACTTTCCGATAAGTGTAGAAGTGAATAATAAAGTGATCAAATAGAGTGCCTCCCGCACTCTATTTATACATGACCTGACCTACCCAATAAAATAGCTGGGCCGACTTGTCTAACTCAGTCTAATAACCCATAGTAATACTAATCAAGGCCGACCCCACACTTGGTGGTCTAATAACCCATCACATGCAAGTTGCGACACTTGCGACACTTGTCAATACAAATGACGACACTTCCGTATAGAGGAAGAATAACATCTCTATAGGAGTACAATATACATAGGTGAAATACATTCCGAAGTTGCATATACATCAACACTCCCTCTTAACTAGGAAGGTATTTCTTGACACAGATCTGCTAGCACAAGTCTTCTTCTCTGGATCATCGTCACTGGATCATCGTTCTCGAATCATCGTCATCGTCTATGCTGTTGCTATCTCAATCAATATCCAATCTACTTGTCATAGGAAGTTCTATAGAGACAACCCTTTTTCATGTTGGATGTAGGCCCACCACCTGCAGGTCTTCATCATCACTGGCCATACTGTGGAATCCTCAGGAGTTATTACGTGTGTCACAATTCCTTGAAAGAGTATCCCAAGACCATTTATGTGCCAAAGCACGACTGACAAGATCTCCCAAGTCTACTTATATGTGACCCCCACCACAATGCCTCGAAAGAGCATCCCAAGACTTATTACAGGCACACAACCCAATCTATCAGAGCTCCCGGGTCTACTTACATGTGGTCACTACAATGCCTCGAAAGAGAATCCCAGGACTTATTACGAGCACACAACCCAACCTATTGGATCTCCCAAGTCTAGTTAGATGTGGTCATGGAAATTCCTTGAAAGAGAATCCTAGGACTTATTACGTGCACACAACCCAACCTATCGGATCTCCCAAGTCTACTTATATGCCATACGACAATGCCTCGAAAGAGAAACCCAGGACTTATTATGGGCACACAACCCAACCTATCGGGTCTCCCAGGTCTACTTATATGTTCTCCCAGAGCAATGCCTTGAAAGAGAATCCCAGGACTTATTACGGGCACACAGCCCAACCTATTGGATCTCCCAGGTCTACTAATATGCTCATTTGCACAACCTGTCCACAGCCACAGAGTATCAATCTAATACTCACCATACATCATCCTGATGTACATCATCACATGATCATCCTAATCATCATCACAGCATCATCCTGATACATATCATCTGGAGCAACATCCTGAAGCTCATCATCCATGATCATCCTGATCATATAGTGCATCCACCTAATGCATACCATGTATCTACCTGATGCATATCATTGTACATGATCTACCTAATCACACAATGTATTTACCTGATACATATCATCATACATGATCTACCTGATCATATCCAGCATCCAACATGATGCATATACATATACATGATCCAACTGATCATATCCAGCATTCAACATGATGCATATACATATACATGATCCAATTGATCATAACATGCATCCAACATGATGCATATACATATACATGATCCAACTGATCACAACAAGCATCCAACATGATGCATATACATATACAAAGCAGTAACTGGAGCATCGTCTTGATGCTCATCATCTAGCGCTTACATCCACAGCCATGGGAAGGTTCCTCCTCTCACCATGCTTGGAATGGCTTCTGCAAATGTGTCCATCACTTCTTCCTCGAAGTGTCGTCAATCTGGATAACACCAAGCCTCTCTCTAAAGTATTCAAACTTCACTTTGGCTAGAGGTTTCATCAATACATTCGCAACCTACTCATCCATTGCAACATACAGGAGCTTCACTGCTCCTCTCTGCACCATATCCCTAATATAGTGATATTTGATCTCAATGTGCTTCGACCTGTCGTGGAACATCGGGTTCTCAGACAACTTCACACAACTCTGGTTGTCACAAAAGATACCGGTATCCTCCAATGGGAGATCAAATAGCTTAGACAGTAGCTTCCGGAGCCATACTGCCTCACAACTAGCTGAACAAGATGCAACATTCTCTGCTTCGGCTGTACTCAGTGCTACGCAGGATTGCTTCCTGCTAAACCAAGAGATCACACTTGTTCCCATACTAAAGCAACACCCAGAAGTGCTCTTCCTATCTGCAGCACTTCCTGCCCAGTCTAAATCAACATAACCCTGTAGGTTAAACTTTTGATTCGCATCATACTTTATCCCATAGTCAATTGTACCCTTCAAGTACCTCAGAATATGCTTTACAGCAACCAGGTGAACACCTATGGGATCCGTGAGGAACTGGCTTAATGTCTTCACCGCAAAGCAAAAATATGGTCTGATGTTTGTCAAGTACATCAAGGACCCAATCATCTAACGATACACCATGACATCAACCGGCTCAGATGAAGCATCACACAGAAGCTTCAAGTTCAATGCCATAGGTGTGGACATGGCCTTGCAATCCATTGTCCCGAACCTCTTCAGGATCTCTACTGCATACGTCCCTTGTCCAAGGAAGATCCCATCTGCACTTTGCCACACCTCCATGCCTAGAAAAGAGTGCATCATCCCCAAGTCCTTCATCTTGAAGTCGACAGCAAGCTTCCTCTTGGTATTGGCAATCAATACATCCTCACCTGTAACAAACAGGTCATCCACATACAGAAGTAGTATCACGGGATTTCCTTCCTCAACCTTGTAGTAAAGGTTGGAATCTGCTTTACTCTTAGTAAAGCCCAAACTGGATAGAAAGCTGTCTATCCTACCATACCAAGTCCTAGGAGCTTGCTTTAAGCCATACAAGGCTTTCTTTAACCTGCACACATATGACTCCCTGTCATGTGTCTCAAAACCAAGTGGCTGCTCCACATACACTTCCTCCTCGACTACACCATTCAAGGAAGCTGTCTTGACATCCATCTAGTGTATCTTCCATTTCATCACTGTAGCCAGGGAAAGTACTGATCTGATGGAAATGTACCTGGATACAGGAGAAAATTTTTCTTCATAGTCTATTCCTTCTTTTTGAGAGAAGCCACGAGCTACAAATCTTGATTTGTACTATCTTGATTTGTACTTTTCTATGTTTCCATCTGCAGCATGCTTGATCTTGCAGATCCACTTGGAAGTCACCATAGACTTCCCTTCAGGTCTTGGGACTACATCCCAAACATCATTCTTCATGACCGACTGGTATTCCTCGACCATGGAATCCTTCCATTCTTTCTTTTCCGCTGCTTCTTCATAACTAGAAAGTTCTTTGTTCATAATATCATAGAGTAGGGAAACATAGCTGGTATGAGATCTAGTCTTCTTCCTTTCTCTGTGTTCTTCTTCTGGAATGCCATACCTTTCTGCATCTTGAATGAGCTCTCTAGCCCATTCAAGTTTCCTCTTGTGAGAGGTATTCTCATGGGGTGGATCTACAGGTTCTTGTGGATCTTCTATTTCATGATCTGCATCTGGAATTTCTTCAATCATAGTGGTGTCTTGAAATCTGGTTTCCTTTGGTTCATCATGATCTTCAACAGGTGCCTTCTTTGATTTGATGTAAGTTGAGTTCTCATCGAATGTTACATCCCTGCTGACATCAATATTCTTGAACCCTGGAAAGTATATTTTGTAAGCCTTCGAGCTTTCACTGTACCCCACAAAGATGCCCTTCTTTCTTGAGCCCAGGTACATATAGAACATCTTTCATCTTCAAAGACTTCCCAGAGTCTAGGTTGTAGGAGGCTTCACCACTTCCCTTGATAGGATATTGATAGTCATCCCCAAGTTTCACTTTATGAGGTGACTCATGTTCGGATAGATTTATAAAATATTATTTAAACCCATTCATGGGTTTGGAATCCCCACTATCAATAAGCCAATCTATGCATCCATGAGAGATAGTACCTGTGAGACCAGATATTAGAACATATTCATCTTCACTTGATGACTCATCACTTTCTGCTCTAGCCTTCTTCTTGGGAGGTTCATCATCCTCAGCAACATGAGCATGATATCACTTCTTATTGTTCTTCTTCTTTTTGTTGAAGTTGTTGTTGTTGTCTTTCTTCTTCTTGGGACAATCTATAGCAAAGTATCCCTTCTCATTGCAAGTGAAGCATCTGAGATCTTTCTTATGATGGTGGTGTGAAGATCTTCTATTATGAGATGACTCCTTTTTTAACTTACCATTCTTGGTATGTGTTGTGAGAGCTTGATCTCCATTCCCCATCTTTTCTTCTCTGGCCACAATCCTAGCTTCTTCTTGAGAGCATTCCTCCCATATCCTACTAAAGGAAATTAGTTTTCTTCTTGCACAGATTCCTTGTATGAAGGTGTCCCATGTCCTAGGTATGCCATTCAATGTGGTCATAACAACTTCACCATTATCCACTACTTCATCCATAGCTTCAAGTTGTTCCTTGATCTGAGAGACCTTAGAAAAATAGGATTGAATGGTCTCTCCATTCTGAAGCTTTACCCCTTTCAATTGGTTCCGCAGATTCATCTTCCGATTTATGTTCTTCCCTTCAAATAGCTTGGTCAGGGATTCAAACATCTCCTTCGATGCCTTTAGAGAAAACACATGTGGTATGAGATGGTCTTTGAGAGAATCATCAATGATTCTCTTTGCCTTGACCAAGTTCTTCTTATGTAAGGCCTTAGCCTCTTCTTCCTCTAGGACAGGGACCTCAGAACTTATGTAGGTGTCCAATTCATTTTCTTCTAGGATTAACCCTATCCTATACTTTCATTGTCAGAAGTTATCATCCCCTTCAAGCTTATCTTCAAGCTTGGTGTGGTGAGAAATCTTAAAGAGTACTTCAAATGGAAATAGAAAAGATTTAGGTCTTACCACTTGATTTGCATAAATATGGATCTGGTGCTGGATTAGGGCTTGTTAGAGAAACCCATAAAAATTCAAAATGTGAATTTTAACTTTCAGAAAGGATAGAAACATGCGCCTTGATGAGCTGATCAACTTGGTATACTCAGAATTTGAAAACTGCAAAGTTTCACCCTTCATAATTTTTTTAAAATCTCTTGGATTCACTAGGGAGGACCCTAAATTAGGGTTTGAGTATCCCGGAGCTTCACCCAACCAAAAATTTCGATCCAAAGCTGTACACTTCGATTTTTCCAAGTAGCTTCCAACTATGGTCTCAGAATTCAGAAATTCCTATTTTTGTGGAAACCCTAATTTTTAGGGCAAAAAATGGAAGTGACCAAAATTGAATTCTTATTGGACAGAAAGATGCGCCTTCATTAGGAGAGTCAAAATCCCCTATTTCCTTTCAATATATGTGAAGAGAAACCCAATAAACAAGAATCCCTAGCTTCTCCAACTGCATAGTATCTTCTTCTTTGGTTAGCTCTGATAGCATCTTAATTTTTGAGCATTAATTCAATATAATCTAGGATCTTTACTGAGAGAATAACATGTACAACATATTAAGCATATCAATCACAACAAGCAATCACATGAGACAAATAGACACACACAATTTCACTGGGGAAAACCATAAAGGTGAAAAACCCCACAACCTCCTCAGAGATAGAAAGAGAAATGATACAACCCAAGTACAAGAGATAGTCTTCTCTAGCAGCTACTCCTCCTTCCTCACTTGTGTGCCACTTTCCGATAAGTGTAGAAGTGAATAATAAAGTGATCAAATAGAGTGCCTCATGCACTTTATTTATACATGACCTGACCTACCCAATAAACTAGCAGGGCCGACTTGTCTAACTCAGTCTAATAACCCATGGTAATACTAATCAGGGCCGACCCCACACTTGCTGGTCTAATAAACCATCACATGCAAGTTGCGAAACTTGTCAATACAAATGACGACACTTCCATATAGAGGAATAATAACATCTCTATAGGAGTACAATATACATAGGTGAAATACATTCTGAAGTTACATATACATCAACACATACCCCAACTTCATATCTTTTGTAGTTTGTGACTAACTTAGCTGCCAACAAGCTCTTCATCCTCTTGGAATTGTCCTCAAGAATATGACAACTTTTGAAGAACAACATAGGCCTCCTTCTTTTTATTTATCTTAATGTTTAGCAATTATTAAACTCTTGTAATATTAAAGCCACAAGTTCACCTTTAGTGGGTTAGAGGAATATTTGTGACCTTTATGTATCTTAATGTTTAGCAATTAAAGCCACAAGCTAAAATCACTTGTAATATTAGAGCCACGAGTCCAAAGAACACTAGCACATCTAAGTTCAAAAGCACAAGCATCAAATCCACTGTGAAAAGCTGCAAAGAAGACTGCTTGGGATCATGTAAAAAGGATGGTAAATTACTAGTCATGAGGAGAGGGGGAAATTCAACAAGTTTGAGGAAAAAAAAGTAAATCCACCTGCAAATTGATAGAATATTTAAGCTATGTCAGGCCAATAGATAAAACTAATCAAATGCTTTAAAATGAATCTGGCATATACTTGTCTCCACTACTGAAACAAAGATTACAGTAAATAAATTAAAACATGAAACTATTGATGAGTCATGACCTATTGTGCATAGAAAATTAGAGAGTGAGAGAGAATGAGATTGAAACAACATCACACCTTGATAGACGATGGATAAGGTGGCAATCGATCAGGAGCATGTAAGTCCATGGCTAAAATTAATCACAGTGCCTCATGCAATTGTACCGTGACAGGTTCCAAGCACTTTGTGATGCTCAACACAATATGTGTAGCATCCTCCACTGAAAGCATTGTAGATGGTGGGCCAATAGCCACTTCTTGTTGAAATGTGTGGTACTCTGCCATGGTCAATATGACATCAATATTGCATAGAAATTTTAAATTGGTCCCAAGTTTTACTTTAGTCCAATTTTGTCACAAATCTGTAGATATAGAGAATGGATCAACAATCAAATATAAAGTTATCTCTGAGAAAACAAAACTTCATATAAATCAGTCTATACATTATAATGATTCTATAATAGATCTGAATCTAATCAAATGCAGATCGGTTCCTCTATAATTTTTCAACGACAACAGCGTTTTGTCAATCTGGCTAAATGAATTGTTTCCAAGTGACAGTCAACCAAATGCTTCAATAAAATGTATATGCTTTGCCACAACTTAAAGGTTGTAGTCAATGTGATGAATACTTTAAGTTGGTCAACAATGGGTAAAATCTAGGAGGAGTAATGAATCCAAGGTTGAAAATGCATATATGATTTGCCACATCTTAAAGGTTGTAGTCAATGTGATGAATACTTTAAATTTTTCAACAATGGGTAAAATCTAGGAGGAGTAATGAATCCAAGGTTGAAAGAGCCTCTAGGAATGTAGGATCAATAGAATTAGATCATCCCACCATAGTATTTTGTTTTTTCTCACTCGGAGTATGTGCAGGCACACTTTGACTGCTCTCCCTGACAATTTATGGCTGGGGTAATTCTCTATTATTATTTTCATCTTGCACACCTTCCATATTTCCTGATGCATCAATCTGTCCGAGGTTTCCAGTTCCATCAGCACTTCCAATTTCTACTTCCAAGCTGCGAAGGATTTTACCTAATGTTGCACCACTACCACTACTATCTTGGATCATAGCTTCAACATCACGCATGACTCGCTCATTGTGCTCATCTTGCATCTCAAGGTCATGGTGAAGAGTGCCTATAGTATGAGTTCCTTGTTCCATAGAAGCCTGTTACAAAGGTTGGGTTAAAGTAGTGTTTTTATTACTGGCAGTATTATGTTCAATATGGGATTGGTCACGTTCCTCAGTTCTCTGTGTATCATTTTCCTGTGATTGTAGAGTTTTTGTCATTCCATTACCATCATCTGCAGCTTGTGAGGGAGTAGCTTCACCTTTTTCCTGTGATCTGGTGGTATCATGGGCCTGATCTGATGGAGTATCATCAAATAGTTGATACCTCTGTAACTGAGAAACAAACTGCTCCTCAATCCCTAATGTTATTGTAGTGCCACTCATTCCTCTAAGCTGCTGACTATCATCAGCCTAGCTACTCAAATGATTTCCTGGCTGACCACTTCGAAGTGTTCGAAAGATAGAATCCAGATGGGATGGAGCTGAAGTACTTTCAATATTTGTCTCTGTGACAAGCCTATCATTCTCTGCAGTCATAGACACATTATATTATATATGTCCTTAAACTCTGAATTCTAAATTTTAAACAAGGAAAAACATTATTATAATCTATCAACTGTTCAATGACCAAAAACTATAAAAATTACCTATTATTCGATGATGCACTGATCTAGATGGTGCAGATGGTCCAATGAGAAGTGGATGTTGAAATGGAGTTCCACAGTCATCAGTCCTTCCAAGAAGATTATAGATAGATGTAGTCCGTCCCTGTCATCGATTTTTCCCAAAAACTTCTTCAATAGGCATCACATGAAATGGATCGGACGGAAAATCACCTTCAGCTCGACCAGGCACTTCAAAATGGTCAAACAATTTGATCCCATCCTCCAATCCCAATATAAGGTTATTCTCATCATCCTCATCTTCTTCATCTTCCAAGATATCATCCTCATCTTCTTCATCTTCCAAGATATCATCCTCATGTTCTTCATCTTCCAAGATATCATCCTCATCATAATCCTCAGCAAGTTCATTAACATCATGGTCATCATGGTCAGCATCTCGATGTGACAAGTGATGAACATCATCCTCGTCTAACTCCTCATATTCTTCCTCTTCCTCGTCATCCTCATCTTCTGCATCTTATCCTCCACCATCCCCACTCATCTCCTCTTCTTCATCCTCGTCCACTAAACTATCTTTCCCACCATGTTCAATGCAAAAACTTGAAACCACATTAACATCTTCCTCAACACCCTCATTCATAAAATCCTCTTCGGACTCCATCATCAGATTTCCAACAGCTTGGAAAGATGTCATTGCATCGTGGGAAGATTCCATTTGGCCAGACTCTGCTTCATTCTGATGAGAATGAACAATTGTGTCTGCTGATGGTGCTTCTTCATTCTCTCTTTCATTCTGGCGTTGATGCACATTGGAGCCAGAAACTCCAAAATTGTTACTTTTGTGTGTTGCATCTTCATGACCTTGTACATGTTCCATAGTTAAGGACTCTAAGGCCTTCACATTTTCCATGACCTTGTATATCTTCCATAGTTAAGCTCTACACTGTTTGAGTGAACATTTCTAAGGGATTCTTCTGCCCTTGCCCTTGAGAAACCCATTTCAACAATCATTGAAATTGTTGAATCATTAGGAGGTGGTCCAACAGCTTGAGTAGATGAATTACTGCATCCAGTAGCTTTCAACACTTCGTCATCAACTCCATAATAGACATGCTTCATGATGGAACAGACTAAAGTAGTGAAATCCACACTGCACTGGGGAAATAAGGGATGATTCCAGAGAGGCCGAACTACCTTCAAGACCTGGGACTGTAATACATTGGCAAAGTTCTCTGGATCTTTTGGCAGAGAAATGGTCCCATGGGAAACATGCCACACTAGGAAATGTGATGAGGAAGACCCCAAGATGCAAGAAGGTGTGGCTAGGTGGTCCATCAGCCCAACATAAGTTACTAGTGTACCAACTATCCAAGTCTTGTTATTTCATCATTATTGACACTATCTATTTCCATCAAGACAGGTGTCTGCAGTACTGTCCAGAGTAATTGACTAGTAGCTTCAAATGTAGTTAGTATCAACTTTAACACACCATGTGCATAAAAGCTATTTAAAAAAACAAGGTTACTAGTGAGCTCCTAATATGGATGCCTAATGAGGGAAGCTATACCAAGAGCCTACTTTAAATGTCAACCCGGGGAACGTACAAACTTTAGAGATGCATGCACTATCTGTGCTGTTATAGGATAATCTATGTCACAGTTGGATGTCGGTATCGATGTTCTAAAGGTTGCCTACTAAATATGTAAAACTGGTTATGCTACAGAATTGAATACTGGAAAGTAATAAATCTATTTAAAAGAACTAAAGTACCAAAAGTAGTAAATCTGTTTTAAGAAATAAAGATACCAAAAGCAGTAAATCTATTTTAAATAATTAAAATGTTGAAAGTGAAGGAGATGATCTTATGAAATTACTCAATGTGGAATGGTAAATCTAGAAAATGAAAATGCCATAACAGATCTATTCTAAGATTTGGGAAAACGAAGTCTGTAGCTACTTTATACCTAAAACTAGAATTCTGATCTAAACCATTTTAAATCCCAAGACTAACATTGAAGTGCAATTGTTTCAAGCTATCCATCTACTACTAAAGAAATTGATCACGATGAGAAACAGTAAAAAACCTCAGATATAAACCATGATATTGAAAGCAAAGCTGATACACATGCAATCATTGATTCAAATATGCGTTGAAAGAAAGAACCTACAGGACTACTGAAACTATTCTGTTGTACTACAGAATGTATTATAAACTACTACAAAAATAATAAATCATTCAAGTGCTTCCATATGTAATAGAACTGTTCATCAATGTAAAACGCATAATTGAAAGAAATACCTGCAAATAGAAATCTCCTGACCTACGTGTTGGAGGGGCCCTACCCAACCCATACTCAGGAGAGAATAAAACTTAGAAACGCTGGCTGGAATTAATCATCAATATCTTCTTAAAATATAAAATCCATGTCAAAACAAAGGTCTGTACTTTGCAGTATCGATAGGGCAGAAAACGTTAAAACAAGGTTTTTCTCAAAATAACAACAGGGGCCTCTCGCTACCCGAGAGGCCCATATTTATATGATTTAATGCTCATCCTAACTAGTTGTCTAAATGTCGATTCCTCTTGAAAGTGGGAGTGCGTCCTCTATAAATCAGGAAACAGGGCACCGAGCTTGGTGATCCTTTAGTCTTCTACACGTCCATCCTTGAATGACCCTGAACCTGCTCAAACATGCTTGGTTTCCATATAATTAGTTTATTTGATACGCATTCTAACATCCAAGAATAATCATAAAACAATTTCATTAAATAATTAAAGAAAAACATTTTCCCCCCACAAATGAGTATGTTTCACCACCATTGCTTGAGTTTGGCTACTGGAAAAAGGTTATCAAATACCTAAAAAATTGACTCATCATTCTCTCCCACACTTGAAGGATTCACCCATCCTTGGGTGACTTATTCGATTGATCAATGACCTCCCTGATGTCCCATGCTACCACCCTAGGGATCCTTGCCTGCCTGTGATACCCAAAGTTCTGATCCTCCCTGGTCCATGTCCTCCTTTCTTCCTCTTCATTTATTTGTTCCTTGATGACCGGGGAAAGAAGGAATGGGGGATTCAGTCTCATCCCGATCCATCTGAGTTGGTTTCTTTCCAGGGATTCTTTGTAGAGTGTGGCTTTGAAAAGGGAATCATCAAGCCTGAGGGGAGAGTGGAGTTGTCTCCTCTTCATATCGTTTTCCACCCTGCTCCATCTTTCCTTAATGGACTCATTAACTTCCTTCTGCGTGCTGCGGAGTGTAATGTCAAAATGAGTCACGACATCCTGTTGTTTTGTGAGGAGAATGGGTATCTGTTCCTCGTCCTGAGTGAGGATCCTGTGGTTATATATTATTCCCTCAGGGTGAGTTGGCTCAGGTTTGATCATCAATGGGGTTTGTCATTTTTGTGCAACATAGATATGGTAGTCTTGGGCTCGCTCAATTTCGTGGTTCATCCACGAACATAATGCCCTGAACTGGAAATTTCCCACATATGGGTTTGGCGACCAGTTGGGAGAGCCAGAAACCACGAAGTTATGCAAAAAGAACTCACTTAATTTGTCTTTCTCCATCTCTGTGGAGTTCAAACATGCATCCATATACTCCTTGGGGGTGCTTACCTCTATAGGGAGTCCTTGCTTCAACCTCCCGAGCTGGAATTCGCCCCATTTCTCCTGCATATAGACTGCATAGATTGCCGACGGTGGTCTAAGGTCCCTCATTTTTTCATATATGCCAGCAGTAGTGGCCAAAATGTCTATTAATTTGGTGACCTTCTGGTCCTTTTTGGTCATTTCGGCTTGTGCCTCTTCCAACTTTTCTTGAAGCGCTAAATGCTTCTGCTCGGCCAACCGTAGCTCCTCTGCATGGTGCATCTTCAGTATTTGATTTTTCTCGACTGAGAACGGGGGAGGTGTGGGCTGGCTTCCTGGCCCAATCCTTAATGCTTCCAACTCGTTTTTGAGCTTCTCCAATTCTTCTCGTGCCTCGGCGAGTTGGGTGACGACCTCGAGGTTATCTTGTGCTGGAGGATTTCCCTGGAAGTTTCCTTGCTCTCCTAAGTTCTGCTCTTCTCCCTTATCCATTTCTTCTGCTTCTTTATTCATTTATTCCCCTCTGTCCTGCATTTCTTCATCCTGTTCCTCTTCTGTAGTGGGGTCTTCCTGATCTACCCATTGATCATTGTCCCGATCCGACACATTTTGAACAATGGGACTAGGTTCTCTGCTCTTTTCCTTGTCTGTTCGGATTCAGACTGTTTGGTTGAATCTCGTACTCCTCCTCTTGGGTTCTTGATTTTTGGCAGGAATTTCTGATTTTTCCCTAGGGGAGTGCTCTCTTGAATTTTTTATTTCTACCAGGGTCTCTGCTACATGGTCCAGGTCAATCTTCATTTTTGCCCTTGATACAGAGGCAGCTCCATTCCTTTCTCCAGGTGGTATGCTAGCTGTGGTTGTACTTCTCATCCTTTGAACATATTCTGCGGATACTAGCACGAATTCCTCCCACGAAAGTTCTGGTATCTGCGCATTCAATTCCTCACAAACAATTATATTGATTAGCCCATGATGGGCCAAGGCATCATCTTTACCATTCATCACCTTCTTGCTCATTTCCGATAGGGATTGGAGCAGGTAAAATGGGATGCTAATGTTGTTATTTGAGGGATGATGGGTCCTGTGTCTTATCAATTCTAGGATCTGAAAATGAAAGATGGGAACATAGCTTAACCTACTAGAGCATGTGATGTACCTCAGGATGATTTTAGCTACATCCTCCCATGGTGCTGGCATGGAGAGTCTTTTGACTACGTTTTTGTCCTCGCCATATATCTCTCCTTGCTCAAAGAATGCTGCTTTTGCTTCTTGGTTTGCCTCCCTGTCATCCTTGCTCCAGTACAAACCCCTATGTAGGCCAGTAAATTTGGCAATTGTCTCCTCGTCCAATTTGATACATAACCCCTTCACCTAGGTGATGTACTATTCATCTTTAATATGTTTTAAATTTCTTGCGAATTACTACGCTATCCTTGCATCATGTCCTTTCAGACCCAGGATGAAGGGCATCCAGCTTGCACTACGAACGATCTGCAGGACTCTCATGTTCTGGTATATGATGCTGTGATCCTTTGGTTCACTCTTTTTAAAACCCTTTGTCATTTTGAGAACCTCTCTTATGATCAAACAAAACCAGGGCTTTTGTAATGCAGTTTTATACCTTCAACTTGGTCAGGCTCTACCTACAGGTTCGAGGAATACAAATGGTGGCTACTTCTCAGGAATTCCAGGTGGTTACTTATATGTGCAGTCGTGGAATATTATGCACCCTAATTCGCTATCTTTCTGCACCTATTCTTTCCATCATACCTGTACCTGCCACTTTTAATCCCCTATTTTCCATGATTGATCTCTGTCTTCTCATGATCGACCTCTATATTGAAGGTTGCGATCATGATTCGATGAGGTGACTGAATTTTAAGTAGCGATCATGAATTTTTAGGGTCATTCCACCATGCCGCCAATTTAGAGTAGAAGCTATCCTCAGCTGACGAGATTCTCATGTAGCGTGGGATAATGTTTTACTTTAATCATAAAATAAAATCGTGTTAGAGATTACCTTGGTATTTATGTGTACCTTCTTTGATGCTCTGGTGTGATTTTTATGGATGGCAGATTCTGTAGTAGATTTTTGCATGTCAGTAGTTGCGCGTGTGAGCTGCTTTTTTCGTTTCTTTTCATTTTGAATTTTGCTGCATTGCGTTCTTTTGAAAGTTGTGCCTGTTGAGGATATGAGTCATGCGATGTTTTTTCTTATTGGATGGTTTAATGGCTATATGTGACTGGCTATCTTGAATACATGGCAGCCTCACTTGAATCATTTTGCAGGCTCGCTTGAAGAGATGGCAGCCTTGCTTGAATTTATTTTGCAGGCTTGCTTGAATTATTTTGCAGGCTCGCTTGAATAGTTGGCAGATTCTTGTGATGATACTGCAAAGTGTCCGTAGTTGTAGAATTTTTTTGCTGGCTCTCTTGAATAGGTGGCACCCTCGCTTGAATTATTTCCCTGGCTCGCTTGAATATATATTGTTTTGCTTGAATTGTGGTCGATGCCCTGTAAACTTCCTGTTACGTTTTTTTTTTTTTGGTTTTTTTCTTCTTTTTTTTATATTTATATTTTTTCTCTTTTTTTTTCATGATATGTGTTGAATTTTACTGATTCGCAGCATGCTCTATCAGCATCAATTGTTGCTGGTAGATTACTTGTGTAAATTCTTCTTTGGACTGTGGTTTTTTGTAGAGTTTTAGGCGATGCCCATTCACTATCATGGGGAACTCATCATCATCAATTGTAATAATTCTCACAGCCCCATTGTCATAAATTTTATGTATACTGTAAGGTCCAAGCCATCTAGTGGTTAGCTTTTCTTTGAATGTGTGAAGTCTGGAGTCGTAGAGTAGTGCCCAATCACCTTCGTTGAATTTCTTATCCTTCAAATGTTGGTCATGCCATTTCTTTCTTTGCTGTTGGATGATTTCAATATGTGTAAGTGCTTGTTGGCGGTGTTCATCCAGTTGATTTAGCTGTAGCATGCGTTCTTTTTGAATGTCTGATAGGTTCATATTTAGATTGGCTGCAATTCTTAATGTTTTTACTTCAAATTCGATTGGTAGCATGAACTTTTTCCCATAGACTAGTTCATAAGGTGTGAATCATGTTGTTGTTTTCCATGTAGTATTGTAAGCCCAGACTGCTTCACTAAGTCTGTTAGCCCAATCCCTTTTGTGAAGTTGGACAGTTTTTGTCAAGATTCTCTCTAATTCCCTGTTGGTTACCTCAGCTTGACCATTTCCTTGAGGGTGGTAGGAGGATGACTGTCTATGCTTTACATTGTTTCTTTTCATCAAGTCTTCAATTAAATTTGATGTGAATTGTGGTCCTTGATCAAAAACTACTTCTCTTGGCACCCCAAATCTGTGAAATATCTGCTCAGTAAATAATTTGGCCACACTGGTTTCATTTGCAGCAGCCAGTGCTGCTACCTCTGTCCATTTTGTAAGGTAATCAGTGCATACAAGGATGTAGCTCTTCTGATTGGACTATGTGTTGAATGGGCCAACAAAATCTAATCCCCACTCATCGAATGCCTCTAAAGAGATTTGTGGATGTAGTGGCATTTCTTGTTTTTGTGTTGGTTTTCCCATTCTCTGGCAATCATCACAATGGAACACATACTCATAAGCATATTTGTAGAGTGTTGGCCAATAATACCCTGTTTGCAAGATCTTGTAGGCTGTCCTTTTTGCAGCGTAGTGTCCTCCATAGGGTTCATTGTGGGTTGCATGCATTATGTCATGTACCTCATCTTCCCTAATGCACCTTCTAAGTACTTGATCTGGTCCCTGTTTAAAAATCATGTCCTCTATCCATGTATATGTGGCACTTTGTTTTATTACTTTTGTCCTTTCTTTATAGCTGTAATGTTCTGGAAACTTCCCGGATACCAAATAGTTTTCTATGTCAGCAAAACATGGGCTTTTTATTGATATGGCAAAAAGGTGCTCATTAGGGAAGTTATCTTGAACCAATTCATTATCTTTCCCATGTGTTACTCTTGACAAAAAGTCTGCTACGACATTATGCTTGCCTGGTTTATCTATTACAGTGATGTCGAATTCCTGTAGAAGTAGCATCCATCAAATAATTCTTGCACTGGTATTAGGCTTGTTCATAAGATATCTGATCGCTGAGTGGTCAGTATGGATAACACTTTGGTATCTTGTAATGTAATGCCTGAATTTATTGATTGCATGTATGAATGCTAGAAATTCCTTCTCTGTGACTGTGTAGTTGAGTTCTACCCCAGCCTAATTTTTGCTTATATAGTATATGGCATAGGGTTTCTTGTCTTGTTCTTGCCAAAGCACAGATCCGATGGCTTTATCTAATGCATCGATGTGAATGTGAAATGGAATTTCCCAGTTTGGTCCTTGAAGTATTGGTGCTGTGATGGTTTTCTGTTTAAGACTTTCAAAGGATGACATGCAGTTGCTTGTCCATATGAACTCATTGTCTTTTTTGAGAAGTGCAAACATGGGGACAACAATTCTACTATAATTCTCAATAAACCTTCTGTAGTATCCTGTCTATCCAAGGAAGCTTCTCACATCTCTTTGTTTGACAGGTGGGGGCAGTGTTCTGATTACTGAGACTTTGGCTTGATCCACCTCTATACCTCTCTGTGATATATGATGTCTTAGAACAATTCCTTCTTTCATTAACATCCTGAATTTGTCATTGCGTAGGCACAAGCTCATTTCAATACATTTCTTTAATACTAATTCAAGATTTTTCAATGCCTGGTCAAAGCTCTGTCCATAAGGTGTGAAATAATCCTTGAAGACTTCCATTTTGTTATTCAGAAAATTGGAGAAAATAATCAGTATGGCTCTTTGAAATGTTGCTGGGGCATTACATAGACCAAAGGGGAGGGCCATATAGGCATAAGTTCCCCATGGGCATGTGAAGGTCATCTTATATTGATCATCTGGGTGTATTAAAATTTGTTTGTACCCACTGAAACAGTCTAAGAATGAGAACTACTTGTTTCCAGATAATGTATCCAGCACCTGGTCTATAAATGGAAGTGGAAAATGATCTTTCTTTGTTGCTTTATTCAGCTCCCTGTAGTCCACACAAATTCTCCATTTTCCTCCTTTTTTGGGCACTATGACTAGTGGTGAGACCCACTCACTATCAGATATTGGATAGATGAACCCTGCATCTAATAACTTTTGTAATTCCACTTTGACTATGTCCTTTAGTGCAGGGTTCATCCTTCTTTGTGGTTTCCTGATGAGAGTAGAACCTTCTTTTATGTAAATGTAGTGTTTGCAAATATCAGGATGTATTCCTTTCATATCTACATATGTCCATGCAAATGCTTTACTTTGTTGTGTTAGTATCTTCATAAATTTTTCTTCTTGCTCCAGTTCTAAATTAGAATTTATGTTGACTGTTTTGCCAAGGTGAATTTCCATGACTTTTATCTTCTCAATCTGTTATGGTAGTACTTCTGTCCATAAGTCATCCATGTTCTGTTTTGAACTTTCACCTGTTTCTATAGAAAAAAATTCTTGAATAACATGATTGTTAGGAGATATATTTTGATCTATATGGCCATCTTCATCTACTGCCTTTAAAGATATTGCAGCATTAATTGTTAGGATAGGTCGGAGGTCGTGATTTGGTGTGGTCTGGTAATCATCAGTCCAATTTTGATATTCTAACTCTGAAGATTTCATTGCTGGTGGGTAGATTGTGATTTTCTTCCTGGTATGTCCACTGGTGATTGTCATATTTCCTAATCTGCAACCTATGTAAGCATCCGCAATTGCTAACAAGGTCTACCCAGGATAATTGGATATCCACTAAGTTTTCTATTGATTTCGATTATTATAAAATCAGCTGGGTATTCCCAGGACTCGATATTGATCATAATGTCTTCTAGCATTCCTTCGGGCTTCACAGTGGACGTGTCTACTAGTTGGAGTACCATTGTGGTTGGTATGACCAGTGATTGGAGTCCGAGGTATAACATGGTTTCCTTAGCCATGACATTGATCGCAGCTCCCAAATCTATTAAGCTTTTATTTATTTGCTTGTTATTTATGGTGACGTTTACTACAGGACTACCGTGATCAAGATATTTAGGATTTATTATGACACCTAGCATCAAATCATCCAATTGTCCCACTACATTAATAATTTGTGGGTCACGCTTCCTCCTTCCTGGATTCTTTAGGCAATTTTCTCTAATGAATTTGTTGTAGATGGGCACATCCCTTATGGCTTGTAAAATCGGGATTTGGATGTTTAGGTGTTTGAATTCGTTTAAGATTGTGTTCTCTTCCTCTTCTTTTGTATTCTGTACAAGTTTTTCTAGAAATGGGGGATTTCCGTTGCATCGAAGTGGTTGGGTTTCATCCTCGAGAGGTTCTGGTTCATCAGGATGCTGAACATAGGGTTCTGATGTGTGGTCTTGAGCTTTAGGTACAGGTTGGTGGATGTTGTGTGGGGATGTATTCTGCAACGTTTTTCCAGATCGTAGGTTTATTTCATTTATTTCTATGGTGTCTACAACATAAGTTGGGAATTGTGTGATATCAGTGTTATAAGCCTGCTGTTGTTGTGGGGGTTTGTTATTATTAGGATTTGGAATTAGTTGGGATGGAATAGGTGGAGGTCTGGGGGGTGGTTGAGGTTGTGGGGATGGCATAATAAGTGGCTGTTGTAATGGAACCCTCCAATTTGATGGATGGGGGTACTGGTTTGCATAATTTGTGGTGGATGGAAAAGGTGGGGGGTACTGAGGATAAGACAGTGGATAATACGGCTGTTGATAGGATGGTTGATATGCTTGCTGGTTTTGTTGCCATTGGTTTTGATTTGGCTGTGCTTGCCATGGAGTCGGTGCAGAGTTCCAATTTGGCTTCCTTTGATTATAGTAAGTTTGATTGCTCTGCTAATATGGCCTACCAAAATTATTCCTCCTCTGATTTATAAAACAGAGTTGTTCTACTGTTCCTTCAGCTGCTGGGTCTTGAATAGTTGCCTTACATGAGGGTAAGAGGGGACATTTATTAGTGGAATGGTCATCGGTGCAGATACCACATACTTATATTGTGTTCAAGGTGCACTGCCCCTTCTCATTCTTCTTTCTACAACGAGGACAAAATAATGCCAAGGCTTGGTTAATTTCATCCTGTTTCTTTTTTATTTGAAGAGCATCAAGTTGCATGGCTAGGGATTGCAATATGTCAGTTTTCCTGTCATCCAACAAGTTTCCTAAATCAGATTTTGTAAGTGTTGGTGTTGAGGATGATGATCCACCAGTGGTTGTATGTGTATCCCTCGTCCCATTCTTAGTTTTCCTAGATCTTGAGTATTTTTTGAAGATTTGCAGGATCTGGTCAAAAGATTTTTGGAATATATCTCCATCTCCAAGGAGATTTAAAACTTCAAAATTCTCCTCTTTTACACCTCTAAGAAGGACAAGCTTTAGTGATTCAGGATCCAATGTGCAATGGCTGGCTCATTTGTAGCTGAGTTGAAATCTTTGGGCATAATCTTCTAATGACTCTCTATCTCCTTGTTGCATCCTAAAGATTTCATCCCTAGCATCTTTGGCCTTGTAGTAGTCCCTATATTTTTCTAAGAATGACTGTTTTGTTTGATCCCAGCTAAAGATACTATTTCCTTCAAGGCTCATGAACCACTGAAGTGATAGGTCTTCCAGTGTGGAAGGAAAAAGCCTTAGCTTTTGTGCATCAGTAGTGTAATCAAATGATCTGCAAACTACCTCAAATTCAAACAGGAATGTGTTAGGATCTTATGAAGTCAAACCATGAAAGTTTGGCAGATTATTAGGATTTATGTTCTTCATTGTGGCATCTCCGAGAGGTATGCTAATGGGAAAAGTGAAAAGCTCCCTAGGTTCCTCCTCTTCGTTTTCCATTGAGGTGTTTGAGTTGGAACCGGTAGTGAAGTTTTCTCTGTTTGGGTCGTATGTGTGGTCAGTTTCGTCTTCAGAGTGTACCAAGTCAAACTAAGAATGGTCAGAACTATTATTATTTTTGTTGCTCATGGGGTTCTTGGGCAGAAAGCGGCCAAATCTATCCCTTTGCCGATGAGGCATTCATTGGTACAGATATTTATGTTTTTGTTTTATGTAATTTTTGTTTTCTTTTTGCGGTTTTTTTTTAGGTTATGTCTCCTAAAATATTTAGCACCTCCCCAACAACGGTGCCAAAAATTGGTGAGCTCCTAATATGGATGCCTAATGAGGGCAGCTATACCAAGATCCTACTTTAAATGTCAACCCGGGGAACGTACAAACTTTAGAGATGCATGCACTATCTGTGCTCTTATAGGATTATCTCTGTCATAGTTGGATGTCGGTATCGATGTTCTAAAGGTTTCCTACTAAATATGTAAAACTGGTTATGCTACGGAATTGAATACTGGAAAGTAATAAATCTATTTAAAAGAACTAAAGTACCAAAAGCAGTCAATCTGTTCTAAGAAATAAAGATACCAAAAGCAGTAAATCTATTCTAAGAAATAAAGCAGTAAATCTATTTTAAATAATTAAAATGCTGAAAGTGAAGGAGATGATCTTATGAAATTACTCAATGCGGAATAGTAAATCTAGAAAATGAAAATGCCATAACAGATATATTCTAAGATTTGGGAAAACGAAGTCTGTAGTTACTTAATACCTAAAACTAGAATTCTGATCTAAACCATTTTAAATACCAAGACTAACATTGAAGTGCAATCATTTCAAGATATCCATCTACTACTAAAAAAGTGATCACGATGAGAAACAGTCAAAAACCGCAGATATAAACCATGATATTGAAAGCAAAGTTGATACACATGCAATCGTTCATTCAAATATGCGTTGAAAGAAAGAACCTATAGGACTACTGAAATTGTTCTGCTGTACTACATAATGTATTATAAACTACTGCATAAATAATAAATCATTCAAGTGCTTCCATATGTAATAGAATTGTCCATCAATGTAAAATGCATAATTGAAAGAAATACCTGCAAATAGAAATCTCCTGACCTACGTGTTGGAGGGGACTTCCCCAACCTGTACTCAGGAGAGGAGAAAACTTAGAAATGCTGGCTGGAATTAATCATCAATCTCTTATTAAAATATAAAATCCATGTCAAAACAAAGGTCTGTACTTCGCAGTATCGATAGGGCAGAAAACGTTAAAACAAGTTTTTTCTCAAAATAACAGCAGGGGCCTCTCGCTACCCGAGAGGCCCATATTTATATGATTTAATTTTGATCCTAAGTAGTTGTCTAAATGTCAATTCCTCTTTAAAGTGGGAGTGTGTCCTCTATAAATAAGGAAACAGGGCGCCGAGCTTGGTGATCCTTTAGTCTTCTACACGTCCATCCTTGAATGACCCTGAACCTGCTCAATCACGCTTGGTTTCCATATAATTAGTTTATTTGATACGCATTCTAACGTCCAAGAATAATCATAAAACAATTTCATTAAATAATTAAAGTAAAACATTCCCCCCCCACAAATGAGTATGTTTCATCACCATTGCTTGAGTTTGGCTGCTGGAAAAAGGTTATCAAATACCTGAAAACTTGACTCATCAGTTACATGATTTTGTAGCAGCCTATCAAGGCTTGGGACAAATATCAAAATTCAATATCAACATGTATGTATCACTTGACAATTTATACATATTATATATCATTGTATTTTCATATTTATGTGGCAATGTGTTTCTTTGATGTAGTTTCTTTAGATATTTATAAAAATAAAAAGTTGAATATCTTGAATTTTTTTTATGTTTGCCAATATTTTCCCTAATATTTATATGGCAATGTGTTTCTTTGATGTAGTTGCTTTAGATATTTATAAAAATAAAAAAGTTGAATATCTTCAATTTTTTTATGTTTTCCAATGTTTTTCCTGATATCATCAAACCTCAAAGGAGCATTCATATGATCCTTTTCATTAAGGGGCATTCTAACTCATTTCTAGTTATTTGGTTGCGATGGGGAATGTTGCTACAACTCACGAATACAAAGCATGGAAGGAATGATTAAATGTTATAGATTCAATGACGGTAATTTGGGATAGGTTTCCATTTCTCATAATAACATTAGTTATGTACCTCCATCATTGGTGTTGTTTGGTGTGCACTGTCCCTCCGTCATTGGCATTGGATGGTGTGCATGTTAGGCTCCTAGAATTCCCCTTTCCAACATCATAAAGGGGAAATCAATCATGCAACAAATCCTCTTAGATGTGTAGAGCTCATTGTAGATGTTGCACTAAAAATAAAATAGAAATAAATCATTTAGAATGACCAACATTATTGCTTCCCATATTTTGATGATGCAATTCCCAAATTTCCTAGAACATGTACATACTAGGTGCAAGGTTGTTGTAGTGGATTCTCCTTGACATAGGCTTCCCAGAATGCTTTAGGGCATACTGATACATGCCCAGATTCAAAAATTCATCCCATAAATTATTTTTAGTATTGTTTGATGCCCAAAATTCATAATGACTACAACTACAATGCCCAAGATGACTACTTACATGTTCAGAATTGTTTTTCTTGCCTTCTTAGCCTTGTTTAAAGTGTTAGATTTTGAGCATTAATTCAATATGATCTAGGATCTTATCTGAGAGAACAACATGTACATCATATCAATCACAAGAGACAATAGACATAGAGTTTCCTTGGGGAAAACCAATAAGGTGAAAAACCCCAATAACTTCCTCAGAGATAGATAGAGCAATGATACAAAACCCAAGCATAAGAGATAGTCTCCTAGCAGCTTCTCCTCCTCCACTTGTGCGCCACTCTCACATGAGAGAAAGAGTGAGTAAGTGAATGATCAAATAGAGTGCCTCCTGCACTCTATTTATACTTGACTTGACTTTCCTAATAAACTAGCAGGGCCGACTTATCTATGAGAGTCTAACAACCCATGGTAACTCCACTCAGGGCTGATCCCACACTTGGTGGTCTAATAACCCATCACTTGCAAGTTGCGACACTTGCGACACTGTTAAATACAAATGATGACACTTCCGTATAGAGGAATAATACCATCTCTATAGGAGTACAATATACATATATGAAATACATTTTGAAGTTACAAATACATGAACACTCCCTCTTAACTAGGAAGGTATTTATTGACACAGGTCTGCTAGCACAAGTCTTCTTCTTTGGATCATCGTCACTGTATCATCGTCATCGTCACTATTGCTGCTATCTCAATCAATCTCTAATCTACTAGTCATAGGAAGTTCTACAGAGCCATCCCTTTTTCATGTTGTATGTAGGCCTATCCTTCATCTAGGTCTTCATCATCTCTGCAAGCAAGCCATCAAGTAGGTACACCTTAGGACTGATTACACTACCTCTGCAAAACCTGCAAGATCTCTTAGGACTGATCATATGCCACCGCAAAACCTACAAGAGCATCTCAGGACCAATAACATGCCTTTGCAAAACCTGTGTACCCTACTGTCACATCATCGTCTTCATATCACCTCATAGTCCATAGAGCACAACCCAGATGCACACACATAGTACTTATATAAATAGACATGGGAGGACCTACCTACCACTATCCGAGAATGGCGCAGCACTTACATCACGACCATGGGAGGACTTACCTACCACCATGTCACCATGGGAGGACCTACCTACCACCATGTCGGAGAGGCACAACACTTACATCACGACCATGGGAGGACATTCCTACTACCATGTCACCATGGGAGAACCTACCTACCACCATGTCGGAAAGGAACGGAAATTAAATCAATGGCCATGGGAGGACCTACCTGCCACCATGTCGGAAAAGCTTGACAATTACATCAAGGACCATGGGAGGACCTACCTGCCACCATGTCGGAAAAGCCCACCTAGCCCGTACATCTCACCATGGGAGGACCTACCTACCACCATGTCAGAATGGCCTAGCCCTTACATCTGCACTATGGGAGGACCTGCCTACCATCATGTGAGAATGGCCCCAACCCTTACATCTGCACCATAGGAGGACCTACCTACCACTATGTGAGAATGGCTCGTGTGCATCTGTTTCTACGGACTCATCACTTCCCTTTTGAGGGAATCTCGATCTGAAGTACACCAAGTATCTCTTTGAAGTATTCAAACCTCACTCTGGCGAGCGGCTTGGTCAACACATCGACTATCTGCTCACTTGTCGCAACATACAGTAGCTTCACTACTCCTCTCTACACCATATCCCTCATATAGTGGAACTTGATGTCAATGTGCTTCGACTTGTCATGGAACATCAAGTTCTCTGACAACTTCACACAACTCTGGTTGTCGCAATATATACAAGTAGCACTCAACTGGAGATCAAACAAATCAGACAGTAGATTCCTAAGCCTTACTACCTCACAACTAGCCAAACAAGCTACAACATACTTTGCTTCGGTAGTACTTAGTGCCACACAGGACTGCTTCCTGCTAAACCAAGAGATCATACCGGATCCCATACTGAAGCAGCACCCTGAAGTCTCTTCCGATCAATGGCATTTCTTGTCCAATCCGAATCAACATAACCCTCCAGCTTAAACTTCTGATTCCCAGCATACTTGAGCCCATAGTCAACTATACCCTTCAGGTACCTCATAATATGCTTTGCAGCTATTAGGTGAACATATCTCGGATCTGTCAGATACTGGCTCAAGGTGTTCACCGCAAAGCATATGTCTGGTCTCGTATTCGTTAGGTACATCAAGGACCCAATCATCTGACAATACATCATGGCATCAACTGGCTCAGATGAAGCATCACATAGAAGCTTCAGGTTCGATGCCAAAGGTGTGGCCATGGCCTTGCAGTCCATCATCCTGAACCTCTTCAGGATCTCTACTGCATACTTCCCTTGTCCAAGGAAGATTCCATCTGCACTCTGCCACACCTCCATGCCTAGAAAGTAGTGCATCATACCCAAATCCTTCATCTCGAACTCCGTAGCAAGCTTCCTCTTCGTGTCCGCAATCAACCCATCCTCACCTGTCACAAACAAGTCATGCACATACAATAGTAGTATCACTAGATTGCCTTCCTCAACCTTGTAGTAAAGGTTGGAATCTACTTTACTCTTAGTAAAGCCCAAACTGGATAGGAAGCTGTCTATTCTATCGTACCAGGTCTTGGGTGCCTATTTCAAACCATACAGGGCTTTGTTCAGTTTGCACACATGAGTCCCTCTGTCATGTGTCTCAAACCCGAGTGGCTGATCCACATAAACTTCCTCTTCAACTACACCATTCAAGAAGGCTGTCTTGACATCCATCTTGTGTGCCTGCCATTTCATCACTGCAACTAGAACAATACTAATCTAATGGAAGTGTATCTAGCTATAGGTGCAAAAGTCTCTTCATAATCAATCCCTTCTTTCTAGGAGAAGCCACGAGCTACAAACCTTGCTTTGTATTTCTCTATGCTGCCATCTGCAGCATGCTTGATCTTATAGATCCACTTGGAAGTCACCACAGACTTCCCTTCTTGTCTTGGGACCACATCCCAAACATCATTCTTCATGATCGACTGGTATTCATCAACCATGGCATCCTTCCATTCTTTCTTTTCCGCTACTTCTTCATAACTGGAAGGTTTTTTGTTCATGATATCACAGAGTAAGGAAACATAGCTAGTGTGTGATATTGTCCTTTTCCTTTCTCTATGTTCCTCTTCTGGAATGCCATACCTTTCTGCATCTTGGATGAGCTCTCTAGCCCATGTTGGTTTCGTCTTGTGAGAGTTCTTCTCATGGGGTGGATCTATAGGTTCTTGTGGATCTTCCATCTCACGATCTTCTTCAGGAACTGCTTCATTCATGGTGGTGTCTTGTGTTCTAGATATTATGGGTTCTTCATTGTTTTCAACAGGTGTCTTCCTCGATTTGATGTATGTTGAGCCTTCATCAAATGTTACATCCTTGCTGATGTCAATCTTCTTGAATCCTTGGGAGTAGATTCTGTAAGCCTTCAAGCTTTCACTGTAACCCACGAATATGCCCTTCTTTCTTGAAGGATCTAGCTTTGTCCTCTTTTCTTTTGGGATGTGAGTGTATACTGGACAACCAAATATTCTGAGATGGCTAACTTCTGGTTTCTTTCCAGTGAACACTTCTTCTAGTGTTTTGTTTTCAAGTATCTTATGAGGTGTTCTGTTTTTCACATATACAGATGTTCTTGTTGCTTCTGCCCATAAGTGCATTTGTAGATCTTGGTCATGAAGCATTGTCCTAGCTGCTTCCATAATTGTTCTATTCTTCCTTCAGGAAACCCCATTTTGTTTTGGACTGTAAGGAGTGGTCAACTCCCTCTTAATCCCTGAATCACTGCATAGCTTCTTGCAGTCTCCTGAGGTAAATTCTCCACCATCGTCAGATCTGAAGATCTTGATCTTCATATCAGTTTTATTTTCTATCAAGGCTCTGAATTCCTTGAACTTGTCAAACACTTCATCTTTGTTCTTCAAGAAGTAAACCCAAGTCTTCCTAGATAAATCATCAATGAAGGAAACATAGTATACATACCCACTCAGAGAACTAGATGACATCGGACTGCATACATCGTAGTGGATGATTTCCAAGATTCCTTTTTCCTTTCTTTCACTACTTGGAAATGTCTTCTTTGTGTTCTTTCCCTTTGCACAACCTTTGCAAATGCTTTGATGTTTTTTCTGGATTTCAGGAAGACCTTCCACTGCTTTTCTTGCAATTGGTAGTGCCCTATAGTGCATGTGTGCAAGCCTTCTATGCCAAGGTTCACTTGGCTCTACTGAGTCATGGACCAAGGCTTGTTCTGATTGGCCCTTCATCTTGTATAATCCTCCCTCTTGCTCTCCAATCACCACTGCATCATCTATAGTTTTACCCTTTGGCCACATAAGAACTTGGCTATCTATAAATGCAACCCTCGTGCCTTTTGCATCCAATGCAGATATGGAGAGAAGGTTCTTCTTGAGACCTGGAACATATAGTACTTCTTTCATCTTCATAGATAGTCATCCCCAATTTTCACCTTATGGGGTCATTCATGTTAAGATAGGTTCATAAAGGATTCCTTCAATCTTTTCATATGTTTGGAAGCCCACTATCTATAAGCCAATCATTACTTCCATGAGTAATGGTACCAGTGAGGGCATAAATCAAAACATACTCTTCATCACTTGAAGAATCTTCACTTTCTTCCCTAGCCCTCTTCCTAGGAGGTTCATCATCCTCTCCAGTGTGAGCATGATGTTTTCTTTTGATGTTGTTCTTTTTCTTGTGGGATCCATCTTTATTGTTTCTGGGACAATCCCTGGCATAGTGCCCTTTTTCATCACATGTGAAGCATCGGTAATGTGATGTGTTTCTTCGAGATCTGAAGTTGCGTCTTTGATTCTGATGGTGGTGTTTTTCTTTCTTATTGTGGCTATGTCCCTTCTTATCATCATACTTCTTGGAGTCTTCTGTGAGAGATTGGTATTCATTTCCCATCTTCTCTTCTCGAGCTACAATCCGAGCTTCTTCCTATGAGCATTCTTCCCACAACCTACTGAAAGAGATAAGTTTCTTCCTAGCATAAATTCCTTGGATGAAGGAATCCCATGACCTAGGAAGGACATTAAGAGTGGTCATTACCACTTCTCTATTCTCTATATCTTCTCCCACATCTTCAAGTTGTTCTTTTATCTGGGAGACCCTTGATAAATAATACTACATGGTCTCTGCATCTGGATCTTGATATTCTTCAATTAATTCCTCAAGGTCATCTTCTGATTTATGTTCTTCCCTTCAAATAGCTTGGTCAAGGAATCAAACATCTCCTTGGGTGTCTTCAAAGATGACACATGTCGTATGAAATGGTCTTTGAGAGAATCAACAATGATCCTCTTATCCTTCACCAAGTTCCTCTTGTGTAAGGCCTTAGCCTCTTCTCCCTCTGGGACAGGGATCTCTTCACTTATGTAAGTGTCCAACTCATTCTCTGTTAGGATTAACCCAATTCTATTCTTCCATGGTCGGAAGTTATCAGCCCCTTCAAGATTATCCTCAAGCTTGGTGTGGTGAGACATCTTTAAAGAGTACTTCAAATGGAAATAGAAAAGATTTAGGTCTTACCACTTGATTTGCTAAAAACTGGATCTGGTGTTGGATTAGGGTTTGTTAGAGAAACCCTAAAAATTCAAACTTTGAATTTCAAACTTCTAAAAGGATAGAAAGATTCACCTTGATGAGTTGATCAAGCTGCCATACTCAGAATTTGAAAACTGCAAAGTTTCACCCATCAAAATTTCTTTTGAAACTCCTAGGTTCACTAGGCAGGACCCTGAATTAGGGTTTGAGTTTAACAGAGCTTCACCCAACCAAAAAGTTCGATCCAAATCTCTAAAATTTTATTTTTCCAAGGAGCTTACATCTATGCTCTCAAATTTCAAAAATTCCAATTTTTGCAGAAACCCTAATTTTTAGGTAAAAAATTGAAAGTGCTCAGAATTGAATTCTGATTGGACATAAAGATGCACCTTGCTGAGGAGAGTCAATCTAGCCTCCTACTTTTGAAGATATGTGGAGAGAAACCCAAAAAACAAGAAGCCCTAGATTCCGCAACTGCACAGTGTCTTCTTCTCGGGTTAGCTCTAATACCATGTTAGATTTTGAGAAATAATTCAATATGATCTAGGATCTTATCAAAGAGAATAACATGTACAACATATCAATCACAAGAGACAATAGACACGGATTTTCCTTGGGGAAAACCAATAAGTTGAAAAACCCCAATTAATTCCTTAGAGATAGATAGAGCAATGATACAAAACCCAAGCATAAGAGGTAGTCTCCTAGAAGCTTCTCCTCCTCCACTTGTGCGCTACTCTCACATGAGAGAAAGAGTGAGTAAGTGAATGATCAAATAGAGTGCCTCTCGCACTCTATTTATACTTGACTTGACTTGCCTAATAAACTAGCAGGGCCGACTTCTCTAGGAGATTCTAGCAACCCATGGTAACTCCACTCAGGGCTGACCCCACACTTGGTGGTCTAATAACCCATCACTTGCAAGTTGAGACACTTGTGACACTTGTAAATAAAAATGACGACACTTCCATATAGATGAATAACATCTCTATAGGAGTACAATATACATATATGAAATACATTCCAAAGTACAAATACATCAACATAAAGGCCTATAAGTTCCCATAATTGACCTATGAGTTCCCAAACCTGTTGATGGATGTTGTAGGTGATTGTTCCAGGACTACCTAGGTATGCAATCTCAGCTCAGAATTGCTCATTCCATCATCAAAGCAATGCCAACCCTTCCATGTAGACACCCATACAAAATGGGGGGTAACACCAAGAAAACTAATATGGTAGTTCAGAGATTACATATGATATCAAATGCAAGTCACTACTCCTTGAATATTGTTTGTCACAATAATATTTTTCAAATGATTAATTCCCTTTAGGCCCTCAATCACTCACTCCTAGAGAATAAAATTTCCTTCAACATTAAACAAACAAAAAAATGTTTTTTCAATCAATAGACTAATGATTTCCTATATCAACCAAAAATAAATATATCCAGCACACTAATTGAGGCAAGATGGACTAATTCTGATGACTGCAACACCCTCTACCCTATTAATAAAGATTTTTGAGACATCTTTGGAAACCTGAATAAGTCTAATAGAAGCAGAGTCGAAGAAGAGTGCAAAGACGTTCAACCCAACAAGGGAATGTTGTAAACTGACATCAGATGATATCATCTTGATATTAAAACTAATATCAAATGATATACAGTCCAGTTGTGACAAATTTATGACAGTTTTAACTAGAACACCCTCCCCTATAACATAGATTATTAGGGGCACACCTTGAAAATTGCTCCATAAAGAGATCCAATTTATGAGATGTTTGAGCCTCATCTTCCAATCAGACCTACTGTTATAGAACTTGGGATATTCATCTCCACTGTGAGTTTTGGGGGTTAAAAAGATGTCGAGATTCTTCCACCTACAACCCTCCCACCAGCTCCTAAACAGTCATAATTGGAAATTTTTGGTTTGCATTACATACCCTGGAATTACTGCATGAGGTAATAGCATCAGCCTATTTGGAGGACTGAGCCCCACATAATACATTGTCCTTGATGAAATTACTTCTTTTTTAGGGTATTCCCTGTTCCTTTTGCAATCACATAAGAAAAATGAATGAGATATTGCCAAATAAATATAGGACATAAAATGCATGCATGCACGTGAGCCATTGTTCTCAAACATTGTCACATGCTGAATGGATCTCGCTGATAAACCAGAGGGAAATCATATACAATAGGTACTTGGAAAAATATATCAACAATTAATCACAAAAGATGCATGCATATCTGAAAGTTATGTAGCATGTAGGAAAATATGGCATCTAATGAGCAAACCATATAAAAATTGGCTAGGTTGTACAAACCTAAGAGTGACACCAATATGGTCCATAGATTTTAGAACTCGCGATACTTCCCCCAATATCTCAATCAAACAGTAAGGAACCAGATTTCAAGTTGAACTTACAAGTTATATAGACTAAAAAGCAGAAAGTAAACATACCTATTCTGACATCTTGAACATTATGAGAATGTATTCTTTGGTATCTTGGGCGACCTGTGCATGAAAAAGTAGCAGTTTAGCAAATTATGGGCATTTTTGACACATTTTCATAGCTAGGAAGGATAGGGTTTGAGCCTGTAGTTGGGTGTACTTGACCTAGCGGTTTGTAATAGGTTGTGAACCTATTTATCAGATAGCAGGCCTTAGTAAATTTCTGTAGGAAATACATTACATCATATTGAAGATAAGCGCCCAACCTTTGTATGGACAGCAGAGGTAGAATTTTCCCTATTTCACACCCACAGTATATCCTAAAGAAGGAGATGTGGAGGAGTTTGAAGTGCCTAGCCCTTGTAATATCTCATCCACTGCTGTGTCATTTAATGCAGAGGAATTGTAGCCTCAGAGGAAGTCTCTACCATCTTTCCAAGCCCTATCTCACTGATGTGGAAAATTTTGCGAGGGCCAATCCATCTTTAGAGAAATTTGTGCCCAAATCTTTGATATTGATGTGCAGTAGTCGCAGAAATCAAAATTTGATGTTGCAGTATCAGCGTTCAAGCCTGTGGAGCATTCATTTCCAGTTTAGAGTGGATGTTCAACTGTTAGGTAAATCATTTCAGCATTTCAGAGTTCATCTTGAGGGTATCTTATTCCATTTTTATGTACACCTATTGAGGAAGGATTTCATGCCTTGGAGGAGGTTCTTATACATGATTTTATGCAACTAAAGCATAAAAGATTGCTCTCCGGAAGTCAACTGCTGGACATAAATCACTGTTATAATAACTTCTACAGAATATACATACCTTGAAGTTTGAAACATGAGGATGCACTAACAATGACGTGGAATACGATGAACCAGAGATTTCAAGTCCTCTCCGTACCCATATGATAGAAGAAGGTCTTCCCAAATTAAGGGTTCCTTCCTTTTCTTGAAAATGGCCACATTTTCCATGGGAATAGAGAATACATTTAAAATTATTTGGGCATGTCTCATACCCAGAAGCCTCCATTTCTCTTAATATTTCCTTTGCTTCACAAGGAAGATTCTTGACTGCCAATGCACTGATAAGTGACTTGCCTCTACATATCACAAATACTTTCCATATTGTGCCAAGTGGTATAGTGCAAGATAAATATGGTGTCTAATAGGAGAGGCCTCATTGTTTGCATTTTGTACAATCCAAGGTAATGTCCCATCATCAATTAGAAGAGACCATCAACCAATCAAAACATACAATCATTTGTTATTTCCATGTTGCAAACTGCTATCATAACTGAGAGAATCACATGCTAAACAGAGTTTCGAGTTTAAAAACCAATCAATGATGTTTTGAAATAAATGAATTTTAGCATTATCGTTTCCACAATTCTAATGCAGTTGTTCACCTTGTGTAGATGCTCAAGACTCGCATTTATCAAAGTTTACAATTCCACAAGCAACTTGTTCTAGGACATCTGAATGACCACATCTAACCATTTCCAACAATGCCCTAATGACACCTTCACTTCTAAGATTTATTTTCAACTTATCTAAAGCAGACACAATGAACTATTGGTCAGTGAAACAAAAAAACATGATATAAAAAGGATTGGGTCTATAAACTCCAAAAAATAAATTTGCAATCAGTTTCAAATAGCTCTCTTCTCTGATGTTACTTGAGTTTAGATCTTTCAAATCCTGAACTCTTTCTTTGAACATCACTAAGACAACTCAATAAGAAGACCTTGTAGCCCACCCAAACACATGTAAATATGAAAATAAAAACCTCCACAATCTAGATTCCCAGTAAAACATAACCATTGTGCATGTGAACAAAACTGCCTCTATAACGACAACTAGAGGCTTCACATGGCTCAACACCAAACCTTCTTAAATTCTTCGCTATCAAGGGGATGGGAAATACATAAATAAATAACAAAAATTAAACAGAATGGAGACTCCAAAACAAGTAGAGAAAAAGAAATATGAATGTCTGACTGCATCTCTATTGTAACTATCTCTCACCCTCACCCACACCAACTACAACAACACTCTCCAGTTGCAAGAACATACATTGTCTACTGCATTTGAACCTTCAACTGCATATATTGATTAGATTGTTCAACTACGATATCAACCTAAATATATATAGAGCATACTTCCATCACTTGATGTTCCTCTGTGCCAACTTCCAACCCCAATCACTATGGACAAAGATGAATCAAGTTGTTAACCCTTTGATCGAAACGGAATACCAGAAGATAAGTCGAGTTAACCCTCACAAATATTCAGTCAAGTTGCAATATTCATATATAGTTGATATATTGGGATCTTTTCAAAATATCACAAGTGACGATATATTCAAATGCCTCAAAAATTTGCAAACTTTTAGGAAGTGTATCAGCAAGCTGAAAACTCATGAAATATTGCCTATATCACAATATATCAGCAATATTTCCAATATTAACTAAAAAATCTAGAAGGCACATTAACAACAGTAGAAAAGCCATGCCGCATATACACTACTTAGTTGGCAGAGGTCTATATATTGGAGGAGCCTACTTTTCCATTTTATCTAGAGTCTATGATCTTCAAAGCAGATGCAAGCTTTGAATGTTCTTATCTGATGATAAATTTTAAATAGATACTATCAGGCACAACAGACCTCTGTTAAAGCAGACAATACCATCAAACAAACTTTCACGACTTCACATTATTTACCTTATAAATGCTACCTTAATTGGAAAAACAATGCATTTTTCTAAGAAAAATGGGACACCTTGAGGAGGAGCATCAACAACGGAGGTGTTGGGTGTAACATGTGAGATTTGTAGCAATGAAAGGGGATGCTTTGTGTTCTGTCAAAGCATAAATAAGTCTCAAATAAGAATTTATTTGCAACAGGACAAAAGGAAGGAAATTTTGTTTGGTTCATATGGTCACGTCTTGATTTTAATAATACTTTGCACAATCATTGTGAGGGAATTCTAATTCTGATATAAAAAAAACGATAGAGCCTTAGCTGGGAACCAACGTTGAACATGAGGCTAAGAACTCTCGATAACCGTTGCACACTTTGACCAACTGTTGAAATGGGACATGAGAATATTTTGTCAGATTCCTTTTTATTCAATTTGAAAAAAACCATTGTCCAAAATGCTTTGGTTGTATCTATACTTGATGTAATGTTAGGGAACTTGTGAAAGTCAAAATGACGAAAAAGCAAGAAATCATAGACAAGCTGGTAATATTTCTTGGAAAAACCAGAGATGGATGCAACAGAATTCTTCAAGTTAGATATGAGCTAAATGATTCTATTGAGGGGCTGCAAAGGGTCTTAGAATTGCTAGCTTAGAACTCAGAAGTATTGATTGTTAAATAGAACAATTTGCACCAAGCAGAGGTTCTAATCAGAATCCAGCCATAAATAAAATAAAACACAACTCTTTGGCTGTATAAAATATGTCGCACTTGGACTCTACAAAGACTCAGCTAGCAAATATATCTAATGACGTTTCCAGTGCATAGTGTTATAAAACAACAAACTATGCACAAATTCATAAGTTCGTGCATAAATTACAATAATATAGCATTTGGCACTCGATGTGTTTGAACATTGACCCTTCAAATTTCCATATGGGATCTTTGTGTGCATGCTGAGTCGGACTCACAAGTATTGGAAAGTGGGCCGAGTCATAACAAGTTTGACCAAGTACCAAGCTTCAAACCAATCATGGGCCAAGTAACTCAACTCAGCTGAGACACAAGAAGACTCGTGAAAGCTCATAAGTGTCCCACAAGTCAAACTAACTATTGTAGGAGCCAGGAAAAAAATAAAATGAAATTATATTAATGTTCACAAATGAGAAAAATAGTTCAATGGGACTCCGAAGAACAATCAACCACAAAATGGAGTTCCTAGAACATCTACAAAAACAAGAAACCAAAATATAAAACCTAAATTAGAGAATGTGTAAAAAATGAGAAAGGACAGGGGTGGACCATGAAAGACTAAAGCTCTAAAGAATATATTCAATAATATTTAAAAATTAAAACCTCCTTTAGAAAGAGAATTCAACAAGTCATGAATAGAATGACAAGGGAGAGAAACACCCAAGTCAGAAGAGGAGCCACCATCCCTATAAACAACCATGAACTTGCCCATTTTGGACTGGATAATGCCCCTAAAGAGTGGCATGTACTAAGAATGTTGAGGAAGAAAAAAACTCTAGTCAACTTCAATGTTAGGACATGGGACATCATCTCTATTAATGACCATGAATGTGTCAATGTTGATCCCAACAATGTCCTCTAAAGAATGTCCAAAACTTAATGATTTTGTTATCATAGGAGGGAGGAGTTGGGAATCCCTTGCTGTAACTCTCTTGGCATCCAAGGCCAACCAATTTCCAGGCAGAAAAACCTAGGGATGTCAATTTGTCCACTAGATCTATGTTGAGATATAGATCAACCAATTGTGGATTTTCTCACATCACCTATGGGTTGAGACCAATGTTACCAGAATCATAATCAACAGTAAATTGGCGAGGCAAAAGAGTCAAATTTTTGAATCAGGACCAAAAAAATCAACAAATATAAAAAATAAAATATATTCACATATTTTGAATTAAAAAAAGGCAATTTCCATTGATATTAAAAGTATTCATGTTCATATACCATAGAGTAATATTCCTTTGAATGTTGGAGTATTGTAGAGAAAATTCACTATATAATTTTGTTTTGGTGTAAGAAAAATATTGATTTGAATCCACCATTCCAAAGTGAATACTTGGCTTCTAATTTAGACCACATTTGTAGCCTAGAGTGAATGTTCCTTATTGAATCAATACAGTCCCTGCTATGAAGGCTTGGAAAATAGACATATTGGGAGAAAGAACCAAACACACCTTGGCTCATGTGGAAGAGGCAAAACAAGGCCCATTTAATAGCATTATCACAATTCAAGTGCCAAGATAGACCAAGGTCATTACAAAGTCCACCACTGTTGTCTCCTTGTTACTTAATTGTGATTTGGCCACTTTAGTTCCTAGACCACCTCACTAGAAGATTAAGGCAGATTGTTGGGAGCCATTGCAAATTAGTGCACGTTTGAAGAATGGTTAGGGTGGTAGTGATAACAACATCAATTTTCAAAATGTCATGCCTCACTTAATATTTTGTCAATAAATGGAAGTTATATTAATATTGCTTCTTTGTTTTTGAGTTCTTGTTCACTTCAAAGAGTAATAAGATCCAAATAAATACCAAACATCCAAATGTTTTTCTTCATTCCTCCATTTGGTTATTTTCTATACATGGTAATGTTTCCAATTGAGACGTCACCATTATCAGATTAACATGAGTGACAAAGTGTGAGGAAAAGTCCAAGTTTATCTATCACACAAGGAAATCACGTCAAACTTTTCCCTAGCACGACTTCTACAAAGACTGCAAAGCTATTTGGAGTCTTGAAGAGCACTGGGGCACACATTTTACACATATTTACATGGTTATCTAATACACCCACAACAAAATATCAAGGAACATGTTATTAAGAATATAAAGAGGAAACCTGAGAAAAACAAGAAACACAAAGCGGATCCAATACCTACTCGAAGGAGCATGACAAGTATAACTAGAAGTACAAAGTGCAAAAAATGCATGCAAATTGCCCCCACTGGTATTAGGAGTGTGAAAATGTCGGCTTGGGGCACCAATACTACATCTGGATCTACTTCTAGTTATACTTGGCTCCCAACCTACCTTGGATGGTACAGTTTGGAAGAAACAATTTCATGAGAATGCTAGGAAGCAATTGAGAACTTCTAGTATTATTCATCCATTCCCTTCAATATGGTCAAGAGCTTCTATTGGAAGCATGATATATATTATTTCCTTTGATAGCCAGGATCAAACCCCTTCCTCTACAGCCTTAAGAACTGAAATGTTAACTAAATCAATTCAAGACATCAAAGGGTCCCATGAGGCAGGGATGAACCAACAAGGGAAATAGAACCGTACTTAACTTCCTAGTCACTTACCCCAAGACCACCATGTTCCTCAAATTCATTGATGACTTTGACTAGGTAAAAGTTGTTCATCTTCTTCCTGAATTAATCAATTTAGTTATTTTATAGGTAGCCATATAAAACATAATGCAAGTAGTCATAGGAAATGCAACCAACTATGTGGATATTGGGAAATTGTTGATGGAGAGACACCACCATTTTGTGGACCACATATGCCACGCATTACATAGACCTCATTTTAGAGGATATTGACAAACATTTTCATGTCCAGGGAATTGTAAAGAAGTATAAGTCCATTACAAAAGTATGTATAATCACACTACAGTACTTAGCATGATGCGAGATTAGACTAGAGGTAATGAACTTGTTTTTGTTGTTGTCACTACATTTTCTACAAATTTCGTAGATTCTTAGTGTATTTTTAAATAGAAGGTAGATCCAAAAAGGATATTTGTGGCCCACAAGCGGGCAGTCCAAATGATCAAAGGCTAAAATCAGCATGCAGATTGCAACTATTTGTTACAATGACATATTTTGGAGATATGTTGAGGAAGTGGTCACATTTTTAGAGACTCTCGAGTCTTCTAAGAGTTCTTTAGATTGTGGATAGTGAAAACCATGAAATCAGTTACCTTAATGGGGCCATGGATAGTACCAAGGAGTGCAGTAGATCCCCTTGTGCGGAAAATACGTCCAAATAAATGGCTCTGGGAGATCATTGACATTAGGCAATCCAAATATCTCCATTGACCTTTAAATTTTATTGGGTACTTTCTAAACATAGCATCACAATATGAGTTGAGATTCCATGCAAATGAAAAGTTGAAGAGGGCATATTTTTTTTCACAGCCTACTAAGATGAAACAACAATCTAATGACAAGACCACCGACTATGCATGGTCTCATATTAGATGCAGGGTTGAAGGAGAAACTGCCATAATTTCGTCACCAACAATTTAAGGTGGCTTCAACTGATGGAGAGCATAGTGCATAGTCTCATCTTATATGTATAGGTGGAGGGGAGATTGAATATAGGTTGTTTCGAGGCATAAAATGAGTTGTTTTTATAAGTTGACAAGCTAAGATAATTGGCCATAAGATTCCAATCCAAACCTTTTAAGAAAAGGCACCAGACTTGACTCCGCACATGATTCGTTTTATCCCACTAGTCAAACTTCACTTGTGACTACAACAAAAGCTCATCATTCAACCCAACATAGACTAGATATATAGAAAAATATAAAAAGTAAAGTATTTCTAGAAATGTATTTTTTTTTGCATTAAAATCAGATTAGACATAAGTGGAATTTTTGTTGGCAATGGCATGCTCTACTTCTCTTTCTCCCTGGAAATCAATGGGTATGGTGTTAGCAGAGAGATCAGATTTCATGATGTAAATGGATGTGAACAGTTCAAAGTTCAGTATAACTTCCCTACTAACCTAAAATCAAAATAGAGAAGTGTGATACTGTGGGGCACATTCCTTATTTTGCGAGCTAACCTTCCTCAAGTTAAATCCTTCTGAATTCTAGCTTTCTCCATGTCCTCTATGGTTTCCACCCAAAACCCAAAACGGGTATAAAGAAAGTGTCTTATTTTGTGACCTAACCTTCCTCAAGTCGAATCCTTCTGAATTCTAGCTTTCTCCATGTCCTCTATGGTTCCACCCAAAACCCAAAACGGGGATAAAGAAAGTGTCCTGCTCTAAGATAGAAAGCATGAAATCGAAATCACATCACTGATTTTCCAAGTATGGTTACCATTACTATAGAAAATATCACGACCTTGAAAAGGGGAACTTGTTCCATAAGAAACTAAAAGACATATAATATATTTTATTTTCTTCTATAATGGATTTCTTTCCCCACAATATATTTCTTCTCCACATTGACATTTTCTTATATAATGGATTTCTTTCCCCCACAATAGATTTCTTCTCCACATGGACCTTTAAGAGATGAGCTGCATATGCATCGAATCCCCAAAACCCCTTACCTCTACTCTCAATTCCTTCAAATGCTTCTTAGGATGACCCCTTCCTGCCAATAAAGTATTTTGGTTTGGTGCCAAAATTGAACCTTGTCCCACGCTAATTTATTGCATCAGAAGGTCCAAATGTGAATGAAATACATTTAGAGTCCTTTGTTAATGAAATAATAACTTTAGATCTTTTTGTTAATGAAATACATTATTATTTTGTTTTTAATGTTTATTGTTTTTCTTACAGAAAAAAAAAAAAAACTTCTTGCTATTCAAAGGATGAATCAAAGAAGTTACAATAATGTTGAATAATGCAATAGTCACAGATATTATAGACAATACAGAAGATTGGACCCTGACAAGATCCCGATACAATAGGAAGAAAATAAAAAATAGTTCTAAAAGTTCATAATATTGATGGATAGATCTGAACTAAACCCCCCCAAAAAGGAAAAGAAACAACAAAAATACCCCAGCCACCTGTAAATGGATCAATAAAGTCTCATCCGAGAGTCCTCAATAAGAATATTGTCCTATTAACCATGAAGATGTGCCCAACCATCATCCAGACTTAGGCCTGCTTTGGCTAGGGAATCTGCTTTCTCATTGAAATTCTGAGTGATCTGAGTAAAATGAACAACCTCAAACCGCTCAATCATATTCCTAATATGTCTTTGACAATGAATTAGAAGTGGAATCTGAAGTTGATGTTTGCCTTTGAGCCAGTTAATAATGGATGAGGAGTCCCTGGAGTTAGTTGAAGGGAATGAATCTCTTTTCTATTGGAAATCACGAAGGCTCCCCAATAGGCGAGAAGTTCTGCGCGAGTTTTTAATGTTTATTTATATATACACTAGTACATAATGAGTAATAAGTTACTAAATTAGTTAGTCATATTTTTGTTTCTATAGGTAAATTAGTTAGTCATATTTTTGTTTCTATGACTAAATTAGTCATTTAGATTAGTTATTTTTATTTTAGTCCCTTGTTATTTAGTCGTATATTTGATCTCGTGACTAAATTAGTCATTTATCGTAGTCATTTTTAGTTGGAACACTTATAATTGCTCAATTTTAGTCGTTTATCCCTTGAAAAACTATGGTGACTAACTTTTTTAGTCTCCTAGTCACTTATCTCTCATTTTGTACTAGTGAATTATGTAGAAGGTACTCGAGGGGATCCTCTAGAACTAACAAACGAGACAAAGATCGAGATCAGGATGTCTTCACTAGGACACAAAAGTCAGCTAGTGGAGGAGCCACTTGAGTAGAAATAGGCAACTTACTGGAGAATTTTAAAACTGATATGATGAGTTCCATTTCCTCAGAGCTTGATGTCTTGAGAGAAAAACAGAGGCAAGTAGTAGAAGATCTCACACTTGGTGTATTCTGTCCCAAATGTAGGAAAAAGCACCCACTGAAAGAATGCCCACTGTACAAGGCATAAATATGTAGAATTTGTGAGTTGGAGCATGACACCAAGGAATGTCCCTCACTACATAAAGTTAAAGAAGTCTTGCAAGCATCCACTTTATATGTGGAACCAACTTACTTCATTACACAAAAGAAACCATGGCAACCTCGCAATCAAGGTATGAATCAAGACCAATCATTTTTTTTTGAATAATATGAATGGGATGAATAACATGAATAATATGAATACACAATTCCCTTCACATTATTCTAATAACCAGCGGAATCCATCTCATATTCCAATGCAAAATCCTAATTCTTGGACACCATGGTCGCAATAGCCAAATAATAAGGCTCCTTGGAATTCTTACTGGATAAATCCTTACCATGGAAATAATTTTCCCCAATCCTAATTCTTGGACACCATGGTCGCAATAGACAAATAATAAGGCTCCTTGGAATTCTAACTGGAGAAATCCTTACCATGGAAATAATTTTCCCCATCACCAGACTCAGTACCAACAGTACCCTCCTCAACAGTATCCTCACCAACAATATCAGTAGCCATAGCTGCAATTCCAAAACAATGCCGCACCTATGAATGCACCACTTCGACCACAACTACCTACACAACCTAACCCAAACCCGAATAATAAAGCAGTTCATCAGTTTGAGACTGCCAACATGCCTGCGTATTCCATTTCCCCATTTCCCTGCAATGATATACACTTACGATCATGGAGGGTAGTGGAACCCATTATCACTAAGGATGTTCTATTTCTAGTGACTGAAACTGGAGTGAATCAACACTATGAGAATATGGTTCATTCGGCAATTCCCATCATTGAGGATGCTAACATTCCTACCGAAACAGTAGCTGAAACTTAGGAAGTAACACATGACGAAGCACAACCTACCTAATTGATGAGAGAACTGCCATACCCTGAATGATTGGCCCTGCAAAAAATAGTGGAACAACCTCGATTCAATCTCTTAGGAGAATTGAAAATTTTGTGTGTCAAAATCCCACTATTACAAGCCCTCCACGACGTGCCCATTTATGCTAATACTGTTAGAGATTTATGTGTCAAGAAACCAAGAAGAAAGCCTAGGGATCCTCCCACTTTCCATGTATTGGGAAAACTTTCCGAATTAATAATGGGGAAGACGCCTGTGGAAAAATACGATGACCCTGGAAATCCTACTATGACAGTTCACATAGGAAACACACAAATCTCCAACGTATTGGTAGACTTAGGCATGGCTATTAACGTTATGACCATAGAAACTATGAAGAAACTTGGACTCACTAACCTTTGGCCAACCCCTACCATTTTAGAACTTGCTGACTGATCAATGATCAAGCCTGAGGGGATCCTAGATGACCTAGTAATCTCTGTTGACTCATGGGAATACCCTGCGTACTTTTTGGTGTTACAGCCAAAGTCTTAGTTGGGGGGACACCCACTGATCCTAGGAAGACCTTGATTATCCACAACAGATGCCTGTATCAGCCGTCGGTCAGGATCCATGACTATCTCAGACAGGACTGAGATCAAAATCCTAACCTTATATCCTCCAGCTCGACCAAGCACAGAAGCTGAAACTCCAATTTGGGTAGATTTGGAGGAGGAGGAAGGCATTCATCCATTACTAACAATAGGGATAGCCTTCACTTTTAAAGATGAAATAGAAGACGATGTTATTAACAATTTCATCAGCGAGCCCATGTCCGTCAATAAGCATGTTTACCAGATCCTGGACAGTACATTAGCTGAAATAGAACAAGAAAATCTTATAGAAGAAACTCTAGTCAGTGATGCCAGTATAATTCTAGTACTCAAGAATTCGAAAAGTGTCCCAATAGAGATTGAGCTAGGGAAAACATTAAACATCAATCAAAACCTTGTGCCCTATGAGATGGAACAACTGAACACTCTGCTGAAACAACATAAAGGAGCTTTCACTTGGTAGTATATAGACATGAAAGGAATTCCTTCTAATATCTGTACCCATCACATCTATATTAAGAGTGACTCCAGGCCATTGTCTCAACCACAACGAAGGATGAACCCAAACCTAAGGGACATAGTGAAAGAGGAGATCCAAAAACTTTTGGAAGCAAGGTTTATATACCCGATTTCAGACAGTGAGTGGGTTTCTCCACTCATGATTGTGCCTAAAAAGAATGGGAAATGGAGGGTCTGCGTGGATTATATAGAATTGAACAAAGCAACGTAGAAGGACCACATTCCCTTACCTTTTATTGATTAGGTCCTTGATAACTTGTCTGGGAAGAAGTAGTTTTCCTTTCGGGATGGATTTAGTGGCTATAACCAAATCCAGATTGCTCCAGAAGACCAAGACAAAACCACTTTCACCTGTCCCTGGGGCACTTTTGCATACGGGGTACTTCCTTTCAGGTTGTGGAATGCACCAACAACTTTTCAAAGAGCAGAGATTGGGATCTTTTCAGACATGGTAAATGACTGCATGGAAATTTTTATCGATGACATTACTCCATACAGTAGTAGTTATGAAGAAGCATTGAAGAATTTAGGAAAGGTCTTGAAACGCTGTGAAAAAATCCAACTCTCTTTAAGCACTGAAAAGTGCCACATGAAGATGAGGAGGGCATAGTTATTGGGCACTTCATCTCTTCTGATGGTATCTAGGTAGACCCATCCAAAATCAAGGTAATTGAAAACATACCAACTCCTGGAACACAAAAAGATGTACGTAGCTTCTTAGGGCATGCTGGATATTATAGAAGATTCATAGAATTTTTTTCCAAACCAGCTTCTCCTTTGTTCACTTTGCTGATGAAGGATGCACAATTTGTTTGGAATGATGCATGCCAAATAGCATTTACTGAACTTAAGAAAGGGTTGTCTACAACACCCATCTTACGAGGGCCCAATTGGGCTCTGCCTTTTCATATCTCTTCATATGCTTCATGTTAGTACCTAATTACTTGGAATCATAAAATACTGAAGGTGAAAGGTGGAGGGTTAGAAAGCTACCTGGTGGAAGCCTGCATTACTCTCCATTCTCCATAGCCAGATGCTAAGGCATGAAAAGAAATGGTCTAGAAGGATCCAATGTAATAATGATAGGAAATTTTCGAAGTAAGGGTATTAATAGGAAAATAAAAATGACCAAAGGGGGTGAATGGACCCAAAAACCTATAGTCCGCAGGAAAAAATGTGAAGGATTAAGTGCAGCACAAGTTGGCAATGTCGATTGGGCACCGATGAAGGATCTATGGCTCTCGTTGAGGATCGCATTGCCGAGTTGCTCGGAAGGGATGGAAGATAGGTGGTTGTGATGAGTAATACCACTAGAAAGATGTCGGCTCCGGAGGGCATCGCAAGGAGGAAGGGTGGTAAGCAAAACCGTCTCGAACGCATGCAATGGTGGGGACAAAGCGCTAGCATCAATGGCAGAGGTTCATCATCCTGAGATCTGACGGTTCGGGATAACGATCTTTATCAAAGGCTCATGTCTCCAAGGGATTGACAGTGAAACGTACAAGGGACCTGATCAAAGGAGATGGGGACTATAGTTGCATGGAAGATAATGGTAAGGACCCCATTGACGGATAAATTGAAGGAATTAAGTACATGGAAGATCCCCATCGAGGATGCACAACATTAGAAGCGATCAATGGTCTACAATGATCATCACATCAAGAACTTGTGGGGTGGATAAGCAGCAAAGCGGTCATGATGAGAAAACCCGTTGGACAGGTGTCAGCACCAGAGTGCGTAGCGAGGTGGAAGGGTGGTATGAGAAACCACTTTAGGTGTATGCGATGCCTCCCTGTGGACCCGTACTGACAAGATGAACGGTGCAAATGAGTGCTAGAAGGATCATCCAACAACGAAGACAAAAAGGTGGTCAAATCAGTTAAAGGAGATCTGATTTGGACGGATGAGATAGGCGCATGCGAGATCAATGGATAGGAGAGGTGGACAGCTGGCGAAGGAGACCGAGGGTTATGTAAACAGGCTTATATATATATAAGCACACACAAAGTGGTTGAAATTTGCTCCACAGCCTTGTCACAGTCGAAAGCTTTTGGACGTGCGGAAGACGAAGAGGACGACAGGAGGAGGTGCGCTCAGGGATTTCAGTGACTGGTAAGACCTTATAACCGCCATCTTCTACAAATCCAAGTCTTTTTATAGTCGTAAATGGAGGAAGAACAGGTTTCTACCAGTTCTAGGGTTAAGGTTTCCTTAGAGGATAGGGACACCGATGTGTTTGACACAAACGTTCGGCTCCCTATCCCTGAGATTAAGAAAAGGTTGAAGGCCTTACTTGAGCAGGGTATGGATATGCATGGTGTTTTTAGGTCGTTATTTATCTTCTTTTGTCTTGACCAGGTAGTGCCTTTCCCTGAGTTCGTGTCGTGGTGTTCTAAAAATTACTCAGAATCCCAAAGGATAATCATGGATGCCTCTCAATCTAGAATCGTCTGTACAATAGACGCCTCAGTCATTAGGAGATCATTTACCATTCCCGAGTCACAGGAGCTTGAGTTAAAGGGTTTTTCGGAAGAGTCAGTCGTCGCCTTGTTTCATCAAATTACCCCTGAAAGCCACCAAGATTTTTTAGCTACATGTCTAAAACCTGACTTAGAAGTCGCAGAAACCCCTTACCCTTTAGATGTCATCCTTTTTTATGAAAATTCCCAATTGGTTCTTTCTTTGTTGGCTCAATTTCTAGGATTAGATACAGATTTGTTGGTAACCGAGGTTCAGTTGAGTTTGCTTTTTAGGATTAGCACTAGTTTGTCGAGGTCTGAAAATGGGCCCGTCCCGTCCCTCAATTTCAAGGGATTTTTGGGCGAGAGAATACATGTACAGTTAAGCAAATTCCCAAATACTAGGTATTTAAGGTATCAGACACAGCTAGTGAAAATGGTTATGTGTAGCAGTGCAAAAATTTTTCAGTTTTCCCCATTACTTGACACAGATGCTTTGGAAGATAATATCTTTACTTTACATGAACTATATTTTGTCTATTGTTTATAAAGTCATTTTTGGGGAGGAACTACCTAGGGTGTTTACAGAGATGGAATCAATGATGCAGTTAAAGAATGAGTTGGCAATTAGTGACTGGTTTCTGTTGAAGGATGCTACAGTGATCAGGTTATACGGGTTCATGCACGAGCCCTATAATTTACTTTCCTTCCTGACTCTGAGGTTTTTTGCTCTCGAGTTCATCAAGCAGAAGTTAATTCTGGAGGATGAACAATTCTTGAAATTCAAGGAAGGAACAGATGTAAAGTGCCCATGGAGAGTGGGCCCTTTTGTTATAAAAAGCAAGGACGCCCGAGTAGAGGTAGAGAAATTGCTGGAAATTATGGGGTTTAAAAAGGACGTTGCAATTACATATGATCCCTTGCACATTATTTCTAAGAGGAGAAAGTTATGTAACCTAAGCTGTTTTGAACACCAGGAGATAGAAGGATTGTCAAAGGGGTGGAATTTTCTTCGCTGTGAACCTGAGGAGGAGGAGGTCATGAATTTACAAGTAGGCGACCTAGTTTTGTTAAATTTGGCAATGGGCGTGGAGCAAATGTTAAACACTTTGGAGGTTGGAAGGAAAAGAGACGTGCATGAAGTTTTGGATGTAGATGTTGAGGAAGAAAATGAAGAAAAAGGGTTTAAAATGGAGACCTTGGATGAACTGATTGTTTTGGCAGCAAATGAAAGATGGAGTGAAGATGAGGGACTAAATGTCGGGATGCAAGATGAGTTGGTGACCTCGGCTGGAAGTGTTAAATGTGAGGAAGAAGAGCCTTCGGCTCCAGAGGTCCAAATTCGAGAATACAATTTTCAAGAGGTTAAGGAAGGGGATGAAGCTAATAAATTTCAATCCAGGGCCGACCTGTGCAAACTGTATGAACAAAATAAACAGGCCTCGGCCCAAAGGCTGTTTGATTTAATGCCAAGACCCAAGAGTTTTTCTAGTTCCGGAGCTTCTTTGATTACCAACAGAGATACAATTGATAGCACTTTGAACCTGGCAATATCGACAGAGGACAAAGTGATTGAAGTGAAGGTCAATTGGAAGAAGATACCGGTGCCTGATAAGATCCAGTTTCAAAAGCAGATCGGGGATTTCATATATGATGATTTCGCAGAAGCCTCATTGAAGGATGATAAATTGGAGGACGCTGTAAATAAGTTAGAAGGCCATTTAAAGCAGGGGAGATTACAAAACAAATCTTTTCAACAACATGTTAAGAAACTTCAACTTGACTTAGTTGAAAGCGGCACTGGAGGCAAAGCCAGCAAGCAGTTGTTGATAGAAAAGGATAACCTAATCTAGAAGCTACAGAAAAGGGGAAAGGTCCCAAATATACAGTTGATCCAAGCTTCAGAAGAGACAAAATTGGAGATAGAAAAAGAGAATTTGTCTAAAGAATTGAGTGATACTAAAGCAAGGTTGCTAAAGTTTGTTGAGAAAGAGGACAGTTGGAAAAAGGAGAAAAAAAAAGCTTGGAGAATCAGATAAATCATTTAAAAAGTAACTTGTCCAATTCAGACATGCGACCGTCAAACATGAATCAAAGTGGAGATGAAGGCGATGCTAATAGCCTTATGCGGGCTATGTCCCATATTAGTCTGAAAGATGTTGAGATCAGAGAATTGAAGGAAACAGCTCGGATGTTGGAAGAGGAGAGTGCAAAAAGGGAAGAAGAGGTGAGATATCTGCAAGAGAAATACAACACCTTAGGGGAAGTTAATAAAAAGCTTGCTCATCAAGTTATAGGCCAGGTGGCTATGCAAGGATGGAAACATCAGGTGTGGGATTAGATTATGAAAGTAGTTGAAGACTTTAGGCCGTACTTGGATTTTATGAGAATAAAGGAGAAAATAGTCAATGATGCTATTACAAGTTGTGTGGCCATGAGGGAAACTCCAAGCCGAAAGCCCAAAGAGACGACACATAAAACTATTAATTTTATAAATGGTTTATCAGAGGAGGAAAGGAAAACCTTCAATATTGGAAACCGGATCACGACAATGGTGGCGGCAAGAAGGGTTCTCGAGAAGCACGCGCAAGTCAAAGGTGTGGAAGCCAGGGCCAAGGAAATGAAGAGGCAGGTAGCAGAATTCAAAGGACAGTTTGGAAAGCTGGTCGAAATGGGATTACCCGCGTTCTGGGATGATAATCAGGAGCTGATTTCCCAAAACGCATATAAAAAATTGATTTTCAACATTAGAATGGATCATGCCAAATTCCAACACCCGAACCATCTACTCACCAGCAAAATTATGATGGAAGAGATCGCAGAAGACTTCGAAATCCTGAACAGGTTGGTCGTTGTTGGCGAGAGACTTCCCCCAGCCTCCTATTCAGATCACATTGGGATAAGGGTTATGGTGTAGGAAATGGTGGAATATGACCTCCCATCTAGCGAGCTATGGACCGTCATGGAAAGATATGGAAAAATGAGATACACGCTTCATCCTCCACAGTAGTCGTGGGGCTTTTTTATTTTTCAAAGAGTTGGTTATTTTGAAGGACTTCCGAAACATTTCCATTTTTGAAGTAATTTGTAATATTTTTTGAGGTGGCTATTGGGAATAGCCAGCTAGTGCAATTACTTTACTATCCTTTTGTCTTTTATTTTGAAGTTAGAAGTCATCTAGAAAAAGGACTGGTGAAATATATGAAAAACACTTAGGCCTGCTTCGCCTGTTTTTGATAGTGGCGAATATATCTAGATGAGGTGGCATTTTGTTAAAATTGTTTTCAAGTATTAGTAGGTTGAGCAGGAGGTTCTAGGAAGCTATATATGCTATGTAATTGAATGAAAAAGGCTTGAAAACTTTTTGGAGAATTGTATATCGCTCCGTGCAAGACATTTTGAGTTATCTTGAATAAAGTTGATAGAGTCGAGCAGGTGTTTTATTAGGGATTCCCATGTGATTGGTCTTGCAGTCTGTTCTTTCTCTTTCCCATGTGAATTGTGTTTCTTTCTTTTTCAACCTAGTTTGTAATTTCTCATTCATGTTTGGTTAAGTGTAGTATTTGAATGGAATTCATAGAAATTATGCTCTGTTCAAATCATACCAAGCATTCCACTACTATTTTATGCTAAAGTCAATTTAGAATTCATGTCTCCATGCTTTATATTGATGGACTATTCATTTATCTTCTAAATCACCAACTAAAAGCTTTTTGACTGTGAGCTGGTGGCTACCTTGCCCCTGTATAAATGTATCTGCAAAGCATTTGTCAATGATGTTTATGTCTTGTTTAATTTGACTCCATTGGCCCAATATAGATCCACGTTGTTTTCCAACCACAATTTATAAAAAAAAAGATCTGTCCTAATAGAAATCTGACCTTCTTATTATGTTTTGATTGAATATCTTTAATGACGAATGTTGGTGTGTGTTTTCATTGTTGACAACTTTGATTATTTCTAGTCTTTCATAAGTCTGTAGAGAGAGCCCTCTCTGATAGTGTTGGGTCAGTAGCACACATCTGAAGTGGTTAGTGGTTACCCCGACTTTCCCTCTCACACAACCTAGGGGGTACGATTTGGGTGTTAACACTTCAGACACTGCCATTGGAGTAGTTTTAGGACAGCACAGAGGTAGTGCTCCTTATGCAATTTATTACATTAGCAAGAACTTATCCCCTACTGAACTAAACTATACTGTCACCGAGAAATAATTCCTTGCCATAGTTTATGCCATCAACAAATTTAGACACTACATTACTGGTTACTCCACTTTTGTGCACACTGATCATTCGCCATCAAATATTTAATGAATAAACCAATCACAAATGCTATATTTACTAGATGGTTGTTACTGTTATAGGAATTGGACATCACAATTATTGATAGACCAGGAAAGGAAAGCGTTGTTGCAGACTTTCTATCTCGACTTACTAACAGTGATGACAATTTACGAGTCGAAGATTCCTTCCCTGATGCGCATTTGTTTGCAGTTTCAAATCATTCCCCATGGTATGCAGATATTGCTAACTTTTTGGCTGCAGGTAAGCTTCCATCACATCTGTCAAAGAGAGAAAAAAGAAAGATTATACAATAGAGTGCTAGGTATTGCTGGATTGATGCACATCTTTTCTACACAGGGCTTGATTGAGAAATTAGAAGATGTGTCAGAGAAGATGAAATTTTCAGTATCCTTAAAGCTTTCCATGATGAGCCCTATGGGGGACACTTTGCTGATAAAAGGAAAGGTCATAAGGTCTTGAGAATGGGTTATTTCTGGCCTACATTGTTCAGGGATGCAAATAAGTATGTTTAGGGGTGTGACAACTACCAAAGAATGGGCCAGCCAAACAGATTAGATGAGCTGCCTCTTCAGCGACAACTCGTGGTTGAACCATTTGACAGATGGGCTCTAGATTTCGTAGGGCCTATCAACCCTCCCTCAAAACAGAAAGTTCACATCTTGGTTTGCACAGATTACATGACCAAATGGGTGGAAGTTGTAGCCTTGGTTAAAGCTAATGATCAGGCTGTGATTGATTTCCTGTATGAAGAAATTTTTACTCAGTTTGGAGTACCCAAGGAAGTCATTACAGATGGTGGACCACAGTTCGTGTCTCACAAATTGGCAGCACTGTTACAACAATTCCATATTCATCATAGAATAACCTCGCCATATCATCCACAGGCCAATGGCCAAGTGGAAAGCACAAACAAGGTCATCGAGGCTACTTTGACAATGACAGTGAAAAGCCATCGTAAAGATTGGGCTGAGAGACTTCCAGAGGCACTATGGGCATATCGCACTACATGGTGTAACACCACTAGTTTTTCCCCCTATGAATTGGTATATGGTAAGAATGTTGTTTTCCCAATTGAATTTGAAATTAGAACCTTGAAAATAGCCGTAGAAGCAAACCTTGAATTATCAGTAGCACAGAGGAACCGACTGAACCAGCTCAATGAATTGGATGAAAAGCACACAGCCGCAGTAAATCATACAACTTTAATCCAATAACAATGTTCTAAATGGCATGATACATTTATAAAGAGGAAAGTATTCCAAGAAGGTGACTGGGCTCTGTTGTATGATTCACGGTTTAAGAGGGATTTTAAAGGAAAATTGCACACTCATTGGTTGGGACCTTATCAGATAGATCGCGTATTTGACAATGGAACAATCCGGTTGATCACCATTGATGAAAAAAGACACCATTATTTGCAAATGGTCATCGGCTGTGACAGTATCACAAACCAATCTCAAAGGATTCTTTCATTTCATATGTCGCAGCTGATCCAAAATATCAGTTAATTCCTGGGAAGGGATTTTTCTCAACTCCCATGAATTTTTAAGAACTGTAATGTCCACACATAATTTGTACATAAATCATTTATTTTTCATTCTGTATTTGATCTATTTTTCATTTTGCACTTGATCGTGTTTGTTTTGAAGAATTGTGTGCTGGAATTAATTTGAGGAGTAGCAGTCGTGATTGGGCAAGATGATTGCAGATACCTTACATTGTTTTCCTGATCTAATACAGCTATTTGAAGACGATGGATGATTCGTTAGCTTTTAGTAGCCAGCTAAAAAATCCACCTGTTACTCCATTTTGCATAGCTGCAACCCCTTGCCTTGCTCACTTTCTCAATTTTTGTAGCTGCGACTCCGCTATTCTCGCCTATTTTCCCAAAATTCACAGCTGCAAGCCTGCTATCTTCATCCATTTCACCTTTTTTCTGTAGGTGCGACACCACCATTCTTGACCATTCCTCCAAGTCTAGGAGTTGCAACTCTGTTATTTTTGCCTATTCTTCCAAGTCTCATAGCTGCAACCCCGCTATCTTCATCCATTTCACCTTTTTTTGCAGCTACGACACCGCCATTCTTGACCATTCCGCCAAGTCTAGCCGACTCCATTATTTTTTCCTATTCCGCTCAGTCTAGCAGCTGCAACTCCGTTATTTTTTCCTATTCCTCCAAGTCTAGCAGCTGCAACACCGCTAATTTTTCCTATTCTGCTAAGCCTAGCAGCTGCGAATCCGCCATATTTCGCTAAACCCTGCTAAAGTTCTTTCTACGACTCTGCTATATTGGTTTATTTTCCAATTATCTTGTCAAATCCTCTTATTTCATCAACTCCGACTCTGCTAGATTGTCTGTCTCTTAGAACAGTCTCGTCGCTAATGATCTGACCTAGCTCTCATTTAAAGGATGACTCCACAAGTTCCAATTACAGCCTGCCAAGAACGAAGGAAATTATTGGGCCGTCTTGCTTACCTATTAGCATGAATGTATTTATCATCTTGGTTGGCGATAGCCAACACATCTCAACACATGCGTATTTTGCCAAGCTATGTGATTGTGTGATGTAAAGCCGTGGCAGAATGGCGGCTTGAGCATTAATATTGAAGGTACGGGCTCTAACTATAATCATGATTAGGAATCTATTGACGTCACAAGTAATAACGATTATCTTTGTCATCTATCCGCAGCAAACCAACTGAACCAAAACCATGTTTAAGCTGTTATCCGTACTTATGACTATGACTGTCATTTTACCTGACTTGTGCGATAATCCTGCCACGGATTTTATTCCAAAACTAACTGTGCCACCTTTCCAAAAATGCTCAATTCAAACTTCGACTATCCGTCAACCATGCCTGCATGTAGTCAGTTCGATGTTTGAAACTATAACTGGTGCTCTCGTTACAATATTTCGCAAAAAGCTCAGCGGTATGGGTATCCCTGTGAGATATGAGCCTCTAATGATAGAATCTTTGTAGAAGAACATAGATGTCTTTGTTATCTTTCAAGAAGCATGGTGGATAGATTATTTTCAATGCTTGAATGGTTTTCATGAGGAAACAACCCTTGAATTTGCTCAAAATTTGGCGAGCACTCATTCAAGGGTTCGAGGCATAAGGATAGATGTTTCAGAGGTAATCCTGTCGGAGGTAACAGGACTTCCCAGAATCGGGCAGCGCTGGTTTAGTCAGAAACACTATCATCCGACTGCAACTGAGGATTTCCTGGCGGCAGGGGAGAGTGTTTGACCATGGGTTAGAGGAACAACGTTGGAGACTCTTCCAAGTCCTTGAGATAAAGTTGCAGTCTTCTTAAAGAAATATATCACATGTGAATAAAGGGACAGTGTTGTTTACATTTATGAATTTTTCCTCCTATCACATTTACGTTATCGCAAGCTGCTAAATATGCCATACTATCTTCTTAGATCCTTACAACGCATGGCATATTATGCTAAAAGAGCTAAACACCCCTTGTCATCCCTCTCAAATCATGGGCTAATTAAACTATTAATCTTACGGGCCCTCGCATGCAACAATTTTACCTGGGGGCAACTTTTGGTTCGTCCAGGGGCACCCTGTGAATTTTCTGCAAAGATAGGGGGTGAGGACTGGAGTTCCTCAAACTCAACTGGGGGGAGGATCGGAACACCGAAAATTAGATTGGAGGATGAAGAGGAGATTGAAACTGGGGCAGATAAAACTGAAATAGCAGAAGAGGAACATTAGGCGAAAGCAGTAGCAGAAAGCAGTCTAGAAGCTCCGAATGTGGAAACCTCCCCTGCAATAAGAAGGAATTTAATTCAAAAGAAGGGATTTGGTCCCGTTTCTAAGGCGATAGGAATTTTTCTGCCTCAGAGGAGAAAATAAGGCTGATGAACAGGGGCCAGACATCCATCCCAGCAAAAAGGAGAAAAACCAAAACGGCTACTACAGCAGAAGCAGGTCAATTTATAGGGGTAGAAATCAGGATTCCCATCTTAAAACCTTGACCACCTGATGAGACACAAGAACCTGCTGTAGAAAAACCTCAATTAGAGAATCTTCTATTTGAAAATGAGATGTTAAAGGAGGAGGTACAAGTGCTTCATGCAGAGCTAGAAAAATGGAAGGAGACATGCAGAAAACAAGCAAAGAAATATTTCAATGCAGACCAATTGGATAATTTATCATCCATTCAGGGGAAAGAAGGACAACAAGAAATGATATGCCCAGAATGTGGAGATATTTTTAACGTGGCAGGGCATAAATTTACAGTAGTGGACCTAGCAGTACAGAGATCTGTAGGAGCAAGACAATCAGAGGAATTATTCCAGGGCACATCCTCATTGATTCAGGAACATTGAATCGATTCAGTAGGCTAAAAGGACCAGGAACAAGATGTTGTGACACAAGAACCAGCGCCCTAAAAATATATATATATATATATATTCTTGGGAATGTAATTCAGCTAAAAGATGAGGAGAATGGGATACAAGGAAAAATTTTGTTACATAAGAACCAATACTTTGAAAAATTTGATGATTTCCAATATAGACTGAAGCTGCTAAAGGTAGGGGGATGTTGTCACACAAGAACCAACATTCCCAATGGTTAATTATTAAAATTGATTTCCTCAACTCATCTGCATAATATGAATGAGGATTAGATTCAGAATCATACTAATCGGCTATTGCATGAGGACATGGAAGTGGATAGTTGGGGGGAGATGTTGGGCCCTGGAAATGCCCCTTTTTTACCATACTTATTTCATCATTTTTCCTAGTTACACTCTACTTTCATAAACCATATACATTCCTTTTTCCAGAACAATCAGCAATCATGACAGGGTATAATTTGTTATTGTTTATTTAATTAAATTCCTAAGATGGTTATGGTTATGAATTCTAGCCCTCGATTTATGCTAGCTTGTGTTGATTTCATTAAGTTAAAATCAAAGCATAGGTGTATCAGTCACAATGCCTTGGGAAAGAATCATACGTGGTGCCAACTGTTACTCTTGTGATTTGAATCCTCATATTTCAAGGGACAATGCATCTCTCCACGTGAAGTTGTAACAGGTCGCTGAAACAGAGCATAGCTGTAACAGACAGGATGCCTTCCAATTTGTTAAACCGTTGATCCATTGACTGCCAGAGTAACAACATCCTTCATGATTAACAGACTCATTCATTATGGCTGTAACAGTTTAGCTGTAACTCTGCAGCATGAAGATCAAAGATCTTCATTGCTGCACGAAATTAGTGGATCATGAACTGTATTCCTCATGTATAAATATGGGAAGGATTTCAGAGTCTGGGGTTGGTTAATTATCATTTTGTACGGGCTGTAACAGAGACTGATACTGTGGATTACCATCTTTTAATGAAGACCAGAGTTATTTCCATTTTTGTGTCTTAATTTGTGGTAGCTCATGGTGTCTCTGTTAGAAGGCCAGGGCCCTCCTTCTCATAGAGATTGCCAAGTTAAGTAGGTAGTTAGATTTCTTTATTTTGTTTCTTGTTGTGTGTTGTGGAATTGCATTAGGTGTATTGCTGATAGATGCAACAGAGAATTACAATTGCATTCTTTTCTTGGTAGTTTGATTAATTGCATTTCGAATAGCTCCAACTATGTGGTGTGATAGTTGACCATGTAGGTTAGCTTTGATTATGCATGTGTGTTCAATATCCATTACAGCTAAGCTCATCTTCCATTCCTTTCAGTCATTTGTGCTTTCTACGATTTCCAATAGTTATCAATTTAGAGTTCAAGCTTATGTTTAGTTTTTGGTTGTTGTTGTATCTTCATTTAATTCATAAGATAGGAAGATTGTGATTGAGTAATAGTAGCTACTGGATGGATCATTTTGGTAAAGATTGAATACTGTAGTTTGATAATTATAGGTTTTAACTTCTTGCAAAAGTAATCTAGTTCATTTCTATTCTTAGATCAGTAACTGCTAGGTTGATTTCTGTAGGAAGGTAGCTGCACTTTGAATTCTTAGATGTATGAGTTAGATTAGTTTTCTTTATGGAATGAGTTGGCTGAGCAGATAGGTAGGATTATCATCTCCATTTAGTTAATCAACTACTTGACATGTTTATGCATAGATTGTGCTTATTTCCATTGAAATAAAAAGGCTCCCTAGGTTGACAATTTGTATTGAGCATCCTATGTGTTAGCTGTAATGAATTGACATATAGGGTGACCAACAAACTTCATTACAATACATATTCTTCATCACTTGAAGAATATTCCCTAGTTCTCTTCCTTAGGGGTTCATCATGCTCTGTCGTGTGAGCATGATGTCTTATCTTGTTCTTCTTCTTCTTGTGGGATATGCTTTTGTTCCTAGGACAATCTCTAGAATAGTGTCCCTTCGCATCACAAGTATAACATCGAATGTGAGAAAGATCTCTCATGGATTCTCCAAAGTTATCCCTCCGATTTTGGTGGTTGTGTTCACCCTTCTTCTGATGAGGATTCTCCCCCTTGTGGTTATTCTTCCTGGTGTGTGCTACGATAGCCTAGTCTTCATTATCCATGTTTTCTTCTCAAGATACAATTCGAGCTTCTTCTTGTGAGCATTCCTCCCACAGCCTACTAAATGTGATGAGCTTGTTTCTAGCACAAATTCCTTGAATGAAGGAATCTCATGACCTAGGAAGACCATTCAAGGTGGTCATCACAATTTCACCATTCTCTATATCTTCTCCCACAACTTCAAGTTGTTCTTTTATTTGAGATACCCTTGTAAAGTAGGACTGCATGGTCTATGCATTTTGTATCTTGACATTCTTTAATTGGTTCCTCAAATTCATCTTACGATTTATGTTCTTCCCTTCAAACAACTTGGTCAAGGAATCAAACATCTCATTGGGGGTCTTTAGTTAAGACACATGAGGTATGAGATGGTGTTTGATAGAATCTGCAATGATTCTCTTCGACATGACCAATTTCTTCTTATGTAAGGCCTTAGCCTCATTTCCCTCTAGAACTGGAACCTCTTCACTTATGTAGGTGTCCAATTCATTCTCTTCTAGGATTAACCCAATCCTATACTTCCATGCTCGGAAGTTATAAGCCCCTTCAAGCCTATACTCAAGCTTGGTGTGGTAAGACATCTTAATGAGAAACTCAAATGGAATTCAAATATTTAGGTCTTACCACTTGATTTGTTGAAACTCGATCTGGAGGTAGCTAGGGTTTGATAGAGAAACCCTAAAAAATCCAAACTTGGAATTTCAAAATTCTGTTTGGATAGGGAGATGCAATTGACTAAGGCGGCCAAGATGGTGTGCTCAGATTTTGAAAACTCCAAAATTTGACCCTCCAAAAATGATTTGTGAATTTCGGATCTGCATCTTCTGTCAAAATATGGTTTTTTGGTTTTTCTAGTCCAAAAGTCAAATTAGGGTTTGACTTTCTCAGATATTCACCCAACCAAAAAGTTTGATCTTAGTCTATAAATTTCAATTTGCTGAGGAGAGAAATACTATGCTGAGAGCACTCCAAAATTCCACTTCTGTCAAGAGCCCTAATTTCCCGCAACAGTGACAAGAAAAAAATGAAAATGCTCTGAATCCAATTATGTTTTGATAGAAAGATATTTTATATTGTTTCTGGATCATCTCTGAAATTTCGAATCCTCGGGGTCTAAAGATTAGGCCTATGGTAGATTGATCTATCATCTTTCCAACCCCACAGTTCTGAGCTTCAATGGATTCTCCATGAGACAGATATGCTAAGTGTTGCAACATGACCAGGTTATGGGATGAAACTGCATAGTGAACTTGTACAGAGTACCACATGTCATTCATTCAAGTTTGGCCGCTGAAACTCGGATTTGTGAAACCGTAGTCCGTTCCCTAACTGTCACATTTTACAGAATTCCATTTGGAGCTTCCTATCCTGAGATATGATCTATGTTCCTAGGTCACCTGTTTAGTGATGCATTCTGGAAGAGGAAGACACCCTAACTTGTACGGATTATATCTGACAAAGTACAACGAATATGAGGCTAAAATGTTTACAAAGCGTACATCACAGTCTGATATTGGTCCTATAAAAATTTCAGATCCTGAACCTTCTCCAAAACAGATTTATAGCGAAACTTCCACGATGACAAGTTTTTACTATACCAAGCCCTAGCTTCCAATTTGTCACAAGTGCAACAAGTGCCGTAAATGCCATACAATGCCTTGCTTCAGGCTAGCTCTGATACTATGTTAGTTTTTCATCATTTAATTCAGTATACTCTAGGATCTTAACTTAGAGAACAACATGTACAACATATCAAACACAAGAGACAAGAGACACAAAGCATTTCACCAGAGAAACCATAAAAGAGAAAACCCCTCAAATTCCTTAGAGATAGAAAGAGAAATGATAGAAAACCCCAAAACAAAGAGATAGTCTCCTAATAGCTTCTCCTCCTCTACTTGTGTGCTCTAATCACTTGTGAGAATAAGTGAGTGAGTGAATGGATAAATAGAGAGGTGCTCCTCTCTATATATACTTTACTTTTACTTTCCTTTTACCCTAACTGGGCCGACCTCCCTTAGGATAGTCTAATAACCCACTTCCGCTTGACACTCAACCGACCCCACTAGGGAAGTCTGTCACGTCCCCTTCCATCAATCCAGTACAAGGGAGAAAACATGACCAAACATACCGGGATTACTTGAAGATTTCAGTCCCATACATTACTATAAAAACTTCTGTGTGCAAGTTCATACTCCATATAAACACATCAGAATTAAATCATATTTGCACACACACAATTATAATGCATCAACATATCTATCACAAGTGGATGATGATTCAATATGCAAAGAATCAATCCCCTCCTCTTGCTATGCACAGACTTCATATCAATTCCATTAACATGAATAATTATCATTCAGAATTAACACATTGCAAAGCACAGAATGCATATAATTTAAACACAGAGAACACTTATCTTTGAGAAGAATTTTTCCAAATAACTAGCTATGTGAGAGCAACGTTCCACCCAACCATAGGTATCTGTCTAGCCTGTATCCTTTCAACTGAGAGATCAACCCCGAGTTGGGTTGTGTATCCACTAAGGAGGAACTAGATGGGCTCACTCGCAGCCATGGTGTCTCTCAACAGCTATTCTAAGCCAACACACAGTTGGGTTTATCAAGCATACAAAAGACAAAGGAGGGAAATGCTAAGCCGGTGAGCTCAACCACAGAGCTACAGGAATCTCAAGATAATTCAAACAGTCAAGGCACCCACAATACCTACCACACCCGACAGAAGGAAGGTCCCCTTCTCTGATGCATAGTCCATTAGGCATCCCTTCCCTCCAGTGCTATTCAGGGTGGGCATAGAAATTTCTAGCTCCTAATTCCTTGAGATTCCATCCTTCAATGGGTTTATCAAGCAAACCCAACCTCTGTTCAATCATTCGCACTTGGATTTCTCACAATTCTATCATCAAATAACTCAATCCCGTCACTGGATTTATGGGCTATAAAAATGGGTTTTCCAATGGATTTCAGGGTATTTAATACTCCCAATTTCACCCCAAGGTTCATATCTATGTATCCCCCATTGGATTTCACTTTCAATACCAAATTTTGGGTGTTTATGGCACTTCAAAACATGGGTTCTTGCAAAGTTTTGATTTCTGGTTTTTCTCGCTGTTGGGCATTCGTAATGGATGAAAATTGATGCTGGGATGTTCAACAATGGAATGAGAATGAGTAAGAACCAATTTCAATGAGGTAGAGTGACTTGTGGTACAATAAAAACAGAGCCCATACCTGCCATACGAATTTCTGGGCTGCCCATGCTCCATTGAAGCCATGGACTGAATTCTTCAACAACTTCCTTACAACAGAATTAAATGTCAGCAAGGAAAGTCAAATGGGTTCTCACAATGACATTTGGCAACATATGGCTCATCCCCACAACCCCCTCACCACTCCATACTGGAATACACATGGCCCCTTCTCATTTTTTGCTTCCATAGCCAGTTTTTCCATTTTATTGCAATATCAAATATTTACATCGTTTACAATATTCCATGGCTTAATAACACATGGGTAACAAAATGTCAAATGTTTGTCCATTTTAAATAAAATATGAACATAAACTAGTGGGGCCTTGTCCTTGAGCTCCATGTTAGGGAAACATACATCGAATGTATATAATATTTACGTTAAAATCCAATATTTCATAAGGGTCAAAATTGGGGTATTAGATTCCCCTCCCCATTATAACAACACCGTCCTCGGTGTTCTCAAGACTTAACAAAAATGGGAATGCCTCTCTCATGGCATCCTCTAGCTCCCACGTAGCCTCCTCAAGACTAAGGTGCTCCCATTAGAGCTTTACTTGTCTGATGGCTCTCTTCCGGAGCAATGTGAACTTCTTGTCAAGGATGCGCTTAGGTTCTACTTGGAACTCTCCCTCGGGTTCCACCTGTATCACATTCCAATCAATCATATGATTAGGATCATGTACATACTTCTTAAGAAAAGATACAGGAAAAACATTATGATCCCTTATGTTAGCAGGCAATGCAACTCTATATACAATTGGTCCTATCCTATCTAGGACTTCAAATGGCCCACAATATTTTGGTGACAACTTGGCACAACTCCCCAACTTGAGAAATTTTTTCCTTGGATTCACTCTCAAATAAAAATAATCCCCAATCTGAAATTCCTTATGCACCCTTTTCAAATCTGCACAACTCTTTTTCCTGTCCTGAGCTGCCTTTAAATTCTTCCTGATCTTAACAACTTCCTGTTCCATTTCCTTGATCTTCTCTGCCCTAAGCACTACCCTATTCACCGAGATATCCCAATTCACTAGAGTCCTGCATCCTTTGCCATACAATGCCTCAAATGGACTCATTCCCAATGATGCATGATGTCCATTATTGTATGCAAATTCTACCAAGTATAGGTAATCTTCCCACTTGGATGGTTTATCCATCACATACATTCTCAGGATGTCTTCAAGAACCTGATTCACCCTCTCAGTTTGGCCATCTATTTGAGGATGATATGTTGTACTGAAATTCAATCCAGTTCCCAATTCCTAAAATAATCCCTTCCAAAAATTGGAAGTGAACTTTGTATCACGATCAGAAATTATTGCCTTAGGCAATCCATGCAATTTGAATATCTCTGTCATGAAGATATTTGCAATGTCATTAGCCTTGTGAGTGGACTTGACTAGAATAAAGTGAGCTAACTTTGATAGCTTGTCCACCACAACCATGATTGAATCATGCTTCTTCACTGTCATGGGCAGACCTATTATAAAATCCATAGTGATCACTTCCCACTTCCATTCTGGAATGGGTAAGGGCTGCAACAATCCTGCTGGATGTTGGTGCTCTGCCTTGACCTGTTGGCACTTCTGACACCTAGCAATGTACTCATCTATTTCCTTCTTCATACCATGCCAAAAGTATTGCTTTGTTGCTGCTATTATATTTTTCTAATATCCTGGGTGTCCAGAGTATGGCATTTGATGTATTTCATCCATCACTAGCTTCTTCAAATCTGCACTATTTGGAATGTACAGTCTCTCCTTGTAGATGAGGATATTGTTTTCACCAAGCTGATATCCTGCACACTTTTTATCTATATTTTTCTGCTGCAACTTTTCTTTAATTCGAAGGTAAGTTTCATCACTAGTTTGAGCTTCCAGGACTCTTGTCTTCAAATCTGATTTCCACACACTTACTCCTGCAACATGAAATTTTCTACTAAGGGCATCTACAACCTTATTCTGTTTTCCTTTTACATGCTTAATTTCAAAATCAAATTCACAAAGGAATTCCATCCACCTAGCTTTCCTAGCATTCAAGTTTGGCTGATGAAACAAATACTTCAAGCTCATGTGGTATGTTCTAAGCTCGAATCTTCTTCCCATCAAATAATGTCTCCACATCTTGAGATCATGTACTATGGATGCTAATTCTAAATCATGTGTGGCATAATTATTTTCATGTTCTTTTAATTTTCTTGGATCAGAGTAAATCACAAATCCTTCTTGCATGAGCACTCCACTTAGCCCTTCAATGCAAGCATTTGTGCACACTACAAAATCCTTATTTGGATCTTCTATCTTCAAAACATGAGTGTTGGTAAGTAACTCCTTTAACTGCTGAAAGTTTTTCTCACACTTTTCAGACCATACAAACTTGATATTCTTTCTCTGCAATGAAGTAATTGGGTTAGCTATCTTGGAGAATCCTTCAATGAACCTTCTGTAGTAACCAACAAGACCCATGAAATATCTAACATCTAAAACATTCTTTGGAGTAGACCAATCCATGATGGCATTAATCTTCTCTCGATCCACTATAATTCCTTCTTCAGAAATGACATGACCCAAGTACTGCACCCTCTTTTGATAGAATTCACACTTGCTTAACTTGCAATACAGTTGATGTTCTCTAAGGACTTGCAACACCATCCTTAGATGCTCCTCATGTTCTCCTTCATTCCTTGAATAGAAAAGAATGTCATGCAAGAACACAATCACAAACTTATCCAAATATTTGTTGAATACACTATTCATGAGACACATGAATGTAGCAGGTGCATTGGTAAGACCAAATGGCACCACATTGAGCTCATAATGACCATATCTAGTTATGAAAGACATCTTGTGAATGTCTTCCTCCTTAATCCTTACTTGATGGTACCCAGACCTCAAGTCAATCTTTGAAAACGCTTTAGCTTCCTTCATTTGAGCAAATAAGTCATCAATTCTTCGCAATGGATATTTATTCTTGACTGTCACTTTATTTAGCTGTGTTTAATCAATACAAAACCTTAAAGTCCCATCCTTCTTCTGACAAATAACACCGGTGCTCCCCAAGGAGACACACTTGGCCTGATATACCTCTTGTCCATTAACTCTTGTAGCTGCATCTTCAACTCAACCAATTCTGGTGTGCTCATTCTATAAGGATCTTTGGAATTCGGTGTTGCCCTTGGAACAAGATCAATGGTAATATCAATATCTCTCTTTGGTGGTAGTCCCGACACTTCATCCAGAAATAGATCTTGAAACTCTTGCAACAATGGAAAGTCTTCCATCCTTGGCCCTTTTTCCTCTGACGAATCTGACATATGAATTGCATATAATTGGAAACGTTTCTTATAAAACTTTTTCAATTGTAAGGCTGAAAGATGTCTTACTGAAACTTGGTTAGGAATTCCTCTTACCAATCCTGGTCTTTCATCTTCATCAATACATTCAAGTGCTTTCTCATAATAGTCCAACTTGGCCCTATGCTTTTCCAACCAATCCATTCCAATTAAGACATCATAAGATCCTAATGGTAATACATTTAATTCAACATGTGTGTGGAGTCCATTCAATTCTATGGGGCACTCCACAACTAATTCACTTACTTTTCTCTTGTTCTCTGTGGATAATTGAACTAGCCAATATTTATTATGCTTCACTTTTCTAAGAGAACAACCTTCAACCACTTTTGGAGAAACATAACTATGAGTAGATCTTGGATCAATCAAAATAGAAATAGATTGCTTAGCAATCTTACCTTCAAATTCCACCACTGATGATTGATGATCTGCCTGATGATTTTCCAACGCTGCATAAACTTGAGGCTTTTACCTTGCCATGTCCTCCACTATAGCTACTCCCTTTAAGTTGTGCAACCTCCGGGGATTCTCCTTCCGATGTGGACAATCCTTAAGCATATGATTTTCTCCACATCCCCAACACCGCAGTGGTCCTTTTGATGCTTTATCTGCTGCTACTGCTGGCTTGAATCCACTCCTTGCTTGCTACCCCTGTGGAAAGGTTTTAGGATGACTTTTGAATGGTTGTTTGAAGCCACTTTTCCTTCAATCAAACCTCCCTCTTGGCTTTTCTTTCCATGTTGGGCTAACCTTTGATTTTCCTTTACTTTTCTCATAGAAATGCATTGCCATTCTAATGGATTCATCAAGACTTGAGGGATTAACAAACTCAATCCTATCTATGAAACTTTGAGGTAGACTCCCAGGGAAGCATTGGATTTTTACTCTCATCTTCAATGTAATCCACATACCTCAATAATTCCAAAAATTTATGGACATGTTCTTCCATACATTTTTGTCCCAACCTGAGTTCATTGAACTCTTTTCTCTTACTGTCATAACACCTAGCAGAAAGGTATTTTTCCTTGGAATACTTCTTAAATCTTTCCCAACTGATATTCCTTTCACTGATCCCTTTCACTTGCAAGAGGTTATCCCACCAAATGGAAGCTCTTCCATTTAGATTGTAAATAGAAATTATGGCCTTTTCATTTCCTGATTAGTCCTGAATTCTGAAATATTTCTTCATTCCAAGAAGCCATGCCTCTGCCTCTTGGCCAGTCTTGTCTTCTCCATCAAATGTGGGAGGCCTTGCCTTCTTGAATTCTCCTTGTGGGATTCCCTTGAACTTCTTTCTTCCATCAAATATCCTAGGCATATTCCTTGGACTTCTTTGAGAGCCTATGGAGTCATATGATTTGCTAGAAGAAGATCTAGAGGAAGGTGTTCTATGCTTTTTGCTCACATAACTCTTCCTTGGGCTTGGAGTCCTCTTCCTTGAGGGACTCTCTGCATCTCTTCCTTCATCACCCACATGAATTGGGTTGGACCCAAGGTTTATCATCTGCTCAATATCAGTGACGCTCTGCAAAATAGCAGCATTGAGCTGGTTTTGTTCTTCTTGAGCCTTCATCAATCTTTCATTGATGCTCACAATGGTTTGAACCAAATTCTGAGGAGTTATTTTCTCCCTTCTTCCATTAGATTCAATCTCAGCATTTCCTTCATGCACATTTTCTCCTAGAACATATTCTTCATGCTCATAAGGATCCTGAGCATCATTTATGGTCACCAGTTGTTTTTTGAGACTCTCTTCCCTGTATGCTACTTCTGCTACACTATTAAATCTTATGAGCTGCAAGCACTGTGCATTATGAAAATATTCGTTAGACATCATAAGGATGCATATATAAATATACAACATCAATATTCAACATAATCAAACTCATGGAATCATTTACAGAGTTAATATGTCTCCATTCTTTTGCCCATTCATGCAATTCTAGAAATTGCCCATATTGTCAACAATTTGACAAAACAGTTACTAACACTTTTCTGCTCTAATTATATATGATGTATGATAGCCCCATTCAAATTCTGATTATGTGCCATTATTCCCTCCTAGATAAGCTTTCCAAACCTAACACTGTGTCTTCTCCATGGCCGGTCCATATCAATTTCAGCTCGATCCGACCTTATGTCAAGCGTTAGGACACTAATATGTAAAAGCCATTAATCCCAAATTTATGCCAAATTGGAGCATAATGGGCTTGGTATTCTCACTGGTTAATTTATGGCCTTTATTAATGGCCTCAAAATGCCACTGAACTCACCGAATTCTGATTCTGCAAGCTCCTATTATCCAAAAATAAATTTTCGGGATCTATACGCTTTTTTTTAAAACCTGAACCCGCAACCCGAAATCTGAAATGCGGAATTGGGATTGTAGAAGCCAAAACACAATTTTAAAAAATTTCGCGTTCCTGCAACCCGCAACCTGAAACCTGAAATGTGGAAGGGATTGCGGAAATCGAAACACAATTTTTCAAAAATTTGCATTCCCAGAACCCACAATCGGCAACTATGGAACACCTCCGTCCCTGCAACTCGTGGGGTTCATAACTCTTTCGTCCCTTGGCCAAATGAGGTGATTCTAGTACCGTTGGAAATTTGTTGGAGAGCTCTATGCAACGGTGTGATCCTGTGCCACATATTAGAACTCTGATTCTGTCATTTTTTTGTATCAAAATGATGCCCCAAACTTCACCAATACCACGTTAAAACATTCTGTTACCTGCCTGTAACTTAGAGTTTGGCCCAAGCAGCCCCATTGCTACAACATGGGATCTGATACCACTCTTTCACGTCCCCTTCCATCAATCTAGTGCAAGGGAGGAAACATGACCAAACATACCGGGCTTACTTGAAGATCTCAGCCCCATACATTACTAAGAAATTCATAATAAATAAAAACTTATCTGTGCAATTTCATACTACATATAAACACAGTGGAATTAAATCACATTTTCACACACACAATTATAATGCATCGACATATCTATCACAAGTGGATGATGATTCAATATGTAGAGAATCAATCCCCTCCTCATGCTATGCACAGACTTCATATCAATTCCATTAACATGAATAATTATCATTTAGAATTAACACATTCCAAAGCACAAAATGCATATAATTTGAACACAGAGAACACTTATCATTGAGATGAAATTGTCCAAACAACTGGCTATGTGAGAGCAACATTCCACGCAAACATAGATCTTTGTATAGCCTGTATCCTTTCAGCTGAGAGATCACCCCCGAGCTGGGTTGTGTATCCACGAAGGAGGAACTAGATGGGATCACTCACATCCATGGTTTCTCTCAACAGATATGAGAAGCCAATACACAGTTGGGTTTATCAAGCATACAAAAGAAAAAGGAGGAAAATTATAAGCCAGTGAGCTCAACCATAGAGCTACAGGCATGTCAAGATAATTCAAACAGTCAGGCACCCACAGTACCTACCACACCCAACACAAGGAAGGTCCCCTTCTCTGTTGCACAATCACTCAGGCGTCCCTTCCTTCCAGTGCTATTCAGGGTGGGCATATAAAGGTCTAGCTGCTAATTCCTTGAGATTCAATCCTTCAATGGGTTTATCAAGCAAACCCAACCTCTGTTCAATCATTTGCACTTGGGTTTCTCACAATTATGTCATCAAATAACTCAATCCCGTCACTGGATTTCTAGGCTATAAAAACTGGGTTTTCCAATGGATTTGGGGGTATTTAATACTCTCAATTTCACCCCAAGGTTTATATCTATGGATCCGCCATTGGATTTCACTGTCAATAGCAGCTTCTGGGTGTTTATGGCACTTCAAAACGTGGGTTCTTGCAAAGTTGCGATTTTTGGTTTTTCTCATTGTTGGGCATTCGTAATGGATGAAAATTGATGTTGGTATGTTCAACAATGGAATGGTAATGAGGAAGAACCAATTCTCATGAGTTAGAGTGACTTTTGGTACAAGAAAAATAGATCTCATACCTGCCATACGAATTTATGGGCTACCCAAGCTCCATTGAAGCCATGGACTGAATTCTTCAACAACTTCCTTACAACAGAATTAAATGTTAGCAAGGAAAGTCAAATGGGTTCTCACAATGACATTTGGAAGCATATGGTTCATCCCCACAACCCCCTCACCACTCCCTAGTGGAATACACAATGCCCCTTCTCATTCGTTGCTTCCATAGCCAGTTTTGGTATTTTATTGCAATATCAAATATTTACATCATTTACAATATTCCATGGCTTAATAGCACACAGGTAACAAAATGTCAAATGTTTGTCCATTTTAAATAAAATCCAAACATACACTAGCGGGGCCTTGGCCTTGAGCTCCACACTAAGGAAACATACATCGTATGTATACAATATTTACGTTAAAAGCCAATATTTCATCTGGGTCAAAATTGGGGTTACAGAGTCTAATAACCCATGGAAGACACAACTATGGGGTCTAATGCCCCATCATACATGGGAGGATGGACCTCAATGACTTTACATGACCTAAGAACAATAATGAATTCTTTGACCAGAGTAATAAATATCTCCGACGGAGGTACAACAATAAAATACAAATACAATATAAAATATACAAGTGAATACATTCTGAAGTTACAAATACATCAACATGACTTTCCCACCGGCTTCACTTCACACCTAAGTCTTCACCAGTCCGGCCCTTGCTCCTCACTTGGATTTCGCCTCAAACCTATCGGTCGTCGCAGTTCGACAACATGTTGACCTACGACGCCTTCTGATGTATCTCTGTCGTCTGTCGACCTCTGACATGTTGACTCTCGACCTTTCGCACCTTTATGTTGATCGCATATCAACTGCTCCTGCTCGAATTATTGACTTCGATATCCAATCTCCTTTCCACTAGTGGTCATTGGCATTCCCCCTGGTCGACCCCTCTATCGATAAAATTCAACTGATCTTCCTAGGCCCCAATGCTCCTGCATCAGGAAATCCCATGAAGAAGCTATAGATAAATTCTCTCTAATAGGTATAAATTCTTGTTAAATATTTGGTTAAGAAATTATTGATTTTATTTGGCAAATTTGGGGATTATATGGACGAGAAATGGTTACAAGTTGAATTTCATGTTCTATTTTAGTTTTCTTTTGATAATTTAGTTTAATAGAAAATGAGGTGAAATATGGTCCAAGTATGGTTGGAAATTACCAAACTTGGAAAATTACCCAAGTGGGTGGTAAGTTTGTTTTATTTTGAAAGCGAAATACATGTTTTTGATAGATTTATTTTTAATTGTCATTTACAGGAAATAATTATAAGTAAGAATAAATTTCATAGGACATTCAAATTCTTTTTTTTTAAGAGCTTGTAAATTTTGTAAAACATGGTTGTTCTTTCTTTCATAACTATAGGTTGTCACTTTGTTTACAAAATGTTTTTGAAAAATCTTGAATGAATCTTGGGTTTGCTTGAATTATGTTTGACTAAATGTTAGAGTGAGTAGCTTGCTCAATGAAACTGATAAACTCTTTAATTCACTTAATGTTGATGAAAATGTGTGAGAATTTGTGTTAGAGAATGGTTAATTGATAATAGGGTAGCTATGGGTTATGTTTCCATATGTATGGTTGTATGTGGGAGTTTTCATGCCATATGATTGATAAAATGTGAAGACGGAGTTTAGAGCTTTTGATTTTACTGTTTATTAGAAAACCAAGTCTCGAGACCATTCAGTTGTGTATCAGATCAAAATGTGAGGGTATCCATGCCATATGTCCCTGTAACCCTAATTTTGATTCCAAAAAAATGGTTTTCCGAATCTAAATGTTCAATATGATCAGTTTTGTAGAAATTCCTTCATCCTATGGGCTTGGTTATGTGGCATGGATTTGTGAATTGACAATCAATGCAAGATTCCTTTTTAACCTATGGTTGTGCATTTTAATGCTTGCAAGTTGTTTGTTTAAATGCCTCACTTACTTGTAGCTTGTATGCATACAAAGTGTTTACCCTAATGCCACAAGGGTTATAGCTTGAATTCTTGCAAAGTGTTTGTGGAAATGTCTCAATGAACCTACTTATAAGTCGATGTACTTAATAAGTTTCAAACCCACGTGTATTGGTAATATGGCAGAATGATGAATTGGGAGGTTATGTTATATTGTGCCTTCTATTATTCAACATGTTCTTGATTAGTAATCTAAGTTCATTTTGTTGAATACAATCAATTGTAGTTGTTGTATATGGACATAAAACCTTATGAGTTTTATTCTATTGATTGTTAAATCCCAAGTGTTTATAAGAATCAGTTGAATGCCAGACTTGTATAGTTGTAATTGTGTCCATGTATACTCAAAGGATATAAATGTTGAATGTAGATTATGTAAACCCTTTGAGAAAACATGGTATATGTTTATATGAATGTACTATGAATTTAGGAAGCTATCCATTTGCTACCTTATATGATTGTACACACCCTGTATATTAGAAATTCTCCTAATGTGATATCTCAACCATTAAAAACATGCATGCACATTATGGAAACATAGGTCATAGTATAGCTATGTCACAAACAAGGATTGTGTTTGTTATATTGGTTAATCATGGATATGGAATCCCTCTTGCATGGTTGATTTTTAACATACAATTAAGTAGCTATGTTTTTTGAACAACAATGTCCCTTGTATCGTAATATGATTTTATTTAATTATTAAATTAAAAAAAGAAAGACCCTCTTTTCAACCTTTTTCTCTATATGTTTTGATGGTTGGTAAGGTGGGATCTAACAAGAAAACCCTTCTATTGTTAGGCTACTTATTTTTTATTATTTTTATATTGAATTAATTCACTGTACCCACATTGGATATCATAATTTGGAAATTGGCGATGAGATGGATATAATAATTGGTGTCTCCATCCACACATCGATGGATGAAATTATGGGTGACGCCACTATCAAATAACAGGGTGACTTTTCTATGCTTGATGTATCCAATCAATTCCAGTTCCCAAGGAGTGTAAAACATTGATAAAGTATGGAGTGAAATGTGGGGTTTCTCCTTAGGATTGGCATATCAAGAGCATCTTCCAGGTGTGCTCATCTAGTCATCCCCGTTTGGTTCTTGTGTATATTCCAAGGTGTTGTCTTCTGGGGCATCAGGGTGATTTAATTCGATCAAGAATATTTTTTATTCTTTACATTTATACCCTCTCAAATATTTTTCAATGTGGTTACAACAAAGGTCAAGGATTTGATGCCCATTCATGGGCCCCACGATTAAGAGAGGCAGGGTGATAGAGTTGTTAGGAGGAGGAGCCTTGGAATATATGGTGTGGGGGGGAACTGAGGGGTTATTTGGTTGGGAATTGATGACGAATCCAACTTTGTGATATCTATCACAAGCTTCCAAACAAGTGCAGGGATGCTACATAAGTACATGTGCATGAATTTTGTCTTTGACGCCACTAATGAAACATTCCTAGAAAAATAATAAAATATTTCTTTGGTACGGATTGCCAACTACTCAAACATTGTATTATAGTTTAGAACGGTGCAAAATTGGTGCATTTTAGTCAACCAACCCAAATAGTGAGTGTCACAATCAAAACGATCATGAACGATCTTCATAAATTGGATCCAAGGGACATAACAAATATAATATTTATGGTACCATTGCCACCATTTCCATCTCTCTAGAACTAAATATTAAACCAAAATTTGAAAATTTTGAAGATCATATTTAATTCCATGGAGAGAAAATTAATTTTCCATTAGAATCACCCAAATAGAAGGGTCAAAACCATCAAATTTTTACATGTCAATCTTTGAAAATTAGTGCCATGCATTTTTATCCCAAAAGGAATCGGGAATTTTTTCTGAGAATAGAGACTGAGATCCCTGATCCTTAATGACCATAGATTCATAGGTTGGAGTATTGAATGGTGGAGCATAGCCATAATGTTGGGAAATAGAAGTTAGAAAAATTTCCTTGTTGGATAGATTCTAATTGAGCTCCTAGTCATGGGTGATCAGTCGTTGGTCTTGTATGTCCAGTCGATAGTCAATTTTCACAACTAAAGAGGTCAAGGTTTGAAGGTTGAGAGGTAGAGTGGGTGGGTTTAGATTAGTTTGGGGTGAATTCTGGTTTGTACTCTCCATGTTGACCTAGTTTGGGTGTGTACCATATTGTGAGTGGAAAAGTATGAATTACCAAGGAATAGGGCTCGGTTCTACCGAAAAAAGGTTGTGAATTTCTATGTTACTATTGGTTCTATGTTACTGCATTGACAAAATTCCCATATCCCTACTAGATTGAATTATGTAAGAAGTTTTAGTGTCCATACACAAAAAATATTATTACTATACTGATTGCACCTATTGAATGAAGAATTTTCACAAATAGGTTGCGAAGATAATGGTTTCTAGGTTTTATAAGGTTATGGATGGTGTTGGCATCGGATAAGTCCGCATGAAGTGTTGAAGTCGAGAGGTGCAAAAGGGACAATCCGCGAAAGAAGGACCATTCGTGGAGAATGACGAAGCACACGAATAGTTAGAGTTAGTTAGAATTCGTCATGTGGACCGTTTTGTAACCACATAGTAGCATATAAATAGAAGTATGATTGTAAGCCTAAGGGAATCCAAGAAAATGATAAGAAGTTGATCCATCATTTTGATATGTTTTGTAACTACGACATGGTGTATTGACTGTTTCTGCAAGGTTAATTCCACAGGTTTTAATGAATGCACGAGGATGTTCGATTATGGTTCCATTTATGTCTCTATCTCTATGCGATGATGAATATGAATGTTTGCAACATGTTTAATACTCTGTGGCTTTAATGATTACTCATTATGGGAATGAGTAGGTTGAATATGTTGTTGCGAATGTTTATTGTATGGTGAATCTGTGAATGTTCTAATATGCGAATGATGAGTTGTTAGTATGTTATGAAGGATATAATCTCTCGTTTCTACAAGGGTAACATGTGTTGGATGCATGTCCTCAACTCCACTGCGGAAACATGGTTCCTGCAGCCCCCTTATCCATCTCGGGTGAGACTGCACTTGCTCCGCAAGTGTTTCTAGAAAGAGTTAAACCTTTTTGGGTTGGTTTGTAAGGGATTTTGGGTTGGTGTTTGTTGGTGACCGTGCGAAGTGAACCCCTGTAGATAGACGCTGCATTAACAAATGGTTCCGTTTCCGGTATAATTGTTGGCTTGTTTTCATGGTGGGTACCTGTGGCTACATGAGAGAATTCCAGTCATAGTTGATTTGATCGCAAGAATCACCAGGATTCCTAAAGCTGGGACCGAACCTTCCCAATTTTTCTAGGGGAAGGATAATGACAAGAAGGTTGCAGAAAGCTTGAGGATGAAGTACGACGTGGACAAGAATGCCATAGGATAGATGATCGACTCAATCCAGAACCAGGCCGTCAAGATTGTGGCAAAGATAATCGCAATTAAATTAGTGTGGAAGAGAAAACCTAGGGAATGTAACTTGGGCATCCTAGCCACCACGGAGCTCTGTGCCAACGGAGAGCAGCTGAACTGGTCCAAGTTCCTACTGCACAAATTGATTGAAGATGCATACAGGGTGTAGGAGACACGGAAGGCGTTCACCTATTCATGACTCCTAATGTTGGTCGCATTAGCAGGGTGGAGGGAACCTAAGCATTACCAGGGTATGGACACACCAAAATCACAGGTACGCGAAGGATCACAATAACAAAATTTATGGGAAACAACTAACAAAGAGCGGAAGAAAGACAACATTCTACAATTTTATGTGTTTTCAGAGAGGTTGTGGATGGATACACAAATGATACCGTGCATATCAGAGAAAGCAACAATGAAGTATCATTTGGTTGCAAAAATATCGGTCGATCCCCACATAATTTACATCCAAGCGCGAGAAGATAAGTCGCATAATTGGAAGCCAACCCAGTATAATCTCACTAAAGAAGAGTTGGACGCCATCATTGGAAAATGGCCGGCATAATGGAAAATTCCATTTGAGGAGAAGGATCTCTTGAATGAGAAGTCAACAACTTGAATAAACCCGACAGGGGAGGACATAGCTTCCGCTATCCGGAAGGAAGGCGCGGGACAAGATGATGATGCGAAAGATCAATCGATGGAATCCAGTCACGATGGAGCTTCAACGGCCAACACCTTGATAGAATCAGAGCTGGAGGCGCACCAGGAGGAGCTAAGGACAAAGAAAAGGATGGATCACGCTAGCAGCAGCACATGGGAAGGGCTCACTGCGCAGTAGGTCAACAGACTTCTGCAAAGCATTACAGCAATAGTGGAAAATAACCGAGATCAGGTTACACAGTATTCAACTAAGCAATTCCAACAGATAGGGGAGCTACTAACCACAATGGAGAACAAAATAATCAATACAAGTGTACCACATGGGGACATTCAGCAAAATTAGTTGAACCCCAGAGTTGAGGTAGAAGTCGGTAACCAACCACGGATAGTCCAAATCGAATCCCATGCCATCTTAACAGGTGATAAGGCCTTGGACTTCGAGGTTCGGAAGGTCGACCAGGTTATGGTAGATTTCAATTTGCTCCCAATGTTAACATTGCACTGAATCCAAGCCGCAGCAAAATCATAGATCCACGACTGCGAGGTTGCAATGCACAACAAGATGGTCAAATATAAGAAGCAACTACAAACCGGTGAAATGGCGGCACATCATCTCCAAGATGAGCAAGCTGCGGCACTGGCCGAGAAAGAGCCGGCTATAGAAGAACGAGACAAATTAGAAAGAGCACTTGCGAAGGCCTACGAAACGGAGGAGCTAGATACGGACGTAAACGCAGAAGCAAAAGTTGTTATGTTAGGGGTAGCTCTCACAGTTTCGACGAAGGAAAATGTAGAGTTGTAGGCTAGAATGACACCCAGCAGACTGCTGGAACAGATTCAGAATCAACAGACGACGATCGAGGAAGCAGTGATAGAGATATAGAAAATGGAATAGGAAGCACAACAAGTGGCGGAAGGTATCACAGAATTTTGGGGCAGTATAGTCGGGGATGAGTAGCTGGCTGCGCTAAAGGGACAACTCAACAAAGCAGAAGCACAGTTAGAGGCCTTTAAGGGATCGCTCAAAATGATTCCCACAGTGATACGAATGACAAAGGCGGTGGACCTGAAAAGCATGCAACAACGTGTAACAAAGGCCCACAAGAGACAGCAACGACGGGCCACGCACTTGGACGAGCTCCAAACGAGGGTCAAAGCTCTCGTAACATGTGTGGTAGAGGTAATGAAATAGTTTAAGTAGCAACTTGGGGAAGCGCGAAAGAAAGAATGCGACCACCCAACAGAGCAGCAGGTGGGAGAATGTTCGCATATTAGAGCATCAATGAAGGACGTAGTCAACCAGATCAAAACTGCATACGATGACTTCCCACAACAGCTGAATAAACCAACAATGTCTAGCTGAGGTGGCTTGAGGGAGAGCTACAAGTTTTTGTTGGGGGCCTTGTAACACCCCTCTTTTATACTACTATTAGTTTAGAAAATGTACTTTGTAACTATGTATGTGGCCCTAGTGAGGAGCTCAAGGCCAAGGTCCCACTAGTGGACCTTGAAAGTGTTGTTGTTCTATTTCCTAGGTTGTAAATTTCATTATAAACTTAGGAGACCTAAAGACGTGTGCAACTAAAATGACAACAACCGGACCCACTAAGGGAAGAGGTAAGGTTAAGGAAAAGGAATGTTAATGATCTAGTGATATATCTAGGAGTTGTATGATGCGTTTAAGTGATGAGCATCATTTTAGTGCCAAGAGCACTTGATGATGAGTAAAAATAAATCACGGGTTGACCTTAAAAAGGTCTAGGGTCATCGTATTTTGAGGAGACTAGTTACTTGCCAAAATCTCCTAAAGTTATAGGGCTTAGTGTGAATACAATTATAACTAAGTAATCCTAAGTAATAAGTAATCTAAGACAACATTCTATGTATAATTCATACACTAGCTTCGACAAAAGATACAAGTAAGAAAGGAAACTAAATTTCTTCTTAAAATTTAAATATGAGAATAAGGAAGAGGAAAACTATCTTTTGATCTATAGACTAATAGTTAGCATGAATAACATATTTCAATTATAAGTATATTATGGTAGTTACAAAAGATACAAATTAGTTAGCATGAATAACATATTTCAATTATAAGTATATTATGGTAGTTACAAAAGATACAAATTGAAGGAAAAAGGAGCAAGATCATTATATACATATATTTTGAAAATCTATGTAATAAAGTAACCTTAAAGTAATCTTGAGAACCTCTTTTTTTTGGGTAGTTCTCACCTACAAAGTGTACTTGTATATACATCTATGATAGAATAGCATTCATAGAAGAATGACTCTATCAATGGAAATTCGGTTAAATCATAAAGTGAAACACATGGAATTTTATGAGTTGGTGTGAAAGATCTCTATAGAGAATCCTTGGGGGTGTTGTTTCCTTAGTTGGAAAGAAGGTAATTCCCAATCTACAATGTGTTACTATATGAGCCTATCTATCTAAGGATTCGACATCCAAGTGGGGGGAATCCATCTTAATTTTTCTGACGGACTTCCCCACGATATAAGATCGGCGAGTACATTAATGCATAGTTTCCTTTTCTTCGGGAAAAAATGACTTGAAGGAGGAGTTTTTGACTCCGATCTTGGAAAATTGCAATTTGGCCCACGATGGAGGAGCGGTGAAGATTTATTTATTCACGCCTGGAGTGCATTCGAGGGAGGGGAGGGTTGTGATGTGCCTCAACGTATGTTGAGTCAGCTAGGCAATATCTATAGCTGCAGTCGGATAGAAAGATCTCGACGATCTTAGGATTGGGGTTACTGATAATCATCTGATATCTCTGCGTTTGAAGATCGTTGATCTATGTCCTGGAGATTCCATTCCCTGAATGGATCGCTACCCAAATTGTGTTCAGTTTTTGTATGAGGCGTTTACACAGTAACCTTCCAGTTTGGAACTCTGCGCTATATGGCTGTTACAACGTCAACAATAGCGATCGGTTTGCGATAACGTTTGTAGGTCTTGCGATAATGATGTGTGTAAGTAATCTTTCTACCCCTATTGATTATTATGCTAAAAATCTGTATGAGATGCGTCCAAACTTGGGTGAAAGCGATAGGACATTTTTTCCTTGTTGGGTTTTGCTTCCATCGATTCATGTGTGGTCCTAGAGAGTTTTTGTATTAAACCTTTAACCTCTGTGTACAATGTATAGTATAAGCAACTTGCTGGATTAACGCAGTATGAACTCGATACCTCTGTGTGTGTGACTTTTGTTCCTCACAGCATCAAATTATTTTGTACAGACAGATAATGTGATTAGTCTATCCCCTTTGGTTTTAGAATAAACATTGTAGGCGATGTTCCTGAGGTGATGGAAAACTTAGTATAGATCTTCTTGTTCGTGGTATAATGAAGGATGGCATCTGAACTAGATGAGCCACGGTTGTATCCTGTAGAACGAGTTTGTTTTTCATTAGGACTCGATCCCTGCGGATTGTTTCCTACGGTGTACCCTTGCGGTGATCCCATAACTCTGTTTCTCTGAGTTTTTATATTGTCTGTATTGCTGCGTAGAGTACTGAGTGAGATTTATGCTGGCGAATGATCCCGCATTCGTTGGTGAATATGTTTACTGCTTGATGATCCTGTATTAGTGATAAATGTGTTGCTGCATAAATGATCCGATCGGGGCGTAGTTGATGAATGCGTTTACTGCTGGAATGATTTCTGTATTTGGTGAATACGATGGATGCTTAGATGATTCCTGTATAGATGAATGTCTGTTATCAATTGAGATTTCTTTTATTGTTCCTTTACTGTGATTGTTCCTTTATATCTTTTCGATCTGGGATGATCGCTGCATGGATATTACATACCTTGTGGAAGAAGATGTGTCGTAGATCCCTGTCAATTATATTTATTTTTATTTGCATGTACTCTGCAGTAAGTCAAAACGCTTTTCTTCTGGTGCGTATATCCCAATCCTTTTTATCCCTTTTCAGTATTTATTTATACTTATGCAATATTGTGGGAAGAGGACAGCTATGGGGGCTCGCTTCAGTTCCTTTCCTTACCTAATGATTAATATTTTACTTATGGGATGGAGTGCGATTAGGAACACCTCAGTGAAACCCGATCCTAGGACTTGGGCTGTCTAATAGGTATATATATTGTATTATAATACTTGATCAGGATGCTCTTGAGTTATATGTATATATACAAAGAGAAGTCTGTCTTCAGATCAGTAATTTATGGTTAATGTAACCTCCGTAAGGAAATAAGCCTATAGTATTGTCTTGATCCAAGCGGAGTAAGAATCTCACTATATCGTTCTCCCTATATTATATATATATATATAAGCTCTCCACGTAAGTTTAAATGTTGCTAGACTTGTAAATATAATGATTGTTTCATGTGCAGGGGATTGGTGGTTATTCTGTAAGACTCTTGAATTAATGTTTTTATATTAGAGATATAGTGAAGCAATTTTATGCTCTACATAATTTTTACTTATTATCTTAGGAGTTTTAGTAATAGTTCCTAAATGACGAATATGAACACTTTATCATTTGTAGCTTAGGGATTTCGAAATGTTTTCTAGGATAGAGGTTTTGTGAACAAGGAATTGAAACCCTTACAGTTAAGTGTATCTATTTTATTATAGATAAGAGGAAGTGAGTAATCTACGATAAGTTCATGGTATATATTTAAGATATTGGTATAAGAAGTACATTATACATATTGGAATATGGGTAGAAATAAGAAGTATGTTTAGGGTGTGTTTTATTGCAAGGAGGTCTTCTCTATGGAGAGGCATTAAAGGGAGAATCGCAACAAGTGTTGTGGAATGTAACCAAATTTGATTTTGGAGTAATAATAAAAGATGCAACAACTTTTGTGGACGTAACCCAAGAGTGGGTGAACCACGTGAAAATAGTTTCTCCTTTGTGGGTTGTTTAAGTGGCTTATTGTTTCTGAATTTTTGTCGAATGTGTTTCTGGTTCTTTCAGTATGTGTTCTGTTTCTCTTAAATGCAATATAAATTGGTGGAAGATTATGCACATTAGAAGCATTGATCTTAGAAATGATTTTAGTTGACTTTATTCCTTAAGAACAACTAAACATTATGTGATTCTTATGTGTCCCTTGAGTTGTGTAATTTTATATTATGTTTTGCATGGATGTGCCTCTTGTCTTAATGGATCTCCTATGGGGTCTCTTTTATATGTTCTTCAATGTTTTATATTTTAAAGGAAATTAAATACGTATTGATTATTTACATTATTTTATTATCTTTTACCAATGCAAGTACAAAAACACTGAGAAGATATTTAATGTTTTATTGAAATTTCAAAATAATTTACCCAATTTACTAACTCAGTTAATTTGGGTATGTTATAGGCCTGTTGGCACGGGATAGGTTTGCATGAAGCATGGAAGTCGATAGGTGTGAAAGGGACAATCCGAGAAAGAAGAACCATTCGCGGAGAAGGAGGAAGCGCAAGAATAGTTAGAGTTAGTTAGAATTGGTCATGTGGACCATTTTGTAACCGCATAGTAGCATATAAATAGAAGTAGGATTGTAACCCTAAGGGCATCCAAGAAAGTGATAAGAAGTTGATCCATCCTTTTGATCTGTTTTTTATCCGCGACATGGTGTATTGATTGTTTCTGCGAAGTTCATTCCACAGGTTTTAATGAATGCATGAGGATGTTCGATTATGGTTCCATTTTTGTCTCTGTCTCTGTGCGATGATGAATATGAATGTTTGCAACATGTTTAATACTCTATGGGTTTAATGATTACTGTTTATGTGAATGAGTAGGTTGAATATGTTTTTGCGAATGTTTATTATATGGTGAATCTGCGAATGGTATAATGTGCGAATGATGAGTTGTCACTATGCTGCAAAGGATATAATATTTGGTTTCTACAAGGGTAATGTGTGTTGGATGCATGTCCTCAACTCCACTGCGGAAACTTGGTTCCTGCAGCCCCATTATCCATCTCGGGTGAGACTGCACTTGCTCTTCAAGTGTTGCTGGAAAGGGATAAACCTTTCTAGGCCAATGTGTAAGGGAGTTTCGGTTGGTGTTTGCTGGCAATAGTGCGAAGTGAAACCCTATCGATAGGCGTTGCGTCAACATATGGGGATTGTCATGCATTATAGATATCTTATATACTTGCAGGGTCCAATAGTAGCACTTAGCCATAACTTTCAAGGTGTTAAATAAGTAGGATCAATTGTGCCCTTAGTCATACTACCCAACTACCAGTACTACTTGAAGGGATACCAATAGGAGTTATAGTGGCATCCGAAAATTGCACCAATCAAGGGTACAATGTGGCTAAGTACCAATTGTATTCATTGTGTATTTTTCCATATTGTAGGTTTATCCATTGAACAAAAAATCATTCTAGTTATTCCAAGATGATAGAACACATATCTATCCTATAAACAAATATGAAATATCATACGTTTGTTGGCTAAAGAACGTGTCTCTAGTACCACTTGTGGTGTTCTTTACCCTTGAAACATAGAAATCACATAGAATATAGAACATTAGGATGCAATAACCAAAATATGTGGAATAAAATTAGAAACATGAGACAGCATAAAGATAATGTGCTAGGAAATAAGCTTTTCTATTATGAGAACTAATGTTCACAGACCTCTTATTGTAGGAAAAGAATTAACTTGAGAAGAGATTCATTACAATAATTATCAACAAAACTCTTCAACGCATTGAATCTATTTAAATAGGATTCGAATATCCCAAACCCTGACTACTTGACATGATCAAAATAAAACTTCCTAGAGGGTACTAATTAATAAAGATACCATTTTTACATTGATTGATGAACACTAACTTACTCATCCTTATTTCAAAGATATGGCCTTATACAATGTATAACTAACTCTTAGAGTCATAGGTAGGTTACAGTAAAACACTAAAAACATATATATTTTTGGTTATTTTGATGACATAATTATTATTCTTTTCAATATTTTGGGAGGATGGTCATAGTAATCAACCCATATAGACTGTAGAGGCACTGTAAAATCATAGATCTCTTCAATTAAACAACTCTTTTTTATAATTTGTTTTTATTAATGTTACAATTAACTTTGCATGTCATTTGTTGACATGATTCAACCCATGATCGTGACATGCTTGTGACAATGATTTGATTAATGACCCAAACCCATGATATACTATCCAAAATGATATTAGAAGGACTGATAAAGATTTTTTTTTATTATTTTACTCTGACTTGAAGAATGCTAGGCATAGGAACAACGTTTTTGTTGATAAACTAAGAAAATAGGAAGTATGCATTAACTTTTAACTTATTTATTTACCATATTTAATATCTTTCAATTTCATATAATATTACATTAACTTAGAAGAAAAAATGGATTTTTTAAGCTTAATATTACCTACTATATATTTATCAGATTGTGCCTTTTGAGGCATGTGCTGGAAATAACCATTTTCCATCGGCTAAGCCATCATATCCCCCATTTTCTAACTAAAATAGGGTATTTCCACACAATTGAACACCTAGAAAGGATCCATGGCCCAAGCCATCGCAACCACATGAGACAATATGCTAATATAAAAGGAAAATGTTTTACATACGTGCTTCTCACAATCAATCATTAGAAAATGACCCTCCATTCTCTTTATATAGAAATCATGGACTAACTGGTGCTAAGCCACATATCAATATAGTTGTTAAAATCGAGGAGAAGATGAATCGTCATATCACTTTATATCTAGTACATATCATGGTCATCGGATTACATAAATACAAAGGCATACTAATTCATACTAAATAAATGCACTATATTTAAAGACACATTATTCCATGTTGATCGTAACTAACTCCTAGGTGTCTAAATATCATGGCATCCCCCCCTTTCAGAACAATTTAGGATAGACTTGAAGGATCTACAAAGGTGACATGATAGGAGAAATTAGAGGCTCTCCCCCTTAATGACAACTTCCTAAACTCCTAATAAAGATTGAAGTTTGGAAAACTTCACTTTTGTAAGAGATGTAATGAAAATAACAGCAACTTGTTCATCTATAGGGAAAAATATAACTTTAAGAACAAGATCCTAAATAATATCTCTTATGAAGTGCATGTGTATCTTAATGTTGTTGTTGAATTGAAGTTGAATTGGATCTGTCGTGATCTTGATGGCACTCTAATTGTAAAACCAGAGGGTAGTTAAATGTTGTTGCAACAATCCAAAATTTGAAAGGTCTATCAAATCCACAAGGATTATTTACATGCATTAACTATGACTTAACTATGTTGACGCTAAAAAATATCACAAGATCGTTGTTCCTTACAATCCCAAGTGATAGGTCCAGAACCAATACTAAAAGCATAACAAATAGTATACTTTTACTTATTAAGGTCACCATCCCAATTGAAATCAGTGAATCCAACCAAAAAAGGAGTTCCCCATGAATTGTAATGAGTCTAAAACTTTAAATTTTACTAGGTAGATATATCGAAGTATCATTTTCATTGCTCTCCAATGAATTTCATTGGGTGTTTGCATATATCGAGAAACAAGACCAAGATAAAAATAAATATTAGGATGGGAAAGATTCAAGTACAAAGTATATGAACTAATTGATCGTACAAGATGGAATCTACTTCAGGAGTAGTGTAAGTGGTAGCAAGTTTGACTCCAAATTAGAAGGGAGATAGGGCACTAAAGCGTTGGATGAGGATTGGTGGGTTAATAGAGGGTTGTATTAAAGCATAAGGTATTATATTATTTGAATTCCATTGTCCAAAATTAGGATGGACAAGTATATGCTTGATATGGAAATTGTGAGTAAATAAGGGTTCACATGTATTTGGGGTATTTTTTATAAACCATAAGAAGCAAACTAGTATTGGCCATAATGTGATTTTCAAGTGGAATGGTTGTTGGTTTCTCCAAAGGGATAATTGCAAAAGGAGAGTCTAACTACTCCTCAATAAATAATTATTTAGATGCTATCTGACCTTATAATACATGATAGTCTATAGAAGAGTGTGCATGTTGGAGTTGTAGGTCTAATGACAAACAAGGGATGGTGGTAATGTAGTCATGTAGGATTAAGGAACTTTCCAACTGTTGAGCTTTGTGTTGTCATTGATGTCAAAGAGATTGTTGAAATTTATGATGGCATTTAAGTCTTAAATCCGGTTTGATGAAGTATATAGAAAATATGTGTGCAAGTCTCAACAAGCGCCACGAAATGTGCATAAGAAGTATGTGCAAAGTCCCACTAGATTGACCTATTCAGGTCCAAACACAAGTATGTTGCCCAATACACAATGCAATAGTTTTCGTACTTATCAAATCAAAATATTAAAGTCCACAAATTACAAGACGACAAAGGAATAAGTAATGAGGTCCGAAAAATAAGTGGGTAAACTTAATCATCAAGAAAGGTAGAAGGGATACAGCCAATATAGAAAATATTTTGCTTATGGATAAATCAATTGAACAAAGAAAAGAAGGAATAACTTATAAATAACCAAAATATTGAAGTGTTTTGATAAGCTTGGGTGCAAAATGTAGTATTATGAAATTAAAAGCTTCGGGGAATAGATGAAATACTCATGGGATTCAATGACTGTATGACTTGATGAAGTGCACGAGATTATAGGACAAGGATAAATACAAGGAGCAGTTGCACAAAAATATAAGGAGCATTTTTGAAGAGCACAAGGAGCATTTGTACAAGGATAATTTATACAAGGAATATTTGAATAGAAGGATACAAGGAATGGTCACGCAGAAAGAGTTGGAAATGGGAAATATAGTATGCCCAGTAGTTTGCCCAGAAAAGAGGAAATAGATCAGAAAGTGAAGAGTGGATTGTGATTGAAGAATACAATGTCAAATATATATCTGAGTGGTAGGATGGGGCAAGGACAAAATATTTGTGTCTTCTATAGGTTGGTGCCAGACAAATTAGGTGCGTGCCTGACTGCGCAAGTTGGTGCTTGGTGACTGTGAGTTGGTTCTCATAAAAGGATTGGTGTCCTCACAGGTTGATGCATGTAAAACAATAAGTTGTGCTTATAAAGGATTGGTGTTCATGTCTTATTGGTGTCAGCAAAATCAGTGAGTGGGTGCTCAAACTTGTAATGGATATTGGTGTTTCCTAGCATTATTTGTAATAGAATGTTCTTTACATATATATAGGATTTCTCTACATATTGTTTTCCCATAGTCTTCTTTGTTTTGAAAATTTATTTTGATACATGCTATATGTGTTAATGAATGACTACATGGTATAAAAAATGCTTGAAATAATAGAAGGTATGAAATATTGATTCAGCCCCCCTCTCAGTATTTCAAAAATTGGTATCAGAGAGGGTTCCTTACAGAGAGTCTAACCACTGTCTAACCACTGGAAGGAAGATCATTGTGCAATCTAGATTTCCATGTAGATATGGATAGACAAGAAGGTCTCTCAACAAATCCAGCACCACGTTTTGATGGGTCTAATTATTCTTTCTGGAGTATAGGAATGGGAGTCTTCATATATGTCTCACTCAGAACAATTGGATGTGTTAGATGACCATTCTCATGTCCTCCACGTTGATAATCATCTTCCATCCATTGCATCAAATCATTTAAGTTTTCCATGTTTGTATATACATTTGTATCTTCTTTTATTTGCTAAAATAATAGTAGCATAATTCACCTACTAATATGGATACAAATACAATTCCATAAAATAATAACATAATTATATTACTATGGTTAAAATCTACCGAAATTCCATCGGAGATTGTATGAAATCGAACTTGGAGAGAGGAGTTTGAATATGATGCCCCTAGCATTGCATCTTGCACCTATAACATGCTCTCTCGGTTGGCTTTAGTCATCACAAAGGTAACCACCATTTTTTTTGGAAAATTGCAGCATTGGATTGATATGACCCTGCAGGTCACCACCAGAACGTGAAGCTTGTTCTACTCGAGCTAAAGATCTCCTCTTCCCAAACTCCAATAGCAAGTGATTACTACACAAATCAGCCAAATATATTTGTAGTTTGTTTCATCTCTAATTTTGTAGTAGGAAAAAAAGCTTTAGATTCATTGTGCCCACTTGTCCAACAGCATAATTGATGAAGTCTTCGTGCAATGTATATAGATTTAAGAAATCCAATAACTTTAATCAAAAGGAAGATATTCCTATCGATCTTTTGTCATGGTATTAGTAAGATGTGGAATGAAAGACTTTGGTTTCAATTAAGGTTAAAATGACATTATAGAATAATTCTATTTAGAAACATTAGTAAACCCATTTGTCCAATAATAAAATCTACCAAGTTTGTGCGCAATGTATATAGATTTAAGGAATCCTTGAACTTTAATAAAAAGGAAAATTCATTTCATATCTCATATCATTGCAATGGTATTAGTAATTAAGGTGTGGAATGAAATAATTTGATTTTAATTAAGATTAAAATGAGATGATAGACAAACCAATAATTAGATGGAAGTCTGGAAAACAAACTTTGCTTACCACATATCCAACCGCGTAATCAACAACCATCCACAACTCAACCTTTCACAGTGAAAATATAATTTCATAAATTAAAAAAAGTAAGTGATCTTGATTTGATCTTAAAAGTAGATATCACTGTGTCTATCCATGGGCATGGAAACCATTTATTGGAGGCACTTCTTCCATATTGTCAACAGTGTAGGCATCACATAGCAGAACTGCTTGTCCATGTACACAATATAAACTTCGATTGCATTTTCTCCCTGGAAACCATTTAGTAGAGGCACGTCTTCCAGATTGTCAACACTGTAGGCATAACATAGCGGAACTGCTTGTCCATGTCCACATTAACTTGGATTGGATTTTCTTCTTTTTCTCCTTTTTCCCTTTTACTTGCCAACAACTGGGATTGGATTTTCTTTTTTTTTCTCTCGTTTGGATTTTTTTTTCTCCCTTTTCCTTTTACTTGCCAACAACTTGGACTGGATTTTCTTTTTTTCTCTCTTCCACTTGCAAGGACATTTTTCTCTTCTAGATAGTAGTATTTTTCTCTTCTAGATAGTAGTAATAACTATTAGGTCTAGATGGATGGCTTTCTAAAGGAAAAGAAGATAAGAATTAAGGGAAAAGGCCGTTGGTCGAAAAACAAACTATGATACAAACAGGGCTGGGATACTTAAAACAATATTTTCTTCACTTTCGGGAATGGTTAAATCGATAATTAATCTCTACTTGCATTGATGATATTGGTGGAGTAAACCTCGTGTCTCTCATCGAAGATGTATATACTAATTAAAAACCTATAAAAAGAAAAAATAAAAACAGATACACCACTCAAATATTATTATATAATGATATGAAATCCAAAAACAAGTGCAAGCCATGCAAATTAGAACAAGATTTAATTGTTCCATGAGCTTCCAATGTAGGCATTATCATAACATATTATTGAAATCACATAACAATCTGTCCAATTTGAGATGCATTATTGTGGGAACAAAATGGATTGATTCCAATTGTGATCACAATAATACATGAATAAATCTATTATTAAATCAAACTGTATCTGTAAAACTTATAGGTGATGATGCGAAAAATCAAAGTATACCAGAAGCATGTCTCTGTTAGACCATGTATTTTCTCTTTGAAAATCATAGATTCAAATTTAGGTTAATTAAATCTAATCTTTATTTTAAGATACAAATAAATTTAAACTTCACCCACCTATCAGTATGCCAAAGAAGGGATCTTCCCAACCATAGCCCACTTACAACAAGCAGCGAACGATCAGCAGGACATTCAACACAGGCAAAAAAAAAAAGTGGGGCCAATAAGCAGTCTGATGCCTTGCCAAGATCAGAAGCCACTACAAGATTGTTGAGGTAGCATTCTGTATACTAAGCATCTCATTGCTTGTCATATCAGCCACAGAAAACTGATTATTAATGTTTTGTTCTCATCGTCTGGAAGCTCAATGAGACTCACGCTCAGTACCTGGATGCCTATATTCTACGCCATATCTTTTTTTTTTCAAGTCCAAAAAAGAATAATTTGCTATTCAATATTCAATCAAAGTTACAAAAAAGAATAATTTGCTATTCAATATTCAATCAAAGTTAAAAAAAAACAATAATTTGCTATTCAATATTCAATCAAAGTTACATCTAAGCATAATCCGATACATAAGTCCAAGTTCATAATAAAACTTCACACTGACCAAATCTGTCAGCCTACAAAAACTATATCAAAATTACAACAATTTACAGAAAAAGCATCAAAGCTTCTCTACAGAGAAAGAAAAGACAAAACTGCAAAAATACAGAGAAAGAAAAAAAACAAAACTGCAAAAATAACTAGATAACCTTCTAATCCAAAGTGTCTAGATAACTAGACACCTAGATAACCTGCAAAAATTGATGAATTTTAAGGAACAAGCTACGGCTTTCTATTCACATAAAAGTTCATACTTACAATGGACCAGAAGGTCTGAATATATAGAAGTATCATATTCTAAACTTAGACTCTTTAACTTAGACTTAACTGACTGTTGCATGCGGCTACATACAACTATGTCTTAGTTCTAACTAAGACTCATCTAACTGCTTCTTAGGAACTCAACATCTAACTGATGTCATCAGGGAGTAATTATCTCCAACACTCTCCCTTAATTACAACCGCTAAACATACTATCTAATTGCAGCTAAAACATACTGCCTCTAAGAAATTTCATCAAAAAAGATTGCCTGCTGGTCTATGTCTCAGCTAGGCTTACAAAACATCTTCATCTTGACTTTCTTTGCTGCAATGTGCTGATGCAACATCTTCTCATACTTCCTACTCCAAACTTTTAAGCTTTCAATGCTTTTCTTCTTCTTTGTGCTCCAGACTTTAAACTCTGGATATCTCTTCTTGTCATTGCATGGATTTTTCTTTTTTCCATGGCTCTCGTTGAAAAACTGGTGATCTACAACATCTTCAATGCTTCCTGCAAAATACTTGTTGCATGTTTCTTCCTCCAACTTTTCAACTGGGTACATAGCATATCTTGCTTCTTCTTCAGATTCTGCTACTACAGAATGTAAGTTGTCATCTACAACTTCTTTTGGCTTTGCAAGCCAATCCTCAATGAATGCCAAATCTTCTTCGAAACTGGTTACTTTAGCTTCGTCGTCCTTAGTTGCTACTGCTACAAAGACATCATCCACTTGATTGTCATTTTCAAGTAGGGTTACCATTTCAAACAACAATTCATTAATGAGCTTCTTTTGTTGTAGCACTATCACTCTTTCTTCATAAGAAAGGTGATCACCATCATACTCTGGTTCAAGTTCTTCATCCTCCGTTGCTAAGAGGTTATCAACTTGTCTATTTGCCTTATGCAAAGGCTCACTGGAGACTATGGACTCCTTCTCTTGAGTCCACGTCCTTCCTTCCTTATCGCTCCCTAAAAAAAATACAGAATTTGCTTCGCGCTCCCTTAATGCAAGATTTCCCTCAAATCTTAACTTTTCCTTCAATCTTAAGCTACAAACCTTTACTATGATGTAAGGGTTTCAACCTTAAAAATAAAATCGGAATATATCTGTATTTGCCAAGGCAAACCTTTACAAATCCTTTTTCAATGTGGCATCCACATAACTTTTTCAAATATCCTCAAGCCTTTATAGCTTCCTTATGGAGTAATAGTAATGTGGAACAAAGGCTTTTTATAAAACTTGAGAATAACCTTTTTTAAATATCCCTTTAATATGACGTGGATCAAACTAAAAATGCTTCTTCAAAAAGACAAGATGTCACATGCAAATAACATCTATATTTTTTAAATACTTTGACTTTCACACCTTAGATTTTCCAAGCGGATTGGCTGCTCAAGCTGTCTCCTCAAGCTTTACTTCACGGATTTTTCTTTCTCTTGGACGGAACTAACCGCACCTTCCTCAGGCTCATGCAAATTCCCTCACGCGGATCAGATTAAACAGGGGTTGCTTACCTTCAAAAGAACTGTCACTCGCAGATTTCTTCACATAGACCGGTTCTCCGATGCTGGAGTTATCTTCCTCTCTACCGTGACAGGAGTGGTGGCAGCGTCTCCTTAGCTGGAACGCTATCCAATGGCTGGCTCTTTTGATGAAACTGTGGATCTCTTCACGCGGATCGGATTTTGACAACACGCAGCTATCCAATAGCTGTCTCCAAGCTCTCTTGCTTCGCGGCCTGGTCCTTCAACAGTAATCCCTTCACCGTAGATTTCTCACGCTGATCTCTCAGCCTTCTTCAACGCAGATCTTTCAGGCAGATTGGCTGCCTTCTCATCACACAGTGGCTTCTTTTCTACACTGCACTGATTTGGGCGATCTCCTTCACTCTTATGTTCAACAAAGAAATTCTTCAAGGACCAATATGTTCAACTAGATAACCTTCGATAATTTGCTATTCAATATCTCAATCTCCCTTACACACGATTATATCTCAGCTTACAATAGATTAGGATTAATTTAACTTCTTTTCTCCATGTTATCCTTTCGTATTGCCTGTATATATTTATACAGGCACAGATCCAAAACACTATAATTCAAGAAAAAAAAAAAATCTAACCGAAATTTTATCTGATTAGAAACCAATAATCATTTCATAAAAAACGTAATCAATAATCATTTCATAAAAAAATCACAATCAATGTCAAAACGCTGTTCTGAAACCTGTATTACTTTCTGTTTTATGATGCATTTAATTTTAAATTGAAGTCAAATATTTGGAGATTACAAAAGAGAGAAATAAATAATCATGAAAGGGTGTATTACTTTCTGTTACATGATACCATTTAATTTTGAATTGAAGCCGAATCGAGGAAGATTACAAAACAGAAATAAATGTTAATAAAAACGTTGGAGAAACTGAAATGATTATTAAATACTAAGTAATATTACGAATCTGCTGCAATAGAGAAACTGATATGATTATAAAAAAAAAAATAATACTACCAATTTACTGCAAATTCCAATGGTTTCTGGAAACGACAATGATAAAGGAACTGAATGGAATGGAAAAAGTTGTACAATATTATTATTATAAATAAAGAACTGGTATAACATTATTATTATTTATAGAAACATGTAAATAATCAAGCAACGCAGGTGACAGAAGTGACTGAGTGGAAAACGGAAGGTATTGGCATAGCTGAAGGAGAGACTTGCTCTGATGTCCAACGTCTGGCCGTCATTGACCAAGCAATGGCCGCTGGATAATTTTATGAACAATTGACCAAGCAAGCCAGAGAAAAGTAAAGAATATGCAGACAGCAAACCAGAGCGAATGAACATAGAACCCTCCGTGATTACGACTGATGAGGGCGGCCATTGTTGCAAGCGCAAACTCATTCAAAGAGACAAAAATATCTGTCTGATTAATAAATCAAGAGACTTGCTCACAGTACAAACTCTAGGGTATTTGTATTCTCAGTATATACACAATTTTTACCTACTACTTGCTAAATAGGTTTAACCTCCTTATAGCTTTCTAAAGATTTATAGCTTTCTTTTATACAGCTTTATTATATTTACATTAAAGAGCTTTTATCTCTTTATACAACTCAATTCAAGTCAAGATCGTCAACTTTCAATATTAGCCGGGTCACTAATTACTAAATTTGTGAATTCATTCCAATTTTGGTATTAGCCGGGTCAGTAATTACTAAATGTGTGAATTCATTCCAATTTTGGTTTTATAGTTCTATTTTCTTGAAACCATTGTTTAATTAAAACTTTATTGAAACCATTTCATGTTTATTTATTTTTAAACTGTTGTTTAATTTATTTATTTTTTGGTGCGTTTTATGCATGTTTTATCAACGAGTCGTTTCTGCTTAGCTAGTTTATCCGAGAAATGTCACATGATTTATTTTAGGAAATTATCGATGGGTTGTTCATTATATATAAAGTGAAAATAAAAGCACGATTTAAATAATGATTCTTTATTGTTGTATTTTTTGAGTTTATGAGTTTATGGTAATTACGATAATGATTGTTGTATTTTTTGAGTTTATGATAATGACGATAATGATTTTTCGCATCTACTGGATTTTTTGAGTTTATGAGATTATGGTAATGACGATAATGATTGTTGTATTTTTTTAGTTTATGGATTTACGACAATGACAATAAGGATTGTTGTATTTTTTGAGTTTATGGTAATGCTGATAATGATTATTAGCATCCACTAGATTTAAAAAATGGTAAGAAATCAATTAGTTTTCTTTATATAAAGTGTAAATAAAAAAGTAATTTAAATATTGATTTTTGTGTTGTATTTTTTGAGTTTATGGTGATGATGATTATTATTTCTAGCATTCACTAGACTTCAAAAATGGTAAGGAACCACTCTTTATAATTTTATTTTTGTGCTTGAAAAGCATTAAGAGAAGCATTCCTAGATGAGTTAAAAGGTTAGGAAAGTGAGTATTGTAACAAATATTTTGAAATTACATTTTAATGTGTAGTACACTAGATTGCATGAGAAATTGATTTTCATGAAAGGAATAACTCCAAGCTTAAGTTTTTTATTGACGTGAATGTCTTATTTCTATAATTTAGAGAGACGTGAACTTTGAGCTTCACATTCCCAAGGTACGTGCCTGTTCATATTTGTAACAAAAGCAACTATTTACAAGGAAGCATAATGCCAAATAATTAAGTTTCCAGCATTCCCTCCTTTAATCCAATGCGGTGTTCATGAGTCGAAGCATCCTTCTGAACTTTTCAAGTTTATCTCCTCCAAGTGCTTTGGTGAAGATGTCTACAATTTGCTTATTTGTGGAACAATGTCTCAAATGAATTGTCTTGGCCTTCACAAGATATTGAATTAGATGGTACTTCTTATTGATGTGCTTGGTTCAATCATGGAATCTATGATTGTCAGCCAACTTGATTGTAGAAATGTTGTCAATCAATAGCAGAGTGGAATTCCCTATTTCTCCTGCAAATATTCAAGTATTTTCCTGAGCCAAAAAATATCCTTTGTTTCTTCTTTCACAACCACATAATGCACCTCTATTGTGGAATCTAGAGGAATTGACTATTTTTGTGATATCCACGAAACAACGCTTGATCCAAGACTCATGAGGTGACCTGAAGTAGAGACTCTAGTCCCTTTGTCGCCATCAAAGTCTAAATCAAAATACCCAATGAGGTTGAATTCATCCACCTTAGAATACTTGAGTCCAAAATATTAAGTTTCCTTCAAGCATTTTAGAACTCTTTTGGAAGTAGACCAATGTCCTTCACAAGGTTTTTGCATGAACCTAGAAAGGATCCCAACAACGAATGAAATATCTAGTCTAGTGGTGGTAAGGTATATAAGACTTTCTACAAGTTGTTTGTACTTGGTTGCATCCTCAAATTCATTCCCTTCTTTTGATGTGAGATTCGAGTTATGTTATGTTGGAGTGGAAATAGAATTACATTCTATCAGTCAAACCTATTCAACAATTGATCCGAATTTTAGGGGGATATGGTCTAAATTCGGATGTATAAGCCATTAAAGTATTAAATAGAGAGGCCACCCTCTCTCATCCATGGTATTTAGTAGCACATAGTTTTGGCCCATGGTATGGCCTCAAAACACATTGTAATAATGCTATATAAAGGCCTAGCAAGCCTTCTCATGATATCAAGTTACTCATTTTGGTTTCTCTCATATTTTCTATTGTTCATTGTCAGATTAATTAGATCTGAGTGACTTATTGATAATTAGTTTCAGAGGTGGGGATCCTCTTTGAGCCTCACCTCCCATTCATTTTATATGTTTTTGTTCATGCTTATTCTCATGCAAGATTAGTGTTTTTCATGTGAATTTTATGATAGATTTGCATGCTTAACCTCCTCCTCTCTCGGCATTCAAGCCTTCCGGGTCTCCGCCCCCAAGATCCAGATCAGTGGTATCAGAGCAGGTACGCTCTCCATCGGGACAATATTTTGAAGCATGATGCAGGTTGAACGGAGGTTCCACAACCTCTACAACAACCCATGCTTCTCTACAAACCCTTAGCATCTCTATACTCAACACTCTCACATTCATCAAACTTTGAACAGGTTCCATGGACTTCACAGGATGTTTCAGAGGTTCTACCATATCTTATCGGAAAGGTATTTCCTTCATCTCAAATGGGTATTTCACGGAATTTCATTTCGTTTCCCGGTTTGTGAGATATGCTTGCTTGAAATAGCACATGTTTGTGCATAATACGGTTGGACGTACAACAACTTTAAACAAGTGCTACAGACTCCATAGAATGTCTCACAGGCTCTACCATAGCTCATTGGAAATATCTTTCTATTAGCTAAAATGGGTATTTCATGGAATTTCATTTTGTTTTCTGGTTTGTGAGATATGTTTGTTTGAAGTAGTACATGTTTGTACACAATGCGGCCGGATGTACAACAACTTTAAACAAATGCTACAGACTCCAAAAAATGTTTCAGAGGCTCTATAATAGCTCATTGGAAATCTCTTTCTGTCAGCTAAAATGGGTATGTCGTGGTTTTCCATTTGGATTTCTGGTTTGAGAGATATCATCGATTGAAGTAACATATGTCTGCAAAATAGTGTGCGCGCATCTCTTAAACTTTAACAAACATTTTCTCAATCTTTGGGCCACCCCAGAGCAAGTATGTTATATGGATGTAAAGGTATTTTTGAGATCTCAAATGGGTCTTCAATGGAATTCAATTTCAATACATGCATCACAAGCTATGAATGAATTTGCAGCAAGACATCAACTGCACCAAAGATCAGGAATTTTCAATTTTTTAAAATCTTAATGTAATCATGGTTATGGGTTAACCACACAAAACCCATGGTTATGGGTCAACCACACAAAACCCACAGTTGTGTATTGTAATCATGGTTGTGGGTCAACCACACAAAACCCATGGTTATGGGTTAACCACACAAAACCCTTATCTTCAGTGGAAATAAGCTTGTCATTGCCACTATGGTTATGGGTCAACCACATAAAACCCACGGTTATGGGTCAACCACACAAAACCCATGGTTCCGAGTCAACCACACAAAACTCTTCTCTTCATTGGAATCAAGCTTTCCATTTCCATCATGGTTATGGGTCACCCTTGCAAAACCCACGGTTATGGGTCAACCTCGCAAAACCCACGGTTATGGGTCAACCACTCAAAACCCTTCTCTTCATTGGTAGCTAGCACATTGTAATCATGAGTTTCTTTTTAGCATGAAATGATGGGGACCATCATTTTCTAAGGGGGGAGGAATGATCCGAATTTTAGGGGGCATATGGTCTAAATTCGGATGTATAAGCCATAAAAGTATTAAATAGAGAGGCCACCCTCTCTCATCCATGGTATTTAGTAGCACATAGTTTTGGCCCATGGTATGGTCTCAAAACACATTGTAATAATGCTATATAAAGGCCTAGCAAGCCTTCTCATGATATCAAGTTACTCATTTTGGTTTCTCTCATATTTTCTATTGTTCATTGTGAGATTAATTAGATCTGAGTGACTTATTGATAATTAGTTTCAGAGGTGGGGCTCCTCTTTGAGCCTCACCTCCCATTCATTTTATATGTTTTTGTTCATGCTTATTCTCATGCAAGATTAGTGTTTTTCATGTGAATTTTATGACAGATTTGCATGCTTAACATCCTCCTCTCTCGGCATTCAAGCCTTCCGGGTCTCAGCCCCCAAGATCCGGATCAACAATTCCCCAATGTATTTCTTTTGGGAGATGAAAATGAACTTAGGATTTTGAGTTGCTTCAATTCCCAAGTAGTAACTTCAAGATGTCCCAAATTTGTCATCTCAAAGTCCTTCTTTAGTTATGTCTTTATGGATTCAATATAGCTTTCATTATTCCTTGCCATCAAAATGTCATCTACATACACCACAAGGTTTAAAAAGATCTTCCAACTTTTTTACAAACAATGTTGCATCATCAAGATTAAAGTTTTTGAAATCTAACTTTAGAATATGCTTGGTTAACTTTTTGTACCATGTGCAAAGTGTTTGTTTCACGCCATACAATGACTTAATGAGTCTGCATACCTTTTGTTCTTTCCCCTTCACAAAAAATACTTATGTCTAAGAAATGCATACATTCTCTTTCAGATCTCCATTCAAGAAAGCAGTCTTCACATCCATCTAATGAACTTTCCACCCATTTTGTGTATCCAAATAGAATAAAGTGTGGATGGTATCCCATTTTGTTGTGGGGGATAAAGTGTCTTCATTGTCAATGCCCTCCTTCTATGCAAAACCTTTCGCCAGAAGCCTCGCCTTGTGCTTGTCAAATGAGCCATTTGATCAGTACTTGTTCTTGTAGACCCACTTGCATCCAATTGGTTTGGTTCCAAATGGAGGATCCACCAACTTCCAAGTCTCATTCTTAATGAGAGAATCATACTCATTGTGCATGGCTTCTTTCCACTCATCATGAGCATCAACTTCTTCAATGGAAATAGGTTCAAGGTTAGCAAATAAATTCAATTCACAATCATATGAGACATCCAAATCTTCTACATCACTTGAATTTGAATTATCTACCTCTATTACAGCTATAGCACACTTGTTCAAGGGATTATTTAGCATTGTTGTCTCTATATTATTGGAGGTTGTAGGGTTTGTTGGTGGATCCATTAAATCTAGTGTTGCAAATATTGCAAAAATATTGTTGGTGTCACAATATATCGTGAATTTTCTATGCCGACAATAGTATTGCCATAAAAATTGTGATCTTTTTAAAATTTGAATATATCGGCAATATTTCCGAAGAAAATGGAAAATATTAGCAAAGATTTTTCGGTTTTCTTGGGGTTTTTTCCTCACTTTGAAGAGGGAAAGTAGGGGATTGAGAACAAAGGGGCTACTCACTATTACAAAGGGGTTACTCAAAGGGTGCTAGAAGGAGGTGTTTGCTTTAGATAATTAAAATTTTTGAAAAAATGAATACTTTCATATTTTTTTTAAGTTCGCTAATATTTTCCCTAATGTTTCCGATAAGGTTTTTTTCAGACCCTCAGGGATATATTTTCAAACATGGTATCTGCAACATTAATTCAATCCTTTCTTTCTCTCTTGTGATATCAATACCATTCCATTTATTGACCCTCTTTTCCTGGGTTAAAGAAAAGGTTTAGGAGCAGCAAGGCCTAGGTGTCTTCACAAGCTTTTGTAGTGGTCTTCCAGTAATTAAATTGCAAGCCTAAGAGGGATTTAAGCTAGTGTGTGTTATTGAAGTATCTGAAAAAGGATGATCTACATCCAAATCTCATATGAAGGTGTGAATAGGTCAAAAAACCTATTTGCTTCTTTCACTATTGGGATCCACACTGGGTCTTCCAAGTTCCACCCATACACCTCCTACCTCTGTAGAAGCATACACTATTGATGATGCCACTAGATTGTTGATTCTTATGATGTCCCTTCCTAATTGATCATTTGACCAAGTCCCTAGCCCATCCAGTCCCTATGGGTTTAGGAGAAGAAAACATTAATTGTTGGGATTAATTTTGAACAAGGCATTACTAGATAGGAAATTTAATATTTCTAATGTTTATGATGATCCATAGGATTTTTATTTTCATGAATGAAGTAATGTTTGAATAAATATTAATGATTATGTTTCCAAGAGGGCGCATATGAGATAATATTTTTTCCATAAGAATCTTTCCAAAGAAGGAAGTTAGAAGAAAGCAATCCAGGCTAGAAGGCGATGAAAAAGAAGGAAACTAGATAAAGCAAGGAAAAGCTGACAGAAAGCATAAATGCAAAAAAAGTAATGCAAAGCAAAAAAGAAGTGGAAAAGCATAATAAAGCAATAAAAGAAAGAAAGTAGGCTAAAAGCAGGATAAACCAACTAAAGGAGAAAGAAAAAAATAAAAGCTTCAGAAAGTAGCAAGTTCTAAATTTACTCATGAAGGAGCATTGGGCTAGGTAGCTTGCACAAGAATTTATTCAACCTATAAATTCAAGGAAGAGTGCACCATTCAAATATTTTGGATACTTATGTTTTGATGTTGATAACTCCTGAGCTCTCAATTTGACTTGGGAGATGCCCCCCTACTGCTTCAATTAGATGACTCTTAAGTTAGATGTTGGGATGATGGAATCCAACCATTGTCATTGATTTTATTACAGGTACTGAAGCTAATTAAAGTATGGCTCAAAATTCATCTAAGGTTTCTTGAATTTTGGGATCTGAATTCTCAAGTATTACAATGTTTTTTCAGTGATAATTGATTGTATCGAAATATTTCAAGTATGGGGACTATTATGAGAATCCTCTTGGATCCCATTTGACTTTATTTACTATTATGTTGAACTTATGATATCATTCATAAGCTTTTATAATGAATAAGTCTAAATTATTATGAGTTTTCTCCAACCCTTCTAGATTTGCATAGATTTTGACTAGTTTTTCAATATTGCTTCATCTTACCATCTTATGCTCAATGGATTTCAATTTTGTCAATTCCTAATGTCAACTAAGATATTAATGAACACAATCCATGTCTTATTTTTCAAATTCAATGGTGCTTTATGATGTTTGGGATATCCTAAATATTAACTAGTTGTGTAGTCCTGGAGTTACCAAATCTTCTCCATGATCCCAGATTTCACCAAACCAAGTCTGAACTATATTTTTGAATTATTATAGAGGGATTGGGAATTGGACACAATTCATACACTTCCATCAATAACTACAAGCTGTTGAGCTCCATAGAAGTACCGTGGACAATTGCCTTATACTCTTGGGTTTATCCCAACGGCTCTACATGGGCGTGTTGAGCTCAAAGAAAGTGTTGATTTAAAATTAGGGAGCTTGTATATGATTATTCTACTTTCATAAACCTTGAAGTTAACCTTTACCATGTCTTAAATGGGTTTTGGGATCTAGTTTCAGTGTTTGTATAAGTTTTCTTTAAAACTAGTCTTTGTTTTACTTCAATCTTATTCCTAGTGTTCCTTACATCCATAAAGGTACATTACAGTGGTATCTATTTATGTATATGTAACTTCGGAATGTATTTCACCTATTTATTTCATCTATGTATATTGTATTGCTATAGAGATGTTATTATTCCTCTATACGGAAGTGTTTGTATTCCTATAGAGATGTTATTATTCCTCTATACGAAAGTGTCGTCATTTATATTGTAGGTGTCGTAACTTATACTTGATGGGTTATTAGACCACCATAGTGGGGGTCGGCCCTGTCAGCATTATGTTATATGGTTAAGTTGAGGCCGACCTAGTAAAGGTTATTAGGTAAGTCAAGTCATGTATAAATATAGTGTGGGAGGCACTCTATTTGATCATTCACTTTCTCTCTCACACACTCATTGGAGAGTGGCACACTTGTGGAGGAGGAGAAGCTGCTGCTAGGAGGACTATCTCTTATGCTTGGGTTGTATCATTGCTCTATCTATCTCTGAGGAAGTTGCGGGGTTTTTCACCTTCTTGGTTTTCCCTGTTGAAACTCTGTGTCTCTTGTGTGCTTGCATTATTGTGTCCATGATTGATATGTTGTACATGTTATTCTCTCAGTTAAGATCCTAGATCAGATTGAAATTTTTGAAAAATTAACATGGTATTAGAGCTATCCTGAAAGAAGGTATGGCATGGCATTTATGACACTTGTTGCACTTGCGAAGCTAGGGCTTGATATAGAAAAAACCAGTCATCATAGAACTTTCGATATAAATCCATTTCGGCGAGGTTTCAGGATCTAAAACTCTTACAGGTCGAATATAAGATCCCCATGTACCTTGTGTCTGAAGCACAACTTCTAATTCGTTGTACTTTGTGCTTTATGACTTGTACAATGTAGGGTTTCTGCCTCTTCCAGCTCTGAGTGATAAATAGGTGACCAAGGAAAAAAGGTCATAACTTCGGCTAGGAAGCTCCAAATGAAATTTTGTAAAATGTGACAGGTAGGGAACAGACTGTACTTTCACAGGCCGAAGGTTTAGAGGCCGAAAGTGAACCAGTGACACGTGGAACTCCGTACAAGTTCGCTTTCCTGTTTTATCCCATAAACAGGTCACGTTGCGATACTTGGCATAAATCTCTCTCAGAGATTCCAATTAAGGTTAGACCTATGGGGTTGGAAATATGACAGGCCGGGATACTATAGGTAGAAGTTTAAGACCCTGTGGATTTTTAAATTCAAAGTTATGCTAGAAACAATAAGGTGCATATTTCTGTCAAAACAGTATTGGATTTTGAGCACCTTCATTCATGGCTCTGGGAATTAGGGTTTCGGAGAAAGTTGGAAATTTTGTAATCGGAGACCACAGATGAATGCTACTCATCAAAATCAAAATTTATAGACTAAGTTCAAATTTTTTGGTTGGGAAGAAGGCCGGGCTTGATCAAACCCTAGTTCGGGACTTTGATCGGAAAAGTGGAAAATTAGGGCTTCTGCAAAAGTTGGAATTTTTTAAGTCTGTGACCACAGCTGGAATCTCCTCGGAAAATTCAAAGTTTAGAGCTTTGGATCGAACTTTTTGGTTGGGAAGAAGGGTGGGCTTTATCAAACCCTAGTTCGGGATCCTGTCCATAAGATCCAGAAGTTTCAAAGGCAATTTTGAGGGGTGAAACTTTGCAATTTTCAAATTCTAAGTATACAAGCTTGATCAACTCATCAAGGCGCATCTTTCTATCCTTTTAGATGTTTAAAATTCAAAGTTTGAATTTTTAGGGTTTCTCTAACAAACCCTAATCTAGCTCCAGATCCAGTTTCTGCAAATCAAGTGGATTGGGTTAATCCTAGAAGAGAATGGATTGGTCACCTGCATAAGTGAAGATGTTCCAATTTCAGAGGGAGATAAGGCTAAGGCCTTACATAAGAAGATTACAAGCAATATCGACAAGTATGACTTATCCAGGTCTGTCTCGAGATCTGTTCATGATTAAGTGTATGGTATGTTTGTCTTCATTAAGGTTAGTACAATCTTGATTAACTTTAGACTTGTCATATCACGTTAATAAAATTATGAATGCACGATAGAAGATATTCATTGATTAGGGTTTTGACACTTATGATTGTACTAATGCATTGTGGTGTTGTATGAGGTCGATGTTGTCCGCTAACATGAAAGGTACATCAAGAAAGACAAATCATGTTCTATTTCAAGAACATATGACCATGGTGACATGAAGACAAAGGTTCATCCGTTTCCATGGATCACATAGAAGATCTAATTATGAGGTATGTATAACTTGGTTCTATAATGGTTAACCTATGAGATATGCAGGTTACTAGCACAAGTCATTGAAGAGAACAAGAAGACATTATGCGGGTATGTTAGACATAACTAGCTAGCATGCTAATCCAGGTATGTTATTCCTATATCAAGTTAGAATCCTACCTTGTATTAGGACCTCTTATATAAGTATACATGGCATGATTGATAATGATTATTCATTGAAGTTAGTAATCATGGGTTTAGGCATATTATGCTTCTTACTTTGATTGATGATATGACTAACCAGAAAAGTCCTTTGGTCAAATAAGAATATGCATGAGTAAAAGAAGTATTCCCTGAAACCTTGAATACTAATGTTTATAATCTGTGTTTGAAATGATCATGACTATACATGTTTAAGATTATTGTGTTTTGATTATACTAATGAATGTATGATTATGTATGAGATCTCGAAGGTAACACAATGATGATACTAGTAAACATGCATAGTGATCAAGGATGGATATAAGTTCAAGGACAGGTAATCCAGGAAGCAAAGATCAAGAGGGAGCACACTCCAGTAGTTTCTGCAAGGATGTAGACATTCAGACGGATTTGATCACTTCTCACAATCCACATCAGAATGGAGTTGCAGAAAGGAAGCAAAGACTGAGAGGGAGTCCACCCTACAACCAAACAGAGATAAGTATTTGAATTGTCATTTCTTGCATATTTGTTTGTTTAAATAATATTGTTCAGTGATGTATATGCTTATGTTCCTAGACTTAGGGTGTGTATTATGCATATTAGAATAATTGCATTAATGAACAGTATACTACTAATATGCATCTAATGGGTAAGTGGCCTATGGCACTGTACAACATTCCGTTGCTACTTATCTAGAATGAAACCTCTTTGCTGACATGTTGGGAGTTGTGCACACTCTTAACAATGTTCTGGTAGAGATTGGAAGGCATCTAGAAAGTTACGGGATATGGATAAATGTTGTATTGAAGCATTGGCTAAGATAATTGCATTATTGTATGACATATTTATTTATGTGTAAGAATTTAAACTGAAAACTATGAGATTTTTTCTAATCATGCAATTTAACTTGTTTTGTAGGAAATATCGTATACCATCACCTGCAAAAGAAGGACTACAACATTTGTTCAACAACAAAGTTATCTATTGAAGATATTAAAGATATTGAAGTTCCCAGGATTTGGGAAGAATGCCATGATCGAGGAGTACCAGTCGATCATGAAGAATGATGTTTGGGATGCAGCCCCAAGACCTAAAGGGAAGTCTGTTGTGACTTTCAAATGGATCTACAAGATCAAGCATGATGCAGATGGAAGCATAGAGAAATATAAAGAAAGATTTGTAGCTCGTGGCTTCTCCCAGAAAGAAGGGATTGACTATGAAGAGACCTTTGCTCCTGTGGCCAGATACACTTCCATTAGATTAGTACTTGCTCTGGCTGCAGTGATGAAATGGAAGATACACCAGATGGATGTCAAGACAACTCTCTTGAATGGTGTAGTCGAGGAGGAAGTGTATGTGGAGCAGCCACATGGTTTTGAGACACATGACAGAGAGTCATATGTGTGTAGATTGAATAAAGCCTTGTATGGCTTGAAGCAAGCTCCTAGGACTTGGTATGGTAGGATGGATAGTTTTCTATCCAGTTTGGGCTTTACCAAGTGTAAAGAGGATTCCAAACTTTACTACAAGGTTGAGGAAGGCAATCCAGTGATACTACTTTTGTATGTGGATGACCTGTTTGTTACAGGTGAGGATAGATTGATTGTCGACACGAAGAGGAAGCTTGCTGTAGAGTTCAAGATGAAGGACCTGGGGATGATGCACTATTTTCTAGGCATGGAGGTGTGGCAGAGTGCAGATGGGATCTTCCTTGGACAAGGGAAGTATGCAGTAGAGATCCTGAAGAGGTTCGGGATGATGGACTGCAAGGCCATGGCCACACCTATGGCATCGAACCTGAAGCTTCTGTGTGATGCTTCATCTGATCCGGTTGATGTCACTGTGTATCATCAGATGATTTGGTCCTTGATGTACTTGATGAACACGAGACCAGATATTTGCTTTGCGGTGAACACATTGAGCCAGTTCCTGACGGATCCGAGAGGTGTTCACCTGGTTGTTGTAAACCATATTCTGAGGTACCTGAAGGGTACAGTTTATTATGGGCTCAAGTATGATGCGAATCAAAAGTTTAACTTGGAGGGTTATGTTGATTTGGATTGGGCAGGCAGTGATGCAGATAGGAAGAGCACATCTGGGTGTTGCTTCAGTATGGGATCAGGTGTGATCTCTTGGTTTAGCATGAAGCAGTCCTGCGTAGCACTGAGTACAGCCGAGGCTGAGTATGTTGCAGCATGTTTGGCTAGTTATGAGGTAGTGTGGCTCCGAAAGCTACTGTATGAGTTATTTGATCTCCCGCTAGAGGCTACTAGTATCTTTTGTGACAACCAGAGTTATGTGAAGCTGTCTGAGAACTTGGTGTTCCACGACAGGTTGAAGCACATAGAGATCAAATATCACTATATCAGGGATATGGTGCAGAGAGGAGCAGTGAAGCTCCTGTATGTTGCGACGGATGAGCAGGTTGCAGATGTGCTGACGAAGTCATTAGCTGGAGTGAAGCTTGAGTACTTCAGAGAGAGGCTTGGTGTTCTTCAGGTTGATGACACTTGAAGGAAGAAGTGATGGACACATTTGCAGGAGCCATTCCTAGCATGGTGAGAGGAGGATCCTTACATGGCTGTGGATGTAAGCGCTAGATGATGAGCATCAGGACGATGCTCCAGTTACTGCTCTGTATATGCATCATGTTGGATGCTTGTTATGATCAGTTGAATCATGTATATGTATATGCATCATGTTGGATGCTTGTGATGATCAGTTGGATCATATATATGTATATGCATCATGTTGGATGCTTGGACCATGTATCTATATATGTATCAGGTGGATACGTTGTATGATCAGGTAGATCATGTATGGTTATATATATCAGGTGGATACATTGTATGATCAGATGGATCATGTATCTGTGTATGTATCAGGTGGATACATTGTATGATCAGGTGGATCATGTATGATGATATGTATCAGGTAGATACTTGGTGTGCATTATTTGGATGCATTATATGATCAGGTTGATCATGTGATGATGTACATCAGGATGATGTATTGTGAGTATCAGGTTTATACTTTGTGGCCGTGGACAGGTTGTGCAGGTGAGCATATAAGTAGACCTGGGATATCCGATAGGTAGAGCTGTGTGCTCGTAATAGCTCGGGATGCTCTTTCGAGGCATTTCTCTGGGAGGACATATAAGTAGACCTAGGAGATACGACAGGTAGAGATGTTTGCTCGTAACAGCCTGGGATGCTCTTTCGAGGCATTGCCCTATGGCATGTAAGTAGACCTGGGAGATCCGATAGGTTGGGATGTGTGCCCGTAATAAGCCCTGGGATTCTCTTTCGAGGCATTGCCATGACCACATGTAAGTAGACCTGGGAGATCCGATAGGTTGGGCTGTGTGCCCATGATAAGTCCTGGGATTCTCTTTCGAGGCATTGTGGTAGGGGTCACATGTGATAAGTCCTGGAGATATGGACAAGATGAAAAAGGCCTTAGATGCTCTTTAGAGATCTTGCTTAGCAAGACACTCTTTTAAGGTTTTGTGACAGTCACATGTAAGTGGACCTAGGAGATCTTGTCGGTCGTGCTTCGGCACATAAATGGTCTTGGGATACTCTTTCGAGGCATTGTGACGCACATAATAAGTCCTGAGGATTCCACAGTATGGCCAATGATGATGAAGACCTGCAGGTGGTGGGCCTACATCCAATATGAAAAAGGACTGGCTCTGTAGAACTTCCTATGACGAGTAGATCGGAGATTGACTGAAATAGCAACAGCAGTGACGATGATGATGATTCGAGGACGATGATTCACTGATGACGATCCAGAGAAGAAGACTTGTGCTAGCAGATATGTGTCGAGAAATACTTTCCTATTTAAGACGGAGTGTTGATGTATATGTAACTTCAGAATGTATTTCACCTATTTATTTCATCTATGTATATTGTATTCCTATAGAAATGTTATTATTCCTCTATACGAAAGTGTTTGTATTCCTATAGAGATGTTATTATTCCTCTATACGGAAGTGTCATCATTTATATTGTAGGTGTCGTAACTTATACTTGATGGGTTATTAGACCACCCTAGTGGGGGTCGACCTTGTCAGCATTATGTTATATGGTTAAGTTGAGGCCGACCTAGTAAAGGTTATTAGGCAAGTCAATTCATGTATAAATAGAGTGCAGGAGGCACTCTATTTGATCATTCACTTTCTCTCTCACACACTCATTGGAGAGTGGTGCACTTGTGGAGGAGGAGAAGATGGTGCTAGGAGGACTATCTCTTATGCTTGAGTTGTATCATTGCTCTATCTGTCTCTGAGGAAGTTGGGGGGTTTTTCACCTTCTTGGTTTTCCCAAGTGAAACTCTATGTCTCTCGTGTGCTTGCATTATTGTGTCCATGATTGATATGTTGTAGATATGTTGTACATGTTATTCTTTCAGTTAAGATCCTAGATTAGATTGAAATTTCTGAAAAATTAACAGTATTAAATCATGGTCCTCTCAAACTTCTCTTGGTATTGTTCAATGCGTCCTAAAATAAATTCAGATCCGAAGAAGAAAGATCCCCTGACAGAAGAAGACGGAGAAGAAGAAGTTAATTCCACTGAGGGCAAGTTTCAAAGAGGGAGTATGGATGGAAAACATGAATTTAAACTATTTGTGCCTAACATGTTGAAAGGTTTACAATACATATCTCATAACATCATCCAATCCAAGCAAGAGACCAGTTAATTCTTGGCTAAGCACCTGGGAATCAAATACCATGCCCAAGTTCATTAATGAACATAAAAAATATCTTGAAGTGCATAATGAATCCCTTGCTACATAGGAAGATCGATATGTTGAGTACCAGACATTGTGTGAAGAATGCATAAGAGCACTACCATTCAAAGATTTCTGTGAATACCTATACAAGACAAATCGAAGATGGAACTTTCGAATTCCTGCTCAGAATTTTGAATTGAAAAAGGATATTTGTAAGATCTCTTTTCCAGACTTTGATAATTCATCCAAGTGCTAGTTCTTGGATTCAAAAATTAGATACTTACTTCTAGATGAATCCTATGGTTGAGAGAGATGCCATCAAAATGGATACTATACATTTGGATGGTGAAGCAAATTATTGGTGGTTTCATGGCAAGAAAACTCTTGGACATGATCAAGTGACAAACTATGAAGAATTTACGAGAAGGTTGGCTGATATATTTGATCAAAAATATCCTGAGATCACTTTTAGAGAGATAGTGCATGTGAAGCAGACTAGAACTTTGAAATCCTAAATCTCTTATTTCCAAAGCTATTTGTAAAGGTCACTGACATATCTGAAGCTTGCTTGATCCTTTTTTCCATAAGAAGTATTAGCAGATCCTTTGAAATGTTTGTTGAAGGGCTACAGACCAACTACCTTGCAAGATGCAATGTTTAGAACAATAGATCTGCAAGATGTTATTCCAAGGACAAGATTTCCACCTAGGCCTATTGTCCCTACTCAGTTCAAGAATCAAAGGCCTCCCTTTAAGAATATTCCTAGCAATTTCAGGAAAGATCAATTTTCCAAAGACATAGATGAATTGAGGAGAAGGAAGTTGTGCTTCACCTATCAAGAACCATGGGTTCCAGGACACAAGTGCGCTAAGGGAAAATTACACTATATTGAAGTCTTTTCAGAGAGCGAAGATGCAGAGGAAGATGGATAGGTACCAGTAGATGTAGAGGAAGATGGATAGGTACCAGTAGATGTAGAAGGAGCATATAATACAACAGATGAAGAGCCTACTCCAGAAGGTAGAAAAATTTTAGTATTGACAGTAGTGCCTCGCTTCCACACTCTCAGATTCAAGGGAAAAAAATATTTTTTTTGGTGGATGGAGGTGGTACACATAATTTCATTGATGCCTCATTGGTGGAAAGAACAAATCTTCCCACAAAAAATTAAAAGGCTTCACTGTCATTATACCAGCTAATCATTTCATGGATTTCTCTAGATGGATTCCTAATTTGCAAGTAGCCATATGATATTACACTATGTAAGATAGATTTTATGTTGTTAATCTGGATGGTACTAACATGGTCCTAGGAGTGCAATGGTTTTACTCAATTGGAGAGCATACCATAAACTACAAAATGCCTGAAATGAAATTCCAAGATGTTGGTGGGAATGAGGTAGTGTTGAGAGGTATCAACACTTAACCCAAGCAAGTGGTGTCTACAGATAGTATGATATATGTTTTGCGACATGGAGACATTGAGTGTGTTGTTGAATTCCTAATTACCACTCAAGGAACTACTTTAGATATATCGTAGTATCCATAAGATATCAAGAAGTTGCTTCAAAAGCATAAGAAGGTGTTTAAGGACCTTCCACATGGTAGGCCACCAGACAAGGGAGTTGAGCATAGGATTGAATTGGGGATAGGAACATCACCTATCAAAGTCCATCCTTATAAGGATCCAAAAATATTCAAGGATGAGATAGAGAAATCCATCAAAGAACTTATTGACTTGGGATTCATTAGACCAAGCTCAAGTCCTTTTGCATATTTTCTAGTCCTTGTTAAGAAGAAGGATAGGACCATGTGCATGTGTATAGACTACAGATCCCTTAACAAAAAGACCATCAAGAAAAGATATCCTCTTCCAAGGATTAATGAATTGATGGATGAACTTCATGGAGCCGAGTACTTTTCAAAGATTGACCTTCGCTTTGCTTGCCATCAAATCAGAATGAGGGAGGAGGACATTCAGAAGATAGCCTTCCCATGTCACTATGGACACTTTCAGTTCTTAGACATGACTTTTGGCTAGACTAATGCACCAACAACTTTTCAATCTTGCATGAACAAAATGTTTAAGATGTAGCTATGTAAGTTTGTTCTTGTCTTTTTTGATGATATTATGATTTATAGTAGGACTTGGGAAGAGCATTTGCATCATTTGGACATTGTGCTAACCATCTTGGCATATCAGTATTTTTATGCTAAACTGTTCAAATGCTAATTTGGAATGACTAATATTTTATTTCTTGGTCATCTGTTATAGGTCAAATCTGCACTTCTCCATCTGTGATCACCTTGAGCTGTCGATCACACAAAATGACAACTTGGATTGAAGAGCATGATAGCCTCAGATGAGACTTTGACTTGACTCACCTTCCTGCAAGCTGACAAAACCCTAAAAAATATCATATTTTGGCATGGGCGCTACTCTTCTTAAGCAAACCAACGCATATGCCCTACTCTGTAAGCTATATAGTAGCGCACACCTCCTGGTATGTGCTACTCTACTTCAGTAAACTAGTGCATAGCATCAAAAAAGTGGCAAACGCTAGTTGTTAAACACTGTAGTTCCACGGACAAGGCATGAAACTGCTTGGTCAATGCTTCGAAAGCTACAGAATCTATTGAACCCACTATGCCATCAACATGTGGTCCAGGTTTAGGTCTGCTTAGATCAGTGTTTGATCACGGTGCATCTGGTATAATCTCATAAAGTAGCCTAGATTGTACATAAACAAGGTCTAGCTGCTGGGTCCGTAAAATTGCTTCTTCGTCTGTAGACACTCCAGAAGTAGCTACTTCCTTAGAAATGTAAGGAAGGAGTGATTTCAAATACCACTCAAGAAGAAATTCTGGAGGTATATGGGCTTTAATGAGCCTCTTCCGTCTTCGCCACTCCTGAATGTGATCAAATAAGTGAGTGGCCTTATTCTGTCTAAATGTAGACAAAAGATCTGTCCCAGCATCATACCAAATAGGAAGCTGGAAGTGGTTCATTCAGAAAAACAGTCGCGAGATCCCGAAAATTAAAAAAAGTAGCTGCAGGTAACTTAATTTACCATTTATCTGCAGTGCCGGTTAAGGTTCTTTGGAAAAGTCTCAACCTAATGGAATCTTCGTTCAACGAGTTCGAAGAACACCATAAATGGAAAGTGGTGACATGATCACCAGGGTCTTCCCCGGTTTTGCCTTTGAATTTTGAAATGTCCGAAGGTAGTTTAGTAGGAACTGGTGGCCAAGTCGCTTTATGGCATACCAGATCATTTGTTAACTTGGAAAGGTCTGGAAAATTTAGAGTTGCCAGAAATGGTAAACGAGGTCTACAAGATGGCATTTGATAAGCTGGGGTCATAAAGGGGGAACCACCCACAGTTTGACCCGTAAACTGCTGGTAGGGGTTTCCCCCAGCCACTTGCTGGGAGGGGTTTCCCCCAGCCACTTGCTGGTAGGGGTTTCCCCCGACCATCTGCTAGTAGGGGTTGCCCCTGACCATCTCCTGTTGTGTGAAAGTGTTGTTAAAATTCCCCCATCCAAATGAAAGTGGGTTAGTACTCTGAACGTTTGTCCACTGAGGCTGGGTGTTAGCCTCGCCATATTGTTGATTAAGAATGTTACCCCCCTCCTCTAGAAAGCAAAGAAAAAGGGGTGTTTCCTGCAGGTACATTACCTTGATTCATATTGTAACCTGCAAAGGCATTAAAACTAGGGGTAATCGTGGTGGACAGAACAGTCATGGTACTCATGACAGGCATGGTTGCAGAGATGTTTGGCCTACATTCAGTGTGGAAATCCAAGTACTAGGTATATGATATGGCTGTTGAGCTGCAGGAGGTGGGCCGACATTCACTGTATTACTGGGTCCAAAAGTAGGAGTAGAGGCGGATGTCAAAGCTGTTGAGCTCGGCATGCCTAACATACCGATATTAAAACTGAAAGACAGATTTGAAACAACGATCGACTGAGTCAAACTCGGTATAGCAGTGGGGGTTGGATTTACAGTATTTGTGTTCATACCTATTGTGGGAGTCTGTGGAACTCCCTGTTCGCCTCATGTATTAGTCATAATATGCCCAGGTGTGAACAAATATGCACTATAATCAGGTTGTTGGAAACCAGTGGGTAACAGAAGCGCATTGTTAAGATTAGTCAGAGGAGGATTAAAAGGAGTACTAAACTCACCAGAAGTGAGATCCTCAGTCTCTACTATATTAAAAGTTTGATGATCTGGAGTCCCAGGTTGTGGTTCCTCAGGAACCTCTATTTCACCAGTAGTTTCCAAAGGAACACTGGAGTCTGTCCTCTGTCGTCTGGGTGGCGGTAATGGTTCCACTCTAAGTACGAGAAGGTTTTGCAACCTTCTAGACCTACAAAACTATTGGTCTTCCACGATTATATAAAAATAAAACTAAGAAAAAACCTAGTGGCCACTAAGACTAGGGGGAAAACAACACACCACTAAAAAAATCCTAAGTATTCAAACCAGTCAAACAAGATGCCTTCTGGAGAAGAGTCTGGGATGATGAGGGCTAAGAACAGATCAACGAAGGATGAAGAACAGTTACCCGAGGTACACAATACAATGACTAAGGGTGCAAGCGCTGGAATCACCCAACCGCCCTCCCAAAGACCTGCAAGGGATTTCCTCCCATGTCTATCCTAAGTACAACAGCTATAATCCCTTGCTGTCACTTGTGTATGATCCTATAGGTCTGATACTAAGGATACCATAAGTACGAAATATCTTGGGGGGATAGTCGTCAGCTTGATCAAAACGCATGGGAAGGGTAACAAAGCCCGAAATCCATATGAACCCCCGTATGTGAATCGACCCTGGTTTATAGTTGAAGGGAAAAGTGCGAGGATATCCTCAACAAATCCGGTCTTCCATGACCTCGTGCTTAGCTCTAGTTTTAGTAGAGTTTCCTAGGAATATTTGATACAAATGGGTTTTCCTATATGACAATCGCACTACGATTTTTGAGTAATGAAACAAGCTTCGAGTAATTTAAGGTGTTTTAAGCTCGAAACTCTAGCCTATACTAGTTGGTGTTGTGTATCCCTAGAAAGAAACTCGTTTCTAATTGATTTTATTAAGATTCTTTTTAAGGTTACTTTTTACTCAATGGGGTAGTGCATTGTGTGATGTGGTTGCAACAGAAAGTGAAGTGCATAAAATGAAACAACTTTCAACAACAAAAAGACTTTTTATTTTTCGTTTTATATCCCTTCCAAATTGAAGAGTAAGCAAACCTAAATAAAGCTTTCTTTTTTGTTTTCTTTTCAAATTCTGAACAAAGTAAACTATACTACTCTACAAAGATTATAAGCCTTACTATTCTAAGCTACCAAACTTATTTTGCTTTTTCTGTTATATATGAACGAAAAAGAACTTGAAAGAGGAAGCAAGTAAGACCTACAAAAGATGTGCAAGTATGGAAAAATTACTCTAAAGTTCACAACAATCGAATCAATGATCCGACAAAGACTTGTCCTACGAGCTTTTTCAAAGGAAAAAGCTCTTGAACTTGGAAACAAAGTGGGGAGAAAACAAGGATGAAAGATGCTTATGACTGGAAATCAAACTTAGAAGAATGCTCCAAAGCACCAAACCCTAAACAAGAACACTAAGCCAAGTAGTAGGTATGAAAGCGAACTAAAGAAAACCTTACTAGCACAAAGGTTCAAAGGTGAAGCAAACTAGAGTACTTCAAACTCACTTAATACTGGAAATGACAGCGAGGTCAAGAAATGTCGGGACTCAAAAAACTTTGGAAGACACCCCAAAGACTCCAAAAATGGGTCAAAACCCTAAATCAAAGGATGAAACACCTAAAGAGCATACAAGTGTTGCAACAAACAACAAATGCTAAGCACAAAGGTTTGTAGGTCAGCAACACACTACTAGGGTATGGATAAGCTATTGTGTTCACTAAGGGACAATGCACAGTCTCCAAAAAGAGTCACAAATGAACCAAACAATTCAAAAGTAAACAAGTGACCAAAAGATGACCTAAAGGAATCAAAAGAGGCTAATGAGGCTCAACGAAGGATTACAGACCTCAAAGACCAGTCAAGAAGACCAAAAAACAAAGTTAGAAACCCACCCAAATAGGAAAAAAAACTCAACCCTACTTCAAACAGAGAGCTACAGGAATGTGCCCTACTGTGCAGTAGGAAAACTAGTGCATTTGGGGATGTGTGCGCTACTGTGCAGAGGCAAACTGGCGCATATGCACTACTGTATGTATAGTAGAGTAGCACACAGGTATTAAAAAGTCAAAAACTAACTTTGAAGAGGTGTAAAAAGACTGAGTCAAACAAAGGGAAGTAGGTAGGGTCAACCTACAGGGATTCTTAGAATATTAAAAGGGTTAAGAAGTACTAGAAAGACAACAAGAAGGGTTTCCTAGAGCATAAAAAACAACCTCCCCAGCAGAGTCGCCAGTCTGTTAGCGGGAAATACTACCCTATAGTGAGGAAATAGACACTATCAACTTAAGGGGGTGACAGGTAAACATACTGATTGTATTACAGAAGCGTTTATAAAGGGAAATAGATCAGAGACCTTGAGGACATACCTTATGAACGAAGTTTGATCCTAGCTTGTGTCCAACCTTGCGCTCGATCTCCCGTCCGATAAACCTGCAACACAAAGACCTTTCTCAGCGTATCTTGGCCAATATAATAATGATGGAATTGAAAAGTAATTCAAACATCAAGCATTAACCAACATTGATCCAAACAAATACATAGTCCATTAAGCATTTGATTTGGGACGAGAAAGATGTTTCAACCTTTTATTGTCAAAAACATGTGAATAATACAAAGTATACCTGACTTTGTAGCATGCTCATGCAACCTGATCCTAGGTTCCTACTCCTCTCTGACTTCAAAGTTTCTCCAGCATAACCAACTTCAATACAAGCTTCTCATATAAGAAGAGTCTCTCTATGGCACTCTTGTCTAGCCCCTCTCTTCAAACCTCCTTGTATTTATAGGACAAGGTAGGTAGTTCAGGTCGAGAGGTGGTTGAAGGGGAAGTTGGGGAAGTTGGGAAACCAACTGCAACTAATCCCTATTTGTCAAATTAATATTTTTTTTTTTTATCATATTTTAAGATATGCGCGACTATTTCACAGTGGAGTAGCACCCAACATGCAACTACAGTGTTTAACAACTAGCGTTTACCACTTTTTGATGTTGTGCGCTAGTTTACTAAAGTAGAGTAGCGCATACCAAGAGGTGTGCACTACTATATAGCTTACAGAGTAGGGCATATGTGCTGGTTTGCTTAAGAAGAGTAGCGCCCATGCCAAAATAGGATATTTTTTAGGGTTTTGTCAGCTTGCAGGAAGGTGAGTCAAGTCAAAGTCTCATATGAGGTTATCATGCTCTTCAATCCAAGTTGTCCTTTTGTGTGATCGACAGCTCAAGGTGATCATGGATGGAGAAGTGAAGATTTGACCTATAACATCATCTGATTGGGAAAGAAGGGGTTAAGGTTCACATGCAGAAAATCCAAGATATTTTTGATTGATCAAGCCCAAGGAATATAATTGAATTGAGGGGTTTCATTGGTTTGTGTACTTATTACCAGAAGTTTGTCAAAGGATTTTCAAAGTTGTCATATCCATTGACAGATATCACTAAGGAAGGATCATTTAGTTGGTCAGAACAAGTTGAACAATTATTCAAGAGAATGAAAGAGGTAATGAGTAGTTGTCTAATTCTTGCACTTCCATATTTTTCTCAACCATTCATACTTGAATGTGATGCTTCAAGAAATGGGATTGGAGCTATTTTGATGCAAAACAACCATCCCATAGATTTTTATAGTGGGAATTTGCACCCAATTGAAATACTTTATTCAATCTATGACAAAGAAATGTCGGCCATTATGCATGCATTGGTCAAGTTCAAACAATATTTGGTGGGGAGTAAATTTGTGGTCAAGACTAATGATAACTGTTTGAAGCATTTCATGTCACAAAAGGAGTGGAATGATAGGAAACAAAAGTGGGTAAGAAAAATCCAATCCTATGATTTTTATATTGAATACAAGAAGGAAAAAACGAATGTGGTTGCAGATGGACTCTCTAGAAAACCAGCCCTTGCAGTCATGAAATTTCATAATGATTGGAAGGTACAACTAGTAGTAGAATATTCTAAAAATCAGTTTGTTTGTTATTTGATGGGATGATATATGATGATGGTTATAAGATCCTTAATGAGGTCATCTGCCACAAAGATAGAATCTTCTTGGTCCTAGAATCATCTTTGAAAAATAATATTGTAGAAGTTGCTCATGACGCACCTCTAGCTGGAAATCTTGGTTTTCTGAAAACTTACAAGGTAAGAGAAAGGTTCTCTTGGAAGGGCCTAAAGAATTATGTGATGGAGTACGTGAGATCATGTGTGGAATTTCAACAAAATAAAGTGGAACGCATTAATATTGTTGGTCTCTTATAACCACTACCCATTCCGGAGCAAAAATGGGAAAGTGTATCAATGGACTTCATCACCGGTTTACCTAAAAGTCAAGGTAAAGATTGGATTTTTGTTGTGGTAGATAGGGTAATAAAATTTGCAAATATTTTTGCTTTCACAAGCACTATTGCAGCAAGCCACATGGATTAAATTTTCTTCAGAGAACTGTTCAAATGTCATGGTATGCCCAAATCCATCATCAGTAATAGAGATAGCAAATTTACCATTAGTTTTTGGCAAGAATTATTCAAGCTAGCGGGAACAAGATTGGACTTCAGCACAAGCTACTAAGGCTAATGGCCAACCTGAAAGGGTGAATCAATGGCTTGAGAGATATCTTAGAAATTATGTTTCAGGATAGCAGAAGGCATGGACTACCTGGTTACACGTAGGTGAATTCTTCTATAACACAACTTTCCATCTATCCATAGGTATGAAACTGTTTAAAGGATTATATGGAGCTGATGCCCCAACATTTGCAAATATGATGTTTGGATATTGTAGGGTGCAAAAGGAAAAGGATTGGCTCCAAGAGAGATAAGACATACTGCAAGAAATCAAACACAATTTGCAGGCTGCATAGGACCGACACAAGGTATATGCAGATAAGCAGAGAATAGAGTGAACCTTCCAACAAGGTGGTTTAGTTTATTTGAGGTTGCAGCCATATAGACAATCTTCATTGAAGTAAAAAGGGGTGGAAAGTTGTAGCCAAGGTTTTATAGACCATACAAATTTTTGAGGACGATAGGTGAAGTGGCATATGAGCTAGAATTGCCTCTAAAAATCGATATACACGTTGTATTTCATGTGTCTTGTCTTAAGAAAGAAATCGGGCAGCAAGTAATAGTTTCAGACGAGTTGCCTCCCAATGATGATAAGGGATATTTGGTGTTGGTTCCATAGTGTATTTTTTGGATATGAGAGAGGAGGTTGAGAAACAGAACTATCACATAATATTTGGTGCAATGGGAAGAGCTTCCTAGTGAGGATGCAACTTGGGAAGGAGAGCAGATTTTACAATATCCAGGATTGAAATTGCTTGGGGACAAGCAATATCGAGAGGAGAGTACTGTCATGTCCCTTCCGAAGTGATCATTTGACCAAGTTGCTAGCCCATACATTCCCTATGTATTTAGGATAAGAAAACATTAATTGTTGGGATAAATTTTGAATAAGGAATTAGTAGCTAGGAAATTGAATATTTATAATGTTTGTGATGATCCATAGTGTTTTTATTTTCCCAAATAGAGTAACGTTTGGATAAATATTAATGATTATGTGGCGAAGAGAGTGCATAGGAGATAATATTATTTCCATAAGAATTTTTTCAAAGAAGGAATTTAGAAGAAATCAATCTAGGATAGAAAGCAATGAAAAAGAAGGAAACTAGATAAAGCAATAACAAGCTAGTAGAAAGAAGAAAAGAAAAAAAAGAAGTGCAAACCAAAAAAGCACTGGAAAATAAGACTAAAGCAGTAATAGAAAGAAAAGCAGGATTAAAGCATAAAAATAGTGGAAAAACAAAATAAATCAGTAAAATCAAGAAAGCAGGATAAAAGCAGTAAAGCATGATAAAGCAAATGAAGAAGAAATCAAAAAAGAAAAGCTTCCGAAGAAGTTATTAATCCTATAAAATTAAGGAATATCACACTATTCACATATTTTGGATAATTATGTTTTGATGTTGATATCTCTTGAGCTCTCAATTTGACTTGGGAGATGTGCCCCTCGTCATAGCTAAGAGATGTGCCCCTGTTGCTTCAACTCGCTAACTCTTCAGTTAGATGTTTGTATTATGGAATCCAGCCATTGTAATTGATTTTATTGCATGTCTTGAAGTTGATTAAGGTCTGGTTCGAAATTCATAGAAGGTGTCTTGAAGTCTGTGATCTGAATTGTCAAGTATTCCAATGTTTTCAGTGACAATTGATTGTATTGAAAGATGTCAAGTCTTGGGACTATTATGAGGATATTTTTGGATCCCGTTTGTTTTATTTATTGTTATGTTGAACTTATGATATCATTAATAAAATTTTATAATGAATAATTCTTAATTATTATGAGTTTTCTCCAACCCTTCTAGGTTTGCATAGATTTTGACTAGTTTTCAGTATTACTTCAGTTTACCATTTTATGCTCAATGGATTTCGATTCTTTCAATTTCTAATGTCAAATAATATATTAATCAACACAATACATGTATGATTTTTCAAATTTTATTGTCCTTTATGTTGTTCGAGAGATCCTGACTATTAACTAGTCGTGTAGTCCAGGTGTTACCAAATCTTCTCCATGATCCCATATTTTACCAAACCAAGTAGGAACTATATTTTTGAAGTCTTATAGATGGATTGGGACTTATACACAATTAATACACTTCCATCAAGCACTAGAATCCATTGATCTCCACAAAATTACCATGGACAATTGCCTTGGACTCTTGGGTTTAGCCCAAGGGATCTACACAGGGGTGTTGAGCTCAGAGAAAGTGATGATTTCGAATTAGGGAGCTTGTATAGGCTACTACTACTTTCATAAACATGTAATTTAACCTTTACCAAGTCTTAAAGGGGTTTTTGAGTTTGGTTTCAATGTTTGTACAAGTTTTCTTTGAAAGTAGTCATTGTTTTTATTCAATCTTCTTCCTAGTGTGCCTTACATCAAAAAAGGTACATTACAATTATTCCTTGCCATTTATTTGAACATCATAATTAGTCATAGAATATTTTAACTAGACTTTTCAAAACCATCTTGGGGAAGGGTGATTCCACGAAGGTGGTTCACCATTTTTGGTGTGCGGGAGACAAAAAATTTGTTTTCCGCACCCTCGATCGAGATCTTTTCAAGCCCTCGATCAACGTTTTAAAATATCGATCGAGGGTTTGAAAATAACTCGATCGACGGCTTCAAAAGACCTTGGTCGAGGGTTTTTAAATAGCTCGATCGAGGGCTAGGTTAGACCCTCGATCGAGCTTTTGCTCGATCAAGGGCTTGGTTAAACCCTCAATCAAGCTATTGCTCGATCGAGGGTTTGAGACAAAAAAAAAAACAAAAAAAAAACAAACAAACAAACAGGGCCCGACCGGCCGACTTGGCCCTGTTCGAAAACGATAGTGCATAATGAGCGACAAGGACGGGACGAAGGCCCTCGACCGACGATCCGCAACCAGCACACCATGCCACGCCACACCCCACGCCCAAATCCACCTCGCCATGGCTTCGAATCCACAAGGTAAGTGGAATTCAACCCTGTAATTTGTTTTTTAAGAAAACTTAAATTTTAAATTTTATTTGTTTTGTTATTTGTTTTTAAAAAAAGCCCTAAATTTTATTTGTTTTGTATATAAAATTGTGTTTTTTTTACAAAACGTAAATTTTATTTAGTTTTTATCAATTTGTGAATGTAACCATTGAAAACGAGAAACCAAAAACCATTGAAACTAAAACCACCATCGAAACCAAAAACCATTGAAACTAAAAACCACCATTGAAACCAGAAACCATTTAAACCAAATACTATTTGAAAAAAAAAAACCATTCCAAAACATATTTTTTTTTAAATTTATGTTGTATTTATTTTTTAAAATTATTAATATTTATGTTTATGTCAACCGGTAGCATTTCACTGCATAAATGCTACCGGTTTTATTTTAAAATGTGTTTTGACAAGCAGAAATGCTGCCCATTTTTTTTCAATCCTCTGAGAACGCCAAGAGGATTGAAAAAAAAATCATATTAGGTTGTCGGATTAACAAAAACCATTAACATTAAAAAAAACTCAACAACACCACAGTGACATGTAGAAAACTCATTTGGTCTCCATCTATAACCTTAGATTCAATGTTAGTTTGGAAAACAACCTACAATTTCTCTAATGGAAAATCCATAATTAAGTAAGTAGCATCATTATTATTAATTTATTTAATGAGATGAAGTGTCATTTTTATTGTTTATCACATAATTATCATGTATATTTTTATAGTTATACATATATCATATAAATGTTTATATATAATAAACATATATATATATATACATTTTTAAATTTTTTAATAATATATATTATATAACATTTTAAAAATAAATATTTAAATATTACAATTTTAAATTTAAATATGTTTATTAAATTCAATATTTAATAATATAATGATATGTTAATATAAACTAATAATTTTATGTTAATATAAATTATAAATATATTGAAGTTCAAAAAAATCGTTTTCTTAAAATCAAAGCTTAGGTCTAATACCTCAATAATCATCACATTAAAAGCTATCCAAACACATTTAGGTGCATACAACATGTCCATATAAAGATGACAAAAGCAAGCGCAACAACATCTTATATTATTAAGATTTGACATACTCCCTTTGCCATGGTCTAAATGTCATAATATAATGTGTCAATTTTTAGGTATTTCTTTAGTTGATATGAATATATCAAAATATATCTCATATATATATTAATTTACAAATCTTTAATCTTATCAAAAAACCATTTAATCATATATATATATATATATATATATATATCCAGAAAGGTACATTACAGTGGTATCAAATCATGGTCGCCTCGACCTTCTCTTGGTATTGTTCAATGCATCCTAAAATAAATTGATATCCGAAGAAGAAAGATCCCCTGACAGAAGAAGAAGGAGAAGAAGAAGTTAATTCCACTGAAGGCAAGTTTCAAAGAGGGAGTATGGATGAAAAAGATGAATTTAAACTATTTGTGCCTAACATGTTGAAAGGTTTACAATACATATCTCATAACATCATCCAATCCAAGCAAGAGACCAGATAATTCTTGGCTAAGCGCCTATGAAACAAATATGGATAAGGGAGCAGTAGTGGATCTCAAAATGATGAAATGAAGATCACTGGTGGATCTATATTTTCCAAAATAGGGCCTCAAAATTTCCCTAATGAATTCAAGAGTGAAATAAAAATTCAACCTCGGTCTACCATGCCCAAGTTCATTAATGAACATAGAAAATATCTTGAAGTGCATAATGAATCCCTTGCTACATAGGAAGATCAATATGCCGAGTACCAGACATTGAGTGTAGAATGCATAAGAGCACTACCATTCAAAGATTTCTGTGAATACCAATACAAGACAAATCAAAGATGGAACTTTCGAATTCCTGCTCAAAATTTCAAGTTGAAAAAGGATATTGGTAAGATCTATTTTCCATACTTTGATGGTTCATCCAAGTGCTAGTTCCTGGATTCAAAAATTAGATACTTACTTCCAGATGAATCCTATGGTTGAGAGAGATGCCATCAAAATGGATACTCTACATCTGGATGGTGAAGCAAATTATTGGTGGTTTCATGGCATGAAAACTCTTGGACATGATCAAGTGACAAACTATGAAGAATTTACCAGAAGGTTGGCTGATATATTTGATATAAAATATCCTAAGATGACTTTTAGAGAGATAGTGCATGTGAAGCAGACTAGAACTCTGAAATCCTAAATCTCTTATTTCCAAAAGCTATCTATAATGGTCACCGACATATCTGAAGCTTGCTTGATCCTTTTTTCCATAGAAGTGCTAGCAGATCCTTTGAAATTTTTGTTGAAGGGATACAGACCAACTAACTTGCAAGATGCAATGAGTCGAACAATAGATCTGCAAGATGTTATTCCAAGGACAAGATTTCCACCTAGGCCTATTGTCCCTACTCAGTTCAAGAATCAAAGGCCTCCCTTTAAGAATATTCCTAGAAATTTCAAGAAAGATAAATTTTCCAAAGACATAGAGGAAGTGAGGAGAAGGAAGTTGTGCTTCACCTGTCAAGAACAATGGGTTCCAGGACACAAGTGTGCTAAGGGAAAAGCACACTATATTGAAGTCTTTTCAGATAGCGAAGATGACAAGGGAGATGGATAGGTACCAATAGCTGCAGAAGGAGCATATAAGACAATAGATGAAGAGCCTACTCAAGAAGGTAGAAAAATTGTAGTATTGACAGGAGTGCCTCACTTCCACACTCTCAGATTCGAGGGAGTGGTTCAAGGGAATTTTTTTTTTTTTTGTGGATGGAGGTGGTACACATAATTTCATTGATGCCTCATTGGTGGAAAGAACAAATCTTCCCACAAGAAATTTGAAGGCTTCACTATCATTATACCAGGTAATCATTTCATGGATTTCTCTAGATGGATTCCTAATTTGAAAGTAGCCATATGATATTAAACTGTGTCAAATAGATTTTATGTTGTTAATCTGGCTGGTACTAACATGGTCCTAGGAGTGCAATGGTTTTACTCCATCAGAGAGCATACCATAAACTACAAAGTGCCTGAAATGAAATTCCAAGATGTTGGTGGGAATGAGATAGTGTTGAGAGGTATCAACACTTAACCCAAGCAAGTGGTGTCTACACATAGTATTATATATGTTTTGAGACATGGAGACATTGAGTGGGTTGTTGAATTCCTAATTACCACTCAAGGCACTACTTTAGATATATCCCAATATCCACAAGATATCAAGAAGTTGCTTCAAAAGCATAAGAAGGTGTTTTGGGACCTTCCACATGGTAGGCCACCGGACAAGGGAGTTGAGCATAGGATTGAATTGGAGATAGGAACATCACCTATCAAATCCATCCTTATAAGGATCCAAAAATATTCAAGGATGAGATAGTGAAAACCATCAAAGAACTTATTGACTTGGGATTCATTAGGCCAAGCTCAAGTCCTTTTGCATATTTTCTAGTCCTTGTTAAGAAGAAGGATAGGACCATGTGCATGTGTATAGACTACAGATCCCTTAAAAAAAAGACCATCAAGAACCGATATCCTCTTCCAAGGATTAATGAATTGATGGATGAACTTCATGGAGACGAGTAATTTTCAAAGATTGACCTTCGCTCTGCTTGCCATCAAATCGGAATGAGGGAGGAGGACATTCAGAAGATAGCCTTCCCGTGTCACTATGGACACTTTTAGTTCTTAGTCATGACTTTTGGCTAGACTAATGCACCAACAACTTTTCAATCTTGCATGAAAAAAATGTTTAACATGTAGCTATGTAAGTTTGTTCTTGTCTTTTTTTATGATATTTTGATTTATAGTAGGTCTTGGGAAGAGCATTTGCATCATTTGGACATTGTGCTAACCATCTTGGCATATCAGTATTTTTATGCTAAACTGTCCAAATGCTAATTTGGAATGACTAATATTTTATATCTTGGTCATATGATTGGGAAAGAAGGGGTTAAGGTTCACATGTAGAAAATTCAGTCTATTTGGATTGATCAAGCCCAAGGAATATCATTGAATTGAAGGGTTCATTGGTTTGTGTACTTTTTACCGGACTTTTGTCAAAGGATTTTCAAAGTTTTCATATCCATTGAGAGATATCACTAAGGAAGGATCATTTAGTTGGCCAGAAGAAGTTGAACAAACATTCAATAGAATGAAAGAGGTAATGAGTAGTTGTCTGATTCTTGCACTTCCATATTTTTCTCAACCATTCATACTTGAATGTGATGCTTCAAGAAATGGGATTGGAGTTGTTTTGATGCAAACCAAGCATTCCATATATTTTTATAGTAGGAATTTGCAGCCACCTGATATACTTTATTCAATCTATGACAAAGAAATGTCGTCCATTATGCATGCATTGGTCAAGTTCAAACAATATTTGGTGGGGAGTAAATTTGTGGTCAAGACTGATGATAACTGTTTGAAGCATTTCATGTCACAAAAGTTGTGGAACGACAGGAAACAAAAGTGGGTAAGAAAAATCCAAGCCTTTGATTTCTATATTAAATACAAGAATGAAAAACGAATGTGGTTGTAGATGCACTCTCTAGAAAACTAGCCCTTACAGTCATGAAATTCCATGATGATTGGAAGGTACAACTAGTAGTAGAATATTCTAAAAATCAGTTTGTTTGTGATCTATTTGATGGGATTATATATGATGATGGTTATAAGATCCTTAATGATGTCATCTACCACAAATATAGAATATTCTTGGTCGTATAATCATCTTTGAAAAAGAATATTGTAGAAGTTGCTCATGACGCACCCCTAGCTGGAAATCTTGGTTTTATGAAAAATTACGTGAAGGTAAGAGAAGGTTCTCTTGGAAGGGCCTAAAGAATGATGTGATGGAGTATGTGAGAGCATGTGTCAAATTTCAACAAAATGAAGTGGAACGCATTAATCTTGTTGGTCTCTTATAACCCTTACCCATTCCGAAGCAAAAATGGGAAAGTGTATCAATGGACTTCATCACCGGTTTACCTAAAAGTCAAGGTAAAGATTGGATTTTTGTTGTGGTATATAGGGTAATAAAATTTGCAAATATTTTTGCTGTCACAAGCACTATTGCAGCAAGCCACGTGTATGAAATTTTCTTCAAAGAATTGTTCAAATGTCATGGTATGCCCAAATCCATCATCAGTAATAGAGATAGAAAATTCACCATTAGGTTTTGGAAAGAATTATTCAAGTTGGTGGGAACAAGATTGGCCTTCAGCACAAGCTACTAAGGACAATGGCCAACCTGAAAGGGTGAATCAATGGCTTGAGAGATATCTTATAAATTATGTTTTAGGATAGCAGAAGGCATGGACTACCTAGTTACACTTAGGTGAATTCTTCTATAACACAACTTTCCATCTATCCATAGGTATGCCACCGTTTAAAGGATTATATGGAGATGATGCCCCAACATTTGCAAATCTGATATTTGGATATTGTAGGGCGCAAAAGGAAAAGGATTGGCTCCAAGAGAGACAAGACATACTCAAAGCACTCAAACACAATTTGTAGGTTGCATAGGCCCGACACAAGGTATATGCACACAAGCAGAGAACAGACTGAACCTTCTAAGAAGGTGGTTTAGTTTATTTGAGGTTGCGGCCATATAATGTTACACATAAATCTTGCTACCCTGAGATTCAGTGTAAACATCCCTGATGTTCCTCTGAGTAAGTCATCCATTTGGAAGATATGCAAACCCTTTTATTCTAGGTTTTGAGAGGTCGTCGCAGGTGGTCCTTATGCAACCTGGGACATCGCAGGTTGTCCTCTTTAAGCCTACGATGATGTCAGTTAATTGACTAAAATAGCTTCTTCGAGCCCATTTTCGAAGGTAGATGACATGGATCCCTATCCTTGACCTTTTGGAGAGCTGGCACTCAGTTCCTAACCTCTTGGAAGGATCCCCTATCTCTCTACTACCATATCTAAACCTACTCTATCCACGTAGTCCTATATAAGTGAAGCTCATTCCCATCCCAAAGGGGAGGAAGTCTATAGTGTCTACATGTTGGTTAAATTACCTTAGGAGAGATCTATACTCATCTATTGGGAGACTCACACTTCCTTGGGAGGCTTTGGCATTGGCTTGACCGGAGAAGGATTGTTACGTTAAGTCATTGGTTGTAATCTTTTCATCCTATGTATTTCCCTTTCAATAGAGTAATATAAGTGCTTTCCACCAAAAATATCATTGTGTTGATGATATCTTGTGTAGTTTGCTTACTTAACTGCTTACTTATATCTATTATTGCGTAGATGCGTTTTACTTGTTTTTGTTGTCTTGTTATCTTGACAGGTTTTGCAGCTCAGATCTGAAGATGGTCAAGTTTGGAGCAGCATTCAAGGAGAAAGGATCAACGATATATAAGGTAAATGCATCTAGTTCCTTGATCTCTAATTAGATCTAGCAGAGTGATTTTTGTTCTGTCTCTATTTGTTCTAGACTCACGTTGAGCTAGGGAGATCAGGGCTCGAGTCCGCTCTTGGTAGATTGTCTGTCAAACAAATCTGGTGACCATAGTGGGGAAGTACATTGTTTGTAGTTTTCAATTTGAATGCCATTTTCAGTTGATTGCTTTTGCAAGCCATCTTATTTTCCTTCTAAGCCTTGTTTCACCATCAGATCTTCATTTTGAAGAGTTTGTAGTCGTCCTATGAGTTTGTACTCACCATCCTCAAACCATTTTATTGCTCCTTTTTCGGAGATTTGTCGATCCTTGAACTTGGATCTCCCCCGTCGCACCTAGGCAGTGCAACTAGAGCACTAATTTGGTCTTTTTTCTGTTTCTTTTGGCCTATCGTCGCAACCCATCCATTAGTGTTTTGCAACATCGTTGCAATTCCCGCACTAGTGACCTGCGACGGTCACTCTTGGTACAAACAGAGACTACACCGATTTGTCAAAATTGACTTAAGGGCATCCCCTCTCGATTTTTTATTCGAGTCTTGGTTTGGTGTGCAAACTCCCTATGTGTTGCAAGATCCAGTCAGAGACCCCATCTTTGGTTTGTGTTTTAAAGTGTTTAGTTTCATTTGGAGTTGTTTTGGGTTCTGCCTTGGAAAAGTCTGAGATTGGTAGTGGTGGACACTTTTGTCTCCCCCAACTGCATCCACTCACCCTTGCATTCCCTCCTCTCCTTGCCGGACCTGGTCATTGTATTGGATCGGTTTCAAAACCTCATTTGCATACATGTTTGAGCCTTGCTTGCTTTAGTGTTGTTTGCTACTGATTGATTTTCAGTGTTTGTGTGTATTTTCAGTCCATGTGAATGGTTGTCATTTTCTTGGGATTTTCTGAGTAATTGAAGTGCTGCAACTAATCTTTTGTTTCGATATTTATGTTTAGAAGCATCGATGTTATCAAATTGTCATTTTGGTACATCCATTGAAGAATCAAAAGTGCTTTATTTCCATCATTTTTCAAACTCATTTGAAGAATTGTTTGTGCATTGGAATGTACCATTCATAGATGTTTTGGAAAAGTTGAAAGCAAGTGTGATTAGTTGTGTTTTTCATGAATTATGAGTTGCTCATTTTCTTGAAAAATTCAAGTAGATATCAAGTTTTGCAAAATTCACTAGTACCAAATTGAGAGATAAGTGACTAGGTGACTAAAACATTTAGTCACCACACTTTTTTCAAGGGATAAATGACTAAAATTGAGCAATTTTAAGTGAGCCAACTAAAAACGACTAAGATAAATGATTAATTTAGTCACGGGATAAAATATACGACTAAATAACAAGTGACTAAAATAAAAATGACTAACATAAATGACTAATTTAGTCACATGAATACAAATATGACTAGATAACGACGACTAAGAATATGACTTAGTCCTTTATGTTAGTCATTTTTAGTTATGTCACCCTGACAATGGAAAATTACAAGTTTGATAATGAATTTGTACAATTTACTAAATACTAACACTGCAGATGGATTCAGAGACCCCTTTACAAAAGGGGTCTCTGAATCCATCTACAGTGTTAGTATTTAGTAAATTGTAACATTATATATGGATTTAGACATCCGATTGACGTTAATTGTGTCACTCGGAAATGTAAAATTGCAATTTTGACAATGTAATGTTACAATTTACTAAATTTTAACATTGTAAATGGATTTAGAGACCCTCGGTTTTAACACTACAGATGGATTCAGAGACCCTTGGGTCAAGGGTCTCTGAATCCATCCGCACTGTTAAAATTTAGTAAATTGTAACACTTTTTTGAGAGGTCATCTCATTTCTAACCAACAAAAGGGCTCATGAAACTATGCATGGTAAGTGCTTATGATCTTTTACCACTTATCTTATATCTAGTTCCTCCATACAAATAACTAAGGAATTTCCTTTTGTTTTTTCTTATTTGATTCTCCAAAACCTCCTTACTAAATAGTAACCTAGGGGTGATTGAGTGTGTCATCTATCTTCATTTCAAAGGAATGTATTAGCTTAGCTATTTTCTGGCAATTGTACCATATACTTAATGATGAAAGGAAGAGTTTCCGCTATCCTTTTTTTTTTCAAGAAAAAAAAGAAGTAACTTGTTATTTATTAAAATCAAAGTTACAGAGGTCTATACAAAAATGACTTTCCATATCAAAACATAGAATATTGCATAGTTCATACACAAGCTATATATTTGACATGATGATCTCTTGATTAAATCCAAGTGAAAGTAACAAAGTTGTTTAAAAAAAATGAAGCATAACATTTAGCACAACTCAGTAGAAAAGGTAGTTGCCAGAATCAACCATCCAGTCGGAAATGAACTCCTCAAAGAATACATGGCCATCCATAGGGACAACAACAATATTGAAGATGGAGTTTGTCTAGCTATTTAATTATTTGTATATATGATCGAGAGAAATGCAATAGAATTCCTCCATTAAAATATTTATCCTCGAAAGCCATTGCTTTCTTAATTTGATAGCCCATTGAATAAAATGATATATTTGTGGGCTTTAGTTCCATCCCGGTTGCTTTCATTGATAGCCACTTGATACTTGCCAAATATGAATGCAACATTGTCTAAATGGAATTTTTTTCCTACTTTGTACTCAAATCCAAAAGGAATAGTCACGAATTTCTTTCCACCAGTCTTAAAAACCTGACATGTAATTTCTTGAACTACCTAGCAAAATCGGCAAGGATCTATTAGGTACAAACAAATCTTGGAACATTGTAGGGGTTGAAATCCAACCTATACATTTTGATGTCAATATTTTAGTTCTGTACAAAGAAATATAGCTCCCATTTTAAGAATTTCCTAGCATCCTAACCGGTAATAGTTTTTTAAGAATTCAGTGATGCTATTTGGGAACTAACCGATAATAATTAAATTCCTATGTCAATATTCTAGTTTTGTACAAATAAATCTACCTCCCATTTTAAGAATTTCTTAGCATCCTAACCGGTAATAGTTTTTTAAGAATTCACTGATGCTATTTGGGAACTAACCGGTAATAATTAAATTCCGATGTCAATATTCTAATTTTGTACAAAGAAATCTACCTCCCATTTTAAGAATTCCTTAGCATCCTAACCGGTAATGTTTTGTACAAAGAAATCTACCTCCCATTTTAAGAATTCCTTAGCATCCTAACCGGTAATATTTTTTTAAGAATTCAGTGATGTTATTTGGGAACGAACCGGTAATAATTAAAGAAATAATTTCCCCTAGCACAAAAATGATGGTCACAGTTCATGGATTTACTATTACAATGGAAGGGTTAGTTACTACCCTAGTGACAGCTTCGCTTGATAATATCAAAACAAGGTTGCAAGTCCTTGAAGGAGAAGAAAATATAAAACCCACTATAGCATAGACTGTTAGAGCTCTGTCCCTGTTGTAATGGAAGGGGTGGTTACTACCCTAGTGACAGGTTCGCTTGATACTATCAAAACAAGGTTGTAAGTCCTTGAAGGGGAAGAAAATATAAAACCCACTATAGCACAGACCGTCAGAACTCTGGTGAAGGACAGTAGATGTGGTGCTTGTTACACAGGATTAGGACCTAGATGGGTGTTTATTGTAATGTCTCCTTGACTTCATCAACATGTGATGAAAATGGTAATGGGTTTTGCGTAGAGGGTTTAGATGGTTTGGAGTTCGATACCTTCATTTTCTCACCAAGCCTCCACAAGGGCTTGCCAATTGAATCTTAAAACCATTGTGGAATCAAAATAATTTACTGGATTCAGATAATTTGAGGGAAAACAATGGAGAAAATAAGAAGAGAGAACTTTGGGAGATCCAAAGTTCAAATTGTTGAGAGCAGAGGGCGAGAATTCAAGGGGCATTGATGAATCAAGGGATTTGGGCATTGGCGAAGAAGGAAACTGTGGTTTGGAAGCTGAGTAAAATGTGGAACTGAACAACATGTGATGAAAATGGTAATGAGGTTTGCAGAGAGGGCTTATATGGTTTCGAGTTCGATACCTTCATTTTCTCACTGAGCCTCCACAAGGGCCTGCCAATTGAATCTGAAAACCATTGTGGCATCAAAATACTTTACTAGATTCAGAGAATTTGAGCAAAAACAATGGAGAAAATAAGAAGAGGGCACTTTGGGAGATCCAAAATTCAAATTATTGAGAGCAGAGGGGGAGAATTTAAGGGGCGTTGATGAATTGGGGGATTTGGGATTTGGCGAAGAAGGAAATCATGGTTTGCAAGCCGAGAAAAATGTGGAACTGAAGCATGAGAGTTTCAGGAATGAAGGTTGGGTGGATGAGGGCTTTGGGGATGAATATTTTGGGTGGAGGGTTGGTGGAAGCGTCAACGACTTAACTGGGATATCCCACTACTTTGTGGTCGATTGCGATGGCTGCTGCTATGCTAGGGATTGTGTTTTTGGCAAAGCGTTGGCAGCACAAATGCTAGAACAACAAGCAGGTAAGGCTATAGCTCTGTGCTAGGGATGAGGTATCTTGAATTTGTCATTTTATTTATGTTGATGCTTGGTTTTTAGCGTGATTTGAGGCCTACATGCTCTGTAAGACCACTTCTATTTGAATCAAAATGGAAAATTAAAATTAATCAGGATTTAGTCAAATGTTTCAATCTGTGTTTGAAATTTTGAGTCATGAAATTTCTTAGATCATTTAGTTTTTTGATGGAAAATGTGCGATGGACAGAAAATTACGGTTGAAAATATTTTTGTGTTTATTATTTACTATGTGGTATCACTCCTAGACAAAATTGTTGTTTTATATTATACACATGGGTGTTTTTCAGTTTTGAATTTTGCAAAATGGTATCAGATTTGTCTTAAGAAAAATTAATTTGTAAAAACTCATTACACTAAGGTGACCATATAACTCGAGTGGAAGAGATGTGTTGCAAATACACTTGCACCTAGGCTTTTTTATTCCTATATGCAAATTTATAGATTCAGGGTTAAGATGGACCTATGTTATTTTATAGTCCAAGTCGGTTGGGTTGATCGTTGAACTTTGTGTACACTTGTAATAATGTATTGAGTATAGATGGTGCAATGGGTGCATACATTATTGAGTCTTGACACCTTAACCCAGGTCTGATCCATCCAATATTAAGGATGCATATGACCCTTGCCATATTTGCAATCATGTCTTCGAGTGATTACTAGCTATCCAATGATGATTGAAAGACCAAGTGATGAACTTGAGTCTTTTGTCGGTCAAGGGGGAGAAAAAATGGAGGACCTTTCAGTCACCTCCATATTCTTCTTTCTCCTCTCCATATTTTACGCTTTCTATCTAACGATCGATGAGTGGTGAGCCTCATAAACTCTACAGTATGCATCAATTCCCTTTTAGCAGGGATTTTTTATTGGTAGCTAAATATTTTCCTTTCAATAGGAAAGTGTCTGGTTTCTTTAATGATTTTGGTGGATTGGCTTATGTAGGGGGTCTCTCCCTGGGTTTCCATCTAGATCGGTTCATTTTTTTTCATTTAGACGGTCTGGGAAAGAATAAAAGTGTTCTTCACTCCCTTTACTATCTAGGACCCAGGCGGTCTAGTGCTCCACTTCTCCTTTCATCTTATTTGTTGGTTTCATCTATAGGATGAAGAGAACTATGTTTTAGTTTCATTGTTGTCTATTAAGAAATGTGAGAGATGAGCCACAAGCGGTTAACTATGGGATGTGGATTGCTGAGGTTGGGAATGCCAAATAATAATGAGGGATTTATTTCCCCTTGAAGAAGTTTCCAGAAGGATGTGCCATGTGATGCCTTCTCTCTCCAATTAATTTTATCGGGGTCTGGGATTTACCTACTCACTTGTGTCTACATCTTTTCATCCTAATGGATATTGTCCTCACAATTATTCCAATCACATTATAGGTCTCCTATCCTAACCTTTTAGTAAATGTTGAATCCAACCTACCCAGCTAGATTTTCTCTCACTTTGTTGTTAAAGCCACCCACCTATGCATGTGCTCCATTATCAATACGGGTGAGGTGGATCTCACTCCCCCTAGATCACCAACAATATGATGGGAAGCATGATTACCCTACATTGTCCCTCTATGGAACCCAAGTTATTTTGGTTCTAGTAATTTTCAATATTAAATGATCAAGTTTTGAGCTTGTTGAGATTCACATCTTCTAGTAGTTCATGCTAGGCCAATATTAGGGGTTCCGCTCCCAATTGACCTTAACACTGAATATAGTTTTTGGTAAGCTTTGCAGAGAACATGTGGGTGAGGTTGGGTCCAAAATTGAAGATACGTACACATGTGTCAAGAAATCCTTGTGCCATAAGTTCGAATAGGTTCCCCCATGGCCACCTCAAGGTGTCAGATAAAAACATGTGGCAATGTAACTTGGTCAATGTTATCATCCTGAATGAGATTGTGGAGGTGGGCTTGGGCCTGTAATTGGATTATCACTAGAAATTTTCAACCCGTAAATGCAGGATGCCCTCATGGCTACCTTAAGTTACTAGATGAAGCATATGATATTGGAACCTTGACCGAGGTTAATGGTTCTTGGAGGCTTCTTCGTTTGTTTTATCCATCGACATTTCTATTGAGTGTCACCCTCCCTTGAGGGATTTGTTGGATGCTTGTGGTCATCTCCTCCCACTGAAAGAAGAGCTAATTAGGCTAGTGGTGGATTGACATATATTGGGAGTACATATAGGTCACATGGATTTACCCTCCTCAAAATCTTGTTCCAAAAATGATCTTCTACAATGGCCGATGGGTGCCTTTTATAGTTGAAGGATAGTTTCATTGTTGTCTCGATTACATTTAATGCCATTGGTCACATGGCCGCAATATTTTGTTCGGTTAGTTGTGGGTTGGTCTCAACGTTTAGGAGTTGAATCAAACCGCCATATCTCTCTAATGGAGAAGATTTTCTAGTTATACCATTTCCTAGAGATGGATCAATCTTTAGATGTCCTATTTATTATGAAATCTGGGGAGGATACCACCACTTATTCCATGATTTTGGAGGTTATGTTGCCATCTTCTTTCATTACCGTGTTCATGGGTGTCGAACCTTATACATACAGGAAGTGCTCATTCACAAACTAGAGATATTGTGAGACTGCTCCAAACCTTGCACCACAGGCCCATTACTTCCTTATTTGACATGCCTCAATTATTGTAGGTGTTAAGCATTGTGCAATCTTCGTTGACATGGATGTAGAGGACATAAGATATGCGAGGAAACACAAATACTTTTGTATGGTTACTAGATGCATGAATTCCACACGGTTACAAGGTTGTGCCCATTCCTTAGATAATGTCCCCCGCCCACCTAAATCAAGTGGTTAGGCACTCATCACTAGTTTCTTCCCTTCATCCTTGGATGTTAGCGTATTTTTGACATGATCCTCCTTTTTTCCTTCCAAATTCTCCTAGCTAGGGTCTCTCAGCATGAGGATTCGTTAGATGATCTTATTCGGATTTGCACTGGCTCCATCATAACAATTGATGATGACAAGGATGCCTAACCTCCCTCCTCTTCTTATACTTCTATCTTTGATATTGATTAGTGTCTCTTTTCTTTCCAAGCTTTAGTATTTTACCTTCTAGTTTTCCATTTCTCATGTATTTCTCATTTTCTCTTGCTTTGTATCTTTGATTAGCATTTAGGAGTGATATTGACACCCCCACTTTGAGGTGTTTGATGACTATATCTTCTATCCACAACAAGCACCTAATCACCCACTCCTCCCATGCCCACGTGTCAGCCATAGTCCTATGTGGTTGGTTCAGACTTACCAAACATGTGCTATGGAATTTACTGAACCATAGCTAATTACACATTTCCACCATTTTTCTCAATATGCTTGTTTTTCACCGCTCTCTACAGCATGACATACATGACCATTATTGATGAAATTTTAGGAATAGATAGATTTTCTTATGCAGATTCCAAATATGTAATTTTTTCAAAAAAATATTGAGATTTTCTATTTATTTCCCAATTTTCTTGTGTCATCACCCTTAAGTCAAAAAAACATATTGTTAGTGTTTATTCCGTAACTTTTTCATTTCACGATAATTTTTTTTTAAATTGTATGTTGCATTAGTAGACACTGACCTCTACATGCTATAAAAAATCCAAGTCAAAATAATTGCATTAAGACCTTCAAAGGCTGCACCCACATTTGACGTACCGTTCTCGAGGTTTGATTACTTACATAATTAAAAAAAATAAAAATTAAACATTTAATTTTGGAAAATAGTTCTGCACTAGTGCTACGGGTTCTATACATTTCTACCAATTTTTGTAGCCTGAAACCGTCATTTCGGCACTGAAAGGATGCACCCACAAAACAATATACCTTATCATTGGCCAGAAAAATAAAAATTGATTGTTAGAAACAATGAAATTTGACATAGTTATTTAAATTTTCAATACTTAAAACTTATATATTTGGAAACGTGACTCAATTTACTATGTTTCATCTTTTTTACTCGATGCAAGATATCTTGTGTAAGTATCTCAAAAAAAACAAGTAAGTTGAGGGATGCCTGATTTTTCAGTTTTCTATTGCATCTAACGCGCCAAAAATGACCCTCATTAGCTTGCACATGCCCTTTACTTTACTTATTATCTAGAGAATGTGACATTGATGATCAAAGAGTTAATCTTTATAGATCTTTAAAATCAATGATGAATTTGTGTACTTAAGCATGACTGTTGTGATATATACCATACTGACTTGGATGTGTGTGCTTCTGGTTAGAAACATGCTCTAATTTTTGAAGCCTTCAGAAGATTTGTTGTTGTGTCCTTCCATTATTAATAAAGTTTCCATAATAGTTCTCCTATACTGTGCAAAAGTTCGAGTTATCGGTTTCTCTATGTATGGATCTATAAATATAATTGTGAGATCTTGTATCTGTGGGTACAAGAATATGATAAAAACTATCTAGATCTTGTTAGTGAGCCGTTTGGCTTGATTTGGATGTATTTAAATGAAGTTGGAGTTGTTTGGGTGAACTTGAGTTGTTTTGGAATTGTTTGGGAAAAATTGAAAATCTAGACAATCTTTATATTGAAATTCGAGCTAGTCTTCCTAGATTCAAATTTATGCTCATGGCATTGTTCATACTTGATCAAATTTGAAATATATATCATTTCCATTTTTTACATTGAGCCAAGAACCCTTCCTTTGAATTTGGTTATATTATTTGTACTTTTAATGCTTCAATATTGATGATAAAGGGTTTGCATACAAAATGTTTGAAGAAAGTTTCAAGCTAGACTTGATAACCAGCTACGAAAACCTTATATTAGATCTAATTTGGGAACATTAACGTTATTTCAAAATATATTTATTGGGATGCACACCTTTATTCAAATCCTAAACTATAAATACGTTTCCCTGCTGTTGAACTAGAACATCTTATAAGCCTTCATAAGCCATTCTTTGGATTAAGTTGATATCCACATTTCAGAAGCCACTTTTTTAATTAAGTTGATATACATTACATTTTCTTCTATTGGGAAGAAAAAATTAATCCATAAACTAATTTGAGGACTTTTTTTCCAATACACCGATTCAATTTTAATTTTCTACGTATCATTACACATTTTCAAAGCAATTGCTAATTTACAACCAACATAGATCCATCTTAAACCCGTATCAATCAAGCTCAATCAAGCACCGAAAGGGATCCAATTTCTTGAGGTGTATTTCTTTTTTTAAATTTAAATCAAGAAATTTGATCTCTCTTGATTTATAGATTCGGGTTTAAGTTTTAAGTTTTTATTTTATAAACGAACATCTATTTCTTAATTACTTTTCACAATATTTTATTTTATAAACCAACATGGATTTTCTTAAATACTTTCCATAATGTTTTTATTTTATGAGCCGACATGAATTTTTTTAATTATTTTTTACTTAAAAAATTTACTTTTTACCTTTTACTAGATGTAACGCTACATCATACACATAGAGCACCTCGTTTCATTCGATACAATAATTAATTTTAAGATTTTGCAAATTAAAGAAATATTTTGAAAACCTCACCGGACATCATTTTAAATTATACCAATATAATAAAGGCACACAACTCGTGGTAAGGTTAAACATTTTTGGGAATTCCAAAATCCATGTAACTTAAAACTTATTTTAGAAGCATTGATATATGACTCTTTATACTTAGATATTGTAAAACATTTACATAAATAAAAAGGTTTAAATTTTATTGGATGTAAATAGTTATATTTTATATATTATATAATTCATTAGACATTGATTATAAAGCTTATATTATTTTTTAGTTAGATATATTCATTATAAATTTTAATTTATTTTTTAAAATATTATTTATATTTATATTAAAAATATGTTTTTAGTTGTTTAATATAATTTTTTATTTACATATATTGATTATAAATTTGTTTTATTTTTTAAAATATTAATTTTATTTATTAATATTTATATTAATAAATATGTTTTTAGTTGTTTAATATTTATTATTTTGGATATGAAGAATAAGTAATAATTTATTTTTAAAAATTTACACTATAAATTTTGAAATTGAAATTTTATAAATAAAGTAATAATATTTTATTAAAAATTCATATTACAGTTTTTTATTAAATTAAAAAAAATGATATTCTATAAATATAATAATAATATTTTATTGAAAACTTTATAAATAAAAAAATAATATTATTGTTATTAACAAATTAAAAGTATAAATTTAAAATTGATATTTTATAAATACAATAATAATATTTTATTAAAAAATATGTTTTTAGTTGTTTAATATTTATTATATCCAATATATTTTTAGTTGTTTAATATTTATTATTTTGGATATGAAGAATAAGTACTAATATATTTGTAAAAATTTACACTAAATTTAAAATTAAAATTATATAAATAAAATAATAATATTTTATTAAAAATTTATATTACAGTTTTTTATTAAATTTAAAGTATAAATTTAAAATTGATATTCTATAAAATACAATAATAATATTTTATAGGGAAACTTTATAAATAAAATAATAATATTTTATTAATAAATTTAAAATTGATATTTTATAAATATAATAATAATATTTTATTAAAAAATTATACGGTAGAACTTTATAAATTTAAATTAATATTCTATAAACTTGTAATCATATTAAATTTTTTATTATTACTTATATTTGTATTAAAAATGCGTTTTTAATTATACAATTTTATTATCTTTATTATCTTTAAAATTCTATTAATCTATAATTTGAAAAAAATTAATACTACAATTTAGAAATTTCTATTAAAGATTTCTTTAATAAAAGTAACTGCCATCTTGATAAAACAATATGATAAAAGTATTGTGATGTGTGATTTGTTTGAGTAAAGCTTTTTTATGTATCTATAAGCCTGACATAATCGAATTGAAGTCAAGCTTTATAACAAAGGTTGAAACACCAAGGAAAAAAAACAAAGGTTGAAACAACGTAATAAATAAAATTTTTCTAAAACCGCAAAGGCGAATGTGTTAATTTAATATTGTAGTCAAAAGTCGATGAATATTTGAAAATTTTAATCCATTAAAAATAATGTATATTATATGAAGAGTTAGAAGTTGATACATAATCAGAATTCTTGACTTCTTGACTTCTCTCTGATCTGTGCATAACCAGCATACAGTGATCCTCTTGCCTTGCATACGGCAAAGCACTCTATTTTTTGCTCAATGGGGTAGTGGTTGGGTGGGAATAGATAAATATAAAGCAGAAATCATATTAAGCAGGATTCTACAACAACTGTGTCCATAACAGTCCACTAAAAGGGAATGCCAGAGTCTAAAACAGATCATAACTAAACAGCAACTACAAATCAGCAGAAACAGAAATTCTAAACTGAAAAACTTAGTCAGACTCATAGAAAGGAATGGATCCTCTCTCCATCCTATCATCCTTGCACCATGCACCATTCCTGGAACTGAATAATGCATTCCGCTGCATAGATAAGGAGTTGATAACGTGTATAGGGTATCCTTTATTTTGGAATATGCACCATACATGGTTGCTGATTTTATATTTAACAATATCGTAAGCATTGGTTTGGTCATCATCTATTGCACCATCATGAGCATCCTTTGTTTGTGCATTTTGGTCTTTTGTTTGTGCATTTTGGATTTTTGGTTCTGCATTTTGAGACTTACTGCAGATGAGAGTAATCATATGATTTAAAGCTGAATGCAGATATGGTTACTGAAGCTGCCCTGCCACAGGTTTATACATGTTTATACGGTAGGCTAGGAAGTTATAGGAACCCAAAAGAGAGTACTGATGCTGCCCAGAATTTAGACAAACCGATGCTGCCCAGAGTTTAGACAAACTGCTACGGAGTTAAATAGATGCAGAGACAGGTTACTGAGGCTGAAACATGTTCAAACGATTTATTAAACAAATTAGCCAAGTGGCCAGCCAGCGCTGTCGTATCCCGCCATTTTCCGAAATCTGTACAGAGAGAATAATTCTGTTCGAAAAAAATTATAAGAACAAATCCCAATTTGTTTTGCAGATAAAAAACCAAAAAAACTGGCTGGCACGCCAACAGAATTCCCTGCAAACCGTTGCACATCCCACCTAACCGACCTTTTGTGTCATTGTGCCGGGCTTTTGTCCCATCCCAACACACGACATATTGGAGTATACAATAAATTAGGATTAATTTATTTTCTTTTCTGCATGTTATGCTTTAGTATTGCAGATATATTTATACAGACAGATCCAAATCACTAGCATTCAAAAAAATTAATAACCCTAACTTTTGAAACAAATAATCATTTCATAAAAATCACAATCAATGTCAAAATGTTGTTGTGAAACATGTATTACTTTCTGTTTTATGATACATTTAATTTTAAATTGAAGTCGAATTCAGGAAGATTACAAACGAGAAATAAATGTTCATGAAAGCGTGTTTTACTTTCTGATTCACGATACATTTTATTACGAATTGAGCAGGATTACAAAACAAACAGAAATAGATGTTCATAAAAAAAAGTTACAGAACCGAAATGATTATTAAATACAAAGTAATACTACCAATTTGCTGCAAATTTCAATGGTTTCTTGAAACAACAATGATAAAAGAACTGGATGGAATGGAAAACCATGTAAAATATTATTAAAATAAAAAATAAAAAACTCTTATAACATTATTGTTATTTAACAATATAGAATATAGAAAGAAAGAGATGTAATTAATTAAGCAAGGCAGGTCATGGAAGTGACCGTGAGTGGAAAACGGAAGGTGTTAGCATAGAGAAAGGACAAACTTCCTCCGGCGTCCAACGTCTGGGCGTCATTGACCAAGCAATCGCCGATGGATAATCTTCTGAACAATTTGGGGTCTACTTCTATTGCTGATGTGAAATCGCCACAGTTGACGTGGATGTTTGATATTGCGCAGCCCGATCTGCATTCGTTGATAATTTGCACGTTAAATAAACGGATACCAGTGGACCATCCACCGCTGTACTGAATTACTGCTATGTCTTCATTGGTGCACGTCTCGATCAACCTGCTTGAATTATCATCACTCTTTTCTAATCTTGATCCTGACAGTGACAGATCAATAGCCGATCCTCCTCTTCCTGCTTTCAGTACAGCATCAACTTCTTGAAGCGAGAGAAAAGTAAAGAATACGCAGGCAGCAAACAACAGCGAATGCAAATGAAACCCTCCTTGATTACGACTGCTGAAGGCGGCCATTGTTTCACAAACTGATTCAAAGAGACACAAGTATATGTCTGATTAATAAATCAAGAGAATTGCTCACAGTACAAAGTCTACAGTATTTGTATTCTTTATATATACACACAAACTTTAAATACCTACTAAATAGGTTTAACCTCCTGATAGCTCTCCATGGCTTTCTAGAGCTTTATAGGTTCTTTTTATACAACTTTATTATATTAGCATTAAAGAGCTTTATGGCCTTATGAAATTCAAGCCAAGATCATCAGCTAGCTTTCTTTGGCTTTATAGCTTCTTTTATACAGCTTTATTATAAATTAAAGAACTTTATAAACTTATACAATTCAAGTCAAGATCACCAGCTTTCTATAGCTTTATGGCTTTATACAATTTTTCAATATTAACCACGTCTCTAATTACTAAATTTGTGAATTCATTCCAATACTGGCTTCATAGTTCTACTTTATTGAAACTATTATCTTTTTTAATTGTGGTTTAACTTAAAAAATTATTAAAACTATTTTTTAAACTATTTTTTATTTATTTATTTTTAAAGGTTGTTTAATTTATTTTTTTAGGTGCATGCATGTTTTATCAACTAGCACACTCACTTATCTTGTGGTTGGTAAACAAGCAATAAAATCAATATGGTGTCTCATCCTAGTAGAATCTAGGAAAATCATAGATGCTAGTGCACCCCAAATTCTAAGATATAAACACCTATCGGCATAACAAGTGGTTTATCCTCAAGTAGATGTTACATAGTTTATCACATATAGAAATGTTACCTAATTTATCTTAGGAAATTATCAAAGGACTTTTCTTTATATATAAAGTGAAAATAAAAGGACAACTTAAATATTGATTGGTGTATTCTATCTTTTGATTTTATGGTAACCAACCTAGATCCAAATCCTAAGGCTCTATCAAGCGTCGAGAGGGATCAAATCTCCCGAGGTGCAAACCTCTCCTCGAAAAACTCCTTGAGTGCAATACCTGAGAAGAGGTTTGCACCTCGGGATATTTGATCCCTCTCGGCGCTTGATAGAGCCTTAGGATTTGGATCTAGGCTGGTTTCAGTCATGGGCGGTGACACAGAACTGGAGTTTGATCAGCATGGTAAGGAATAGGTTAAGTTGAAAACACGGATATGAGTATCATCATAATGTAAGTAATAAGTATTAAGGATTGAGTAAATTGTTAAAGTGGAAAATAGAGACAATAATTTTTTAAGGATTAAATAAATGAATATATGGTTCACATCATGATCATTCTCAATCTATCTTCTTCATCTTTTCTTATCTTCACACCTGGTAGTTTTGACATCTTCTCATATCGATCATATGAGAATGGAGGTTGAAATCGTAGACCTGCCAATTCTTTAACTCGAGATATTGCTGTAAATGTCATACCCTGCCTCTCTTGCTCTCCAATACTAATAGTAGCTTTCTCCAATGTCAATCCTTGTGACTTATGGATTGTTAAACCCCAAGCGAGTTTCAATGGAAGTTGTTTTTTATTACCTCTTTAGATAGGTGTAATAGGAACAACTTGAGGAAACGATTCATCCCATGGTCCCCCCACATAATTATCAAATTTTATTAAAACATACGTGGGTGGTTCTAGAGGCGAACTTCCAGGGTTATATACAATTTGTTGTATAACTCCAAGAGCAGCATTGACAAGTCATGCATCAGTCCATAGGTTTGATGTCAGCATACCCTTGCTCCTATGGCTATAAGTAATTCAAGTTCCAACCCTTCTTCATCTCCTTCCATAGAATAGTTGCTTTTTACATTTGTAGCAATACTGGTCGCAATGGGACAGTTTAGGGTTCTTATTAAACGATTGTTGTGACAGTTTATATCATCATTTGTCGCAAACAAATGTATCGCCTTATCGAAGGAATTTTTCGTTGTAGCATGTAAGGCAATATCTGTACGAGTCATCAGTAAATTCCAATCCTCTATTGTTGGAATTGCATCTCTAATTTTCATTAACACATTACGAAAAGATATTTGTTCATTGCTTTGTCCATTTTGTCGAAACACACTATCGAGGGTCACAACTGTTGTGAATGTGTTCCACAATTCTTTTGCAATACCTTCCGATGCATATACAGCCTTATCCATGACAGGCGGCAATTGCCCCGAATAACCGACCAATATAATTGATCATCCACCAAAAGGTATATTAGCATATTCTGGGAAGGCTTGGTGAAGTCTTGAATCTATTTTGATTAATAGATTTTTTCCAATAAAACTCATTTCATCGATCAAAATATATTTCACATTCCTCAACTCTTCTTGTAAGTTAATTAAAGTCGGTCCTCGTAAAGGATTGATTTCTTTGATCGGTATATGAAGTGCAGAATGAACTGTTCTTGCGGATATGTTGAAAGTTGCCACCCCCGTAGGAGCCAGAAGAAGTAATGGACTTTTCCCTGGATGAGAGAGATTTTCAAGTGTATTTTTAATGGCTCCAATCAAATATGACTTTCCGGTTCCTGCAGTTCCTTGGATTATCATGCTTAGTGGATCAACACCCATTCTATAATGTTGAAGGATAACATCGTATGCTATTCTTTGCTTATATCCCAAACTATCAATTGAGTAAGACTTTGCATGTTGATTAATAGAAATCGTTTTCAATTTCCGCATATCATAGATTAAATGAATTGCACGATTGGAGGTCTCTTCATCTACAAAAACAGTGTTCCAATCATGCATACGATCAAGATCCCTATGCCAAGCATCTCAAACTCATTATAATTTATAAATTGATTTTTATATAATCCACATATGATATCCCATTCATGCTTCCTGGAATCTCTCTGTGGAATTGGATGTTCTTCTTCTTCGTTGGATTCATCTCAAGCATCTATAGGCACAGGTTGGCAATCAACATGCCAAGGTACATATTGCAAATTTTGCCGATTCTGTACTATTTCATCAGATGTGTGGCCTATATCTTTTTGAAAGTCACGAAATGTCTTGTACAAAACCAACTCGGACCAACAGAATTAAGCAAACTTGTCATCTTTTCGATCAGGAATAGAGTTAAATCTAGGAAACACACCTACAATAGATGCATTACTTCGTGGTAACCATTTTCCCCCCCGTCGACGTTTGTCATATGACCAATATATTGCAACATCTATCAATGTAAGTTGCTCCATATTCTCTGGTCGCTTAATATATGCATCAATCAGAGAATGATCATTGTTAGCATTATATGTTTCAACTTGTACTTGTTTGAAAACCTTCATACCGATATTTAGAACCACAAAACGACGGCTACATTCTAAAAGAGGAAGCTCTAGAAGCATATGGCATGTCTCCTGTGCACCAATGTCCCTATCCACAATGGATTCACACAACAAACTTTTATATGCACGTGCTGCTGGTTCGTTCGGATTCTGGATAGAAGAGACCCGCATCAACATATTGTGGAAAGTTTCAGATCCCTTTTCTGATTTGGAAGCATATTTTGCTATGTAATTAGTAACGACACGCTTGGAAAGTACAGCCTGCCAATCTATATTATCCCTCCACATCATTAGTGTTTCACGATTGTGTGTATTCACTCTACCATCATTTTGTCTAGGTTTGTACTTTTTTTCTCCTTGTTCATCAATGTAAAGTTTTGATTGGTCACACAAATCCCATGGTGCGTGGTACCGACATACCAATTTTCCTCCCTTCTTTCAAAGACAACTTCTCTCATTGCAGGTAATATGGCGCTCAACACAGTTAAGAAGTTCTTCATAATCAGTCATTGGATTAGATTGAAATATTTGTTCTGTGCCTTTTGCACAAGGATGATCATCTATATTATCTCCAATTTGAATCTTTTGTTGTTGTCCTTCACGTGGATTTATTGCATGCACACATTTGTCAAAATAATTCTTTGCAGATATAACTTCTCTAGGATCATCCCAATTCAGAGTGTCCATGTTGCCATTCGTAGCGACTCCAAAAATCTGTGGCTTGATGAAAATGTTCGAAAACCTCTTCTCGAAACATTGTATGTCTAAAGTGCATATAATGTGCCATGATGTGAGGATTATCAATTACATTTTGACGTCGCCATTTTCTCGCTTCACGTGGATCTATAGGACTTGTTCCTGGCATTAGTTTATGCAAATCAGGCCGCTGCATATCCGCTGCACTTATTGTGAAGAATATTGTTGGACAACCTATCTGTTGAATCAAGTAGGATAACTCTTGGCGACACTTGCTCCAATATGCACGTGGGCCTCTTAATACCGTTCCAAATCTCATTAATCTTTCTCCGAATATTGAATCTGGAAGATTTTGTAAATGTTGTCGTAACTCTTCCATTGTTGTGGATAGTTCACTAATATTTTTTTTGACAAAAACTGTTGAGGAAGCTTAAGCATGATGTCTCATTATGATATTCAGCAAAAAATATCTAAAGCGAGGGTGCCTTCCAAATCTGTTATCATGATACCTGAGAAGATGTTTTGCATTTTTATGTAAACGGACATGTCGCATTCGCGGTTGTAACCAATCAGACTCTCCTTTAGGGAATAATGTTGGAAATGCCATATCAAATAATCCAACAGTGCTATACTCATTAATCGGAGACGAGCCAATGCCAGGCCAGTTAAGCACTTCAGTCAATTCATCATTTGCGTTATTTTCATCTGGATTAGGATTATTTTCCCATGCTCTAATAATTTCTATCTCTCATGGTGCACTTGGAAGCCTTGATGCAAAAGAAGTTGTTTGTAAACCGTCTAGCATGTCATCAACTCCTGGTATCCCTTCCAACATTGCAAATTCTGTGTCGTCGTCAATATCGGGAAGAGTAACAGAATTAAGCATATGTGAAATATCTGTGGAATTTTCAAGTAACTCTTCTACTGCGTCATAATCAACTCGAACATCTCAATAATATGGATCATTCTGAATCTTATATAATAATGCATCCAAAACTTTTCGTTTTCTAACAGTGAAATCATATCTAGATCTCCATCGTCCTTTTTTTCGCACAACGACCATTAAGTCCAAGTTGTTAATATGTCGTGGCAATTTATTTGCAACATCTTTTATCTCTTGCGGAAAACTAATGGTGTGTCCTCAATATTTGTATTGTCCACCTATTGAATGCATCACCTGCAGAATTGGACTTGCACGTGCTATCAACATCTCTTCAACCTGTGTGAGATCTTCAAGGACATGCGGTTGAGATCCTGGATCCATGTGGTTCATAGCTGAGAATCTGTGATTAGATTTCTCTCTCAGACATCGCACACAGATTGGACTTGTATTTGTATTACGTAGTTGGATTCCAGCATATGACTCTAGGCAAACATGACACATTCCCACTTTTGCTAATTGATCAACTCGTTCACGAAAATTGTGATGTATAGTATACATATCTTTCGATGGTACCAATATATTATCGTCAATTTCAATCTCATTATCTAGGACCGTTACACGTCGAGCATCTCTGGCCATTTCTCGTTGAGCATCTCCCATAGTTGGTTCTACGGGTGGATTGGTTGAATATTGTCTTTGTCGTTCCGCGAACTGATTTATTTGTTGTTGCACTTGCTTGGACTTTCTCTATCAATACGCTCTTTGTCGATCAAGGTTTCGTTTTCTTCATTCTTCTCGTTCTTCTGCTGTCATTTTGTCCAACTTTCTTTTTCGAAGTTCTTTTTGTCAAAGTGCGTTTTGTTTTTTTCGTTCCTCTAATTCTTCTGCTATCATTTTATTGAGATATCGTTTAAACTCTTCGTCTCGTTCTTTTGGTGTAATTTCTTTAGATGGTAGCGCGATATTAGCATCCGTATCAATCTCCATATCATGTTCTACATTTTGATCTATTTGTTGTTCTGCGATATTAGCATCCATCTCAATCGCCATATCATGTTCTACATTTTGATCTATTTGTTGTTCTGCAAATTGATTTCCTTGTTCTTCGAGATGCTTCAACTTTATCTCACGACTCGCCCTTCGTCGTTCAGTGTCTTGCTTTTTTTGTTCCTCTTGTTCTTCTGCTGTCATTTTGTTTAACTTTCTTTTTCGATATTCTTTTTGTCGATCTACGTTTCGTTTTCTTTGTTCTTCTCGTTCTTCTGTTGTCATTTCATACACCTTTTGTCTCACCTCTTCTGCTTTTCTTTTCAAGTCTTCTTGATGTTCTTTTGTTGTCATTTCTTTACATGGTACTGTGATATTAGCGTCCATCTCAATCTCCATATCATGCTCTACCTTTTGATTTATCTATTGTTCTGCAATTTTAGCATCCATCTCAATCGCCATATCATGTTCTACATCTTGATTTATTTGTTGTTTTGCAAATTGATTTCCTTGTTCTTCCAGATGCTTCAACTTTTTCTCATGATTTGCCCTTCGTCTTTCAGTGTCTTGCTTTTTTTGTTCCTCTTGTTCTTCTACTGTCAATTTTCCTAACTTTCTTTTTCGATATTCTTTCTGTCGATTTGCGTTTCGTTTTCTTCGTTCTTCTTGTTCTTCTGCTGTCATTTCATACACCTTTCATCTCACGTCTTTTGCTTTTTGTTTCAAGTCTTCTTGACATTCTTTTGCTTGTCTCATAGCATCTTCCGCATGCAGATGTTCCATTTCTAGTCTTGAATCTATAAAAAAAATGTCAACGATTAACATATACCCTGAAATTAATGAATATATGTTATCCACAATGAAATCAATGCTTGACACTGAAAACTATGCAATTTAAGAAAACAATACACTGAAATGTATGCAAGTGTAAATTTCAATATAATTTAAAAATTCAAAATATTTTCCAAAAAAATAGGTGCTTTGGGAGGATCGAACATTGGACCTCACACCCATTATCCCCACACCCTTACCATTATCCCCACACCTTGACATTGAAATCTATGCAATTTTAATAAATAATACACTGAAATCTATGCAAGTGTAAAATTCAATATATTTTAAGAATTGAATATATTTTCAAAATAAATAAGTGGTTTGGGAGGATCGAAGCTTGGACCTCATATCCATTATCCCCACACCCTTACCACTATACAACAGGTACTTCTTATTACAAATAGTATAAAAATTCTATATAAACTTAAAAATAAGGGAAGGGTGGATCAATAGGTTTTGCACCATGACCTATTTATGAGCCTAACTAAATTTAACATATACATTTTAATTTTAAATTTATTACGTATTCATTTTTAAATATAAATCTAAAATTTAATATATATTTATTTTTAAATCTAAATCTAAATTTAATATATAAATTAAATTTATATATTATATAATTTCAAATTGTAAACATTAAATATATAAAAAAAACTATATATACAGAAAACTATATTCAATTAAACAAAAGACTATATATAATGCAATGGATGCAGGCAGCGCTGGGCGGGAGCGGAGGAGGATGGCGGTGGCCGGAGGATTGACGCTAGGGAGGAAGGGGAGGGGATGGTGGTGGACGCACAGAGGATGGAGGACGCCCAGGGGTGGATGCCAGGGAGGAAGTGGTGGTGGAGGATGTGTAGGGGTGGATTCCAGGGAGGAAGAGGAGGTGGATGCGGATGGTGGAGGACGCGCAGGGGTCGACACCAGGGAGGAAGTGGTGGTGGACGCGGATGGTGGAGGACGCACAGGGGTGGACGCCAAGGAGGAAGGGGAGGTGGACGCGGATGGTGGAGGATGCGTAGGGGTGGACGCGCGCAGGGGTGGACGCCAGGGAGGAAGGGGAGGTGGACGCGCGCAGGGGTGGAAGCCAGGGAGGAAGGGGAGGTGGATGCAGATGGTGGAGGACGCGCAGGGGTGGATGCCAGGGAGGAAGGGGAGGGGATGGGGGTGGACATGGATGGTGGAGGACGCGCAGGGGTGGACTCTAGGGAGGAAGGGGAGGGGAGGGGATGGGGTGGACGCATAGGAGGGTGGAGGGCACGCAGAAGGCGAGGTGGATTGTGGAGGACGCGCAAAGGAGGCGATGGTGGTGGATTCTTTCTATTTTGATCGTAATGCTGGTGGACACTTGCTACTATATTATTATATTACCTTATGCTTGCTATTTTGATCATCGATCTGTTTCTCTTTGCATCTTGTTTTATAATTTTTTTTAGGTTGCTTTTTGTTTATATAGGCTTTTGATTTCAATCGTCTTTTTTCAATCGAAAAAACACGTCCTTTTTCAATGGCCGACAAGATATTAATTATTAGTTTTTACTTTTTAGAGGGATCAAGATTACCATTTTTTACTTTTTAGTATTACGTTTTATTAGGTGTCCCGTTACATGTAACGGGACACATACATGTTACAAGATCTCCCTCATATTACCATTTTTTACTTTTTAGTATTACATTTTATTAGGTGTCTCGTTGCATGTAACGGGACACATACACGTTACAAGATCTCCCTCATACTAGGCTGTAGAGCGCCTCTCGGTGCAATGATCATGATTATTGTCATTTATTAGATTTTTAAAATGACAACCATTTGGTTTTCTTTATATAAAGTAAAAATAAAAAGAATTTTTAAATATTGATTTTTATGTTGTATTTTTTGGGTTTATGGTGATGACAATGATGATTTCTAGCATCCACTACTTCAAAAATTGTAAGAAACCACTATTTAGAATTTTATTTTTGTGCTTGAAAAGTATTAAGAGAAGGATTAGTATTGTAACAAATATTTTGAAATTACACTTTTTAAAACAAAATGATTTTCATGAAAGGAATAACTCCATGCTTTAATTTTATTATTTTCATGAATAGAATAACTCCAAGCTTTATTTTTTTATTGATCACAAGGTATGTGCCTCTAAGAAATTATTTACAAGGAAGCATAATCCTGAATGATTAAGTTTCCAACATTCCTCCCTTTAATTTGAAGGGGTGTTAATGACTCCAAGCATCCTTCTGAACATTTCAAGTTTTTATCATCCAAGGGCTTCATGAAGATGTCTTCAATTTTCTTATTTTGGGAACGATGTCTCAAATGAATTGAATTGGCCTCCACATGATATCGAATTAGGTGGTACTTTGTATTGATGGGTTTTGTTCGATCGCGAAATCTTTGATGCAAGGGCATCGAGGCCTAGGAGAAATAGTCGAAGTTGATAAACAAAAGAAGGCCAACGAGGGGGGTTGTCGACGACAACTGGTGCGGGAAGACTAGAAGTCGAGGCCAACGAATTGAGAAAGAAGCAATTGAAGTATTGTCGACATGAGCGGAATTCGACGAAAGGTCGAGTAGTGACATCGATAGAAGCGACAAAGGCTAGTGTGGAGGATGGTGAGGACGACATCCATGGAGACTAAGTGAATTTGACAAGTTAATTCAAGGACTGACAACTGTAGCAAATTTGAGAGTCACAGAGGTTGATATAGGAACATAGGTTGAGAAGTACAGAGGTCGAGGCAACAGACCTGCAACCGTTGTGGGTTGTTCACGAGGTTAATGGAAGTTAAGAACATGGTTGGAACTAGGCCAGGTGTCACCACAAGAGGAGGTTGTGCAGGTGCATTAATGGGGCACTGGAAACTGCAAGATTTGTTGCACAAGTGATGGAACACCAAACATAGTAAGGATGCCTCGGGGAAGACCAATAGGGTGGACCTTGAGAATGATGACATAGCAGAGTAGAATACTGATGCGAAGGAACAGAAGAGGGGATCAATCAATGATCAATGATTAAGGATTAGAGGATCGGAGGAGCACACATAAAGAGAAGATAGATTACTTATATAAATTGTAACAGGCTAAGGCCGACTTGTTTATTAGTTTGCATGTAATTTTGTAAATGGTACAAGTAAGAGAAGCCAACTTCTTAGCATTTCCAGTTCATGTCTAGTCTATGTGAGCATTTGTGTGTTAACTGTGTGATATTGTTAAGAAAGAGGGTCCGACTGACCCTTTCCTTGTGTCAAGTGCTATCAAAGTCGAAAGATCCTGAGAGCGTGGAGACCCCGATACCAACTTGTCTTGCATCAAGTGGTATCAGAGCAAGAGCTAAACCTGTGAGCAGGAAGATCCCGCGTGTGCGTGAACAACTCCAGCTTCAGTTGGGTAGAGTTGTGTGCATGTGGTGAAAGTCCAGATGCGGTTGGACGAGTGGAGATTTTAGCTGCGGTTGAAAGAATGGCATAAAGAGGTGTAAATGTCTGTGGTGTTGGACGAAGAGTGCGAGGAGGCGCAAAAGTCACAGTAGATCCTAAAATGTTCGATGAGTCAATGCATACAATGAAAATCTTGACCAATGAGGTCATGACAATCAAATAATCTTAGAGACGTGGATACGTTCCCGACGCACTTGACCACAGTGACGAAGAAGTCAAAGAGGTGGATGCTCGGAAGCAGTAGTCGAAGAGGAACTAGAAGATAGATTCATCAAACTGTTGACAAAAATGAGGGGTAAGAGAAAAATGGATGTACCTACCTACTCAGGAAGTCTGGATCCAGAAGACTTTATAGACTGGATCAGAGAGATGGAGAAATACTTTGACATAGAGAAGCTAGAGGATCCTAAGAGGGTTGAAACATCATGTTCAAAGTTGAAGGGTCATGCTTCATTGCAGTGGGAAAATGTACAAGCTGATAGAGTAAAGAAAGGAAAGGAGAATATTAATTCTTGGGACAGAATGGTCTCCAATATGAAGGGGAATTTCTTGTCAAACGACTATGTGATTTCCTTGTTCAGTAAATTGCAAAACTTTCGACAGAAATAGATGACCATTCAGGAATACAAGGAAGAGTTCTACAGACTGTCGATTAGATTTGGTCAATCTGATGAAGGAGAATAAGTGAATGCAAGATATGTAAATGGTCTGAAGTATGTCATACAGGATGAGTTGATCCCATGGAAGTTCAGAATGGTTGATGAAGGCTACCAGTTATCTCTACATCCAGAGGAAAAGCTGTTGAGAAGAACAACATCAACCAGAGGAAAGATGACTGGTCAAGGTGCGAAGAATGCTCCCAACAAAGAACAAAGTAGTGGGACCAAAATAAAAGTTGTTGAAGATAGCCAATGCGCAGAGGGGACAACGACCAGATAAAGGGCACAAGAAAACCAATGTGATAGTTGAGAGACCCGCGGTCGAGGTGCGTTTGGTCGAAGAGGTCTAGCAGAGAGATGAGGTGTTGACAGACCGATTATCGTGTGTTATAATTGTCGAGGAGTGGGACACAAGGATTATGAATTCCCATAGAAATTACATGTGGTAGAGGAGTCAAAACCCAGACGTAAACGAGATGACAGAGGTGGCGAGAAGACGATATCAAAATCTGAGAGTGTTGAAGATCACAAAGGAAAAGGTTGAAACATGACGACTAGAAGGACGTTTGTCCAGAATGACAAGTGAGAAGAGAATGAGACGGCAGAGCGAAAGGCTATTTTCTGAACCAAAGTGTTGATTGCTGACAAATACTGCAAGACCATTATCGATGGTGGAAGTACAGAAAAGCTAGTGTCAACAGAGGTCATCAACAAGTTGGGTTTGAAGTGTCGAAAACACCCAAATCATACAATATATCTTGGTTACAAAAAGGACATCATGTGAAGGTAACCAGACAGTCCATGATCAACTTTAAGGTTGGGAAACTTGAAGATATTGTACTATGTGACATAATCCCAATGGATGCTTGCCACATGTTGTTAGGAATACCATGGAAATATGATCGAAAGATGATCTATGATGGTCAAACCAACACAGTCACAGTGTGCAAAAATGGCACGCGGAGGATGTTGAAGCCAAAGTAGGAGGATCGCGCCGACTTCAAGGAGGATGAGAGAAACTATTGGGAGAAGAGAGTGATGATGTGCTCAATGAAGGAATTCTTGGCAGAGGAAGAGAAGCAGTCGAGATGTTTCTCCATCATTCTGAAGGGACCAAGTGTCAAAAGGTCGACGATGGAGAGAATTCCGATCGAAGTCAAAAGGATGATGGATGAGTTCACGAGCATGATTGTCTAAGAGGAAGCCACGAGATTCCCACCAATGAGAAGTATATCCCATCAGATCGACTTGATTCCAGGGTCAGTTTTCCCAAACAAGGCACCACATAGAATGAATCTGACAAAGAGTGAGGAACTCAATCAACAAGTCCAGAACATTTTGGACAAATGATTGATCAGAGAAATTCTGAGCCCTTGCGTAGTGCCAGCTATACTAGCATCGAAGAAAGGAGGATAATGGAGGATGTGTTGTAATGTCTCTCAAAATACGTCCTAAAAATAAATAAATTATAAGGGTCTGAGTAACGTCGTAACTTACGTGTTGGACATTAATTAATTTCCATCACAGAATAACTTCCTGGAAGTTCTCTTTTTATTTAAATTAGCTTCAGTACTGATAATTATATTTGATGTTTCCTTGCATCTCTGCTTACTTCTTTGTAATTAATAATTAATAAAAACGGTTGGAATGTTGTCACTAAATATACTTGTTTCCTCTATTTCCTCTATGGATCTTTGGCTATATGTATGAGGCTTCCTAGTTAATACACCTAGCATTCCTTATAATTTCTTCACAATTGATAATTTAAAGTCTTTGATTAACAATTACAAGTAAACATAACTTTTATACCTTTTAAAGAAAAATCATAACTAAAATTCAACCACAATAATTATAGCCTTTATCTTTTCAAATATAATGATAGTAATAGGATACTGGTCTCAATTTCATTTTATTCAACAGTTCATAGATATGTATACCATATATATATATATATATATATATATATATATATAAGCGTAAAACCCTTTTTACTTTACACCTAACATATGGTGCATCCCATCCTACTACAATATGTGAAGAAACTCTATTTGACCTATATATGGCCATAATTAGCAACCATGTAACAATTAAGCTTTTGCAACATGGTATATACCTTTAAAATGAATAACTATATACTAAATTAAGAAATAGATTATATGACTTTCATTACTTCCTTTTTAAGAATCATATGTATTCATAGTTGTAATCTTACAACCTAATATTATTCAAGTGAACCCTAAAACTTCAATCCTTGTTAATATAACTCAATATAGAAGTAATGATGTAACCACTCTAATAATTCATGGTAAGAAATCTATATATATATATATATATATATATATACATATACATATATATATATATATAACAAAAATAACTTTTAATGCGTAATCCTTTAACACCACATATAATTTCTTTCTCATTTTACGTCAGTACATCTCCACATTATATATATATATATATAATTCTCTTCTTAATATTTTTTTTTTTTATAAGCTAGTTTCAGGTCCTTATATTATCATTTCCAAAATATACAGTAATTCATAGTATATAGGCCCTCTCATAAAAGAGAAAATAGACCTCAAAACATAATAGCTATGTTTTATAGGCCCTCTCATTTCAGAGAAAACAGACCTAAAAAAGTAGGAATGTCAACTAAAAACTAGTAAGTCTTGTAGTAGTAGCTATATCTATCGTTAATGTAAAACTAAATGACATAAACAGAAGTAAAAGCATGCTAAGATAAAACTAGGGCCCTAGAAGACCGGCAAGACTTACCAAAATGACGGGTGAATTGATGCTGGTTGTACAAAAGTTGCTTCATCATGTCTTGCACTTCGTCAAGCAGAAGGAGAATTTCCGCCTGCACTTCATTCCTATTGGTGAGGGCCTTACCCGAGACCTGTTTATGGGTCCAGTGCAGATCCAGGGTTTTTTGATAGAGGGTGGACCCACCTCTAGTGTTTCCGGGATCTGGGATAAGAACTTCAAATTCCTATCTTATTTCCTCATCCGTCATGCAGCTGCGCGCGACCCTGGCATCCTCTTTGGCATCAGTTATTTCAGCCTGGGCTTGAATCAGAATTTTCGAATGATACTTGTATGCCTTGTCCACCACCCCCCGCATAAGTCTCATGGGCAGAGAGGTTGAAGGCCCACTGGGTGGCGCAGTGAACGTTGGTTTGGTGTGCTGGTTTGGCTTTGCAGAAGCCTGAATGGAGTCCCAACGAGTGCGAATTTTCTTAGGCGGCATGTCTGCAGGCAGAAAGGGATAGTAGCAGTGGAACCAGGGAAACCACAGAAATGGAACCAGGAGAGGCCAAGCGTCAAGGGGATAAGAACTAACATCCTGCGAATTAAGAGCCCAGGAGACAGCAATAGAGAATGAACTCGAGTTGGATCCTCTGTAAATGCAAGCCAGATCCCCAAACCTGAAAGTCGATCCCTTTCGCAGCAGAGCAAGTTGTCGGGCATCAATGGAAGAGAGGAGCTTCAGGACCGAGGAATTATCGAGCTGAGAGCCATTAATGGTCATATTACCCATAGGACGGCTCAATTCATTCCTATGCATGGGAGTCATGAGGGATAAGAATCCCAGTAGCTGAGCAGCGAAAGAGAGGACCTTGCGCATGCAGGAGCGATCAAATGACAGGAGTGAAGCAGGGTTTCGAGCAAAGGAACCGCCAGTGTAGTTAAACATTTGCATGGGAAGGTACGTGGGTGGTAGAAGGCGTTCTGGGGATGATGCTGGCAACCCGGTGGGTGAGCACGTTTTCCGCTTCGTAACTATCTGTGGGAGCGAGCATTCCGACAAGCACGTGGCTGGGGGAGGAGCGATATGACGGTCTTTTCATGCAGCTGGTGGGAGGGTGGCAGCTGGAGGCAGGACAATTATCAGGGATGGCAGGCACGACGAAGGAAGTTTCATTGCCATGATGCACCCGCGGTGGGGTGTTTCTATTCTTAATATCTTAGTGGAGTTTACATAAATATTTAAATATTCATTTAACTTTTGTAGACTTTAAAACAATACTTTTTCACATCCAAATATATATATAGGTATATATATAACACCTATATATAAATAAATAACTACACTTCAACATATATATAAAGATGATTCTTTGAAATAAGATGCATACCATTGTCCCTAATTCTTTATAGAATACATGACCTCTTGCTAACACTTAAAGTTACTGAAGGAATGTTTATACTAAGAGGCCTTTATTTCCCTTCCCTAAAACATCCCATATATAAATCCTTGTGTTGTCCATTCAAGATTTATCATCGAGTTTTATTATACTCTAAAATATTGACTGGATGGTTTTTTTATAACTTTGCGGATATATGTGTGTGTGTGTGTGTGTATAATTAATATGAACACATACGCATAGGCAATAATGAACCCACTAACCGCAGAGGTGACGGGAAACCAAACGTAAGTAATAAGGAACATAAAAAAAAGAAGGAGTTTTGCAATGGATCTGTCAAATGGTGAAAAACGTTTATCATCAGAATGTGGATTCTACAATGATGAACCATTGGAAATAAGTGTTGAATGAATATAGTTTCCCATTCCTTCGAAAACTAATACAGTTACCCCAGAAGGAAATTTCAGTTTGGAGTTCAATTAAATTATAAATAATTAGACAGTTGAAATCATAAATCATAAAAATAAAAGGAATTGGTTCCTCCGTCAACGGATCTCCTAAGGTAGGATCCCGCATGAATTGACACTGGGAAAACGAGGGAAGAAAGTTAACTCTGCTATGTTGCAGAGAAACTACACATCCAACAATAAACAGACAGTTTATTTATTTATTTTTATTTTTTTTAGAAGTCTCAGTTCCCATGGCTTCCTAGCGAGTCGGCCTCTCTCCCACTAGTGAATTCATTTTCCCGTCGTTTAGTTGCGTCACAACCTTCAGTATCCTAAGTCCTATAGTTCATATTTTCAACTTAGGAATAAATAACAAAAGATTGTGAGGTTTACTGATGGGGCCTTGTCCTTGAGCTCCTCACCAAAACAAGTATACCATTTACATTTTAAATTACAAGAAGTATGGTAGAAGAGGGATGTTACAACTTGGTTAAAGAAAAGAAATAAAACTTACACTAAAGACCAAGGTCTTGCTTATATATATTTAGATAGCATCTCATGTATGAGAGAAGGGAATTGTGTATTTGGAGTCATTAAGCTTTCCCCTAGAAGCTAAAAGAATAGTTTGCATGACAAAAAGGATTTACCTTATGAAAGAAGGAAATTGTGTATTTGAAGTCATTAAGTTTTCCCCTAGAAGAAAAAAAAATAGTTTGCATGAAAAAAAGGCTTTACCTTCTTAAATGGTGGGGAAAACCATATATCATTATGTCATCAACAAACTTTAAGTGTGGAAAAACATCACTAGAGGGGGAGAAAGAGAAACCCTTGAGTTACCCGACCATCTTGTCTTTTGTTGGATTACATCCCTCACCCTTTGCCATAAGAATGGATATGAAGGGTGAGTTGACAAAAAGAGAATTATACTCCAAGATTTGATTTTGCTTTTCAACAATTTCAGCTCTTGTCAGAAGACATAGATGGAATCCCTTGAGCAAGCTTTTTCATTGTCCCTCCAATATTTTATTAGATCTTTCAAATTGGGATGAATAAGATACATTTTCTCATAGTATAAGTGTAGCATCCCTATTCCCCCCCCCTACTTTTTGTAATTGAAAATATAAACAATATACTTGTTTCTGGTGAGGAGCTCAAGGCCAAGGCCCCACTAGTAAACCTCATCAGTTGTGTTATTTATTCCTAAGCTTGTAAATTCCAGACATAGGAAATTAAAGGCATGGTGCAACTTAACGATGGGGGCATGAATCTACTAAGGGGGGGAGAAGAGGTGAATAGCAGAGTGGCTTAGAGAATCTAACTTTAGATCAGATGGGTGTCATCTCAGTGATCACTATAACTTGAGGAAAGATAAGTAATTTTTCCTGTTAACCTTAAGTGTCGTCCTCCTGGACTGAGGGCAATATCTACTCGTCACAAGATAATACTAAGCTTCTAGGACATATCTTTTAGTATAAAATGATCTTAAGTAAAACCAAGAAACCCTTCTACACCTTATTTTTATCAGTAAAATACAAGAGAACTCATCCTTAAATCCTACGTTGAGAATAAGGAATATTTACTTCTTTAGAGAATATGTGTGTTGTTTATATTATATATATATATATGATGGAATGATGGTCTATATATATATATATATATATGATGCAATGCTTATATATTATATATATATTTATAGATAAAAGTTATTATAAATATTATAATAATAATTATATCATTATAGAGAAAGGAGACTATTTAGGGAAATTCCAAAGACATTCACCTATATATTTAGATAGTGGGAAAAATGATAAGATGCAGAGTAATAACCTTTAAAATTCAAAGGTTATATTTTAAAATAAAAAGCAAGGCAACCCGCCTTCAAGTAAGAAATCCTTATTTACCTACCAATGAGGGATAAAAATTGAAGTTGCAATTGCCCATCAAAAGCCTTCTAGCCTAATTTATTTTTACCATGCAAATGAAATTTAAATTAAAAAATAATTTGTCAAATTTCAAAGAAAGATTTTTTTTAATTTTTTTATTTGAAGGGTAAAGAAATTTACTATAATATATAATACCTTTCATTATTTTTTATGAGAAATTTAGATAAGAATTGTAGAGAAATTTGATCTGGATCCATTAGCATATGAGGGTGAACGATTTAGTCTGATTGAGGCTATGAAAGACAAAGATCCATTATGGGATGCAATTGTTGGAGAAAATAAGTTGCACCCAACAAAGATTAAACAAGTTGGAATTAGTGGTTTGCATATCTAATACTAAATCCACGTGTGGAAGGTGTACTTAGAAGAGTAAAGAGTATGGTTTCTTTGGGATTCAAAACACATAAACTTCTATTTCTTGAATTGGAACCGAATTACTTTGTCCTTCATTTAGAGCTTGCTTTTGTGATTCAACTATTAAATTCTCCAATGGACGATTTAGGATATTTATGCTATATTCTGAAAGTTCTAGTTCTAGGTGATGATAATATTCGAGCATTGTGTGTGTTTTTACGCCGAAGTAAATTTTGTGGGACATGTTTGAAAATTGCTTAGTTTTAGATGTGGTGTAATTTTGCAATGTATCCAACATAAAGAGATAAATATCCATCCTAGTTTCCCATCCAACTTTTCCTGCTATTTAGTTTTGGTGCTACAATCAAGCATTGCCAATCTCAATCTTACAAGATTCGCTAAATACGTCATCTCGATATTTATCAAGTTATGTAGGTTGTCATCATTGAGCGACTGCAAAAACTAGTGCAATTTTAGGTTGAGGTATTGTTTTGTCCCCAACCTCTTAATCGGGGGACCATTTTACAGTACCATTTAGTGCCTTGTCACAATATTTTCTAACAACAATTGTTATTTTTGGCTGCAACTTAGCTTAATTGTTGGTTTTCTCTAAATAATCAATTGAATGGAAAGCCTATCATTTTGGTATTATTGATACATCACAAACTTCTATGGTTGGATATTAGTATTTTTGGACCATAAAATAACACAATCCTGCGCTGAAAGTAGCTCCTCGACTGTGAATAGATGCCTGCACTTCTTTTCTTTCCATCTAGACATCAGATGTCTTCTTTGAACCTTTAATGATGTTTGTATTTCAAACCTAATTGATTATGTGAAACTAAAGTCTGATTAAACATCAGGGATGGTTTCTTTGAATTCAATATTTCGATTTCCACTATTCAGTAATCACACATCATAAAACCATGAAAATATTTGTTTAATCTACTCTTCATGACTATAAATCACCTAACAAGATCATTTAGAGTGTGCTTACTTGTTGTATCCCATTCTTGGTATTTGTGTCTTCTATTTAACTATGCAATGCAGGGCAAAAGGGCAGTAGCTGTGGGAAAAAATAGAATGTTGGATGGATTTATCGTAGTTGGAAAAACAAATAGGTAAAATAATAATAGTATTAACATCCATGATATTATGCTATAATTGTCAATTCAATTTATTTTTTTTAAATTGATTTTTTTGGTTTGAGTAGTATCTTATTATGTCAGTTCACGTCATAAATATTTAAAAATATAATTTAAATTGATTTTTTTGTTTGACATAATATCTTATTATGTCAATTAACAACATAAATATTTCAAAGATCTTATTGAGGAGAATTGAGCTCCAAGAATATCAAGATTGAAAAAATTGAACTCTAATTGAGAGTGGTTTTCAATTATTTTCTTCAAATAAACTTAAACCATTTTTTAGAGGCACACTTTCTTATTTAAATTGTTTTTTTTTATTGTCAACTCACAACATAAAATTTTAAAAAAAATCTTATTTAAGAAAATTGAGTTCCAAGGATGTCAAGATAGGGTTCACATGCCGATTTTGCAAATTTCAAAAAACTCTAATTTGGAATGGCGCAGGACATTGCTACTTCGTGTCTCTTGTTATATAGAAAGAGTACACATATTGTAGTGTGAACAAATTTCTTGATTGATTAATTAAATAGACACTTTCCTCATTTATCTAGTTAGTTTTTTGAACATTTATTTCTAATTTAGAATCCTGCTCAATTCAACTTCAATTTGAAATTAAAATGAATCATGGAATGTAAAGTAATACACATTTTCATGAACAATATATTTCTACTTTGTACTCTTCCTATATTCGACTTCGCTTTAAAAGTAAAATGTATCAATAGAACATAAATTAATACGAGTTTCACAATGTCGTTTTGACATTGATTTCGAATTTTATGAAATGATTATTGATTGGAAATCAAATCAAATTTTATTATTTTGAAATATAATGATTTGGATATGTGCCTATATATATTTATGAAAGGATAACATGGAGATGAGAAAATAACTTAATATTAATTTATTGTATACTCGAATAGATTGAGATATAACAATTGTACAAAATGAGGAATAACTGACCAAAAAAATGAACAAAATCAGCATATAAATGACCACTTTTGAGTTAGAGACCTCTGGTAGCAAATAAGCGGTCATTTATCGTAACAAAAAATTTGGTCATATTTAGCTTGGTATTTTATAGCTTATCTTGTTTATAGGGACATCTATGATCTATTGATCTAGATGTCTTTAGATGGAGGTTTGTCTTATAATCTAGGATCCATTTAATTTGAAATTTGCGCATTGGTAAATGCAATATGATCTAATAGTATTGTTAAGATGCATTGATTTCAGTGATATTATATTTTGTATGCTATTATTTAGTTAGATATATATGTAATTCATCATTAAATTCCATAGAAGAAAATGTTACAATTTTGTCATACAATTTAAGATATAGAAGAGATATCTCTTATTAAATAAATAAGTGCGGAACACAAAAAAAATCCTCGAGGTAGTTAATTCGAATGAGTATTAATAAAAAAAAAGCCTATGAAATTTCTCCATGACTTAAATAAACAACGAATAAAATTTAGAAAAATAGAAAGAAAATAATAACTCTTAACTACATGGAAAAAGGTAAGCCAAACAATTCATTAACTTCTAAATATTGCCACTATTATAGTAAATGCAAAATATTATTGCAAATTAAATCTTTTGCACTATAAAAAGTTTGAATGCAAAAGGTTCAATACAAATTAAAATATGCCATCAATCCCATCGATCCCAAAGTTGTAGGAATTTGAGAAGTTTCATTTCTATTTGGATAAATTCTAGAGTTGTAGGACATCTACACGAACCAAATCACATATTCCAGGGAAGCCTAAAACCTCACACATACTAAATAGCCATCTCAGAAGGCTCGATTTTAACATGACTTCAATTATTCAACTATATTCTATTTTTTTATGGCCGGCTAGAGACACGAACAACAAAAAAAGCTTCTCATTTTCTTGTCTCATTAACACAAAAAATAGATTTATACACAATAGGATAAGTTTCATGGCAGCCGAAACTTCCTTTGTCCCAAAATACATTCCAAAACATGATGATTAAAATAACCATACACATACACTTCTGAAAATCCTTCATTCTGATTGGTCCATTGGAACTCCACCATTGACGTTTCATTTCAACTACTGATACATATTTATGAATTCGTTCTGTGTCCAATCGAGACTGGTCGTTGGTCTTTTCCTCTCCGTGACCTCCTTCAATACATCACCCCGTCATATCAACACATATCAACACTTTTGTTTCATTTTTTTCTCTGCAACCTTCGCTTGGATGCTCTCACGCAAACCTTCAACAGGATGGCGTGTGTCCCAATCAAGACTCTCCATCAGAACTTTCCTATTCATCACTTTCATGCAACTGTAATGCGATGGGTCTGATACACTATCGAACATGCTCTGTCGAAACTCCTCTCGAGCACCTTTGTTTTCTCCTCCAATGCGAGCACTCTGATGACCACTCGTATTCTGCCACTTGTCATCATGATGGGCCTTCCCTATCCGGCTTTGGACCATGCCACAAACTTGACACTTTACCATTTTTTTTATCACTCTAAGCTTTCAATGATGGAATTCTGATGTGACTCCACGCAATGCCATTCAACTCGGTAGATGAACATTTAAATATTGATCATGGCTAACAGAGAGCCATTACTGTGAAAGATATAACTTCTTCTATGATATTGAATACCACCATGCTGCTTGTACAAACCACCTCACCGACATTATTTGACCGAACTAAACTTGATCTGACATAGCTAAAATCAAGCCTTGCTACTGCAAAACACATTAACTGCACCAACTTAAATAATATGTTTGATATGGGGTTGGTGGAATAATTACTCCCAACATTCTCCCCCTTAATTATTTCAACAACAACTCCATCTTCCTTGTTGGCTACTTCTGCAAATTTTGATTATTCACTAGTACTGAGCGAATTCCCATTTTGCTCCTCTTACATAGATGAAAATTATCTACGATGCTACAACATATACAAGATCTCAATCTCATCTAGGATTACACATTGACTCACAAAATACTTTAATACTTTAATTTCCTTTCTTTCTTTGGGTTCCATACTTAGAACGTTGCAATCCTCTTCTTCTTCTTTCTCTTATTCTTATTCTTTCTATTATTCTTCCTCTTACAGGCCTTCTCGGACTCTTCAGGTCTTCTTCCTATGTTATCCTTGGCTTTCATTGTGCAACTACTGCACACTCTCAGAATTTTTATATGATCTTGACCTTTGTTTCTTTGTTGATGGTGGCCACCTGGTGGCTTCCTTGTATTTCATCTTCAATCTTTCCATGTTCATAGCATCATGCCCTTTTCCCTATACTCATCCCTTGCAGTTTATGCACTACAATTCTTCTCATACTTGGTCATATTGTTGTAGTCAATACCTGCACAATCCCAAACAAACACATCGTTTATAAAATCACGGATCTCTATATGACACTTCTCATTCTCTTTCACTTGCATATCAACTACAAGTGTTATTTTTACATTATATAGAATCATTGTTGAATTCTTCAACCCAACAATAGATTCTTATCATTAAAATTTTCGTATCTATTTATGAAAGTCTATAATTTAATTTCTTTCCATCATCTTTTCCATTTTTCTTCCATAAACTTTTCCTCTAATCCATGCACTATGTTTCCTCAATTATAGTATTCATGGCAGTTTCACCATTTCTAATTGTACCTACACATAGGTACTCATTCAACTCTTCTACATCACTAACTTTTTCCTTGGCAACTTCTACCGTTGCACACTCCTTGGTTACACTTTCATTTGTAATAAATCTGGAGTCTTCCAATCATTTTATTTTCTAGGCTTCTTCTTTCTTCACTACAACCTACATCATTATTGTAGGTTCTTCAGCTTCACACTATCTATCCACTCCATTCCACAACTCTTTGATCAATCTCTTCTCCTTGTTGATATTCATATCTTCATCTCCAACAATACAATCTACTTCATCTTGCTCACATGATGGCATCTCTTCTGTAATATCCTCTGTAGCGTCATCTACCTTGGAATCCATTAGAGCCTTAGGGATTCCATCCTCATCTTCATATCCATCAAATTTTATTTCAGGTTCAATAAATTGATCACTATCTTCAACTGAAACTTTATCCGTGTTTCCTTCTTCTTCATGTATGCCTATATTGGCACATTCATCTACGGTGTTTTTCCCTATCATGGGCATATCCACCAGGGTTTCACTACCCTCTTCTACATCATCTTCATTCTCTAGGAAGTTCTTTGTAGCATGTTGCTCTTACTGCTATGGCACCTCTTCAGAGTGCACATCCTCAATACTAATCATATCATCAACAACTTTTATTGTTGGATTATCTTTATCTTCATTTTCATTATCCACTTGATTTGCATGCCCAATTGGGATAAATCTACTTCTCAATAATTTGTCGATAATCTTAATTTCTAAATTTAATTGCATCATCTCTTTATAAAAAGAAAAATCCTCATCATATACTACTACAGATTCAAATTTATTTACCTGATTATCTTCTTTTGTATATGACCTACATTCCAATTCTTCATTTTCATGTTCCTCCTCTTCTACAGTAGGCACTCCAATAGATTCTTTGCCAATTTTGGCAGTAACTTCAATGTTGCACTCAATTTCATCATTTCTTTGTGCAACATCTTCAACATGGGTGTAATATTCATCCTTTAAACTTGTGAAATCAAATAATGCATTAATAAAAAAAGTTGTGCCCCATGAAGCATCTTCCTTAGCCATTTCTTTTTATTTACCAGCCACCTATATAGTACGATTTACTTTGTCTTCATCGGGATTCACATCAACAAAACATATTGCTTCTTGAGCATTTTTTTCATTAGTAATGAACTTTGTTGGTTTCACTAGACCATTGGGTGCTACATTGAAAACTTCTTCAGCATGATCATCAACAACATACATTGTTGTATTTACCAAGACACAAACTGCTACAATGGTAGTTCTACAACCATCATCCACATGTGACTGAGCACTATGGATTTCACCTTCTACATTCTACACATTCTCTGTTTTGTTGACAGACACATCACAATCCTCATTTTCTTCATCTCTCTCTGCTTTATCAAATTCTACCTATGTATCTTCAAGTTCTTTTGTTCTTACAAGTGATACAACAAGCTCGTCATCTTCTTTAGATTCAACATCATTTACTTCCATTGTTATAAAAACAAATTGATATTCATCATTCTCTGCTGCATACATAAAGTCTTCGTTCTCTTTTTCTAGTAGCTTTGCTTTACACACAAAGACTCCCACCAATGTGGCAACATTCTCTAACTCAGCTTCTTGTTGAAATATGTTTATGCCCCTTTCATTGTACTATGTTTTCATAATAGTCCAAGATTCCTTGGCGCTTGTTCCTTCTTAAATTTTGGGTAAAATTCTCCCATCCAAGGCTTGTAGAACAAGAGATAATCCTGTAACAACATTCTTCTTTTTCTCTTTCGACTAATGGGTAGATTCTTCAAACCATTTCAATACTATGTCCCATAAGTCTTCTCCATGTAATATGGTTCTCATTTTAATATCCCAGATCCATCCTGTAACAACCCTAAGGTAAAATAACGAAATAAAAGGGGTGAAATAATAAAAAGGGGAATATTTATAATAAATAAAAGGGGTAAATAATATAATGAGGAATATGAAAGAAAAAGGATGAAAACAAATTGCATTAAAACAAATTAAGAAATTGGGAGAAGGAGGGGATAAAAGGAGGAGAAGAAGTGAAGAGAAGGGGCTTTTTGTTGTCTTTGGCCATCTTGGAAGAGGAGCTCTGGAGGAGAGGAAGGCAAGATAACACTAGCATAGGGTTAATTGTTGGGGCCTCGGGGGCCTCATCCTTTGGTTGAGGGTTGGTTGGATGGAGAATCATCCCCCCACCTTCAATTGCACTATCGGAGTTATCAAGGTAATGGTAGCTGCTAGGTCATCTATCCAGTATGGCTCCTATATTTTCATAGCATATTTTTCTATTATATTGTTGATTAGATACACTATTTTGTTTCAGATCTTTCATTGCATGATGCTTCTGGTTGTATACTGGTTTTTATAAATTTACAGGATATCAGATCCATTGTATTTATCATATCTTTTATTGCATGCTGGTCATTTGTTTGTCTTGTTACTTTTATGAGTTTACTACTCTTACATTTGGTATCAAAGCTGTGTTCAAAAGATTAGACCTAAGGGCTCACATTGCACACAAACTGTTTACTGATTATTTTCATTAAGAGATCTCCTAGTTGAAGAGTGATAAGGTTAGATCTATCAATCAAATTTAAAAGGAAACACTACTACTCTAGATCTATTGTTTCTTTGTAAACCTACTTATGTGCTAATTTTTATAGATTTGTTTAAGAGATAGCTGATATGTTGTTCAAATTTTGGGTCTGCAATCAATAAAAGATAAATGTTGAGTTTTAACATCAAATTACAAGTGCAAATGTTAGATCCATTTGTCACATGTTAAAGCATTGTGCATATACTGCTTCACCAATTCGTAATTTGTTGTTCGATTTTCAATTATTTATGCTGTCGAAAGTTAGAAAAGAAAACTTGGAGCTTCGATCCAGTGCTATGCGAAATAGATCATGGAATCAAATTATGACCTTGTAATGAATGGAATCGATTACCCAGTCGATTAATGTTTTAGGAACTAGGATATTTAAACTCATGGCGAACCCTTCCTTGAGATTCATTCTGACCCGCCTTGTTTATCTTCATCATAAATCTAGTCGTTGATCTATTCTAGAGTGGAATTTTTTTATAAACCTTGGAAATGATATTTGCAACCAATCAAATTGTCTCAAAACTATGATGGTATTTGATTATCAGCCTTATGCTTTGTGTTCTTATTCCCCTATGCTTCTAGAATAAAATTCTCATACAAATTGTGCAATCAGCATATCATGTCCTTTTATCTCTGTGTAAATAGTAGTTGTTTAATTGTTGTGACTGTGCCATTTGGTGAAAGCTCTCACCCCAATAATTTTAAGTTTCAAACCTGGCCTTTCCACGTGCATCAATGTATTGGTACTTTTTTTCTGAAACTCTCTGCAATTTTTGGAATAATATTACATCGATAATCTGGAGAGAAAAGCAAGCAACTGGCCTCAGTGTCTTCCATCGTGGTGCATTTGTTTTGGGCGGAGCCATGCTCCTGCTACTCTGCTAACAATTGATGTCATTATCACTTGATAGGGTACGAAAACGATCTCAGAAGGATGTCGATTGAAAAGTCCTGGAAGGCATGTCTGACCCCTGGGTTTAAAAATATTGTAGGTATTGAAAATCTACAACCGCACCCCTATATGCTGTCGACCTTGTAATTTTGTGAAATATGATGCCCTTCGATATGAGAAACCATTGCTATAAAGTCTAATGCAAAATCCACTATAAAGTCTAATGCAAAATCCAGGAAAATGAATACCACTAAATCGTAAACCATAACTTCTATGTGGTGGCCATTTCTTCCTCATATCTGGGTCTGTCGTGTTTTTGATTCTTGGTACCATAGGGGAGACTCTGCAAATTATGATCAAAATTCTTACGGAAGAAAAAAAATTCATTCAACAAACTATATCTTATCACAACATCTATCACCCTGTGCGTTCTGCATTACCCTCATCCTCCTTCTCGGTCACATGGCTTGATAGGCAGAAATTTGAATGAAAGTGATATATTTCCAAGATATATATGATGAAAAACGTTAGGGTTTTTTTATAACGAGACTCTCCTTTCTTCGCTTTGCATGGTATCGACTTTAGTTAGGATTTTCCTGTGCATTGAGCTGACAAGTCCATTGCTAGTTGGCATGCGTTCTATCAATCATTCCTCTGCACACTCCATTATCAATCATTCCTCACCACTCCATTATCCTTTTTCTTTTATCGTGGTGTAACGCCCTCTAGCGGCCAACGATCACTGGGTGGTGTCATGGTGTAACGGCTCTCACTTCATCGACTATCAGTATAACGACTCTCACTAGGTGGTGTAACACTTGGATGAAAATTAGCTAATTGTTGTAACCTTCTCTGGCCCCAGCTACCCATTGCAAATAATAGCTCCACTTTCCACGTTCCTACCTATCTTTCTCAGTATTTTCAAAAGGATGAGTTAATTTCGTATGCCTATTCACCTTACTATTGTAGAAATCATTGGTCATCGAGGAGCTTAGATTACAATATCTAATGTCCTTGATGCCAGTTGACGCTCTTTATTTGATTAAGACCCTCTTCTACTTATAAATTTGATATTTCACTTGTACTGCCAATAAACTGAAATTTTGCTAGCAAACAAAATTAACTGGATTTACGATGACGGGATCAACCATCCAATATATGCAATTGAGCAAAGATATATTTTCCCTGAGAAAATATCCACTTCATCAAGCAACAATCTGCAATGACTATGCCTAGGATGTATACTGTGGAATTAAATGCACTTACACCCTCAATTTTCAAAGCCTCCTTATGCATTCCCTCTGATTATCCCAGGTAGTCCTCTTTCTAAATGTATCTCCTAATATCTTTTCTAGAACCCACCATATGAATATTAATATAAAAATAAATCGTTTACTGCTAACTCCAGGGTAAGTGCTAGCTGCTAGATATAAATGCATGCACATTATGACATTAACACTCTAACTTATTGTGGTAGCGCGAATCATGTTCAATTACAAACCAAAATAATATCTATTTGAACAGTAATAGGGCCCTCTCATTCTATGTCTGATGATTGCATGTGTGTATCATACGGGTTCTTTTATGTATTATATAAATCTAACATACAATGTCTCAAGAGGGCCTAATGTGCCTTTAAGGCTGGAGTATCATGGGAATCAAATATTCTTCTAGACCAAGGATAGAATCAGAAGCCTTTGGAGTATTTCAGAATCCTTTTACTCACGGTAGAAGATAGAAGGAAGAAAATATTTCACCTTGAAATGAAAAGATATGCCAAAACAGTTTGTTCAAGAATAACTCAATTTATCTATTTATTTATTTAAATCAATCTAGTGAGGAAACATCAATATTACTGGTCTTGCAAAAGACATTTTATATCCTAAACTCTTTTAGCATTGAAGGAAAATCCCACATTTAAAATTTGATCATTGTATTAGCATTTCTCCAAACGAAAGTAGAATACATTCTTGTGATGATTTGGTCATATTCAGGAGTTGGGTCAGCTATCTACCAAGTGGATCGATAGCCTTTTCTTCACTTTGTTCATTTGACCACCAACCTAATATGTAGAAATCAAGGCCTGAAACCACATGGACTACGAACAACATGGTAGGCTACAGTAGAATATAGTTTTTTTTTTATTGTTTACTGTTTTGCAGATCTGTGTTAATAGTTTATTAAAAAAAAATCCAGAAACATTTACCTTTCCCCAATTTGATTTCTAATTTTCTTGTGTTCAACTGCAATTTAAGTTGTATGCATTCAAATTAGTCTGCACTAAGAGAGATACTATCCTTCGAATATATGCATCAATGGTTGTGGTTGTATATTTCAACATTCAATTGTATTCATTATTTGTATACTTAGTTCATTGTGTTAACTTCTTAATTACCAGTGCATGTGTCAAATTGTGGTGTGATTCACTGCTAAATCTATTTTGTTCACATAATGCCCACAATTTCGCCTCATTCAATTTCTATGACATATACATAAATACTCTATTTTTTTTGTAAAACGCTCCATTCATAAAATGTTCCTAGGACCACTATTTAATTCACTTCTTATTTCTTTGTGGGGTGACAGTTCTGCTCTAGTAACGCCCCACCTGTTGCTCTCCAGGATGAAGGATGAAGTAGAAAATTGTAACGCCTCTTGCCTCTTGCTCTGGTATATCCCTATATTGTTATTCGTAACGGTTAGTGCACAAAGTGTTTCATTAGTATTAATGTACAGGCTACACTATGTTTTTAACTTTTAAGGAAATTTTAGGGTTTCACGTTTCAGGATTTTAGGGTTTCCTTCCCAACATTTATATATTATATGAAACCCTAAAAGTATATCTATGTTACTTTACGACGATTGATATCTTTGAATTTGGATTGGTATCACACCTGGGTTGTCAAGTATATCATCCTTCTATGGAGAATGATCGGGAACTACGGCTTCTCTCTATTGTTTCCAACTCCATCTACAACAAGACCATTCACCAGAATATGTCCATTCAATGTCGTTTGATTTGGTACCATCATTATGCGTGCTTGCTTGTTGTACCATCATTTAGTAGTGGTCGTAGGCTGGATACCAGTTTCATTATCTTGCACACAAGTACTTTCAAATTCTTACTACATAACCGTTTCACATAGTGCTCTCAACTCTTGTTGGCTCTGCAAATAAAGGTGTTAAGAATACTCCCATTCTAAATATTTGCTTTTGCAAATTTCCTGCTAGATCTCCCCACCATATAAATTGATGGATTTGCTCCTCCTACAAGCTTGAAATCCTTCTCAAGTTGCTTTATACCATCTACATAATCAAAATCGATATCATCTTTAAATTTAATTTACTGACCTCCTTGTTTGAATTTTAGAATTTTAATATATAGATCAGGTTTGAATTTTAGAATTTTATTGATATGATTATTTTAGGATTTTATTAATATGTAAATGTTACAAATAAATTGCCCCACAGAGTGGGATGGTGGAAAATCCCCTCTATATTGTGATTTCAACAGTCTTTGCATCACTCTTTGTAGCCACTCTTAAAATCTAAAGAACCAACTTCACTACAAACCTGCACAAGAAGAATAACAATAAAAAGAAAATGTGAGGTGTGTTTTAACAACCGCCCAGAGCAAAGAAGCCTACCAGACTGTAATAGTTGTAAGATATATTATTTAAGATCTCTGTAACTATTCAATCATATCCCTGGGAAGTGAAGTGTGGAAATGAGAGGAGTCTGGAAGCACTTCAATGGTAGAGAGGAAGTTGACTGGGCTATAGTAGTGTGAAGGAGCTTATAGCACTTGCCTGTACTTTATACCTTACTTCATGTGAAGAAATTACTGTACTAAGTTAGGGAAATATAAGTGTGAATAAAATCCATATAAGCCAATCAAGCCGAGTAATAAACACCAATATTACGTGCTTTACATGAAGTTCATACTGATCACAGTTCTTTACGTGGTTTATGACAATAGATTAAATTAAAGGAGCGTATTAGGTGAAGAATTTAGAGATTTGTTGGGGGAATGCAGCTAAATTTATGTATTTGCAAAAAACAAAAAAAGAAGGTAATTGAGGTTTTAACAATTACATCAAAAAAAAAAACAAAGGCTTGGCCAAATCTGCCCCATGTAAAACTAACATGTGATGCTCCCTTTTCTAACTACGTTTTACACCAATTATTATGCTGGTGTGACTGCGTGCCAACATTCAATGGCTCGCTTGCTTTTGTCAGTACAAACGCAGTTTCTTTTGGCAAAAATGTGAGTAATTGTAATGGCTGTGAGTATTATAGCACATTAACTAGGTGTCATTCTCCCATGTGTTCATCCCAAGCATAGGTTCTTACATTTGGAAAATATATTTTAATTGGGATACTTATGTTATGTACCTTTCTAAGTATTTAATAGCGGCCTATGATGTTAATAAAATATATTTCATATAGTTAATCCATATTAAGGGATTAGGGGATGTTTAGCATTATCCTCAATAGTAATAAACTCCACATGTTACCACAAGGGTTCATGTTCCCCTCCATGTGTCATCAAAAGGGAATGAAAATTCACCAACCTTCCTCTGTATAAAGTTCATTGAATGTACTTGCAGGATATCTTGAATATATTATTATCTGGTATTAGGGGGTTGCCCCCTTGAAGTGATTTTGAGAGTGGCCTTTCACAAATAGGGTTGATGATAAATGTTACTACATTGCATCCTGGATTTGTTGTTAGAGTAGCCTCTTCATCATGTTTCCTGAAAAAGCTTGTATTGAATTAATACGTATTTACATTGCATTGTATACGTATTGTGTTACATTTTTGTTGAACATTATATTAATTTAGTATCAAAATTGATTTAGGTTTTGGAAAGCATGATACAGGCTAGGGAATAATTACTATTGGTGACAAAGATTAAGGTGTGCATAAAGACAAAATACTATATGCGTTAAAACATCATGCATTGAAATAATGGGTAAATGCATTGTTAGTAAGCATTAGTTATCTCATGATAAATGATAGTGTGCATCGGTCGCATAGTATTTTGTATGGTTGGACTACTCGATAAGTGTTGTGCATCATCTATTGTGACCTCTTTCGAATGTTGACTTGGTAGAGATAATGCTTGCAATAGACTTGGTGTCTTGATTGTCAGTCAAAAATTTATGAAATTGGTTTTAAGACCTTCATAGAAAAATCTTTCTTGATCATGTGGTAAGTTCCAGGAACCATAAATTTCCTCCTATAGGAGAAGTGTGCAATTCCAAAAGGAACTTTTGCTTGATTTGATAATTCATACATAAAATTAGGTGATCTAGATACCATAGTAAATCATAATTTCTTCCACACAAAATTATCTAGCGAACTAGGTTCCTAATGTAGTTGTTGAATTAACTTGCATGGACTCTGAAGTTAGAGGACATATGTTGCATATTTCACGATGATACTAAGTTTTTTGTACTGATGATACTTTATAGTCTTATTTATGGCATCTTGAAATGAAATTTATGTGGTAGATGATATGTTGTTATTACATGTTGTTTCTTAGAATGATGCCTTATAGACATGTGATTCATAGTCATGCATTATTGATGTGAAATTTGATGATTGTTAATTCTAGCCATGAAATTTATAGGCATGGGTTGTGCATGAGATACTTCTTGATGTTATTTGATGATGTTATAAGATAGATGGCTTGTGGAACATAAAATGCTATTATAGCTTATCATTGCATCTAGAAATAAATGACATTTGGCACATAAATGGTATGAAAGCATGTTCTGGTTAATGTTGGTATTTTACAGCTATGTTATGTGTTAGTGAAGAATAAGAGATTATATTAGATATTTGGTGTGACATTATATCATTTCATGCTAACCCTTTTTGCTCCCTATAGAATGCCTATTTGATATGATGATGGATTATGTGAGTTGTTACTCCATGTTGATAGTACTAATGTTGAAATATGCTAGCTTATCATGGCATAATATTGAGATGCATAGTCAAATTATGAAAGTATCATGACCAGTTATGTTATAATGGTAGCAAAAAGCACCAAAATACAGTAGATGTTAAACTTGGCATGACTTATTGTGAGAATGGGTTATGATGCCATGTAATGCAATAAGAATTGGTGGCTAGACATTCTTGTTAGCACAGGATTCAAGGTTGATCCATGATATATTATTACATTGAGAAATGGTTTCTAATGATTATTCATTATGGCAAGTTCTAATGATGAAATGGTTTCTAATGATTATTCATGATATATTATTACATTGAGAAATGGTTTCATTATTGTTTCATGCTAACCCTTTTTGCTCCCTGTAGAATGCCTATTTGATATGATGATGGATTATGTGAGTTGTTAATCCATGTTGATAGTACTAATGTTGAAATATGTTAGCTTATCATGGCATAATATTGAGATGCTTAGTCAAATTATGAAAGTATCATGACCAGTTATGTTATAATGGTAGCAAAAGGCACCAAAATACAATAGATGTTAAACTTGGCATGACTTATTTTGATAATGGGTTATGATGCAATGTAATGCAATAAGAATTAGTGGCTAGACATTCTTGTTAGCACAGGATTCAAGGTTGATCCATGATATATTATTACATTGAGAAATGGTTTCTAATGATTATTCATTATGGCAAGTGCCAATTGTTCCAGGTGATCCAGTCACAGAGCTTGATGAGGCTAAGTATTCTATGATTTCCTGGGATCCCATAACCACGAATGAGAATGGTTACTATAAATAAATTTTGGGCTGGGGAACAAGCCCAACAATTAGCTCTATGCTAGCAGCATTTGACTTTTGTACCAGAAGTTGGGAAGGTGGCAGTGCCACATACACTTCCCGGAGAACTTCTGATGTGACCAGAGTCCACGGTTGGAGACATACTCACTGGGAGGGAGGTTTATTGAGAAGGACTTCTAATGCCTGGGGCTAGTTCCTTGAGGGTACTATGGGGGATGTTTAGGCTAGCCTTCCGAGATGCCTAGGGTATAATGATCCTGATATCAGGATCGGGGGTACTCGGAGTATCAGGATTAGGGTACCGGGAACCAGATGCCGACTAGTACCGATGAGGCCCAGATTCTAGTTAGAATCCAATGAGGCTGCATTATTACCAGAAGTTGAGAAGGTGGAAATGTCGTGGTAACTTTTGAGGAACTTCTAATGCCTATTGTATGATCCGCAGACAGGTTACAGTAGAGGGCCCGTGCCATGGCGAGCGGGACCATCCAGAGTTGGAGGGGAGGTGTAGGGAGGTTGATCGAATGGTATTATTCTCAGGGAGAGGGTGAGTAAGGAAAGAGGAAGTAAACAAACAAACAGTCATTAATTATTAATTAATTATCTAATGCTTATGTATGTATGATGCATGATTGTTGATATGGTTGCATACTAGACTCATAGGGAATTACTTAAAAGCATGCTGTAACTTAGGGCGTTTGATTGTATTAGTGTGGTTTGGAGACTTCTATGTGGTGGCCACACATATAAATCTCTAAACTTCACAATAGTACTAGCTACCTATATACTATAGTATTTACTTGATTGATTGATTGAATAAATATTGTTTTTATTGCTTGAATATTATAACTTCGAGACGAAGTTTCCTAAAGGGGTGAAGTATGCAACAACCCTAATGTAAAATAATGAAATAAAAGGGGTGAAATAATAAAAAAGGGAATATTTAGAATAAATAAAAGGGGTAAATAATATAATGGGGAATATGAAAGAAAAAGGATGAAAACAAATTGCATTAAAACAAATTAAGAAGTTGGGAGAAGGAGGGGATAAAAGGAGGAGAAGAAGTCAAGAGAAGGGGATTTTTTTTGTCTTTGGCCATCTTGGAAGAGGAGCTCTAGAGGAGAGGAAGGCAAGATAGCACTGGCATATGTTTAATTGTTGGGGGCTCAGGGGCCTCAACCTTTGGCTAGGGATTGGTTGGGTGGAGAGTCGTCCCCCCACCTTCAGTTGCACTATTGGAGCTATCAAGATAATGGTAGCTACTAGGTCATCTATCCAGGTATGGCTCCTATATTTTCATAGCATGTTTTTTGGTTATATTGTTGATTAGATACACTATTTTGTTTCAGATCTTTCATTGCATGATGCTTTTGGTTATATACTGGTTTTTATAAATTTACAGGATATCAGATCCATTGTATTTATCATATCTTTTAATGCATGCTAGTCATTTGTTTGTCTTGTTACTTTTATGAGTTTACTGCTCTTAGACATCCTAGACTCATAATATTCAATTTATTCTATGTCATATTCATAATTTATTGCCTTATCGGCTACAACTAGAATCTCACAACAAATTCCAGCAAAATACTATGCCTTGAATCTTCTATTTCTCCTTTTGATTTTCTTCAGTCTACTATTCTAACCCATATCACCTTTGTTGATGCTCAAAATGAAAGGGTTCGATCCAAAACATGGAATACACCCTTGGAGGGCTTGTCAAGGGGAGGGTGGGGATAGAATCCCAAGTTGCATTTAGATCCCTCAAATAGATAGGATTCACAAGTAGAATGAATGCCATTAAATGCATTAATCACTAATTGTACAATTAAATAGATATTCAAATAAATGTGCAATTAGTGAGAAAGTCAAGTGTGTTAGTACATGAACAAAACATGTGAAATTATCTAACCATGTGTGCATTAATTCCTAGAAACAAAATTAATTAACTAATAAAATTGACCAACGAATTCAATGTAAAATATTTACAAGGTAATGGAAAGACATTATAGGATCATTTTTATGAAAATAACACTTTAGTCATTAGTAGAAAAATGCAACAATAATTTATACTTTTTCTAACCCCTTAGTAAATTTCATTAGTTGCTTTTAATGTGCAAAAAGAAATCTACAATTTGTTTATTTATGGAATATTTTCAACTTAATAAAGTGGAATGTTTGTGTGTTGGAGGTATACTGACAATTAATTCAATAGTTTTAATTGCTTGCATGAAATGAAAGACTGTTATAACTGTACACAACAACTACTTTAATATGAAAACAGAACAACAAAAAACCTATCCATATATGGCTCGGAGGTTCCTAGAAGTATCCAAAATATTTTCAGGAATATATTTAAATGCAAATAAGTCTTTAATCCTGATTTGATTCTTTAATCTTGTATTGATTCATTTACTGAAGGTTTTACTTATGTTATTGCATGCAAACAAAAAAATATATAAAAAAATGATGGTCAGTATTTCCTAGATAAATGTATCATTAATTTTGGGTTAAGTTGGATCCTCTTATTATATGGTGGTTAATTATTAATATTGTTATTAGACTGGGTACCAAAAAGATATTAGAGTTTATCACCAAAACAGACTATAATTTGTAGATTCACGTAAAACAAAAACAAAAAAATTACAGTAAGCACTTTTTGTTAAATTTAATAATATACATATAAAAGGGAAGGTCTAATTCAATACTCTTAGAGCATGGTAAAAGAAGCAGAGAACTGCATATTATATTTAATTGTACTTGAAAACTAATCAGAGATAGTATGTACTCCTATCTTAAGCAAATATCAAAGAAATTTACCTGCGTAGAACTGTAATCAAGTGTTCATTAGCATTCATAACTATAACAGATTAATATCATAGTTACGATTGAAAGTTAGGGTTCTAATTACATAATAACATTCAGTTCTAAGTTTATGAAAAGGGCTAAAGAGTTAAACTTTTGAAACTCTAACCCTTAATTATCTATTTATGCAAATGTTATCAAGCTCAGGTATTTTTGGTTACCACAAACAGAGAAAGAGGGCCTTAAGCCATATCCAGAACATTTTGCTAAAGAAAGAAAATCTTCGTCAACATCAACACTCTATTCCAAACAAATGGTGTGTATTATAGGAATGAATTATTTTACACATAACATAATCTTTTCTAATATAATGTTTACAAGGAAGGAAAAAAAAAAGTTTGGGTAGGGTTTATCGTGTTCAAAAGAGTTAAGATAGATATTAGACCAGCCTAGATCTAAATTCTAGACTTTATCAAGTACTGAGAGGATCAAATCTTTTAAGGTGCATATCTCTGCTAGGTATATCATTTTTACTTCTTATATTTCTAGTTTTTATGTCGGCTATACTTTTTTTTTACTTCTTTATTTTATGTCAGGAATAATATTATGTTTCTACTTTTCATATTCTCTATAATAATTTTTTAACTTCTTATACACTATAATATTTTTTTAACTTCTTATGTTTTTACATTAATAGTTGACATAATATTTATTACCTTTTACTTTGTAATATCCACTATAATATTTTTTTAATTTCTTAAGTTTCTACATTAATGGCAGACATAATATTTATTACTTTTTACTTTGTATTATTCTTTTTTGTTTAGGGCCGACAATATAGACAAACATGGAGTGTGCAACTAGATTTAAGGTAAATATCTTCAACTGATAATGGTTATTACCAACACATACTTGCTCTCTCTATATATAAGAGTAAGGAATTCGTATGATACCCTATTAAATATAATATTTTGGCAGCAAAATGTAACAATTAAAGATTGTTTATTTATATTAACGTGACCATAAAATCGAAACATATGGATATCTATGGCATCTTCCCAAGAAGCAAAACCCTGTCACTGATCCACGTTATGTCTGATGCCTACCTCATTTACTTCCTCAAAACCCCAAAACATTTTTAAACTTATCCCTTTGTGATGGGATCTTTACTATTGAATCAAGGGAACAACCGTAAACACGTATTGATACCCTTTATAAGTATAACCGACCGGTCAATTATAATTAGAAGCGATGTATGTTATGGAACTACTGTTATGGATGTGAAATATGGGTGATGCCCTGGTCTTCGCTTCAATGATCAGAAATCCTTCTCCACGCGATCCATTGAAGTGAATTGGAGTATGATGGAAGAACCAGGTAGCCGGTGCCTGGCCCTTTTATTCATGTGACTAGGTAGGAAAGCATTTGACAAGGAAATGATGGGATTATAGGTGATCTGTCATATCCCAGCTAGATTCCTTGTAATGTCCCTAAATTAGTGAAAAATAAAAGAAAATCTTCTTCTTGCAAGTTTTCCTAACACGGGTTATATAATCATGAAATTAATAATCTGCAAAGCGAAGAGTATTGGTTCTTGCGTTTGTTGCAAAGTATCTATGATGAATATGTTTGTGTAAAGTTCGGCCATGAAATAATACTAGCAGTTTCTTTCCCTTTTATGTGATCTAAATGTATGTTTTTAAAAATCAAACGTCTAAATGTCCATCCTCAGGCATGATGAACCTGATGAGAAAGGTTGAACACACACTGAAACTTTGGGGTTGATCTAGACACTCTTGGCAGAGTGGCCGAGAGGTAAGGTATGAAAGTTTGAAGCCTATGGACTTACTTAGCTATTTCGCTAATGTAATTTCACTTGTCAATTCCTTGCAGGTACTCCTTGGTGGCCATAAATTTGAATTTGAGTAACTTCATTATGTACAAAAATTCTCAAAGTGTAAACACCCTTTACGCTAACTTTGGTGTGGATTGAGGTCTTTGCCCTTATGGTAAATATCCAAGTGCTTTGGACTCATAAGACTATATTATAAAGTTTGCAAATAGCATTTGGTTTCTATCATGGTGGTTGGAGGTATTAAATGTGCCCATGGCACTCACGTGGCCTTCGACCAGTTGGCTAAGGGTTTGGCAAGGGTTTCCCAAAAGTGGGAAAATCGTGAACTCACTTGTCTTTTGGTTTGAGAGGGGGTTCTAGTTTTTATTGGGAGGTAGCTGCGCTTGGCCAAAGCTATGCTCATAGCTAGGGTAACGTTCTAGTGGTCATGGAGATGAGAAAGAAGGACTCTTACAGGTAACTACCCCTACTGTCACCCCTTGAAACTCATCCGATTTTTCCTTCATAAGCAAGGAAGTATTCTAGTCCTGACTTCATGTGGGTTTCCTCCATTTGCAGGTACAGGGTGGCTCTCAGCGTGGGGCAGTAGGGAGCCAATACGAATTATATGAAACGTTGAAGTGGTAAGTCTAGAGTTCTCTTCAATCCCTCACCCCTACATGTCTTGGTTGTTGCAGAAAGTTTCGATGGTTTGTAATGGAGAGACGTCGTGATGCCGTTGGCCCACTCAGGTTTTGGAAGCTCCATAGTGGTCACCTTTGGCTTGACCAGGTGTTTGAAAATATGATTGTAAATATTATTTTTGATGGGTGAAACCTATGAGGGTTTTCATACTAGCAGAAGGGTCTAAGGTTTTGGTCTCGGTTGCTCTTTACTGAATTCGTGCCTGTGTTTAAGGATTTTGAAAGACTATTATCCTCTGTATGTATTCATAGGGCTCATTTTTGAGGTTTTGAAATGGAGAAAGGACTTCTGCGTTCTTCTTTTCTTTCCTATGAAGTTTAAATGGCCGTGTAAAGGCATTATGGCCACTGTGTTTTCTTTTTTTGATAGTGCTCTATCAGTTCACCATTTCTGATGAAAAAAGTTGTTTGTCTTATTTAATGGATTCCATGCTAAATATATGCGTTTGTTTCTTCCTATGGAGTGAGAGGTTTTAATAATGTGAATAAGTGATTTGCGTTTCTATCCTGTAGCTAGTCAATTTGTATTTCTAAAATAGAGAACTTGTCAATCGTTTGATGTTTGCGGTGCTTCTATCAGTTGACTAGCTATAGGGAAAGTTTTCTGGTCAATGTGTATTACTCTAGGGTTTTATACTCAGACCTGTGTTTGTTTAAATTCACAATGAAATGGATATCCCAATATGATGCTAAGATAATTGATCTTTAAACTTAGAGTTGTGTTCCACAGAGTAATAAAAAGGTCTGCATTTATATTTTCATGAAGTGGTAGCTTTTGTTTTGACTAAATGCGTGTTTGGTTAAGATTCATGATTTGCTACAGCCTGTCTGATGTATCAAATAACGTTTTGACTCCTGGCAACTTTAGATAATGGAATCTTAGTTCTTCCTATGAATTCTAGTTTACTGTTTGAAATGAAGAATTTTTAGCTACCGTAGGATAAGTTTATGGTTCTTGTGTGTCCACCATTTGGTTTAAAATGATGGGAATTTCGATTAGGTATGGGGTTCGATCCACGAAATATGAGGCTAGCCCGTGAGGGTCTTTAGATTGGAACCCATAATAAATAGTGTAAAAGAATGATGTTGAGTTATATCTGAATCTATGCTCGGGAATACGAAAAATACTTTGCAATACCTGTTGCATTTTAGATGTAAAGTTTGTCTGGATTGAAGTCGTAGAGGTGTTTGATAAATGAAAAGTGTAATGTGGCTGAAAGTTTCGTTGCCTATCTTGATATCTGAATTGTTTCTATGTGGTAACACTCTAGCATAGAAATGATAGTAATTACAAGAATTAAATGGTAGAGATACATTACCTATGTAAATAAAAATACGATTTCAAATAGTAAGCACAAATATTTGTAAAAGAATAATTAAATTACCCTAACCTAAACAAAAATATATGGGATAACAATAGTGTTTGTTGTGGAGCCAGATCTTCTAGTCTCATAGATGATATTGTATCAGCCGTGTTTATACCCCAGTTTTATATGATATGTAGGTGGATTGTACAGTCACCCCAGCGGGGGGGTGTGGGGGGGTATCGCACACCCACGGGGTTCCAGGGGGGACCATCCCCTCTGGATGGGGGGTCTGGGGGCCAGCGGTCCCTCGACAGGGGTTCGGGGGCAGCGCCCCTGAGAAATAGGGGTTCAGGGGCAATGCCCTCGAAGAAAATTTTTGGGGCTGTTTTCGTCAACTGTTCTGCGGGCCCATGGTTTTGGGTATCCCGTGGTATTTTCCCATTGTATTTCCCTTATAAAATAAAGACATTGTAATACGGCTAGGTATGACGATGTATTAGGTTTTATGCATTGTAAAGATCTCTGAGATCAAGAGAGAGACTGTGAAACAGAGAAGAGGAAGTGCAGCGGTTGTGCTGCAGGTTGTATCCCTTCACCTTGCTAGAGGGTAATAACAATAAGGACTGGCAAATTCAATGTGGACGTATCCCAAGTTGGGTGAACCACGATATATCTGTGTCTCTCTTGTAATGTATATGTGTGATTATATTTGCATTTCTGTTTATTGTTATTGCTCTGCGATCCTGTTTTTCTAACAATTGGTATCAGAGCCAAAGGTCTATTTGGCAGTTAAACCCACAGGAAGCTAGGGTTTCTGGTTCGAGTGGGAGCAATTGTAGAAGAAGGAAATTTTAAGGTCGAGAAGTTTAACGACCAAACACTTCAGGTTATGGAAGATGCAAATGGAGGACTATCTATACCAGAAGGATCTATTCCTACCGTTGGGAAGGAAAAGCAAAGCAGCCGACGGCTATGAAGGATGAAGAATGGGAGGTTCTTAACAGAAAGGCTCTGGGAACAATACGGTTGAGCCTGGCTTCATCGGTGGCTTTCAATATCTCAAAAGAAATGACAACAGAGGGTTTGATGAGCACAGTGGGTAAGCTGTATGAAAAACCATCGGCCTCCAACAAGGTATTTCTAATGAAGCATTTATTTAATATGAAGATGTCTAAAGGTGGATCTGTCACTGATCATTTAAATGAGTTTAATACGGTTACAAATCAGCTAAGTTCTGTAAGTGTGAACTTTGATGATGAGGTTAGAGCTCTTCTAATCTTGTGTTCATTGTCAGAAAGCTAGAATAGCTTGGTCATGGCTGTAAGTAACTCTGTCTCTGGTTCAAACACCTTGAAATTTGATGATGTTATTAGTGTTATTTTTAGCGAGGAAATGCGAAGAAAAAGCACAGGTGAGACATCATGTAATGCGTTGACCATGGAGAGCAGGGGAAGACAAAAGGAGAGAGGAAAGAGCCAAGGTAATCGTGAAAAGTCTAAAATGGGCAGATCCAAGTCCAGACTGGGAAAGATAGAGTGCTGGAACTGTGGAAAGAAAGGACATCTGAAGAAAGACTGCAAATCTCTAAAGAAGAAAGGAGATGCACAGAAGGAAACTACCCAGGAAGCAAATGTAGCAGGTGATGTGTTACAAGATGCTTTGATTCTTGCATTAGATAATACTAGTGATTATTGGGTAGTAGATTCAAGAGCTTCATGTCATGCTACACCCCATAGGAAATACTTTCATGAGTATGTTCATGGCGAATTTTGACATGTTTTATTGGGTGATGATGAGCCATGTAAAATTGTTGGAATGGGTAAGGTATGGATAAAAGTTAAGAATGGAACTGATTGGTTGTTGAAAGAAGTTAGGCATATTCCTTCTATGAAAAGAAATCTGATCTCAACAGGGAAGTTGGGAGATGGCGGCTATCTATCTACGTTCGGAGAAAAGTGGTGGAAGATCACTAAAGGATCAATGGTGATAGCAAAAGGAGACAGAGTAGGTACATTATACTTATGTCCTCATAATACTGACCATTCTATCTCTTTAACTTCCACAGGAACAAATACAGCATTGTGGCATCATAGGCTTGGCCACATGAGTGAGAAGGGGATGCAGATTCTCCACTCAAGGAAGTTGCTGCCGGATTTGAAGCAGGTAAGTTTGAAATTCTGTGAAAAGTTTATGGAAAACATAAGAGAGTCAGATTTCTCAAGGTTGGGAAACAGAAGAAGAATGAAAAATTAGAGCTTGTGCATACAGATGTATGGGGACCGGCTCAGGTACAATCTCTTGGTGGCTCTCACTATTATGTTACATTTATTGATGATGCAACTAGAAAAACTTGGGTTTATTGCATTAGACAAAAATCTGATGTGTTTGCTACTTTTAAGAAGTGGAAAGCGTTGGTTGAGAATGAGACAGGGAAAAGATTGAAGTGTCTCAGATCTGATAATGGAGGTGAGTACTGCGGCAAGGAGTTTGATAGTTACTGTTCATCCATGGGATTCGTAGAGAGAAGACAGTCCCAGGAACACCACAGAAAAAATGGTGTGTCAGAAAGGATGAACAGAACGATCATGGAGCGTGCAAGGTGTATGAGACTGCATGCAGGGTTGCCCTTACAGTTTTGGGCGGATGCTGTAAATACTATTGTTTATTTAATAAACAGAGGACCTTCAAGTGCTTTGGATGGTGGTATTCCAGAGGAAGCATGGACAGATAAAAAGGTAAACTACTCATTTCTGAGAACATTTGGTTGTGAAGCATTTGTCTATATTGATAAATAAAATAGAACAAAGCTTGAAGCTAAATCCAAGAAATGTACCTTTATTGGATATGGGGTTGATGAATTTGGTTATCGTTTATGGGATTATGAAAATAACAAAATCATCAGGAGTAGAGATGTGATATTCAATGAAAAGGTCATGTATAAAGATCAGTTGCAGGGAAAGAAACAGGAAAAGGAAAACATAGAGTACATAGTGCTTGGTGAAATTAAAGAAAATGAAGTTCCGAAGGTGCCAGAAAATCAAGAGCAGCAGCAAGTACCTGAAACTCTTGCAACTGTAAGAAGATCTACTAGGTTAAATAGACTCCCTGAACCATACTCTCCTTCAATGTATTATTTATTGATGACTGATTCTGGTGAACCAGAATGTTATGAAGAAGTAATGCAGATGGAAACTAGAAAGAAGTGGGAGCAACGCATGAATGAGGAGATGGACTCATTGGTAGGAAACCAGACTTGGGATTTAGTTCAGTTTCCTGCTGGTAAAAGAGCATTGCAAAACAGATGGATTTACAAGTTGAAGGAAGAAGAAGGAGGTAAGAAGCGGTACAAGGCCAGACTTGTTGTAAATGGGTTTGCACAGAAGAAAGGTATAGATTTTGATAAAATATTTTCTCCTGTTGTTAAGATGACTTCAATTAGGACTATCTTAAGTCTAGTGGCAGTAGAAGATTTGCATCTTGAACAGTTAGATGTAAAAACAACCTTCCTCCATGGGGATTTGGAGGAAGAAATATATATGTAGCAGCCACAAGGGTATGAGGTCAAAGGTAAGGAGGATCTGGTATGCAGGTTGAAAAAGAGCTTGTATGGCTTGAAGCAAGCTCCAAGGCAGTGGTATCTAAAGTTTGACAAGTTTATGACAGAACAAGGTTATAGTAGATGTCATTCTGACCACTGTGTTTATTTTAAGAAGCTAGACAATGGAAGATATATTATCTTGTTATTGTATGTGGATGACATGCTTGTTGCAGGGTCTGACATGCAGGATATAAATGTACTCAAAAGGAAGCTAGCTAATTCATTTGCGATGAAGGATTTGGGTGTTGCAAAGCAAATCCTAGGTATGAGAATAACGAGAGACAGGAAAAATCGCAAATTGACATTGTCTCAAATTGAGTACATACAAAAGGCGTTGGAGAGGTTCAGAATGCAGAATGCAAAACCTGTAAGTACACCTTTGGCTAGCCATTTCAATCTAAGTAAGAAAATGTGTCCCAAGACACAAGAAGAGACAGATTACATGTCCAAGATTCCCTAAAAATTAGCAGTTGGCAGCTTGATGTATGCCATTGTGTGCACAAGACCAGATATTGCACATGCAGTGGGAGTTGTGAGCAGATATATGAACAATCGAGGTAAAGAACATTGGAAGGCAGTATAGTAGATTCTTAGGTATTTGAGAGGTACTACCACTAACGCATTATGTTTTGGAGGTTCAGACACTGTTCTACAGGGATATGTTGATGCAGATATGGCAGGTGACAAGGATAGCAACAGGAGCACCACAGGGTATGTGTTTACTGTAGGTGGAATAGCAGTAAGCTAGATTTCGAAACTACACAAGGTTGTTGCACTTTCAACAACAGAAGCAGAGTATGTTGCCATTATAGAGGCTAGTAAAGAGATGATTTGGTTGTAGAGGTTTATGGAGGAAGTGGGTAAGAAGCAGAAGGATAGCAGATTGTATAGTGACAGCCAGAGTGCCATTCACCTTGCAAAGAACTTATCATTCCATTCCAGGACTAAACATATATAGCTCAAGTACCATTTCGTACGCTCTGTTTTGGAAGATGAACTGTTGAAGCTGGAAAAGATACATACTAGCCAGAATCCTGCAGACATGTTCACAAAGGTAGTGGCCAGAGAGAAACTGAGTTCGTGCTCGGTTTCAGTTGTCCTTCTAGCATGAAGGTGAAGAGGATAAATTTGCCAAGTCTAAGTCCAGCAAGTGCAGCAGCGGTGGAGTTGCTGTGATCAATCTCCAAGTGGGAGATTGTTGGTTGTGGAGCCAGATCTTCTAGTCTCATAGATGATATTGTATCAGCCGTGTTTATACCCCAGTTTTATATGATATGTAGGTGGACTGTACAGTCACCCCAGCGGGGGGGTGTGGGGGGCCATCGCCCCCCCACGGGGCTCCAGGGGGGACCATCCCCCCTGGCTAGGGGGTCTGAGGGCCAGCGATCCCCCGACGAGGGTTCGGGGGAAGCACCCCCAAAAAATGGGGGTTCAGGGGCAACGCCCTTGAAGAAAATTTTTGGGGATGTTTTCACCAGCTGTTTTGCAGGCCCATGGTTTTGGGTATCCCATGGTATTTTCCCATTGTATTTCCCTTATAAAATAAAGACATTGTAATACAGCTATGTATGAAGATGTATTAGATTTTATGCATTGTAAAGATCTCTGAGATCAAGAGAGAGACTATGAAACAGAGAAGAGGAAGTGCAGCGGTTGTGCTGTAGGTTGTATCCCTTCACCTTGCTAGACGGTAATAATAATAAGGACTGGCAAATTCAGTGTGGATGTAGCCCAAGTTGGGTGAACCACGATATATCTGTGTCTCTCTTGTAATGTGTATGTGTGATTATATTTGCATTTATGTTTATTGTTATTGCTCTGCGATCCTGTTTTTCTATCAAATAGTAGATTTCATTAAGTTTTAATGTGTGTTGTCTAGGAAAGACTAGCTAGGCTAGGCCTGCTAGGTCTCTGGTTTTCTTGGGAAGATTCTCTAAGTTTGATCGTAGTTTGAGTTTAGAAGTTAAAAAGATGTTGAACTATAAACTTTAGTCTAGAAGCATAAATTACCTACTTAGCTGTGCACAAAACTTTGGGCTGAAGAGTTAATAAATCATACCTGGTGGTCCTTGAAGTTTGGCTTGCTCCTGTAGAAGCCTGCACACTTTAAACAATAGTTAGTGTAAAATCTTCTGAGCTCATCTAACCTATCAAGGTGAATCCTTAGTTGGATAACTTTGGGGCTACCATGTTCCTCCCAACCTTGACCCCTGAACCGTTCTTGGTTCTATCTTGATCCCCCTGATCTTGGTTCCAACATGCAATGAGAGATAGAGGCCCTAGGTCCACTGCTGGTTCAGATCTGAATTATTAGGTGAAGCTGCTTCCGTTTCTTGGAGCATAATGCTTTCCTCTGATTACCATAAGAGAATGATAATAAAGAAGATTGATGATCCCCCAACACTTGGGATCTACCCTCTTTAAGTAGGGGAGTATTGAATTAGCACTGTTGGAACAATTAGTTTCTTTAACTTAAATAATTAATATTTATTTAAAAGAAATTAATTACTTACTAACTAGTCCTTTCAAACTAGGACTCTTCCTTTTGTTTTAGTTAGGAATGGTTTTAATTAAAACTTTTCATAATAATTTAACATAACAATAATGATCATAATAATAATTATACTCTACTTTAATTATTAATACATTATTCATATTAACAATAAATAATAAAGATAATAATAATAATAATTACCTTAATAGTATTTCTACCTAAGCATTAATGTATTATTAATACTATTTGCCAAGGTGGCTACCCACTAAATATAAATACTTCATTAATATTTTAATATAATGTGGCAGCCCATTATGCATAACTTATGTGCTTGTCAAAAGTCTTATATAAATAAATAGCCACCTCATTATTTATTTAAATTATGAATAATAATAATAATATTTAATCTTGTTTCTTCACAAGATACTTTAATTAACAAATTAGGGATAAGGTCCACTTCCTTGGACGGTCTTTTGGTGGCTTGGATAATCACCTCTAGTCTCTGTCTTGCATGTTCGATTCCCTCATTTAACATGGTAGCTCCTGCAGTAGGTGATGATAGATAAAAGATGAATCATTTAACCAGATTAAATAGATGTGATAAAAGTGCTCTTCAAAGTCTTTCCGACTCAAAACTTGAAACTCCGTGACCCTGAGTGCTCTTCAGAGCCATTTAACTCAACACTCTCACATGGGCATTACTCTAGTGCAATTCCAGAGTCTCTGCTCAACACTAGTGCTAGAATGTGGTTGTGAGTCACATCTAGAATATTTAAGTTGCCTCGAATCTGGTATTCGTTTACCAAGCTTGGAGTGCTCCAGGGCTTCTGTCCAACACTCAATGTACATTAGGGCTTACTCCCATTACATTATATTTCCTCTAGGTACATTGGGGCTTTTGCCCGGTATGCAGGTAATTTGTGTGTTTCCGAGTCCATGTTCAACACACCATATAAGTCAATTATGTCATTCACATCACTGAACAGTATGTAAGAAAAGGTCATCTCAGTATATTAGGGTTTTGTACCCACATCAAAACATGATAAGAACATTGGGGCTTCCTTGCCTAGTTTATATAATCAAGTAATGAAATTCAGTCAGGGTCCATGCCCAATATGTCAGTCTATAAAAGGATAAATCATATGTACTAGGGCTTATGCCCAATAATCAAAATAAAACATAGGTGCTGGGGCTGTGGCCCAATATAACATCATAAAATGGCCAGTCCAAAAATTCAGGATATTACATCCCTCTCCACTTAGAACAATACTTTCCCGGTGTTTCTAGGGACTAGGAATGAAGTCATGAAACAAGGAGGGGTATGCCTCTTTCATGGTGGCCTCATTCTCCCAAGTAGCCTCATCAAGTCCAAAGTGCCTCCATTGCACTTTCAGCTGAGTAATGGTCCTCCTCCTAAGCTGGACCTCTCTCTTGTCCAGAATGTGGAGTGGTTCTGGCATTAACTCCCCTTCGGGCTCCACCTGTAATAAGGACCAATCAATAACATGTTTAGAATCGTATACATATTTCTTTATTAATGAAGCATGAAAAACATTATGAACTTTTATATGAGCTGGTAAGACTAACTCATAAGCTACTGGGCCCTTCTTAGCTAGTATTTCAAAAGGTCCGCAAAACCTTGGGGATAGTTTACCGCAACGTCCCGAGCTCAACGAGCTTCGTTTTGCTTTTATTTTTAGAAATACATGTTCCCTGAGTTGGTAGTCTTTGTCCTTTCTTTTCTTGTCCGCATAACTCTTTTAGTGGTCTTGTGCTTCTTTTAAGTTCAGTTGCACCTTGGAGACTAGTTGTTTCAAGTCTCTTAGTAAGTCAGGCCCTAACATAAGTCTATCCACCGGACTGTCCCAACTCACGGGGGTCCGACACTTTCGATTGCAGAGCACCTCGAAAGGGCTCATTTTGGCCGAGGTTTGATAACCATTGTTGTACGCGAACTCTGCTAGGTGCAAATAATCTTCCCACTTGGTGGGGTTATTCATGACATACATCCTCAACATGTCCTCGAGGATCTGGTTTACTCGTTCTGTTTGTCCGTCGGTCTGGGGATGGTATGCGGTGCTAAATTGTAACTGGGTTTCTAGACAAGAGAACAATTCTCTCCAGAAGTTGCTAGTGAACTTCATGTCTCGATCAGAAATGATTGCTTTGGGTATCCCGTGTAATCGAAATATTTCCTTCAAGAATATTTCCACGATGTGAACTGTTTTGTAAGTGGATTTCACTGGTATAAAGTGGGCTACTTTTGACAGCTTGTCTACCACTACAAAGATGGAGTCATTCAGTTTCTTACTCTTGGGTAAGCCTGTAATGAAGTCCATACTTATTACCTCCCATTTCCATTCCCGAATGGGTAAAGGTTGAAGTAATCCGAAGGGGTGTTGATGTTCTGCATTGACCAGTAGACATTCCTGGCATTTTGCGATGAACATTGCGATGTCAGCTTTCAGCTTAGGCCAGAAGTAATGTTTCTTTACAACCGATATCATCTTTTGATATCCGGGGTGTCCTAAATAAGGTTTCTGGTGAAACTCAGCGAGAATTTTTGGTCTAATGTCTCCACTTTCAGGGACGTAAAGTCGGTCTTTCGACCACAGTAGTCCCGTTTTGTCTATCTTATATTCTTTCTGCAGTTGGAAAAGTCTATCTTCCTGGATTTTTGCAAGGATTTTCGTATAGTAACGGTCACTCTTACATGTTGTTCGAATTCTATGGTGTAGGTCAGAGTTGGTTTGCCTTACCGTGACCTCGTAAAGCATATGTGCTCGATGGCTTAAGGCATTTGCAATCTTGTTTTCCTTGCCCTTTATATGCTTTAGTTCAAAATGGTACTCACTAAGGAAGGCTAGCCACCTGGCCTACTTGGCATTTAGGTTGGGTTGGTCGAAAAGGTATTTCAAGCTCATGTTATCAGTCATCAATAGAAATTTCTTTCCCATGAGATAATATCGCCACATCTTCAGAACATGGATGATGGCGGCTAGTTCGAGGTCATTAGTAGGGTAGTTCTGTTCATATTCTTTTAATTTCTTCAATTCATAGAATATGGAAAAATTATCTTGCACAAGGACTCCCCCAAGTCCTTCCTTGCTTGCATCCATGCAAACAACAAAGTCCCCATTTCAATCCGCAATACGCAAAATCGGTGCACTAATCAGTAGTTGTTTAAGCTTTTTAAAGCTCTCTTTGCACTTATCCGTCCAGATGAATTTGTTTGCCTTTTTCTGTAAGGTGGTCATGGGGCATGCGATTTGTGAAAAGTTCTTAATGAACTTTTGGTAGTAGCCAGCTAATCCTAAGAACGACCTTATGTCAAATACACAAGTGGGTGTGGGCCATTCTTCGATAGCTTTGAACTTTTCGGGGTCGATGGGTATTCCCTTTTTAGAAATGATATGTCCTAGGTATTGAATTTGAGGTCTGTAGAAATCACACTTACTCAACTTAGCATAAAGCTCGTGTCCTCTTAGTATCCATAAAACAATTCGAAGGTGCTCCTCATGTTCTATCTTGTTCTTGGAGTAGATCAGAATGCTGTCAATAAAGACTAGAACGAATTGATCAAGGTATTTACTAAAGATACTGTTCATCATGCACATAAAATTGGCCGGTGCATTCGTCAACCCAAAGGGCATCACCACAAACTCGTAGTGGCCGTAACGGGTTCGAAATGCAGCCTTGTTGATATCCTCATCACGGATCCTTACCTGATGGTATCCGGATCATAAGTCGATCTTCGAGAAGATCTTCGCTCCTCCGATTTAGTCAAACAAGTCGTCGATTCTAGGGAGTGAGTAGCGGTTCTTAATGGTCATCTTGTTAAGTTGGCGGTAATCGATGCACATCTTCATTATGCTGTCTTTCTTCTTGACGAAGAGTATCGGTGTGCCCCAAGGGGACACACTAGGTCAAATATACCCTTTGTCAATTAGTTCTTGTAACTGAAGTTTGAGCTCCACCAATTCTGGTGTGCTTATGCGGTATGGGGCTCTAGAAGCTGGTACTGACCTAGGTGTCAATTCGATAGAAAAGTCTAAGTCTCGTTTAGGTGGTAATCCTGGTATTTCCTTGGGAAATACATCCTTGAATTCTACGAGGACTGGGAAGTCTTCGATGTTCTGTTCCCTATTAGTTTCTATGTTTTGGATGTTGACGGCAAAGAGATTGCATCCGGGTGATTCCATGAAGATGGGTAACTCTTTTTGGCCAAATATGACGGTGAAAACCAAAATTTTTACCCATGTATTAAATTGAAGCCCTCGAAACTCATACTTGCCACATGAATTTTTACATGCGGTTGAAAAACAAAATGTAAAGAATTATGTTGGATTTCCAATGATATTTTTTTCGAAATATACCAATGCCATATATCGTGTCGAATTTTCATTTAATAAAACGTGTGTACTTAAAAATTTGAAGAGCAATTAACAAGTAGTTTGTGTGCGTGCACAATAAATTAATGTTAAATAATAATTTAAAAAAATTAAATATGTGAACATGATCTAGACAGAGTGCACTGGGGCTTACATATTTTTCTTTTAATTTTTCTCGAAAAATTATATTTATTATTATTTTTCAAAACTTACCAATGAATATTTTAGTTGCATTTTGCACACATGTGTGTGCATGCACGAAATATTTTGATTTTTTACATAATTTGCAAAACTAAAAATACCCCTTTAAAGAGGACGCGTTTATCTGGGGCTTGTGTATTTTTTCAAATTTTTTGGATGCGTATTTTGAATGTTGTGGATTTATCTTTGAGCTCAATCGAAGTTGTCGGCATGGTTTTTTAGAGCAAGCTTTAGTAGAAAATTAAAAACAATAGACATATGAAGATAAAAATTCGTAAATTTTATATATCTGGATAGAGGATTTGTTGACGAATCCAATGGTTTCAAGTCCGCTCATTAATGAGCATTTAATGCCATAGTTTAACTCTGTGGAAGGCAGACAAATGTTCCATTCTGCTGAAAAAGGGGCTCCCGGCCTGTATTTTAAGCCCTCGATCGAGATTGTTCAAAAACCTTGATCGAGATCTTAACAGAACCTCGATCGAGGGTTTAACGATACCTCGATTGAGGTTCTCGATCGAGCATCTGTTAAAAAGGCTCGATCGAGGGTTTTTCTGTGTTAACAAATATATAAAGCAGCCAAAGTGAAACTGCGAAAGGAGTTGGCAACAATTAATGTTGCCAACTACCCTTCCCTCCGAAAAACAACAACGAACCTGTATATAACTAACAAAGAAGGATTCACAAAAAACAATGTACCTCATGTCTAGTTTTTTTTTTCCATTAGAGATTTAACAATTTGATCTTGTTGAATTAGAGATTTATGAATTTGATCTTATTGAATTAGAGATTTGTCATTTTCATATTGCTGAATTAGACCTCATTAGACATGTAAGATATATTTGTAGGCATAATTCAAGATTTGATACTAACATTTTGTTGTTTGTTATAATAATTTGAAAAAAAATTGTTTGTTTTCATTGTAGATTGATTCATGTAAGATTTTTATGTAGACATATTTCAAGATTTCATACTAACATATTGTTGTTTCTTATAACATTTTGAAAAAAAAATTGTTTGTTTTCATTGTAGATTGATGGGGAAATTTAAAAAAGACAAAGAAAACATGCTAGACAACAAAATGCCAATGAAGAACGTGAGTACAATAGAAAACGAATGAGACAAGAAAGAGCAAGGTTGAGAGAAGAAGAAAATGCACATTTGGTGCAACAAATTCCAATGGAGGACAACCAAGGTAAATTATTGAATTACATGCTATCATAATTTAAATATCATGCTACATAAGTTACAAAATTTGTAACAATTTTCCAATAAATCTAACTAAATTTCATAATTTAATTTGTTTCATATTTATTTGTAATTATATTCTTATTTATTTAATCAATTTGTTATTTAAATTTCAAAGTTTGCAACAATTTTTATGTTAAATGAACAATTTTCAAGTGGCTTTAAACCAAACTTAAATTAGAACAATTTTCAAATGAAACATGTAAATTTATATTCTATTTTCATGTTAAGATATGAACATATTTTTAACTATTTTCAAATTATTTCAAAGTTGCTAACAATTTTCAAATTATGCTTTAAAGTTGCTTTAAAACAATTTTCAAATTATTTCAAAGTTTGCTAACATTTTTCAATTTTATTGTTCAACAATTTTCAAATGAAATATACACTTAGATTCTATTTTCAAGTTAAAATGTATCTACATATTAACTATTTTGAAATTTCTAAACTTTATTAAAAAATTTCAATGTTATTAGAATAATTTTCAAATTAAATGTACACTTAGACACTATATTTTCAAGTTAAATTGTACATATTTAACTAATTGCAATTTTTTAAGTTACTAACAATTTCAAGTTAAATGTAATTTCAATTCTTGTTTTGTTAGAAAATTCAATTTCAAAATAAATGAATGAATATTTTAAAATTTACATGTTTGATAGTTATGTATTAGTTAGAATTTATTCAATTTGAAAACAAATGAATGAATATTTTCATAGTTATGGTGGTTGGCAATATTTTCATAGTAATGAATATTTGAATACAAATGAATATTCAAAGAGCTATTTAATTATAATGTTTACTTTAAAAAAAATTTCATCTATCACATATATTTTTATTTGCATAATATGACATATTACCATGATAAGATTAATGATTAGAACCATATATTTTGTTAGGACAAATTGGAAGTAATTAAATTTGCAATGTTTGCAACCTTGCATTGATATGTGAAGCATTATTGATAAAAAATCCTTAAATTGCAATTGATGATAAAATTACACTTTCCATTTAAATGTCTATTGCTGAAATTGCAAAATCATCAACTAACGAAATGTTATTTTGCATTAAGAATTATGAATTTCTCCTCAATCATATCACTACAATGTTTTTAATTAAATATCTTATTCATCTCTAAATCAATGTTTTTTTTCCCACATTTAGAGTATAATAGGTATGTTATGATGGGTAGAAAATCAATCTCAAATTTTTATTTCACGTATATACAACATGGGATGCATGATGTTGTCCTTGAAATTCTAGGGTAGAAGTGTTGTAATCATTTATTCTTTGCATGGTGATTTACAACTTGTATTTTAAATATTTATTTATTTATAAATTATACCATCAAGTTAAAATAACATTTTTCTTGTAATGTAAAAGTAAAATGGACATAAATTGTATAAAGAAAATTTGCCCACAATTATATAATGTGATGATTGTAAATAATATTAATTTTTATGGCCACAATAATTTTTATCAAGTTATTAATAATTATCTTGACTTAAATATATATAGTTGATTTTCAAGTTACTAGCAATTTTAAAGTTAAATGTACAAGTTACTGACAATTTTGCATCTATTGCAAGTTCAGATCTGGGAATAATCCCTGTCCATTTAACTGTGGGAAGTACTTGGGCATAAGCCCTAAAACTCATTGTGAGGAGTACCATAGGAACCCCAAAGTAGCTGGCCCATTAAGAGGACCTACTACCGAAAAGGGAAACAACCCCTACTTGATTGACTAGTTTCCACCCGTGAGGTAAACCAAGAGCTGTCGTTTGTGGCCAAGCAGTTATTAGTTTTACCTGAGCCGTGGAGTGAGGGGTACTGCCCCAATACGCAAGCCGTCAGACAACATTGGTGGCCGAGTGAAATACCTGAACTGTTAGGAAGCCGAACATACCTGGGGTCCATATCTATTTTCAACTTAACTGTTGTCGATCACTTCCGCGGCGTTTCATATCCAACGTCGGCATTGCAGTGTTCGTCTGGGGCTCGTACAATGCAGAGGGGACACCACCGTACAAGCACACATCCAGCCCAAAGTCTAGACTGTGGAGCGTGTTGAGATGTTAAGATCCTAGTGGGCGGCCTTCACTAACACCTCGGGGTTTTGGTGTAACGATTCGTATCACTTGAGCAATTTGAAATTTCAAGTTACTAGCAATTTCAAGTTACTCGAGCAATTTCAAATTTCAAGTTACTAGCAATTTCAATTTTTACTTAGAACAATTCTCAAGTTAAATGTATTAGTTGAAAAATTCAATTCACATGCAATTTTCAATTTTTCAATTTCCACATCAAATTTCAAGTTACTAGCTATTTTAAAGTTCAATGCACAACTATGAAGTAACCAATTTTCGGTTTGTTAATTTACATGTTACGTAGGGAGAGATTATGGTTAGACATCACATCATGGTGATCAAGAATCACATGACCCTGTGCCCCCTCATGATCCTGATCAGCCATCACATGACACCTTTCCCTCTCACATTGAAAATATAATTGGGAGTTGCAGTGGGGTTGGAATGGGTGGAAATTTTCTAGAGGATTGTGCAGTTGTTTCTGCACAAGAAGAGATTGAGAACTCGATCCCTGGTCAGAGAGTTAGAGAGCATGTCAATAATATAAGCAAGTCATATTTTGAACAACATTCAACCATGGCACAAGCTCAAATCCTACATGGGTTGATAAAACATAAAAAATTGAAACGTGCCACAAATTTGTTGAGTTTTCAAGATGTTAAAACTAAAAAGACATGCCAGAATGCAATAGAAAATGTAAGAATTGCATTATCTTCATTTGGAAAATCAAGAAACAATGATACCCGAGCTGTTCGTAAGGAAATTACAACGACAGTTGTGGCACAAAGCACCTCAAGAAATCGAATGGTATCAACAATGGCATCATTGCTCAATGTTTCAAAAAGAACATTGCTCAAATATACTAAATTCAGGGTCCGGATAGATGAAAGTGATGAAGCTGCTTGTTGGGCTCTTATTTGTAGGGAACCCTATCGAGATAGGATGGCAGCAGGCATTAGAGAGAAGGTGATAGAGTTTTGAGATAGTCATTCTCGTGCTATTCCAGATCGAAAGCATGTCCTGTGACAATGTTTATCCAGAGGAATTTATCAAGAGCACTGTAAGCATGTGATGGAGATGACGGGAGTTGCACTTTACGATGAATTCCAAGAAACCAATCCTGGTGTTCAAATATCATTTAACATGTTCAACAAATTGAAACCGTGGTATACTAGGCCAAATACGATTCGTGACACTTGTTGTTGTTGGTACCACGTTGAATTTCAACTATACTATGACACATTTCTTGATTTTTGCAAAAGGCATTGGAACGGTGTACTAGCTCCTCACACAATGTGAGATTTTATTTGTATGATACTATGCAATAGGAATCCTAAACACGTGTTTTTCAATAAGAGATATGTAGGTGGGAGAAAATGCCATGAATGCAGTGATTTGACATTGTTCCATAGGAACTTTCCTATCAATCCAACACACCATGGATTGTTAGATATCACCATTAGGTGGAAGAGGTACGAGTACATCACCATGAATCCAACACCTTCTTCATTTGTGCCATCCAATAGGATTGACTTGCTTGATGACGAGATTCCTATTTCAGATTTCATGGAGAAGTTTCAAAGTTAGATTTATAAATACATAAAGCACTCCCATAGGTCCAGGTGGCAAGCTTCAGAATTCAAACATTCCTGTGAGGTATTTGAGCCGGGAACAATCTTATTAGTGGTAGACTTTGCGGAGAACTACACCTTTGCTCCTCAGAGAGAGATACAAAGTGAGTACTATCACTCCGACCAGGTGTCTATCTTCGTACATGTGTTGTACATGCATGCTCAGGAAAACATTGATGGTAGGGATAGCACTCCCCAGTCATGTGAAGTGATCAAGGAGTACCATTTTTATGTTAGTGATGATCGTGAGCATGACACATTGTTCGTTCAACACTGCTTTGGGTTGATTTATGATTCATTTAGGCAGAGAGGCATATCATTTACTGAACATTGGATTTGGTCAGATGGGTGTGCAAGGCAATTCAAATCAGCACTCTCATTTTATTGGTTGAGTCGCCTGCACAAATAGATAGGAATCCAACACACCTGGAGCATTTTTGAGACAGGGCATGGGAAGGGTGAACATGATGGCGCAGGTGCATGTGTGAAACAAGCACTTCGGAGGTACCAGATGAGTCATGTTGCAACCCGACTCAAATGCTCCACTGAAGTAGCTGATTGGTGCACATGTCATTTGGGACATCAGGGCCGCGAACAAGCAAGGCCGGTGTGCAGGTAATAAACTCCAAACTCAATTAGTAAGCTAATAACATTCAACATTTCAACATTTCCAAAAGAACACATGTACTCGATAGGAATTTACATATGACAAACTGAATTCCATGCAAGTTCTTTTGGGATGTTGCCCTTGGAGATGTTAATAGATCCATTCCTTGGTATGAGGGAATTGCATTCTGTTCGAAGTAAAGATATGGGGGACATATTTTCCATTGAAACGAGGAAGTATGCCTGCTTTTGCGATTTTTTCATTGATGAAAATGGATGCGGGCTTGATCGCTGTGAAAATGATTTATATGTCAAACCATGGAAATATATCTCTTAATCTAAAGGGCCCACATCCAATTCCAACATGGCAAGAGATGCACACTGAAGAGGCAATGGTCTCATTAGATCATGATCGAGTTTTCGATATGGTTAGGGAAGGTACAAGAGTCTTCATTAAGTTAATTAGTTCATTATATCTTACACATATACAAATGTTGTAGAAATTTGCATGTAGGACATTTGAATAATATTTGTAATGTATCTTGTAGGTGATGTATTTGTTGTCATTGCACCCCTCCACAAAGAAGAAAATGTTGCATACTATTTGATGTGGTGCACACAAATAAAGAGTAGATTGGTGCGACCCTACCAAGATGGGGACTTCACATACCAGGTTGGAGACATGGTTCTAATGGGACACTTTTTTGAAAAAGTGAAAAGGTGCTCACATTATTTACAAAGATTTTATGCCTGGATATATATCATGTGAATACAGTCATTTGGTGATTGTAGCTCGGATACCTCTAACATAAATCAAAGTGAAGAAAGGTGATCCAAAGAAATGGAAGATGATAGATGCTGACCATGATTGTATTGAGACTTGCATTCCTATAACCCACTGTCCAGATGAATGAGTTACATGTATGCCACTTGCATCATTGGCATAGTTTTCATGTTGTCTTGTGTAATACTTTTTTGGAGATTTTTGTGGAGGTTGTTTTATAAATGTATTTTTGTATCTATGCTTAATGTCAAGAATACAAATACCAAATGGGAGGCTTTTGTGAAATTTGGGTCATGGTGCTCCAATGTGAATACACTTGAACATGTACATGTTCTAATTTTAGATTTTGATTCCAAATACAATTGTAATGTAATTGAGAATTTAAAATACATCTATACAATGTGGAATGGTGAAATTTAAATTTTGAATTGTACAATGTATTCTAATTTTAAAATTTGATTCCAAACTTGCAAAATTTTATACATTATACTTTCCAGGTTAAACCAAAATCAATAAACTTATGTATTTTAGGTTTTAGGTCACTAAATAATTGCTTCAACTAAGTAAAATTCATGATGGACAAAACTTACTTTCTATTTTCATATTTATAAGAATGGAAATCATGTGAAATGAGTTTGGGTAGCTTGAAAACACATAACTATCATAAGTACCTGGAAAACACAAGAAAAAAGGAATTGAGAGATAACTACCATGGTTAGCATGCAATGTATGCCCACTTAATTCAGTTTAAGAGTATGATGATTAAGGCATACATTGTTTATGCAATTGAGAGTCCCCACACCTTCATGGAAATTTATATCGCTCTAGACTTTATCCTTAAACCTCTAGACTCTTCTATGTCCCTTGTATTCATATGTGACAATGCTCTATATAATAGATACTCAATGTTGTCACCTACCTTGAACTTGAATTTGGTGATCAATTACCATTTTGTGCAACATTCTTTAATATATGAATTTAGAAAATTTTGGGCATTATAATTATTGTTTGGACCACACATTCTTGTATTGATAACCTAGAATTTTTGCTATTTAGGACTATTGTGTTTCCCTTGATTGTTCATAGTCTATCATTGAAGCTTCAACCAGAGGTCTCATACATACCCATGTGTGGTATATATGTGACTCTTCCTTAGCTATATTTTTTGTGACGTGGCCGCAATCAATCCATAGTTTTTAATTTTTCTTACTAAGGGAAATGAAGGGCACCAAAACACTCCTTCAATTTGGTTTCCTTCCAAAGCAATTGATTAATAATTAGATTGACCTTGCTAGTAAAATTTTTACATTTGTGGGTGACATTTAGTTATGGTGATTTGGTGGTTGAAAATCCCTTTGCTTGACACTTGTTATAATTCACATAATGAATGTTCGTCCATATCACCAAAATGATTTGTAAGGTTTTGTGATAAGTAGTTGGGAAGCATAGTCTCACAAAACATTATTTTGTTTGTTGATGTAAGCATTCATTAACTTTACATACTTGCATTCAATTTAAAAAATTATTTTGTACATGTTGATGTGAACATTCAACATACAAGCATAGTACATGGAAAGGTAATAACTTGTACATGCCTTCATATATGCATCTTACCTAGTTGGATCAAATGGTGTCATTATCTCCATTTGTCATCAAAACATAAATCATATGAAATAGTTGTACAAGCATAGTTTCTACCATAGTTGTACAAGCATCTGCTATCAACATATTTCCATTTCTTATATTAACTAGGTGGTTATGCCCATTGCCAAGAAAACAAACCATATATTTATGACTTTAGATTAGAGCACACACTTAAAAGAAAATAACACAAAGATTACCTAGATACTATATAACTTGTAATTATATAATTTTGTCTCAAGGGATATTTCACACTCTCAATGGACAAAAACATTCTTATATACAACAACACATTGAATTTTCAATTGAAATTATACATTGAATTTTCCATGTAATTGAATTGGAATGTGGAAACTGTAAGTGAATTGTAATGTGTAGACAACATAATGCGAAATGTCAATTTCAATTTTCAAATTCAAATGTATTCTAATTTTAATTTTTGATTTCAAATACAAAATTGAGAATTTAAAATACATCTATATACAATGTAAAATAGTAAAATTTAAATTTTAGATTGTACAATGTATCATAATTTAAAATTTTTATTTCAAATGCAATTTTAATGTAATTGAAATTGAACTTGTACATTGGAACAACACATTGTATTCTCAATTGAAATTACACATTAAATTTGAGATTTTAATTTTAAATTGTAATTGAATTGGAATCTAGAAACTGTAAGTGAATTGTAATGTGTAGACAACATAATGCAAAATGTCAATTTCAATTTTCAATTTGAAATGTACTCTAATTTTAAATTTTGATTTCAAATACAAAATTGAGAATTTAAAACACATCTATATACACGGTAAAATTGTAAAATTTAAATTTTAGATTGTACAATGTATCATAATTTAAAATTTTTATTTCAAATGCAATTGTAATGTAATTGAAATTGAATTTGTAAATTGGAACAACACATTGTATTCTCAATTGAAATTACACATTAAATTTGAGATTTTAATTTTAAATTGTAATTGAATTGGAATGTGTAAATTGTAATTGAATTGTAATGTGTAGACAACATAATGTAATCAAAATTTCAATTATTAATTTCAAATGTATTCTAATTTTACATGTTGATTTCATTTATGCAATTGTAATGTAGTTGAAAACGATCTTTTAAATTGCAATTGAATTGGAATTGAAATTACACATTAAATTGGAAATTTTACATTGTAATTGAACTGGAATTGGAATTTCAATTTTAAAATGTAATGTATGTATTCAATTCTAAATTTTGGAAGATGTGAACTCTAATGTAGTTGAAATTTGCATTTTAAATTGAACTAAATTGTAACTACACATTAAATTTGCATTTGAAACGACAAAACATAAATTTGTAACTGTAATAACTATGTCCAGATCTAATATAAAAAACAATCGATTTCAAATCATAATATACAAAGTACACGTGAAAACAACAATATGATAAAATATACAAAATATCCAAAAGTCCATATCCAAGTCCATATATGATAAAAGTCCATGTATAATGATATAAATCCATATCCAAAACATGATAACATATATATATATCATCCAAAACATGAAAATGTATAAAATATGAAAATATCCAAAACATGGAAATGTATAGATCATCAACTCATTGGCCACTACCCCCACGAGGCATGTGATCGTCCCTATGACTTCCCTTGTGTGCAGCAGCCCGCTGCCATCTCTGAGACTCTAAACCCTCAAGGAATTGCACCATATCCGTTGTGTTAATGGTGATATCCGGGATCTGGGTAGGAATACAGGTAGATGGCCCTTCATCGGGATAATGTACTCGAGCTACATCCCAACTATGTGTGAAATCCATTGCAGCATTGACACCTGCTTGCTGCGATGCCTATGTAATATGCCATTACATGTAATAAGTTAGATTTATTAAAAATTAAAACTAAATTTAACATAATTTAAAAGCTATCCGTAAAAAATTGAAACATAAAGTACAAAAATCATTTATTAAATGTGACTAAATAACATGAATTGGAACATAAATTAAAAATCACATGTGTCTTTGGACCTGGCTCATCAGGATCTTTGCGGTCCTCATGTCCATAATTAGGATCTACCACCTTTCTGCAACCCTGTACAATTTGAAATTCATTTGAAGTTAAGATCTACAACATAAATCTTGAAAATTAAGAAATAAAACACAAATTATTTAAACTGAGAAATAATATTCAAATTACTTACCCCGACTGGCGGACTAATAGATGGCTCGCTAGCAAAGAGTTGATCTATAAATGGGGTCCCCTGCATGGATCAATAGAATACAACTCCCTTAAGTATTATTGACTATTCAATTTGCGACATTGATATGATGTAACATGAAGAACATATATACATAATTGTACAAAAGTATACCTATCGTGTAGCGACGCATCTACGATATAACAGAAAGTATGCATCTTGCGTTGACTCAACATACCGTAGTAGGGTCTCACGATCGAAACTCCTGAGCATGTAACTAGAGACATGCTCTATCTCTGTCTCTACAGGTGGAGGGGGTGGTCTAGATGCCTCTACATGCACAGCAACAGCAACACTGCCCAAGGCAGTGAACAACGAGTCTGCAAGGTCAGCTCTAGCCTCTGCAGCAAGCTGGGATGATTGTGCCACATCCCCTGACCTAATAACTGCCCTGTCTGGAAGCGGTATCAACCTCGGAGTGGGTGGCACGAAGGCAGGGTGTCTCCGAGCTCCAGGACGTTGGTAGGAGCATCCCCTACCAGCCCCATAGAAATAGGACCCTATGCTAGTGTAATCCGGGTGCATGTCCAAAACAAACTGTACATAAACATGTTTTGCAAAGTACAATGGGACCTGGTCATGGTGGGGGAACATGCCCCACGCTCCCACGAATCTATCATATATATGTGGTGCAGCGACCTCCAACTTAAACTCCCTGAGTCTAAGCGGTTGACCAGGGGCGCAATCAGGAGGGATGTCAAATAAAGAACCCTTAATGTCATGCCCTCTTATGGCGACTTTGGCATCCTCCCATTTTTGGATCCCAATGACACCATCTCTCCTCCTCTAGCATGAATGTCGCCAAATGTCACTGAGAGGTCCTACCCTCCTATAGAGGGTCAACATCTCATCAATTGATGATAACATCATCGACAAAGATCGCCGTGTGGGAGAATCCTCCCTCAAAGTGCTCACCCACTCTCGCTGGGAAATGATGTCAACGAGAGTGATCTGTGAAAACTCATCATCGTACGATCCCCCTGATGGGGCACCTGCAATCCAAACCAAAACATAAATGTTACTAAAAATATATATTATAACTTGCAGCTAAAATTCAATGCATTATATACTAAAAATTTACTGAAAATGTGCTAACAAAAAATATGCACCTGATGCACTCGTGTCCTATTGCACATCCTCCTCCTGGGGATCCACATGTATGTTGTCGGGATGAGCCGATACACTATCTCTCCTGCTTCTACCACCAGTGGCAGCTGACCCCGACCTGGCATCACTCCTCGGTGAATGGGAGCATTGCCAATGGACACCCTGTCGGGCGACGTCAGATCCTTTCGTGCTTCGCAGAGCACGAAGCACTGAATCTCTCTCTTCAGGAATATCTGCATCACATTTCAATTTCTAATTCTAATTTTATTTCAAATTCTATTCCAAATTTCACATTTCAATTTCAAATTTTCTCATTTCAATTTCAAATTCTATTTCAAATTTCACATTTCAATTTCAAATTCAAATTCAATTCAAATTTCAAATTCTATTCCAAATTTCACATTTCAATTTCCAATTCAAATTCAATTCAAATTTCAAATTCTATTCCAAATTTCACATTTCAATTTCAAATTCAAATTCTATTCCAAATTTCACATTTCAATTTCAAATTCAAATTCAATTCAAATTTCAAATTCTATTTCAAATTTCACATTTCAAATTTAAATTCAATTCAAATTCAAATTCAAATTTCAATTTCAATTTAAATTTCAAATTTAAATTTCAAATGCAATTCTAAATTCAATTTCAATTCCAATTCAAATTCAAGGCCACCACTGGACTAGAGTTTGCTCCTATTGATCCTCAACCATCGAGTGAAAGGAAGGTTCCTGGAATAAAATAGCTCCACTCATGTAGATGATACAAGTACTAAGGAAATCAATGCTTAATTGAATGAGCATTTACCCTGCCGCGAGAATAATGAGGAGGAAGGAATACAACCGCGTCCTCATCCAGAGGACGCAATCTAATAGAAGTAGTGCATTGAATCCAGGGATAATCTGCGACTTGATGGACAGGACATAACTATAATGAAATAAATTAAGGATCAGAGTGGTGACAAGGCTTTACATGAGGAAGGAAAGACGGGATCAACATGCAAATTTCCTAGCTTATTCGACGTCCTGAATCTTTTACGGTGCTTAGTTTTGGAATTCCTATGTAAGGAATATCGAGAAACCTCTTGGAAGGTCGTCATGGCTCCTAGGGGGAATAAGGCTATGAAGAGAGGAAGGAAGGTTAAGGAAGAAAATCCCTCGAGGGTGACTCGGGAGCAAAGGCGGGTATTTCAAGTGGCTTGTTTTTTACGAGAAAGAATCCCCCAAACTATCTACGGGGATATCGAGAAGAATTTATGGGAACAAGTTAAAACCCTCAAGATTGAGAAAGTTAGAGAGGAGGTGGCAAAATGGGTGCAAGACCCAAGGACAACTGTTGGCAAGATGGCATCGTACGACAAGCTCATGGTGACCTACTAGGTTACGAAGGGGTTTCTCTCCCATGTCCTCATGGAATGAGTGAAGTTGTGAATAAGTAAATTGGTGACAAGGAGCTAGCGCGGGCTTGGAAATAACATAATAGAGATTGTCAACTAATGTATAAGAAAAGCGACTTAATGGCTAGCAAGATGGGGATACATTTCTATCGACCCCTTGCTTTGGGATCTGGTGATCTGGTATTACCTCTGCGGGTGTGACTGGTTTGGTGAAGATCACGGACAAGGGAGTCCAGGCTGTGGCAGACGACACCTCTGGAGATAGGGCATGTGCGGGAGAAGGCAATATTAAGGAGTTGCGAGGGTCGCGTCCTTCCATCGGTGCGAGTTCATCAACGGTCTCCTGAATAGCTCCTATGGTTCCTCAATCTTTTTGTAATTTGGGTCGGGTTTATCTATGTCTTGGTTGTTCCTTGGCTAATAGTAGTATAGGTTTCAGTTTAAGGAATTGGTGTATGAAGAACAAATGGCAGTTTGCATGTTTCTGTATAAATTCATCATTTTTCTCAAGTTGATGTATGGTGGGGGAAGGAAAGTTATTGAACATCTGATTGTTGTGTTTTCTAAACACTAACAAAGCCCAATGTAATGAAGCCATGTACTCTTTTTGATATAATAATATGATATTTTATTAAAAAAAACAAAACTAGATTAATATCATTTTTATTTATAATGAAAATTAAAAATATTAAAAATATAATTTTTAATTTTTATAATATTATTATTATTATTAAAATCTAGATAAATTGGGATAAGGTGCACTCATAATGCAATTTTTTACAATGCTATTATTAAAAAATTTAAAAATAAGAATAAATCACATAAAAGAAATTCTTAACATTGTGTGAATTTTTTGGTATTTATTACATCTTAAAATAAAAAGCCACAAGTGCTTAGTCCATGCTATCTTTGCTAAGTGCATAGATAGTGTAGAGATACCATGCTTAAAGTTTCTGTTGAAGCTTTAAGTGATATGAGGACAGATTTCACATGTTAAAAAAAATTAACCATGAAAAATATATGAAAAATAGAATATAACAGTAATGAACTCGTAGTGATATGTATCTGATTTTTAAATTTCAACATAATTTTTAAATTTTAACATAAGATATCATGTATATAATTATGTAAAGAATTTTAAAAAAAATGTTATTATCTTATGTTTAGTTTTTTATTTTACTAATTTCATTTAAAGAAATGTTATTGTTTTTATGATTAATTTTTTTCATTAATTTCATCTATATATAATAGTTTTTTTACTAGTTACATTTAAAGAAATGTTATTGTTTTTATGATTAATTTTTTTCATTAATTTCATCTATATATAATAGGTAAAAGATATCAATATTATATTTGATTGACACAAAATATCAAACCTAGACATGGATGGAATATTTACATCAAATAAAAGTCATAATATAATAGTTAATCATAAAAATCATATAATCAACACATAGACCATATTTAATTATGACACAAAATATCAAACCTAGACATGGATGGAATATTTATGTCAAATAAAAGTCATAATATCATAGTTAATCATAAAAATCATATAATCAACACAGACCATATTTAATTATAATTAATTGTGATTAATTATAATAACTCGTAACAATATTTTACCATAGTCTATTCATAAGCAATCATTATTAAATATAATGAACTTTAATTAAAGTAATTATTTGAAATATAAACCATGTTATAGTTTATTATAAATTTAAATTATTTCTTATTTTATTTTAATAATAATAATTTAATTTACTATATGTTAATTTTTTTAATGATATTTTCTTGTCTACAAGAGAATTTCTCTCCACAATATGTCTTTATTTTATTTTTATTTTTATAAATAATTATTGATAGTTTTTTTAATAATGTAAACAATATTAATATTATCATATTTATAAAATGTTTCCTATTTTAATATTAATAATGTTATGTTAATATATCCATGAGCTTGTTAGGTAATATGAGCTTGTTCTAAGAGGACCTATAGTCATCCATTGCCAATTTCCAAACAACATTTCCGTAAGTTTTATTTGTCTAGCCATTTTTATAATTTTTACATTTTAGAAATGTCCATATTTTTAAAAAGGTGTTTTTATTGTTGAATTGTAGTTTGTATTCCACAAAGATGGTGGAAAAATCTAATCCAAACACATGTAGTCTAGTCCAGCAAAATGCATTTGTAGTGGCTTATATCATTCAGAGACATCATCTAATGACGTTAGGCCACCTGATGTTGGGAATTTTTCCTAGCTATCCATTATGGTTCCAGGCAAATTTATCTTCATTGATGCTCACATTGTGGACATACTTTTCATGGACTGAGAGGGGATCCTATTTAGGACAATTTGGCAAGTTGGTTATGGTTATGGTTATGATTAATAATATATGATTATATATTATTAATATTCATTTTTTAAATTTTTATATTATATTATTAATATTAAATATTATTTTTTAAAAATAAATTAAGTAAAAATTAATAAACAATATATGATTATATATATTATTAATATTCATTTTTAAAATTTTTATATTATAATATTAATATTAATATATGATTTTTTTTTCAATCTTCATGGCGTTCTCGGAGGATTGAAAAAAAATTGGCAGCATTTTTGCTTGCAAATTCACATACCAAATAACTTTTAAACAAATAAATGCAAAAATAAATTTAAAATCCTAAAAGTATTTCAAATTTAAAATAGTTTTGGTTTTTGTTTTGAATTGGTTTTCTATTTTAGGTTCAAATGGTTTTTTTTCCAATCCTCTTGGCGTTCTCGGAGGATTGAAAAAAAATGGCCAGCATTTCTGTTTATAAAATCACATCTTCAAATAAAACCGGTAGAATTTATGGGGTGAAATGCTATCGGTTGATATAAAAACAAAATTAAATTAAATAATTTAAACAAATAAGTGACAAATATCTAAAACCCTAAATCTATTTCAAATTTGGTTTTTGTTTTGGTTTGAAATGGGTTTTTGTTTTGGTTTGAAATAGGTTTTTGTTTTAGTTAAATGAAATGGTTTTTTTTCAATAAGTTTGGTTTCAATGGTGGTTTTCGGTTTCAATGGCAGTTTTCGGTTTCAATGGCGGTTTAGTTTCAATGCCTACATCCTAACCATTTTTAGAAAACTAAATTAAACCTAGATTTGATAAAAATACACAAATTTATACATAAAATACGAAATATATATATTTTTTAAATAACAAAACGAATGGTAGATTTCTACCCACCTGGTGGAAGAGATGACATGGCGTTACTGTGGGGAGGTGGCGTCACTGTGGGTCAGGCGTGTGCTCGGTCGAGGTCCTTGGTTGCTGTTCTGTGTCTCTGTCAAGCCAGGGAGCCCATTTTTAACTCATGGAATTCTTTTATTTTCTTGTCAAAGAACCTTTCAGACATATACTTGTCCTGAAATATTCTGCTGAAGGTATCCCAGGTTATGTCTCTTAATTCTTGCCCCTTAGTGTGTTTCAAGTCCTGCCACCATCTGGTAGCTTTACCATTTAGGTTGTATATGGCGAGTCGGGCTTGCATTTCGTTGGAGTAGTTATGAACTTTGAAGTATTTGTTCATTCCTAGCAGCCACTCTTCGGCCTTCTCTCCAGAGTTGATTTATCCGTCAGAAGTTGGGGCTCTTATCTTCCTAAACTCCGCTTGCAGACTATTGTCACTCTTCCTCCTTTTCTTGCAAGGAGATGTTGAACCCTTATCGTTGGAAGAGCTACATTCTCTTTCCATTGTTTTAGGTATGTGTTATCCCTGCTCTTCTCCCTTAAGGCTAGAAGTCCTTTTTGTGTGACTGTTTCCCTTTTTGGAGGTGTTGACTGAGAGTGAGGGTTGTCGAAGAGGGTTAGCCTTTGTTAAGGTCTGAAGGAGTCCCTCATTTATGGCTTGCTGTTCTCTTCTTTCCTGCATATTTTCATCTCGGAAGCTTCGGAACTCTGCTTGCAGGTTTTGCTTAGACTGTCTCCAATCTGAGTTTAGTTTGACCACCACCTCTTGCTCTCAGGGTGGTGAGTCCAGGTTTCCATGAATATTGCTGCCCTGTTGTGCATTCGTCTTTCAGACAATGTTTGTACCTGGTGTTATATAAATATAGAGAACAAAAAATTATGTTAGTTTATTCATAAAACAAAATAGAATGTAAATATATGGTTATGTTTGTTGTGTATCTGCAGTGGATGTTTGTAATGAACTCAATAGGTCACTTAGTTTTGTAACTGGGCTCTGATACCACTTGTAATGTCCCTAAATTAGTGAAAAATAAAAAAAATCTTCTTCTTGCAAGTTTTCCTAACACGGGTTATATAATCATGAAATTAATAATCTGCAAAGCGAAGAGTATTGGTTCTTGCATTTGTTGCAAAGTATCTATGATGAATATGTTTGTGTAAAGTTCGGCCATGAAATAACACTAGTAGTTTCTTTCCCTTTTATGTGATCCAAATGTACGTTTTTAAAAATCAAATGTCTAAATGTCCATCCTCAGGCATGATGAAACTGATGAGAAAGGCTGAACACACCTTGAAAATTTGGGGTTGATCTAGACACTCTTGACGGAGTTGCCGAGAAGTAAGGTGTGAAAGTTTGAAGCCTATGGACTTACTTAGCTATTTCGCTAATGCAATTTCACTTGTCAATTCCTTGCAGGTACTCCTTGGTGGCCATAAATTTGAATTTGAGTAACTTCATTATGTACAAAAATTCTCAAAGTGTAAACACCCTTTACTCTAACTTTGGTGTGGATTGAGGTCTTTGCCCTTATGGTAAATATCCAAGTGCTTTGGAGTCATAAGACTATATTATAAAGTTTGCAAATCAGATTTGGTTTCTATCGTGGTGGTTGGAGGTATTAAATATGCCCATGGCACTCAAGTGGCCTTCGGACAGCTGGCTAAGGGTGTGGTAAGGGTTTCCCAAAAGTTGGAAAATCGTGAACTCACTTGCCTTTTGGTTTGAGAGGGGGTTCTAGTTTTTATTTGGAGGCAGCTACACCTAGACTGAGCTACGTTCATGGCCAGGGTAACGTTCTGGCGGTCATGGAGATGAGAAAGAAGGACTCTTATAGGTAACTACCCCTACTGTCACCCCTTGTAACTCAACAGATTTTTCTTTCATAAGCAAGGAAGTATTCTGGTGCTGACTTCATGTGGGTGTCCTCCATTTGCAGGTAAAAGGTGGCTCTCAGCGTGGGGCAACAGGGAGCCAATAGGAATTATATGAAGTGTTGAAGTGGTAAGTCCATAGTTCTCTTTGATCCCTCACCCCTACCTGTCTTGGTTGTTGGAGAAAGCTTCGATGGTTTGCAATGGAGAGACGTGATGATGCCGTTGGCCTACTCAGGTTTTGGAAGTCTCCATAGTGGTCGCCTTTGGCTTGACCAGGTGTTTGAAAATATCATTGTAAATATTATTTTTGATGGGTGAAACCTCTGAGGGTTTTCATACTAGCAGAAGGGTCTAAGGTTTCAGTCTCGGTTGCTCTTTACAGAAATCGTGCCTGTTTTTAAAGGATTTTGAAAGACTATTATCGTCTGTATGTATTCATAGGGCTCGTTTTTGAGGTTTTGAAATGGAGAAAGGAATTCTACGTTTTTCTTTTGTTTACTATGAAGTTTAAATGGCTGTGTGAAGGAATTATGGCCACTATGTTTTCTTTTTTTGATAATGCTCTGTCAATCCACCATTTCTGATGAAAAAAGTTAGTTGTCTTATTTAATGGAGTACATGCTAAATATATGCATCTGTTTCTTCCTATGGAGTGAGAGGTTTTAATAATATGAATAAGTGATTTGCGTTTCTATCCTATAGCTAGTCAATTTGTATTTCTAAAATAGAGAACCTGTCAATCGTTTGATGCTTGCGGTGCTTCTATCAGTTGTCTAGCTATAGAGAAAGCTTTTTGGGCAATGTGTATTACTCCAGGGTTTTATACTCGGACCTGCATTTGTTTAAATTCATAATGAAATGGATATCCCAATATGATGCTAAGATAATTGATCTTTAAACTTGGAGTTGTGTTCCCAAGAGTACTAAAAAGGTCTGCGTTTATATTTTCATGAAGTGGTAGCTTTCGTTTTGACTAAATGCGTTTTTGGTTAAGATTCATGGTTTGCTACAGCCTGTCTGATGTATCGAATAACGTTTTTCCTACTGGCAGCTTTAGATAATGGAATCTTAGTTCTTCCTATGAATTCTAGTTTACTGTTTGAGATGAAGAATGTTTGGCTACCGTAGGATAAGTTTATGGTTGTTGTGTGTCCACCGTTTGGTTTAAAATGATGGGCATTTCGATTAGGTATGGGGTTCTATCCACGAAATATGAGGCTAGCCCGTGAGGGTCTTTGGATTGGAACCGATAATAAATAGTGTAAAAGAATGTTGTTGAGTTATATCTGAATCTATGCTTGGGAATACGAAAAACTCTTTGCAATACCTATTTCGTTTTAGATGTAACGTTTGTCTGGATTGAAGTCGTAGAGGTGTTTGATAAATGAAAAGTATAATGTGGCTGAAAGTTTCGTTTCCTGTCTTGATATCTTAATTGTTTCTATTTGGTAACACTCTAGCATAGAAAGGATAATAATTACAAGAATTAAATGGAAAATATAGATTACCTATGTAAATAAAAATATGATTTCAAATAGTAAGCACATATATTTATAAAAGAATAATTAAATTACCCTAACCTAAACAAAAATATATGGGATAACAATAGTAGATTTCATTAATTTTTACTGTGTGTTGTCTAGCAAAGACTAGCTAGACTAGGCCTGCTAGGTCTCTAGTTTTCTTGGGCAGATTCTCTAAGTCTGATCATAGTTTGAATTTAGAAGTTAAAAAGATGTTGAACTATAAACTTTAGTCTAGAAGCCTAAATTACCTACTTAGATGTGCACAAAACTTTGGGCTGAAGAATTAATAAATTGTACCTAGTGGTCCTTGAAGTTTGGCTTTCTCTTGTAGAAGTCGTCACACTTTAAACAATAGTTAGTGTAAAATCTTCTGAGCTCATCTAACCTATCTTGGTGAATTCTTAGCTGGATAACTTTGGGGCTACCATGTTCCTCCCAACCTCGACCCCTGAACTGTTCTTGGTTCTATCTGGATCCCCCCGAGCTTGGTTCCAACATGCAATGAGAGATAGGGGCCCTAGGTCCACTACTGGTTCAGATCTGAATTATTAGGTGAGGCTGCTTCCGTTTCTTGGAGCAGACTGCTTTCCTCTGATTACCATAAGAGCATGATAGTGAAGAAGATTGATGATGCCCCAACACTTGGGATCTGCCCTCTTTAAGTAGGGGAGTCTTGAATTAGGACTGTTGGAACAATCAGTTTCTTTAACTTAAATAATTAATATTTATTTAAAACAAATTAATTACTTACTAACTAGGCCTTTCGAACTAGGACTCTTCCTTTTGTTTAAGTTAGGAATGGTTTTAATTAAAACTTTTCATAATAATTTAACATAACAATAATTATCATAATAGTAATTATACTCTACTTTAATTATTAATACATTATTCATATTAACAATAAATAATAAAGATAATAATAATAATTAGCTTAATAGTATTTCTACCTAAGTATTAATGTATTATTAATACTATTTGCCAAGGTGGCTGCCCACTAAATATAAATACTTCATTGATATTTTAATTTAATGTGGCAGCCCATTATGCATAACTTATGTGCTTGTCAAAAGTATTATATAAATAAATAGTCACCTCATTATTTATTTGAATTCTTAACAATAATAATAATATTTAATCTTGTTTCTTCACATAATACTTTGTTTAACAAATTAGGGATAAGGTCCACTTCTTTGGACAATCTTTCGGTGGCTTGTATAGGCACCTCTAGTCTCTCTCTTGCATGTCAAATTCCCTCATTTAACATGGTAGCTCCCACAGTAGGTGATGATAGATAAAATATGAATCATTTAACTAGATTAAATAGATGTGATAAAAGTTCTCTTCAGAGTCTTTCCGACTCGACACTTGAAACTCCGTAACCCTGAGTGCTCTTCAGAGCCATTTAACTCAACACTCTCACATGGGCGTTACTCTACTGCAATTCTAGAGTCCCTGCTCAACACTAGTGCTAGAATGTGGTTGTGAGGCACACCTAGAATATTTAAGTTGCCTCGGATCCAGTATTCGTTTATCAAGCTTGGAGTGCTCCAGGGCTTATGCCCAACACTCAATGTACATCAGGGCTTACTCCCAGTACATCATATTTCTTCTAGGTACATCGGGGCTTTAGCCCATTACATAGGTAATTTGTGTGTTTCCGAGTCCATGCTCAACACACCATATAAGTCAATTATGTCATTCACATCACTGCACAGTATGTAAGAAAAGGTCATCTCAGTATATTAGGGTTTTGTACCCACATCAAAACATGATAAGAACATTGGGGCTTCCTTTCCCAGTATATATAATCATGTAATGAAATTCAGTCTGGGTCCATGCCCAATATGTCACTCTATAAAAGGATAAATCATATGTACTAGGGCTTATGCCCAATAATCAAAATAAATCATAGGTGTTGCGGCCGTGGCCCAATATAACATCATAAAACGGTCAGTCCAAAAATTCGGGATATTACATTCCCGTACATGTTCCATACTGGGAGGGAGTTAAGACATCCATGCATTGAAATCTTACATGGGGAATGGAATAAATAATGAATTAATGCGTGTCATAAATAATGAATTCTCTAAATCCATCTGCAGTGTTAAAATTTAGAAAATTGTAGAAATTAATTGTCAAAATTGTATTTTTTCCATTGCTAGAGTGACACAACTAAAAATGACTAAATAAATGACCAATTCATATTATTAATGTTATTATTATGTGGTCATTTTTAGTTTATTTACTTGTTATCTGGTTATATATTTTATCCCATGACCAAATTGGTCATTTATCTTGGTCGTTTTTTGTTTCCCCATTCAATTTTGGTCATTTATCCCTTGAAAAAACTATGATGGCCAAATGTTTTGGTCGCTTGGTCATTTATCTCTCACTTTGTAGTAGTGTAATAGAGAAGTGGAGGCGGAATTCTTCATAAGTAGTTTTTTGTCTCCATGAAAGGAAATACTTAAAAAACTTAGTGATTTTCATATGTGGTTTTAAGAAGAGTTATAAGAATAACATTTGATGATAAATTAGTAAGAAGGGCTAAAATAAGGTCAATTCAGGGCAATCAGCCCATATTCCCACAGTTAAAGTGGCATCAAAAGTAATTTTACAGAATCATCTTCCTAAACTAAAGTTAGATAATCGATAGGAGATTAGCATTTCCATTGTATGGAGTAGATTAACATTTTCTTTCTTTGGCATGCCATTTGGATACTATGATGGATACCTTTTATGACATAAGGAACGAGCTTCAAAAATTTGGAAGTGACACCCAAATCCAAGATTTAGCTTTCATAGCTCAAGTGGTCATTGGATGGTGTTCGCACATAGTGACAATCTTCAACATCCATCATCCTATCTTCACAACTGGAATGATACCTAAGGTCTCCATTCCTACCCTGATGATGGCATCCACAGTTCCAGATCCATTAGCTCTAGTCACAATGATGCAGGTCCTAACTTCAATGGTAATAGTTTCAACTTCAATTATGGTGGATACAAGGCTAGCATCGTCGATCCCAGGTGACACCTAGGATTAAAAGCAAAGAAATATGTTGGATCACAAGGATTCTATCAACATTCCCCATGAAAATCCTCTGCAACAATGACACATGGACCCGGGACCCTCTAAAGAACACCATTGATATCATGTGAATGAATAAAATCTAGGTTTTACATGAATTTTCGATCACTGTATTTTTTGTTAGTTATGTTTGTCATCACTCAAATTCTATCATGTTTTCTTGTTTACTCTTTCAACATCACCAAAATTTCAAGCATTTTGTGTATCTCGATAGAGGCATAAACATGTGGTCGTTTTCGGGTCAAGGCCTGGGTGATTTCTCTTTTATGAATTCCTAGTGCCATCTTCTTTGTATGCTTATGCAACATATTTTTCATTTTAATAGAAGGACTAACTTACAAAAAAAAAAACATTTTCTTTCCAACACATATATGTTCTTTCCATTCTCCTAAACTAGTGAAATTAATGGCGGGGCAAAAAATATGACTATGACTTACTAGGACATAGCTATAGTAGGCATATGGGCGTCTGGGAAATGTAACATTTTTTCCTCACAACCACTTATCCCTATGAGTGTGTGGACACCATATATAGATGATAAGTATAGACATAGAGCATGGCCACAAATATCACAAGATGTTCTATTGTTAATATTCTTGTTATTGGTTCCCATAATTTTTTAATAAAATAATATGACTGGACACATATGTTGTTGTTAGCATATGTTTAAGTCCGGAAGTTAATAAAAAACAAAAGTGAATAGACACATTTTATTCTTGGGCAATAGTAAATAAGAGATCTCTCTTTTGTATTGTATGGATAAAATACAAATTGTAAATTGTCGTCTACCGCCATATTAGAAACCATCAAATTTTTAGATCTCTCTTTGATTGGATAAAAGCATGCACATGCATTTCATTATTGTACAGAGATATGTGTCATGTATGATGATGTGGCACATGTCAGCTACAAAAAACAAATGTAAAAAAATTATAAAACCAATAACATTGTAAAACACACACACACACACATATCAAATTTCAAATTCTAATTCCATTGAATTCGATTTCAAATTCCACGTATTTGGATATGTAATCTAGCAATTTCAAACTCAATATTTGGACACCTGAGTGATTTCAAAAGTTGTCTTGTACATAATTAAACACTTATAATGAAGTCAATACATTAATGGAATTTCAATGTATTAAATATCCATTTATAGAGTCAATAATTGGATTATTGGTTCATATGTTCTATATGGATTATTATCTAGAAAGAGTGAGACATATCCATGGTATGATGCTAGAGGCCTTTGATATCTTAAGGAGTTGTTGGAATGAGAGAAAATGGTAGAAGAGAATGACATAGGGTGTCTACATTATCTATGCACTGTTTTCAAGGACATGTTCTGATTGAGCCCAACATTTCCTTTTCTACTCCCTCACATAACTGATAACAGATGAGAGATTTTTGGATTCATGATAGACAAGCACACCAAAATAATCATCACACCAAAACATATGCAGTGATATAGTGAGGTTGAAGAGATTGGATGCCAAAATATTCTAGGTAGAAAATTCAGTGGAATTGCAGTCAGTGATCATAAAGAAGGCCATGGAGGACATGAGCACTAACAACATTACTCCATTTCCCAATGTGTGTAGCGTTTTTTTTTCAAAAAGTTTATCAAATGTTGAAAATATCTCATCTAGATAACTTAGAATGTCCCTTGGAGAACATAGACAATGTTGACACATGTGATGTCGAATTCAACAATGTCATTCATGTAGCTCTATTTTCCCTTGCATGTGTTGACCAGTTTCTAGATATCAAGGATATTATGTGCTCAAGTATCTCCAACATACTTAAAAGTTTGAAAATTGTCGAAGAAATCAATGAGCCACTTCATATTGAAAGTGATTTTACTATACAATATGAGGAGGATATCCCTCATGGGTAAAAACGTGAAGGTGGGTAACACTTTCGTGAGAAACTAGTGCAAAATCGTTTTAGCGGAGGGTATTCGGACGAATAATATTTATTATTCGGCCGAATAATTTTCATTATTCGGACGAATAATTAACATTATTCGGCCGAATAATGTAGTGGTTATTCGGCCGAATAACCACTAACATTTCTCCGTTCCGTTTAACGGCTATCCTTGAAATGTGTGCAAACGGCTGCCGGACGGAAAAAATTTCTGGTGTTGGTTTATTCGGCTGAATAATTATTCGGCCGAATAATTGTTCGGCGGAACAATTATTCGGCCGAATCATTATTCAGCCGAACAATTATTCGGCCGAATAATTGGTCGGTCGAATACTGTTTCTGCATAAAAGCCCGGCCTGGACTGCCATTTGGCATTCTTTGCTGGAAATTCCTGGACCCCGCAAGCGGGCCCGTAGTTGATTTGCGCCACCCTGCGTCGTCGACGCTTGTGACGACGACGTTGTTGCTTCACGCTGGATCCCTCCCTGTACGCTGCTTGTTGCTTCACGCTGGATCGATTCTTGTTCGTGAGGTGTTGATGCATCCCTCCCTGTACACTGCTTGTTCGTCAGGTGTTGATTCATCCCTTCCCGTCCGCTTCTTGTTCGTCTGGTGTTGAGGCATCCCTTCCCGTCTGCTGTCTTGTTGTATCGTGTCGCGGCTGTGGAAGTTGTTTTCATTGGCGAGGGGGCAGGCCGGAACTATAAGTGATGAAGGGTGGCGGGTGGATGCTGTGTTCGTTAACGGGGTTCTGCTTGGCGTGACAAGGTGGAGTCAACGTCCTAGTGTAAGTAAGTGTTGTCTATTTATCTTTTCTTTTGAATTTGAACTTTAATTTTATACAGTCTGTTTCTGTACTGATTTGACGAAATGTGCTTCGTTTGCAGGGTTGTTCGTTTGCTTTTGAGGTGATGTGATCGATGTGTTGTCGGTGTTGCGGTTTTCACGCAGCAGTTACAGTTAAATTGAAGGTACGTTTGATTTTTGAGTTGTTTTGTTTTGATTTTGTTATCCTATTTTTATAGTTTTTAGTTGACAACATAATTCGGTGTTGTGTGAAGGAAATATTTGCTGTTTGAAGAGTTGGTGGTTCGAACCGGTGAGGCTTCGTGGATTGAGAGTCTTTTCGCTAGCGTCTTGGGTTACAGGTATGTATCCTTCCCGAAATTAGATTTTTTTGTTTTTTAATTTTTAATTTTCTTTTAAGCAATTCAATCTTTATTCCCTTAACATGAACTCTGTTCATGAACAGAGTTCATGTTCATGAACTCTGTTCGTGATCTCTGCTCATGAACTCTGTTCATGAGCAGAGTTCATGTTCATGAACTCTGCTCAAGAGCTCTGTTCATGAGCAGAGTTCATGTTCATGAACTCTGCTCAAGAGCTTTGTTCATGAGCAAAGTTCATGTTCAAGAACTGTTCATGAACTCTGTTCATGAACACTGTTCATGAACAGAGTTCATGAACTTTGTTCATGAGCCGAGCTCATGAACACTGTTCATGAACTGAGCTCATGATCATGAACTCTGTTCATGAACAGAGCTCATGATCATGAAACGTGTTTGTGTATGTTTCATCATATTAGCACAGTAGGGCGTTAAATCATAAATATGAAACTTTTAAATTAAATCATAAAATAGTCATGTAAATTTTATTGGTTGTGTTCATGAACAGAGTTAAAGAACTCTGTTCATGAACAGAGTTAAAGAACTCTGTTCATGAACAGAGTTCCCTAATTATTTTTTTTATGAATATTATGAAATGTTTGTTTATTGAAATATAGATTAAAATCATAAGTGATCGATGAAAAATTTGCAAGGTTACTATACCTTTACAATTAACTGCATTATACTTTTTATTTGATTATGAAATGAATATCAATGTTATCTTTATCGGGCAATAGTAGTGCTCTTACATTTGGTATGCAGTTCTTTATGAGATATGCCTTTAAGTATGTAGAATTAACATGTACAACTTGAGTGTGTAAATTTTTCTATTATAAATATAAAGTAGAAATCTTCTAGTAAGTGTATATATATATATTTTGTGAGATGTTTTTTAATTGAGATATATAATTCAACCAGATTTGATGGATGAAAAGTTTTTAAGGTTACTATAGTACTACAATTAAATGTGTTAAAATTTATATTTGATAATGAAATGACTATTACTTATATCTTTACGTTGCAATAGTAGTAATGGTAAGGAATTTTAGTTAATTAATTAGAGATAGGAGAGGCACTTACAAAAAATCTTAGCTTATAATACTTTAGACACCCTTACATTTTGTTGTAGTTTTTTATAAGATATGACTCTATGCTTGTAGGATAAACATGTACTATTTCAATTTGTTAAATTTTGTGTGAATTTAGAGATCATATCAAATGGAAAGAGTGGAGTCTTCGAGGGGAAAGCGTAGGAGGTCATCACATTCATCAGGAATTGGTGTTCCAATTGGTAGTCCAAGGTTGTTGAATTCACTGCGGGGTTCGAGTTTATTGTATGCATCACAGTCGTCTGATCACCAACGAGTTGATAGGGGTACAAATGATTCTCCTTTGTCATCTGTTGGAGAGCGTCGATCTCAACCTTCTGTTGGTATGAACATTAATGTTTAATTGAATGTATAATTTGTATTTTTGTGTGTTTTGAACTTTTGGACAAGGTTAACTTTTCACTATGGCTATATTTGAAGCAGAGCGAGGTTCAGAAGATGTTCGTAATTCGACAGAGCAAGACGAAGATCAAGATAGGATTGTAGATGATGGAATAGGTTTGGGTGCAGAGCAGGGTCTTGAAGATCCTCCTAGAGCGAGGACGACATATGTTCCATTGGCTGAGGGTTGTACACCCATATCAACTTATCCGTCTGATTTACCTGATGAGCTTCCATGGCAAGGTGTTGAGCAAAAAAATATCCTAGAAAGTTCTAGATCCCACTATGACAAGTTGAACAATGATCTTTGTTCTTTAGATCTCCCTCCAGAGAGTCGACAAAGTCTGGAGATTGTTTTGGGGTCTTTGCACAAATTCATTGATGCATATGAAGAACTTGGGCCAACTACGAATGGTTTTGTTCATTTGATGCACAGGCGAAGGGAACAAGTTATGGGTCCAGACAACTGGGAGGTTGTGAAGGAGAGAGTTACCAGAGAACAAGCCAATTCAATGTTTAATTTCAAAGAAGGCCTTAAGCGAAAAATGTTGAAAGTGCAATATTTTAAGCATCCTCAAATTGCACATTTTATATATGATCGGTTTCTTGCAGCTTATGGTCTATTGCCATGGAATGATGAGGTTCCTAATTATTTTGCTAGATTTTTCTATGCGGAGTTTTTTTTAGGTATGAAGCCAAACTATACTGATGTTCCTTCTTACTTTTATGAAGTTGGAAAGGGACGAATATATAATCGAAAAGGTGCTCTCAGAGACCCTACGACTCTTCAACCTCCACCTGAGATACCTCGTCCACGTAGGCTTGTGGCTTTAAGATCAGAGATGGAGACCACATCCCAACTAGGGACAGTTGCAAGGGAATCGGTAGGTGATGGTTTAGCATCAGTTCTTGTTGGAGTTGAAGTGGGTTTGGGTCGAGAGAGGGCTCGTGCTATTGTCCGTCAAAATTTTTTTTACAAGACGAATGACTAGGTAGATGCATTGAGCATCGATGATCTCAGGGTTTATGCTAAGTCTTGTCGAGATATAGCTTCAGATGTGTTATCCAATGACACATCGAGTATGGGAGAGGTTTGTTGATTATACTATGACAATCAATTTGATTTTTTATTATTCATTTTGAATTGAAGTTTTTGCTACATAGTAATAAATATATTAAGCAAATGTATTTTGTTTGCAGTTTTCTAGAATGTTAAATGCACATAATTTTTTAGTCTCCAGTAGTCAAAATGAAGAGCAACCTAGTCAAAATGAAGAGCGTTTTAGAGAGGTATTTTAATTATAATATTTATGATTGAACTTGATTTTTTTTGTTGGTTTGAATTTTAATAAATATCAATGTATCTTATTGTTAATTTGACTTATCTATGCAGGTTTTTTTAGATTCCAACTTTTTAGATGATTTACCATCTCTTGTGAGCTAATGATTTTAATTTTTTTGTTTTGGTTTTAAGTTAATTGCTTAATTTTTTATATGTATTTAAGTTATGTTTTATTCATTAACAAAATTTAAATTTTAGGGGAGAGATCATTTGGAAATTGGGGGTGAAGATGTGGGCTCTTTAATGAATGCGGATATTGGCACCGAGGTAATTTTGTTGAACTAGAAATGATATTTGATATAAGTTTAATGTTTTAAATTTTTTGGATTTATTTGAAGCTTGTTTGCATGCTTTAGGATTCATAAATTACTGTTGTACATGTTGTAGCTTGGCTCTTTGAGATCCTTTGGAGCCAAAGGGAAGGCTCTAGTGGAAAAAAGTGGTGGACATGCATTCAAAGAATTTGATGTATGATTTTTTTAATAATTGAATTGTATTTTTGGTATAAGTTTAATGTTTTAATATCTTGAATTTAGTTTAAAATTGTTTAAATAATTTATGATCTAGATTTATAATTTGTTTTTCTGTGTATTGTAGGTTGAGTTGAGTCCTAGGGAAGGTCCTAGTGGAAAATAGTGGAAAGATATTGGTCCAGATGGACAGTGGTTCAGACTTTATTGTTTTTGTTGATATATATATGTTGTAGTTCAGACATGGAGGGTGTTTATTTTTAGAGTATACATACATGTACATTGAACTCACATGTTCATTAACGTTTTTTGGATTATATATGAGTACATGTTTAATTATTTCTCGTTTGGTAAAATGTTTAAAATATGTTTTGAATGAATGTTTTAAATGTTTTGATAATGTTTATAATGTGTTTTGCATGAATGTTTAAAATGTCTTGATAGGTACAATTTAAAGTTAGGAAATGTTGAATGATGAAAATGAATATTATAAAGTTAGAAAATGTTGAATGATGAGAATGGATGTTATGGAAGAATGAATGTTGGGAAAGAATGAATGGGAGGGGTTAGGAATGTTTACAATGTTAATTCAAGTTAGAAAATATTCAATGTTGAGAATGAATGTTAATTGAATGTTGGGAAAGAATGAATGGGAGGTGTTATGGAAGAAGGAATGTTTTCAATTTGTTATGTTGAGAATAAATGTTATTAAAATATTGTTATGATGTTCAAACATTGAAACATTTGATAGGTTCAATTTAAAGTCTGGAAATGTTGAATTTGTAAAAATTTTCATTATGTTATGTTAAGAAATGTTATGAAAATAATGAATGTTGAGAAAGTGTTGAACCATAAGAATGAAGGTTTAAAATAAACTAAGAAATGGGATGCTAAAATGCAAAGAAATGAAATGATAGGAATTTTTGATAGAAAATGTACGAAATGTTTGATAAGAGTTTCAATTTTTTGGTAGTTTGATTCATATTTTTATTGTTTGATATGCGTATGTAAATTTCAAAATTTAACTAATGTTTTTCATGTGTTCATTGTTCAGGTACTTTGTAGTTCGTGAATTTTTAAATGTTGAAATCATGGCAAATGGGGATAATGATTTTTTGTTTTTTAATCACAAGTGAGGATTTTCGGATTGTGAAGTTTATGCTAAGTTAGAGCAATGAATTTTAGACAACAATTCGATGAATTTTTATCGATTTTTTGTAAATAATCGTTGCTCTAATTTAGCATAAGCTTCACAATCCAGGAATTCTTGTTTGTGATTAAAAATCAAATGATTGTTATCTTCATTTGCCATGATTTCAGTTATGTGAACTTACATGTGAGATATATTATTTGTGTGCAACAATTATATATTCAACCATTATATAGATGAACAACTTGTTTTAAAAAATTCATTCAGATCATATTTATGGTGAAGTACGTATTAAAGAAACATGTTTGATGGATTAAAAGAATACAAAATTTAATAGGTCTTTTTGTGATTTTTCGTTAGCATCAATCAATCAAAAGTAAAAATTCGGGGCGGAGTGGGGATAGCCACATCCGTTATCTCATCCCTTAGTGGTCTAATAGACATATGGGGACCCGAATAAAGTACTTTTGAATTTTCAAATTATATTTGAATTCATTTTTAAGTATGTTAAAGTACAACCATTTAAGCTCTTATGTTAGTTGTCATTCAAGAAAATATTCATAAAAACTTAATGAAAAAATATACTGTGCACAAGAATTTTGATAATTGGACAAAAAATATATTGCACACAACAATTGACATGGACAAAAGTATAGATCAATTTATTTTTGATATGTAGTTAAAAACATCGCAATGGAATGCCATCTTCAACTATCCGTTCATGGTCACATATGGATAGTTTCCATTTTTTGGTTTTTAACTGTTTTTTTGATGGAACTTGTATCAATTTTATTCGAGATGCACATACTAAATGACTATACTGACAACATATAACATCAGGCTCATAATATTGAAAGTAGACATAATTTTTAGTCATATGCGTCTGCTGAAAAAAGTAGCCTTTTAAAATGATGGATCCTCTTTTGTATGTAAATCCGTTGTCGTTGTAGTCCTCCAATAACTTCATTTTTCCTTCAGTGCATCGCATCAAATAATATTTGACATTTTCGTTGTTGTCTACATGTGCAATCACAGCGAAAACATCTCCTGCGCAAGTTATGATTGGTGTTAGCGTATTTAAATGAATTAAATTGACTATATTTATGGCGATGGACTAGAATGAACAATTGACTTAAAAGTCAAAAACAAGTTTATTACCTTCTCTTACGAGATCTGAAATTCTATCGCCATCAGACGATATTGCTATTTCTTCTGATTCTAATTCTTCTACACTTGCCAGTGGCATTTTTCCTTTTGGATTAATCTCTATGTGTCTCCAAGCTTTTACGTAGTTGTTTGTTATGTTTTCACAAACTTCTGTAGACTCAACATTTTCAATGCAAATATGACAAAAGCATGATTGCTTTCTACTGTCAAATGCAAACACGTTGTGAAATGATTTTGTTTGAATAGAGTGAAGATCTCTAGTTCCATGTATGGTGCTAGCGTCATATGGTATTGATCTATTTATATCTTGGACCCCAACAAGCCAAAAAAACCTACACAATAAATGATGAATCACTTTCAAAGAACAATTTTTAGTGTTAGTGTACATGTACTTAAATGTTAGTATATACATTTTTTTAAATTTTAAGAAATAATATAAATTAAAAAAATAGTGGACATACCTGCGCATGTCTTTTGATTGTTGATTATAATCATGGCTTAGATTTAATTGACACCATTGGACAACCTCTGCAGCTGAATGAAACCGTGCAGAAGAATAGTTCATTTGCCATCTTTGAAGTGCTCTTTTCACGCATGCTCCTGCACCATCATGCTCACCTTTTCCATGCCCAGTTTCAAAGAAATTCCAGCGATGTTTAATGTTCAGCGCTTTATGAAGTCGACATAACCAAAAAAATGATCGTGAAGATTTAAATTGACCCGCACATCCATCAGACCATATCCAATGCTCTTTGAATTTGACTTCGCGTTTTTTCAGTGAGTCATAGAAAATATTTTCTATACAATGTTGGACAAAATGTGTGTCGTGTGTACGATCATCGTTGATATAGAAGTGATATTCTTTAATCACATCTCGATTGTCACATGTGCTTTCAATGCCATCGACATCCTGTTGAGAATGTCTATATACAACATGGACAAATATCGAAACTTGGTCAGAGTGATAGTATTCACTCTGTATTTCTTTTTGTGCAGCAAATGTATAGTTTTCAGCAAAATCAACCACCGACAAAATTGTTCCGGGTGGAAAAATTTCATGAGACTGTTTGAATTGAAGATCTTGCCATCGTGCTCTATGTGAATGCTGGGTGTATTTATAAATTTCGCTTTCAAATTTTTTGAGAAAATCTGTGACGCATATCTTGTCTTCTAGCAAATCAATTATTTTGGAATGTGAATCACTAGAACTTGTATTATAGTTGATGTATTCGTATCTCTTCCAATCAACATTTACATTTGACAATGATTGATCATTATCGATAGGATATTTATTGTGGAATAACACCAAATTTCCACAATGATGACAATGTTTTCCATTGACACATTTCTTTGAATAAAATACTTCATCGTGATTTCTCTCACATAAAATTTGAGATATGAATTCACGTATCGTCGGCGGAGGTGGTGAATTTGTCCAAAACATTTTACCAAATTCAAGAAATGTGTCACAATATAACTGAAATTGCACATGATAATGACAACAACATGTATCACGTATAGTTATAGGTCGAACATACTATGGTTTTTGTTGCACAAATGTAGTGATTGATATATTAATTCCACGATGATCTTCCTTGAATTTATTGAACAATTGTACTTGTGTCATGTCCATTATATGTTTTGGTTGGCTTTCATATACATTTCGTGATATTCTTTTGCGTATCACATCTCTTGAATTTGGTGAAACTCGAGCATGTTCCAACCAATATTCTCATACAATATCTTTAACACCCGCTCCTAATCTATCTTTGTAAGGTTGTCTACAAATAATTGCCCAACAAGCAAGTTCATTATTTTCATCTATTTGCATTCTGAATTTGCCATGTTTGTATAATGTCTTTCTTGATGTTCCAACTGCTTTTGCTAGTTCTGTTGTCAAACGTTTTTGTTTAGTACTAGCTGAAAGAATTGCTGTATGAATTGCTTTACGTGCAGCACTGATATCTTTCTTCCTGGATTTTCCAAATTTTTTTATTGCATCACCTATATTTTCCATCACATTTTGTTTCAATTTCGACTCTTTTGTCGCTTTGTGAATACCCAATAATGATGTAGCACCTTCTAACTTCTTGGACACTAATAAACATCTCAAAATTTGTGCTTGTCCTACTATTGAGTAATCCTTGAGAACTTCATCATAAATTTTTGTAGCATGATATCGTGCAACATGTATTGGTAGTTTTTCTCCATATTTGTCGCAATCAATGTCTTCTAACATTTCATCATCAATAGTAAAAGTACCTATACATCAAGTTAAATTTAATTTAACATATATCAAAAAATAAAATTCATTATAAAAAAATGAATTGGGAAAATATATGTTATATACATACCAGGTCTAATTTCTGGATCTTGAACTTGATCTTCAATATTGACTTCATCGACATTAGCATGTAAATCACTATTTACATCTTCTACAATGTTCTTGTCAACTTCAATTTGTTGTTCTTGTACTCTATTTTCAATTTCCATCTCTTCAACATTATCATTTAAATCTGTATTTATATCTTCAATAGTTCTCTCTTCCGTTTCGGCAACCCTTTGTTTTTTGGCAATATATCTAAGTTTTTGTTTCTCTTTATTATCATCATCATCACGTTTACGATCAGTTTTTCTTTGACGTTTTCTCTTATTGCCCATGGTTGTTTAATCTATAGATGATAAATTAAAGAATCATGTTACTTTATAGTAAAAATAAATAAATTAAGATTTAAAAACATTTTCGGAATTTATAAAAACATGAACTAAAATTTACTCTACCTTATAAAAATTTTGTAAGAGTCTTTTGAAGAAGATTTCTTTGGTATTAACTTTCCTTTGAAAAAACTCTCTGAACAAAAATCTTCTTTGAAAAAACCTTCTTCGAAAGAAATAAGAAACTTCTTGACAATAAATTATCTACCCATTGGAAAATAATAAAAACACCTTGTAAATAAATCCTTGTTGTAAAAATCATTGCAAAAAAACTTCTTTGAAAAAATATCTACAAAAAAAGCCAATAGAAAAAAGTGCTTTGAATAAAAACTTATTTGTAAACATATCTGGGAAAAAACCATTGTAAAGAAATAACTCTTTGAAAAAACCCATTTTAAAGAAATAAGAAGTACAAAACTACCTTGCAAAAAATCCTTTGCAAAATACCTTAACAACATAACTATTTGAAAAAACTCCTTTCAAATAAATAAGAAGTGCAAGACTACTTTGGAAAGTGCAAAACTACTTTGGAAAACAACCATTTGTAAATTATCTTACCAAAACAACTCTTTGAAAAAATCCCTTTCAAAGAAATAAGAAGGAAAAATACATTTCTTTTGCAAAAATACTTTCGAATACACACTTTTTAAATACAATCCTTGCAAAGAATCTCATTGCAAACATGTCTAAGAAAAAAAATATTTTGAAAAAACTCCTTGCAAATATGCCTTAAAAAAAAACACTTTCAATGTGTCTTTTGGAAAAAAGAAGAAGAAACATACCTTGTAAAAACTTCTTTTTGCAAAAAATGTATTCTTTGCAAATATGCAATAAGAAAAGAAATATTTTGGAAAAACTCCTTGCAAATATGCCTTAGAAAAAAATCACCTTCAATGTGCCTTTTGGAAAAAAGAAGAAGAAACATACCTTGTAAAAACCTCCTTTTGCAAAAAATGTCTTCTTTGCAAATATGCAATAAGAAAAGAAATATTTTGGAAAAACTCCTTGCAAATATGCCTTTTGTAAAATAGAAGAAGAAACATACCTTGTAAAAACCTCCTTTTGCAAAAAATGTCTCCTCCTTTCAAATTAGTTTGACAAAAAAATGCGAAGTTAAAACATGCGAAAATAATGAATTAACTTTAAGTTTATTTATATGAGTATAAAAACATTTTTTTTTTCCGGCCGACGAGATTTTTTTCCGTTTCATTATTCGGCTGAATAACTTTCGCCATAATTCACGGCGCCGTTACGGAAAAACGTTATTCGGCCGAATAATTATTCGGCCAAATAATTATTTCGGCCGAATAATCTCTGAAACATGTAAAATTCAGATTGCTGCAGAATTTTCAGGTTTCCCCATTTTCGGAAGGGACAAACGACCTCTTACACAACAAAACTAATGTCGGACTTCATACCGGTAGATTCATCATTGAATCTACTTTACGAGGGTATAAATTTTGTTGTATATAGATAAGAAATGATATTTTTTAAGTTTTATTTTCGTAACATGTGTCGAGTTATGATTCAACTCTTTAAAAAAACGACGAAAAGAAAAATCCATAACTTTAAAAATACAACACCAAAAAAATCGAAAAAAATGTCGGACTCTTCAATGGTGTGTCTACTTCAAAAGGGTGTTCGTATATTTTTTTCTTTTATAGCGGATTGAGAGAAAAGTGGTGCAACAAAAAAGTTGTTGAAAATCGACTGAATTTTCCCATTGATCGACTTTAAAAAAATATAATAATTAGTATATAGATCCATTGGATGCAAAATTATAGTCAGGCACTAGTACATTGTGTGTAGATTGTCGTAGCATTTTCCGTTTTTGCAAAACACAAGTCTAACAACGATTTTAGTGGTGCAACAAATCATAACTCTTTTGTAGTCTTTTCATTTGATAAGAACACACTGTCAAACATTTGTGAAATCGACACATCAAATCTTAATAAAAAAAATTGAAAAAATTATGAGTAGAAAGCTAACATAATTCTACAAAAGTTTTCTTTTTACGGCAAAGTGAAATTTTAAACAAAAACAAAAATATCACTTTTGTTCGCCCGAAGTTGAAAAACATGAAAAAACTAGAATTATTTTCTCACGAGACCCCCCAAAATAGACACCCATCTTCATTTTTTTACCCTCATAGAAATCAACAGTCAGGAACTCCACATTGTAAATGATATTACTCTGCAAGCGAGTGAGATCAATTGTAGAAATCAATGGTCCATTTGAATGAAATTATTATGTTGACAATCATATTAAGTATATTGTTCAAATCAGTGAGGTCAGGCCACTTGATGTTACATTAACTCTATTTCTGGATGAGAGCAAACCACTTGAATTTATGTTAACATTATTATTACATTATCTATAATATGTTGAGACGCAATATAGCTTATTAGAACTAGAAATTTGAATTGGAATGTCACCTTTTCCTTTTTGTATTAAAATGTAATGTTAAAAAACCTATTTTAAAAGGATTTCCAAAATGTTCATAGAAATTAATTTTGTCGAACATTTATTATTAAATTCCATTATTGATGATAGTAGATAAATGTTATGATCTAGCATAGACCCATTATACCTCTATGTTTTCTCATCCAAAAATAATGGTTATATCCATGGTATGAGCCTAATCCATTAGGTTTCATCCATGTATCTATACTGGTTGTATCTTAAGAGTGTGCCAACCATGGATATTATAGGGTGTCTTTATATTCATCAAATCATTTATATAAGTTGATCATATTTAATTAAAAATCTTTTTCATAATCCCCTCACATGATCGAAATAAGGAGAGAGAATTGAGGTTCTAGATCCACTCTGATTTTTGATTGACTTAATCTGACTTTCCTCAATCATTTAGAATAGAGTATTTAGATTCTATTAAACTATATCTGACTTTCTGATTAGAGTATTTAAATCATTTAAACTATATCTCATTCACATGATCGAAATAAGGAGAGAGAATTGAGGTTCTAGATCCACTCTGATTTTCGATTGACTTAATCTAACTTTCCTCAATCATTTAGAATAGAGTATTTAGATTCTTCGATAATTGATGTGGACAGTTCATTTGAATGAGGTGGATATCAGTGGCCACCCACCTCTTCCACTAACTTAGAAGGTTTCTACATCTTTATAGTTCTAATGTAGTTCCAAGTCATAAAATTTTGATGGATGGGTATGGAGCCAATTTTTGTTGATAAGTGAATTGCAAATTAATCAATAATTGGATAAATTGTTAGGTAAAATCAGGTAAAAGAATGATATATGCATTGCTTACACTCAGTACATCTATGATCTACTGATTTATGCTTTTAGGTAGGCATTTGTGTTATTATCTAATATCCCTCCAATTTGAAATCTATCTATAGGGAAATGTAGTATGAGCTAATAATATTGTTAAGATGCATTACTTTCAGTGATATTACAATTTGTATGATATCATTCTTGCACTGCTTTGATTTCAAGAAAGATTTTTTTAGTATTGTTAAGATGCATTTTCTATACTAAGGGACATTATGATCTATTGATTTATGTATTTAAATGGAAATTTACATTGTGACCTAACGTCCCTCTAATTTTAAATATGTGCATTAGGAAATGCAATATGATATAACTTTATTTTTAGGATTCATTGATTACATTTATATTACATTTTGTATGATATCATTATGTTAAATAGTCAAAAACCTAATCTGATTCAGTTATTGCATTTAGTCGAGTAGATATAATCACCATTGCTAAATAATCGAAATCTTAATGTGATCCACTTAGCATATTTAGTTGAGTAGATAGAATGACCGCAGTTAAATAGTCAAATCCCTAATTTGATTAGTTTACCATAGTTAGTTGAGTAGATAGAATCACCATAGTTCAATAATCGAAACCCTAATATGATTTAGTTACTGTACATAAAACCTTATTATTGAAGGGAAATTCATGAATCAAAGATTATACATGAAATAATTTACTTGACGGAATTCTTGGTGGTTGGGTATCTTTTTCCAATTAAAATTAAAAAAAATACCTACCCCTATAGATACAACCACCATAGTTAAATAGTTGAAACCCTATTCTAATTAACAAAAATGACACTCACCAACCTAATCCAGGAAGTAGATTGTTAAGACATTGTTGAATCCAAAAAGCACACAGTTGATCCATTAGTTCTGGACACATCTTTCCATCCATCTGTTCTATCCATTTGTATGATATCATTCTATTCTAACCATTTTCTATGATGCCGTTAAGTTAAATAGTTCCAACCCTAATATGATTCAATTTCCATAGTTATTAAAGTACATAGAATCACCACTATTAAATAGTTAAAACAATAATATGATTCATTTACACTAAGGGACATATAATATTTATTTATTTAAATGGAGATTTGCATTATAATCTAACTTCCCTCTAATTTGAAATATGTGCATTGAAAAATGCAATATTATCCAATAATATTGTCAAGATGCATCGACTTTAGTGATATTACATTTTGTATGATATCTTTAAGTAAAATAGTCAAAACACTAATCTGATTTAGTTACCACACAATAGATAGAATCACCATAGTTAGTTGAGTAGAATGCCATCTATGATTTGCTTGTCAAGTATTTGTTGGAGCCAAAAACCTCACGATTGGTCCATTTATCTAGGCCAAAGCTTTCCATCCATTCGTTCTAGAAAACTATTTTCTATGATAGCATTCAATTAAATAGTTGAAACCCTAATTTGACTTAGTTACCATAGTTAGTGGAGCATCTAGAATCACCACAACTAAATAGTTGAACCCTAATTTGACTATATATTGGGATCTAATATTATAATGTAACATTTGTTGCATTGCCTTGATTTTGAGAATGTTCCTATATAGTATTGTTAATATGCATTGCTTACAGTCATGGACATCTATGATCTATTGATCTACGTCTTTAGATGGAGATTTGTGATATGATCTAGGATCCATTAAGTTTGAAATTTTTGCATTGGTAAATGCAATATGATCTAATAGTATTGTTAAGATGCATTGATTTCAGTGATATTAAATTTTGTATGCTATCATTTAGTTAAATATATATGTAATTCATCATTAAATTCCATAGAAAAAAATGTTACAATTGTGTCCTACAATTTAGATATAGAAGAGATATCTCTTCTTAAATAAATAAGTGAGCAACACAAAAAAAATCCCCAAGTAATTAATAAGAACGAGTATTAGTAAAAAAAACTATGAAATTTTTCCATGACTGAAATAAAAAGCTAATAAAATTTAGAAAAATAGAAAGCAAATAAGAAATCTTAACTACATGAAAAAAGGTAAGCCAAACAATTCACTAACTTCTTAATATTGCCACTATTGAAGTAAATGCAAAATATTTTTACAAATTAAATATTTTGCACTATAAAAAGTTTGAATGCAAAAGGTTCAATACAAATTAAAATATGCCATCAATCCCAACGATCCCAAAGTTGTAGGAATTTGAGAAGTTTCATTTCTATTTGGATAAATTCTAGAGTTGTAGGACATCTACACGAACCTATAAAAATTCCAAATCACATATTCGAGGGAAGCCTAAAACCTCACACATACTAAATAGCCATCTCGGAAGGCTCGATTTTAACATGACTTCAATTATTCGACTATATTCTATTTTTTTATGGCACGGCTTCAGACACGAACAACAAAAAACTAGGACATTTGAGGTGGGTGCAAAGGAGAATTGAGAAGACATACACCAAATGGAGACATTTTTTTTAAATTCTTTTTTACAGCGAGAGCGAAAGCTTCTCATTTTCTTGTCTCATTAACACAAAAAATAAATTTATACACAATAGGATAAGTTTCACGGCACCCGAAACTTCCTTTGTCCCAAAATACATTACAAAACATGATGATTAAAATAACTATACACATACACTTCCGAAAATCCTTCATTCTAATTGGTCCATTGGAACTCCACCAATGACATTTCATTTCAACCACTGATACATATTTATGAATTGCTTTTGTGTGTCCAATCGTGACTAGCCGTCGGTCTTTTCCTATATGTGACCTCCTTCAATACAACCTTCAACACGATGGTGTGTGTCCCAATCAAGACTCTCCATCGGAACTTTCATGCAACTGTAATGCGATGGATCTGATACACTATCGAACATGCTGTGTCAAGACTCCTCTCTTATGACCACTCGTCTTCTGCCACTTGTCATCATGATGGGTCTTCCCTATCAGGCTTCGGGCCATTCCACAAACTTGACACTTCTCAATTTTTTTTATCACTCTAAGCTTTCATGGATGGAATTCTTATGTGACTACACACAATGACTTTCAACTCGGTAGATGAACATTTAAATATTTATCACGACTAATAGAGAGCCATTACTATGAAACATAGATCTTCTTCTATGATATTGAATACCACCATGCTGCTTGTGCAAACCACCTTACCGCCATTACTCGACCGAACTAATCTTGATTTGGCATAGCCAAAATCAAGCCTTGCTACTGTAAAACACATTAACTCGACCGAACTAATCTTGATTTGGCATAGTCAAAATCAAGCCTTGCTACTATAAAACACATTAACTGCACCAACTTAAATAATATGTTTGTTATGGGGTTGGTGGAATAATTACTCCCAACATTCTCCCCCTTAATTATTTCAACAACAACTCCATCTTCCTTGTTGTCTACTTTTGCAAATTTTAATTATTCACTACTACTGAGCAAATTCCCATTTTGCTCCACTTACATAGATGAAAAATAACTACAATGCTACAAATATACAAGATTTACTAACAACATTAGATTTCAAAATACCTTTGAGAAACTTGTTTGAAGGTCTCAATCTCATCTAGGATTACACATTGACTCACAAAATACTTTAATAATTTAATTTCCTTTCTTTCTTTGGGTTCCATACTTGGAACGTTGTAATCCTCTTCTTCTTCTTTCTCGTATTCTTCTTCGATCTCTTATTCTTCTTCTTTCTATTATTCTTCCTCTTACAAGCCTTCTCGAACTCTTCAGGTCTTCTTCCTACATTATCCTTGGCTTTCATTGTGCAACTGCTGCACACTCTCAGAATTTTTACATGATGCAATCTATGAAGATTCTTGACCTTTGTTGCTTTGTTGATGGTGGCTTCCTTGTATTTCATCTTCAATCTTTCCATGTTCATAGCACCATGCCCTTTTTCCCTATACTCATCCCTTGCATTTTATGCACTACAATTCTTCTCATACTCTGTCATATTGTTGTAGTCAATACCTGCACAATCCCAAATAAACACATCATTTATGAAATCACGGATCTCTATATGACACTTCTCATTCTCTTTCACTTGCATATCAACTGCAAGTGTTACTTTTCCGTTATACAGAATCACTGCTGAATTCTTCAACCCAACAATAGGTTCTTATCATTAAAATTTTCGTTATCTACTTATGAACATCTATAATTTAATTTCTTTCCATCATCTTTTCTATTTTTCTTCCATAAACGTTTCCTCTAATCGTGCACTATGTTTCCTCAATTGTAGTATTCATGGAAGTTTCACCTTTTCTAATTGTACCTACACATAGGTACTCATTCAACTCCTCTACATCACTAACTTTTTCCTTGGAAAATTCTACGGTTGCACACTCCTTGGTTTCACCTTCATCTGCAATAAATCTCGAGTCTTCCAATCATTTCATTTTCTAGGCTTCTTCTTTCTTCACTACAACCTCCATCTTTATTGTAGGTTCTTCAGCTTCACACTAGCTATCCACTCCATTCCACAACTCTTCGATCAACCTCTTCTCCTTGTTAATATTCATATCTTCATCTCGAACAATACAATATACTTCATCAAATCTAACTTCATCTTGCTCACATGATGACATCTCTTTTGCAATATCCTCTGTAGCTTCATCTACCTTGGCATCCATTAGAACCTTAGGGATTCCATCCTCATCCTCATATCCATCAAATTTTATTTCAGGTTCAATAAATTGATCACTATCTTCAACTAAAACTTTATCCTTGTTTCCTTCTTCTTCGTGTATGCATATATTGGCACATTCATCTACTATGTTTTTCCCTATCATGGGATATCCACAAGGGTTTCACTACCCTCTTCTACATCATCTTCATTCTCTAGGAATTTCTTTGTAGCGTGTTGCTCTTACTGGTATGGCACCTCTTAAGAGTGCACGTCCTCAATACTAATCATATCATCAACAACTTCTATTGTTGAATTCTCTTTATCTTCATTATCATTATCCACTTGATTAACATGCCCAATTCGGCTAAATCTACTTCTCAATAATTTATCGATAATCTTAATTTCTAAATTTAATTGCATCATCTCTTTATAAAAAAGATCCTCATCATATGCTACTACAGATTCAAATTTATTTACTTGATTATCTTCTTTTGTATATGAACTACATGCCAACTCTTCATTTTCATGTTCCTCCTCTTCTACAGCAGGCACTCCAATAGATGCTTTTCCAATTTTGACCGTAACTTCAATGTTGCAATCAATTTCAGCATTTCTTCGTGCAACATCTTCAGCATGGCTATAATATTCATCCTTTAATCTTGCAAATTCAAATAAGGGATTAATAAAAATAATTGTGCCCCATGAAGCATCTTCCTTAACCATTTCTTCTTATTTACCATCCACCTGTATAGTAGGATTTACTTTGTCTTCATCAAGATTCACATCAATAAAACATATTTCTTCTTGATCATTTTTTTCATTAGTAATGAACATTATTGGTTTCACTAGAGCATTGGATGCTACATTGACAACTTCTTCAAAATGATCATCAACAACATACATTGTTGGATTTACCAAGACACAAACTGCTACAATGGTAGTTCTACAACCATCATCCACATGTGACTTAGCACTATGGAATTCACCTTGTACAGTCTACACATTCTCTGTTTTGTTGACAGACACATCACAATCCTCATTTTCTTCATCTCTCTACTTTATCAAAGTCTATCTATGTATCTTCAAGTTCTTTTGTTGTTACAAGTGATACAACAACCTCGTCATCTTCTTTAGATTCAACATCATTTACTTCCATTGTTATAAAAGCAAATTGATATTCATCATTCTCTGCTGCATACATAGAGTCCTCATTCTCTTTTTCTAGTAGCTTTGCTTGACACACAAAGACTCCCACCAATGTCGCAACATTCTGCAACTCAGCTTCTTGTTGAAAGATGTTTATGCCCCTTTCATTGTACTATGTTTTCATAATAGTCCAAGATTCCTTGGCGCTTGTTGCTTCTTCAATTTTGGGTAAAATTCTCCCATCCAAGACTTGTAGAACAAGAGATAATTATGTAACAACATTCTTCTTTTTCTCTTTCTCATGGGTAGATTCTTTAAACCATTTCAATACTATGTCCCATAAGTCTTCTCCACATAATATGGTTCTCATTTTAACAACCCACATATCAAAGTTCTTACCTATAAAGATTGGTGGTAGAAAATACAAATCCTTTGTAAAATATCCCATATCCATCCTACACTCATAATCTTCAATTTATTCTTTGTCATCTTCATAATTTATAGCCTTTTCGGCTACATCTAGAATCTCACAACAAATTCCAGCAAAATACTATGCCTTGAATCTTCTATTTCTCCTCTTGATTTTCTCGAGTCTACTATTCTCACCCATATCACCTTTTTTGATGCTCAAAATGACACGGTTCGAGCCAAAACATGGAATACACCCTTGGAGGGCTTGTCAAGGGGAAGGTGGGGATGGAATCCCAAGTTGCATTTAGAGCCCTCATATAGATAAGATTCACAAGTAGAATCAATAACATTAAATGCATTAATCAATAATTGTATAATTAAATAGACATGAATAAATGTGCAATTAGTGAGAAACTCAAGTGTGTTAGTAAATGAACAAAACAAGTGAAGTTATCTAACCATGTGTGCATTAATTCCTAGAAACGAAATTAATTAACTAATAAAATTGACCAAGGAATTCAATGTAAAATATTTACAAGGTAATGGAAAGACATCATGAAATAATTTTTATGAAAATAACACTTTACACATTAGTAGAAAAATGCAACAATAATTTATACTTTTTCTAACGCCTAAGTAAATTTCATTAGCTGCTTTTAAGGTGCAAAAAGAAATCTACAATTTGTTTAATTATGGAATATTTTCAACTTAATAAAATGGAAAGTTTGTGTATTGGAGGTATACTGAAAATTAATTCAATAGTTTTAATTGTTTGCATGAAATGAAAGATTTTTATAACTGTGCACAACAACTTCTTTAATATGAAAAATAGAACAACAAAAAACATAACAACTAAAGATTGAAAATGAGATTTTTTATGTACATTTAGTTAAAAAACTGACATATATACAAGTCAGTAAATAGAAAATAATAATAATAATTACAGCCCACTATATATAAATTGTACAATTTGCGAAATGTAAAAATATAAAAATAGTAGCGAAGATGAATGATAAAAATCGAGGAAAGACACATAAATGCCCAAAAAGGATTTTTATTAAGAATGTATTTTTTTCAGTCATCAAGTAGAATAGGCCACAGTCAATTCAACCCCCAAGAAAAGGAGGTTTATGAGATCTTACAAAACTCTCAGCGAATCTGATTCACCTGGGTCAAACCCAAATAGTGGGAGTACTCCCTGCTCAGATTGTCATGAAGGTAATTTGCACACATGAAGACATCATTCATAAAAATATAAAATGAAAAGTGCAAATGCATGCAGGAAAACAGAATGTACCTCCTATGGAAGGACACTATACATTCACCCTAACGGATGGACCTGAAATGTCATCTTACTTGTAATCGTCATCTATTAGGCTCATTGACGATTGAGTATGAAAGGAAAAAATAGTAGTAGAACCTAGCAATACCCACCTCTTACCTCTAGTGTGAGATCCTCTTTGCAGTGTCTTCATGTCAGTTATAAAGCTTGGGTAAGGGTAGGCCAAGTGTTTTGTCTTCTTGGACCTCAAGCATTTTCTGTGGTCTTTGATTTCCATGTGCATTGAGAAGAAGGCGAACTGCAAGAAACCAACATCCACCTTCTTACACTGATGTGAATTCCAATGGTCGAAATATATTGTATATGGAAAATTGAATGTCATATCCTCTTGTTGGACTAGTATCGAATCTATGAATTTTTTCGACAGCCAATGACTTTGCATAGTGTGGAGGTCCAAATCTTCCATAAACCTTTATTTTTACTCCTAGTGCACCATATTGATCATAGGAATAAATGTGCTCACAACCCTAATCCGAATCAAAGTCAAGCAAATGGAGGCAATGGAGATATTCCTCTTTCGTATCATGTGCAAGTCTCATGATAGATTTCCTTTCTTCATCCATTATATATTTGATATAAAACATTTCAAAGGATTTTATCAAGTCCAATTCCTTGTCGTAACATCTGCCATGTATTTTTTTTCACACCCCACTACGGATTGATTTGATTGTAGACCACACTTGTATATCTATATACCGTAATGTTGGAAACATTTCATCACCATGCAGCTTCAAGACCCTTTATGGATGCAATGTAAAATTCCTCCATCTGATTGTAATTATTGGTTATGAGGTTCCCTTCTGAACAATTTTGTTGTCCCTTGAGTCCTTCAGCCAATGAATCATTCTTCGTGTTTTCATCCAATTGTCTTTTGATATTTTTTTGTTTGAGGGGTCTTCCTACTTTCTACGGTGATATGAAGTTGTTACATGCAATGGATATTGCTCCTCCCTCTCTTGATGCATGATCCCGCGTGGTGATTCATTCTTTATCGGTTGCATGGAGGCTTTGCTAATGGATCATCCTCCTTTTTCCTATGCATGTATAGACTATACGTGGATATTATTTTCCAGTGTTTATATTTTTCATCGAGAACAGTCTTTGCATACACCCTACCAAGGTTTTCATGTGGTGTATATATCATGTTATTGTTTTTTCATTCAACGATTTTCGTTGATCAACACCCCGTCTTATGCTCGTCAATTGTTGTTGTACGCACCGTAATAAAGAAAGCTACTATACATTGTAGGTGAATCATGAGTGCATGCTATTATGGTTTCCTATGTTTATTCTCTATGTCTGCAACCACCTTCATTCTTGTTGGAAGCAAATTAATCATACCACCACTTAATAGATGGCCGTCGTGATTTCTAAAAGGAAACACTACCCAGATTTGTAACCGCCAAGTTTTGAAGAGCCTCCACCGCCTCACCGCCTTACCCATTTAAATATTTGAAGAGGAAGTCACTAACTTGGATCAGATTATTAAATTGTGAAAAGCCATTACCATTAATGTATTTTGACTCTGTAGAATCGAGACAGCAATTGCATGTCATTCACTACATTTCTAAAGGGCCAACACAATCACCATTTTGTCAGCCTGTAAGAGAGCATTTATTTCTGCAGTTAAAATTTTGTAATGAAGGGTCAATTAGCAGTAAATGAATGACTATGCAAAAGCACTTTACATACTCATCCTTGTAATCGTGATTTGTGAGACAGAGTTGAATACGATTATCAGTTGAAGCTAAACTCAGAATTTTTACTGTGTACTCTATTATTTGAGTTTGAAAAATCATATTCATTTTTGAAGTTATTTTTTGTTGTAGCAAGTTAAGAGATTTGAGTTATTTTGTGAGTTAAATGTGTTTAATTGTTGAAATAGATTATTAGTCAAGTTTACGAATGCAACGGTCATCAAAACATAGCTGAAACAGTCAGCTACAACTCAGCTACAACTGTGATGTAGATTATTGTTAGCTAAATAGTCATTTGCAACATAGCTGCAACAGTCCTGTAGGTGAACATTTATGAGCTTAGTGATCTGTGTGTGTTGCTGTGAGTAAGAGCAACACTCCCCTGGCTTCCTACAGTGGTATCAAAGCGTGGTTATTTTTCTTTTTCATTTTTCTGTTTAGAGTAATTTGGAATGTAATAAGTGATGGCTACTAACAATAGTGTACTGCAACCACAAATTCCTGTGTTGACTAAGAGAAATTATGATACATGGTTTATTAAGATGAAAACTATCCTGCGTGATCAGGATCTGTGGGAGTTTGTTATGATTGGATACCTAGAGCCAGCTGATCAAGCTGCTGAACTGGCTCTGTCAAATGCTGGGCATGTTCTGTTGAAGGAAAATAGGAAGAAGGACAACAAAGCTCTTGGCCTTATTTAGCAAGGCCTAAATGAATCCATATTTTCGAAGATATCAAGTGCTGAGTCTTCAAAGAAATATTGGGACACTCTTGAAACTTTCTATCAAGGTGTGACCAAGGTGAAGAATGTTAAGTTGCAGAACTTGAGAAGGGACTTTGAGAATTTGAAGATGAAGGATAGTGAGACTATTGATAATTTTATGACTCAATTTATGAACATTGTAAACCAGTTGAGACAATATGGTGAAGACCTCTTAGATCAGCATGTGATTGAAATTTTTTTGAGATGTTTGTCAAAGAAGTTTGAAGCAGTGGTTGTTCCCATTGAAGAGTTTAAAGATCTCAGTCAGATGCACATTGACGAGCTGAGTGGTTCTTTAATTGATCATGAATCCAGAATGAACAAGTATGATGATACCCCATTATAAAATGCTTTTAAATCTCAGTTACATGTTACTAGAGGAAGAGGCAGAGGAAGGTCTAGTAGCAGAGGAAGAGGAGGTCGAATTGTTGATCATAGTGACAACATAAATGATTTCTAGAATCTGAAGAGAAGTTACAGCAGAAAACTGCTAATGTAAGGGGGAGTAGCAGCAAAACATGGCAGCCAAGAAATCAAAGGTATGATAGATCAAAAGTTCAATGTTTCTATTGCAAGAAATTTGGGCATTTTGCTAACAAGTGTTGGAAGAAGCAAGAACATACTAGTAAGTTGTCTATGCACATTACAGAGGAGACCGAAAATCAGGAGAATCGTATGTTTTTAACTTGTAATGTCACCCAGGAAAGTTCAACTGATATATGGTTTTTGGACAGTGCATGCAGCAATCATATGACTGGAAATAAGGAGTTATTTTTAAGTATAGATACAAGCATTCCATTTGAAGTGAAGTTAGGTAATGACAGTAAGGTAAAATTTAATGGTAAAGGTGTGATTGTTGTATATGCCAAGAATGGTAAAAGAAGAGCAATACATGATGTTTATTATGTTCTTGGTTTAATGTGTAATTTATTAAGTGTTGGACAGTTGTTAGAGAAGAAGTACAAAGTGTTCTTCAATAACAAGGGATGTAGTATTTATGGAAAATATCCAAGTAACTAGTTGATAGCCAGAGTAGAGATGATAAATAATAGAATGTTTCCACTGATTATGAAGAATGAGTTGAATAACTTTTTGAATGATTATAAAACTAAGAGTTTAGATTAATCATGGTTATGGCATTTGAGGTATGGCCATTTAAATTTTGGTGGCTTAGATTTGCTATAAAAGAAACAAATGGTAAAAGGGTTGCCCAATATTCAACAGCCAACAAGATCATGTGAGAGATGCATATTGGGAAAGCATCATAGAGAGAAATTCATGTTCGGAGTCTCATACAGAGAAAAAGCACCATTGGAGCTGGTACACATAGATTTGTGTGGACCGATGCAAACACCTTCTTTGACTGGTAATGTTTATTTTATGACTTTCATTGACGATTTCAGTTGAAAAACTTGGGTGCATTTGCTGAAATAGAAATCTCAAGCTTTTGATGTGTTTAAAATTTTTAAACCTATGGTTGAAAAGGAGAGTGACAGATTTATTAAATTCTTGAAATCAGATAGAGGAGGTGAGTATATGTTAAATGCTTTTGTGGAATTTTTTCAATATTATGGAATTAAACGACAATTTACTGCTCGCTACACTCCACAACAAAATGAAGTAGCAGAAAGAAAGAATCAAACCATTATGAACATGGCCTGAAGTATGATGAAGGAGAAGCATCTTTCAGATGAATACTGGGGAGACATTTTTACTTGTTCAGTGTACATTCTGAACAGAATCCCAACTAAAAGCGTGAAGGATCGAGTTCCCTAGCATGCATGGAGTGGTAAGTGTAGAAGCATATCCCATTTAAGGATTTTTGGGTGTGTAGCTTATGCACATGTACCTGAAGAAATGAGGTGAAAGTTAGATGAGAGAAGCCAGAAATGTATTTTTGTTGGATATAGTGAAGAATCTTAAGCATATAGACTCTATAATCACATCACCAAGAAGTATGTCATCAACAGAGATGTGGTGTTTAAGGAAAAAGAAGCATGGGATGGAAGCATAGATACGTTGGTTACAGAGGACGTCGTTACACCTCACGCAAAAGATGAACAAGATGAGCAGGGAATAGATGGAGGACAATTAACTCCACAAACGTCTACATCGTCAGTAAGAACACCTGTCAGAACACCCATAAATCAAGAACATGGTGAACCATCAAGTGTTGGTGGACGAGAAGGAATAGGATCATAGGTAAGTAATGAATCAAATCCTACATTAGCTTCATTAAGAAACATAATTAGAGGTCAAAAGATTAGAATTTTAAGAGAATTGTATGAAAAAAATGAAGAAGTAGATCAAGTTTCAAATCTTTCATTGATAGCATGTGATCCTATAAATTTTGATGAAGCCGTTAAAAAGGATGTTTGGATAAAAACAATGGATGAATAAATTGATTCCATAGAAAGAAATAATACTTGGGACCTTGTAGATTTTCCTGATAATAAAAATTGTAATGGTGTCAAATGGATTTATAAGACTAAGTTAAATGTTGATGGTGAAGTTGAAAAATACAAAGCAAGACCTGTAGCTCAGGGGTTTAGTCAACAACCTGGTATCGATTATAATGAGACTTTTGCACCTGCAGCTAGACTTGATACAGTAAGAATTGTATTAGCTATTTCTACTCATAATAAATGGTATGTACATCAAATGGATGTAATGTTTGCATTTTTGAATGGATCTTTAGAAGAAGAGGTTTTTGTGAGACAACTGCCTGGATATGAAATTAATGGACATGATGAAAAAGTCTACAGATTAACGAAATCATTTTATGGATTGAAGCAGCCACCTAGAGTATGGTACAGTAGGATTGATGAATATTTGAATAGTGAAGGATTCATCAGAAGTCCAAGTGAGCCAACCTTGTAAACAAAGGTAAACCAAGAAGGTAAAATATTGATTGTTTTCTTATATGTTGATGATTTGATCTTCATTGGATATCTTTTAGTAGATGAGTTTAAGAAAGCCATGAAAACATAATTTGAGATGATTGATTTAGGAATGATGAAATATTTTCTTGGTATTGAAGTAACTCAATCTGAGGATGGTATTTTTATCAATCAAACTAAGTATGCAAATGATGTACTAAAAAGATTCAGAATGATGAATTGTAAGCCAATTGTAACTCCAATTGCAACTGGTACAAAACTCAGTATGGAGGATGTTCGGTCAAAAGTTGATCTAATGTTGTATAAGAGACTAGTAGGAAGTCTCATGTACTTGACTTCGACAAGACTTGATATAATGTTTGCAGTAATTATGATTTCAATATTTATGGAGTCCCCAAAGAACACCCACTGGAAAGATGGAAAGAGGATCCTAAGATATATTGCTGGAACAACAAAGTTTGGTATCCAGTATACATCAAAATCAAATTTTAAGTTGATTGGATATACCAACAGTGATTTTGCAGGTTCTACAGATGATAGAAAGAGCACATCTGGATATGTATTCAGTTTTGGATCGGGATCAGTAGCATCAGCTTCAAAGAAGCAACCCATAGTGACATTATCCTTTGCTGAGGCAGAGTATGTTGTAGCAACAACAGCTAGATGTCAAACTGTGTGTATGAGAAGAACTCTTTATGAGATGCAGAATGAACAAGATGGACCAACTCAGATTTTCTATGACAATAAATCAGCCATTGCACTATCAAGAAATCACGTCTTTCATAAAAGAAGTAAGCATATTGGTACAAGGTATCATTTCATTTGAGAATTGATAAAAGAGAATGAAATCAATATGGAATTTTGCAGATTAGAAAATCAATTTGTAGACCTATTTAAAAAACCTCTAGGGAAAGAGTTAGTTGAGTTTCATAGGAAAAACATTGGGGTTTGTAAGCTGTAACAGAAATCTACTATTTCAAAGTTTTGTTTTTTAGTGTAGTAATTATGGGGGAGAATTTTGGAAGCGAATTAATTACTCCACCGCTTCATAGATGGTCGCCGTGATTTCTAAAAGGCAACACTGCCCAAATTTGGAACAGTGAATTTTTGAAGAGCCTCCACCGCCTCACTGCCTTACCCATTTAAATATTTGAAGAGGAAGTTACTGACTTGGATCAGATTATTAAATTGTGAAAATCCATTACCATCAATGTATTTTGACTCTACAGAACCGGTCCATCAATCGCATGTCATTCACTATATTTTTGAAGGGCCAACACAATCTTCATTCTATCAGCTTGTAATAGAGCATTTATTTCTACAGCTAAAATTTTGTAATGAAGTGTCAATTAGCCGTTAATGACCGACTGTGCTTAAGCACTATAAATACTCATCCTTATAATCGTGATTTGTGAGACATAGTTGAATACGATTATCAATTGAAGTGAAACTCAGAATTTTTACTGTGTACTTTGTTATTTGAGTTTGAAAACTCATATTCATTTTTTAAGTTATTTTTTGATGTAGCAATTTAAGAGATTTGAGTTATTTTGTGAGTTAATTGTGTGTAATTGGTGAAATAGTGTATTATTCAAGTTTATGAACACAAGGGTCATCAAAACATAGTTTAAACAGTCAGCTGCAACTCAACTGCAACTGTCCTGTAGATTATTGTTAGCTAAACATACAGGTGCAACACAGCTGCAACATTCCTCTAGCTGAAAATTTTTGAGCTTAATGATATGTGTGTTTTGCTATGAGTAAGAGCAACACTCCCTTGCCTTCCTGCAATTCTTTGTTATTTACACGTAGGATTTGGCTGGATCTTGTTCATTGGAACCTCCTTCTAGCTAGTGGCCATTTTCAATGCATTTGTTAATCATAATAACCTTTCATCAATTTCCAACTTACAATATTATGCATTGGCATTTTCCCTCATTCATCCACCATCTCCCTTGATGTGTTGCCCCTTTCTGCTAATGCATGCCCAATGTCTCTATATTGGTGTTTGCTAGCTCCTCTACTGATTGCGGTGAAAGTCTGTGAATTCTCCTCTATCAATAGCCTCATGGGGTAGACCTACCCACGTTGTGAACATAGTGACAGGTGGTGTTTTTTACTGTCAATGCATACTTGCTCACATGTTCTTGACTTCTGCAAAGATGTTCACGATTTTCCATGTTTTTATCCCCTACCACATCCACCACTCTCATTTCCCAATTCTAGAGATAGTTCAAAGGGGAATAACTATTCATCACTGTAATCAATGGGAAAAATTATTTATGAAATGAATTCCTTATATATATATATATATATATATATATGTATGTATGTATGTATGTATGTATGTATGTATTCATGTATGTATGTATACGTATGTATGTATGTATGTATTGCTAGTTGTCTATTACACGTATTACTAGAAGGTTTTTTGATGAACTATTATATGTAACTTTGATTCTATATGAATAACAAGTTACACTTTGTTTTCAATTGAATATATATATATATATGGTCATGAATGATAAATGGCTTTTTTTTTTTTTTTGCAATATGGACAACAAATGGACAATGGAAAAGGGGTAAAAGCTATGGAATTAAATGAGAGAGAGGGGTTAAAACGAAAAAAAAGGAGATAGATAAAAGAGTATAGGAAATGTCCTTTTATTTTTTCCTCTTTTTCTTTTCTAATATTAATGTGGGTAAAAGAGAAGGGTCAAAGGTTTAATAATAACAGAAGGATTTTGGTTTATTTTCTAAAAGCCAAGGACATAGGCACTTTTGCAAGGAGGTAGATGGGGAAATGATTTTGACTTTAGGGACTCAAATGTAGAAATATCAACGATGGATGGATGCAACTGGTAAATTAATGGAAGACACAAAATCTATGCATTTCAACTTACATGACGCAGAGACTTTGACTTGTTTAAATTTCAATCGAGCACTGAGAGGTACAAATAGTGACGGTTTTTTCCAAATAATATATGAGCATGACCAGCATGACCAACATGATGACCTGAATACAATGATATTGATTCCATAGCATGACGATGCAATTGAAAAGAAATGAAAATTTCAAACTTGACTTGACCATGACACAACAACGCATGAGATGCAACTTGGTGAGTGTGCCAAAGGGGTCATACGAAAGTGAAAATGGTGAAATGAGCTATGGACATGACAACCACATTGTATTGGACGTGACAATGAAGACAAAATGATTATGCGACAAAATTTAATATGCTCATCCTAGTCACCATGTTTTGATGCGTCGGAATCATGTCGATGTTGGGAATAAAAAACCTTCAACACACAACCTCTCAACAACTTACACTTCTCTAGGTAGATGGACCACAATACTTTAGCCTCTTTAGGATTGAACCATAAAACCTACAGAGATCTTCTCTCACTGCCTTGCAAATTTCACTTTCCTAATGAATAGACAATATGCTCACCAACTATCTCACTTGAACTAGATACAGGAACCAACACACAACACTAACATAACTCATAACTTATACTATTCTAGGGACTTTCTTATCCTTAAAAAAACTCAGAGACTTCATCTCATAGCATCGAACTTAATCCGACTAGAGCACTGATGAATCAACATACAACAACTTATATCCTTCAAGTTAAACCGTTACTTCTTGACATTCGATTCAATATCCTTGTTGTTATCCTTACAACCACTTCAGGGTCATCTTCTTCAACAATCACGGATGTGTCAATATGCCTTGCTCAGAACTAGAGTGATCTTCACAACAAATAATTGCTTGGATAGCCGTTATAGGGATATTTCACCTCTCGACAACTTAAATGTGTAGTCGATACAGATACTCATTCTCTGCACTAGGCTAAACCATAATACACAACCGAATCAACTATCACATGACATAAACTGGTTCGACGCCTAGAGCTATTACTCACACAAATCAACTAATGTAGAACACGTCTCTCCCTTCAACCTTGTTGGCTAGATAATCACTCAATATGTGGTAGAAACTAGCTCAACAACATTAACACTACTCTTATATCAAATTGAAGGGGGTGCACAGGAGAGCCAAGCATACATACACCAAATAGAGAACTTTTTTTCTTTTTATAGCAAGAGCTAAAGCTTATTGTTTTCTTGTCTATTGTCTCTCTTATTAATAGAAAAATAGATTTATACAGAGTGGAATAAGTTTCATGGCAACTAGAACTTCTGGAATACATTACAAAACCCAGTCATTAAAATTGTTGTACAAACACAGCTACGAAAGTCCTTCATTTCGATTGGTCCATGAGAAATCCACCATCAACATTTCATTTCGACACCCAAATTTGTTTTGCGCCCATAAGTTAATATGCCCACAACGTAAGGGACATCAACGTAAGGGATTGAAATAAATTAAACTTTCTACTTCCATATAAACGACTCGTTGACAAAACTTGCATAAAGCACACCCCAAAATATAAACGAGTCGTTGATAAAACATAAAAGAAAATATGAAATGGTTTCAATAAAGTAAAGCCAAAATTGGAATGAATTTTCAAAATTTGTATAAAGCCATAAATATCTAGAAAGCGGATTTGAAAAGTTATATGAGGCCATAAAGCAAATTGGAATGAATTTTTAAAATTTGTATAAAGCCTTCAATCTATAGAAAGCGGATTTGAATAATTATATAAGGCCATAAAGCTTTTAAATTGGAATGAATTCTCAAAATCTGTATAAAGCCATAAATCGTTAGAAAGCCGATTTGAATAATTATATAAGGACATAAAGCTCTTTATGTTAATATAATAAAGCTATAAAGCTGCATAAAGAAAGCTATAAAGCTAAGAAAGCTATAAAGCTGTAGAAAGCCACAATGAAGTTAAACCTATTTAGTAAGTAGTTAAAAACTTATGTGTCTATATAAAGAGTACAAGTGTTGTAGAGTTTGTACCGTGAGCAATTTTCTTGATTTATCAATCAGACAGATACTTGTGTCTCTCGAATCAGTTTGATCTTGACACAATGGCCGCCCTCAGCAGTCGTAATCACGGAGGGATCTATTTGTATTCGCTGTTGTTTGCTGTCTGCGTATTCTTCTTTACTTTTCTCTCGTTGCGAGTTGATGCCGTGAAAGCGGGAGGAAGAGGACCTTCCATTGATCTGTCATCGAGAATTAAAAAGAGTGATGATAAATCAAGCAGGTTGAGTGAGACGTGCTCCAATGAAGACATATCAGTAAACCAGAACAATGCTGGACCATGGAGCGGAGGCGACCCGGGATCGTCCAATGGTATCAGTGTATTTGAGGTGGAAATTCTGAACGAATGCAGTTCTGGCTGCTCAATAGCAAACATCCACGTCAACTGTGGCGATTTCGCATCACAAGTAGAAGTAAACCCTGAATTCTTCAGAAAATTAGCCGTCGGCGATTGCTTGGTGAATGACGGCCAGAAGTTGGACGTTGGACAAATCGTGTCCTTCAGCTATGCTAACACCTTCAGTTATCCACTCACAGTCAGCTCAGTCACCTGCGTTCCCTGATCATTTACATCTCTTTATTTCTATATTTATAAATAATAATAATGTTATAAGAGTTTTTATTTATAATAATAATATTGTACTAGTTTTTCCATTCCATCCAGTTCCTGTTGTTTCAACAATCAACAGAAATCTGCAGCAAATTGGCAGTATTACTTTGTATTTAATAATTATTTTAGTTTTCTAAATCACTGTTGTTTCAACAAACAATTGAACTTTGCAGCAAATTGGTGTATTACTTTGTATTAGATAATCATTTCAGTTCTCTCACATTTTCATGAACATTTATTTATATTTTGTAATCTTCTCCAATTCGGGTTCAATTTAATTCTAAAGTCTATCATGAAGCAGAAAGTAATACACGTTTCTAATCTTTCTTAATTCGACTTCAATTTAAAATTGAAATGCATCATAATAAAACGGAAAATAATACAGGTTTCACAATCGCATTTTGACATTGATTGTGATTTTTATGAAATGATTATTGGTTTCAAATCAGATAACATTTCAGTTAGATTTACTAGATTATGAATTATTTAGTTTGTTTTAGATTGTATTTTTATGCTCAATAAATTTGGAGAGAAACATTCTGAAATCGCTATAATTTTGATAAGCTAGAAGGCTATGAAAGTCGGTATTGCATTAAAGATTATAAAACTAAGATTTAATATGAGACACTTTAAAGAAAGTGTTTTTTGTGATCAACCCTCATAATATGGCAGAGATGACAGATACTTTCCTCCCACTCTGTTTTAGAACTGACTAATGCCCAGTGTAATGGGGACGGTGCCTTCAACCCAACATGTCATATGGTAGAAAAGAAATCTTAGGTTTGTGCTATGTGATCTTAGGACCTTGCCCCACATTGGAGGACATTGTTTCCCTGTCCTGGTTGAAACGTCGCTCAAACAATGCTACTTTGAATATTGCTAGCTCTTACAACTTTATGAAAACAGCACACAAGGTTTTGGATTAGGAAAGGCTGTATTCATGTGGAAGATCAAGATCAACGACCTTGATCAAAGGAAGCAGATTACGACAAGCAGAGGCGATTGCAATCTGAACTAAATGAATGACTTTGCCTGGAATTGTGTCTGGTATTTAGAATTTGGATCCATTTATTCTCTCTTCTTGCTAAAAGGGCATTTTGTTCAAGAGAACGTAAAATTTCTGATAGAAACACAAGCTCAACATGGAGGTAGTAGTTATGTTTATTGTTTTGCAGCAGTAAGTGAGAAGATTTGATGCTCAAATATTCTTACATCAATAATAAGACACTGATTCTGTCCAAAGCCCCCCATGTTTTTGTACTCTAGGGACTGTATTCTACAGGCCCAACACCATTCTTATCATGACACCTGGCATAGAACACCAAGAAGAATAAAATCATAGAGGGAGATTGGTGGTAGATCACACCGGATCCAGAGATGAATTTCACCAGATTAAATAAGAAATTACAAGATTGCAAACAAAGTTACAAGATCGACGCGGAGTACTGTTTATCTCATGTTTGCTTTGATAAACTTGACGCGTGAATAACAAGGAAAATCATCGGCATTTCAATAAATCGTTTGTGATGCAAGTGATGGAGTAGAAGCAGCGGATAGCCTGGGCGAAATGCCCAGAAAAGTACTCCATGATTCTTTCATTAACAAATTATAGATTTATACATATTTAATGCCAGTTACCAATAGGCATGGCAACCCATTTTGCATAAATGCATATCAACCGGACACATTCACCGACTGATTCGGGTGGTTTCCAAAGTTATATGTAGCTGTTGGAATTAATTTCCAACAACAAGAGCATGAGCTCAATGGTGAATGTTTGCTTTGAGAAACTTGACAAGTGAATAACAAGGAAAATCATCGGCATTTCAATAAATCGTTTGTGATGCAAGAGCATGAGCTCAATGGCGGCATTTCAATAAATCGTTTGTGATGCAAGAGCATGAGCTCAATGGTGAATGCACAAGTGACTTTGATAAGTCAAATGGAACCTTCTAGAAGAGACTGAGTCCGATTTGTAATTTGTTGTTTTTAAATAGAAGTTAGGTTTGAATAAGGAAGGCTCGAATCCTTCTATGTAATAGGATAAGATCAGTTAGAGTTATTGAGTCTTTTTAGTAATAGATATAGGAAACATAACCTGAGTAAGGGTTTTGTTAGACCTTCGATCCTATCTTTATGGATCTTAAAACTGTCTTTTAGTTATGTATTTAAAGGCAATTAGTGTGCAATGTGAGGGGAGCTTGATTAGTTTGAGAACTTGGAAGCTCGAACAGCTTGATGGAATCGGAACAAGAAGGCTCGGAATCAATCTATTCCCGGAGCAGACAGAGATAAACGATTGTGACATCTTTTCTCTGTAAATTCGATTCTGCACAAGTTGTATTCAAGTTCTGGAAATTTCAATGGAATAAATAATGAATTTCTATATATATTATGTTGAATTTGACTTTGAATGAGTAAATTAAGATCGAATTGCCATGATTTTCTTAACTCGATGATTAGAAAATCCAGATGTTATTTATATCTACCAAATCGATAGAAGGATTATTAAATTCATATATACTCTGAGCATTGGCAGTCGATAGGGTTAAATCCACTTGTTTGTTTTCCAGATTGTATTTGAAACCCATTGAATTTCTATAAGAAATTGAAAGGAGATTCATGTTAGAGCAGATGGAGAAGTCAAATTCCTGGAGGGCACGCAAAGTACAAAATATCAACTGTACCTGTGCGTTGATGAGTTAATCGATGGTCACGATCTATTGAGTATCCAGTGCGCAGGTGAAAGGTTGAGATCGAAGGAGACAGAGCTCACCATTAAATCGAGTGCAAGATCACAAGCAAAGAGGGGATTGAACAGACGATGGTTGTGCGTTTGAGTCAAATTAATGAATTGAAGCAATGCCATTGTGATTTTCTTTCTGTGTGAAATATTTTCCATTATATGCCTTGAGACTCATATCAGTTGAACTCCCTTAAGAAATAACGAGAATTTGAAGAGTATTCGTGTTCTGGAAGAAGCACAGACAACCCAAGATCGGACGGTAGCTGTGCAAAAATGAGTGAAATGGACAATCGGATGAATTTCGGGCAAATTTGGTAGGCAGATCCTGGTATGTATGTTTAAAAGGCCAATCCAACATCATTTTTGGTATCAGCGCAGTAATTTGTTGTTGAATTGGGTTAAATTGTTAGAAAGGAGTTTTATTTTCTTGCATGGAAGGAAGAATGGTTTTACTCCTAAATTGCTAACAGAAACAGAATGCTGAATTGGGTTAAATCGTTATTTAGAAAGGAGTTTGTTTTTCTTGCATGGAAGGAAGAATTGTTTTTACTCCTAAATTGCTAACAGAAACAGAACTGGTTTCTACTAACAAGAAGGTTGTATCCGGAGGTGAATTGTGGTGACATGAGATGGATATCAGAGTAGGAAGAGGTCGTGGAAGGAGAGGTCGACCTATTGCTAATGCAGAGTTGAGAGAGGAAATAAGGACTTTGCGAGCAAGGCTTGAAGCCTTAGAAGCTTCTAGACATCGTGAGCACACAGGGGATACTAGTGATGAAGAAATACCTAATGAGGATGAAGAGGAGTCACTTGGAGAAACTCTTGAGGTAATATTGTTGAAAACAATCTTTGGTGCAGGTTCAGGTTCAAAGGTTGAGGTACCCATTTACAATGGAATTTTGGATCCAGAGGAGCTGATACACTGGATCAATGCCTTGAGCAAGCATTTTGGTTATGCTGAGGTGAAGGAGGATAAACAAGTGAGGTTTGATGTCACGAAATTGAAAGGGCATGTATCTTTGTGGTGGGATGGAGTGCAAGAGGAAAGGGTATTGAAGCACAAAGCCAAGAGCAACAACTGGAGCAGAATGACAGCTAAGCTAAGAGGTAAATTCCTTCCTAAAGATTACCAGTTAATATTGTTTAGGAGAATGCAGAATCTTAAACAAAAGATGATGAGTGCTAGGGAATTTATTGAGGAGTTCTATGAGGTGAATATTAGATTAGGTCACATTGAAGATACACCTAAGAGAGTAGCTAGGTACATAAATGGCTTGATATTTGATATTCAGGATGAGTTGAGTCTAATGTTGTTGAGGTCTATTGAAGAAGTATATCAGGTTGCATTAAAGGCTAAGAGAAGTTGATGTGGAAACAGAGGAAAAGAGTAAAGGTAAGAAGCTTTGGAAGAAAGAAACAACAACAAAAAGGAGAAGCTAGCAATTGAAGTCAACAAGCACATCCTGATAGATCCAATGATAACCGAGGAGGAATATTTTTTTCAAGAGGAAGAGGCAAAGCCATAGGTGGATAGGTAAGATGTTACACATGTGGTCAAATTGGTCATATGTCTTGGAAATTTCCAGAAATTGTTGTGAAACCGAGAGGATCACAAGTGGTACAAGATAAAATTGAATCTCCAAAGGAAGTCGTGGAAGTAGCTGGATATTTTCCAGAAGAAAGAGAGGCCTTGATATTGAGGACAGTAGATGAGGATGTTGGTGGATCAGTCCAAAGGAGGAGCTTATTAAAGACAGCTTGTAAGCCCAAAGGCAAGTGTTGTAAGTTGATTATAGATAGTGGAAGTACTAATAATTTAGTGTCTAGAGAGATGGTAGATAAACTGAATTTAAAGAGGACAGTACCCCCGAAATGTGACAGAGTTTCATTACTACAAAAGGGTCATCAGTTGTTGGTTGATGAGCAATGCCAAGTAAAATTCCAGATTGGGAATTATCAGCATAAGGTAAAGTGTGACATAATTCGTATGGATGCTTGCCATATTTTATTAGGTAGGCCTTGGAAATACAATAGAAATGCAGTGCATGAGGGGAAAATAATTGTTTATTCTTTTGAAGTGAATGGAAAGAGGCACAATATTCATCCATTAAAAGGTGAGAAGGAGGAGGTTAGTGATAGAAATCATTTGCTAATGTCGGATGATAAGGAGTTCTTGAAAGATTCAAGAATGACAGAGACAGAGGTAAATGCAATTTCACAAGCAAGTTTCTTGAATGAATTCGAGATTATGATGACCAATAATATGTGCAATGACTGGTTCATGGAGGGTAACGATCAACAGGGTCTATCAAATGAAGGTTATGCAATGATGGAGGAAGCACAATAAAATGCAGTCATGAAGGAAGGTAAAGGGATTATGCTTAGAGAAATCACAAAGCGAATTGATGTGATGGAGGATTGTGAAACAAAATCAAGCAAGGAGGAGAATGGCCAGAGAATTCATTTAAGTAATTCTTGGTTGTCAGAAATTTTTATGACATTGTGTTTTGTGTTTTCTTTTGTGACAAGAAAGATGGGATGTCTAATTGCAGGTCAAATGAAGGATGAAAATAAGTATTTTGTGAAAGAATAGCATGTGCACTAGCTAACCGAGAAATCAGAACAAGAGGTGATTTGGATGAAGCTGTTATAGACATAAAAGCTTGGCTGGAATGTTTGGCTGGAAAGATTGTTCAAGAAGAGGAAGATGCTCAAAAAAAGGCCTTGGGAATCTACTGAAATGCTATAGAAAAAGAATAGAGAGATGACTCATGGACAGGAGCCCATGAATAGTTTCAAGGTGGGGAGTCTGATGCAGGAGCATGAGCTTAATGGTGAATACACAAGTGACATTGATAAGTCAAATGGAACTTTCTAGAAGAGACTGAGTCTAATTTGTAATTTGTTGTTTTCAAATAGAAGTTAGGTTTGAATAAAGAAGGATCGATCCTTCTATGTAATAGGATAAGATTAGTTAGAATTTTTGAGTCTTTTTAGCAATAGATATAAGAAATAGAACCTGAGTCAGGGTTTTGTTATACCTTCGATACTATCTTTCTGGATCTTAAAACTATCCTTTAGTTATGTATTTAAAGGTAATTAGTGTTCAATGTGAGGGGAGCTTGATTAGTTTGAGAGCTTGGAAGCTCGAACAACTTGAGGGAATCGGAAGAAGAAGGCTCAGAATCAATCTATTCCTGGAGCAGACAGAGATAAAAGATTGTGACATCTTTTCTCTGTAAATTCGATTTTGCACACGTTGTATTTAATTTCTGGAAATTTCAATGGAATAAATAATGAATTTTTGTATATTATGTTGAATTTGACTTTGAATGAGTAAATTAAGATCGAATTGCCATGATTTTCTTAACTCGGTGATTAGAAAATCCATATGTTATTTATATCTACCAAATCGATAGAAGGATTATTAAATTCATATATACTTTGAGCATTGGAAGTCGATAGGGTTAAATCCACTTATTTGTTTTCCAAATTGTATTTGAATCCCATTGAATTTCTATAAGAAATTGATAGGAGATTCAAGTCAGAGCAGATGGAGAAGACAAATTCTTGGAGGGCACGCAAAGTACCAAAGATTAATGGTACCTGTGCGTTGATGAATTAATCGATGGTCACGATCTGTCGAGTATCCAGTGCGTAGGTGAAAGGCTTAGATTGAAGGAGACATAGCTCACCATTAAATTAAGTGCCAGATCGCAAGCAAAGAGGGGATGGAAAAGACGATGGTTGCGTGCTTGAGTCAAATTAATGAATTGAAGCAATGCCATTGTGATTTTCTTTCTGTGTGAAATATTTTCCATTATATTCCTTGAGACTCCTATTAGTCAAACTCCCTTAAGAAATAATGAGAATTTGCAGAGTATTCGTGTTCAAGAAGAAGCGCAGGCAACCCAAGATCTGACTGTAGCTGTGCAAAAAGGAGTGAAATGGATAGCCAGATGAATTTCAGGAAAATTTGGTAAGTAGATCCTTGTATGTAGGTTTAAAAGGCCAAGAATACATCAGTTTTCCAAGGTCGATTGCTAATGTTTTTGTTAAAGCATGTGTGGGTGGATCCTTCAAGAATTAGAAACAAATAAATAAAAGAAAAATGCAATGTTAGAAGAGGAGGCTAGTTTAGTCATAGAACCCTAAGAAATGTTTCATGGAGACCAGTATAGGAGGAGGGTACAAGTGCAAACTTCTAGCCTTTCCTCACTATTTTTTTATTTTTTTTCCTGAATTTAAATTTTTCTGTAGCCTTAATCATTTTTTGAGTGCAGAATTAGATTCAGCACTCTCAAAAACCCCTTGAGCACCCAAATTATGCAAGTTTGCAGATGTTATCTGGAATTACCAAAATTCAATGAAAAAAGTCACCTTTTTAGACTGCTATGAAAAGTATAGGATGAGGAAACTTGCGATTTAGGTTGTAGATAAACATGCGACCTTTTTTCCTTTCCGACAACTTTTTGCCAGAATACGACGATTTTTTTCCTAAATTCGAATTAGAATACTCGGAAAGGTATAGGAGGAGGCTAAATGCGCAACCTCTTCTCCTTTCTGGTGTTTTTTTGTCAGAATCCTCCAATTTTTTTTCCTTAATTCAATTTTTTCTACAACCTAAATTGATTTTTTGAGTGTAGAAATAGATTTAGCACTCTTAAAAACCTCTAGGGCACCCAAATTATGCAAGTTTAATGGTTGTTATCTGGAAGTGCCATTTGAGGAGGATTAGATTCAATGATGTTGGGATGTGACATTCACATTGTTTGGAAAACAACTTTCTAAGGAAAGAGTCCATATTAGAGTGTTTATATTATTTTTTCTAGGAAATAATGGCCTGATTCAAAATTCCTTAGTAAAAGCATACATTTTATGTAAGCTGCTCAAGTCAAGTTAAAGTAAAAAAAAAAAAAGGTTCGGGAATAAAATGCTATTCAAAGTTTTTAAAAGAATAGTTAGGAGTGGTTTCCAAGTCAAATCAAATCAATAGAAAAATAAATGACAAATAAAGTTGAGTCAAAAATACGTTTGGAGTTAAGTTGAAATTAAGATTAAAGTCTAGGGTGAAGATGAAATTTAGGTTTGTGTATTGCAAGAGTAGTAGGAGCAAGATGCAAGTTAAAGTCGAAATGTGTCAATGGTTGTAAAGTGAGTTCTTATAATTTGTTTGGGTGCATGATTAGTGCTACGTGACACCCTCAAAGTCATTGTATTTGAAAATTCTTGTAGGTATAGCAGATCCCATGGATCAGTTCTATGTGACACCCTAAAAGTCATTGTATTTGAAAAGTCTTGTAGGTACAATAGATCCCATGTTTTCCTGAAAACATGGGAGCCCCAATTTTTTTATATGCAAAGGTAATGATTAAATTCCATGATTATTTTGGGGTTTTTCATCATGCTTTATTACTTTTCTATGATTTGATTCAATCAATAATTTTCCCTTTGGAAAATTCCCTTGATCTTGTGTGTTTTGTGAGTTGTGGAAGGCTTTGATTTTCCGAAAAATTTAACTCTTTCCGCAACCTAAAATCCATACTCTGCAATGTGGATTGAGGAAGCTCGGTTTTTTGGTTTTAAAACTTTTTTCGTTCCGCAACCCGCGACCTACAAATTGTGGATTGTAGATGTGGAATTGTTGTTTCAATAAGCATGGTTGTTTGCACTCGCAACCCGCAACCTGCAACCCGCAATGCGTATTGCGGGAACACCTTTTAATTAGTTTTTCGCTTTGCATTTTCGCAACCCGTAACCCGCATTTGCAGATTGCGGATTGCGGAAAGTGTTTAAATAATAAGTTCGTGTCTTGCATGTTCGCAACCCGTAATTGCGGATTGGGGAAACTTATGGGTTGTTAATGTTTAGAGTTGCTATCCCGCAACAAGCAACCCACAATTACGGATTGCGGATTATGGGAAGGATGTATATATTTTCAAAATAAATGCCCGCAACTTTCTTCCACATCCTGGATGGTTAATCTTAGCCGTTGATTCACCTTGATCCTACAGTTGATTTTGGATTGTTTTGGTTTGGATATCTATGTTGGTTTTCCATTTTTCTTCACCATTTTCCAATTTGCAATCAAGTTTTAAACCATGATTTTCACCTATGGCCAAACATGTACTGGTAATCATTGGTTCAACTAATTCACGGCTGATCAAATGTTGATATTTGACATTAAATCATACATGAATTAATGAAAAGATTATCCTATCTTAACCCAATTTTCGACAACACATGCTATGGGTTATTTCAATACAGACATGATAATTGCAAGTTCCAGACCATAAGATTTCAATCATGGAAATTCATTACGGTTAGTCATTCCTGGAATCTTTATTGTTTTCCTTTAGATACAGACACCAACATGAGCAATTTTGTTGGTCGTCATATTGTAATAGAGAAGTTTTGTTAGTTAACTTATATAAGTTTTCCTTCTGACAGTTATACTGTGAGCAATATGCAGAGAGATCACAAATCTTAGGTCATATTGTGTGAAGAGAAAGAACTTCAACCTCTTCTATACCAAGAACTTGTGTTGCCACCTTTTGATGCAGGTATTCCGGATGAAAGCAGTGGTAGTGAAGAAGAGAACTTTGAGATTCAATCCATATGCATATGGCTCCCTCAGAGGAACAGAAGGAAGATCACTAAAAATCCAACTGATTGATACGATACCATTATCCATAATTTTATAATCAATGAAGTATCTGTCACTCCATCAATCCCTTCGAAAGAGGAACATGTGGCCGAATTTTCAGTTTTCGAGGACATTGCTGATCATCGTGAATATTCTAAGAAAGATCTTTTAGTTCCCTTGTTATATGTCATAGAGAGCTAGTAGAATGTGGTTAATGTCCACAATTTGTTGCTGGATGTTTCCCCGAAATTGTGTGATGAGAATCTTTTGAAATTTTGTGAAATATTGGGTATTAATCATTCCCTACGATAATACGCTTAGTTTAATTGATTTTGTAAATCCATGTTTTCATGGAATGGCTATACTTTGTAACTATCTTTGTAATTATTATTTAAAGGTTAGAGGTCTCATGGGGAAAAGGGGGGGGGGATAATCGCCAGAGAAGGACTGGAGAAATGTTGTTTCACTTGTGATCTTGTAATTTTTTGTAGACCGATGAATCAAAGTTAGTTTCTTTTGGCATCTTCTTTGTTTATGTTATGAAATTACTTTGATGATATCTGATTTCTTCACCTTAATTATCAATGAATACTGTTGATTTTGCAGCCAATCATTAATGCATTGATCTATGATTTGGATTTGTCTTAATTCATGGTCTTTGTGTATTTATGTTTTACTTGAATTTATTTAATTAAAATCTTTATCTATTTCTGCAAATGATTCATAGAAATTATTAAGTTCATGTTCATTTTTCAATTAACATAAGAGAAATGGGATAACCTTGTGTATGCTTAATCTTTAAACTATTATCAGTTAATTTTTATCGCATGATTGTATTTTGAAGTAATAAGTAATGATCCAATTTTTCATTTATGTTGATCCAGTGAAATCACTTATTAAAACTCAAAACAAGTTATCTTGCACACAAACAATGCACTTCCTTTAGATTTGTAATATCTCGAATTTTAGACTAACTATTTCTGTTGTTATATTGGGCCACGGCCCCAGCACATATGTTTTGTTTTGAGTATTGGGCATGAGCCCTTGTTGATGTATATGTAACTTCGGAATGTATTTCACATATATGTATATTGTATTCCTATAGAGATGGTATTATTCATCTATAAGGAAGTGTCGTCATTTATATTGTAAGTGTCGTAACTTATACTTGATGGGTTATTAGACCACCTTATTTGGGGTCGGCCCTGTATAAGTCATGTGGGTCAAAGGGTTATTAGACCACCCTATTGGGGGTCGGCCCACTCAGCATTATGTTATGTGGTAAAGTTCGAGCCTACATGAGTTAGGTAAAAAGGCAAGTCAAGTCAAGTATAAATAGAGTGCGGGAGGCACTCTATTTGCTCACTCACTTCTCACACATGCACTCAAGGAGGAGTGGCGCACTTATGGAGGAGGAGGATCTGCTGCTAGGTTATGGCTATCTCTCTTGGTTGGTTGTATCATTGCTTTATCTATCTCTGAGGAAGTTATTGGGGTTTTTCACCTTTATGGTTTTCCCCAAGTAAATCTTTGTGTCTCTTGTGTGCTTGCATTATTGTCTCCATGATTGATATGCTGTAGATATGCTGTACATGTTGTTCTCTCAGTTAAGATCCTAGATCATATTGAAGTAAATTCAGAAAATTTAACATGGAATCAGAGCTAGCCTGAAAGAAGGCATGATATGGCATGTATGACACTTGTTGCACTTACGATGCTAGGGCTTGATATAGCAAAAACCAATCATCGTAGCACTTTCGCTATAAATCCGTTTTGGTGAAGTTTTCGGATCTGAAATTGTTACAGGACGAAGACTAAATCTCCAGGTATCATGTGTCCAAAGGAAAACCTCTAATTCATTGTACTTTGTGATTTATGATCTGTACAATATAGGGTTTCTGCCTCTTCCAGATCTGAGTCAAAATCAGGTGACCTTGGGAAAAAGGTCATATCTTGGGATAGGAAGCTCCAAATGAAATTTCGTAAAACGTAACAGGTAGTACACAGTCTTTACTATCTCAGAAAACTTTTTCAGAGGCCGAAGTTGAACCAGTGACATGTGGCACGCCGTACAAGTTCGCTATCCTATATTATCCCATAAACAGGTCACGTTGCGACACTTGGCATAACTCTCTCTCAGAGAGTCCAATTGAGGTCAGACCTGTTAGGATGGAAAGATAACAGGCCGAGCTATCTCAGGAAACTTTTTCAGAGGCCGAAGTTCAAACAGTGACACGTGGCACGTCGTACAGTTTCGCTCTCCTGAATTATCCCAAAACAGGTCACGTTGCGACATTTGGAATAACTCTCTCTCAGAGAATCCAATTGAGGTCATACCTGTCAGGATGGAAAGATAACAAGTCAGGCTATCTCAAGAAACTTTTTCAGACCCAATGGATCAAAAAGTTCAGAGTTACACCAGAAACAATCAGGTACATATTTCTGTCAAAACAGAATTATTTTTGAGTACCTTCATTCATGGCTTTCGGAATTTAGGGCTTTGGAGAAAGTTGGAATTTTTGTAATCGGAGACCACGGCTGGATGATACTCATCAAAATATAAATTTAGAGACCAAGATCAGAATTTTTGGTTGGACAGAAGGCCGTGCTTGATTAGACCCTAGTTCGGGACTTTGATCAGAAAAGTGGAAAATTAGGGCTTCTGTAAAAATGGGAAATTTTGAAATCTGTGACCACGGCTGGAAGCTCCTCAGAATAATAGAAGCTTAGAGCTTTGGATCAAACATTTTGATTGGGAAGAAGAGTGGGCTTCATCAAACCCCAGTTCAGGGTCACGTCAAGTGAATCCAGAAGTTTCAAAAGCAAAATTGAGGAGTGAAACTTTGCAGTTTTCAAATTCTGAATATACCAACTTGATCAGCTCATCAAGGCACATATTTCTATCCTGTCAAAAGTTTGAAATTCAAAATTTGAATTTTTGGGGTTTCTCTAACAAACCCATATCCAGCTCAAGGTCCAGTTCTTGCAAATCAAGTGGATTGGGTTAATCCTAGAAGAAGATGGATTGATCATCTGCATGAGTGAAGAAGTTCCTATTTCAGAGGGAGATGAGGCTAAGGCCTTATATAAGAAGATTACAAGCGATCTCGACAGGTATGACTCATCGAGGTATGTTTCGATAATTGTCCATGATTAAGTTTATGGTATGTTTGTCTTCATGTTATTACGGTTAGTACAATTTTGATTTTAGATTTGTCGTATCACCTTAACAAAATTATGAATGCATGATAGAAGATATTCATTGGTTAGGGTGTTGACACTTATCATTGTACTAATGCACTATGGTGTTGTATGAGGTTTATGTTGTCTACTAACATGAAAGGTACACCAAGAAAGACAAATCATGTTCTGGTCCAAGAACATATGATCATGATAACATGAGGACAAAGATTCATCCATTGTCATGGATCTCATAGAAGATCCATTTACGAGGTATGTATAACTTGGTTTTGTAATAGTTAACCTATGAGATATACAGGTTACTAGCACAAGTCATTGAAGAAGAACAAGAAGTCATCATGTGATTATGTTAGACATAAATAGCTAGCATGCTAATCCAGGTATGTTTTTCCTATATCAAGTTAGAATCCTACCTTGTGTTAGGATCTTATACTGTTGTTGATAATGATTATTCATGAAGTCATAGGTTTGAATAATCATGGTTGTATGCATATTATGTTTCTTACCTTAATTGATGATATGACTAACCAGAAGAATCATGAAGGTATAGGTTTGAATAATCACAGGTTTTATGCATAATATATCTCTTATCTTGATTGATGATTCAACTAACCTGAAGAGTCATAGGTTTGAGTAATTACAGGTTTAGACATGTTATGTTTCTTATGATTTGACTAACCTTAAGAATTCTACATAAACCTTGAATGCTAATGCTTATTATTTTCCGTTTGAAATGATCATGACTATACATGCTTGAGATTATTGTGTTTTAATAGTATACTAATGAATGTATGATTTTATATGAGATCACAAGGATAACACAATCATGATACTAATAAGCATGCATAGGAGCCAAGGATGAATGTAAGTTCAAGGACAGGTAATCCAGGAAGCAAAGATCAAGAGGGAGTACACTCCAGTGGTTTATGAAAGGATGCAGATATTCAGAGGGAGTTGACCATCTCTCTACATCCCACAACAGAAAGGTGTAGAAGAAGCTACTTCAGATTAGGACTCCAGCAGCTCCTGCAAGGAAGGGAAGACTCAGAGGGAGTCCACCCAACGAACAAACAAAGATAAGTATTTGAATTGTCATTTCTTAAATAATACTGTTCAATGATATATATACTAATGTTCCTAGAATTAGGTTGTGTATTATGCATATTAGAATAATTGCATTGATGAACAGTATACTCCTAATATGCATGGGTAAGTGGCCTATGGCACTGTACAACATTCTATTGCTACTTATCTAGAATGAAACCTCTTTGCTGACATGTTGGGAGTTGTGCACACTCTTAACAATGTTCTAGTAGAGATTGGAAGGCATCTAGAAAGTTACGGAATATGGATAAATGTTGTATTGAAGCATTGGCTAAGATAATTGCATGACTGTATGGCATATTTCTTTATGTGTAAGAATTTGTTCTGAAAACTATGAGATGTTTTCTAATCATGCAATTTAACTTGTTGTGTAGGAAAGATCGTATGCCATCTCCTACAAAAGAAGAACTACAACATTTGTTCTAGCAAAAAAGATATCTATTGAAGATATTGAAGATATTGAAGTTCCCAGGATCTGGGATGAAGAAATGAAATTCTATGATCCGTCGATCATGAAGAATGATGTTTGGGATGTAATCCCAAGACATGAAGGGAAGTTTTCTATGACTTCCAAATGGAACTATCAGATCAAGCATGTTGCAGATGGCAGCATTGAGAAATATAAAAGTGATGAAATAGAAGATACACCAGATGGATTCAAGACAGCTTCCTTGAATGGTGTAGTTGAAGAAGAAGTGTATGTAGAGTAGCCACTTGGTTCTGAGACACATGATAGGAAATCATATATGTGCAGAACTTGGTATGGTGAAGATAGATTGATTGCCGACACGCAGCGGAAGCTTACTACCGAGTTCGAGATGAAGAACTTGGGGATGATGCACTATTTGTTTTTGGCATGGAGGTGTGGCAGAGTGCAAATAGAATCTTCCTTGGACAAGGGAAGTATGCAGTAGAGATCCCAAAGAGGTTCGGGATGATGGATTGCAAGGCCATGGCCACACCTATGGCATCAAATCTGAAGCTTCTATGTGATGCTTCATCTGAGCCGATTGATGTCTCTATGTATCGCCAGATGATTGGGTCCTTGATGTACCTGACGAACACGAGACCAGACATTTACTTTGCTATGAACACATTGAGTCAGTTCCTGACGGATCCGAGGAGTGTTCACCTGGTTGCTGTAAAGCATATTTTGAGGTACCTGAAGGGTACAGTGGATTATGGGCTCAGGTATGAGGCGAATCAAAAGTTTAACCTGCAGGGTTATGTTGATTCAAATTGGGCTGACAGTGCTGCAGAAAGGAAGAGCACATCTGGGTGCTGCTTCAGTATGGGATCAGGTGTGATCTCTTGGTTTAGCAGGAAGCAGTCCTGCGTAGCACTGAGTACAGCTGAGGCAGAGTATGTTGCAGCCTGTTCAGCTAGTTGTGAGGCAATATGGCTACGGAAGCTACTGTCTGAGCTATTTGATCTCCCGTTGGAGGCTACTGGTATCTTCTGTGATAACCAGAGTTGTGTAAAGCTGTCCGAGAACCCAGTGTTTCATGACAGGTCGAAACACATAGAGATCAAATATCACTATATCAATGATATGGTGCAGAGAGGAGCTGTGAAGCTCCTGTATGTTGCGACGGACGAGCAGATTGCAGATGTGCTGACGAAGCCACTAGCCAGGGTGAAGTTCGAGTACTTCAGAGAGAGACTTGGCGTTCTTCAGATCGAGGATACTTCGAGGAAGAAGTGATGGACACATTTGCTGAAGACATTCCAAGCATGTTGGAAGGAGGATCCTTCACATGGCTGTGGATGTAAGCGCTGGATGGTGAGCATCAGGATGATGTTCTGGTTTCTGCTGGATATGATCAGTTGGATCATTTTATGTATGTATGTACGCATCATGTGGATGCTGGATATGATCAGTTGGATCATTTTATGTATGTATGTATGCATCATGTTGGATGCTTGGACCATGTATCTGTATATGTATCAGGTGGATACATTGTATGATCAGGTGGATCATATATGGTGATATGTATCATGTATTTGTATTTGTATCAGGTGGATACATTGATGATCAGGAGGATCATGTATGATGATATGTATCAGGTAGATGCAGTGATGATCAGGATGATCATAGATGATGAGCTTCAGGATGTTGCTCTAGATGACATGCAGCAGGATGTTGCAGTGATGATCAGGATGATCATAGATGACGAGCTTCAGGATGTTGCTCTAGATGACATGCAGCAGGATGTTGCAGTGATGATCAGGATGATCATAGATGACGAGCTTCAGTATGTTGCTCTAGATGACATGCAGCAGGATGTTGTAGTGATGATCAGGATGATCATAGATGACGAGCTTCAGGATGTTGCTCCAGATGACATGCAGCAGGACGTTGCAGTGATGATGATCAGGATGATCATGGATACATCAGGATGATGTATGGTGAGTATCAGGTTGATACTCTTTGGCCATGGATCAGGTTGTGCAGATGAGCATGTAATCCGATGCCCTGGGAGATTTGCATATGGTCTTTCAAGGTTTTGCCTATGGCATGTAATTCGGTGCCCTGGGACATCTGGCAAATGCTCTTTCGAGGTTTTGCTCTGGGAGGACATGTAATTCGGTGCCCTGGGAGATCTGCAGATAGTCTTTCGAGGTTTTACCTATGGCATGTAATTCGGTTCCCTGGGATATCTGGCAGATGCTCTTTCGAGGTTTTGTCCTGTGGCATGTAATTCGGTTCCCTGGGAGATCCGATAGGTTGGGCTATGTGCCCGTAATCAGTCTTGGGATGCTCTTGCGAGGTTTTGCCATGACCACATGTAATTCATTGCCCTGGGAGATCCTATAGGTAGAGCTGTGTGCTCGTAACAGCCTGGGATGCTCTTGCGAGGTTTTGTGGTGGACCACATGTAATTTGTCCCCTGGGAGATTTTAGGTTGGAGTTGTGTACCCGTAACATCCTGAGATGCTCTTTCGAGGTTTTGTGGTGGGGTCACATGTAATAGCACCCTGGGAGATCCTACAGGTCAGAGTTGTGTACCCGTAACATCCTGGGATGCTCTTTCGAGGTTTTGTAACGCACGTAATAAGTCCTGAGGATTCCACAGTATGGCCAGTGATGATGAAGACCTGCAGGTGGTGGGCCTACATCCAGTATGAAAAAGGACTGGCTTTGTAGAACTTCCTATGACGAGTAGATTAAGAGATTGATTGAGATAGCAGCAGCAGTGACGATGATGATGACTCGATGATGATTATCTAGTGACGATGATCCAGAGAAGATGACTTGTGCTAGAAGAACTGTGCTGAGAAATACCTTCCTAGTTAAGAGGGAGTGTTGATGTATATGTAACTTCGGAATGTATTTCACATATATGTATATTGTATTCCTATAGAGATGGTATTATTCCTCTATAAGGAAGTGTCATCATTTATATTGTAAGTGTCGTAACTTATACTTGATGGGTTATTAGACCACCTTATTTGGGGTCGACCCTGTATAAGTCATGTGGGTCAAAGGGTTATTAGACCACCCTATTGGGGGTCGTCCCACTTAGCATTATGTTATGTGGTAAAGTTCGAGCCTACATGAGTTAGGTAAAAAGGCAAGTCAAGTCAAGTATAAATAGAGTGCGGGAGGCACTCTATTTGCTCACTCACTTCTCACACATGCACTCAAGGAGGAGTGGCGCACTTATGGAGGAGGAGGATCTGCTGCTAGGTTATGGCTATCTCTCTTGGTTGGTTGTATCATTGCTCTATCTATCTTTGAGGAAGTTATTGGGGTTTTTCACCTTTATGGTTTTTCCCAAGTAAATCTTTGTGTCTCTTGTGTGCTTGCATTATTGTCTCCATGATTGATATGCTGTAGATATGTTGTACATGTTGTTCTCTCAGTTAAGATCCTAGATCATATTGGAGTAAATTCATAAAATTTAACAGCCCTAGCACCTATGATTTATTCTTTTATATATTGACATACTGGGCATGGACCCTGACTGACCTCTTTATTTAAGTGTATACTGGGCGAGGAGGCCCTAATGTTTTGATGATGTTATTCAGCTTCGATATGGGTACAAACCCTAATATATTGAGATGATCTTATGTTACTTACTATGTAGAGCTATGATTTTTACATGATTGACTTAAGTGGTGTGTTGAGCGTGGTACCTAGAAGAATGTTTATGTACTGGGAGTAAGCCCTGATGTACATTGAGTGTTGGGCATAAGCCCTGGAGCACTCCAATATTGATAAATGAATACTGGATCCGAGGCCACTTGAATATTCTAGATGTGCCTCACAACCACATTCTCTTACTAGTGTTGAGCAGGAAGCTCTAGAATTGCACTAGCATAATGCCCATGTGAAGAGTTAAAAGGCTCTGAAGAGCACTCGGGGTTACTAAATATCAAAGTGTTGAGTTGGAAAGACTCTGAATAGCACTTCTACTTTCATCACATTTATTCAAATTGGTTAAATCAATCTTTTTCTATCTATCATCATGTACTGCAGGAATGACCATGTTAAACGAGGGAATGCAACATGCAAGAGAGAGACTAGATGTGCCTATCCAAGCTTACCGAAAGATCGTCCAAAGAATTGGACCATATCCTTAATGTTTAAAAGAAGTATCAAGTGAAGATACAGAACTAAATAAAAGATAATTGCCATAACCTAAAGTATGGATTGACTAAGAATAGTCTTAGGTGAACAAAATGCTTAAATGCCTCAAGGCTAAATATTAATATTAAGAGCTTTAATAATAATGTTGTTATTATTTATTTGTAAAATATATATTCTTTTATATATAGTTATGCATAAGTGGGCTGCCACATTATTAAATATTATTAATAATGTATTAATATTCAAAATATAATTATTGTTATTTTATTATTATGAAAATATTTAAAGTTAAAATCACTTATAGTTAAAACAAGTGAGAAGTCCTAGTTAAAGAGGACTAGATATTTTAGTAAATAATATCTTTTAAATATTAATCAGTTAATTTAAAAGAAACTAAATAAATATTCAACACTTATAATTCAAGACTCCCTTACATAAAGAGGGCAGATCCCAAAAATGGGAATCATTCTTTTTCATTATCATTCTCTTATGGTAATCAGAAAGAAGTTTTCTGTTCCAAGAAACGGAAGCAGTCTCACGTAATAATTCCAGATTTGAACCAGCAGTGAACCTAGGGCCTCTATCTCTTATTGCATGTTGGGAACCAGCTCGGGGGGATCCAGTTAGAACCAGGAACGGTATAAAGGTCATGGTTGGGAGGAACATGGTAGCCCCAAATTTATCCATCTAAGGAATCTTCTAACAGGTCAGCTAAACTCAAAAGTTTCTATACTAATTATTGTTTTAGTGTGCAGGTTACTACAGGAGAGGAGCAAGTCAAAAGGTAACCAGGTACGAATTATTAATCTTCCATTTCAAGTTATAATAGAAGTTAAGTAATTAATATAAGTTGCTATCCCAACACTATTTTGTATTTATCCTGAATTGTTTAAATGTAGATTACTGATAGGAGCAAAATCATGTAACTAGGACTGCTTTAAAATTTGAAATTATGATTTAGAACCAGCAGAATGTCTAGCAGGCCTAGCAAAGCTAGCCTGTGCTAGACATCCATGTAACGTAAAAACCTAGAGTCTTTCTGTATCAATATAGACATCAGATTTCCTTTCTTTTGTCAAGGTTAGGTAATCAAATTGCTTTCAACTATATATTCTTGTTTTCTAGATCCATAGTATTCTTACCAAATCCATATCAATTATATCACACCGTTGCGAAAAAATCTTACATAGTATGTCAAGTTTCCTTACATCAACAATTTTCTCAAACGCTTAACTAAGATTTTCAACCAATAGCCAAACCTTTACAGCAAAAATCACAACAGGTATTTCAAGGAGATTTCAATTTGAAATCATAGACTCAGAGATAGCTTATTTACATCTTGCATTATAATATTGTTTCTGATCCAAAAAACCTCATGGGCTTGTCTACTATTTCATGGATAGAATCCCACTACTAAACAATGCATTTCATATGATTAAACTACATTACTTTTAGCTCATCGAAATAAAAGTCAAGAGATCGAATCTCATTATCATTTCTAGGAAGACCCTGCTATCATATAAGTATCCAACAACGTAGTAGTAATATATAGAGAGCAAACCAACATTACTACTCTTACCCATAAGAAAATGTAGAGACCAGATAATGTGCAAATCATTTATAGAATTATGCAGAAGGCCAATTCCTCCATTTACAGGTTCAGGGTTCTTTCAAAGCAAAATACGCAGACATGTGCCTCGGATGCAGACCCCATTTTTTATCTGGGCATTATATTACAAATAGCTTCAAAGTTCAACATAGAGTTGAGTGGCCAAAACCTTATACTAAGATCCAAAAACCCCCAGGGCCATGTAATTCCCATTAAAACTAGTAGATATATTTAACAATGGTCCAGCCAACGGTGACCTCTAGGAACCCAAAAGTTGTTGCAATGAACCTAAACGGGGCTCACAAAGTTCCTCATAACAAATACAAATAGTACCACTCCACAGAGGCGAGAGGAAGGGATAAGGGATGGTGAACCCTGAACTTACCCCTATGCATTGCCAATTTAGTCGACAGTACTGCTCACCAACTAGTAAGCCATGCAAGGAGGAACGCCATCCATTACCTGCCAATCCATCAAGCGACACGAGGTCAAACCTTGAGAATGTAACGAGTGCTAGATAAATGTAGCAGAAAACATTATACCGAAAAGAGAACTACCCATTACCTGAACCATTTTGTTTTGCACTTCACCCCTGCGCATATAACCGCAAATGGTGCACTGACCATGAGCATGGCTCAGGTCAGGGCACGAAAATCTCACAGATGCAACGATGGTCTGTCCGAAGCCAAGTGAAATGAAGGAACACATGTTTGCTAGGGTAACAACCCTGTATGGAAACCCTTGCCAGTTGGTCACCACTTTCAAAGTCGCCATCATATGTGTGGTATTTAATGCTCCACTTAACACCATTTACCAAAGTTTAATGTTTACCCAAAGCGCTATAATATGGAGTTATGCAAATGTCCCAAATTTGTAGAAACTAGTGTCTCCTTACCCCAAGGTTTCTTTTGGACCTTAGACTTACACTTTTAACTTAGGAACTTTTCAATACATGATGACAATTCTATTCATGGGAGGAGACCTTTGTACAGGTACCTGCATACACACATAGGATGAGCCATTAGCAATTTCTAAGTAAGAACATGAACCCCAAGTCTAACCCTTACCTTCCTGCAGCACTGCGAGGGTACATCTCTTCATGGAACACCAGGTTCCTCTGATAGGCCTCAACTTCCATCAACAAAGACCATCATGCCTGAAGAGACTAGCTTAATCATTTATAAAGAAATTCAACATGCAAAAGTAAAAGGAAGGACCTTAAGTTTTATTCTATCATATATAAACTTGCTATCAAGATACATATACATCCACTACTTTACTTCATCACCGTCGGCAAAAAACATAATTGACGAAACTAACTTGTTTTACTTTAAAAACTCTCATTGTCTCAAACAATGTACCGACACAACTTCCCAATACTGAAGTTAATTTACAATACATTATCTATGTAGGCATTTTTAGTAGTAAGAGAAAAAATTTAAATTTTTATTATTTTTGGGACATTACAAGTGGTATCAGAGCCCAGGTACAAAACTAAGTGACCTATTGGGCTCATTCCAAACAGAACATCTTCTATAGATACACAGTAAACAGAAATGTACATTTAAAATTTTTATTTTGTTTTATGTGAAAATGAACTAACAATTTTTTTTTCTTCTCTTGACTCTTATATAACATGTCAGGTATAATCAATTTCTGAAAATGAATGCAGAACAAGGCAGCAACATACATGGAAATATGAACTCTCCACCACGAGAGCAAGAAATTGTGGTGGAACTAAACTCAGATTTAATGAAATCTATGCAAAATCTACAGGCAGAATTCCAAAGTTTCAAATATGAGAACATGCAAGAAAGACGAGAACAACAAGCTATAAATGAAGCTTTGCTTCAGACTTTAACCGGGGCAAAATTCCACGGACAGCCCACACTCTTAGTCAACACCTTTAAAAAGGGAAACGACCATGCACAGAAATCTTCCAACTCTAAGGGAGAATACCAACAAAAACACATACCTGAACCAATGGAAGAGGACTATAAGAGCTCTTCCAATGATGATAGTACACCACCTCCTTGCAAGAAAAGGAGGAAAAGTGATGATAGTTTGCAAGGAGAATTCTAAAATATAAAAGCCCCAACTTATGACGGAGAGATTAACTCCAGGGAGAAGGCCGAGGAGTGGCTGCTAGGGATGAATAAGTATTTCACTGTTCATAGCTACTCCAGCGAAATGCAATCCCGACTATCCATTTACAACCTGAATGGTAAAGCATCCAGATGGTGTGGGACTTGAAACACACCAAAGGACAAGAACTAAGAGACATAACATGGGATACTTTCAGTAGAGTATTCTAGGACAAATATATGTCTGAAAGATTCTTTGACAAGAAAATTAAAGAATTTCATGAGTTGAAAATGGGATCCCTAACCATGTAGGATTTCATAAACATATTTTTAGACCTGCTGCACTATGTTCCATACGTCAGAGATGAAAAGGTCAAGATACAATAGTTCTTGGGAGGTCTGCCACCAAAATTTGGAGAAAATATAGAGTTTGACTACCCAAAACCCTAGATGTGACTCTACATAAAGCAAGACTTTGTTATGAGCATGGGAAGCCAAGGAATGATAACATCAACATAAGCAGAGATAGGTTCAGAACCTTCTCGGACAAACGCAGACTGGGTTTTAGACCTCCACCTTACCGGAAACATAACAACATTTTTCCACCCAATAGAGGCTTCAACCGACCTCAAGCACAGCCAAGTGCACCCCCACCACATGTCAACAAACTAGATTTCAACAAAAGTGCAACAACTGTCCCACCAACCATTTCTTGTTGGAAATTCCAAGGGCCCCACTATTACCGAGATTGCCCCAACAAAACAGATGGAATTTTACACAATGTCCAAGAAGAACCTGCCGTAGGAGACATGGCAAGAACACCCAGGATTTATGCCACTCTTGATGGCCGACAGGCAGATCACCAGGCCACCATGGTTGAAATTGAGGGTAAGATCTCAAACACAACCGTTTCAGTTTTAATAGATACCGACACTTGCCAAAGTTATATCTCCCCTATTATAGTGGAAACTTTTAAGCTAAACTGAGAGCACCACGAGAAACTGTGACTGGTAAAACTAGCAACCAGTACCAAACGAAAGGTCTCTGAGTTAGTTAAAACTTGTGAGATAGACTTAAATGGGTTTTCAACTAGGTTAGAATTAAACATTCTAACCTTAGGATTTTACGATGTACTTATCGAGATGGATTGGTTAGAAGAACACCATGTCCTACTTGATTGCTTAAACAAATACTTACTCTACAGGGATGACCAAGGGAATCATGAGACGATTCAGGGTATCCCTAAGAAAGTGTCTGTAAGATAGATCTCCACCTTACAAGCAAAGAAATGTATCAGAAAAGGTTGTAAACTCTTTGCCGTCAATATCCAAAACATAGAAACTGATAGGGAACAAAAGATCTAAGACTTCCTAGTTCTCATAAAGTTGAAAGATGTATTCCCAGAGGAAATACCGGCATTACCACCCAAACAAGACTTAGACTTTTCCATTGAACTAACACCCGGGTCAGTACCAACTTCCAAATATCCTTACCGCATGAGCACACCAGAATTGGTGGAACTCAAGCTTCAGTTACAAGAACTGGTCAACAAAGGGTACATCCGATCGAGTGTGTCCCCTTAGGGAGCACCGATACTCTTCATCAAGAAGAAGTATGGAATGATACGAATGTGCATCGATTACCGCCAACTCAATAAAATGACCATTAAGAACCGTTACCCACTCCCTAGAATTGACGACTTGTTTGACCAAGTTGGAGGAGCGAAGATCTTCTCGAAGATCGACCTACAATCTGAATACCATCAGATGAGAATCCGTGACGAGGATATAAACAAAACCTCTTTCGGACCTGTTACGGCCACTACGATTTTGTAGTGATGCTCTTTGGATTGCTGAACGCACCATCCAACTTTATGGGTATGATGAACGCCATTTTTAGTAAATACCTCGACAAGTTTGTTCTAGTCTTTATTGACGACATTTAATCTACTCCAAGAACGAAGAAGAACATGAAGAACACCTCCAAATTGTTCTCCAAATACTACAAGAACACAAACTGTATGCCAAGTTTTGTAAGTGCGATTTCTACAGACCCCAGATTCAATACTTAGGACATATCATTTCTGAGAAGGGAATAGACATCGATCTCGGAAAGGTTAAGGCTATCGAAGAACGGCCCACACCTACATGTGTTTTTGACATAAGATTGTTCTTAGGTCTAGCCGGCTACTACCGGAAGTTCATTGAGAACTTCTTGCAAATCGCATGTCCTATGACCGCCTTGTAGAAGAATGCAAACAAGTTCATCTGGACAGATAAATGCGAAGAAAGCTTTTAGAAACTGAAACAACTATTGATTAGTGCACCGATTCTACAAATCGTAGATCCCAATGTGGATTTCGTCGTTTGCATAGACGCTAGTAAGGAAGGACTTGGGGGATTCCTTATGCAAGATAACTTTTCCATCTGCTACGAATCGAGGAAATTAAAAGAACATGAGCAAAACTACCCTACGCATGACCTCGAACTAGCCTTTATCATCCACGCGTTAAAGATGTGGCAGCATTATCTTATGGGAAAGAAATTTCGATTAATGACGGACACCATGAGTTTGAAGTATATTTTTGACCAACCCGACCTAAACACTAGGCATGCTAGATGGTTAGACCTCCTTAGTGAGTATCATTTCGAACTAAAGCACATTAAAGGCAAGGAAAACAAGATTGCGGACACCTTGAGCCATTGATCACTTATGCTTTATGAGGTCACGGTCAGTCAAACTAACTCAGACTTGCACAACAAGATTCGAATGACATGTTAGAGTGATCGTTACTACACGGAAATCCTTGCAAAGATCCAAGAAGACAAACTATTTCAACCACAAAAGGAATATAAGATAGACAAGTCGGGACTACTGTGGTCGAAAGAGGGACTTTACGCCCGAGAGAGTGGAGACATTAGATCAAACATTCTCACCGAGTTTCATCAGAAACCCTATTCAGTGCATCCCGGATATCAAAATATGATATTAGCAGTGAAGAAGCATTTGTTTTGGCCCAAATTGAAAGCTGACATCGCCTTGTTCATTGCAAAATGTCAGGAGTGCGAACTGCTAAAGGCAGAACACCAACATCCTTCTGGGTTACTACAACCCTTACCCATTCCAGAGTGTAAATTGGAAGTGATAAGCATGGACTTCATTATGGGCTTACCAAAGAGTAAGAGATAGAACGATTCCATCTTTGTAGTAGTAGACAAGTTGTCTAAAGTAGCCAATTTGATAGCAGTAAAATCTACCTACAAAGCAGTCCACATCGCGGACATCTTCTTGAAGGAGATCTTTCGATTGCATGGGATACCCAAGGCATCCATTTCCGATCGAGACACGAAGTTCACTAGCAACTTTTGGAAAGAATTGTTCTCTAGTTTGGAGACATACTTACAATTCAGTATCGCATACAACCCCCAAACCAACAGACAAACAGAACGAATAAACCAAATTTTTGAGGACATGCTGAGAATATACGTCATGAACAACCCCACTAAGCAGGAGGATTATTTACTCCTCGCAGAGTTTGCTTACAACAATGGCTATCAAACCTCGACCAAAATGACCCCGTTCGAGGTACTCTACGGTAGGAAATGTCGAACACATGTGACCTGGGACTGTCTAGTAGACAGACTTATGTTAGGACCCAACCTACTAAAAGACTTGGAACAACTACTCTCCAAAGTACAACTAAATCTGAATAAAGCACAAGACCGCCAAAAGAGTTATGCGGACAAGAAAATAAAAGACACAGACTACCAAGTCGACAAACATGTGTTTCTAAAAATAGAGGCAAAACGAAGCTCGTTGAACTTAGAACGTTGCGGGAAACTAGCCCCAAGGTTTTGTGGACATTTGAAATACTGGCCAAGAAGGGCCCAATGGCTTATGAGTTAGCCTTACCAGCTCATATAAAATTTCATAATGTTTTTCATGCTTCATTATTAAAAAAATATGTATATGATACTAAACATGTTATTGATTGGCCTTATTACAGGTGGATCCCGAAGGGGAGTTCACGCCGGAACCACTCCACATCCTAGATAAAAGAGAGGTGCAAATGAGGAGGATGACCATCACTCAGTTGAAAGTGCAATGGAGGCACTTTGGACCAGATGAGGCTACTTGGGAGAATGAGACCACCATGAAACAGGCACACCCCACCTTGATTCATGACCTCATTCATACTCCCTAGAAACACCGGGACGGTGTTGTTTCTAAGCGGAGAGGGATCTAATATCCCGAATTTTGGACTAACTATTTCTGTTGTTATATTGGGCCACGACCCCAGCACATATGTTTTATTTTGAGTATTGGGCATGAGCTCTAGCACCTATGATTTATTCTTTTATATATTGACATACTGGGCATGGACCCTAACTAACCTCTTTATTTAAGTATATACTGAGCGAGGAGGATGAAATGTTTTGATGATGTTCTTCAGCTTTGATATAGGTACAAACCCTAATATACTGAGATGATCTTGTGTTAGTTACTATGTAGAGCTATGATTTTTATATGATTGACTTATGTGGTGTGTTGAGCATGGACTCAAAAACACACAGATGACCGATGTACTGGGCATAATCCCCGATGTACCTAGAGGAATGTTTATATACTGGGAGTAAGCCATGATGTATATTGAGTGTTGGGCATAAGCCCTCGAGCACTCCAATCTTGATAAATGAATACCAGATCCGAGGCCACTTGAATATTCTAGATGTGTCTCACAACCACATTCTAGCACTACTATTAAGCAGGAAGCTCTGGAATTGCACTAGCATAATGCCCATGTGAAAGTGTTGAGTTAAAAGTCTCTGAAGAGCACTCGAGGTTACTAAATATCAAAGTGTTGAGTCGGAAAGACTCTGAATAGCACTTCTACTTTCATCACATTTATTCAAATTGGTTAAATGAATCTTTTTCTATCCATCATCAAGTACTGCGAGAACTACCATGTTAAACAAGGGAATCCAACAAGCAAGAGAGAGACTAGAGGTGCCTATCCAAGCTTATCGAAAGACCATCCAAAGAATTGGACCATATCCTTAATGTTTAAAAGAAGTATCAAGTGAAGATACATTAATAAATAAAAGATAATTGCCATAACCTAAAGTATGGATTGACTAATAATAGTCTTAGGTGAGCAAAATGCTTAAAGGCCTCAAGGTTAAATATTATTATTAAGAGCTTTAATAATAATGTTGTTATTATTTATTTATAAAATATATATTCTTTTATATATAGTTATGCATAAGTGGGCTGCCACATTATTAAATATTATTAATCATCTATTAATATTCATGTTCAAATATAATTATTGTTATTTTATTATTATGAAAAGATTTAAAGTTAAAATCACCTATACTTAAAACAAGTGAGAAGTCCTATTTCAAGAGGACTAGATATTTTAGTAAATAATATCTTTTAAATATTAATTAGTTAATTTAAAAGAAACTAAATAAATATTCATAATTCATAATTCAAGACTCCCCTACATAAAGAGGGCAAATCCCAAGAATTGGAATCATTCTTTTTCATTATCATTCTCTTATGGTAATCAGAGAGAAGTTTTCTGCTCCAAGAAACTGAAGTAGTCTCACATAATAATTCCAGATCTGAACCAGCAGTGAACCTAGGGCCTTTATCTCTTATTGCATGTTGGGATCCAGCTCGGGGGGATCAATTTAGAACCAAGAATGGTCTAAGGGTCATGGTTGGGAGGAACATGGTAGGCCCAAAGTTATCCAACTAAGGAATCATTCTAACAGGTTAGCTAAACTCAGAAGTTTCTACACTAATTATTGTTTGAGTGTGCAGGCTACTACAGAAGAGGATCAAGTCACAAGGTGACCAGGTGCGAATTATTAATCTTCCATTTCAAGTTATAATAGAAGTTAAGTAATTAATATAAGTTGCTATCCCAACACTATTTTGTTTTTATCCTGAATTGTCTAAATGTAGATTCTTGATAGGAGCAAAATCCTATAACTAGGACTGCTTTAAAATTTGAAATTATGATTTAGAACTAGCAGAATGTCTAGAAGGTCTAGCCAAGATAGCCTGTGCTAGACATTCATGCAACTTGAAAACCTAGACTCTTTCTGTATCAATATAGACATCAGAGTTCCTTTCGTTTGTCAAGGTTAGGTAATCAAATTGCTTTCAGCTATATATTCTTGTTTTTCAGTTCCATAGTATTCTTCCCAAAGCCATATCGAATATATCACATAGTTACGAAAACATCTTACACAATATGTCAAGTTTCCTTACATCAACGAATTTCTCAAACCCTTAACTAATATTTTCAACCAGCAGCCAAACCTTTATAGCAAAAATCGCAATAGATATTTCAAAGAGATTTCGATTTCAAATCATAGACTCAGACATAGCTTATTTACATCTTGCATTATAATATTGTTTCTGATCCAAGAACCCTCACGGGCTTGTCTACTATTTCATGGATCGAATCCCACTACCAAACAATGCATTTCATATGATTAAACTACATTACTTTTAGCTCATCGAAATAAAAGTCAGGAGATCGAATCTCATTAACATTTCTAGGAAGACCCTGTTATCTTATAAGTAGCGAATAGTGTAGTAGTAATATACAGAGAGAAAACCAACACTACTACACTTACCGATAAGAAAACACAGAGATTAGATAACGTGCAAATCATTTATAGAATGACGAAGAAGGCCAATTCCTCCATTTACAGGTTCAGGGTTCTTTCAAAACAAAATATGAAGACATGTGCCTCGGACGAAAACCCCAGTTTTTATATTGGGCATTATATTACAAATAGCTTCAAAGTTCAACATAGAGCCGAATGGCGAAAACCTTATACTAAGATCCAAAAACCCCCCATGGCCATGTCGTTCCCATTAAAACCAGTAGATGCATTTAACAATGGTCCAGCCAACGGCGATCTCGAGGAACCCAAAACTTGTTGCAATGAACCCTAACCGGGCTCACGAAGTTCCTCATAACAAATACAAATAGTACCACTCCATAGAGGCGAGACGAAGGGATAAGGGATGGTGAACCCTGAACTTACCCCTCTGGATTGCAAATTGAGAGTCAAATTGGATCATTTGCATGGGAGTATACTGATATGAAAGGTATACACCCAGACACCTGTATCCATCACATTTACACAGACTTGAACATACCTCCTGTTAGGCAGCCCCAGAGAAGAATGAACCCAACACTAAAGGACATAGTAAAGGATGAATTACAAAAACTCCTTAACGCTATATTCATTTATCCAATTTCCAATAGTAAACGGGTTTCTCCTTTGGTGGTGGTTCCAAAGAAAGTCACGGGGAAATGGCATATCTATGTTGACTTTCGAGAACTGAACAAGGCCACTCTGAAGGACTACTTCCCTTTGCCTTTCATCGATCAGGTGTTAGACACCTTATCAGGGAAACAATATTTCTCATTCCTTGATGGGTATACTGGATACAATCAAATATTGATAGCACCTGAGGATCAAGACAAGACAAGCTTCACTTGCTCTTGGGGGACGTATGCCTACCGAGTGTTACCATTTGTCCTGTGTAATGCACCTACTACTTTCCAGCATGAAGTTCTGGGAATCTTTGCTAACCTCATACATGACTGTGTAGAAATTTATATGGATGATTTTATAGTTTATGGTAACACCTTCCAGGAAGCCCTTGATAACCTCGAAACAGTTCTTATTTGGTGCCAAGAAATGAACTTAGCTCTTAGTCATGAAAAATGTAAAATGATATTGACTGAGGGCATAGTCCTGGGACATCATGTCTCTCTTCAAGACTTGTATCAAGGTGGATCTCGCCAAGATCGAAATAATTGTTAATCTTCCTCCAAAAAATCTGAAGGAAGTAAGAAGTTTTCTTGGCCATGACGGCTATTATAGACGTTTCATTGAAAATTTCATTAAGATAGCTGCACCTATGTTCAAACTACTCATGAAAGACACATAATTTCAATGGGATAAACCATGTCAACAAGCCTTCGAAACTTTGAAGGCCAAGCTATCAGTGGCAGCAATTCTTAGGGGCCCAAATTGGTCCCTTCCTTTCCATATATCCACTGATGCTTCCGACATAGCCATAGGGGCAGGTTTAGGTCAAAAAGAGGGAAATACATCACATGCCATCTACTTTGCTAGTGAAAATTTGACTCCTGCATAATCGAAGTACACTGTTACTAAAAACGAGTTTATAGCAGTAGTCTACTCCATCAACAAATTTTGTCATTATATGACAGGATATGAAATTTTTAAACACACTGGCCACTCCGCCATTAGGTTTTTGATGAATAAACCTATCACCAATGGTAGAGTGACTCAGTGGATTATTTTGTTACAAGAATTCAACATCACCATTGTTGATCGTCCCAGTAGAGAGAATGTAGTAGCTGATTTTCTCTCTAGAATCCAAATTGATGATAATGCTAGCCTTGTCGATGATAGCTTCGCATATGAACATTTGTTCGTTGTATCTGTTCAAACCCCATGGTTTGCAGATATAGACAATTATTTAGCAACTAGAAATCTACCTAGCCATCTCTCCTCACCTGACAAACGTAGGATCATAGTTCAAAGTTCCAATTATTCTTGGGTAGATAATGATCTCTTTTGTATTGGTCCTGATCTTTTTATTAGACGATGCATAAGAGAGGATGAGATGGTAGATATCCTACATGCATGTCATGGTGGACCCTGCGATGGGCATTTTTCTGATAAAAGGACAACATACAAAGTATTGCACTCTGGGTATTATTGGCCAAGAATCTTTAAACATGCTGCCAAATATATCAAGGGATGTGACAGCTTCCAAAGAATGGGTAGACCTACACCATCGGATGAGATGCCTTTGCCACCCCAAGTTATGATTGAGCCATTTGAAAAATGGGCTCTAGATTTAGTTGGACCAATTTCCCTGATGTCTCGCAAGAAGAAGTACATCCTAGTCTGTACAGATTATGTCACCAAATGGGTAGAAGCCAAAGCTTTATTATGAGCCAAAGAGAAATCTGTGGTGGAATTCATTTATGAAGAAATATTTACCCGATTTGGTGTACCCAAGGAAATTATGATTGATCCAGGATCTCAATTTACCTCCAAATTAATGAAAGAGCTAACTGAAAAATATGGTATTAGACATTGTAAATCTTCACCATATCACCCGCAGGACAATGGTCAGGTAGAATCCACCAACAAAGTATTAGAAGCCATCCTGACTAAAACTATCCAATTACACCACAAAGACTGGGCAGATAGGCTTCCAGAAGCTCTGTGGGCTTATAGAATAAATTGGAGGAACACCACTGGCCACACACCTTATGAACTCGTTTATGGTAAACAAGTTCTTCTTCCCATTGAATTTCAAGTCAAAACCTTTCATATGGCTGCACAGTTAGGGATGAACTTAGAAGAAGAACAGAGTCAACAAATCCTACAGATAAATGAATTAGACGAGATTAGGCAAGATGATATTCAACGTACAATCTTAATACAAAATCAACGCAAAAAGTGGCATGATAGATACATTAAACAAAAACAATTCAAAACTGGAGATTGGGCACTATTTTTTGATTCAGGATATAAAAATTTTAAAGGTAAATTAACTACTTATTGGATGGGTCCATATGAAATTATCACTGCCTTCAATAATGGATCCGTTAAAATTGAGATAATTGATGATTGACAAATTTTTTTTGTTGTAAATGGACATAGACCTGGAATTTATGGTCAACCAATATCTAAACAAGATTTTGTGCAGAATGCCTTGCAACAGGAAGAAATGGAACTAGTAGAAGAGGAAGTCATTCCTCCTCCTCCTAGTCCTTGAATCATTTTGGGTTATCTTCTTTTTGTATATATGTAAATATGTTTTTGATTTTCAATAATAATGAGTCATCTCTAAAACAACTGATTACATTCTTCTTTTTACAGGAAATCTATTATGATTAGTTTGTAAAGTATTGTCAATAAAAAAGGAAGACTCTTTTCCCTTTCAAAATTTTACATGACTTGTTTTGTACATATGTTTTGTTTTGAATAAAAATTTGAATCATCTGACAAGTGGTTTTGCACCTTAATCACAAGAACTCTATCTTTGTAATCAACTCATGTGATATTATGCGAAAAAGGAAGTGCTCTAAAAAAAAAATACTTATAGTTTGTTAGAACAGTAATCCAATACTTAGTACCATAGTTCATAACCGTAGGCAATTTTATTGCCATGTGTGCATTATTACACTATAGTTTGGACTAGGTAACTTTTATTGGCCAAATAACCACTTTTGAGAGTGTTCACACCTATTTTGAAGCAACCCAGCTCACCCAAAATCTAGTTTTGTCCACAAGTGCACCCTCATTAAATGCAGGAGCGCTCTCCTTCCTTGAAATGGGGAATGTCTGTTGACTTTGAGTGCTTGAGTGGATTTAGCCCATTTTTGGCTAGATTTGGAGCATTTAATGACTCCTTGGATCTCCCACACACCTCTATTTGCTCACCCATGCATGCCTTAGCCTCATTTGTGACCCAGCATGCTTCAGCCATGTTCACACAAAAATTCGTGACTGTTTGGGCTGATTAGGATTGAGTTGGACCTACCTAGGGGGGATTGATGCCAACTTGGCCAATTAGCATTATACACTCATTTTGGGCTTCCTAAGTCTCTCAAATTTCTCCAAGATGTAGTATAAACCTATTCTAAACATATTTACATGTTAGACAGTCTAATAATGCCAAGTTTTAGTTCACATGGTGTGTAAATTTTTCTTTTTTTCAAGACTTTTGCTGGTTATTGCAAATTATTCGATTTTGTGAGGTTCTCTAAGGCTCCTAGATCTTATTGTGGATCAAAATACTCACATGGTATCAGATCCTTGTGGATTTTAGTGAGTTGCAGATCAATATTGAGCATTGAGCTACATTCTTGAGAGAATTTCCAGATAAAAATTGAGTGTTTTTTGTAGGAATTTCAACAGTTTTCTCACCATCAATGCAAGCAAAAATGGAAGCTAACCAAATGTTGCTCACTCCCTTCAATTTTTTTGATTGGAAGGATGAAATGGTCATCAACCTAAGATCTAAGGGTCTCTATAGAGTAACCATGGGCACAGAAGTGGAACCAAACTCTGTTGTGGAGAAAGCAAAGTACTACAATCGACTTGATGAAGCATATGGATTGATATGCCTGAGCATTTCGAGGGAAGTCTTGTTTCTTATAGACAGTTTGATAACCCCAAATGAAGTGTGGGTGAAGCTCGAATCACTCTTTGGGAAAACTGATGAACTGAGAGGCCACCAGCTTGAAAACGAGCTCATTAGCTTGAGCCCAACGCATTTTGAAACCTTCCAGGAGTTCTTCACTAAATTCAAGTCATTAGTGTTGCAGCTGCAACAATGTGGAATTGTTAAGAAGGAAGAACAATTGATACTGTCCATCCCTTCGAAATTGGAAAATTCCATCACTAGCCACCTTCATGGAGTGTCTTATTCAGGAGCAAGATAAGCTAGTTCAAATGGGCACCATCAAATCGAAAGATCAAGCCTTGGCCATGGGTGTTTCGAATGCGTCCAAAGGAAAGTAGAAGGCAAAGAGTTTGAAGCAGCCAGAGAAGAGGAAGTTTGACAAAACCAAATCTGTTGATGGGGGTTCTAATCCTTCCAAGGAGAAGGACAAGAAGGGAAAAGAGAAGACCAAGTGCACCTATTTCCACAAGGGATGGCATCCAGAGAGATCATGCATGAAGAAAACCATTGACACAATGGCACAGCTACTAGAGAAAAACAACATCCCTATCCCTGATGGTGCAAAGAAGAAAGATGGCACCTCAAATCCTCACAACAAGGAGAAATGTGATGATTTGGTAGAAGGCACTTCTAATTCCTCATCCTTCATTATTGATTTAGGGGCTTCTAGGCACATGGTTTCATCTAGAGAGCTCTTCTCCTCTATGCATACGAATAGTGGCCCAACAGTTCGAATGGGAGATGACTCTGAGATCTAGACCAAAGGGACTGGTAGGATCAATTTAGAGCATGGTTATTTCAGAGAGTAACATTTACTCCTGATTTGGTAGAGATTTCAGAAATTTCTTCAAACCAAGTTTTGGGAGTTGGGTATGCATACCACCAAGAGAGGATGTACAAGTTCTTGAATTTCCACCCTGGTTCTAGTGACCAAGCACTCCACTCTCATGCCAATGTGACCTACAAACTATGGCATGAAATATTTGGCCACATGAACTACAACTATCTCCAAACATTGCACAAGGATGAGATGGTGGAAGGGCTTCTTGAAATCAAATCTTCAAATGGAGCTTGCATTGGTTGTGTGATTGGGAAACATCAAGAACGCAGCTATGAGAAGGGAATGGCAAGGAGAACCACTCAACCACTTGGATTGGTACATTCAGACATCATTGGTCCTCTACATTCTACTGGGTCTACTTCTTTAAATTAAAATCTTAAGTGTTTGAGCAATTGAAGATTTGGAAGGCCTTAGTGGAGAATCATAGTGGTCATAAGATAAAAATCCTTAGGACTGATAATGGAAAGGAGTATGTGAACAAAAACATTCAGCACCTTTGTGAGGAATGTGGCATCCAAATGCAACATTTAATCCTCTACACACCACAACAAAATGGTGTGGCAGAGAGGAAAAATAGGTCTCTCAAAGAGATGGCTACATGCATGATTGAAGCTAGGGATCTAAGCCATAAGATATGGGCTAAAGCAATCAATTGTGCTGCACATATTCAGAACAGAGAATTTCACAAATTAGTCAAAGGTAAAACACCATATGAGGCATGGTTTGGCCAAAAACCAATTGTCTCAAATTTTAGGATTTTTGGGTCTAGAGCATGGGCTCGAATTCCATCAGAAAAGAGGAAGGCTTTGCAGGCATAGAGCAGAGAATGTATCATGGTTGGTTATGGTGAAGACACAAAGGGCTACAATCTCTTTGACACATCCACACTCAAAAATTTCATTGAGAGAAGTGTGCAATTCAAAGAAGAACCAATTCCAGATTTTGAGCTTGCACAGGGGGAATGCTCTTCTTCTCCACACCTTAATGAAGTAAGTGATGATTCAAGTTCTGATTTTTATAATATTGTTGAAGATGACATGGCTAAATATAACATTGCTGTAGATGAGTCACCATCAAGACCCAAGTTGGCTGAAAAAATCATACAAGCTACAGATGAATTGGCAAGAAGAGCCTAAGAAGACTAGATCTCAAACAATCAATGCTTCCTTTGCAAATGAAAGTGCACTTGCTGATCACTATTATATGATGAATTTATTTGATCCAACATCATATCAGGAAGCTTACCATGACCCAAGTTGGAGATCAGCAATGGAAGAAGAATTCCATTCTCTCCAAAGAGAACAAAACATGGGATTTGGTGCCTCTTTCTCCTAAGAGAAAACTTGTGCAATGCAAGTGGATTTTTTGAACCAAACCTGTTGCTGATGGTTCTGATCTGAAGTATAAGGCCAGATAGTGTATAAGGGCTACTCACAAATCCAGGTGTGGATTATACCGAGACCTTTGCACCAGTTGCAAAGATGGACTCAATTGGACTAGCTCTAGCCATGGCAGCTATTAATGGTTGGCAAGTGCACCATATGGATGTTAAAAGTGCATTCTTACATGGTGAGATATAGGAAGATATCTATATGAAGCAACCTAAACGTTTCCAAGAGGATCCCTCATTTGTTTCCAGGTTGAAGAAGTCACTCTATGGACTCAAGCAAGCCCCAAGGGCTTGGTATGCTAAAATGGATCCCTTTTTGCTCTCAATTGGTTTCATTCAATGCAAGTCTGATCCAAATGTGTATTTGCAGCAATGTGATGATATTTTCCAGGTCACTGTTTGTATGTTGATGATATTTTAATTACAGGGAGATGCAACAAACAAATTGGCTGAATCAAAGCATCTTTGCACAGTGAATTTGCCATGAGCGACCTAGGATTGCTAAGGAAATTTTTGGGTTTGGAAATTGAGCAATCTGAAAGAGGTATCATGTTGAGTTAACCAAAGTATGCTTTAAACCTATTATTGAATTTTAAAATGGCTGAATGTAAGGCAATCGAGCACCCATTCCTTTCAGGCATAAAACTAGGCGAATTTGATGACTCTCCATTGGTGGATTGCACACTCTACAGGCAGCTAGTTGGTAGTTTGTTTTACCTTACTCATACAAGACCTGATTTGTATTATGTTTTAAGTGATATAGAAAGCTATATGTAGCAGCCACATGAGATCCATTGGAAGGAATCCAAAAATATCCTTCAGTATGTCCAAGGAACAAAGAATTTTGGGGTACATTATGCAGCTAGTTCTTCACTACAACTAGCTGGATTTTCTGATTCGAATTGGGCTAGAGATCCCATTGATAGAAAGTCCACTTCAGGTTTTGTTTTCATGTTTCCTGAAGGTCTGATTTGCTGGTCAAGTAAGAAACAACACACTATTTCAAAATCATTAGCAGAGGCCGAGTATAGGGCAGCAGTGAATGCAGCCACATAGTGTGTCTGGTTGCAAGGTATTCTTCGGGAATTTGGTGTTGCTATTGATTCTCCAACCAACATTTGGGTGGACAATCAAAGTGACATCAAGATATCTACTGATCCAGTGCAGAGGCAGAGAACAAAGCACATTGAAATCCATCGCACTACATTCGGGGCTTGGTGCATGACATAGTGATTTCCTTGCATTATTGCCCATCCACCGATCAAACTATTGATATTTTCACCAAGTGTTTTACTGAGAAGACCTTCACTCACTTGAGAGCTTTGCTTGGAGTGAGTGATGGATGGTGATTGCTGCAATTTTATTGCAGGTTCAACCCCATTTCCATTTTAGAGGGAAGGTTTTATCCCATGAGGTTTTCCTTCTTGTCCTCAATTTACATGGACAAATAAAAATTTTGTTTTGTAATGAGGTGACTTGAGCCTTTATTGCCAAGGCCTCCCACTTTAAATTCATGAGTTGTAATAAGTTCTGGTTAAGGGGGGGTGTTAGAACAGTAATCCAATACTTAGTACCATAGTTCATAACCTTAGTCAATTTTATTGCCATGTGTGCATTATTACACTATAGTTTGGAATAGGTAACTTTAATTGGCCAAATAACCACTTTTGAGAGTGTTCACACCTATTTTGAAGCAACCCAACTCACCCAAACTCCAGTTTTGTCCACAAGTGCACCCTGATTAAATGCAGGAGAACTCTCCTTCCTTGAAATGGGGAATGTCTGTTGACTTTGAGCGCTTGAGTGGTTTTAGCTCATTTTTGGGTAGATTTTGAGCATTTAATGACTCCTTGGACCTCCCACACACCTCTATTTGCTCACCCACGCATGCCTCAGCCTCATTTATGACCAAGCATGCTTCAACCATGTTCACACCAAAATTCGTGACTGTTTGGGCTGATTAGGATTGAGTTGGACCTACCTAGGGGGGATTGATGTCAACTCAACCAATTAGCATTGTACACTCATTTTGAGCTTCCTAAGCCTCTCTAATTTCTATAAGATGTAATGTAAACCTGTTATAAACATATTTACATGTTAGACAATCTGATAATGCCAAGTTTTAGTTCACATTGTGTGTAAATTTGTCTTCTTTTCAATATTTTTGTTGGTTATTCGATTTTGTGAGGTTCTCTAAGGCTCCTAGATCTTATTGTGGATCAAAATACTCACATAGTTCTCCCTCTCTTTTGGTTACTGCTAAAATTGAAAATTTTAGTGAAAGGATAGAGCATTTTTTATATCGTTTATAATCACTTTCTTTTACGATTCTATTTATGGTACTTGATTCAGACATGTACACTTCTGATTTATCATTAGAATAGTTGTTAAAAGGCCCACTTCAGTTATTATGATCTCCACAAAACTCTACCTTACACCTATGGAGTGCTAGTTCATCCTTGACTCATTATCAAAACTTGTCTCTAAAGCACCTTTAAAAGGTAGCCTAAAAATGGGTGATATTTTCTATTTTGTGGGGAACATTACTGACTTTTTTTTTCCATGAAGAAGATAGATTGTGAATTCAAAGAAAAGCTTTAGGTTATTATCTGTTGACATAATCTGTAATTTAGGCCCTTATAAATAAAGTTACTCATAAGGTTTGTGCTGAATTTTGAATTATGTGTTTAACAGGCTTAGCACACTCTAGTGCCAACCGGCTTCCTTACAGAAATATTATCTAGATATCATTATATGAAGCAAACCCGTCAGGGTACTGAATAGGCTCGCTGGAAATGGGTCCATGCTAAGTAAAATCTTAAACAAGGAAGCTCGGTAAATGCAAGTAAATCCGTCGGGGTACTGAATGTTGATGTAATTGTAACTTCGGAATGTATTTCACATATGTATATTGTATTCCTATAGAGATGTTATTATTGATCTATACAGAAGTGTCATCATTTATATCGTAAGTGTCGTAACTTATACTTGATGGGTTATTAGACCACCTTGATGGGGTCGGCCCTGTATAAGTTATGTGGGTCAAAGGGTTATTAGACCACCCTATTGGGTGTCGGCCCTATCAGCATTATGTTAAGTGGTTAAGTTGAGGCCGACCTAGTAAAGGTTATTAGGCAAGTCAAGTCAAGTATAAATAGAGTGCGGGAGGCACTCTATTTGATCATTTACTTTATCACTCATACACTCATTTGGAGAGTGGCGCACTAGTATAGGAGGAGAAGCTGCGACTAGGAGACTATCTCTTATGCTTGGGTCTTGTATCATTGCTCTATCTATCTCTGAGGAAGTTATTGGGGTTTTTCACCTTTATGGTTTTCCCCAAGGAAACTGTGTGTGTCTATTGTCTCTTGTGATTGCTTGTTGTGATTGATATGTTGTACATGTTATTCTGTCAATAAAGATCCTAGAGTATATTGAATTAATGCTAAAAAATTAACATTGTATCAGAGCTAACCTGAGAAGAAGACACTGTGTAGTTACGGAAGCTAGGGCTTCTTGTTTATTGGGTTTCTCTCCACATATCTCAAAATGTAGTAGGGTAAATTGACTCTCTTCATCAAGGCGAATCTTTCTGTCTAATCAGAATTCAATTATGAGCACTTTCAGTTTTGGCCCTAAAAATTAGGGTTTCCACAAAACGTGGAATTTCTAAAATCTGAGACCATGGCTGGAAGCTGCTTGGAAAAATCGAAGTTTGGAGATTTGGATCGAACATTTTAGTTGGGTGAAACACATGGAAAATCAAACCCTAGTTTGGGGTTCTCTCTAGTGAAGCTGGAAATTAGGGCTTCCGCAAAAGTTGGAATTTTTGAAATCTGAGACCATGGTTGGAAGATCCTCTGAAAAATCGAAGTTTAGAGACCAAGATCGAACTTTTTGGATGTGTAAAGCTCCGGGAAAATCAAACCCTAATTCAAGGTCCTCCCAAGTGAATCCAGAAGTTTGAAAAGCAAATTGGAGGGATGAAATTTTGCATTTTTGAAATTCAAAGTATACCAGCTTGATCAATTCATCAAGGTGCATCTTTCTATCCTTTCAGAAGTTTGAAATTCAAAGTTTGAATTTTTAGGGTTTCTCTGACAAACCCTAATCGAACTCCAGATCCAGTTTTCAGCAAATCATGTGGTACGACCTGATAACTTTTCTAGTTCCATTTGAATTAATTCCTAAGATGTCTCACCACACCAAGATTGAGGATAATCTTGAAGGGGCTGATGACTTCCAAGCACGGAAGTATAGGATTGGGTTAATCCTAGAAGAGAATGAGTTGGACACTTACACAAGTGAAGAGGTTCTAGTTCCAGAGGGAGATGAGACTAAGGCTTCACACAAGAAGAACTTGGTCAAAGCCAAGAGAATCATTGTTGATTCTATTAAGGACTATCTCATACCCCATGTGTCTTCCCTAAGGAAACCTAAAGAGATATTTGATTCCTTGACCAAGCTATTTGAAGAGAAGAACATAAATCAGAAGATGACATTGAGGAATCAGCTAAAGAACATCCAGATCCAGAATGCGGAGACCATGCAGTCTTACTCTTCAAGGGTCTCCCAGATAAAAGAACAACTTGAAGCTGTAGAGAATGGATAAATGGTAATGACCACTCTTAATGGCCTTCCTAGGTCATGGGATTCCTTCATCCAAGGAATTTGTGCTAGGAAGAAACTTATCACATTCAGTAGGCTATGGGAAGAATGCTCATAGGAAGAATCTCGGATTGTAGCTCGATAAGAAAAGATGGGGAATGAAGATCAAGCTCTCACAGCACATACCAAGAAGAGGATACTTTTCCTCAGATTGTCCTAACAACAAAAGGAACAACAACAACTACTACTACAAGAAATCTGACAGGTATGACTTACAGGTATGTTTTGAAATCTTCCCATGGTTAAGTTTATAATATGATTGTCTTCATGTTATTGAGTTTAGTAACAATCTTGTTTAATTTTAGACTTGTCTTATCACCCTAGTAAAAGTATGAATGCATGATAGAAAACATTCATTGATTAGGGTTCTGACACTTATGATTGTACTAATACACTATGGTGTTGTATGAGGAGAATGTTATCTGCTAACATGAAGGTACAAATCAAGTCCTAGATCAAGACCATAGTGACATGAAGACAAAAACTCATCCATAGTCATGGATCACATAGAGGTATGTATAATTTGGTTTTACAATGGTTAACTTATGAGTTATGCAGGTCATTGAAGAGAACAAGAAAACATTGCTAGACATAACTAACAAATATGATGACCAAGTATGTTTTTCCTATATCATGTTAGAATCCTACTCGATGTAAGGATATTATACTTTTGTATGATTGATAATGATTACTCATGAAGTTACAAGTTTGAGTAATCTAGGGTTTATGCATATTATGTCGCTTACCTTAATTGATGATATGACTAACCAGAAGAGTTCTATGGTCAAATATGAATATGCATGAGTAAGAGAAGTGTTCCCTGAAACCTTGAATGCTAATGCTTATTATCCGTGTTTGAAATGATCATGACTATACATGTTTAAGATTATTGTGTTTTGATAGTATTAAGATTATACTAATGAATGTATGATTATGTATGAGATCTCAAGGATAACACAATGATGATACTAGTAAGCATGCATAGTCATCGAGGATGGATATAAGTTCAAGGACATGTAATCCAGGAAGCAAAGATCAAGAGGGAGCACACTCCAGTAGTTTCTGCAAGGATGCAAATATTTAGAGGGAGTTGACCACTTCTCACAATCCATATCTGAATGGAGTTGCAGAGAGGAAGCAAAGACTGAGAGGGAGTCAACCAACCAACCAAACAAAGATAAGTATTTGAATTGTCATTTCTTGTATATTTGATTGTTTAATTAATATTAATTCAATGATGTATATGCTTATGTTGTGTATTATGCATATTAGAATAGTTGCATTGATGAACAAGATACTACTAATATGCATGTAATGGGTAAGTGGCCTATGGCACTGTACAACATTCCATTGCTACTTATCTAGAATGAAACCTCTTTGCTGACATGTTGGGAGTTGTGCACACTCTTAACAATGTTTTGGTAGAGATTGGAAGGCATCTAGAAAGTTAGGGGATATGGATAAATGTTGTATTGAAGCATTGGCTAAATTGATTGCATAACTGTCTGACATATTTCTTTATGTGTAAGAATTTGTTCTGAAAACTATGAGATGTTTTTAATCATGCAATTTAACTTGTCTTGTAGGAAAGATCATATACCATTACCTAAAAAATAAGGACTACAACATTTACTCCAACAACAAAGCTATCTATTGAAGAATCTAAAGTTCCTAGGATCCGGGATGAAGTAATGATCGAAGAGTACCAGTCGATCATGAACAATGATGTTTGGGATGTGGTCCCAAGACCTGAAGGCAAGTCAGTGATGACTTCCAAATGGATCTATAAGATCAAGAATGTTGCGGATGCTAGCATAGAACAATGCAAGGTGAGGTTTGTAGCTCGTGGCTTCTCTCAGAAAGAGGGAATAGACTATGAAGAGACTTTTACTCCTGTAGCAAGATACACTTCCATCAGAACAATACTTGCTCTAGCTGCAATGATGGAGTGGAAGATACACCAGATGGATGTCAAGGCAACTTTCTTGAATGGTGTAGTCGAAGAGGAAGTGTATGCGGAGCAACCACTTGGTTTTGAGACACATGACAGAGAGTCATATATGGCTTGAAGCAAGATCCTAGGACTTGGTATGGCAGGATAGACAACTTTCTATCTAGTTTGGGCTTTACCAAGAGTAAAGCAGATTCCATCCTTTACTACAAGGTTGAGGAAGGAAATCCTATGATAGTCTTATTATATGTGGATGACCTGTTTGTAACAGGAGAGGATAGACTGATTGCCGACACGAAGAGGAAGCTTGCTGCCGAGTTCAAGATGAAGGACTTGGGGATGATGCCCTATTTTCTAGGCAGGGAGGTGTGGCAGAGTGCAGATGGGATCTTCCTTGGAAAAGGGAAGTATGCAGTAGAGATCTTGAAGCGGTTCGGGATGATGGACTGCAAGGCCATGGCCACACCTATGGCATCAAACCCGAAGCTTCTGTGTGATGCTACGTCTGATCCAGTTGATGTCACGGTGTATCGTTAGATGATTGGGTCCTTGATATACTTGACAAACACTAGACCGGATATTTTCTTTGCAGTGAGCACATTGAGCCAGTTCCTGATGGATCCCAGAGGTGTTCACCTGGTTGCTGTAAATCATATTCTGAGGTACTTGGAGGGTACATTTGATTATGGGCTCAAGTATGATGCGAATCAAAAGTTTAACCTGCAAGGTTATGTTGATGTGGACTGGGTAGGCAGTGCTGCAGATAGGAAGAGCACTTCTGGGTGCTGCTTCAGTATGGGATCATGTGCAATCTCTTGGTTTAGCAGGAAGCAATCCTGTGTAGCATTGAGTACAACCGAAGCAGAGTATATTGCAGCTTGTTCAGCTAGTTGTGAGGCAGTATGGCTTCGGAAGCTACTATCTGAGTTATTTAATCTCTCGTTGGAGGCTACTGGTATCTTTTCTGACAACCAAAGTTTTGTGAAGTTGTCTGAAAACCCGGTGTTCCACAACAGGTCGAAGCACATTGAGATCAAATATCACTATATCAAGGATATGGTGCAAAGAGGAGCAGTGAAGATTCTATATGTTGCGATGGATGAGCAGGTTGTAGATGTGTTGATGAAGCCATTAACCAGAGTGAAGTTTGAGTACTTCAGAGAGAGGCTTGGTGTTCTTCAGATTGAAGATCAAGGAAGAAGTGATGGACACATTTGCAGGATCCATTCCAAGCATGGTGAGAGGAGGATCCTTCCCATGGTTGTGGATATAAGCGCTTTGTGATGAGCATCAGGACAATGCTCTAGTTACTGCTCTATATGCATCATGTTGGATGGTTCTTATGATTAGGTGGATCATGTACTTGTATATGTATCAAGTGGATACATTGTATGATCAGGTGGATCATGTATTTGTATATGTATCAGGTGGATACATTGTATGATCAGGTGGATCATGTATTTGTTTATGTATCAGGTGGATACATTGTATGATCAGGTAGATCATGTATGATGATATGTATTAGGTGGATACATTGCATGATTAGGTTGATCATGTATGATGATATGTATCAGGTAGATACTATGTATGCATCAGGTGGATGCATTGTATGATCAAGATGATCATGGATGATGAGCTTCAAGATGTTGCTCCAGATGATATGCATCCGAATGATGCTATGATGATGATCAGGAAGATGTATGGTGAGTATCAGGTTGATACTCTGTGTCTGTGGATAGGTTGTGCTTGAGAGGACATGTAAGAGCTGGGAGATCCGATAGGTTGGGCTGTCTGCCCCTAATAAGTCCTGAGATGCTCTTTCGAGGTTTTGTCCTATGGCATGTAATGTAGCCCTGGAAAATCCAATAGGTTGGGCTGTGTGCCTGTAATAATTCTTGGGATGCTCTTTCAAGGTTTTTCCATGACCACATGTAATGTAGATCTGGGAGATCCAATAGGTTGGGTTGTGTGCCCGTAATAATTCATGGGATGCTCTTGTGAGGTTTTGTGGTGATTGCATATAATAGGTCCATGGGAGATCCGATAGGTTGGGTTGTGTGCTCGTAATAAGTCCCGGGATGCTCTGGCTAGGTTGTGTGATGCATGTAATGAGTCCTAAGGATTCCACAGTATGGCTCTATGGTGATAAATCCTAGATTTGTTCTAGGTCCCATCTAGTATGAAAAAGGACTGGCTCTATGGTGATAAATCCTAGATTTGTTCTAGGTCCCATCCAGTATGAAAAAGGACTATCTCTATGGTGATAAATCCTAGATTTGTTATAGGTCCCATCTAGTATGAAAAAGGACTGGCTCTATGGCAGAAATCCTAGATTTTTTCTAGGTCCCATCTAGTATGAAAAAGGACTAGCTCTGTGGTGATAAATCCTAGATTTGTTCTAGGTCACATCTAGTATGAAAAAGGACTGCCTCTGTGGTGGAAAATCCTAGATTTGTTCTAGGTCAAATCTAGCATGAAAAAGGGTTGGCTCTGTAGATGCGATACATCCAGCATGAAAAAGGGTTGGCTCTGTAGTTGTGATACATCCAGCATGAAAAAGGGCTAGCTCTATAGATGATGAAGACCTCCAGGTGGCAGGCCTATATCCGGTATGAACAAGGACTCGATCTGTAGAACTTCCTATGATGAGTAGATTAGAGATTGATTGAGATAGAAGCAGCAGTGACGATGACGATGATCCAGTGACGATGATCTAGAGAAGCAGACTTGTGCTAGCAGATTTGTGTCGAGAAATACCTTCCTAGTTAAGAGGGAGTGTTGATGTAATTATAAATTCGGACTATATTTCACATATGTATATTGTATTCCTATAGAGATGTTATTATTCATCCATACGGAAGTGTCATCATTTATATTGGAAGTGTCGTAACTTATACTTGATGGGTTATTAGACCACCTTGATGGGGTCGGCCCTGTATAAGTTATGTGGGTCAAAGGGTTATTAGACCACCCTATTGGGGGTCGTCCCTGTCAGCATTATGTTAAGTGGTTAAGTTGAGGCCAACCTAGTAAAGGTTATTAGGCAAGTCGATTCAAGTATAAATAAAGTGCAGGAGGCACTCTATTTGATCATTCACTTTCTCACTCATACACTCATTTAGAGAGTGGTGCACTAGTGGAGGAGGAGAAGCTCCTGCTAGGATACTATCTCTTATGCTTGGGTTTTGTATCATTGCTCTATCTATCTCTGAGGAAGTTATTGGGGTTTTTCACCATGATGGTTTTCCTGAAGGAAACTATGTGTTTCTATTATCTCTTGTGATTGATTTTTGTGATTCATATGATGTACATGTTATTCTCTCAGTAAAGATCCTAGAGTATATTGAATTAATGCTAAAAAATTAACACCGAACAGGCTCACTAGCAGCGGGGCTATGCTTCATGGCACCAAGATAAACCAGCTGGGGTACTGAACAAGCCTGCTGGAAGCGGGTCAATATCAGGTATAAGAGGTTTGGTTAATGCTTGCTATTCACATAACTCATAAAAACATGAGTATAAAAACACATGTTTAGGCTGATTATGTATACTGTCATTAGATAATGGCTATAAGTTGGACTTGGACCATGTCATCTAATTCAAATAAAACCTAGGATATGATTATCCTAGAAATGGGACCCATAATTATAGTAGATCTCACAAATTTTTATGGTGAACCTTATCTATATTGTTTGGATGACAAGAGATTTTTACAATGAGTCATGGACGACTAGTTTTCCTATGGTATTTTTTGCATCTCTTACACTACTACTCTTTATATGGTCTTTTAAGCACTGTTGTATTCCTTTGGACGAATGTACATATATGAATAATCTACGTTGTTATTTAATATTTCGTTTCCTTATGAAAATTATCACAATATATTTTTTTTAAAAAGCTATCTGTAATACTTTCAATTGAAATTTTTAATTTTAATTATTTTCTGTTTGATGGCTTGAGGACATCCCTTATTTTTGGTTTGGGGGGGAAGATTAGAACTATTCTTACTCTCTAGATTTTTATGAAAAAATTGATTTATTTATGATACAATGACAGGTGTTTTCAGGTTGATGCAAAAGTAGAAGGAAATTTATCTAATCAAAGAACAAAAAGATGAATGCAACTAAAAGATATAGAAAAGCAAAGTTTACAACATCTTTTGTGCACCAACAGCTTCAGAAATTTTCTGCAAAATCAGCTTTGGCCTGCATCAAAAATAAGATCTTGTATAAACAAAATTCTTTACGAAGGACTGAATGACGGGTTGAATGTCGATCCAAATGAGGCAAATATACAACGTTCTGAATGGAATGCTGAATGAAACCATAGCCTATGACAATTTTATTTAAATATGCCAAGATGTTCAAAAGTGAATATTTTCGATATGTTTTATTAACTAATCATGACAGGGATCAATCAAATGTTGATTTCACACATGGATTCACTCTCTTATTCATCTCGCCTCCATTAACTAATGGATTATGCATCATTTCGAATCATTACATGACCGCCATTCAGTCTCACTTATCTTGTTATACGATCTACCACCATATCAGTCGAATCACGATCTCTCATGTGTAATCTATTTTCATTACGTGAATTACATTCAGCCTGTTCAAAGCTTGGCTTTGGACATGGTTGAATAGTCTTTAAACCACACGTATTCACTGGATTCATGCACCTCTATGCTGACACTTAAGTTAAGATCTTCGAATGACAAATGTGATCTTTTCAAGCATGCCAAGCCTTCATCCACTGCCATTCAAACAATCAAACGGACCTTAGTTTAAACTAGTAATTGCATGAATTCTTCCTCAGTCTGTTCGTTCTCCATCTAAGCTGTGTCCTATCCAAATCCTTGCACCTCTTGTATCCATTCGCATTCCCCTGTGCTCTGTCAATGATGCCAATACGTTATGAGCCTGGTAGCTACCAGGATCTCTTTCGCATTTCTGAGTTTAAAGCCTGTCATGAAGTGTTTTTGTGAGCAGGTTGGGAACCATTTCTCTGCCTTCTCCAAGGCCAGGACCAAGAGATTTCATTACTATTTGCCAAAGGTTTTGATGGCAAGATGACCAAGGTTGGCCATCTTGTTTTCTCCGTGACAGAAGAGTCAATAGCGTTAGCTACCAAGCTCCCGAGGGAAGGTGCCCGATGGCATAAGCATCTTTTCCTTCCACGAAAGGACCATGAATTTTCCCTGAAGATCGATTTTCAACACATTGCTGGTACCAAAGGTTTTCATAGAGAATGGATCAAGCCAGAGTATTTAGATCTTCTAACCATTATCATCCACTTAATCACTTGCGAGGGTAAGTTCATTGTCTTTAAAGCTTGTCATTTCAGGTTGTTAGCTCATTTTTTCAACAGTCATACCCTCAACTTCCCATTTTACTTCCTGAAGAGCTTGGAGAAGATGTCTATCCAAGTCAAAAAGAACACAATTAACCCTTCTGGCAGCTTGTATCACCATTGTCTTATTAAGCTTCTAATCATTCACCAGTTAGAAAAGAAAGGACAAACTTGGGATCATTTTGTTTTTGAGATACTGAACCCTCATTTATCTACTGTCAAATCTTCCTCTTCTTAAGAAATTCATCATACCCAAGCAGAACCAAATGCTAAACATGTATGGTTTGATGAAAATCCCTCCGGTGATGAGCACCTTGCTCAGTCATCACCTTCTCCTGAACTTACTCTTGGTGACCCTACTTCGAAATCTGCACTCTTTTCAAAGCCTACTAAATCCACGAGATCAAATTGTGACCAGTCTGTCAACCAACTTGTCATCCAGATTATCATTCAACCATCATGCTCAAATATCCAGTTGGACAATCATACCCTTGAATCACCCCTCCTCACATTGGTCAACGCATATGCTCGAATGAGTGAAGCCTTTGCTGTTAAAAGTCCTCCTGCACACAAAAAATATACAATTCTTGAAGGTCATACTGTTGAGTGTGAAACACTTTCAAAAGAGTCGAGTCCCCCAAAGAGCCCTATGCATTATAAAGAACAGCTCATTCTGGCTCAGCAGGAGATGGATAAGTTGATCCAAGTAATAGCATGGTTGACACACCAAAATTAAAGTTATGTGGAGACAATTTCTGAACTTCTTGAAGAAAACAAGGCACTACCTGCACAAGTAAAAGACATTGAATGTTTGGTTAATGCCAAAACAACATCCAATACTACCCTGAATATGAGATATAATTATTTAAAGGACCAATTCAGGAATCTCAAGGCCGAATCTATATATTCATCATCCAAGTCGAAGGCAGCTGCTACCATAGCTTAGCCTTCTTCCTAATTTCTCTCTGTCTTGCTCAGTGGGACCTGGAATATCTCTGGTTTGGGGGAATGTTGGTGTCTATTTTGTCACTATTTTTTATCATCAAATCTATTCTGAATGGCGTTAATTTTACTATTTTTGATCTAATAAGTTATTCTTTTAGCCATTCAGCACATCAAACAAACCAACTATGCATGTATTTGTTTATCATATAAATTTTGGTAAAATTTTGTTATATTATCATTTATTAATGATTAAAGTGACATTTCCAGTCATGCATGGTATTTAAGCTTTGATTAACAGGCTGCATTTTTCAAATGATCCTTCATTCAGACCACGTTCTTATGATGCTAAGCTGAATCGCGTTCAGCTCGTCGTTCAGCCTCGCGTTTAGCCCCCGAAATCCACGGTTGGCATATCCCAGACCATTAAATGCAGAAAAGGGCACGTGGGTTCTGTTTGCCATGCAGTTGGCATGGTTAATGAGCTGTTTCTCTAGAAGATCCATCCCCAAGCTCGCCAATATCGATAGTGCATCCCACATCCATGTCAACACTCCCACATGCCGATTCAGCCTCGCATTCAGCCTGGAATCACGCTACCTATTCACACCATTGTTCTGGAAGGAGTCTAGGTCACACACGTTTATCCTTCTAGCACAACGCTTTGCCACGACAGTGCTCCAGCAGCCTCCCCTCTGTCCGTTCAGCTCGCTAGCATGTTACCTCTCTGCCCACGTCCAAGGAAAACCAAGGCTGCAGAGGCCTCGTGAAGGAATCAACTCCGTTCATCTTGGTGTATACTCCCTACGTTTTCATGCACCATTCAAAGCAGTCATTTATTCATTAAATGCCTCTTTTATTAGAGAGGTCGACTCTGTCGACCCTCTCATCCATTGTAAAATGTATAAATAGGCGCTTTTAGACAAAAACAGAGTTAGTCTAGTTAGCTTATAGTTGGAGAAGATTGCAGATAGTTCGTATATTTGCAAGTAGATAGGTGACAGTCTGTAATTTTCTTAAGATTAATCGAAGTTCCAGTTTATTTATATTCTAAGTAGCTAAACCAGTTTCATTTTCCATCTCTGATTGTTGGGAAGGGCCCCTCATCAACCAAAGGTTTTGTCTTTGTTTTCTGTATTTCCTTTTCTGCAACTAGTTAGTTTATTTTCATGTATTTGTAATTAATTTGTTTTCTGTAATTTGTATTGTGTTGCTAACATAACTTGTGTTTACAGGATTAGTAAATGGTCGACCAACAACATAGTTTCGATAGTTTAATTCCAGTCTTTTATAATTAGCTATTTTGTTTTCTTACAATTAAATAGAACTTAGTTAGCCTCTATTTTAAGCTCTGTTAATAGTTAGAATTAGTTTAGTTAGTTTCTTTTCTGTACCTATAGGTTAATTTTCTTTTCTCATCTCACTCTTGCTTTAACATAGAATAGGGATAGTTTAGCTCTTAAACCATGATTAGAATAGGTTGCTTTCCATTATCTTAGCTTCTCAACAAGTCTTCTCACTAATTTGTTTGTATTGTAGGTTCATCTGCATTCTTCGACTGACGTCAAAATCATCAAAACCCTTCTTTTCCTTAATTTAATTCATTTTTCCTCCATTCAAACTGTCGTTCGGACTGGCATTACGGATCGTCATTCGGATTTTTACTCTTTCTGCACTGTTTTATGCTAGTTTGAATTCCGTTTCTTAGTTTTCTTTACTGTAATATTTCCTGCTCTTAATTAGTCTTCTCAACCATAATTAGGCATTTGTTTTACATTTCATAAAGCTTTAATTCAAGTCTTGTTATTTTTCTTAGTTTGCTTTAACTGTCCTTTCAATAATGTCTTTCATATTTTATCTTGATAACATGTTGTTTTAGAATTTGTCAACCTTATTTCTAGTCTAGTTTACTACATGCTTTTAAGACGTAGTTAGAATAAAGTTAATAATTTCATTCTTCAAGCATTCTAGTTTTGATAGTTTCCTTCATTTATATTAGGATCAGTTTCTTATCTTAAGAAATAATGAAGATGTTTATGGAATAGGATTTGGATTCATAAATTAATATCTTTATCAAGTTTTCTACTTGCTTCTAATTTAATATCTTTATCAAGTTTCCTACTTGCTTCCAAATCAAGTTCAGAAGTAAATATCTTTATCAAGTTTTCTAATTGCTTCTAGTTTTCATTAGTTTTATATTATTATTCTACTCATGGATAGTAGATATATCAGAATGTTTAAAGTTTACTGTAATCTGTCTTTTTGTAGTTTACATATTTTTGTTGAAGTTAGATTAGATTTAATTCCGTTTTGTTTTGCTATTTCATTTGAGAGACATTATGATACACTCACTCCAGTTCCTGTTACATGGGAATAGATGTTTCTCTTGAATTAATTGTTGAAGTTATTTAATAATCTTTAAATCTGTTTACAGTTGTTTCCTAATTCTTAACCAGAATATGAAATTGTAAAGTTTCCATTTTCATATTTAGCAGTTTGCTTTTTAGTCAGTTTCTATTATTTCAGTACGAGATAAAGTAGTATGAATTAAACTATTCTAATTCATTTGTTTAACTAAACCCGATTTAGTTCCTTTTATTATTTTTTCTGAATTTTGACTCAGTTTTTCATTTTGAAAGATCTTTCGATCTTTTCTTTATTGAGTCTTTTTAAGGTTTGACAAGCTAGAAAATCTTAGGTTCCATTCTACCTTAGCATATACTTTTCCTCAACTCTAAGATTACCAACCCTGGTCGATAATTAAATATTAGGTGTTTTCTTCGAGATAGCTCACACACCCAACAAGCTTCCACTTCAACACCCACACCGAAAAGAGGTAAAGCACTAGCACATAAGGACACTTTAATTTTGAAATAGAATACAGTATGATTGAGGACTTGAAAAGAGTAAAATCCAATATTTCTCTTTTTGAACTTCTGAAAATCCATGCAATGAGAGACAATCTACCCAAGCGTATGATTGTCAACAAACCCAGGGAGGCTCAGAACAACAATTTGGAAACATACTCTAAACCTGAAAATCAGAAGCCAGGTAGCAAGAAGAGACCTCCTTTTTTACTTACTTTTTAAGCCTTCAATAGAAATGTCCATAATTGTATGATAGATTCAGGGGCTTCATCAAATGTGATGCCTCTATCTGTCTGCAAGAAGTTGAATGCCCTTGTGGAGCCCTACCCTACTCAAATTGTCCAACTTGATAGATCAAAAGTTAGGGTAGTGGGAGAACTGAAAAATGTCTTGTTAACACTATTTGCTGACCCCAAAATCCACCAGACAATGGATATTATTGTGGATAAAATCCCAGAAATGTATGGCATGTGGTTGAGAAGAGACTGGTTAGAAAATATCAACGGATACTTTGCTACTAATTGGTCTCACTTATGGCTTCCTTACAATTGGAGACCAAACATAATTAAAATCAGCACAAAACCTTATATGAAACAAATCGTCAGAGAATTAAATGACCCAGTGAGCTTGCTGCATACTTTAGCTCACATGTGGAACATTTCACTTTCGATACTTTCTTTGGGGACCTGCTTGCAGATTTGTCACCAACTAAGAATATACTGAATCGGTCCCAAATTGTCAATCTTACTTCTATTCCATTCTCAGGTACTATTGTACATAATGTATACAATGTAAATACTAATTTTAGGATAGATTTGAATTCACGAACTCTATTTTTTGATAGCTGTAGATCTAAAGATGGAGCTGGTGCAGGTTGTGTCCCAATTGATCCAAAAGGGAGCAAAATTATGATTTCCTGCAGACTTGAGTTTGAATGCACCAACAACATAGCTGAATATGAGGCCCTGGTCTAGGGACTCAAGAAGGCCATTGATATGGGTGACCAGGTAATTGAATGCTATGGAGATTTTGAGATCATAGTAAAATAGGTAAGAAACAAAATACATTGTTTGTCTCCTCGTTTGATTAACTATCAAAAATTGGTAAGAGATCTCACTAACTCTTTTTCTGCATTTAACATCAAGTCAGTCCCTAGATCATAGAATTTTGATGCAGATTTACTAGCTAATACTGCATCTAGGTTGATTCCACCAGAAGGTTTGTGCCCTAACACTTTTTCAATTGAACTTATCTATAGGCCTTCTATTCCTGATAATGTGACAAATTGGAAGGTGTTTGATGATGATCAACAAATATTAGACTTTCTCACAGCCTAGGACACTTTTTAAGATGTGGCAATAGATGAGGATGAGCATGAGAAGTCTCTATCTGATCCTTCCAACCTCATCCCTAAATCAGTCATCAACCTGGATAAATACTACGATCTGCAGTATAAGTTCAAGCAAAATACCAACTGTAAAACCCAGAGTTCATCCCACAACTATGAGCCTGCGAATCGAGGAACTAAACAGAATACTCGTTTCATCAATCTAGGGGTTGATTTCTCTATTGAGGAAAAGAGAGATTTTATCAAATTGTGCAAGGATTTCAAAGATGTTTTTGAATGGACATATGATGAACTCAAAACTTTTGACACCAGTGTCATGCACCATAATATACCAATGAAACCTGGAGTAAAACCTTATCGGCAAAAGTTAAGGAAGATGCATCCCAGTTTGGAACCCTCTATAAAGAAGGAGCTTGAGAAATTACTGGCAGCATGAATTATATTCCCTGTCAGGCACACAAAGTGGATTGCTAACCTGGTACCTGTTTGGAAGAAGAATGGTGAAATCAGACTCTATGTTGATTTCAGAAATTAAAACAGAGCTTCCGAAAAAGGAAACTACCATGTCCCTCCTATGGAGAAGATTCTACAGAAAGTAGCAAGTTCTGAGATTTTTTCTCTCCCTGATGGCTTCTCAGGATATAACCAAGGCTTAGTTTCCCTTGATGAGCAACTAAAAACAACTTTTAGGACCCCTTGGGGAGCCTTTGCCTATAGGAGAATGCCTTTTGGGATGATAAATGCAGGTGCCACATTCGCAATTAAGCCTGTTCAAGATAAATCTGTAACCACTTTGCTAATTGAAAAATTAACAATGATTATTGTGCTGTGAATCACTTGCAAAAATAGATAAAGAAAGTATTTATATCGAATAAACTCAACAAAACACTTTCCAGCATAAATCAATCATACAGGGAAACCAATATAATAGATCCATACACTTAAACATATGCAAAACCTATCATGCACTGTAGATGACAATTTGAAGTATAAATCAGAAATTCTCAAAGAAACTTGAGGAATAACAGAAGATAGATCAAAAGATAACTTTACTGTATTAAAAGAGGTCTTGTACAGAAATTACAAAAAGATCTGCTAAACAAAGTATCTCCAGTCCTGTCTCCTACTAACTTGCAACTACAAAATTCCCAACCCTTAACTACGAGAGGTATTCCTTCTTAAATAGGAAAATGCAGCAGAAGAGAAACATAGAGATTTCCCAAAATAGGGATTACAAAATCGGATCAAACTATCGATCCAATAAATATTGCCATTTCTCGTTTTACATGATTTCCATCACCTCTCAAAATGATTTTCTAAAGATTCATCCTTTAATCAAAGATAACTTCACGGCACAACAAAAATTCAATCTCAGATTGCTCACTATTGGCAACAGGTGGTTTGGATTGCGGAGAGTCTACCGTGGGAACTTCTAGATCAGGAACTATATTCTCAAAAATGGAAAAATCCATTAAAGGATCTACTTTAGAAGAAGTCAGTGGGAGATCAGGTTCTTGGTTGATTATAAAATCTTGTATAACATCGTCGTCGCGGTCAGCAAGTTCCTTTGGAATTTTCTTCTCTTTCTCATTAGGGAATTGCATGTAGACAGACAGAGCCTCAGGATCTTCTTCATCGCTATCGCTACTAAAATCAAGAACACCTGCATAAAAAAGTGGTGACATAGGTTCTTGATATAATAAGGGATAGAGTTCTTCATCTTTAAAATGGGCATTGGGAGATTCATTACCTATCTGCATATCGCTCTTATTAGATACGTTCAGAAGGAGGCTTACAAGATTATCACACATAATGTTTCCCCTTAAAGAATGCAAGGGACGAGCTAAAGGTTTCATGTTTGTTGCCGAATTAAGGCCAACCGATAAGATGACAATAATTTGGTAGGACGAGTGCTAATGATTCAAATTATACGACCAATCCATTTCAATTATCCAAACTGTAATGAAACGAGCGAAGACATGCATCAGTTGGATCTAACCCATGTGAAAGTACACAACCAACCGAAGCTGGCACGACTTAAACTGCTTTCAAAAGCTCATTATTACAATTATTTTCACATCAGCAATCATGACTTTAGATTTGTGACCAAAATGGAAATTATGGCTAGAAAGCTTACTGCGAAATGACTCAAACAAGAGCTTCAGTACACAGACTATCAACCCTTTTGCACATATCAAAACGGATCCAAGTGATGTGATTTAACAGAATAAATGAAATGACCTTTTAAACCGAAAAAAGGTGTAATGATATGGAATCTTAAGGAGTCGAGACAATATCAACAGGGCAACACATACAAAACTAGAACAATCCAACCCAGAGTAACTGAAAACTAGTAATAACGTCTTTTGACAGGAATTCCTGGAACGAAATAATTGCATGACAGAACAATCTTTCAACAATAAAATAAATAAATAAGAAACCTCTATTTATTGGATTTACTGGATTAAGATGACCGTGTGATCAAAATAAATGAACAACTGGGATTAACCGAAGCAGGATGCGGGATCGGGTTCATGATTTATTCTTAAAGCTTGTTTAAGAATCCCAAAAGTCGAAACCCGGAAGTGTCAGGTTGCGGGTTTCGAGATTGCAAGAAAACAAAAGCGCAGAAGAATTTACGAAAGCTGAAACCCAAAAGTGTAGGATTGGGGGTTTTGGAAATTGAAATACGCAATCGAAAAACTTTCCCCGAAAGCCACAACTCGAAAGTATCAGGTTGTAGGTTTCGGGAACAGACAACAAAATCAAACTAAAAAAAAAATTCCTAAAAGTCGAAAGCCACAACTGTCTGTTTCGGGTTTCAGGTTGTAGGATAAAAATTCCTGAAATTATTCACAAAGAGAACCCGCAACCCGCAACTGTCAGGTTGCGGCTTTTGGGATCAGGAAAATCATGAGTTGCAAAAATGAAATCCCGCAACCTGCAACTGTCGAGTTGTGTGTTTCTAGATCCCACAACCCACAATTGTCGAGTTGCGGGTTTCACGTTTCCTAAACCCCACGACAAACAAACAAACCCTCGCAATCTGCAACTGTCGTGTTGCAGTTTTCGGGTTGATGGAAGTAAATGATAAAATATTCAAAAAATCAAGTTTCCTGCAAACCCAAAACACTTAGAGATTTTTAGATCAAAAGGAAAACACACAAGAGAAAAGTATGGGTAAGGGATCTTAGGTATAGAAACCAAAATCTCATATTTGCAAGAAAGCTCACCCAACTACCTTTTTGTTTATTAGGAATGGGGCTCCCGTGCTTCAACTAAGCATGGGATTTGTTGTGGCCACAACAAATGGCAGCTAGTTGGGACAAACCGGTTATCTCTGCAACAAATTCAGCTAAAGATAATAAGTCATCCAACCGATCTTTTCAACCTGAATTTTAGAAAATGCTCAACAAAAGGACAGTTAACGAGCAAGAAACATAAGATTAATATATCCCCAAACATGACCATTTTAAGGATAATGCCAATTTGATAAGGAGGCACAAGGAACAACCAGGGTTCTTTACCTTGATGTAGTCATGGAAAACCAGCCTGTGTTGAACCTAGCAATAGGCTTAGAACTGCACATGGATATCCCAATTACACACCAGCTTGGTTTATTAATGTGCAATAATTTATTCAATTATATACACCTTCTCTTTTTTTTTAGATCAAATCTTGCATATATAATACAACTACCCTAACTTGGTGATCAGATATCAGCAGTGCCATTCACAAACCTAATTCAAAACATAATCAAGCCAGCTCGGTAAGGAGACTCCTTGTCTTCCAGTTGAGATACTGAAAGAAACTACCATGGCTTGGTAACCACACTGTGGTAGTTTCAGTCCAAATCAAGCCCATGATCATGGAAGGGATGGCTTGTAATAAGACCCCCTGGTTCTTATATACAACATGCATTTTACAAAAAAAAAACAAAGATTTTATTGAATTGTAAATTATGAAGGCACTACCATGGATTGGTGACCATATATTAGTAGTGTTACTCACCAGTGCTTTGTAGATCATGAATAGATCGACCTGTGATAGGATCTTCCAATTCCCAGTAAAACTGAAAGTCATCTTCCAAGTGTGGTGGCTTGATGTGAAGATGTAATTCCACTAAGCACCTATGAACCTAATGGGCTGGATTGATAGCAAGGGGCCCCACACCTTGCAATTTACATTTATTAAGGGATTTATTACCAAGTTGATTGTAAAAGGATCTAGAGCAAAACAAGCTAGGTAGGTTATTATGATATGCTGTTTGAACCATGAGACATGAGATAAGAAAACTTGGTTATTACCCAGACCTGAATTAAACAAATGAGACATGTATAAGATGATGATCATCATGGAAAGGTATCAATCTAGGTCATGTAATCATTAACTATGTACCCTTTATTGAAGAAATTCTGACATAGGTCGAGGAAATTATAGCTGGCAGAAACTTCTAAAACCTCAGTTGAAATCATCTGTGAGAAAAAATAATTATTAGCTATCACCCAATGTGCAGAATTTTGATCAGTAGAATATACAAAAGAAAACAATCTAAATCATGAAAACTAAGAAAAACAAAAAAAAAGAAAAAAAACTATATACAAATGCATCAGCCTGATCAGACGAAATACTTTTTCAGGAGTGAAACATTCACTGGATAAGTGTCTACAACTCCTTTTAGTGTCTGTAATCGAACAGTACCAGGACCCATCTTTTCTATAATAAGGAAAGGTCCTAGCTCGAGGCGCTGAAACTTGGTATACTGGTTCTTATCTTTGTGCTATTTGTCCCATCTTAAAACCAAGTCTCGAACAAAAAATTCCCTGTCAGATGAAGATTTTTCATCAAACCACCTTTTCACCATCTACTGATGATGATATAACTTGTTTCTAGCCGTTTCTCTATCTTCCTCTTGTTTAAGTAGAGTGTTAATTCTTTGCTGGAGGGGAGAAGAATAATCTTCTTGGATAGACTGGGCTAACTATAGTGAAGGAATGGTAAGATTAGAAGGAAGAATGGCTTCTTTGCCATACAATAGATGTTAATTTTTCATAATTTACTTCAATCTAATCTAGGATATTAACTAAGAGAACAACATGTACAACATATCTACAGCATATTAATCATGGACACAATAATGCAAGCACACAAGAGACACAAAGTTTACTTGGGGAAAACCATAAAGGTGAAAAACCCCAATAACTTCCTCAGAGATAGATACAGCAATGATACCACCCAATCATAAGAGATAGACATCTCCTAGTAGTAGCTTCTCCTCCTCCACAAGTGCGCCACTCTCCAAAGAGTGTGTGTGAGAATAGAATGATCAAATAGAGTGCCTCCCGTACTCTATTTATACTTGACTTGACTTGCCTAATAACCTTTACTAGGTCGGCCTTATCTTAACCACATAACATAAAGCTGACTGGGCCGACCCCCAATAGGGTGGTCTAATAACCCTTTGACCCACATGACTTATACAGGGCCGACCCCAACAAGGTGGTCTAATAACCCATCAAGTATAAGTTATGACACTTACAATATAAATGACGACACTGTCGTATAGAGGAATAATAACATCTCTATAGGAATACAAACACTTCCATATAGAGGAATAATACCATCCCTATAAGAGTACAATATACATATATGAAATACATTCCGAAGTTACATATACATCAACACTCCCTCTTAACTAGGAAGGTATTTCTCGACACAGATCTGCTAGCACAAGTCTTCTTCTTTGTATCATCATCAACAAATCATCATACTTGAGTCATTGTCATCATCATTGCTGCTACTATCTCAATCAATATCTGAATCTACTCATCATAGGAAGTTCTACAGAGCCAGTCCTTTTTCATACTGGATGTAGGCCCACCATCTGCAGGTCTTCATCATCACTGGACATACTTTGGAATCCTCAGGACTTATTACGTGCGTCACAAAACCTAGTTGCAGCATCCCAGGCTGTTACGAGCACACTACTCTACATGTCCGATCTCCCAGCAGCACATTACATGTGACTGTCACAAAACCTTAAAAGAGTCTCTTGACTAGCAAGAACCCTAAAGAGAATCTAAGGCCTTTTTCATCCTGTCTAGATCTCCAGGACTTATTACATGTGATCCCCACCACAAAACCTTAAAAGAGTGTCTTGTCAAGCAAGAGCCCTAAAGAGCATCTGAGGCCTTTTTCATCCTGTCCATATCTCCGGGACTTATTACATGTGGTCATGGCAATGCCTTTAAAGAGCATCTGAGGCATTTTTCATCCTGTCCAGATCTCCCAGGTCTACTTACATGCCATAGGACAAAACCTCGAAAGAGCATTTTCCAGATCTCCCAGGGAGCTATTATATGCCAGCGGAAAAACCTAGCAAGAGAATCTGCGAACCTCCCAGGGCGCTATTATATGTCCTCCCAAAGCAAAACCTCGAAAGAGCATTTGCTAGATCTCCCAAGGAGCTATTATACACCAGCGGAAAAACCTAGCAAGAGAATCTGCAAACCTCCCAAGGCGCTATTATATGCTTATCTGCACAACCTATCCACGGCCACAGAGTATCAATGTGATACTCACCATACATCATCGTAACGTACACATGATCATCCTGATCATCATCACTGCATCGTCTTGATGCATGTCATCTAGAGCAACATCCTGAAGCTCATCATCCATGATCATCCTGATCATACAATGCATCCACCTGATGCATACACAATATCTACCTAATACATATCATCATACATGATCTACCTGATCATACAATGTATCCACCTGATACATATACAAATACACACACATGATCCAACTTATCATATCCAGCATCCAACATGATGCATACATACATAAATGAACCAACTGATCATATCCAGCATACAACATGATGCATATACATATAAATAGAAGTAACCGGAGCATCGTCCCGATGCTCATCATCTATCACTTACATCCATAGCCATGTGAACGATCCTCCTTCCAACATGCTTGGAATGGCTCCAACAAATGTGTCCATCACTTCTTCCTTGAAGTGTCGTTAATCCGAAGAACACCAAGCCTCTCTCTGAAGTACTCAAACTTCACTTTGGCTAGTGGTTTTGTCAGCACATCTGCAACCTGCTCGTCCATCACAACATACAGGAGCTTCACTGCTCCTCTCTGCACCATATCCCTGATATAGTTATATTTGATCTCAATGTGTTTTGACCTGTCGTGGAACACCGGGTTCTCAAATTGCTTCACACAACTCTAGTTGTCACAAAAGATACCAGTATCCTCCAGCTGGAGATCAAATAACTCAGACATTAGCTTTTGGAGCCATACTACGTCACAACTAGCCGAACATGTTGCAACATACTCTACTTTGGCTGTACTAAGTGCTACGCAAGACTGCTTCTTGCTAAACCAAGAGATCACACCTGATCCCATACTGAAGCAACATCCAGAAGTGCTCTTCCTATCTGTAGCACTTCCTACCCAATCTGAATCAACATAACCCTGCAGGTTAATCTTTTGATTAGTATCATACTTGAGCCCATAATCAACTGTACCCTTCAGGTACCTCAGAATATGCTTTACAGCAACCATGTGAACACTCCTCGGATCCGTCAGAAACTGGCTCAATGTATTCACCGTAAAGCAAATATCTAGTCTCATGTTTGTCAAGTACATCAAGGAACCAATCATCTGACAATACACAGTAACATCAACCAGATCAGATGAAGCATCACACAGAAGCTTCAGGTTCGATGCCATGGGTGTGGCCATGGCCTTGCAGTCCATCATCCCGAACCTCTTCAGGATCTCTACTGCATACTTCCTTTGTCCAAGGAAGATCCCATCTACACTCTACCACACCTCCATTCCTAGAAAATAGTGCATCATACCCAAGTCCTTAATCTCAAACTCGGCAGCAAGCTTCCACTGCGTGTCGGCAATCTATCTATCTTCACCTGTAACAAACAGGTTATCCGCATGCAAAAGTAGTATCACTGGATTTCCTTCCTCAACCTTGTAGTAAAGGTTGGAATCCGCTTTACTCTTGGTAAAGCCCAAACTGGATAGAAAAATGTCTATCCTACCATACCAAGTTCTGCACATATATGACTTCCCATCATGTGTCTCAAAACCAAGTGGCTGCTCCACATACACTTCCTCTTCGACTACACCATTCAAGAAAGATGTCTTGTCATCCATCTAGTGTATCTTCCATTTCATCACTGCATCCAAAGCAAGTACTAATCTGATGGAAGTGTGCTTGGCTATATGTGTAGAAGTCTCTTCATACTCAATCCCTTTTTCTGGGAGAAGCCGCGAGCTACAAACCTCATTTTGTATTTCTCCATGCTATCATCTACAACATGCTTGATCTTGTAGATCCATTCGGAAGTCACAACAGACTTTCCTTCAGGTCTTGGGACTATATCCCAAACATCATTCTTCATGATTGACTAATCATGGCATTCTTCCATTACTTCAATAGATATCTTTGTTTCTATAACAAATGTTGTAGTCCTTCTTTTGTAGGTGAAGGTATACGATCTTTCCTACAAAACAAGTTAAATTGCATGATTAGAAACATCTCATAGTTTTCAGAACAAATTCTTACACATAAAGAAATATGTCATACAGTCATGCAATTATTTTAGCCAATGCTTCAATACAACATTCATCCATATCCTGTAACTTTCTAGATGCCTTCCAATCTCTACCAGAACATTGTTAAGAGTTTGCACTACTCCCAACATGTCAGCAAAGAGGTTTCATTCTAGATAAGTAGAAATGGAATGTTGTACAGTGCCAGAGGCCACTTACCTATCACATGCATATTAGTAGTATACTATTGATTAATGCAATTATTCTAATATGCATAATACACATTGTAAGTCTAGGAACATAAGCATATACATCATTGAACAATATTATTTAAAAAAACAAATATGCAAGAAATGACAATTCAAATACTTATCTATGTTTGGTCGTAGGGTGGACTCCCTCTCAGTCTTTGCTTCCTTTCTGCAACTCCATTCTGATGTGGATTGTGAGAAGTGGTCAAATCCCTCTAAATGTCTGCATCCTTGTAGAAACTACTAGAGTGTGCTCCGTCTTGATATTTGCTTCATGGATTACCTGTCCTTGAACTTATATCCATCCTTGATCACTATGCATGTTTACTAGTATCATCATTGTGTTACCCTCGAGATCTCATACATAATCATACATTCATTAGTATAATCAAAACACAATAATCTTAAACATGTATAGTCATGATCATTTCAAACATGGATTATAAACATTAGTATTCAAGGTTTATATAGGACTCTTTTGGTTACTCATATCATCAATTAAAGTAAGAAACATAATATGCCTAAATCCATCATTACTCAAACCTATAACTTCATGAATAATCATAATCAATCATCCCAAGTATACTTATATAAGATATCCTAACACAAGGTAGGATTTTAATTTGATATAGGAAAAACATATCTGGATTAGCATGTTAGCTAGCTATGTCTAACATACCTGCATAATGTCTTCTTCTTCTCTTCAATGACTTGTGCTAGTAACCTACATATCTCATAGGTTAAGCATTGTAGAACCAAATTATACATACCTCGTAAGTAGATCTTCTTAAGTGATCCATGACAATGGATGAATCTTTGTCTTCTTGTCACCATGATCATGTGTTCTTGAACTAGAATATGATTTGTCTTTCTTGGTGTACCTTTCATGTTAGCGGACAACATAAACCTTATACAACACCATATTGCATTAGTACAATTATAAGTGTCAACACCCTAATCAATGAATATCTTCTATCATGCATTCATAATTTTATTAAGGTGATACGAAAAGTCTAAATTTAATCAAGATTGTACTAACCGTAATAATATGAAGACAAACATACCATAAACTTAATCATGAACAAATCTTGAAACATACCTAGATAAGTCATACCTGTCGAGATTGCTTGTAATCTTCTTATGTAAGGCCTTAGCCTCATCTCCCTCTGAAACAGGAACTTCTTCACTAATGCAAGTGACCAATCCATTCTCTTCTAGGATTAACCCAATCCAATTGATTTGCATAAACTAAATCTGGAGCTAGATTAGGGTTTGTTAGAGAAACCCTAAAAATTCAAACTTTGAATTTTAAACTTCTGAAAGGATAGAAAGATGTGCCTTGATGGGCTCATCAAGCTGGTATACTCGGAATTTGAAAACTGCAATGTTTCACCCCTCAAATTTGCCTTTGAAACTTCCAGATTCACTAGAGATGACCCCGAATTAGGGTTTGATAAAGCCCACCCTTATTCCCAATCAAAAGGTTCGATCCAAAGCTCTAAGCTTCTATTTTTCTGAGGAGCTTCCAACTGTGGTCACAGATTTCAAAAATTCCCATTTTTGCAAAAGCCCTAATTTTCCACTTTTCCGATCAAAGTCCCGAACTAGGGTTTGATCAAGCTTGGCCTTCTGCCCAACCAAAAAAATCTGATCTTGGTCTCTAAATTTTTATTTTGATGAGTAGCATCTAGCTGTGGTCTCCAATTACAAAAATTCCAACTTTCTCCGAAACCCTAATTCCCGGAGCCATGAATGAAGGTGCTCAAAAAATAATTATGTTTTGACAGAAATATGCACCTAATTATTTCTAGTGTAACTACGAAACTAAAAATCCACAGGGTCTGAAACTTCTATTTGTGGTAGCCCAACCTGTCATATTTCCAACCCCATAGGTTTGACCTCAAATGGATTCTATGAGTGAGAGTTATGCCAAGTGTCGCAATGTGACCTGTTTCTGGGATAAAACAAGAGACGAACTTGTAGGGCATGCCACGTGTCACTGGTTCAGTTTCGGCCTCTAAAAACATTACCTGAGAAATTATAGTCCATGCACTACCTGTCACTTTTTACGAAATTTCATTTGGATCTTCCTAGCCCATGTTATGACCTTTTCTCCTAGGTCACCTATTTATGACTCATATCTGGAAGAGGAAAAATCCCTAGATTGTACAGATCATAAAACACAAAGTACAATGAATTAGAAGTTGTCCTTTGGACACAAGGTACATGGTGATCTTATATTTGACCTGTAAAAGTTTCAGATCCGAAAAGTTCTCCAAAGTGGATTTATAGCGAAAGTACTATGATGAATGGTTTTTGCTATATCAAGCCCTAGCATCGCAAGTGCAACAAGTGTCATACATGCCATATCATGCCTTCTTTTAGGCTAGCTCTGATACCATGTTAATTTTTCAGAATTTACTTCATTCTATCTAGGATATTAACTGAGAGAGCAACATGTACAACATATCTACAACATATGAATCATAGACACAGTAGTGCAAGCACACAAGAGACATAGAGTTTACTTGGGGAAAACCATAAAGGTGAAAAACCCCAATAACTTCCTCAGAGATAGATAGAGCAGTGATACAACCCAAGCATAATAGATAGACATCTCCTAGCAGCAGCTTCTCCTCCTCCACAAGTGCGCCACTCTCCAAAGAGTGTGTGTGAGAATAGAATGATAAAATAGAGTGCCTCCCGCACTCTATTTATACTTGACTTGACTTGCCCAATAACCTTTACTAGGTTGGCCTTAACTTAACCACATAACATAAAGCTGACTGGGCCGACACCCAATAGGGTGGTCTAATAACCCTTTGACCCACATGACTTATACAAGGATGACCCCAACAAGGTGGTCTAATAACCCATCAAGTATAAGTTACGACACTTACAATATAAATGAGGACACTTCTGTATAGAGGAATAATAACATCTCTATAGGAATACAAACACTTCCGTATAGAGGAATAATACCATCTCTATAGGAGTACAATATACATATATGAAATACATTCCGAAGTTACATATACATCAACACTAGACAGTACGGAGAATTCCCAATTGCTTCCTTTGGAGTAATTCGATCTACCCAAAGAGAATTATTGAGTTGTGTGTGCCAATCTCTATGGTGAGAGGATACAGTCTTCTTTAGAGTGTTGATCAAATTTTTGTTTGAAGACTCAACCAACCCATTACCCTGTGGGTAGTAGTTGGTAGAAAATTTGAGTTTCATCTCCTTTTCAAAAGTGTACTCAGTTATGTCAATCGAGGAAAAATAGGATGCATTATCAAAGACTAGGTATTCTGGAGTGCCAAACCGTGAGAGTATCTGACTGTCTAAGAAAGAAATCACTTGGATGGCATTACATTTCTTAAGTGGGACTGCCTCCACCCATCTGGTGAAGTAGTCAGTTGCTATGAGAATGTACATTTTTTGGAGGGATGAGGTAGGATTTATAGGTCCAACAAAATCTAGCCCCTATTGTTGAAATGGAAACTGAATAGTGACTGGTTGCAAAGGAAAAGCAGGTTTCTTGAACTTCCCTGTGCATTTCTGGCATGGTTCACACCTTCTTACATAGGCATAAGCATATTTAAACAACGTAGGCTAGTAATACCTAGCTCTGAGAATCTTATGAGCTATTGTCTCACCCTGAAAATGACCTCCAGTTGGTCCTGCATGAAATTGAAAAAGAATGCAATCAGTCTGGTCCTTTTCAAGACATCTAAGGAAAACACCATCATAATTTTTCCTAAACAGAACTTCATTTATAAACTGATAAGGAGCATCTTTTAATTTCAAATCCCTACATTTCTTAAAGTCCAAGGTTTCAGGGGCAAAACCATGGTACAGAAAAAATTTGATATGGTCATACCATTCCGATGTTGGGGTATCAATAGCATGGACAGAACCTATTGGAGGACCTTCCTCCTGCTCCCATTCAGTTTGTTGATGTACATGATCGTTGGGTTGAGCAGTAAGAAGATAAAGGACTTGTCCTTTGACAATTTTGGCTGGCCTTATTTCCAAATCATACTCCTATAGAGCAGTCATCCAATGGGCCCTTTTTCCTCCCAACTCCTTCTAGATCAACAAATTTATGATAGCCGAATATGGGACAATGACCTTTGTTCAAAATTTTAACAAATAAGGCCTGTAATGTTTGACAGACTTGTAAACTACATCGGCTTGTTTGTCAATTTGAGAATAATTGAGCTTCGCACCTTTGAAGGTTTAACTCATAAAAGAGATTGGAATCTCTGTATCGCCGTCCTATTTCTGTGTCAAAACAACTGCATAGGAAAAATCAGTGGCAAAAGTGTAGAGAATAGAATCTTTATTAAAATATGGGGAGATAAGACTGGGAGCTTCAGCAATGGCCTTACGAATTTCGACAAATGCATCCTTTTGTTCTTGTGACCAGGTGAACTATACATCTTTCTTAACTGAATGCTGTAAAGGTTTAACAATTTGAGCAAAATTAGGTACAAACCTACCTACAAAGTTTATCTTACCCAAGAAGGACTGCATTGCTTTACGCAAACCCGGTAAACCAATTTTTGAAATAGTGTCTGTGCGTTCGGGGTCGATGATCATACCTTCTTTTGAAACAATGAAGCCCAAAATCTTCCCTTCTGTAACTGCAAAAATGGATTTCTTGGGGTTCAAAGAGATGCCAAATTTCCTGCAACATTTGAAAACTTGTTTAAGAGCAAGCAGATGTTCATGTCACTTTTTCGAATATATGGTAATACCATCTAAATAAACCACAACAGAATTATGCATTAAACCTCAGAAAGCTATATCCATAGCTCTCTGAAAAGTGGCTCCTGCATTGATCAAACTAAAGGGCATTCGTCTGTAGGCAAAGGTGCCCCAAGGGGTTCTGAATGTTGTTTTTAATTGGTCATCCGGGGTGACCATAACCTGGTTATACCCCGAAAAACCATCCAGGAGAGAGATCATTTCTGACCCTGCTACTCTTTGGACAATCTGTTCCATGGGTGGAATAGGGTAGTTATCTTTTTCAAAAGCCCCATTCAGATTCCTGAAATCGACGCACAATCGGATTTCACCACTTTTCTTGTGTATAGACACCAAATTGGCTATCCACTGCGTATGCCTCACTAGAAAAATAATTTGGGCTATGAGTAGCTTTTCCAGTTCTTTTTTCACAGAAGGATCTAAACTAGGATGCATTTTCCGCAGTTTATGTTGATATTGTTTCACATCCGGCTTCATGGGTATGTTATGGTAGATGATGCTAGTGTCAAACATTTTCAACTCGTCATTGGTCCAGGAAAAGACATATTTATATTCTTTACACGATTTAATGATAGATCGCCTTTCTTCTAGAGTGCAATCAAGTCCTATATTGATAAAATGAGGTTCTTGCTCGGTCCCTAAATTGACTTGCTTGTAATTAAGGGAATATCTATGTGTTTCACAATTGGTTTTGTGTTTGAATTTGTCTTGCAAATCATAGAACTTCTCCAAATTGATCACAAACTTTGGGATGACATTGAAGGAATCAAAGAGAGACCTTTCATGTTCATCCGCATCCATAGCCATTTCCTGGAATGTATCCCGAGCTGTCAGAAAATCAAGTATCTATTGATCATCACCGCACAATTTCCAGCTTGTCACATTATCTGGTATGGAAGGCCTATACATCAGTTCTATCGAGAATGTTTGAGGAGATAAGCCCTCTGGTGGAATCAATCTTGAAACTGTATTTGCCAACAACTTAGCATCAAAATTCTGAGACCTAGGGACTGAATTAATCTTAAATGCAGTAAAGGAGCTGGTAAGATCTCTTACCAATTTCTGATAATTCAACAAGCGGGGGGACAAGTAGTGTATTTTATTCCTCACCTGTTTCACAATAATTTTTGAATCTCTGAAGCAATGGATTATCTGTACTTTCAAGTCAATAGCTTTCTTAAGCCCCTGTATCAGGGTTTCATACTCAGCCACATTGTTAGTACAATCAAACTCTAATCTGCATGCAATCATGGTTTTTGTCCCTTTTGGATCTATGAGAACACATGCTGCACCAGCTCCATCTTTAGATTTAGAGCCATCAAAAAACAATGTCCAAGTAGTAGGGTCTAATCTAAAATTTGTATTTACATTAAAAACATTATGTACAATGTCTCCTGAGAATGGCATAGAAGCAAGATGAGTTACCTGAGATTCGTTCTGTGCATTCTCCTATGGTGAAATGTTAGCTAGAAAATTCCCGAAGAAGGTGTTAAAGGTAAAATGCTCAATGTGTGTGTTGAAATAACCTACAGGCTCACTTGACTCATTTAAGTCTTTGACTGTCTATTTCATGTAAGGCTCCCTACTGATATTGATTTTGTTTGGCTGCCCATTGTAGGGTAACCACAAATGGGACCAATCAGTAGCAAAATAACCTTTTAGCTTTTCTTACCAGTCTCTACTAAGCCACATACCATATGCTTTTGGAATATCAGCAATGACTATATCAATTGTTTGATGGATCCGAGGATCAACTGATAATGTAATTAAGAAATTTCTGAGTCTCCCTACTATTCTTTGATTTGTCAAGTTGTACTATTTGAGTAGGGAAAGGTTCCCATGTTGCATTCAACTTTCTACAAACATACATAGGCATCACATTTGATGAGGCACCAGAGTGTATCATACAGTTATGTACGTTTCAATTGAAAATCTCAAAAGTAAGCAGAAAAGGAGGTGTCCTTCTGCTACTAGACTTTTGATCGTCTGGTTTAGTGAAAGAGTCAAGGTTATTATTCTACAATTCTCTTGGTTGTTTGACCACCATACTTTTGGGTAAAGTATCCCTCATGGAAGGGATTATCAACAATTCAAACAAAGAGATGTTTTCCTTAACTCTTTTAAGATCTTCAACCAAATTGTACTCTATTTCAAGGATGACTGTATCCTTGTGGGGAACAGTCCTGCCTTTATTAGGAACTGGTGTGGAGGATGAAGGTTCCTAAGGGGGTTGAGGTCTACACCTTGTGTTATAAGGATGTTGAACATTAAACACAGTCTCAGGTTCTTCTTCTTCTTCACACATAGGAAGCTCTGAAAAATAACTCACAGTGTTGATTTGTGAATCCTCATGCTCCTCTTCTTCTTCTTCAGGTAATTGTGGGTCTAGATCAGTTCGATCAATGGGAACCTTAGGGTTGTTTTGAGATTCTGATGCTAGGGGTCTGAAAATAGAATAAATTTCTTCATTCGTTAGGTCTTCTGTTGGATTAGGAGGCAGTGGATTTGGTGGCGATTGATAAGGTCTCCTAAAAGGTGGCCTCATAAAACCTCTATTCTGATTTTGATTTTCATTGTTAGTCTTTTTTAAATCCACCATATCGTTTGATATTTTCTGGATGAAATTTTTCATCTCAGTCATGTCAAATGGATCCTTGTTTTGAGCAGTGGGTTTGGGGACACTCTCATTCCTTTTCCTGGAAGTAGAAGGTTGTTCTTATGCAGTTTCCAGACTGTCCTTCAGACAAAAAATGTCTTTTTCAACTTGTATTGCTTCATCAAAGACTTCCAACAAATCTCCTTTGCGTGCTCGCTTCACCCACATTGAAATAGGAGCAAGTAGGCCTTTTTCATAGTAGGCTACCAACAATTCTTCAGCAAGAAGAAGGTTGGTAGGAATTCTATTCTTCAAATATGAGAACCTTTGATTGAAATCTTTAACCCTTTCTTTCCCTTTGATTTTCATGGAGGATAATTCCAAAATAAGATCTTGTGGTGTTTTGTCATCCCCAAACTTTTGGATAAATAATTTCTCAAACTCATCCCAAGAAACGATAGACCTTGGTGGTAAGGCAAAATACCATGTAGCTGCCTTCCCTTGAAAATTATAAGGAAAGAGTTTGCAGATCACATCCTCATGAATGACACTTCTAAGTCTAATAGCCTGCATGAAGGTTTTAACATGGTCTAGTGCAGGTGACTTGTCATCTGGGTTAAACTTTGGTAACCAGTTCTCAGGGTTTTTGGGTAGTCTATGTTGGTCTCCAAGTACCCATAACGCATCTTGGTCGAGCCATGGTCTGTTTTGGCCTTCACCAGCCATTGGTGGTTCTTCTTCTTCTGATGATGATGAAGAGCTTGAAGAATGTTCACTGTCTAAGGAATACAATGAGGATGAAGGAGGAGATGGTGGAGGTCCATTGGATCGAAGTTTTGGTTGATCTGAGGCTTCCTGAAAAAGTTAATTGAGGTTGTATTCAGGCGAACCTGAATGATCACCTGATTCTCGGTGTGATTTGTTTTGATCAGCTGTCTGTCGACGTTCATTGTTGGGATCAGGTGAGTGTTGGTTTGGTTGATCAATGGTCTGTGTAATCGTGTTTGATTGACCCTCTTGATCACTGGTCTGCAGAGCGTTATCTAAATTGAGAGCTACTAGACCACTGCTTCACTCAATAGCAATTCTTTATTCCAATCTAGTTACACTGTCATGGGACTGGTTCAAAATGTCTTCAAGGAGAATTGATCCTATTGTGGGAGATATGATTACAACATCCCTTCCCACCTGTTTTGTTATAGGTGTAGAAACAGTAGTAGTGACCTGAGTAGGTGTAATAGGAACAACAGTGGATTGTGACTCATTGGATTATTTAGATGTTGAAGCCCTTAATTGGCTTCGAGTTTGAACCATTGAAGTACTTGCTAGAGGAGGCTTCTTAGTGGCTTGTTTAGGCATGTTGTACTAGTTTCCCTCCTTCTAGCGCCATTTGTTGAGGCCTCGGTTGTGCAGGTTAAATGCAAAGGTGCTGGAATGGTTCCAAGGCTCCAAATAGAGGAAGAAAACCCAAGTTGAAAGGCTTCGAAAGACCCTGCGCAAGGGTAGTTCTATCCCCAACCTGTTTTGTATGGTAATCCCCCATGGATATTCGGCCTTTGCTGGAACTCTAAGAGTTGGTGGATTTGACCAATTAGGTTAGTTTTCCAATAAAGGAAAATGAGGGGTGTGAAAAAAAGATAAAACTAAGCTAACCTAACCTATTTTAGAAGAGGAAACTAATCTAAGTTAGTCCTATTCTAAAAGAACGCTTGTTCATGTGCAGATTAACTCTGAGGTGTGATGAATAAGTAAATCTCAACCTTTCACGGAAATGCTTTTAGTTGTTTCACTTATTGACTTAAATCACAATCCATTAATGAAAATTAAAAGACAATAATTCAAGTACTTAAGCCTGTTCACGATAAATATGTAACCACTTTGCTAATTGAAAAATTAACAATGATTATTGTGCTGTGAATCACTTGTAGAAATCAATAAAGAAAGTATTTAAATTCAATAAACTCAATAAAACACTTTCGAGCATAAATCAATCATACAGGGAAACCAATATAATAGATCCATACACTTAAACATATGCAATACATATAATGCACTGTAGATGACAATTTGAAGTATAAATCATAAATTCTCAAAGAAACTTGAGGAATAACAGAAGATAGATCAAAAGATAACTTTACTATATTAAAAGAGGTCTTGTACATAAATTACAAACACCTTTTCTAAACAGAGTATCTCCAGTCCTATCTCCTATTGACTTGCAACTCCAAAATTCCCAACCCTTAGCTACGAGAGGTCTTTCTTTTTAAATAGGAAAAAGCAGCAGAAAAGAAAGATAGAGATTTCCCAAAATAGGGATTACAAAATCGGATCAAACTATCGATCCAAGAAATCTTGCCATTTCTCGTTTTACATGATTTCTGTCACCTCTCAAAATGATTTTCTAAAGATTCGTCCTTTAATCAAAGAGATCTTCACGACACAACAAAAATTCAATCTCAGATTGATGACTATCGACAATAGGTGGTTTGGCTTGTGGAGAGTCTGCCATGGGAACTTCTAGATCAGGAACTATATTCTAAAAAACAGAAAAATCCATTAAAGGATCTACTTTAGAAGAACTCGGTGGGAGATCAGGTTCTTGGTTGATTATAAAATCTCATATAAAATCATCTTCATGGTCAGCAAGTTCCTATGGAATTGTCTTCTCTTTCTCATCAGGGAATTGCATGTAGATAGAGAGAGCCTCAAGATCTTCTTCATCGCTATCGCTACTAAAATCAGGAACACCTGCATCAAAAAGTGGTGACATAGGTTCTTGATATAGTAAGGGATAGAGTTCTTCATCTTTAAAATGGGCATTAGGAGATTCATTACTTGTCTTCATATGAATCTTATTAGATACATTCAGAAGGAGGCTTACAAGATTATCACACATAATTTTTCCCCTTAAAGAATGCAAGGGACGAGCTAAAGGTTTCATGTTTGTTGCTGAATTAAGGCCAACCTATAAGATGACAATAATTGGGTAGGACAAGTGCTAATGATTCAAATTATATGACCAATCCATTTCAATTATCCAAACTGTAATGAAATGAGCGAAGACATGCATTAGTTAGATCTAACCTGTGTGAAAGTAAACAACCAACCGAACTTGGCAGGACTTAAATTGCTTTCAAATGCTCATTATTACAAGTATTTTCACATTAGCAATCAAGAATTCATATTTGTGACCAAAATGGAAATTATGGCTAGAAAGCTGACTGCAAAATGACTCAAACAGGAGCTTCAGTACATAGACTATCAACCCTTTTACAGGTATCAAAACGGATCCGGGTGATTTGATTTAACAGAATAACCGGAACGACCTTTTAGACCAAAAAAAGGTGTAATGATATGGAATATTGAGGAGTCGAAACAATATCAAGAGTGCGTCACATACAAAACCAGAACAATCCAACCCAGATTAACTGAAAACCAATAATAACGTCTTCTGAGCAATCTTTCAACAATAAAAAAAAACCTTTATTTATTGGATTTACCGGATTAAGATGACCGTGTGATCAAAATAAACGAACAACTAGGATTAACTGAAGTAGGACACGGGATCGGGTTCGTGATTTATTCTGAAATCTTATTTAAGAATCCTGAAAGTTGAAACCCGAAAGTGTCGGGTTGCGGGTTTCGGGATTATAAGAAAACAAAAGCGCAGAAGAATTTCCGAAAGCCAAAACCCGAAAGTGTCAGGTTGTGGGTTTCGGAAATGGAAAAATCGCAATCAAAATTTTTTTCCCCAAAGCTGTAACCCGAAAGTTTTGGGTTGCAGGTTTCGGGAACACACAACAGAATCAATCTAAAAAAAAATTCCTGAAAGACGAAATCCGCAACTGCGGGTTTTAGGTTTCAGGATAAAAATTCCTGAAATTATTCACAAAGAGAACCCGCAACCAGCATCTGACGGGTTTCGGGATCCCACAACCTGCAACTGTCAGGTTGCAGGTTTTGAGTTTCCTAAACCCCATGACAAACAAACAAACCCCTGCAACCCGCAATAGTCGGGTTGCGGGTTTCAGGTTGATGGAAGTAAATGATAAAATAATCAAAAAATCAAGCTTCCTTCAAACACAAAACACTTAGAGATGTTTAGATCAAAAGAAAAACACACAAGACAAAAGTATGGGTAAGGGATCTTAGGTATAGAAACCAAAATCTCATATTTGCAAGAAAAATCACCCAACTACCTTCGTGTTTATTACGAATGGGGCTCTCGTGCTTCAACTAAGCATGGGATCTGTTATGGCCACAACACAGCCTTGAAAGAATATGATTTGGAGATCATTCCAACAAAGTTCGTGAAAGGCCAAGGCTTGTTTATGCTGATCGCTCAATCCAATGATCCTGTGCAACAACAGATTGAGTGGGAACTAGAAGAGAGTACAACGACCAGTTCTGTTAATGTTATCACAACTCAAAAGTCTAAATGATATGATGACATTAAATTCTTCCTTACCCATGGGTTTTCTCCTAAAACCTTTGACTTTAAAAAACGCAAAGCTTTAAGGTTAAAATCTACACCGTATCAATTCATAGATGGGGTTTTGTTTAGGAAGAATTATGATGGTGTTTTTCTCAGATGCTTAGAGAAAGAAGAAACTGATAATATTCTTTTGCAATTTCATGCAGGACCTGCGGGGGGGAATTTCTCAGGAGAAGCCACTGCACATAAGATCCCGAGGGTAGGATACTACTGGTCTACTTTGTTCAAAGATGCATATTCATATGACAAAAGATGTGAAGCATGCCATAAGTGTGTTGGGAAAATGAAAAAACATGCCACCTTTCCTTTGCAGCCATTAATAGTTCAGTTTCCATTTCAATAATGAGGACTAGATTTTGTTGGACCCATCAACCCTACTTCCTCCCTACGACACAAGTACATCTTAACATCCACAGACTACTTTATCAGATGGGTAGAGGCAGTTCCCCTCAAACAATGCAATACAAACCAATCGATATCCTTCCTTGAAAGCCAAATAGTCACTAGGTTTGGTACCCCTGAATTTCTAGTATTTGACAATGTGTCTTATTTTTCTTCCATTGATCTTACACAGTATGCCCTTGAAAAAGGGATAAAGTTGAAGTTTTCTGCCAATTACTATGCACAAGGGAATGGACTAGCAGAGTCTTCCAACAAAAACTTGATAACTATCTTGACTAAGATAGTTTCTACTCACCATAAAGATTGGCACACCCAGCTATACAATGCTCTTTGGGAAGACTGGGTCACCCCAAATGCATCCATAAGAAATTCCCCTTACTGTTTAGTTTATGGTAAGGAAGCCATCTTTCCATGGAACCTCATGATCCCTTCACTACAGTTGACACAGTATATACAAGAGGATGATTCTTCCCCACTCTAGCACAGAATTGATATGTTACTCAAGTTGAAAGAAGATAGGGAGAAGTCCAAAAACAAGCTGTATCAACATCAGTAGCTGGTAAAGAGGTGGCCTTATGAGAAGTCCTCATCTGACAGGGAGTTTACTGTGGGGGACTTGGTGTTAAAGTGGGATAATCAACACAAAGACAAGAATGATTACACCAAGTTCTAATGCCTATGGCTAGGAACATTAATTGTTACAAAAAAGCTTGGTCCTAGTACTATCCAGTTGCAGACACCAGAAGGTATCACAGATACCTACCCAGTGAATGTGCAATTGCTCAAAACGTATTTTGTTTGATTGAGCAGATTCACTTATTGTACATAAAGTGTGGTTCGTTTTATTTTCTTCTTTCTTTTCATTTAATTTTTCTTTTGTACAATAGTGTTATTTTCAATAATGCCCACACATTTTGGAAAAGGCTGTTGATCAGTATGTTTCTAGGTTAATTTAGTCAGAAGTTTTGAGGTTAGCGGTGTGAATTGTAATTTCACTTAGCCTGTATCAGAAAATGTTTTTCATAAAATTGAATAGTCAATATTTGCAAAGCCTTGATTGATACCTTCTCACCTTAATTAGTATCTTTATGGATGCTTGTTTGGTTGATTGAAGTTGAGGAAGCAATTTTTTTTTGTAACTTATGTTTCATTAGTGAATGGAAACATATATTCATAGCCTTCTCAGCCTTAACTATTATGGATCCCACTCTGATCACCTTAAAAATAATTCACTTAAATAATTATAGATTGAAAGATGGGGGGTCTTATTGCAATCCATCCCATTATGTTCATAGATGTTTAAGTGGAATGACATCTCCACATGAAACCAAAAAACTTGGGATATGACTTTCAGCTGGTGCTAGAAGGTGGAAGATCCTATCGTAGGTTGGTCCATTCATGATTTGCTAAACATTGGTGAGTAACACTAATGTTATATGGTTACCAAGCCATGGTAGTGTCTTGTAATCTATGCATTAATAAATTTTGTTTTTCTTTGTAAGACAATTCGTTGCATATGAGGATAAAGGGTTATTATCACAAGCCATCCCTACCATGATCATGTGTTTGATTTTGGGCTGAAATTACCACTTATGGTCACCAAGCCATGGTAATTGCTTTTAGTATCAAAAGCTAAAAGACAAGGAGTCTCCTTACTGAGCTAGCTTGTTCAATTTCCAGATCAAGTTTTTGAATGGCATTGCCAACATATGATCACCAAGTCAGGGCAATGGCCTTGTATCAATAGAAGTCTTGTTTGCATATTTTTATTATGTTTTGAAAAGAAAAAGAAAAAAGAATATATATATATATATATATATATAAAGAGAGAAAAAAAGTGAAAACAAAATGTATATATTGTAAGCAATGCATTTGTACATAAATAAATAATTAATAAATTTAAGGTGATTCAATATTTGGCAACCCATAATGGCTCTAAGTTTTCTCTAAGGCTCATCATAAATTGCCTTCCAATGACTGCATGATGGTAAAGGATTCCTATTTACTTATGAGGCTGCTTTGTCATATGAACATCATCATTAAATGGTTTTGGATGGGGATATATCAAACATACAACTAACTTTTCTATTTTTATTGTGTTCTATGATAACATTTTGTTAATTACAGGTTGAAACATCAAGTTTTCTTACATGTCTTCATTGTAATTACATATTTTATTTACAAAGATAATTGGTTCATCCCAGCTAGTCGCCATTTGTTGTAGGTACAACAGATCCCATGTTTTCTTGAAAAAATGGGATCCCCAAATTTTTTATATGCAAAGGTAATGATTAAATTCCATGATTATTTTGGGGTTTTTCATCATGCTTTATTAATTTTCTATGATTTGATTCAGTCACTAATTTTCCCTTTGAAAAATTCCATTGATTTTGTATGTTTTGTGAGTTGCGGAAGGCTTTGATTTTCCCAAAAAGTTAACTCTTTCTACAACCTGCAATCCGCAATCCACAATGCGGATTGTGGAAGCTTGGTTTTTTGGTTTTGAAACATTTTTCGTTCCGTAACCCGCAACCCGCAAATTGCGGGTTGCAAATGTGCAATTGGTGTTCCAATAATTGTGGTTGTTTGAACCTGCAACCCGCAAACCACAATGTGGATTGCGGGAACACCTTTTAATTAGTTTTGCGCTTTGCATTTCCGCAAACTGCAACCCGCATTTGCGGATTGTAGATTGCAGAAAGTGTTTAAATAATAAGTTCGCGTCTTGCATTTCCGCAACCCGCAATTGTGGATTGCGGAAAATTCTGGGTTGTTAATGTTTAGATTTGCGATCCCACAACCCGCAACCCTCAATTGCAGATTGCGGATTGCAGGAAGGATGTATATATTTTCAAAATAAATGCTTGCAACTTTATTCTGCATCCTGCATGGTTAATATTATCCGTTGATTCACCTTGATCCTGTGGTTGATTTTGGATTGTTTTGGGTGAAAACATGAAGTTGGGAAACAATTTTGTCTTGTTTTTGACAAACAAAACTGCTAAATTTTATGTCTTTCAACTTCGACCTTTTCAAATCCATATCTCCCTTAGGAATTTCAACTTGAAGTAAACACAAAGGTTTTAGAGAATTGAATTAGATTTCTACTCGTATTTTTTTTTTTTATGGCCATATCGTGGGACAAATTTGTTGTCAACCAACGGCATATACTTGAAACTTTTAGGTATGGATAATGAGTGACCTGTGTTGACAACGGTGTTTTGATAGATGGTTATTCATTTGAGGGAAACAAACTGTAGGCTCATAATCTACACACACTAAACTTGATCATGTACTATATTTTGAGCTTTTTAAGACTTGGGAGCTATTTCTTATTATTTATCAAAACATCATATGTCCAGAAAATGGTGCATTATTGGCACATGTTTTTGTCTTCGCATTTTCTTTCAAATGTGACTCTTATTGGAAAAACTAAAAGTACCCTTTTGAAGAGGATGAGCCAATTATGATATCTATGGAATTTCAAATTTTTTGGTGTTGTCTTTGTTATGATATTGAATTTTCATTTTGTGTGATTTTCAGAGTAATAAAATTCTTAAGGGATAAGGTTTAGAAAAAAATTATTAATAAATAGAAATTCAAATCGAAATGAAGCAATTATTATATATTTGGAAACTAGGTTCAGAGATGAATCCATTTATAATAAGTCTAACAAATAATACTTAAATTTTGCAGGGGTTTGGGCTTGCTGAAGTTGTAGGTTCCAGAAAGATGCCAGACATTTTCACAGGTTTTGTTGACCATAAACTCTCGGCCGAAAAAATACCTTCCAAACTCTCATCGTAGAGTTTAGTTCAAACTCTCGTCCAAGAGTTTTTTTGAAAATACAACACAACGATTGTTTCAAACTCTCGGCCTAAAGTTTGAAATCTCAAAACTCTCATCCTAGAGTTTTTTAAACTCTCGACCGAGAGTTTGAGGTTGACTTCTTTTCCCCTGTTCATCTATGTGCCCTCTTTGTTTTTCACTCTGTTGTTATGGAATTGTTTCCCAGCTTCGCGTTTTCACACTTTTGATTTGGATAACTATGTCGGTTTTCCGTTTGTCTTCACCATTTTCCGATTTGCAATCAGGTTTTAAACCACGATTTTCACTTGCAGCCAAACACGTACTGGTGATCATTGGTTCGACTAATTCACGGCTGATCGAATGTTGAGATTTGACATTAAATCATACGTGATTTAATGCAAATCTTATCCTATCTTAACCCATTTTTTGTCGACACATGCTATGGGTTATTTCAATACAGAAGTGATAATTGCAAGTTCCTGAACGTAAGATTTCAATCATGGAAATTCATTATGCTCAGTCATTCCTAGAATCTTTATTGTTTTCCTTTACATATAGACACCACCATGGGAAATTTGTTGGTCATCATATTGTAATAGAGAAGTTTTGTTAGTTAATTTTCATAATTTTTCCTTCTTCCAGTTTGATAGGAACCCATGTCAACCCTTCTATTTACTTTGTTAGTATATTGTTGTTGGACGCATATGCTTTGTAAGCCATCCCGTAGTATTTGTTGAGCCATAGTTTGTATTATTGTTGTTGGACACATATGCTTTGTAAGTCGTCCCGTAGTAATTGTTGATCCATATTTTGTATTGGCCCATGGTTTGTATTGACACATGGTATTGACCCACGGTATTGGCCCCTAGACTTAGTATATAAGTTTGTGTTGAGACCAATGCAGGTACCGTGAAGTTATTTGTATTGAGCTTGCTCAAAGGAGTTGCCCCCTTGAAGTGGCCTGCGATCAATATAAAAGTGATTCTAAGTTCTGTTATTTCTTATATCTTGTGTGTTTTCATTAATTAAATATTGCAGGCTCGTCACATATGGTATCAGAGCACTTTCTTGGGCTCGTTGGGTGGAATTTCTGCCATAAATATTTTTTCGCATCTGTTGCAACTTTGGATTTAGGAATAATCCCTATCCGCTTAACTGTGGGAAGTACTTGGGCATAAGCCCTAAAACTCATTGTGAGGAGTACCACAAGAACGCCAAAGTAGCTGGCCCAATGAGAAGACCTTCCAGCGAAAAAGGCAACGACCCCTACCTAATTGACTAGTTTCCACCTGTGAGGTAAACCAAGAGTTGGCGGTTGTGGCAAAGCAGTTATTAGTTTTACTTGAGCCATGGAGTGAGGGGTATTGCCCCAATACGCAAGCCGTCAGACAGCATTGGTGGTCGAGTGAAACCCCTGAACTGTTAGGAAGCCGCACATACCTGGGGTCCATATCTCGCTTTTCAGCTAAACTATTGCCGATCACTGCTACACTGTTTCAAATCCATCCATTTTAGATCCATTCTGAAAGTCGTTCCAGATACAACCGTTTTAGATCTATTTTAGATCCAGCCATTTTAGATCCATTCTGAAAGCTGTTCCATATCCAGCCTTTTCAGGTCTCGTCGTTTTAGATCCATTCTGACAGTCGTTCTAGATCTAGCTATTTTAGATCCATTTTGACAGCCATTCCAGATCCAGCCGTTTCAAATCTATTTCAGATTCAGCCATTTTTTCTCCATATCTCCCTTGTTTTCACTTTGTTTCCCTTGAAACTTCCCTGGAACCCTTGTAATCCCATTTTGCATATTTCATTCCTGAGGACCATATCCCAAATTTCACTTCCAAAAGCCCAAAATCCCACATTTGTCTATTTTTAGGGTTTTCCATAACTTCCTTAGATTTTACCCGATCACCTTCAAATTTTACCAGAGAGTTCCTTTCCTAATTCTATCTCTTTGTCCCTCTTTGCCAAATTTTTCCATTCTTTCACCCCGCTTCTGAAATACTCCTTTTCTGCTTCCCTATCCCTTCAATAGTGTCCAAAACCTAGTCAAACCCCAATTACCCATCTGAGTTTTTCCCAAAACAAAATTTTCCTTTACTAAACAAGTTTTTTTTGTGTTTTTCTATCCATTCCCCCCCCCAAAAAAAAACTCCTGGTTATGGTTGTCATCCGCGCAGGAGCAAAAACCATGGAGGAAGCACTTGTAGCCATCCAAACCAAACTCCAAGATCTGGATGAAAATTTTCTTAGCCTCTGTCTTCAGCATTCAACCATGAACAATAACTGACAACCAGAATCTTCTGCAGCTAATGGGTTCTCTTCTTCCAACACTTTCCGTGATCCGAAGCTTGAATTTCCTCGCTTCAATGGTACTGATCCAATTGGATGGATCTATTGTGTAGAATAGTATTTAGTCTGCATAATACTTTTGATGTCCAAAAAGTTTCACTTCCATCCTTTCATTTGGAACAAGAAGCCCTTCAATGCTACCATTGGTACATCAAGGCTCGTGACGAGCCAAAATGGACAGATTTTTGCCAACTCCTTTTGCAATGATTTGGTCCTAGTGCTTTTGATGACTTCACCAGAGCACTCACTAAACTTCGTCAAATTGGCACTATGAGAGAGTATCAGACAAAATTTGAGAAACTAGCCAACCACACAGAAGGATTGTCTGATGACTTCTACAAGAGTTGTTTTATCAGTGGTCTTAAGGATGAAATCCGCCCAGAGGTCAAAATGTTACGTCTCAACACAATGATGGAAGCCTTGGGGTTGCATAAGTCGGAAGAAGACAATATTGCTTCCCAACAACGCTACAAACCCACTTTTGTTACCTTCCAAAATATGGGTTCTCAATGACCTCCCATCCTGCCAGCTCCTCGATCAACTCCTATCAAGCATTTGTCTGAAACAGATATGCAGTCACGCAGAGAAAAAGGGCTTTGTTATAATTGCGATGAAAAATTCACTCGGGGACATAGATGTGTTCAACAAAAGCTTTATCTCTTGGATGTGGATTCTCCAACCGCCTCTAAAGTTGGTGAAGAGGCTCCATATACACTAGATGATCAGGTCGACATTCAGGAGCTGCCTATTGACCTTCCATCTCAAGACGACCACCTAGAGATATATCTCCATGCTTTATCCAGCGTCACCACCCCCCAAACAATGCGGGTGAGGGGTTACTTCAAGGAGCTTCCTCTTACAATACTCATTGATTCTAGAAGCACTCATAACTTCATTGACCCTCGGATCGCCAAACAGGCTGATTGCTTTTCCCATCCTTGCTCCATCTTTGAAGTCATGGTTGCCAATGGGGACACCTTACCTTTCAAGGGGAAGTGTCACATTGTGCATATCTCTATTGAAGATTATAACCTACGCTATGACATGTTTTCCTTGTCCCTAGGTGGATGTGATGTGGTTTTGGGCATTCAATGGTTAGGCACACTTGGCCCCATCTTATGGGATTTTGCTGAACTTTGGATGCAGTTTTCAGTCAATGGGACACAACACAAATTTATGGGATTACAACAAGGGTCTCTTCACATCATTAGTTCACATCGCCTAGAAAAAATCCTTAAGAAGAATTCACATGGTGTCATCACTCAGCTCCATTCCATTCAGATAAAACCAGCAACATCTCCACTACTTCCTTGGATAGATATGCAGGTGTCTTTGTTGCACCAGTGGGATTGCCACCTTCAAGAGACCTTTCTGGTAATCATTTAGCCGCATGTACATCTCAGCAGAAAATGATGGCTATTTTGCATTTAGTACAAAAGTGGCAGCCATCCCTATTAGGAAAATATGTCTGCCTCGAGACTGCTCTCCAGAGTCTGGAACATTTTCTGGAACAATGGGTCTCCTCACCAGCACACTGAAAATGGGTTATCCAACTCATGGGTTATGACTATGCCATCACTTACAAGAAGGGTAAGGATAATATGGTGGTAGATGCTCCTTCTCGCCAATTTGATGACCCAGTTTCTCTTACATCTATTTCTCTTCTTGTTCCAAATTGGTTGCAATCTGTTCAACAGGGCTATCTCTTCTATGAACTCCATGCTTCTTGATCATCAGGGCACTATGGGTTTCTCAAAACCTATGACCAGGAACAATGTAACTTCTTTTGGAAGGGACTAAAAATTAAAATTCACTAGACGGTGGTTGAGTGTGATACTTGCCAGGTCAACAAGGGTGAAACGACACTCCTTTCGAGACTGCTTGAACCCTTGCCCATCCCTACATAGATGTGGAAAGCTACTTCTATGGATTTCCTAGAAGCGCTCCAATGGTACAATACCACATCTAAAATGACACCATATGAAGCATTTTATGGATAGGCACCGCCATTTCTTCTTCAATACACACTCGACGGCTCCCTATTTCAGGAAATTGACTCCGTTCTTTGAAATCGCGATCAGATTCTTCTCATTATGGACGACAATCTTCACATGGCAAGAATTCGATTGAAACAACAAGCCGATCAACACCATTCTAAGCACACTTTTCACACAGTTGATATGGTCCTTCTTCATCTACAGCCTTCCAAGCAATCCTCCCTAAAACTCAACAGGTGTCAGTGGGCCGGAATGCAACCCGAGGATGCTATAGGGGGACCACTCCTTCAGATTCTGCATCAATTTCCACATCTAAAGCTTTGAGGACAAAGCTTTTTTTAAGGGAGAGGGGATGTTAGGAACCCATGTCAACCCTTCAATTTACTTTGTTAGTATATTGTTTTGGACACATATGCTTTGTAAGCCGTCCCGTAGTATTTGTTGATCCATAGTTTGTATTATTGTTGTTGGACGCATATGCTTTGTAAGTCATCCCATAGTAATTGTTGATCCATATTTTGTATTGGCCCATGGCTTGTATTGACACATGGTATTGACCCATGGTAGTGGCACCTAGACTTAGTATGTAAGTTTGTGTTGAGACCAATGAAGGTACCGTGAAGTTATTTGTATTGAGCTTGCTCAAAGGAGGTTTCCCCCTCAAAGTGGCCTGCGATCAATATAAAAGTGATTCTGAGTTCTTTAATTTCTACTATCTTGTGTGTTTTCATTAATTAAATATTGCAGGTTCATCACACAGTTATACTATGAGCAATATGCAGAGAGATCACAAATCTTTGGTCAGATTGTGTGAAGAGAAAGAACTTCAGGCTCTTCTATACTAAGAACCTGTGTCACCACCTTTTGATGCGGGTATTCTAGATGAAAGCAGTGGTAGTGAAGAAGAGAACTTTGAGATTCAATCCATCTACATACGGCTCCCTCAGAGGAAGAGAAGGAAGATAACTGAAAAGCCAGTTGATCTAGATGATACCATTATCCAACATTATATAATCAATGAAGTACCTATCACTCCATCAATCCCTTCGAAAGAGGAACAAGTGGCCGAATTTTTCAGTTTTCAAGGACATTGTTGATCATCGTGAATCTTCTAAGAAAGATCTTTTAGTTCCCTTCTTATCCATCATAGACAACTAGTAGACTATGGTTAACCTCCACAGTTTGTTGCGGGATGTGTCCCTAAAATTGTGTGATGAGAATCTCTTGAAATTTTGTGAAATATTCGGTATTAATCATTATCTACGATAATATGCTTAGTTTAATTGATTTTGTAAATCCCTGTTTTCATGGGATGGATATCCTTTGTAAATATCTTTGTAATTATTATTTAAAGGGTAGAGGTCTCGTGGGGAAAGGGGGGGATATAATCGCCAGAGAAGGACTGGAGAAACGTTGATTCACTTGTGATCTTGTAATTTTTTGCAGACCGATGAATCAAAGTTAATTTCTTTTGGCATCTTCTTTGTTTATGTTATCAAATTTCTTTGATGATATATGATTTCTTCACCTTAATTATCAATGAATACTATTGATTTTGCAATGAATCATTAATGCTTTGATCTATAATTTGGATTTTTCTTAATTCATGGTCTTTGTGTATTTATGTTTTAATTGAATTTATTTAATTAAAATCTTGATCTATTTCTGCAAATGATTCACATAAATTATTAAGTTCATGTTAATTTTTCAATTAGCATAAGAGCAACAGGATAACCTTGTGTATGCTTAATCTTTAAAAACTATTATCAGTTAATTTTTATCGCCTGATTGTATTTTGAAGTAATAAGTAATGATCCATTTTTTCATTTCTGTTGAGTTGGTGAAATCACTTATTAAAACTCAAAACAGGTTATCTTGCACACAAACAATACACTTCCTTTAGATTAGATCTGACTTAGTTTAGATTTCCTTTTAAGGTAGATTTTTTCTAGGTTTAGATCCTTTTTAGAGTTAGGACACTTTGATCTTCCCTCACAGGAAGACTGGTCCTTTGGGATCAAACCCCATAAGTGTGAGCGGAGGCCTTTGTATCCGTGGTATTTAACTGCACCAAATAGGTTGGGGATAGAACTTCCCTTGCGCAGAGACTTTTGAAGCCTTTCAGTCTGGGTTTTCACCCTCTATTGTTAGCTTTAGAACCCATTCTAGTAGCCTACACATCAAAGGCTTCAACAAAAATATAGGTGCATGATTGGTTGTACTCGACACCCAATTTGTTGTGTTGCTTCTTGACAACCGAGTGTGATTCAATCGACACTTCATAATAGGTAAACGAGGAAAATGACTACAAAATGCTAACCATCAAAATTGAATTTCTTCAACAAGATCTAGAATGTGCTCTCCACGAAATTAAAAATCTATATATAAAAAAAAAATTGATAATTCAAGAGGGGGTAATTTTCTTAAAGATTTTGTTGATTGCACTGACAACACATAATTGAACTAGAAGTAAAATTTGAATTACTAGATAAATGGGTGAATGATATTTTAATACTTCATGATAAGAAAGATGAGATGATAAAATCATTACAACAAGACTTATTGGAAAAGGAAAATGTGTTGTTGGCACTCGAACATGAAGTGAAAAATTTGAACTAGGAAAAAGTGGTGTGGAATGCAATTTGTGACACAAGTGATTTGCTTCCAAAGATTGATGTTCATGTGATAGTGAGACTTTTTTTGATACTGATAATGATTATGTACATGTATCTCTCTCATGTTATGAGACTTAGAGAAATGGCCTTGGTGATATGTATGAAAGTGAAACTCATATTTAAGATGGTGATTTTGTCAATATTTTTGAAGATGAACTTGATAACGCAGATGGTGAAAATGGTTGTTTTGAAAAACATATAGAGGGAATTGTGTCCAAACTCATAAATAAAGTGGGCTTTGGTGGAAAAGGATTAGGAAAGAATGGTCAAAGAATCCATAAAGCCATAAAGATATGTATAAGGACAAGAAATGAATGCCTTGGTTATGAAGGAAACAAAAGGAATAGTGACATCAGATTTATAAAAGCAAAAACATTAATTTAGAAGGTGAAATATATATAGTTAGGAGTAGTAATAATGAACTAAGAGAAAAGGTGGTAGCAACAAAACAAGTGCATAAGTAGAAGCATAAGCATACGTAGGAAAATGTTGTAGTCGTTACGGTAGAACAAGTCATGTAAAATATTTTTTTGGGAACTTGCATCCTTGAAATATATATTATTTTACCAATCATGATAATCACAAATGTTTGAATAGAGAAATATCAAAGCCTCATATAAAAGTACAGTGTAGTTGGGTCGATGTGAAATAATGAAAAAAAGTTACTTCTATGTTGAAAGGATTCTACAAATTGAAATGTTCTAATGTACCACATCTGTCACATAAAAAGCTCCATGATTTAGTTACTCTTCAAAATTAAAGTTTTTATTTAGAAGAAATTGAAAGAGTAACATGTTTAGTAAAGAGTTATAAGTCTATTCTACTTAATTCATTTATCTAAGTAAATCAAACCATGAGTCATTTTCTTGAACTGGTTGATGGTAAATCAAAACCACCTCTAATGGTTAAGGGTAAACAAAAACCGTGGATATGTGGTAAGAAAAAACTGCTAGATATGTTGTACTGCTCACAGGTAAGCTGAATGAAACCCCATTATATGGTTAAGGGTTAGTTGAAGAAAACCTTGATATGAAGATGAATGTAACATCCCAAAAAAATCACAAAAATTTAAAATTTTTCGACATAACAATTAATGCCTATTCAAACTGTGCGGAATATAGTAATGCATAAAGATTGTCTTGTTGTACTAATTACCATGCTGGTTTATAGTATAAGATTTGCGACTCGATGATTTAAGTTTTTGTCTTGATGTTATTCATACTCAGCTGTACTATTACAAAAATTCTATTGCTGCTGTTATGATTAATGATTTAACTATTTTGACTAATGTGCTTTTCTTGATGATGAAGGGGTCCTACAGACGCCTCGAGGCTTACTTAGCATTCATGCTAAAGCAATGTGAATTCGTACATGTGGAAGTTTACAGGTAAGGATTAAAGTTCGCGACAAGTGACCAAACAGTTTTTCAGTAATCTCCTTTGTAATAAATGTTTTGAGAGATAAGACATTGAGCACTCTACCAGGTGAGAAACTTTGGTTAAAAACTAAAACCTTCAAGATAACGATATATGGATATGATTGTTGATGCAAACAGTGCGTCTTATTTATATGTAATCTATAAGTTTGTATTCGATTCTAGAGAATGTCTGTATCGATCAAGACTTTGTTCTATACTCAGAAATATATGTGCTCTTCATTTTAATTTCATGAGGGACTGGGATATATGTCTAATTCTTATCTCAATGGTAGATCTTAGAAATTCTATGTACCATTGATTTTAATATTGTGTCTAGGAACTATATGTTATAATAGTATTTCAATTCTATGTGATCATACGATTTATTTAGTGTTACATTCAATACACTATACAATAGCATGTATATGTGTGCAATTCATTATATTATCCATATAATCTATTGCTATGTGTATGAAATATTAACAAACTCCTATATATATAAAAAATTATGTGATATTATGTGATATGTGTTGTGTGCATTTCACGTGACCCTATGTGATACTATACAAAACCCTAGGAACACTACTATGTGCATTTTACCATGCCATATGATATTGCTACAAGTCATATAACACGACTTACCATATAACATGTTCATTGTAATTAAAACTATGATTTGAACGTTACAATGTCACAGGTTTGCAGATATTAACACTGCCTATGCATTGAATGCACACATCTACCGAGATATTGGAGTTCCACCGTGGATGGTGTAGTGAGCTTGATCACATGGTAGTATCGTGGTGTTTACAGTTCTGTGATGAGTTGTAATTAACAATGGTTTGATTGTTAACAAGCCGGCTCCTTCGTGGTAGTAGTAATGATAGCTAATTTAATGGGGTTGGTTTGCTTGGTGTTTGTGAAGCTGCCTCGGTGATCTCCACCATTGATCTGGCAGGGTTTTGATGGATGAGGGTTAAACCCTACCTCCATTACGTTCAATGTGTTTATTGTTCCTTGGAATTCGGTGGTAGTGGCTTCTACGTTTTGGCTGACAGGATGAGGATCTTTAGGGTTTCATTTTTGCAATGTCGAGGCATATTTCCTGTGTTTTGAACCCGTGACCTATAGATGGTTCAAGAGCCAAGTCTTTCACTGTGATAACTTGCCACGGTTGGCAGCTTAGAGTTTTTTTCTTGGGGTGATTCGAAACTCAAACCTATTGAGAGTTTTCTTTTTAGAGCAGGGTTCATGTGCAACTTATAGTTGCAGCGTTGTTTTAATGGTTCGATATGAGAGGGCAAGTCCTCGCAAGGGTTGATAGAGGTCTCGGCATTTTATAACTGTTCAAAGGTAGTGAACTCATGTTGTTTCCTTCTGTCTTGGAATTTGACTATCGTCCATGGAGTATTGGTTGCAGTTGCACTTGTCTGGCGTTGCTCCTCTGTGCTAATCATTAAAAAGGTAATTTGCTTTGAAAAATTTCTAGTATCTTCCATACTCAAATGTTAATATAGTATTAGTTTTTTTTATCGATTCTGAAATCATTCTTTTCTAAAGAAAACTCGTTTTTAACCACAACTTCCGTGTAAATGCACGTGCAGAGGTTCGGTGGCTTCTCCAATCTGGTTGTTGATAGTTGGCTACTGCTACCGTCTGGTAAGCCTCGAAGGTTTCCTTGTAACTCTGGTTAAATGGAAGTGATGGCCTTCAAATGTGTATTCCGTGGTCTTCATGTTTATCTATGATAAATGGTATTTTGTCTATTAGGGTTTGTAAAGAAAAATGTATTAGATTGGGGAGGATAGTACCTCGACCCAAATGGTACGAGCCTTGTTGATTTTGATTTGTATTGCATGAACCCTATCATTTTTTATTTGTAACAGTCGTGGGGAAATTGTTCTTATCCATAGACTTGGATAATGTAAAATTCATGAGTTTCAATGAACGATGGTAGATGTTTGAAATCTATGGAAAGGATTCATCCTATGTGTAGTTCGTTGATGTTATATACACTACAGTTTTTATTCTATAAGAAATTCGAGGGTAGGGTTTGACTTTGTTTACAATTTATTGTTTCGATTTTGCTCCTCATTAAGATCTATAGGAAATGAATACAATTTATGTGTTCAAATTTCTGGCAATAGAATATGTGGTTGACGTTATGTTTATGAACTTTTTAAATGTTGGTCGTGAGCTGAGAGTTGATGATACTATGAAGAAGAAACGAAATCTTAAGTTTGGAAACCTGTTGTGATGTTGAAGCCATAACTCGGTTCTGTCTGGAATATAATGATATTCTTTCATGTTTTTGTTGCTATCGTTCAACGATAAACTTAATAGTTTGAAGGTTTGGCTTGGGAGTGAAATGTATAAAACCCTAGGTTTGAAACATAAAACTTATGTTGTATGACAAGAAAAATGTTTGCTATACTTGAAATAATATATAGCATAGTAGTAGGTAATTCTGTGCATGAAGAAATTGATGTTTATTACTGTGCACTATTTTCAAAAGGGAAAATAATAATAATAATATGCTGTATGCTGAGATTAAATCTGCAATCTGTTATGATGTAAACTACTGTGACACAGATAGATAATTCTTATACTTTAAAAGGGGAAACTACTGTTTAAGACATAATATAATTATAGAATGAAGAAAACATTACTGTGAATTCTGAAAAACAATTATCGGTACAGAAAATGATAAGGAAGACACTGATATATGTAAACATAGAAATTTAACAGTAAATAGAAACTTAAGAAAATATAACATTTTCATCTTCTCAATAACATGGCTATTTTTCCTATCATTTATCTATCTAACTTAATTTATCTCTGTACTAGAGTATGATGCAGATCCACTTCCATGGGGAAAAATGCAGAGACTATTTTATTCAATCAAAATCATTTCTATACAGAATCTTAATTTACTCAGAAACTGAAATAATTGCATTTGTTTAAATAAAATTATAAAATAAAATAGTAATTTTATTTCAGACAGAAACTTTAAAATGTATGAAGATAGAAAAGATAATGGAACCTATAGATGAAGATAGGGCTTACAAACACCCAAGGAGGCCTGTTCCTCCCAACCTATTCCAGAAGAAGCAGCCAAACTGCTGGCTTCTTGTGAACCCCCGAACCTGATTACTAAACCGCTAAGTAGATGGAATCTGTGTAGAAGCAAGGCACTCAATATGCCTTCAGCACTCAACATCAAACTCCTAAATTCAAAACATGCCTCTAGCACTCACCATCAAACTCCTGAAACTCAATAAAGTTTTGTAGACTTACAACATGATCAACAACTTAGAATATCCCCTCATCAAATCTCTTGGGTGCAAACACAGCAAAACCCCAAGGTAAATTTCCTCGTCAGGAAAAGTGATGAACCTCAGTTCATAATTTGATGGCTATTATATAGACTGCCTAGGTCTTTAGTGGTCAGTTTGGAATAAATGAGCCTCAAGCTCCAGTCCCATCTTTCAGGGCACTATGATCACATTTCAAGGGAGTTGTCCCATACCAACAGCTAGTTAGTTGCATCATGATGCTACCACTTGTCCATTTCCTTCTACCCCAGATTCCATTCCACCTAGTGGGTCAGTAACCACTCTTTCAACAATCCTCTTAGGTGTTTGTCTCCTATTTTATTTATTAAATAATAAAATATTGTGCAAATTACAGTCATCCTTGGACACCTGTCCAACATAAAACTTTACAATAAAAGTTAACATAATGTTTCCAACATAAAATGTCTTTCAGCAAAAAGGGTATGTTACAATGAAATAGTTCAGATGATTGACTCAAGATCCAAGCTTATCAAAGAAGGTAACAAAATATGAAGATAAGAATGTGACAAAATCTGAAGATGCATATTATAGAAGACTGGAGATGAAAGAAAGTACGATATCCAAATTGAATCACAAGTATTTATTAACGAGGAGTATGAAGGAATAATTCATACTTGTGATAATTCAATGGTGATGTTATAATCTATGATAATGAATATAATGCACAATATATATATATGGTTAAAAGAAGAGGACAAAGAGAAAAGTTAGGGATGATGATATCATGAAGATTGCTTGAGATATTTATGGACATACTCATGGAAGATATTGTGGATATAGTTATGGATATGGTTGAACAAACATTCCTATTATGATATGGTTGTTATGCTTACCTATTATTCTATAAGGGACTTCGTTGTACTCTATTGTGTCATAAAAGAATTATATATCAATATAATTTAAGGTTGCATGCCATTTTTGTTCTTTTATGCATAATTGTGTAATTGATGCTCTATATTAACCTAGCATGTGGTATCAGAGCTAAGGTAGAAAAATCATATTAGGTTTATTCTATGTGATTTGAGGACCTCACATGACCACATTGGAGAACATTTTTTCCCTATCGTAGGTTGAAAGGTTTCTCAAATATGTTACTTTGAATATTGCTAGCTTTTATAGTTATATGAAAATAATACACAAGGTTTTGGATTAGTAAAGGCTATATTGTGAAAGATGAAGATCAATGACCTTGATCAAAGGAATTTGATTACGATAGACAGAGGTGGTTGAAATATTAACTAAATGAATGACTTTGCTTGGCATTGTGTTCGGGAGTTGGAATTTGAATGCAGTTCTTCTTGCTTCTTGGTAAAAGGGCATTTTCTACAAGAAAACATAAAATTTTAGACTAATTTCTAGGTCCATTTTTTTAGAATATGGATTGGTATACAATTGAGGTGGTGTGAATGCTCTGGAAATTATGGACTACAGTTGCCAACATTGCTAAATTAGCCAATATGGATTTACGCTAGAAATTTGTACCCATCTTTATTCTTCTCTCTTTTTTCACTTCTTGCAATTTCAATCATCCTTTGGGTTTTGCCAATGTTGATAGCAGCATGAACACCTAGATCTATACTGTTATTCACTAGGAGGCACAAGATTTACTTGGAAACACAATCTTGACATGTAGGTAGTAGTTTTTTTTGCAATAGTGAACAAGAAGGTTTGATGCTCAAATTTGAAGAGAATGGGGAGAGTTTTGAAAATCACAAAAATAGAAAATTACACACAGAGACATAGCAAGAGAAAAATTCTATTCTCTATTTTTATCTTCCCCACCCTTTAACAAGTAATATCATATATATATATATATATGATTGGTTTTCATACCTTTCCTATTTGATGACACATTAACACAACACTATATGATTGGTCTGATACTCTATCGAACTTTATCTGTTGTACTTTGCCTCCCATATACCTTGGCTTCTTTGTAACAACCCTCATATACAAATATAGGGAATATTTAATATAATAAATATAATGTAATATAATATAATGCAAGATAATAAAAAGAAACATGAAAAAGAAGTAACAGAACACAAATTTTGCATAAAGAAAGAAATTAAATAAGAAATTAAGAAATTTGGAGAAGGAGGAGATAAAAGGAGGAGAAGAAGTGAAGAGAGGGGTTTTTTTTGTCTTTCGGCATTTCGAAGAGGAGATCCAGAGGAGAGGAAAGCAAGATAGCACTGGCATAGGGTTAATTGTTGGGGGCTCGGGGGCCTCATCCGTTGGCTGGGCGTTGGTTGGGTGGAGAGTCGTCCCCCCACCTTCAATTGCTCTATTGGAGCTATCAAGGTAATGGTAGCTGCTAGGTCATCTAACCAGGTATGGATCCTTAATTTTCATAGCATATTTTTCTATTCTTATTGATTAGATCCACTTTCTTTGTCATATTTTCTATGCATGTTGTTCTTGTTTATTTCTGGATTTTATAAGATTTTACATGTTATCAGATTCTTGTGTTGGTTCAGAGATCTATCTGCATGCATATTTAATATTAATTGTTATTTAGTGGCTTTTATGAAGTTTAGGGTTCTTATATTTGGTATCAGAGCAAGGTTCAAACCCTCAAGACCTATGGGATTTTCTTAGTAAAGCTAAATTTTATAGTTGCTCAAACTGGTAAAATCTATGGATGTACCTTCAAATCTAGAACTCTTTTAATATCTACAGGTTTGCATGTTAAATCTACTAGCTTGTACAAAGAAAAAAACTTGAATTGAGACCTAAAAATGGGTATCTCTGTAAAATTTAAAGACTAAGATTGAAATCAGGTTAATGGGTGCTGGGATTTGAACCAAGATCTCTTGTTACAACAGGATCCTTAATTAGGCTACACCCATAAGTATGCGCTCCCTCGAGACACATAAGCTACCAAAAATTGTGGTGAGGTTGGATTTAGCTAAATCCAGTGACTAGTTGAATTGGATATTCATTAGGTTGTTGTCACATACCCCCATCGTACAAGATAGAACTGATCCTCGATCCACGAGAGTTCTAGATCTTTTCTCAACCCTGCAAACAATATATAAAAAAATCCTTAGGTACACTCAGACCCCAAACAATGCAATGGTGTGCAGTCTTTACAAATATTATCAGGTCAATGAAATAACCTTGAACTACATCTGCAAATTCGCTTGCATAATGTTTTACCTATTCGTTGAAACACAAAGGTCTCTCGGCAAACAGGAAAATTCACATCAAGAAAAATCAACTCTAAGAAGAATTTAAACCTTCAGATTTCGAGTCTCTGTATACAATCAAGATTTGAGAGGGTACATGCCTTCTCCATGCCCGGGGAAAGAAATTTGATACCAGAATCAGGGATCTATACAAAAGTCTAAACTCAAATCACTACGGCCTCCATCAATAGTTTTTCATGAGTCAAAGAGTTACGAACTAGAGGTATAGCAAAAGTAAAGGAGATCTGAGCTCGAGAACCAATAGATCGAACCAAAAACTAGCTGATCGGGTCCTCACAAATTCATTGTAGCATTCATTGTTAGACAACACAATATGAAAAATATATAAAGAAAATAAAGAGAGACAAGACAAGTAACAAAGGTAGAAAAGGCTTCACATTAACGAGCAATTAAGCTATGTAGCATATGCACAAGGATGTACATATATATTACAAATAACCATAAATGTCATGTAACGGTATAACAGTTAGGAAAGCTAACTAATAATGATTAATCTTTAACATCCCCCCTTAATCATAAGTTAGTTAACGCCTGAAAAACTGCCTCTACTTGACAATCCACAATGTGTCAAGCAAATTCAGAGAGTAATAGCTAAAAATCTCTTTGACATAAAAAGTAGTAGAACCTCAATTTTTTGCTAAATGGGTAGTTTTAGGATGACCAAAAACCAACATGGCTCTGGCTACTGCTCTGACTTTGGCTAGGAGGCTCTGGCTCAAGGCTCTGGCTATTGGCACAAGTTCTAGCTCTAGCTCAGGTTCTGGCTTCCTTCTTGATTGATAAGGCTTCAACACTAAACTATCAATCAATCTGCAATCCATCAAACTTTGAAACTTGAAGTTTGACAATCATCACTGTGTTCCCCCCTATCAGCTAAAAGAGGAGAACTTCTCTGAAAATGTAAACAAGCAGAACTTCATGTTTTCTACTTAATTGGTGGTTTTAGGATGACCAATAACCATCTCAACAACAATAAGGTGGTTTTAGGTTTACCACTAACCATGTCAACTAGAAGCTTAAATGACTTATGTTGAACACAAAATTGTACTAAGAACTATGAAACTTGGAACGTGACATCTTTATTTCCCCCCTGTCAGGGACAAGTACACTTACCATCTACAGTAGTAATATCACCAATTAAACAAGTTTGTACCTGTGTATGGATATGATTGTAAGATCATTCCAACAACTTAGCCTGCAATAACCAGTGCCATGTACATAACCAACCAAAATGTACCTCTTTCCTCCTAATTTTTGGTTGCTTCCAACAATTAACTGATGCATGATTCTTCTTCTCACAAAGACTCACTAGTACAAAATGAGCGATAAGTGACCAAAAAAACAACCAAAATCCACATATAAATGACCACTTTTGAGTTGTGACCACTGGTAGCAAATTAGTGGCCATATATCACGCGACCAAAAATGTGGTCATATTTAGCTTGATCATTTATAGCTTATTTCATGGTCATATATTTGGTCATTAATTTGCTAATATATTTGGTCATTAATGGTCACGTGATAAATGACCGCTAATTTGCTACCAGCGATTGCCAACTCAAAAGTGGTCATTTATATGCATATTTTGGTCATTTTTTTATCACTTATCTCTCATGTTGTAATGGTGGTCGTTTATATGCAAATTTTGGTCATTCTTTTAGTCATTTATCTCTTTTTAGTGGTTTCAAAATATAAATAGGGCATGGTGGAATCGAACCACCAACCTCCTGCCTATAAGGCAGGTGCTCTACCATTGAGCTAGCACCCTTAAATAGAATTCCTTATGGATTGATATGAGAATAAAATGAAAGGAGTGGGATATTAACATTGGACACACCAAGCCGGAGTCTACATGTAAATACAAAGTTATGAATTGCTGAAATTTTTACACGTCATATTTTTTGAGTGAAGGAATAGTCTAGGCATTTCAGAATGTAGTCTTGTGACAAGTGGAAGATCAACAATATGTCAAAACAATGCAGTCCAATATAATCTTGCAAAAGAAATAATAGATCACATGAAGGAGATAATAGTTGGAGGGTAAGGGAAGATGGAGAATAGAATAAGGTTTAAAACCCTAACATAACATGCAAACATATATTTATTCTTTTTTAGAGTTTAAAAATCACAAGATGTACAGTTATTATAGAAGAAAGGTCAGTTTCAAATATTTTTGTTTGAGTTCAAACAAGAACTCTCACCAGTGGCCCTCTGATTAATTTTGTAAATATTAGTTGTTGTTTGAACTTTCCAACAAGTTGGTATTTTTGTTATGTTGAATAATTCTTGCCTTAGACTAACAAACAAAACACATTACACCCAAAAACTAATATCACCTCTATTATTAGTTCCTTACAATACTTACTAATCTCATACTAACTAAAGCAATGTCAAGGGCATCACATATAAATTATCATAAAGAGAAACTAGTACCATCAATTACAAAGTGAGTAATTTGGTGAATTTCCAAGATTATGAAAAACTCACCTTATCCTTGAACTTATCAATGAATCTATGGCCTAGTGTGAAATAGAGAATTGAATGAAGATTTCCTTAATTTAGACTCATGTTTAGTTTAATAATTTGGACTAAAATTTTGGTACTCCTTGAGGCATTACAATTGTTCTTAGGGGAATAACTTCAGGAGGAATTTGCATTTCCTCTCTTCAAATGTTCCTTTACTCAATATCAACGAGCAATTCAAATAATTATATAATTTGGACTAATCTATTGGTATTTCTTAAGGCGTTAAGATTGTTGGTATGATACAAACTTCAAGACGAATTTGAATTTACTCTCTTTACTTGAACACACCTAAAGTTTATATAATGATCATGTTTTTTTTAAATTAAGGTTGCTACGTATGTAACACTAATAGAAAATTTGACTTAAAAATAAGAATAAAGAGAACAATTATGAATACATCACATTAGTGACCTGAAAACACTGATCATGTTTTTTTTTTAATTAAGGTTGCTACGTATGTAACACTAATAGAAAATTTGACTTAAAAATAATAATAAAGAGACCAATTCTGAATACATCACATTAGCGACCTGAAAACACCCAGAATGATGCATGAAAAGTAAAAAAATGATGACAGAGTGAAATGGGCAGGAATCCTATGCCCATCACATTATAACTTAGCCAATAAAAACTAACTTGTTTTAATGTATGTGAGCATACAAGGATGGATTCTGCACTTAATATTTTCTTAAGTCGATGATAAAATATAATATAACCAAGGAGACAATGACAGTAATTAACAAAAAGTAACACAGATTTACATGAAGGATAAGTAATCCCCATTAAAAGTTGATGTAACTCTTAGCAGCTGGCTATAGTCATTTAACTAAGAAAATATCTCAAGCTTCAATTGCATTCCTGTTGCTAAAGAAAGCGAGATGTATAATTCTGTATGGCAAGTATTTATGATAATCAACATAAATGATGAAGCCATGAAAGAAAAACAACATCCTATTTTATAGGTTCAAGTAAAAACATATTCTTACAGAACATATTTCATTTGCAACATGGGAGCTGAATGGCATACCTGAAAAAAGAAATGAGTTGAATACAAGGCTTTTCATTTTATGATATTTGGCAACACACTTTGACCTCAGGGGATACATTATCATCGACGATGAAAGATATTGCAAATTGTCACATAACTCAGATTTGAAAAATTGAAACCATGGTATATTATGATGAACATAATTCATGAAACTTATTATCGATTAACATGATCAATCCCCTCCATAAAACATTGTATTCAAAAAACAATTCATCAACTAAAAACTAATATTTCCGTGTCACATAAAACTTCATATAAGGAACTATCCTAAGTGGCATGATCATGTCAAACTAGTTGTAACTTCTAAGCCACTTTCGAGACTCAAAGCTTACCTATAGCACTAATACCTCTTCCCATGTTAGGCTTCCGTATATGTAAGAAAAAAATTGCATGATATTTTTGTTCTTCTAATATATATTATAAATCTAAGATTTTTTATTAGTAAATTCAATGGAAATAAAACATAGGTATCACAATACTTAAGAAAAAGTAACAAGAATTTCCATGGCCTGATAATACCTGAAAATTCAAGCCGCCACTCAGATGTGTCCACAGCATGGAGTTCGTACAGAAGCTCATAGTTGTTTTGACCTGTAGTCGTACACAATAAATATACATTATGAAACTGACATGTATTGTCAAACATAAAGATTATATCACAAACAATATTGATGGGATTAAATGTATCCTTTTTGAAGGTTTCTAATATTATGCTGGTCACCGTGAGCCAAGTCTTGAACAAGTTGGCTGAGCAATAGTACACTTTTAGCTCTCAAAAATTTATTCCAGAGGGATAAACAAAACTCTTCAAATAATCAACATTTGATTATCAAACATGCATATTTAATATTTACATCTAGCTAATAATGTGTGACATTATAAAATCCCTAGCATAGTAGAAGCCTTTAGAATACCAGCAAGAATCATGTTGTTTGTCAAATTATCACCACAAATCCCATCCAACAGAACATAAAAGGAATAACATTAAGAAAAAACATAAACATCATCCGTAAGCAATGAAATAAGTGCATGGATGAATAAGTGCTCAAAAAATTTACAGTTCAAAAAAACTGCCACCAAGTGTAAGAAGTCATTTAAATATAAAGGAATCTCAAAACGAATTGTAACCCTACCATAGCAGTGCCTTTAGTAGGACTACAGCCAAAAAAGGGAAGTTATAACAGTGAACCAGACATAAAGAACTTAAAAAGAACCCAAATGAAAAGATGGTTGTGCATATCTTGGTAAATGTAGCTATAAGGTACTTGGACAGGTAGGAATGCATTGCTTTGATTATTGATGCTTATGGTGTTATTTCTGTTCTGGGAAAGCATTTAAGGTGGACAGTTCATGTCCATCTGCATTTTTGTGATGTAGAATGCCTATTTGAAAATAGAAAAATTGCATATATATCTAATATCTGTAGCATGGGTACACACAAAGTTGTGAGAATCGGACTTGGGGTTTAGAGAAACTTGGTTCAAGATAGGAATTTTTCTGCAGAAAAAATCATGATGACTTTTTCTGAGTTTCCAGAGTTCTTGATTGCTGGAAAGTTTTAGGCCAAATTTTAACCAAGTACTTGTCTGAGGAATGACTCATCCAAACTCGGCAAGACTCACAAATCTTGGCCAACTCTCACAAGATTGCATGCATGTGCCCAAAGAAGCAGGGGTGATAGTGGTACCTGATGAGACATGGTCACTATTTCGTATTTATTAATTATTTTGTAATTATTATGTAGTTTGTGTACATGAAGCCTTGTGTCCTTTTAGTAATCTCATGTGAAGAATATTATATTCGGAATCTAAGTGTTGAAAATGAACCTTATCTTCAAACTTATATTTATCTTCGGGGTAATCTTTATCATGAGTGCCTAAATATGGCACTACTTGAACAGTAAATTTCACTCTTGTGAGATATGAAGAAACTGCACAACATGTGTACAATTGAAATACTTTCTCTCTTGCTCCTTCCGTTCTTTTGCCTTGTCTTTCGCTGTGCACTCATATCGATGGTTGTCACTAGTAATTCACATAGTTCTATGATACATGAGGATCCTTAATATAGTTGTGGTCATTCACATTAATGCACTAATCCCATTGTCTATTGAATTGATAATATAACCATAGAGTAGGAACAAGGGTCATGTTAATTACTAATTCATGTTGGCCATTAGTTTGTGGATGGAAACAAATGATGAACAGTAATTGATGAATCTCGATCAGAGCTGATGGTAGTTGACAATCCATATGTTTGGGAAGCAAAACAATTATGGAAAATGCGAGATGAGGAACACACAATTGTAAGTGTTTGTGTAGTATAAGAAGAAATAACCTATTGTTATATTTGTATCCAATTTGAAGTTAATTGTCTTATACAGAAATGAATATCATTAATTTGTCTATTTGAAAAATGGTATGTATGTTAAGTTACAAGTACTTGAAATTGGTTACTCATATTATTCAAGATAACGAGTATTAATGAGGTACCCATAACCATTCCATAATTCATATAGCTGGGAATTTATATTTAGCCTTTACAAAAAAACCTACATTTCTAATGATGGAGATAACCGGTTCTTCTAGTTTGTCACCAATTATTATGGCTTCTATTATTCAAGATAACAAGTATTAATGAGGTACCCATAACTATTCCATAATTTATATAGCTGGGAATTTATATTTAGTCTTTACAAAAAACCTACATTTCTAATGATGGAGATAACAGGTTCTTCTAGTTTGTCACCAATTATTATGGCTTCTATTATTCAAGATAACGAGTATTAATGAGGTGCCCATAACTATTCCATAATTCATATAGCTGGGAATTTATATTTAGTCTTTACAAAAAACCTACATTTCTAATGATGGAGATAACCAGTTCTTCTAGTTTGTCACCAATTATTATGGCTTCTACAACAACTCCCATTATTTTATGATATTTTCATAAAATCATGGGACCCTAATGATTTTATTAATTTTATTTTGCCATTAAAACAATTTGATATCCATTTTCATTACTTTATTTTCTCTTATCTGTATCATTTCATTTCAAAAATATAGATTCATTAAGCAATGGTTTTCTTTTTCATTTCACTTAATTTGTCTTCCTTTAAATCATTCTATAAATCACTGAACTTTCCTGGGTTAAATTCTTTATTACAAGTTACAACTATTATATCCATCTCCAGGATAATAAAATATATTGCATTCTTAAAAAATCCTAGATACCCAGATCTAGGTCTTCTGAATCCAGGTCACATTTTAACAAATTCAATTTTATTATTTCCATATACCAGATATCTAGATCCCAAAAATCCAGAAACAGTTCATGAGTATGCTTCTTGAAATTCTGGATACTTAGATTTTAGTTATCTGGATCCAAATTTTGTTCTAATAAGATTTTGTCATATCACCCAAGCAACGGATATATAGAACAATTCTACAATTGTGATAGCTAGTAAATAATGGTAAATGTAACAATAGATGTTGCATTCTGATGTGACAATTTGACGTGGAATTTGGATCGAGGGTTCTGGTTAAACTTCAATTTTCTATAATCCTCTTTTCAGATTCTAGATATCATATATCCATATTTAACAATGTCTAATTCTAAACTCGCAGTTCTTTGATAATTGGATTTCATGTTGGAAAAGTTAGTTTTCAAACACAAATTGAACATTTACTGCTTTATTTAATTTTTCCTATCAAATGCAATTAAACTCACAACACATGAAATTAATGGCATTCAGTAAAACAACCTAGCGCCTATTATCCCACTGTGTTGGACTATTTAAAAAAACTTGGTTTTGTTCATACCTTTGAAAAGAATGATAATATGCTACAATTACATTTAAAGTTCTTTTAACAATGAAGAAAGATCAAAAGTAGGTTACAAACTACAATAAGCTCCTGTAGAGTGATAATTCTTTTATCTAAATAAAATTAACTAAAAGAATTCTCTTTATGATTTTATTCAAAGTTTTGCAATGCTTCTCTGTAACTCTGGGTTTTTGTACACAAAATGACCAAGAAATTCAAAGAGAATCATATTAAAATGGAGGAAACAAAGGATAAATAATTAGATGAAAAAAAGAACCCTAATTCTTCATTTTTTTCTCAGAATCATATTCAAACACATTATTGTTGTAGTGTGTGATGCATCAATTTTTTTTTTCAAATCATGAAAATGGTCATTTTGATGAAATAACGACAACAAAAATATTGTCTTGCTGACCCTGTGTTAGAGGTAATCCACTGAGGAAATCCATGGAGATAGATTCCCACAAATGGGATAACACTGTTAGAAACTAGTATAATCCAAGCTTTAAGTTGGAAAGCTTGGACTTACTGCATAATTCAGATCTAAAAATGTAGTGCTCCACATTCTCTCATGGAAATGTTGCGGAAGATGAAGCCAAGTTATGTTAGAATGAAAACAGCCCCCAAAAGAGGAGGAAAGGGCTCCCCAGAGTAATCAGTCACAAGCAGGATACCATGTGGGATGCATAACTGGCTCATTTTTATTAACATTCTGTCCGAGGGAGTATAACCTGGAAAAGGTGTTTAATTGACTATGGTTGCTTGTTGTAGAGTTGGCATGAATGGACCAAAATGAGGATAAGAACAAGAGAGTTGCCTCCATTCTTGATAGTTGCTACATTCGGTATCCAATAGATTTGAGCCTTGAGGACACATATGTGAGGATGACTTAGGAGAACTATTACTTTATTTAGATAGTCATTTTTATACTTGGTCACTAGATTGAACTGCAACAAATAAGATTGCCATTTGATGTGTTCATGGTTCAGGATCTTGGACTTAGAATTTAGAAATTGTATGGAATGGTGATCCAATTGGATGAAGGTTTCTTGTCCAAAAAGGAAATGTTATCACTGCTTAAGGGCTTGGATCAAAGAATAAAATGTTGTCATAGATACTGTAATTCATTTTGTGATGGGAAAAAAATTATGGATGATAGGCTATTTACTATTGGATGTCCTCTTGCTTAATAATGGCTCCTAGAGCATATTGTGAGGCATCTATCTCTATCTTAAGAAGTTATTGTAGATCTGGTATCTAAAACAGGTGCTGCACATAAAGCATTTTTTAGAGTTCTTTGAGTGTTGTACTGTGCTTTGGACCCCCATTGAAAGATTTGGTGTAGCTAGTGAGTTGGTAGAGAGTCGCAGTGATGTGAGAATAATGATGGATGAAGTTTTTCTATAAGTCCAATCCTCCGAAATAACTTTTGAGCTTTGATACAGTTGTAGGCATCAGCCATTCCTTTGGTATGCAGGCATTTTTAAGGGTCCATATTACAGACAACCAGAGATTTGGAAATGTGCAACCAACCCTTGTGTTGCTTTGCAGAAGCAAAGATTTACATGGTTTTCCCCTCCATCCCACAGTTGCCAAACTGTGCAGCATAAAGCAAGACTTTGAAGATACAGAAGTGCCTTTTATCCTCATCCTTACCTTTCAAAATCCTGTCTTACCAGCTTCACTACATTAGTTTACACTTCCATTGGTGCATAGATCAATACAGCTAGGATCAAACCATCTACATATCGGCAGCTAGGAGTGGTATTTCCCGTCGCGATAAATCTACCTACAAGGGTATCATCCAAAAGTAGGAGTTGTCTCAGAGAAATAAAGCACAGGTATACTTGTTGTAACAATTGGGCTAACATAATAGTTGTGCAACTACTCTACTAGCTGATGTATGACTCACATCGAATCAAGGTAAGAGTAACCAGTGGCGCATTAACACATGAGAAATATGCGTTTCACAATCCTGGCTTACTAGCTTCACTACATAATACAAGAAAGAACAGACCAAGACCAAAGATGACACCTTGAAGGACTTAACAATACAGAAATAGGTGCTATCACAGCTACAATAACCCTGGAAAGCATAGAGTCAAGTCAACTCTATCACCAAGGAAGCCACTAGAGCAAATGAACCCAATTTAGATTGAACACCCACTGGATAAGACCCAATTTAAGGGAAACCTTATGATGAAACATGTTTGGCATTTAAAAACTTTAGCAATGAAGAGAAATGAACCAGATATCATGGATCTCCATCAAATGCACTTAAAACAAACTTTTTATTAAAGAAATTAACCTTTGAACTACACAAAAACAAACTTTTTATTAAAGAAATTAACCTTCGAACTACACACAAAGGGTGATTGAAGCCAACCACAGTCGTTTTTAATGAAAAAAGAAAAAGTACAAACACTGCAATTAGATATTATGCCCTTTGGTGGAAGAATATTATAAGTACAACAATATTATAATTACAACAAAGTTTAGAATTCATGTGCATCAAGATCAAGCTTTGATGGGTATTCAAGACCATGAAGTGCAGGCATACTTCTCAAGTCATCTTCAAAATAAGCAAGAATTAATCAATATAATTTATGTGTTCCAAACACATGTAGACCCTAATGGTATCAATGCACCTCTACCTTTCAAATCATCTCTAGTTGCGACATTCTTGAAAAACATGGAGCGAACAGAAATGCTAATATTGGAGCGAATTGCATGAAGGATGTCACATTATGCATACCAAAATGCGTGGAGAGAGTTCATTGCTTGCTGGTTCATACAACATATCGCTTAGAAAGGTATCCATGAATTTTTAAGTTGGGTTGTTGAGATTATAACTAAATGATGGAAATCACAGTTACTTCAAGCACCACAACACAGTAGTTTAGAGAGTGATCATTGCCTGTGCAAGATTCAAATAACAAGGGTTTTATAGATAGTTTACAACCTTCACACCACAAAATGGAGGAAGCTCTTGCCAAATCATTGATTAAATCATGTTTCTTCAACTAGATTGCCTAGATCAACTAGGGTATATCTCTCCCTATAATCGATGCTTTAATCTGAACATGAGAGGGTTTTATCCATCAAATTCAAAAACTTACGTGGAATAGACTGTGAGGAGACACAAAATCATAGGTTTCCAGCAGATCGCAGTTTGTTAAAGAGCATATCGCACCATTGAAATGCAGAAAAATTAAATATGAATCTTCGAATCGCATGGAATTACACCATGTGTGTGAAGAGTTTGTTGCACTAGATCTGAGGAAATTTGCTAAGAAAATGCTACACTCAGTAGATTAATGAGATCATGGACTAAAGGGTTTAAAGAAAGATTGAATTCAACTTGATCACTGTAACTGAAATGAACACCAAATATGCACGAACACCAATATTCTTTAAAGCTTGAAAACAATGCATATTAAGTAAACCTACAGCTCTTCACAAAAATCTTGATTTGTAGAAAAAGATCATAGATAGATAGATTAAATGTTGGTACCGGTGTTGCTAAATATTGATCTAGAACCTATCAAAAAACAACTGGATATGGTACCGCTGGGCTGCTTCCTTCCACTGTAACTGCTCTACCCATTCAACCTAAAAACCCTACAGCCCATAAACACGAACCATTAATAGTAAGACAAAATAACCTCATACAAATGTAGAAAAAAAGGAATGCTAAACATGGAATCTGCACTTACAGCTTGTATAGATAGCATGGCATCCATGGAATCCATTTTCCCTTTGGTCGTTTCGCTCCAATGGATTTTCTTTCAGTTGGATGTCTTTTTTACTCAACTCGTGGGCTATCAAAACATAATCCCTCACTTACTTTTTTAATGATATCGAGGAATAATATTTTCTCTATTTGGTAGTTAAAATATCTAATAACAACTTTATTTTATTTATATATACACACTTTTAGTTGTTCATAAAAGGATACTTTAACAAAATTCTATTTTATTTTTAAATGGTGTTTTTTTAATGATTTAATTTTGAATTAAAAAAAAAAAGTTGTATTTATGTTTTATTTTATTTTATATAAATATGTAATAATAACTTGTATTAAAAGTGGGAGGAAATCTTTACAATATTTAAAAAGCAAAATTATAATTTTATAGAATTATATTGTATACAAAATATTCATCATTTTTTATGTCTATAGTGTATAATTGGGGTGGAGTAACTATAATTAGTTATCTTGACATTGGGATGATTAGTGCTTTAACATAGAAGAGTGTGTTTCACATTTTTTAGTATTGCTAAGTAAATATTTTTTGTCTTATGGTGTGTAAGATCACTTATTATGTATTTTTTAAGGCTATATTTATAATCGTATTTATTAAAAGTTTAGATCCGCGGTCTCTACGTTAATAAAATCTTTATCAGCTCACTACTTGCCAATAAATACATAATATCATATCTTGCAAACATGAGTGAATAATTGATATTGTTGTAAAATTAACATCGCTTGTATTTGTTAGATTGGTTTAATAAAAAAGTCTCTCTTTGTCATTGAACTTTAGTGAAACACAAGTGCTTGTGTTGTGAATAATTTGTCTCTTGATCATCAATTTGTCTATATAACCAAGCTTACATCTACTTAGTTTAAAGGATGAAAAAGAAGTTCTTTATTGTCCATAGAACCAAGCTTACCTTTACTTATTCTAATAGAGGAAAAATAATTGCTTCTTGTATATATAGAGATTTTTCTTTCCATGATATTTCATGTATAACAATGTTTTTAATGAAGAATATTCATGAGAAGAAACTATAGGTTCAATTAGAAATGGATTTCCAAGCAATAAAATGCTTACTGCAATCTGTAAATATGTTCTTTCTATGTGATATAGTGCTCATATGGAAATGTTTATAGTATGTGGCATTCCTAGAAAATAACTCAAACCTTATGCCATGTGCCATGTGACCCTTGGACCCACTGAACCTGAAAATGACAAACCACCCAAGCGTAGTGCTCAAAATTTTCCTGCTTAGTTCCTGCATATGCCTATACTTACCAAACAATAGATATTATAGTATATTAATATATTAAGTATATAATATAATATATATATATATATTAGCATATTATATATTTACTATATATTGGTATTTGTTTTCTAGGGAAGGGACCCAGGGGGACTTTAGAACTTTATGAACTCAGGCGGAAAGGAAACCATGATGAATGCATGCATATGGAGAATTAATGAAGGTTGTGAAATTGACAGTTTTTAGCGAACATGATGCAAAATACATGAACTTACTGAAAATTTAATAGACTGTCAAGAGGGTCAAACAACAACGGTTTTATATTTTACTAAATTGTGCAAATTCATTGTCAAAATTGTGATTTTCCATTGTTGGAGTGACACAACTAAAAATGACCAAATAAATGAACAATTGTTGTGTGGTCATTTTTAGTTTAGTTCTTATCCTGTGACCAAATTAGTCATTTATCTTGGTCTTTTTTAGTTTAGTTCTTATCCTGTGACCAAATTGGCCATTTATTTTGGTCATTTTTAGTTAACTCACTTAAAAATTTTCAATTTTGGTCATTTATCCCTTGAGAAAACTATGGTGACCAATTTTTTTTGTCACATGGTCACTTATCTCTCATTTTGTACTAGTGACTACATGGGTGAAGATCAAAACATTGAAATTTTTTATGCCCAACTCGGTGATAGTGTTGGCATTGTTCATGTTCTTCATTCAACAAATGAACACCATCATCAATACCTATATCATCATCTCTATAAACATTTGCATTAGCAGACTGATTATCATCTTGTAACTGTACCTATTCCATATCATTAGCATTAAACATAACTCCACCGCTCACAAACTTGATTGGTTTGGAATAATTAGGGATATGAAGAGAATCTTTATCATTATCAACCTTTTCAAATCCTATACCATGTTGATTATGTTTAAATGTAATTTCTTCCCAAGGATGAACAATATTATGCTCATCCACTTTATTCTTTTTGTTGTCAATGTCATCAATTGAAACTACATTGAACTAGTGCTCACAACCAACAGGTACATGGTCATCATCTTTGACGTCGAACAAGACATAACTCAACAATTTGTTTTGAAGTTTTAACATGTCCATCTTTTTGTTCATTAGGTGTAAATAGGTAACAACATTTGTAAGTATCCCTTTACTTATAGAAATTTGAGATTCTAACTCAAAACACTTTGAACATCAACAGATCTCCTTATAACTCCAATTACAAATTTGTCTTAAATAGCCATTAAAACACCCCCTTACTATTCATTGAAAAACTTTGAAGTCATAAACCATTTAAATGAGTTGATCTTGATAAAGTGACACTTTATTCTTCAAGTGCACTTAACATATAATTTTCTCCACATCTAAGCATCATAAATTTGGAAGGCTTCTATTAATGTCTTCACCGTAATCTTCAACTTATGGTCCAAAATATGTGCATATGTTAAAATAAACATTCAAATTTCCATCATAAAAGGCATACATAAAAGGCATACCTTCATTCTTCTTGTCATGCGAATTATACAAAAAATTATCACTACACATGGTTGATATCATGGTCGCTCATTTCCTGACATTGTTGGCTTGAGTTTTGATGGGGGCCGATTCCAGAATGAATTCTCTCTTTAAAAACTCTTTCATAGAAGCAACTTAAAACAATTTTGGTGCATAAGTTGGCCATAATGTTGATGTATATGTAACTTCGGAATGTATTTCATATATATTTATTGTACCCTTATTAGAGATGTGTTATTCCTCTATAAGGAAGTGTTGTCATGTGGATTAACAAGTGTCGCAAGTGTGTGTACTTGCCGATGGGTTATTAGACCACCATGTGTGGGGTCGGCCCTGAAATATATATTATAATATGGATGTATCTAGATAGACAAGTCGGGCCCATAGTGTAACTCAGGAAACAGGTTAAGTATAAATACAGATCGGGAGATCTCTATTTGGATCATTCAGAAAGTCACACTTCTCTCACTCAGAAAGTGGCGCACTAGTGAGGAGGAGGATCATCTGCTCTAGGAGACTGTCTCAAGTGTATTTTGGTTGTAATTTTGTTGAGCCATTGCTCTATCTATCTCTGAGGAAGTTGTGGGGTTTTTCACCTTAGGGTTTTCCCCACGGAAACTCTGTGTCTCTTGTCTCTCATGCTTTTGATTCTTGTGATGCTGTCATGCTTATTGTGATTGTTATGCATTGATATATTGTATATGTTATTCTCTCAGTAAAGATCCATGAGTATTGTGAATTAATGCTCAAAATTTAACATGGTATCAGAGCTAACCTGAGAAGAAGACATTTTGCAGTGACAGAAACTTGAGTTTCTTGTTTATTGGGTTTCTCTTCACAGACTTTGGAAAACCAGCATAGTAGATTGACTCTACTCCTCAAGGAGAATCTATTTGTTTAATCAAAATTCAATTCTGAGCATTTTCAGATTTGGCCCTAAAAATTAGGGTTTCCACAAAAATAGGAATTTCTGGAATTTGAAGACATAGCTGGAAGCTCCTTGCAAAAATCGAAGTTTAGAGCTTTGGATCGAGATTTTTGGCTGGCTAGATCTTCGGGAAACTCAAACCCTAATTCAGGGCTCTCCCTAGTGAACCCACGAGGACAAAAGGGAAAATCTGAAGGGTAAACCTTGTTGATCTCAAATTCTGAATGCACCGGGTTGATCAGCTCATCAAGGCGCATCTTTATATCCTTTCAGAAAGTTCAAATTCACATTTTGAATTTTTAGGGTTTTTCAACAAACCCTAATCCAGGACTAGATCCAGTTTTCAGCATTTCAAGTGGTAAGACCTAAATCTTTTCTATTTCCATTTGAAGTACTCTTTAAGATGTCTCACCACACCAAGCTTGAGGATAAGCTTAAGGGGCTGATAACTTCCGAGCTTGGAAGTATAGGATTGGGTTAATCCTGGAAGAGAATGAGTTGGACTCATATATAAAAGAAGACATCTCTATCTCAGAGGATAAAGAGGCCAAGGTATTGCATAAGAAGAACTTGGTCAAGGCAAAGGGATCATTGTTGATTCTATTAAAGACCATCTCATACCCCATGTGTATTGTCTAAAGACACCCAAGGAGATGTTTGACTCTTTGACCAAGCTATTTGAACGGAAGAACATAAATCGAAAGATGACCTTGCAGAACCAATTGAAAGGAGTAAAGTTTCAGAATGGAGAAACCATTCAATCTTATTTTTCTAGGGTCTCCCAGATTAAGCAACAACTGGAAGCAGTAGATGAAATAGTGGAGAATGGTGAAGTTGTCATGACCACTCTGAATGGCCTACCTAGGTCATGGGACTCCTTTATTCAAGGAATCTGTGCAAGAAAGAAGTTCGTATCCTTCAACAGAATATGGGAAGAATGCTCACAAGAAGAATCAAGGCTTGTGGCATGAGAAGAAAAGATGGGCATTGAAGATCAAGCTCTTGCAGCTCACACCAAAAGAAGCAAGCCCAAGAAGGAGCACTCTTGCTACAATAGATCCTATCAAAAGAATAAGAAGGATCTAAGATGCTTCACATGCAATGAGAAGGGTCACTTTCCTTCAGATTGTCCCAAGAACAAAAGGGATAATAACAACAACTCCAGCAAGAAGAAGAAGGCCAGCAAAAGAAAGTTCCATGCTCATGCTACCAAGGATGATGAACCTCCAAAGAAGAAGGCTAGGGAAGAAAGTGATGATAGTGATGATGACTCATCAAGTGAAGAAGAGTATGTTCTAATCTCTGCTCTCACAAGTACTATCTCCCATGGTTGTAATGATTGGTTGATTGATAGTGGGGCTTCCAAACACATGACTGGGTTTAAGGAATCTTTTGTGAATCCATATGAACATGAATCACCCCATAAGGTGAAACTTGGGGATGATTATCAATACCCAATTAAAGGAACTGGTGAAGCCTCCTACAACCTAGATTCTAAAAAATCTTTGAAGATGAAAGAAGTCCTTTATGTACCTGGGCTTAAGAAGAACTTACTCTCCATCTCTGCTTTTGATGCAAAAGGTATGAGGGTTGCATTTGTGGATGGCCAAGTCCTAATGTGGCCAAAGGGAAAGACCATAGATTATGCAGTAGTGATTGGAGAGCAAGAGGGAGGTTTGTATAAATTGAAAGGACAACCTGAACATGCCATAGTGCATGAATCCATGGAGCCAAGTGAACTTTGGCATAGAAGACTTGCTCATATGCACTATAGGGCACTTCCAATTGCAAGCAAGGTTGTAGAGGGTCTTCCTAAAATCGAGACCAAACATGAAGGTGTTTGCAAAGGATGTGCAAAAGGTAAAAATATTAAGAAGGCTTTCCCAAGCAGTGAAAGCAAGGCAAAAGATATCTTGGAAATCATCCACTCAGATGTATGTGGTCCTATGTCATCCAGTTCTCTTAGTGGGTATGTTTACTATGTCTCATTTATTGATGACTTCTCTAGGAAGACTTGGGTATACTTCTTGAAGAACAAATATGAGGTGTTTGATAAGTTCAAGGAATTCAAAACCTTGATGGAGAATCAAACTGACAAGGAGATCAAAACATTCAGATCCGACCATGGTGGAGAATTCACCTCAGGTGACTTCAAGAAGCTTTGTAGTGATTCAGGGATCAAGAGGGAGTTGACTGCTCCTTATAATCCTCAATAGAAAGGAGTTGCAGAAACGAAGAACAGAACTATCATGGAAGCAGCAAGGGCAATGCTGGATGACCAGGATCTACGTATGCATCTATGGGCAGAAGCAGCTAGAACAACTGTATATGTGCAGAACAGAACACCCCATAAGATATTGGACAACAAGACACCAGAAGAGGTCTTTTCTGGTAAGAAACCTGAAGTCAGCCATCTCAGAATATTTGGTTGTCCTGTATACACTCATGTCCTAAAGGAAAAGAGGACTAAACTAGATCCTTTAGGAAAGAAGGGTATCTTTGTGGATTACAGTGAAAGCTCGAAGGCTTACAGAATATACTTTCCAGGGTTCAAGAAGATTGATGTCAGTAGGGATGTAACATTTGATGAAAAATCAGCATTCATCAAATCAAGGAAGGCACCTATCGAAGTTTATGAAGAACCTAAGGAAACTAGATTTCAAGACACTACCATGACTGAAGCAATTTCAGAAGTTTTTCTTGAGTTTGAAGATCCGCAAGAACCTGTAGATCCACCCCGTGAGGATAACTCTCACAAGAGGAAACCTGGATGGGCTAGAGAGCTCATTCAAGATGCAGAAAGATTTGGCATTCCTGAAGAAGATCACAGAGCAAAGAAGAGAACTGGATCACATACCAGCTATGTTGCTTTACTCTGTGACATTATGAACAAAGAGCTTTCCAGTTATGAAGAAGCAGCGGAAAAGAAAGAATGGAAGGATGCCATGGTTGAGGATACCAATCAATAATGAAGAATGATGTTTGGGATGTTGTCCCAAGACCTAAAGAGAAGTCTGTTGTGAATTCCAAATGGATCTACAAAATCAAGCATGCTGCAGATGGCAGTGTAGAGAAATACAAGGCAAGATTCATAGCTCGTGGCTTCTCTCAAAAAGAGGGAATAGATTATGAAGAAACTTTTGCACCTGTAGCCAGGTATACTTCCATCAGAACAATACTTGCCTTGGCTGCAGCAATGAAATGGAAAATACATCAGATGGATGTCAAGACTGCTTTCTTGAATGGTGTAGTTGAAGAGGAAGTATATGTGGAGTAGCCACTCGGTTTTGAAATACATGACAAGGAGTCATATGTGTGCAGATTGAAGAAAGCCTTGTATGGCTTGAAACAAGCTCCCAGAACCTAGTATGGTAGGATGGACAGTTTCCTATCTAGTTTGGGCTTTACCAAGAGTAAAGCGGATTCCAACCTTTACTACAAGGTTGAGGAAGGGAATCCTGTGATTCTACTCCTGTATGTGGATGACTTATTTGTAACAGGAGATGACAGATTGATTGCAAATACTAAGAGGAAGCTTGCTGCCGAGTTCAATATGAAAGATTTGGGAATGATGCATTATTTCCTAGGTATGGAGGTGTGGCAGAGTGCAGGTGGGATCTTCCTTGGTCAAGGAAAGTACATAGTAGATATCCTGAAGAGATTCGGGATGATGGATTGCAAGGCCATGGCCACACCTATGGCATCGAATTTGAAGCTTCTATGTGATGCTTCATCTAAGCCGGCTGATGTCTCTATGTATCGTCATATGATTGGGTCCTTGATGTACCTGATGAACACGAGACTAGATATTTGCTTTGTTGTGAACACATTGAGTCAGTTCCTGACGGATCCGAGGAGTGTTCACCTGGTTGCTGTAAGGCATGTTCTGACGTACCTGAAGGGTACAATGGATTATGGGCTCAAGTATGAAGTGAATCAAAAGTTTAACCTGCAGGGTTATGTTGATTCAGATTGGGCTGGAAGTGCTGCAGATAGGAAGAGCACATCTAGATGTTGCTTTAGTATGGGATCAGGTGTGATCTCTTGGTTTAGTAGGAAGCAGTCCCACATAGCATTGAGTACAGCTGAGGCAGATTATGTTGCAGCCTGTTCAACTAGTTGTGAGGCAGTATGGCTATGAAAGCTACTGTCTGAGTTATTTGATCTCCCGTTGGATGCTACTGGTATCTTTTGTAATAACCAGAGTTGTGTGAAGCTGTCCAAGAACCTAGTGTTTCATGACAGGTCAAAACACATAGAGATCAAATATCGCTATATCAGGGATATGATGCAGAGAGGAGCTGTGAAGCTCCTGTACATTGTGATGGATGAGCAGATTGCAGATGTGCTGACAAAGCCACTAGCCAAGGTGAAGTTCGAGTACCTCAGGGAGAGGCTTGGCGTTCTTTAGATTGATGACACTTCGAGGAAGAAGTGATGGACACATTTGCTGAAGCCATTCCAAGCATGTTCGAAGGAGGATCCTTCACATGGCTATGGATGTAAGCGCTGGATGATGAGCATTAGGATGATGTTTTGGTTTCTGCTTTGTATGATCAGTTGGATCATTTTTATATGTATGTATGCATCATGTTGGATTCTAGATATGAACAGTTGGATCATTTATATGTATGTACGCATCATGTTGGATGTTGGATACGATTAGTTGGATCATTTATATGTATGAATGCATCATGTTGGATGCTGGATATGATGAGTTGGATCATTTATATGTATGTACGCATCATGTTGGATGCTGGATATGATCAGTAAGATCATTTGTATGTATTTTGTATATGCATCATGTTGGATGCTTGGACCATGTATCTGTATATGTATCAGGTGGATACATTGTATGATCTGATGGATCATGTATGGTGATATGTATCATGTATTTGTATTTGTATCAGGTGGATCATGTATGATGATATGTATCAAGTAGATACTTGGTATGCATCAAGTAGATGCATTGTATGATCAGGATGATCATGGATGACGAGCTTTAGGATGTTGCTCCAGATGACATGCAACAGGATGTTGTAGTGATGATGATCAGTATGATCATGTGTAGATCAGGATGATGTATGGTGAGTATCAGGTTGATACTCTATGGTCGTGGATTAGGTTGTGCAGATGAGCATATAATTTGGCCCTGGGAGATTTGCAGATAGTCTTTTGAGGTTTTGCCTATGGCATATAATTTGGCCCTCGGATATCTGGCAAATGCTCTTTTGAGGTTTTGCTCTGGGAGGACATATAATTTGGCCCTGGGAGATATGCAGATAGTCTTTCGAGGTTTTGCCTATGGCATATAAACTAGCCCTGGGATATCTGGCACATGCTCTTTCGAGGTTTTGTCCTATGGCATATAATATGTCCCTGGGAGATCCGATAGGTTGAGCTGTGTGCTCGTAATAAGTCCTAGGATGCTCTTGTGAGGTTTTGCCATGACCACATATAATCTGTCCCTGGGAGATCCTATAGGTAGAGCTGTGTGCTCATAACAACCTGGGATGCTCTTGCGAGGTTTTGTGGTGAGGTCACATATAATATGGCCCTAGGAGATCCTATAGGTAGAGCCGTGCGCTCATAACAGCCTGGGATGCTCTTTTGAGGTTTTGTGACGCGTTTAATAAGTCCCGAGGATTCCACAGTATGGCCAGTGATGACGAAGACCTGTAGGTGGTGGGCCTACATCCAGTATGAAAAAGGACTAGCTCTATAGAACTTCCTACGATGAGTAAAGTTAGAGATTGGTTGAGATAGCAGCAACAGTGACGATGATGATGACGATGATCTCGAGAAGAAGACTTGTCTAGTAGATCTGTGTCGAGAAATACCTTCCTAGTTAAGAGCGAGTGTTGATGTATATGTAACTTTAGAATGTATTTCATATATATTTATTGTACCCTTATTAGAGATGTGTTATTCCTCTATAAGGAAGTGTCGTCATGTGGATTGACAAATGTCTCAAGTGTGTGTACTTGCTGATGGGTTATTAGACCACCATGTGTGGGGTCGGCCCTGAAATATATGTTATATTATGGATGTATCTAGATAGACAAGTCGGCCCCATAGTGTAACTCGGCAAATAGGTTAAGTATAAATAGAGATCGGGAGATCTCTATTTGGATCATTCGGAAAGTCACACTTCTCTCACTTAGAAAGTGGCGCACTAGTGAGGAGGAGGATCATCTGCTCTAGGAGACTATCTCAAGTGTATTTTGGTTGTACTTTGGTTGAGACATTGCTCTCTCTATCTCTGAGGAAGTTGTGGGGTTTTTCACCTTAGGGTTTTCCCCACGGAAACTCTGTGTCTCTTGTCTCTCATGCTTTTGATTCTTGTGATGCTTATTATGATTGTTATGCATTGATATACTGTATATGTTATTCTCTCAGTAAAGATCCATGAGTATTATGAATTAATGCTCAAAATTTAACACATAAAAGTTTATGTCACTGTGAGTGGTTGGCAACTAGACTTTGTCTAGCAATGAGAATCTATCGTCTGCAACAAACTTGCTTCTATTCCTTACTGGTTTCTGTTATAAAATCTCTACTCTGGACAACTTGGATGTGCAATCTCCCAAGATGTTTCACAATTGATCTCATTTAGTGATGGAACTCAACATTAATCCCAACATTGGCTTTTACATAGAGATGCCAATTACTCACCACTCAACCCATAAATTCCATTCAAACTTGCAGATTCTTTCTTGACTTCAACGCAGCCTTTTACATGACAGGTTCTTCAAGGCTTCTGCTCAATCTCAGACAAGATTAACTCAGTCTCCTCTTCTTTTTGCCAGATTCTGCAACTATATCTCCTTGTCTCCGATCTCAATGGGTGGTGGCTTCTCCACATAGTCGGAAATTTAAAATAGCTACCACATTCTTTTGTGGATAGAATTTTAGTTTAGGTAACAATTACTTTAGGGTCTTCCCATGATACCCTTCTTCACATAATCTTCTTTACAAATAATAACATGATCCTTTTGAAGAAACTTTTGAACATGGCAAAATCAACATTTTAAAAAGAAAATTTAGAACTTCTTTTTAAAAAACTTGTTTCATTATATCAGCGTGCCATTTTTGTAAAGGACCATTTTCATCACAATCCCTTTTCATCACAACCTTTGTAAAAACTTGCTTCACAACACATATCTAGACACATATCTAGTTTTACATTCTTCTTCTGGAAATGTAAATGGCAACGGATTGAATAAATGGTGGTCTAAAGCAACGATTACCTTACAGGAGAATTCTTCAGAGTGCAGAGTTCTATTATATTATTTTATGTCCAAGATGAACAAAGGCTGAACCTTCTCGTCGTAGGATTCTTCTTTGGCATAAACAATGATCTCCTTGCAGCGTCTACCTTTAAAATATTCTTCCAGAATTTTGCAGTCGTATCTTCACTATACCAATTAAGTCATAACCGCTCTAATATTTCTGGGCAATGGATTTGTGGATCCTCTTCTTGCACTCTGACGGGGATCACAACTTTCCGTGGACCTCTGCGCACACTTTGACAGCTATAATCAGAACTCTCGTTCCTCTCTATGGCCCGATTCATCCTTTATTTTGCCATCACAATCCCTCACCAAGATCTGAAATGCGCTCTGATACCTTATCACTGTTAGACAACACAATATGAAAAATATATAAAGAAAATAAAGAGAGACAAGAGAAGTAACAAAGGCAAAAAAAGGCTTCACATTAACGAACAATTAAACTATGTAATATATGCACAAGGATATATGTACAAGGATGTACATATATATTACAAATAACCATAACTATCATGTAATGGTATAACAGTTAAGAAAGCTAACTAATAATAATTAATCTTTAACATTCATTTCTTTTGCTTTTGAAAAATGAAACACCTATCTCTTGCTGGGAGAACAATAATTAATCTTTAACATTCATTTCTTTTGCTTTTGAAAAATGAAACACCTATCTCTTGCCGGGAGAACAGTAAGCGTTTGTCGTGCAACACGTGCAAGCCCAGTGATTGAAAATATGCGGTGCAGGCATTGTATTCAATCCCTGGCCTTACTCAATCACAACGCCTTCACCAAAGCCACCACTAAGTTACAACATTTTCGCGACTAAACCACAACATCCTCTTTTCCACAAAAATGATGAGTAAATCTCTTTCTGGCGCGAGCGTTCTTCTTGGAAGAGGATTTGTTAAGGTTTTCATTTTTTCTTTTGTTTGATCTACTCTTTTCCACAACGACGAAGGTCAATGAAGAAACCTCAGGCCGACTAACGTTTGTGTGCAATTGCGTGTTGCCAGTTTCAGATTTGGTGATGATTTTGGGGTTTCGGCTTCCACCGAGGATAACTGCTAACAACTCTCTGCCAAGCATTGGAGGATTGAAACCATTCTTCCTGTAGTGCTCATTATTTCCCTGTCGTGCTCATTATTTCCCTAGTGCTCACAAGAGTATTCTACCTTTTCGCTGCAGATTGATGGGTGACCATTGCGGTCATTAGTGTTATGAGTAACGACTCTCTATCTCTATGAGTATGTAACTGGTAACGCTCCAAATATATGATTATGGAGTTAGGTATTATGGATTTAGGAATGAGGAATGTAACGTTCCAAATATATATAATTATGAGAAGAAGCAACATGGAGTATTCATTTTAGGCCGTTATACTTATAGAACCTCTGATTGCAGTTCATGGCAATTAAATTGTTACATATGAACTGTAGAAGGGTGTAACATTGTTAGTATCACACATATGAACTGTAGTAGGGTGTAACATTGTAGAAGGTCTCACCTGACTGTTATGTTAGTAAATTATGATATGTAATTACTAAATCATCCGTTTGGAAGACTATATATTATTCCTACTAGAGGCGGGAACAAGTGATGCACAGATTACCAGACTGCCGAATAAATTTCTATCTTCCAAGCCATTAAAATCCTCTTGAGCCCTGGCCTTGTCGCAATGACGGGTGCAAACTTTGAACTCCGGTTCCAGTCCCTCTGAGGCCTTCCATGATACATAGATATGTATGTATGCATATGATATGTTGTTAATAATAATAGGGTTTTAATATATTTTGCCAGGACCTCAAATTACAAGTGGTATCACAAGAGAAATGGGGGGGCTTGTTGATATACCATCCCTCTTATGTAAAGAAGAAGGCTGATAAGCACCTAGGTCTCTTTCTTTTTCAGCAACTTCTCTACTCACCATCAATTTTTACAACCATCCTCGTGGAAAAGTTAGCAACTTCTCTACTCACCATCAATTTTTACAACCATCCCTCGTGGAAAAGTTAGCAGACATAGCATTGGACTTTCATAAAGAAATTCCCTTGAATCCTGTCTCATCCTCACCTATACATATACTTAAAAGCCGGTGATAGGGATCTTTCTATATGGTGACCGACGCATATGGGCAAATCTTTGTTTAGCTACTCACATATGTTAGTTTAGTTATTTGCATGGTTAGCTGCACTGTCACATCATTGTAAATGGTATATATGTTTCTTTAATTTGTATTCATGGGATTTCTACCTTCTCTAGTATATACTCAAGTGATATTCCTCATCTCTCCACTGGAATAGCCTCCATTTTAATATCCGAGGTCTGTGTGATCTATTTCAATTTGGATTTACTGATCTTAGAATTACATCATCATATTAGAACGCTTTAAAATCCTCGGTCATGTATATTTGTATTATGGGTTGTGCGGGATCTAAATTTTGTTTTAATGGGTCTATAAGTGGTGATTGCACTAAACTAATGTTTAGCATCGCTATAAAGTCTAATGCAAAATCCAGGAAATGAATACCCCTAAGCTGTAAACAAGAAAACAAATCCAATTTCAGAAAGAGAAATCAGTTGGCTGAGCAAAAAAAAATAGCCATAACAATCTACGGCTATTAGCATGGATAGAATGCAGAAAGGCGAATAAGATATTATATTAGAATACATCCCTTCCAAAAACGCACACAACGGTTCTCTCCCAACGGTTCTCTCAGACAAACTGAACACACAAATACTTGTGTGAATTATACATCCAACACTTAAATGCGGCTCGCCCTAAATCTTTCCCACGTTTTGCCTCCCATGCCCACTGTCAGCCAAGTTCATATTTTTTGGATTTCTACGGCGTGAACTCTGCCTGAAACTTTTGAAGGAGTCATTCTGCAAGCCTGAAATTGCTTGAATTTTCCTCCAGAGTGGTCTTTGCTTGAAGGTATGCACAATCATATATTTTTATGTGATTTGTCGTGTTAGAAACGCGTTGGGTTTAAGAATGTATTTAAGGCATTGGGCCGTGCGTAACACACCCATACGTCATGGTTAGTAATTGACGTACCCAAGTTTGCATATGATAGTGTTTCATGAAAAAAAAACTTGCGTCATACTAATTCTAAAACATAAAAGCTTTTTACACCACGAGTTCACATAACTCTTTATTATACGGAAGCAGTTAAATTTATAAGGTTCTCTATATGAACAAGAGTTAAACACACATGTATACTTTTACTTCAATAAAGCATCATGTAATCATACGTATGTCAAGAGTCGAGAACCATATGCTAACTTCAAAGCGAAATCTTATTTGGAATATATTACCCATGAGTACCGAAGGTCTTCTCCTTACCTTATAATGGATTTTAAGGTATATCATGGAACAAAATCCTGCCACTCTTCTACCGACTCAATCATGATTAGTAACCTTAAAAGAAAAGCATAATCGTGTACGGCAATCATTCCTATATTTAATGCTCTTAAAAATTTACTTGCTTTATGCCAAGATATTAATAAATCAATCATCTAATACGTGACTGAACAACTTCGTCTACTTTACTCAATATACTAATATGAAAAAGGAACATCATGTTGCATACCATTTCTAAACATATGTAAATTATTCCGCGCAACCTGTAACTTCGTCTAACACAATCACTTCATATTCAAAACATCTAACTCTTCATGCAATACATTTCATTCATTAGCAATAATCTCAATCATGCGTATATCCAACAATAGAATACATCTGAAAGACCATAGCCATTTAACATTTTCTGGTGAATCCACTCAGATAAAATCTAGTACTAAACTATAATGACAAGTAGAATACCATGACTAAGATTGCAAACATCAGAGAGACAAAATGTACGTGGTTCACCCATTGTATGGGCTACGTCCACCAAAGGGTATCATATCTTATAATATTATCCAAACAGAGGGGTTACAATCTGCAACACTTGTTGCCATTTTTACTTTGCACAGTCTCTCTCTGTACGAGAATACTTTCAAACATGTAGCCATCAGGACAATTCCAAGAACTATCTCAGGTAGGTAATCACCTCACAGAAGAACTTTAACTGGGATCAAGCCACCGAGCTTTCCCTTATTACGTTACTAATCAGTTTCATCTTATTGAGGTAAATTACAGCGTTTCCTCAGGTCGTATTTTCCTTCTACATACAGTCTGTAAATTACAGCGTTTCCTCAGGTCGTATTTTCCTTCTACATACAGTCTAATTATATATATATATATATATATATAAATACAACCCCAGCGATTCAGGTCGCGTACCCTCTATCAGACCTGCTATACGTTTGAAATAACCCACAGTGATTATTCAGATCGCATACACTCTGTTAGACATGCTATATGTTTAAAATAAACACAGCGATTTACCATGTTCACTATGCAACGCATTTCCTCAGATGGAACAACCTAAAACCCTACGAAAATCACGAGGGGAGACAATATAAAAGGTCTGCCCCGAGGCATTAAACTGTGGTGTAAAAAGGTCTAGCACAAGGGATGGAATTGCGATAAATACATACCAGAGGTATCTTACTCTAATCGCAGGCAACAACTTGCATTATTAAAAAATAGTATTTTATAACAACAGAAAGGGGTCAGTGTTCCATTTCCGGAATCACCCTCATAACCAAGATCGCACAAACCAAACACACAGCATACCCCGGAAAATACATAACATTTAACAGACTTCTTGGGTCGATCGATCACAAAGATTACCCTAGTTCTCTGCGTTACACCCACACATTAAATATTGGAGATCCACTGGAATAAACTACTGCAAGCAGCAAGTGAATAACAAAATTACACACAAACAAGGATAGTTCGATTCCTTCAACAATTCGCCACCCAACGACCTCTATGCAAAGGCTTGTCAGGAGGTTAAGCTAATGGGTGTGTGCAAGAAGATGAGGGTCACTTTAGATGCAATGCTACTTTTTTCAAATCTCGTTCCTGATACCTAAAACATAACGTGTTTATGATATTTACCACCTGCCATGGTAAGACCCGAGCCTAACATGGCATTGGACATGTAGGCTAGGTAACAATAACGCGTACGCGTTATGTACTTAAAAAACGCGTACGCGTTATGTATTTACAAATTGCGTACGCGATATGTAAAACTAAAAATGAATTTAAAAACACAGTCGGCCGATTGCCGACCACCCGCGACACTCACGCATCAGAAACGCGAATAGAGGCGAAATTGACCCTGGACGAGGACGCTTTGTGGCCCACTCAACTATCCGTGTTGCTCGATTTAGCTGGAGAGGAGACAAATTCACCGGTGCATTCTCATCTAGTCAGGTAATTTATTCACCCAAATCATTTTTTTGTGATTTTTTAATCCAAATTACTATTTTTTTATTGTTTAACCTAGTTTTGTAATATTGATCAAATTGGGAATAACCCAATTTGTAATTAAATTCACACCTCAAAATGAAACCCTTTTCAAAAAACTCAAAACTTCATAATCAAACCAAAAATTGAAAAAATTAAAACTCCCCCCTTTCTACAATGTATTCATCTAAGTCACCCGACACGAGGACACGGGACACGAGTGTCCCCACCAGGCTTCAAATTTGAAGCCTTCAGGCCACTTCAAATTTTACCCACACGTCATAGAAGGCCACTTCAAATTTTACCATGCAAAAAAAATTTAATTTCATGGTAAGCCCTTCAATAATTAAATTAACCACTACTGTTTAAAATTGCAACAGAAGGGTAGCTTCAAATTTCACCCATCAACAATTTTTAGTGGGAAATTGGGAATGCGGCTACTAGCTAGGTGACTTGGGAGTGGGACTCGCTTACTCTCCAATATCCACGTGTTCGATCATCCATGGATCATGGACCATTGGGCCTCTAATAATATCATTGAGCAACTTACGTGGACGAGCTTACACTGAGTAGCCCATGGCTTGAACGCTTCGAAGTTCTCGTGTTTGTAGCGAGCGCTTACGTGTTTAACACATTTAATGGCATCAACAAAATTATTAAACCTGGAAGGTGGCTCATACGTGTTGTTGCTAGCGGGCTTACCAAGTTACAAGTTATCACATACCAATTCGTGAATGCTGACTCCGTGAGTTAATTGAGTATTCAATGTATAATATATTATGTTAATATGCCCACGCGAATTTGGCATTTCAGACAAAATCCACAATCCATAAACTTCTTGTAATGTTGCAGGTTGTTGCTCCTGCCCGTGGCCCCTACCTATAGACCTGTGTTTTCTTTGTTGTATCAAGTTAATCCTACCATCTACGGCTCCCAGCCTCACACCCTGTGTTTTCTTTGTTGTATCAAGTCAATCCTGCAGCTCCCAAGTTCCACCTTTTGTTTTCTTTGTTGTATCAAGTCAATGCTGGAATTCCATGCTTCCATGGCTCCGACCATATTGCATGAATAGAAACAAGCTTTTTCTTATACCCCTATTCCACTGTGGTTGAGCTACTTCCAAGTTCCACCTACCCTATCTCCTCCAGTCCTCCAGGATAGTTTGCGAAGCGAAGCTGGCAATGCCAGCCTGCCATAAACATATTTAAAGAAATTCGTTTTCTTTGAGGAGCTCAACTTCAAGGCTGACTAGATTTTTGACATCCTATGAATTTACAGGTCTGCTATATCCACTGAAAAATAAAGCCTCTCAACTTTACTACGTTAGTAAACATTGAAATTTTGATGTACTATTACATTTTCAAATGAAAAGAATAACTTATTATTAATAAAAAAATCAAATCATATTAATATATTAATGAATTTGAATTTAGCTTCCCAATTATATTAAAATAAATTATACATTTTAAATGATCCACAACCAAATATTATACTGAGAAGGAAATGGAAAAAAAGGAATTTCCTCAACACAACATGCTATTTCCTTATGATGATGCTCTTACGTTTATGATTACCAACCTTGGAATCAGGTTTGGTTATCCGAAGGTGTAATATCTTCTAAGCTAAGTCAATAGGTAGGGATGTTGGTATTGATATAATTATGACAAAGTTTTATAAAGGATTAGGAACAATTCCGTTGGCTTGTAGATGACATATTTATGGATAAAAAGCTTGTTGTTATGAGATAATGACATCATGCCTCAAAAACATGTCCCATACAATCTAATGTTAATGGGCGCTCTACATAGAAATTGGAATGTCAACATTTGTGAGTACAATAAATATGTGGATGATTTTGGCCTACTACAACTTTAATATATTGAGTGGATTGATAACCTTCACAATTATATAAGAGATTGTAGCTATGACTAGGAGGAGAGTTAACAATGCAACAAAATCAAGTAATCAAATTTTGTGCATAAAATGAACATAAGACTCCCACCAAATTTCACTGAATCTACGTCTTAACAAAAGAACTCATCGTTTCACGGGATTCCACCCCATCAATCCTTTTAACAGTAATGGCCATAACAGTTGCTACAACCCTAGCGCGAGAAAAATCAATCGAGCTACGCATGACATACTTGAAACCAGACTTTTTGAACTCCCTATTACGTCATAGGAATCAATACTACTTTCTCCACAACATGTGGCACCCTCAATATCTTCCATCACCGCAATTTACATTTGATAAAAAACTTGTTCCCAAATAGTAATTACCCCATTCTTTGCTCTAAAAAGGCCTCGGTTAACCTAGAATCCAATCCATACAACATGAACACATCCATATATACACATAGAATAAATATTAATAAATTTCTCATAGCCCTTCAATAGTGTTCAATATCTCATAGCCCTTCATAGTGAAATGGGACCCCACCCTTCAAATTTGATCCCTGGTCCCCACTAGACACGGTGACCCCCGGAATTATGACACGTAGGACACGGTGACCCCCGGAATTAATATATTTTTAAAATATATTAAAATTTAAAAATATAGACATATAGATCATCCAATAAAATTTAACATTTACAATTACAAATATTCAATAGAAATTACATTTACAATTACAAATATGAAATATTCAATAGAAATTAGATCATTCACAAATCACAACACATTTGTCATTCACAATCACAAAACACAATGAGACATTGAGACACATAGATGCAAACTCATCACTGCCTTGATCCTCCTCCTCCATGCCTGAATCAACAAACTCATCACTGCCTTGATCCTCCTCCTCCTCCTCTCTGCCAATCTGACTAACTTACTTTTTAATTGTCAAATGTTTAATTTTAAGTTTTAAATGTATGTAAGTAAATCCCATTAAATTGCTTATGTGAGTTTGATTTAATACATGTTCAATTTTGAAGAGACGTCATTATATACCATGTATATGTTTCTAATGATTTCGTATTAATGTCTTTATTGCAGTTGCGGCTATGGATGCCAATACCGAAATATTGATTGAGCTTGCCCAATTGAGGGGCATAAGTGAAGCTTTTAGTGGTGGCGACAGGATTCGCCGTTCACTTGCATCAACCTTGGATGCAATTGTGGACACAATTTCACAATCTACGAATGTCCTGTATGATATTGCATCTTACAGAGAAAGAAAAAGACAACAATATGCTGATGGACTAGATTACAATGCAGTAAAAAAGCTAAAAATATCCAAAGAGGTTATATTTGCATTGTTTAGGGACCCTCGGACGGGGGAAATCCCTAATGCAAGCAAGCCGCATATCTCCATTGAGTGGTGCACGTTTCAACCATTTGTTGATAACTGGATGGACAGATGGTACATGGTTTTTGATATGCCACCACACAACAACAGGGAAATTCCCTTATATTTCCTTCGAAAGATGTATGCAGAGTTCGTGTTGCATAAACACGTTAACTATTTTGACATCTTACAGTTCCAGGGGATCGGTGGGGGGATGCCCCAAAACCGACCCAATGCCAGGCTTCGAGACCAGGATCGCCCTATCCCTGCACCTCGCAGGCAGTTGCCTGGGCCAGATGTCCCACCAGCACATCGCATTATTCCGCAGACACGGGATGCATTTTTGAGTTTGGCACGGACGGTTGTTCGCCATGGCAGGATGGTTCAACATATGGGTGAGGAAGGGACATCTGTCCCTGGTGTGGTACATACACCAGCTCGTCACCATGCAGGACCATCAGCTAGTGCAGGACCATCAGGACAATCCACTACTGCAGGACCATCAGGACCATCCACTAGTGGAGGACCATCAGCTATTCCCCATCCTAGTACTGATCCTCACGAGTGCACGTCATGTGGTCGTCCCTGCTATGGTATTGCATCAGATGTTGCCTTCAGTGGCTTTTTGAGAGAGGTATCTTGATGGTTAATTGTAATAAATTATTCATTTATTTTCGTCTTTGTACACATATATATAGTTTGAGCTAATATATTAATTTTGTGAACTTGCAGTTGATGATGATTACCGGCAGTGACGCCCCAGAGCCGGATGTTCTAGACTCGACAGGGGGGCATGATGCTACCCATTCGGCAGGCCCATCTTATATACCACCTATTGCCGTATCTCACACCGAGGTAAACATTTTAAAATTTCAGTTTTTTAATACTTGTTAATTTGTTAATTTCCACATACTTTACATTTTAGTTCATTAATGCTATATACGGTCTAATATTTACAATTATTAAACTTGCAGATGGCAGATCCTTCACAGGGGCAAGGTAATGTGGAGGTAGTGCCCATGGTCATACCGTCCCCTGAAACGTCTGGGCTCCAGGTAAACAATTAAAAATGACATTTTTTAAATACATGTTTGTTTGTTGAATCATGCATGTCTAACTACATGAACACTTGCTGACTGTAGGCACCATCCGACACATCTGGCCCATTGCCTGTATTTGCATCTCCCTCCAGGCCATTCGTGAACAAGGGTCGTGTGTATGTGAGGCGTTCTACTCCGAGAAAGACTCCAGCTGCCCACGACCATGGGCTTACTCACACCACGGTAATGTATATCCTTCGATGATATTTGTTGTTTAACTTGAAATCCAGTGCATAAATCGTTTTTGTTAATGTTTGAATTGCATGTTTACTGCAACAGGAACCCGAGTTGTCTGTTGAGAACCTTGCATCGATGGTTGATGCAGCAGTTAGTGCCGCATCTGCAGTGGCGACTGATCACACACAGGTATGTAACTATTTCAACATTATCTTTACATAGTTTATTATTGTTGGACCTATTGTTTATTCATGCATTTCTAACTATTTCAACATTTTTTCATTGTAGCCACCACCAGCAGGAGCAGTGCCTGGCCCCCCTGGTTCAACCATCCTAGATGTTCAACCGACGGCTCCATCTGCTACACAAGCAACACAATCTCCTTTGTCAGTTGAGGTGAGATGTCCTTCAGTGACCAAGTGTTTCATGCACTTTCCATGCACCAGTTGATAATTGTTGAGATAATGTATTAGTGTACATAGTTAGTTGAATTTAACAATTGATATTTAATTTGCAGGATCCAGGGATGCACATTGATCCTAGGGATGTGCCTAGAGGATCAACGTCGGGAAAGAACAAGAGAAAGCTTGAGTTTTGATAGTTTTGGATAGTTTTGGACACATGTGCTTTTGGATACTTTTGTATATATATGTACTTTTCGATACATTCAGTTTTGGAGACATGTACATTGACTTTATTGTGCATGTAGTTTTGGAGACTTTTGGATATACATGTACTTTTGGAGACATGCACTTTTGGATATATATGTACTTTTGGATACATGTACTTGTGTCATTCTAATGTGTTGATTTGTGTGGATTATCTATTACTCATGAATGCACTATGCCAAAAGAACAAACTATTATATTCAAAGGTTTCAACGAATTCACTACATGCATGCACTAATTGGTATCTAATTAAAATTTGTGATACAATGTTTTCAATGTTTTCACTACATGCATGCACTAAATGCAATACAATGTTTTCAAGGTTTCAACGAACTCACTCATGCACACCCATTGCCATCAACTACCAATGAAAGTCTAACATTATGAGGTTCTTCTTAAAAAATGGGTAATATTTCCTTGATGATCGTAAATTGAGAACCATTTTTAGCCACTCATATAATACCATCTTCACTTATCTTTGTACATGATAATCCATATAATGTGCTATGTTTTTTAACCTAAACAATCATCAAAAACCTAGAATTATAGGGATATGACAAAGAACCTTATGGGGCACCTTATATATTAACCTTGTGTATACATTAGGATCTTTGTCATACCATTGTTTGAAATGTCATTCAATACCTTCAATTTTATCAACATCAAATTAGTAGACAAAGTGACCCATCTTTGATCTCTTGTATAGGCCTTTGTGTGCCTTATCAATAAGATGTACATCATGAATATTATCATAGGTCTCATACATAGGTGCATCCTCATCCATGCAAACAAAGGTGTCATGGATCAACCTATTATCCCTTTATTCTCAATAATATTAGTATCATTATCTTCCATAGGATCAAATTCAACTCCATCACCCCCCATTATTACTACTCTAAATTACAGCCTTAGGAGTTTTGATCATGTGTTTTTGTCTCTTTAGGAGTTTTGAAATATTATACTCTTTCAAAAATAATATGGAAGTTCAAATATTTAAAAGTGGCTTAAATTATAAAATGGGCGGAAATTCACCAAGTGTCCCTCAACGGCATTTTCATGCGACTTGCAACTCGACATAACTCGGAAACTGGACGTCGGACCGACGAACCGTCGACTCCGTTGGTCTCCTGGCGTGCGATTACCTCTAGGGGGCCCTCTCCCTCGTCTCCCCATGGCCCAGTGGCTTCATTGTGCATTCATTTCGTAAACTAGGGTTTTGCTCAGTTTAATTGCATGCAATCTCGCATTGGTGGGTCAACTATGCAAAAACCTCCCCCGAGCCAGTGTTTGCAGTGTTCCCACGTCGGCATTGCCCACACACACTTGCGGGAGCCAACGGCACGCAATCTTCTTGCTCCGTTTGCTTTTTGGCTCCCGGATGGAAATTCACCAAGTGTCCCTGAACGGCATTTTCATGCGACTTGCAACTCGACATAACTCGGAAACCGGACGTCGGACCGACGAACCGTCGACTCCGTTGGTCTCCTGGCATGCGATTACCTCTAGGGGGCCCTCTCCCTCGTCTCCCCATGGCCCAGTGGCTTCATTGTGCATTCATTTCGTAAACTAGGGTTTTGCTCAGTGTAATTGCATGCAATCTCGCATTGGTGGGTCAACTCTGCAAAAACCTCCCCCGAGCCAGTGTTGGCAGTGTTCCCACGTCGGCATTGCCCACACACACTTGCGGGAGCCAATGGCACGCAATCTTCTTGCTCCGTTTTCTTTTTGGCTCCCGGACGGAAATTCACCAAGTGTCCCTGAACGACATTTTCATGCGACTTGCAACTCGACATAACTCGGAAACCGGACGTCGGACCGACGAACCGTCGACTCCGTTGGTCTCCTGGCGTGCGATTACCTCTAGGGGGCCCTCTCCCTCGTCTCCCCATGGCCCAGTGGCTTCATTGTGCATTCATTTCGTAAACTAGGGTTTTGCTCAGTGTAATTGCATGCAATCTCACATTGGTAGGTCAACTCTGCAAAAACCTCCTCCGAGCCAGTGTTGGCAGTGTTCCCACGTCGGCATTTCCCACACACACTTGCGGGAGCCAACGGCACGCAATCTTCCTGCTCCGTTTGCTTTTTGGCTCCCGGACGGAAATTCACCAAGTGTCCCTGAACGGCATTTTCATGCGACTTGCAACTCGACATAACTCGGAAACCGGATGTCGGACCGACGAACCGTCGACTCCGTTGGTCTCCTGGCATGCGATTACCTCTAGGGGGCCCTCTCCCTCGTCTCCCCATGGCCCAGTGGCTTCATTGTGCATTCATTTCGTAAACTAGGGTTTTGCTCAGTGTAATTGCATGCAATCTCGCATTGGTGGGTCAACTCTGCAAAAACCTCCCCCGAGTCAGTGTTGACAGTGTTCCCACATCGGCATTGCCCACACACACTTGCGGGAGCCAACAGCACGCAATCTTCTTGCTCCGTTTGCTTTTTGGCTCCCGGACGGAAATTCACCAAGTGTCCCTGAACGGCATTTTCATGCGACTTGCAACTCGACATAACTCGGAAACCGGACGTCGGACCGACGAACCGTCGACTCCGTTGGTCTCCTGGCGTGCGATTACCTCTAGGGGGCCCTCTCCCTCGTCTCCCCATGGCCCAGTGGCTTCATTGTGCATTCATTTCGTAAACTAGGGTTTTGCTCAGTGTAATATCTCCATTTATAATTCCATAGATTTATACAGTTGTCTTAATCCTAACTGTATACATTGCATGAGAATAAACACCATCAATCTCATTTTTGAGACTTGGTTGTCATGTTAATGCAAATGTAAATGTAAAGGTTGCCTTTACAGCACTTTTGAAACTGAGTGTGGGAAAGGGGATCATGATCGAGATGTTGTGTAGGTAAACATTATATTCTGCAGGTAAAAATGGAAGTTTACGAGAAATTCTCTCATTAGTTACACAAAATCTATTGTTGAATGGTGTTCTTCAATAATTGTAGATGGAACAAGAAGACGAGATATTTTTGGGAGGTGGTTGATGTAGATCAATCACATAGAATAATGCATGGAATTTGTGGATTTCATTTAGTTTGAAACTCAAACAATGTTATAGTAGAAATATGAACAAGAAAATTCTACCACTCGCCATTATTCTAGGTATAAATATTGAATTATCCTAGTTGGATGAGGACTAATCAACCATTTCACCACATTATGATCATGTCTCAAATCTTGTACAACCAAGTTTTCTGAATATGAGATTAAATCTTATCAACTAGCATGAATACATTACATTTTGTCTATTTAGTGGACTCACACGTTGGAACCGATGTTTTTTAAAATGAACATATATGCAATGGTTTCCCTGAAAGATAATTAATGGGGCACTCACTATTTGTTGGCATGTTCCTTAAAGGCGAACCAAACCCTCATGTCTCACTAATAGATGACAATGGTGATCAACTTGTAATCAGTTTGATGGTTATTAAAGGATAATATCTAACACTGGATGACCAAACATGGAAGAAGGTTGGTTATTTATTTCAAGATTAGACTAGGTGAATCTATATACCACTTTACAAACTTAGTTTTCGATACAAACCTCAAACTACAAACAATGCCAAGGAAGCACCCATCAAAGGTATGATACTTCAAGCCTCATTGTGAACATGAAAAGTTAATGGAGATCATTAGTAATAGACATGATCCAAATGGTCTACTTAGATGACCATAGGTAAGTAGATAAGTAAGATTGCCTAACATGGTCACTCTTGTGTTATATTCCAAGGTATATGGGTTGTTTGTTATTTTTGTTAATTTTTCAATTCATTTATGTAGATTAATCATATTAAATTGTTTATAATGAATTAGTCTAATAATGGTGTCCTTGTATGTGTCCAGATTATACAAAGAATCATAAGCACATGAAATCCCATCAATAAGAACAATGGTCTTTTTCAACACCACCAAAGAAAAAATCAGAAAAATGAAATGACCTACTTCAAAAATTATTTTATTACTTATTGTGCATGGTCCATCAAACAAAAGGTAAACAAACACAATTATATGGCCTACAATTATATGGCCAAATTGACCTAACAACATAGGAAATTGAAAACCACATCCATTGAAAGGAATAATTCAGTTTTTTTTGTCATGAATTAATTTACTATCATGGATTTATGGCTCCCGGCAATGTTCCCACGTCGGCATTGCCCACACACACTTGCGGGAGCCAACGGCACGCAATTTTCCTGCTCTGTTTGCTTTTTGGCTCCCGGACGGAAATTCACCAAGTGTCCCTGAACGGCATTTTCATGCGACTTGCAACTCGACATAACTCGGAAACCGGACGTCGGACCGACGAACCGTCGACTCCATTGGTCTCCTGGCGTGCGATTACCTCTAGGGGGTCCTCTCCCTCGTCTCCCCATGGCCCAGTGGCTTCATTGTGCATTCATTTCGTAAACTAGGGTTTTGCTCAGTGTGGGAGTGTGCAATTTTTGCACACAGGGGTCAACTTTGGAAAATCATCCACCGGGCAAGTATGGCTAGTGTTCCTAGCCCGAACCTATCTAGACACACCTGCAGGACTCCCCGGAACCCGGTTTTGTTGCATGGTTGGAGTTCTATGCCCCCGGTAGGTATCCAGCAGGTGTCCCTGAAGGCCTTCTGGTAGTGAGACGGGACGAGCCATAGAATGAAGACCGTGGCTCGGATCGACGAACCGTTGACTCTGTTGGATTCAGCACACCGGGATAGTGCCAGGGATGCCCCTCCCCTCCTACCCGGTGGCCCATGTGTCACCTTGCAGGTCCATCTTGGAAACTAGGGTTTTGCTCAGTGTGGGAGTGTGCAATTTTTGCACATGGGGGTCAACTTTGGAAAATCATCCACCGGGCAAGTATGGCTAGTGTTCCTAGCCCGAACCTGTCTAGACACACCTGCAGGTCTCCCCGGAACCCGGTTTTGTTGCATGGTTGGAGTTCTATGCCCCCGGTAGGTATCCAGCAGGTGTCCCTAAAGGCCTTCTGGTAGTGAGACGGGACGAGCCATAGAATGAAGACCGTGGCTCGGATCGATGAACCGTCGACTCTGTTGGATTCAGCACACCGGGATAGTGCCAGGGGTGCCCCTCCCCTCCTACCCGGTGCCCCATGTGTCACCTTGCAGGTCCATCTTTGAAACTAGGGTTTTGCTCAGTGTGGGAGTGTGCAATTTTTGCACACGGGGGTCAACTTTGGAAAATCATCCACCGGGCAAGTATGGCTAGTGTTCCTAGCCCGAACCTGTCTAGACACACCTGCAGGTCTCCCCGGAACCCGGTTTTGTTGCATGGTTGGAGTTCTATGCCCCCGGTAGGTATCCAGCAGGTGTCCCTGAAGGCCTTCTGGTAGTGAGAAGGGACGAGCCATAGAATGAAGACCGTGGCTCGGATCGACGAACCGTCGACTCCGTTGGATTCAGCACACCAGGATAGTGCCAGGGGTGCCCCTCCCCTCCTACCCGGTGCCCCATGTGTCACCTTGCAGGTCCATCTTTGAAACTAGGGTTTTGCTCAGTGTGGGAGTGTGCAATTTTTGCACACGGGGGTCAACTTTGGAAAATCATCCACCGGGCGGGTATGGCTAGTGTTCCTAGCCCGAACCTGCCTAGACACTTTGGAAAATAGGGTTTTGCAGGTCCATGATGATGATGAAGATGTTGATGATGATGGCTTGGTCTAAGGTGGTGCTCTCAACTAGCTAATTCATTATGAAATATTTAACAAGACATGAATTAAATTTAATATAAGTGTATTGTTTAATATAGTGAGCATGAATTGAATTAATTTTGTTGGGTGAAGCCAATAACCAACATGATGAACATAATATAATTTTAGGGTTTACTGATCATATGTAAAAAATGGATTAAAAAACACAATTATTATAATTTTAGTTTAATGTTTATCCACTTTAATCCATATATTTTTTAGTTTTGACTATGAATACACAATAATTATTATATATATATGTGTGTGTTTTTGTGTGGATAACTTAGAGATGTATAATAAAAATGGGTAAAAGGTGGTTGTCACTAGAGACTTTCATAGTTGTATAGTGAAAATGTAATAGCTATTAAAATTTGGATTAGAAAATTATTAAATAAAATAAATTCTATAGAAATGGGTAAAAGGTGGTTGTCGCTAGATTAAGAGAGACTTTCATAGTTGTATAGTGTACAATTGTCTAGTGGTTATGGCAGTGATGTGTAAAATCTTATGATCACATGAAAGAGATCACAAATAGGTTCATAAAACTAAGAACAACAATACTTTGAGCAATTTTTCAAAGGAAACTAGAATAGAGCCAGTAAAGAGAAAAAAATACTAAAAACTTGATTTCATACTAAAATGAATGAAAAATGGTTTTACATAAAGAAATTTGAATTACTCAAGGAACCAATTCGATTGTCTAGTGATTCATAAGGATTTAGTTGGGCTTAACATAGAGCTTAAATGCCCTTAAAGTTAGCTAAGCAACCTCTCAAACATGATTAATATATGGTTTACTGATCATATGAACATAATATAATTTTAATCCATCTCTTGTAAATTTGGCATATCAAGAACGCAAAATTGACATATTCATATGAAACATACATGTGAAAATTGAGCATATATCAATATTCAATTACAAATAGTGAAAATAGTATAGTATTAAAAGTATGTAACGTACCTCATCATGCTAGATCCCACCTATTATCATACAACCAAGCCCTCCGGATCATCTCTTATACTGATGGTCTCCATTAGTCTCTCGTGCTCTGTATCCGGTAAGAAGTAGCGTACCTTCGATGTATTTCGACTAGGCATTGTTCGTACCTGAAGGTTTGTGCCAATGATTAAGTTGGTAAAGTGATATACACTTGCACTTGGTTTGTAATCCCTGTAAACATATCCACCCTTCTTTCTTCCATTGTTGTCCCGTGTCAAGTATTCACCTTTAACAACCATAGAACCAGTTGGAAAGTGGTTGTTTTCATCGTCAGTCATGGACACAATGAGGGTTTGCTTTCCATCTATACAGCGTGCCAACCAGTATTCATCACCCCATTCAGTATCTTTTGAGGCAACCACTGCGTATATGTGCCCTGCATTATATGATTGTAGGTATATGATCAAAATATTTTTCGTGCGATACAAGGCCATTAATGTGCATTTGAAGACTACGTAAACAAACAAAAAATGTTAAGGAAATGCATCATACCGGGTTGTACAAGGTCTGAGACATGATCAAAATCTGCAGAAATAGATGATTGGTCTTCTTCCAACGGAGTTAACTCAACAATTGCACGCTGATCAAGTGGAAGTGATATGCGATCCCATCCATCAACCCAATCCAATGATTCACACCCATCCCAGTCACCATCACAACAAGGCGGGCAAAAACAAGCAAGTTTTCTGGTCCAAATTTCAAATACTGGGTTATCAGAGCTTCGAACCGAATGAAAGCCACGAGTCCCAGGCACAGTCTTGCATTCCCATGCATGTGAACGATCTATGTCTACCACCTCCCAAAAAAATCTCTCCACATGTCTCTTTCTTGTGGATTCTACTCGCATAGTTGATTCCTCTCCCATTACTGACGTGCACCACCTGACTATAGATTGAGCATTTAGAATAGTAGATTCTGTAGATACTTTCAATTCCTCTCTTCGTAGGGTTGTTTTGACACATGCTCCGGCTCCATCATGCTCTCCTTTACCATGCCCAGTCTCAAAATAGTTCCACATATGTGGCACTTTGTAGTTTTTATGCAATGAACACAACCACTGAAATATGCGTGCATTTTTGAACTGACCAGCACACCCATCAGACCAAATCCAGTGTCGGTCCATCTGTATGTTCCTTCCCTTCAAGTGATCATAGAACATGATGAAGCAATGACGTACATAGTGGAATTCGTGGCACCTATCATCACTTATGTAGAAGTGATATTCCTTCAGAATTTCTCTTTGCTCTTCAGTGCTATTTGGGCCATGCCTGTATGTGATATGGACCATCAAGGAAACCTGCTCAGAGTGATAATACTGACTTTGGATCTCATTTTGAGGTTGCAGAGTGTAGTTCTCCGCAAAATCAACAACTGAAAGTATAGTACCAAGGGGAAATGTATCTCTGCATATTCTAAACTTCTCATCCTGCCATCGTGCCACGTGGACATGCTGAACATATTGATGTGTCTTTTCAATAAATTCCTTGATGAAGTCACTAACTTGTACCTGGTGACACAAAATGATCTCAATGTCAGTTTTTTGTTGTAAGTAAGGATTGAAATGTAACCGTTACAACATAATTTTATAGATATAAATGCATACCTGAGATGTCACCAATTGTATTTTTTTGCTTTCTTTCCCTGGGACTATTTCATAGTTGATATATTTGAAATTTTTCATGTCTGTAACCATTTTCCCAAATTCACTGTCTCCATTCTCGTGCATACATTGGCTCAATAATGCCATTCCAGCACAGTTGGAGCATGTTCCATCCAAACAAGATTTTGGATAGTATGTTTGCCCCTCGGGCCTATTGCACATGATGCTATGAATGAATTCTCTTGATGAAGTCGGTGGTATTGTCATGGAGCAATCCTGCACAATGTTAGTATGCAACACACGACGAATGTACAAAAATGTTTCATAGTAATATTCATATTCTACATGGTATCTACAACAACAAGTGTTACGAAGAGTATTTATTCTAACATACCATGGCTTACATTTCTCAAAAGATCTTTGCCCCAAGTTCAATTGTCTATGCTCAATCCTAAATTTCTCATAAAGCTCTGTCTGTGTTATATCAAGAAGATGCTTAGTATGTGGTTCACGATCCTTTGAACCCCTTCTTAGTTTTAGTACATCCTTTCGGTTTGAAGAAGGCCTTGTGTGATCATGCCAAAAACTGTGCACTAGTCCCTTTACTGCATCAACTAGCTTCATGTTACGACGTGGCAACCGACCAACAAAGGCCCAAAAATATGTCTGATCGGTTGTGTCAAGATGTTCTCTTCTAATAGAATACCTACGGAGGGTTTTTACATTCAAATTAACTAGTTTCGATGTAGGCCTGAGCATACGAAGGGCCCTGGTGTTCTTATCTGCAATTGATTGTGACAACACACGACGAGCAGCATTGCGGTCCTTTGAACGTGTGTTCTTACCAATTTTACCAAATGCATCTACTAGGCTTTTAACTATATGAGAACTTGGTTCAGAATTCTTTATCATCTTTATCCCTAACTTTTTCCTAACAACATTCATGCTCCTAGATTTTAACAATGATAAAAATAATCTACATTTATCTCCATCACATTTAGAAACAAAATATTTATCAAGTATCTGTTGAGTTTGATAAGCAATACTACGTTTAGATAGCGTACCTTCAATGGAATTCATAAGTCTTTCATCAACTTGTATACGCTTCGGAGTTCTTCGACGTGTGCTTGCTAATGGAGGTAAGGGGGTTGGAATTGTACCATGTAGCGCATCACCAAGACGCTCTGGCATTTCAGTAGTAGCTTGGTGTCCTTCATTCTCTTCCTGGTAGTTGGATGGTGGAAGTCCAACATCCTCATCCATGGTCTGTGGAAGTCCAACATCCCCTTGTGGAAGTCCAACATCCTCATCGATGGTGTGGATAACATTCTCTTCTTCAACAGTAGGCAAAATGTCCAACGCCTCTCTGACTTCATCGCTTGTATAACCACATCCGGATAGCAAATTGAGTGTTTCTTCGTGAGCTTCATCTTGAGATGGTAACTTATCACTTTGACTTGAAGTGGGAATTGAAACATCCCCTAATGAGCACCTACGTTTTGCTTCTTGATTACTTCCATGGGGTGCTTGTTCAACAACTATTGTGGAAATTGAAGGTCCCTCTTGTCGTGGATTAATAGGATGAACCATGGTATCCTCTACAATTGGATTTGGATTAGTTTCCAAAGAAAGCCTCCGATTCATCATGTATATTCTTTTCTTTTCTTTCTCTTCTTCAATGACTTCTTGAGGTCTCTTCTTCCTTGTTGATTTGTTTACTCGGTTACGTGCATTCCCCATCACCACAATGATCAATTCAATATAGTTTGTTTTTGTTGCTCCTCAATTACAAGCTCTTCAATAATAAGCAAATGGAAGTTCTTCCTTGTTGGTCTTGAAGCTTGATATCTTACCTTGTGTGCTCCTCAAATATAGGCAAAATGAATCTTTCAAAGGCCTTATCTTTGGTGTTCTTCAATTGGAGATTCTTCAAGCTTGCTAATTATTTTCTTCAAATATGGCCATATAACCCAACACCACAGTGAGCAACCATGAAAGATGTCCTCAATGATGCACCTGCATAAAAAAAAATGATGGAGTTGGTGTAGAATGTGAAAATTTTCAGACGCGGGCTCGTGCTGTTCAAAAAATCGCGGGATTGTTGCTTTCGTTCGGACAGAGTGAAGTTGCTCTCGGACAGCAACAGTCCATTATTTCTGGAGTTCCAAAACGCGTACGCGTTATATAAATCTAAAACACGTGCGCGATATGTAGTGAAAAAACGCGAACGCGATATAGTCAAGCACAATAAATAGGTTAGGTGCACGGCTAGGGCAACGAACAAAATCAAAGAAAACTAATAATTTATATGATTGCATACAAAACAAATGTTTTGTATGGTTTAATACCCCCTAGCTCTCTCCCAATAATCCCTAGATACCCCCTATCTCTTTCTAAATATCTGTCCCTCATTCTCCCTACATGTTTCTTTCATGTTTCTTTCTCTCCCTTCAGCCATGTCTCTACCACCCCACTCTCCATCTCTCCACCTTCTCTTTATCTTCGTCATTATCCCTCCCTATAGCACTCTCTCCCTTCTTCTCCCTTAATCACTAACCCTCTACGCCTTTATCCCTCCCCCCTTCCCTCTCTGTCTTACCTTGTTCCTAGAGCCCCTCCCCCATAAAGGCCTTTAGACCCTCTTCTAAATATTAATCCCTAAGTGCATAAGTGCACAAGATGATGAGGAGGAGGAGGGTGATGACAATGAAGATGATCATGATGTAGATGAAGATGATAAAGATGATGAGGAGGAGGAGGGTGATGACAATGAAGATGATCATGATGCAGATGAAGATGATAAAGATGATAATGTTGATGAAGATGATGGTGATGATGATGAAGATGTTGATGATGATGGTGATGAAGATGTTGATGATGATGGTGATGATGATGGTGATGAAGATGATGGTGACATGATGGAGATGTTGATCTGATGAGGAAGATGATGATGATGATGGTGATGATGGTGATGATGATGAAGATGTTGATGAGGACGATGATGGAGATGAAGATGATGATGATGAAGAAGATGATGATGATGGAGATGTTGTGTTGATGGGGAACCTAGAGATGACAATGATGATCAAGATGGTGATGGTGATGGTGATGGTGATGGTGATGACGATGAAGATTTTGATGATGATGCTGATGGCGATGATGATGAAGATGTTGACGATGATGGTGATGGTGATGTTGAGATGATGATCATGATGATGTTCAGAAGATCATGATGGTGATGATGGTGATGATGATGGAGAAAATGACAATGATGGATATGTTGATGAGGAACCTGCAGATGCCAATGATGATGATGATGGAGATGTTGATGAGGAACCTACAGATGCCAATGATGATGGTGATGACGGTGAAGATGTTGATGATGATGGTGCTGGTAATGATGATGATGATGATGATGACGAAGATGATGGTGACATGATGGAGATGTTGATCTGATGAGGAAGATGATGATGATGATGATGGTGATGATGATGAAGATGTTGATGACGATGATGATGGTGATGAAGATGTTGACGATGATGGTGATGGTGATGTTTAGATGATGATCATGATGATGTTCAGAAGATCATGATGGTGATGATGATGATGATGATGGAGAAAATGACGATGATGGATATGTTGATGAGGAACCTGCAGATGCCAATGATGACGATGATGGAGATGTTGATGAGGAACCTACAGATGCCAATGATGATGGTGATGACGATGAAGATGTTGATGATGATGGTGTTGGTAATGATGATGATGATGATGATGAAGATGAAGATGATGGTGACATGATGGAGATGTTGATCTGATGAGGAAGATGATGATGATGATGGTGGTGATGATCATGAAGATGTTGATGACGATGATGATGGTGATGAAGATGATGATGATGAAGAAGATGACGATGATGATGGTGATGAAGATGATGATGATGAAGAAGATGACGATGATGGAGATGTGTTGATGGGGAACCTAGAGATGACAATGATGATGAAGATGGTGATGGTGATGACGATGAAGATTTTGATGATGATGCTGATGCTGATGATGATGCTGATGATGATGATGATGATGATGAAGATGTTGACGATGATGGTGATGGTGATGTTCAGATAGTGATGATGATGATGATGATGATGATGATGGAGATGTTGATGAGGAAGGGGGAGATGACAATGATGATGAAGATGTTTATGGTCATGAAGATGATGATGATGGTGATGGTGATGATGATGGAGATGATGGAGATGATGGAGATGGCGATGAAGATGATGATGATGATGATGATGGTGAAGATGATGAAGAAGATGATGATGATGGAGATGTTGACCTGATGACGATGAAGATGATGATTATGGTGATGATGATGAAGATGTTGATGCTGATGATGATGGTGATGAAGATGATGATGATGGAGAAGATGATAATGATGGAGATGTTGATGAGGAACCTACAAATGCCAATGATGATGATGATGATGATGGTGATGACAATGAAGATGTTGATGATGATGGTGATGGTAATGATGATGAAGATGATGATGATGATGGTGATGGTGATGGTGATGTTTAGATGATGATGTTCAGAAGATGATGGTGACATGATGGATATGTTGATCTGATTCAAGGAAGATAATGATGATGATGATGATGGTGATGATGATGAAGATGTTGATGATGATGATGATGGTGATGAAGATGATGATGATGAAGAAGATGATGATGATGGAGATGTTGATGTTGATTGGGAACCTAGAGATGACAATGATGATGAATATGGTGATGGTGATGGTGATGGTGATGACGATGAAGATTTTGATGATGATGGTGATGGTGATGATGATGAAGATGTTGATGATGATGGTGATGGTGATGTTTAGATGATGATCATGATGATGATAATGATGATGGAGATTTTGATTTGATGAGGAATATGATGATGATGATGATGATGGTGATGATGATGAAGATGTTGATGATGACGATGATGGTCATGAAGATGATGATGATGAAGAATATGATGCTGATGGAGAATATGATGCTCACAACTCCCTCTAGTCTCTCTCTCCCCAACCATCAATCTCTCTCTCTCTCTCTCTCTCTGTCTCTCTCTCTCTCTCAAACACACACACATACACACACATTATGTCACTTTCCATTCTCAAACCCATACCCCCTCCATCCATATCTATCTCCAACTTTCTCCCTCCATCCCTCACCCTACCTTCTCTCCCTCCCTCTCTCATCGCCTGTCTCTCACCTTCTATCCCTCCCTCATCTTTCCCTCAACCTATCCCAATCTCTCCATCACTCCCTCTCTCTCCATCGCCACCACTCTCTGCATGTCTCCCACCAACACTTTCTGTCCCTCCCTTCCTATCTCTTATTTCGTTCTATCCCCATCTATCTCTCACTCCCTCCAAATCCATTCCCCCCCATTGTCCCTCTCCCTCCCTCGCTCTATGTCTCTCCCCCCCTTGTATTCTTTATTTCTCTCTCACATCCCCCTTGCCTCCATCCATTCCCCCTTGTCACTCAAGTCTCACTTTCAAATTCTAACCCTATACCTCTTCAGAACCTATTCTACTCCTAATAGTGCTCTCAAGCTCCACTTCCCTTCACCCCCTGTAGCCCATCATGTTCTCATTCCCTTCATCTCTCCCCACTCAAGCTTCCAACATCCTTCTAAGCCCTTGACCCTTTCCCACCCCTATTAAATATTAACCATAGATTCCCTTGACCCTTCCCCACCCCTTCTCAAATATTAAACAAAATTTCCCTTGACTTCTACACCCCTTCTTTCTCAAGTATTAAACATGTATTTTATGATTTGAATAACGCGAGCGCGTTTTGTAACTATATAACGCGTGCGTGTTATGTAGTTATATAACGCGTACGCGTTAATTATTGATATAACGCGCACGCGTTATTTAGTTATATAACGCGTACACGTTATTTAAATCTAAAAGCGCGGCAATATTTTTGAATTTAAACAGGCCGAGTCACATGCTCACATGTCAACAATAATCCTATGTGTATGCTTTGGAGTTTGCTTCGGTAATTCCAAACCTGTGCTATGTTAATGAAAAACCAAAGCTAATTGGGTATTTCTTCCAGTTTCTGGAGAAGCCTGTGCTTAGCCACTCGTTACAATATGCTACACAGAGTCATTTTTGACGAAATCTTAGACACAAATAGCATTTTTTCTGCAGATTCCAAATATGTAACTTTTATTTTGAAATATTAATTTTTCCTATTTTCTTTCAATTTCTTTTCTGTCCTACCTCCTTAACTCGTGAAACACATTGTTAGTGTTTCTTCCATAACTTTTTCAATTCTCAATCATTTCAAAAAAAAATTGTATGGTGCACAAGAGGACACTAACCTCCACGTTCTATGAAAAACCCATTTCAAGAATTTTGCATTAAGACCTTCAAAGGCTCTACCCACAAAAGATGTACTATTTTTGAGGTTTGATCACTTAGACAATTATAAAAAAATTATAAAATTACTAATTTAATTTTCGAAAAATAATGGCGCACAAGTGCTATGTGTTCTCTACATGCATGCCGATTTTTGTAGCTTGATTCCATCATTTAGGCCCTCAAAGGCTCTACCCACAAAAACATATACCTTATCATTTGCCTGAAAAATAAAAATTGTCTGTTAGGAAAACTGAAACTTGACATAGCTATGCAAATTTTCAATACATAAAAGTTATATATTCAGAAACGTGATTCAATTTCCTACATTTCATCTTTTTTACTCAATGCAAGATATTTTCCGTAAGTAAATCAAAAAATCCAAGTAAGTTGAGGGATGCCTGCTTTTTCAGTTTTCTATTGCATCTAACGTACCAAAAGTGACCCTCATTAGCTTGCACTGACCCTAATACCCAACACAGAAGATTTAACCACGAAATCTCAGTAGTATGAGAAATGTGCTGCGAGTACATATATCTGCCTCGTATCTCAGTTCTGTATGTGAAAAGAGGGCAACATCGAGCTTGGGGCAAGCCCAGCTCTTTCATACTTTAAACGTATAAAACAAGGAACAACAGCACCGGTCTTGGGCTCTTTTATAAATAAAAGTATGTAGGATTAAACTCATCCAGAGTTTTGTGGTCGAGCCCTCTCCTCTATAAAAGATATATATATATATATATATATATAAAGAAATGCACCTGCTAAAAGCTGTGACCAGTGGAAGGAGGTCGCTACTCTACTCTATAATTTACATATAAATAAAGGTAAGCCACATATAAAAGCATGTTTTCCAGGGAATCGTCGTGTAACGCCAGATCTAAAAGAAGATATAGCGTCATTCAAGAGCACAGTTATGCGGATACAGAGAAAACCCCTACATAAGTGGAGACCAGTCTCCAGGTTGCAGTCCAATGCAACTAAATCGCATTTCTACCTGCAATTCTAAGTTAAAGGGAAGAGATCAACTACATAGCGAAATAAATGTAGAAAAACTGCCTGAGTACTAATTCCGCAGAGATGTGTTGTAGTTATTACTATGCAGAAATCCCCTGTACCGATTACACGCCGGTCGGGTTGGTCTCCCTTAGTTTTCCTTCCCGACATGGCAGCTGCGCATCTCCGCTGCAGAGACGTTTGGACTGCAAACAAGTACATAGTGGCAAGATTTGCCATAGAGCCTTTCTGTCAAACCCCCCGAGAGAGTACTCTATGTGACACATTTATGCTGCGATTCAAACACCAAAACCGATTCCCGCCTTCCTTTTCCCGGATCCCGTATATATAAAAATTCAATACAGAAAACGGTCCTCCATCTTGGAGAGTCCGACCATTTCCCCTTTCGCCAAGTGGAGAAGTTTGGAGTGAAACTCAGCCAAGTGGTAGTTACCCAATGACTTGGTGATATCTTTTGTGGAGAGGCCGACAACATCCATCAAAATGAGGTTGGCGCTCCGCCCAGATTATATTATTATTACCATTATTTCTCAAAGCTAAAACGGTGTTTCCATGTAATCACGAAACATAGTATTCCAATATATATTATATATATATATACCTTTTAAATCTTCTTTTACTATTTATTCATTCAAATAGCAAGTATTTACTGACTCATTAAATATATACATAAATTTGCCATCTATATACATATATATTATATATATAAAAACACCCTTTATGATAATGACTATAGTAAAGTCTTTTAAATTATAAAGCTTTAGCTTCTTTAATTAGAGGGTCCAATAAACCTCTTTGGTACTTAATACCATCATTAAGTGTAGTATCATAGTTAGGATAATATTTTAATCCTATTAAATCTTATAATTATAATTATGTTCTCATTCAGTACTGAGACTATAGCACCTTGCTAATGGTTAGACGGTACTAAATAAGTTACTCTAACAAGACTTATTTCACTTAGGATAATGCCTCGGGGATTTAGGAGTTTGAAAGGTTATACTTCTTCTAGTACACGAGATACCCAGATGACACCCGTCATCACTAAAAGAACCTCATGGATTCCCATACATTCACTCCTTCCCCTCGTGGATTCTTCGCCTAGTCATTTAGTCACCTCAAAATCTTCAATATCCTAGGTCTAGAATTCTGCTTACAACTTAGGAATAAATACAACATACTTCGAAGGTTTATTGGTGAGGCCTTGGCCTTGAGCTCCTCACCAGAAACAAGTATACATTTGACATTTATATATACAAAATAGTAGGGTATAAAAGAGGGATGTCACACCGTAATAAGCTTTAATGCAGATAGGTGTTTTTATTTTGAAATAGGATGGAGGCTTTTAGGTTAGACGGTGAAGAGTTGTCCAGATGTCCTGTTCCATTTGAATCTCCATTGTTCAACAATGAAATTAGCCAAGTAGAATAGGTTAGGCACGACAAAGAGGAAAAATGGGAGTTGAATGGAACTCATAACTCAATACTTACGTAATCATATAACTAGCACACCCACAAAAGGAGATGAGCATAACTCATAACTCAATACTTATGTAATCAATTTGTTTAGCTTATTAAACAAATTGAAGTAATTGAAAAACAACGAGTCTTCCCAAACACTCTTGAGCCAGCTGTAAGCTGCCAAAATCAACTTAGAGCTAAGACCATTGCAAAGGTCCAAAGCATATTTCATCATAAATGTGGGTGAAAATATCCTAAATAAAAGTGAAATACGAACTAGGACTTATATTAAGTTAATACTATAATTAAGGTAAGGTTTGAGTGGTTGGCTAGGAAGTATTCTTATTAATTTGTAATAATTACTTTCTGGTGGTCTTGTATTAACGAGTCCACTTCATAGAGTATGACTAATAAATACATGAGAAAGAATTTATCGATATACAAAAGTACAAGATAAACTCATTAGTATGTTCTTAGAAAGATGTAATTAAATGCTAAGATGTTATTGTTAAATAGGGTCCTCTTGTTATAATATTGATTGTTATAAGTGATTGTTCTTGAGAAGTATAATAAGCGTATGCAATTTTCTTTAAAGAATTTGTTGATAACACTAAACACCGTATAAGTGAACTAGAAGACAAATTGGAATCACTCGATAAATAGGTAAATGATCTTTTAAGACTTCATGATAAGAAATGATAAGAGTTATTGTAGCAATACTTATTAGCAAATAAAATATGGTGTAAGAAGAATGAACCCTGAAAAAGTGATGTGTGATGTAGTTTGTGACACAAATGACTTGATTCCAAAGTTTAATAATATGTGTAATAGAAGTGATTTGATTGATAAGGATGTATATATATCTCTCTCATGTTATGAGACAACAAAATTATCCTAGTTTTCTAAAAAGTGAAATCCGTATTGAAGGTGGTGATTCTACTACAATTTATGAAGACAAATTTGATAACGAAGATGTTGAACTTGGTTGCTTTGAGAAGCATACGAAGGGAATTGGTTCCAAACTCATGCATATAATGGGTTATGATGGGAAAATTTCACGCAAGAATGTGCAAGGAAGCCGAGAATAGCAAGAGACATTCCTAGGGCCAAGCCATTATAAACCATATTCTAAGCGAAGTAAGATTTTCCAGGTTCCATATAATGAACATGACTTATAGGTGTCCTAAAAAAAAAAAGATAAGATAAATAAATAAAAATGGCATAGGTTCTCAAGTTGTGATACATGGAAAGTAATGAAATGAGGTTGATTCTAAAATTAAATTTCACATAGGTCATATTTTAGGAAGTGATGTGATGGAAGCATCATGGAAACATGAATGACATGTATACATCATGATTATCCATTCTATATCTTATTAAGGATGTAGCATGTTACTGTTAGTGTATGTTATTCTAATACTTGTGTTGTCTGAGAAGTTATAAGTTTGTGGGATCCTAGTTATGGTACTAGGAATAGCATTGAAGATTGGAACCATCATAACTTAATGAGGTCATGGAATGCATGCCTTGACTTTGAAGAACCTAATATAAAATTAGAAATCAGGAAATGTAATTGTGTTGATTAATAAAAGATACTAAAGCATGTGTAACCTTGTGCAAGTAAAGAAGGCATTCACTATTTATGAAAGAATATGAAAAAGAATTACTAAAACATGCATAAATAGGTATTAAGGGCATACATATATGGATGGTATGGATATGTCATGGTGGAATAATAATAATAATGATGAAGTAATTGCAATGGAGTAAACATTGAATAGTCTTGGTATACACATGATGGTAACGATCGAGATGAAGTAGAGTGACCCCTTATCCTGAAAGGTGTAATCCTACTCTTGTGATGTCATGCCCATTTGTCTGTCATGTCTTGCCTAAATTTTTTTCCATGCTTTTCAATTTGAACGGTACTCTAACTAGCAAAAAAAAAGAAAATACTAACTAGCCATAACTATGTGTCATGCATCGCTTGCGAACCATACAAATAGTTTGACTTGTATGGATGATTGCAGTTCTGAGATACCATATATTTGTCTAGGTGAAATCGACCATAACCACGAACAATAAAGCACACAAATAAATAAAAAACTAAGATCGAACACTATAGGTGCATCTTTAGGCAAGAAATCAAATGAATTCGTCTAGACTTAGAAGACATATGATGCATATTTCCCGTTGATACCGAGTTAGTATTTATAATATCTTATGGTTGCTGAAGTTAGAGGACATATGATGCATATTTCATGGTGATAGCCAGTTTTTCATGTCTTTGCATGTCATTACTCAGTTTTTTTGCATGATGCATATTTCATGTTGATACTTAGTATCTAGATGTATAGGACATGAGGTACATGATATGTTGATTGTTGATACTCAATTGGAAATTATAGTGGCATCTTAAAAAGTAAGTTATGTGGTGCACGATATGGTATTATTACATGTTTTTCTTAGAATGATGCCTTCGTGGTCATGCATTATTCAAGTGAAATTTGATGATTGTTAATTCTAGCCATGAGATTTATAGCCATGGGTTGTGCATGTGATACTTCTTGATGCTATTTCATAATGTTATGGTGCTATATAATATAGATGATGTGTAGAACATAAAATGATATTATAGCTTATCATTGCATCTAGAGATAAATGACATTTGGCACATAAATGGTATGAACGCATGTTGTGATTAATTTTGGTATTTTACAGCTATGTTATGTGTTAGTGAAGAATAAGAGAATATATTAAATATTTGGTATGGCATGTTATCGTTTCATGCTAACCCTTATTGCTCCCGTAGAATGAATATTTGACATCATGATGGATTATGTTCGTTGTTACTCCATGTTGATAGTACTAATGTTGAAAAATGGCAGCTTATGATGACATGTTTATGGGATGCTTAGTGAAATTATGAAAGTATCATGACCAATTATGTTATAATAGTAGCAAAAAGCACCTAAATGCATTATATGTTAAACTTGGCATGAATTATCATGACAATGGCTTATGATGTAATGCAATGCAATATGAACTGGTGGCTAGACATTCTTGTTAGCACATGATTCAAGGTTGATCCATGATATTATTTTATTGAGAAATGGTTACTAATGATTATTAATTATGGAAAGTGCCAGTTGTTCCAGGTGATCCACTCAAATAGTGCGATGAGGCTAAATATTCTATGATTTCGTGGGATCCCATAACCAAAAAATGAGAATGGATACTATAAATATGTTATGGGCTGGCGGACAAGCCCGACAATCATCTCTATTCCAGTAGCACTTGACTTTTGTACCAGAAGTTGGGAAGGTGGCAATGCCACAGATACTTCCCGTAGAACTTTTGATGTGACCAGGGTCCACGGTTGTAGAATACTCACCGGGAGGGAGGTTTATGTATAACAACTTCTGATCCCTGGGGCTAGTGCCTTGAGGGTGTTGTGGAGGATGTTTAGGATAGCCTTTTGAGATGCCTAGGGTATAATGATCCTGATACCAAGATCGGGGGTACCGAGAGTATCAGGATCGAGGTATGGGGAACCAAATTCCAGCTAGTACCGATGAGGCCCAGTTTCCAGTTAGAATCTGATGAGGTTGTATTATTACAAGAAGTTGGGAAGGTAGAAATGCTGCGGTAACTTCTCGAGGAAATTTTGATGCCTACTGTATTATCTGCGGATAGGTTACACTAGAGGGCTCGTTCCATGGCAAGCGGGACCATCCGGAGTTGGAGGGGAGGTTTATGGAGGTTGATCGGATGGTATGTGTTAGCACCCAAACTGACCCCCTAGGCTGTAGGAGAGGGCAAGATGGGGTAACATCAAAACCACTTTAGACTTGTGCTACTGACCTAGCACAGTCTCAGAGGGATCTCTCTTATGTCTATAAAAAGTTGAAAATAATCAATGAAATTGCAGCCATGAAGAACACACGGATTTGATAGAAGACTGAAAAATAATCAATGAGAAATACACATCCTTCTCACTAATGATATTATTTCAAAGCATGCTCTTAGAAGGTCATATTTCTTTATGGGGAAAATTGTTTAAAAGTGTGGCGGGATAATCATAGGGGGAAAACGTTGGGCGATGGAGTCAATACGCTACATGTAAATTGGACAACAATGCTGCAGTATGGACTATTAAAACAGAGGCAAGGTAGCCACCCTCTTGCCGTCGTAATGCTATTTTTTGGTGATAAAAGAAGAAAGAAAGAACAAATCATTGATACGAGCACCTAGCAATGATGAATTTGATATCAACTTTAGTGGCAATATTGAGTGAACATTTGAGATAATAACCCAAGCTTGTTTCCAAGAATTCTAAGCTATTATACGCTGATATTAGATATGAAAGAGAAAACATAATGTAAATGCGTAACAGGAAGTACGATCACATGGAGAAGGAAGAAAAAAAAGAGTACAAGCAAAGCAACACATGAATCTTTGCCAAATGTCTGCCATAAGCACTACACTTATATTAAGGAGAACGTTCTGAAACAGGGCTTGATCCCCAGGCCTCAGTCAAACTATTTTCCAACCTCTTGATTTTCTATTACATGTTATTTATAGGCTCACAGGCTTAAACTGATCATCAAAAAACTACTACGACTATACTACCACCTACATAATTCAGTTTGCTACCCTTGACAAAAAATTACAAAAATGACAACAACGGCTATCAGACGAAAGTGACTGACTATACAGGTGTCTTTTGTGTTAAGTTTAAGCCAAATAGACTAGCAAGATCACTGAAAGAAGCATAATCACAAGATAGACAAAGAATTTACCCTGGGAAACCCTCATGGGGTAGAAAACCCAACAAAGCTTTCCTCAATAAGATGATCAACCGAAATACAAGATGTGCTCCCTCCTTCTTTACCTCCTTAGCAGACCTCCCAGACAAGTGCGCTACTTTTCTGAGTTGTACGAGTGTGTCTAATGAGGAGCTCACCTCCTCTATTTATATTAGTCCCCGACTGACTAAAATCCCTAATGGGACCGACCTCTCCTGGAGAAGTCTAATAACACCTAAAATATAATATCAGGGCCGACCCCCACATGGTGGGTCTAATAACCCTAGTTACCACAAATAATCGGAGGAATAATCATCTCCGGATACATAATAGGGTTACCTCGGAGGGATGAAACATCTCCGGAATAATAAAGTACAATTATAATATTCTTAGAAGTTACAATATTCAATTCTCCCCCTTAACGAGAAGGATGTTATAACAACGTCTGCAAGAGCAAGGAGTCATCGACTACATCATACATGATACATATATATATCATCGGAAGCTTTCTTCAATTTATCATCATCATCACACGATCGTCAACATCGTCATCACACGATCATCAGCATCATCATCAGCATTGTCATTACACGATCATCAATATTGTCATCTCACGATCATCAGCATCGTCATCTCACGATCATCAGCATCATCATCTCATGATCATCAGCATCGTCATTTCACGATCATCAGCATCGTCATCTCACGATCATCAACATCGTCATTTCACGATCATCAGCATCGTCATTCCACGATCATCAACATCGTCATCGCACGATCATCAGCATCGTCATCTCATGATCATCAACATCGTCATCGCACGATCATCAACATCGTCATCACACGATCATCAATATCGTCATCAATACAAGTATCCATACCAATATAAGTATCCACATCATTAATACAAGTATCCATACCAATACAAGTATACACATCATCATCATAAGTATCCATACCGATACAAGTAACCACATCATCAATACAAGTATCCATACCGATACAAGTAACCACATCATCAATACAAGTATCCATACAGATACAAGTAACCACGTCATCAATACAAGTATCCATACCGATACAAGTAACCACATCATCAATACAAGTATCCATACCGATACAAGTAACCACATCATCAATACAAGTATCCATACCGATACAAGTAACCACAAAATCTAAGAATCACTTTCTCAGAGACATATGTCTACGGATCAATTCAGGGACTAAAGTTCGGGGATGATACAATCCCCTCTCGTCCACTAGGAACCACTTCTCGGAGACATCTGTCTACAGATCAATTCAGGGACCAAAGTCTGGGGATGATACAATCCCCATCACTTACATTTTGAACTAGTGGTTTTGGGATGATGCAATCCCCATCACGTACATTTTGAACTAGTGGTTCCTGGATGATGCAATCCCCATCACGTACATTTTGAACTAGTGGTTCCGGGATGATGCAATCCCCATCACATACATTTTGAACTAGTGGTTTTGGGCCGATGCAATCCCCGTCACTTCTTTCTCGAAGACCATACATCTATGGATCAATTCAGGGACCAAGGTCTGGGTATGATACAATCCCCATCTGTCCACTTTGGACCTCATTCTCGAAGACCATATGTCTATGGATCAATTCAGGGACCAAGGTCCGAGGATGATACAATCCCCATCTGTCCACTTTGGACCTCATTCTCGAAGATCATACGTCTACCGATCAATTCAGGGACTGAAGTCCAGGGATGATACAATCCCCATCTGTCCACTAAGGACTTCATTTTCGGAGACCATACGTCTACGGATCAATTCAAGGAACCAAAGTCCAGGGATGATACAATCTCTATCTATCCACTAAGGACTTTATTTTCAGAGATCATATGTCTACGGATCAATTCAAGGAACCAAAGTCCAGGGATGATACAATCCCTATCTATCCACTAAGGACTTTATTTTTGGAGACCATGCGTCTACGGATCAATTCAAGGAACCAGAGTCCATGGATGATACAATCCCTATTTGTCCACTAAGGACTTTATTTTCGGAGACCATACATCTACGGATCAATTCAAGGAACTAGAGTCCAGGGATGATACAATCCTTCTCTGTATCCTTATCAATACAGATGTCATCAAAACATGTATTCTCATCAATACATCAGTAAGACATGTATCCTTATCGATACATCAATCAATAAACCATGTATCCTCATCAATACATCAATAAAACATGTATCCTCATCAATACATCAGTAAGACATGTATCCTTATCGATACATCAATCAATAAACCATGTATCCTCATCAATACATCAATAAAGTAAAAGTAAGTGAGAGAAGATAAGTATTCTAAGTATAAGAGTCCTAAGTCTAAGTATCTAAAACAGGTATCCATATCATCGACCTTGCTGTCGATGAGGCAATCTCATCATTAAAGATCACACTACTCCCCCTTTCGAGGAGGGTCCTTTTGAACCACACCAAGTTTGTCTCGGAAGTATTCAAATTTTACTTGAGACAGAGGTTTGGTCAAAATATCAGCAATTTGATTCTCAGTGCTTACATACTCGAGCTTAATAGCTCCTCTCTGCACCATATCTCGTATATAAAAGTATCGGATCTCTATGTGTTTTGAATTATCGTGAAATACTAGATTTTCTGTCATCTTGATACAACTTTGATTTTCACACATAATCACAATAGGATCCAATTCTAAGTCAAATACTCCAGATAGTAGTTTCCGAAGCCATATTGCATCACAGCTAGCAGAGCGGGCGGCTATATATTTTGCTTCAGTAGTACTGAGAGCCACACTAGATTGTTTCTTGCTGAACCAAGAGATCGTGGGTGATCCAAGTCCATAACATCCACCTGATGTACTCTTCATGTCTGAAACACTTCCTGCCCAATCAGAATCTGAATAACCATGTAATCTAAGTTCATGATTTCTGAGGTAGTAAAGACCAAAATCTAATGTACCTTTTAGATACCTCATTACATGCTTTGCATCTATTAGGTGAACCTTCCTTAGTTCTACTAGATATTGACTTAGAGTATTTATAGCAAAGTGTATATCTGATCTAGTATTTGTCAAATACATCAATGACCCAATGATTTGTCTATATAGAGTTACATCCACTAATTCTGATGAGTCTTCAACTAATAATTTCAAGTTGGAGTCCATGGGAGTAGCCATGGTCTTACACTCCAACATGTCAAATATTTTCAAGATCTCCATAGCATACTTACCTTGATTTAGGAAGATTCCTTTTGGTTCTTGCCATACTTCTAGACCTAATAAGTAGTGCATTAATCCTAGATCCTTCATTTCAAATTCGGAAGAAAGCTTCTTCTTACATTCTATAATTTGGTTCTCATTTCCTGTTAGAAATAGATCATCCACATACAATAGTAATATAACAGGTTCATCATCCATAATTTTGAGATAGAGATTTGGATCAGCTTTACTCTTGGTAAAGCCCATACCTATTAAGAAACTGTCAATCCTTCTGTACCAAGCTCTGGAGCTTGCTTCAAACCATACAAAGCCTTTTTCAGCTTGCATACATGAGTTCTTCTATCTTTAACCTCAAAACCTTGTGGTTGTTCCATGTACACTTCTTCTTCAATGACACCATTTAGGAGGGCTATTTTAACATCCATCTGGTGTAATTTCCACTTCATCATAGATGCAAGTGCCATGATAGTTCTAATTGAAGTGTACCTAGCAACTGGTGCAAATGTTTCTTCATAGTCTATTCCCTCCTTTTGAGAGAACCCTCTGGCTACAAATCTTGCCTTATATTTTTCAATGCTACCATCTGCAGCATGTTTTATCTTGAAAATCCATTTGGAAGAAGCCACACTTTTATCCTTTGGTTTGGGAACTATGTCCCAAACATCATTTTTCATTATTGATTGGTACTCTTCTGTCATAGCTTCTACCCACTCCTTTTCTTGAGCTGCTTCCTCATAGCTGGTGGGTTAATGATCCACAAGATCACACATTAAGGCCACATAGTTGGATACAAACTTGGGTTTCTTCCTTTCTCTAGTGGAACCTTCAGGAGCTCCATATTTTTCAGCTCCTTGAATAATGTCTCTAGCCCATGCTGGTCTTCTTTTTCTAGATATATTTGAAAGGGAGGGTTCTTGAGGTTCTATCATATCATGATCTTTTGGTGTATCATCTTCAGGAATGGGTACAGCTTTTGTAACTCTAGGAGGTAAATCTTCTTCATAGATTTCTTCAAGTTGGCACTTCCTAGATTTCTTCATAGCTGCTTCTTCATCAAATGTTAGATCTCTACTTATCTCCATATGATGAAAACCAGGTATGTAAATTCTAAAAGATTTGGATGTTTCACAATATCCAACAAATATTCCTTTCTTACCAGAGGGATCCAACTTGGTTATCTTTTCTTTTGGAATGTGAATATACACAGGACATCCAAATATTTTGAGATGACTTACCTCAGGCTTCTTTCCTGTGAATACTTCTTCTGGAGTCTTAAATTCAAGAGCACTATGAGAAAGTCTATTTTGTACATAGACAGCTGTCCTGGCTGCTTCATCCCATAGATACATGGGAAGATATTGATCATGTATCATAGTCTTTACAACTTCTATGATAGTTCTATTCTTCCTTTCAGTAACCCCATTTTGTTGAGGATTGTAGGGAGTGGTTAGTTCCCTTTTGATTCCGGCTCCTTTACAAAAGTCTTCAAATTCCTTTGAAGTATATTCTCCGCCATTATCTGTTATGAGAATCTTGATTTTCTTTTCTGAGAGATTTTCTGTTAAGGCCTTAAACTCTTTGAATTTTCCAAAGACTTCATTCTTACCTTTTAGAAAGAATATCCAAGTTTTCCTTGAGTAGTCATCAATGAATGTGACATAGTATTCATATCCACTCAAAGATGTGGAGGGCATTGGTCCACATACATCAGAGTGTATTAACTCCAGGGTACTTTTAGTATTTGTTTCACTTCTGGGAAATGGGTTCTTGACATTCTCCCCTTTTGCACATCCTTTGCATGTGCCATCATGATTAGTCTTTAAGTCTGGAAAACCTATAACTACTTTACTTACATAGGGTAGTGCCTTGTAGTTAATGTGAGCAAGTCTCCTATGCCATAGTTCAATTGGGCTAATGGTTTCATGAACAAGAGCTGCTTCTGGAAGGCCCTTAAGTTTGGATAAGCCTCCTTCTTCTTCACCAATGATAATTGCATCCTTGATAGGATTTCCTTTGGACGACATTAAGACTTGTCCATCAATGAATGCAATCATGTAGCCTTTCTTATCCAATGCTGAGATGGATAACAAGTTCTTCTTCAATCATGGTACATACAATATTTCTTTCATTTTCATGGAGGTACCAGAATCAAGCTTGTAGCTTGCTTCACCAATTACCTTGATGGGATATTGAAAGTCATCTCCTAGAGATACCTTTTGGGGAGAAGTCTTTTCTTCAACACTTGAGAGAGTCTTTTTCTGACCTGTCATGTGCTTTTAAGCACCACTGTCAATAATCCATGTATCTTCTCCAGGAGTTATAGATCTAGAGAGTGCGGAGAAAATAACATATTCTTCTCCATATTCTTCTTTATTTCTCCTAGATCTTCTTTTGAAGAAGGTCCTTTCTTCTTCTTCTTCTTCACTTCTAGGTCTTTTATTGTGGGGCCTTTCTTCCTCTTCTACTTCTTCTTCACTATCATCTTTTGCAAGATGTGCTTGATGTCTTTTGTAATGAGAACCCTTTTTCTTCTGCAGAGGGCAATCTCTAGCAAGGTGTCCTATTTTGTGACAAGAAAAACATTGGAAAGAGGAGTAACCTCTTCTTTGAATAGTTCCTCTTTTCTTTTGAAATCTATGTGGAGGATGAGACTCCTTGTGACTAATCTTTTTGGAGTAGGATTGATTCCTTCTTCTCTTGGTGTGGGTGGCCAAGGCTTGGTCATCCTCTTTGAGCAAGGCTTCTTGGTTTGAAACCCTAGCCTCCTCTTGTACACAATCCTCCCAAACTACATCAAACTTCATACTTTCTTTTCTGGCACACATAGTTTGAATGAATGACTCCCAAGGTCTAGTGAGACCATTTAGAGCTGTCATCACAGGTTCATCTTCATCAAGAGTATCACCAATGGCACCTAGTTGCTCCTTGATTTTGGAGACCCTTGAGAAGTATTCTTGAATGGATTCTCCTTTGTGCATCTTGGTGCTCTTCAACTGAGTCCTTAGGTTCATCTTCCCATTGATGTTCTTTCCTTCATACATTCTTCCAAGGGCATCATACATTTCCTTTGGAGTCTTCTTGGAGGCCACTTGGGGAATCAAGTGGTCTTCAATAGAATCAACTATGATTCTCTTTGCCCTAATCAAATCCTTCCTATGCTTCTCTTTGGCTTCATCTCCTTCCGGTTCTGCAACTTCATCCTTGATATAATGAGCAAGGTCATTTTCTTCAAGAATGAGACCAATTCTGTATTTCCATGCTCAAAAATTTTCTATACCTTCTAGCTTGTCTTCAAGCTTAGTGTTTGGAGCCATCTTCTCTTGGGGGAGTCCAAGAGATAAGAGATAGAGTAGTACTTACCTGGAAACTTTAACTTTTCACTTTTTCGGATCTACAACAGAAATTTCTGGTTTTATCGCACTTTTGGTAAAACTAGGGTTTGAATTTCCTGGAGTTCTACCCAACCAAAAAAGTTCGACCTAGGGATCAAAAGATTGGTCTTGACAAGGGCTATCCAGCCATGTAATCAGAATTCAATAATACCAACTTTTTGCAGAAGTCAATTTCTGGTTTATCGCACTTTTTGTAAAACTAAGGTTTGACTTTCCCGGAGTTCTACCCAACCAAAAAGTTCGATCTAGGGCTCAAAAGATTGGTTTTGACAAGGGCTATCCAGCCATGTAATTAGAAATTAATAATACCAACTTTTTGCAGAAACCCTAACCTTCACTGAAGAGAGAGAGAGAGAGATATTCTTACCTTGTGAAAGATGTTCTTTTCAGACTAGCTTTGATACCATGTTAAGTTTAAACCAAATAGAATAGCAAGATCACTGAAAGAAGCATAATCACAAGATAGACACGGAATTTACCCTGGGAAACCCTCATGGGGTAGAAAACCCAGCAAAGCTTTCCTCAATAAGATGATCAACCAAAATACAAGATGTGCTCCCTCCTTCTTTACCTCCTTAGCAGACCTCCCAGACAAGTGCGCTACTTTTCTGAGTTGTAAAAATGTGTCTAATGAGGAGATCACCTCCTCTATTTATATTAGTCCCTGACTTACTAAAATCCCTAATGGGGCCGACCTCTCCTGGAGAAGTCTAATAACCCCTAAAATATAATATCAGGGCCGACCCCCACATGGTGGGTCTAATAACCCTAGTTACCACAAACCATCGGAGGAATAATCATCTCCGGATACATAATAGGTTTATCTCGGAGGGATGAAACATCTCCGGAATAATAAAGTACAATTATAATATTCTTAGAAGTTACAATATTCAACATTTTGTAGGGTACAGATCGCCCTGGATTCACATAATAGACAGACCTAAATTGGTATCAAAACGGAAGAAAATATGCCCATACATTTAGCCAATGATAGACTTGCCTGGAAAGGAAAAAGGAACGCTGCGAATAGGCTTCCACCTTATTTTCGAGCCTTCAATTTTCCCTGCAGATTGAAGAAGTCTTCCACTTTTAGGGGGTCGTCCACCGGTGTTCTTTCAGCTACGGGAGGAGGTGTCGCTTCTTCAGTGGGTATGATGTAATATTTGACAATCTCTATGTCCCGATGAACGTCCCACTTTCCTTCTCTAGTCCCTTTCTTCTTCAACCGATGTCGAACCTACTTGTCAATTTGTTGGCCTGCGTGTTCCTCAGGTTTGCTGGCCAAGCTCTCTTCCACATGGTCAAATGCTAGCGGAGAGGAGGGAACATTCTCCTCCTCCATTTCGGACCACACTTGCTCTAGCCCAATAACCACTTCGGCTCTCTGCCCAGTCTCCATAACCTGCTCTCAACTGGAAGATGCTCGACTAGTCGATCTCGCCACCTTCCAGTATGGACATGAGCCATGCACCATGGGAGCCATGCCTATAACTACCATGCGAATGACGACAGTCCTAAGCAATCAATTCGCCATGATTCATTGACTGGACCTCCGAATGAGTGGGTATGATGACTGAAGTGAGAACTAGCATCAAAGCATGCCAAACTAGGCCTTCATGGTGGGTGGACAAACACATGATGATGATGAGGTGGCCTCCAGCCATTTAGCACTTATTACTTTGCAGAGGAGATTCTTTTCATCTGTAGAAAACCTAAGATCAAACCAGGACCGTAGATCTTTGCCTGGCTTTCATCTGAACTGTCGAACCATGCTGCCTCTACCAGCTTCACAAAATTTGGACCTATCGTTTGCTGCACAACTAATATCTGCGAAGTTATCCTCAGCCGTAAATTGCCTCCTCGCGAGATCTGAGCCTTTAGAAGATGCATAGCTTTAACAAAACTTCACAAATTTGAATCATGACCCTTTCCGCGTGAGTTGTATCGTGAAGAAAATGTGGGTCATCGATCTTCCCTACCCGCCGTTGATCAAACTTAGACTTGTCCGCTAGTTAATCCCTTGTTAGTGCTTAAACTGCTCCCAATTCCTTCCGCGATGCTTGCTTATGACCTTTGATTTTTATCGCTTTCAATCTTGGCCGTCTACAAGTTCCTTCAGGTGCAGTGGGAGAGTTTTCCTCTATCCTTTATCCTTCTTAGCACCTTTAAACGTTAGACTTTATGGTGTCTGTTAAATTTGGATTGATCCTGATGCACATAGCTTGGATTTCTTGACCTAGGAGCTGTGTAAAATAAGGGGCAGGGATTCTAAATGCTATTTCTATGAAGTTTGAGCCTTTGCACTTTCCAAAACTCCCTCCAAAAGCTTAGCACAATCCTGGTGCTCAAAACTGGCTCGAACTCGGGGATGTTATCCTCCCTGTGAGGTAGCAAAGAACACCATAGACCAGTGCCTCATCCATTTGAGCCCAACTCATCGAAAAACTGACAACTTGTAGCCCTCTATTATTAAAAACTGAAAGCAAACTGGAAACTGGAAACTATTACTGTTCTTGGAAACTTCTAAAAGTGTGCTCATCATGTTGAGCTTGTTTATGTATAAGCTTACCTACCCTACATCACCCCAATGGATGCTATATTGTTGAGATATTGTAACTTCAAAGAATATTTTTTTTTTACTTTATTATTCTGGAGATGTTTCATTCCTCCTTGAAGATCTTATTGTATATCTGGAGATGTTTATTCCTCCGTCAGATTGTGGTAACTTGGGTTATTAGACTTCCCTAGTGGGGGTCGGCCCTGTATGTGTTATGTGGGTCAAAGGGTTATTAGACCACCCTAGAGGGGTCGGCCCAGTCAGTTGTAGTGGGGTATTTAACCCAATGGTTAAATACGAGCCTACATGTTTTGTGTAAAAGACAAGTCGGAGTAGTGTATAAATAGAGGAGGTGTATTCCTCATTTTACACACACTCACTCACTTGAGAGTAGCACACTTGTGGAGGAGAGGTATACTATGGTGGAGGAGGAGATCATGTCTTTGGTTTGCATCTTTGTATATTGCTAGTCATCTATATTGAGGAAGCTTTGCTGGGTTTTCTACCCCATGAGGGTTTCCCAGGATAAATCTGTGTCTCTTGTGTTTATGTTGTGCTTGTTGTTTCTTGAGTGATCCTGTATATGATATTATTGTGAAATGGAATGTGATGCTGCTATTTTCTGTCTTAGCATATTAAATATTAACATATATCATGTGATATGAAAATGCTAGTGTAGCCAGTCTAGCAACTGATACCCCGTGCAGATTCTTCCACCATTCTTGATTAAAATCAGATAGTAAGATTGCGACAGCAGAAAATACTGATGATAGGAGTGACCCTTATGGTAAGAACAGAACCTCTCTCCCTAGCTAAGGAACTTCCTCATATAGTTAGCCATGGGGTCGCATGAAGTATGATGTTCTCGAATATTTTCCACTGGTATCTCCTTGACTGGGAAAATCTGCTTCAGCTGCCACTCCTCTGGCTCTTTAGTGGACTGTAGCTGCGCTTAAAGTCTGGCCCATTTTTTGCTCAAGGGACTGGACTTAGCTTGCTTGTCTCTTCTGTTACTCACCAAGCATATGGATATCATAGCTATGGTAGGAATCAAATAAATCCTAGAGCTTACCTGTGTACAGGCCCTGACACAACTCAACAAGGTTGAACTGACCAGCTTCATATACCTCCCTTGGATGTGGCTAACATTTTGCAACTTGAGAGGCTACATCAGTGCCTGGTCCATTTATAATGTTTCTCCTTAGGCTTCTCCAAATCCCGAGATTAAAAATCTGGTTCTGTTCTAGCGTTTCGAAAGAAAACTCACCCTGATTTTCAAAAGGATCCGGTAAAGGATTCTCCTCCTGAGACCAGGTTTCAAGGTCTGAAAATCCTATATAAAAATCACGTTGGCCATCCTATTCATCCTCCTGTGTCTCAACTATCTGGTCAACTTGCTGAAGGAATATGTCAGGCCCAAGAACTCCTTCAACTATCCCATACTCTTCTTCGGCTGTAGCCTAAGAAGGAAGCTGTGTCTATTGGAGATCTCCAGGAACCTCTTGGTCGTAATTTCTCCTATCTTCCCGTGGATGAGGGCAAGGTTCTTCATGCAAAGTCTGAAGGGTGTTTTCATTCATGGACTTAAGAATTCTCCTTATTTTGGTGAATGACTTAGCTTTGGAAAGTAGGGCTTCACCACCCTCAGGCTTGATATTCTCTTGGATTACGATAAGGGATTTAGGGATTGACGTTGCGTCTCCCTCCCTAGCGAGTCTATCGGAATACTGAGACTGACTGCATGAAGTCTCATTTTTGTCACCTACGTCCAGGAAGCCCATGACCTCCTCATCTCTGTATTCATGATATATGGGTGGATCAAACATTTCTTCCGGACTTGGAACTACACGACTCTGCAAATGTTGAGTGCGACCTTCATCAAACATATCAGCATCATCTTCTTCATGTGCATGGCTAGGATGACCATCTCTCTGCTTTCCATAGGAAAAAAACCCAGATCCTCCATGCCCACCCCCTTCTCTGAACTCTAACCCCCTCCTCAGTTCATCCTTATCGCCCTACCCTGGGACTCTACCAGACATTCTGATATTTTCTTCAACCTCCACTGCATCAGTGAACATATGTTGCAAATTAGAAGACCTTCTCTCCAAAAGAGGAAGAGATAAATCAGGAGGGAAGATACATGCTAGTGTAACTTAGTGGCATTCTCCAGGGGCTGAATTTCCTTTGGCATATTATAATAGAATCTTGCGAACCTCCTGTTAAAGATGGACATGGTCTCATCTTCCCGCCTTCTGATGGAGTAAAACTATGAAAGAACTAGGTCCCATGACCTCCTACCCCAAAACTCTAGAATGACATCAGACAACTCCCTCCATGTGTCAATAGACTCAGGCTGCAAGTGCTTAAACCATTTATTCACATTTCCTTGGAAGGACTGGGAAAAAAATCTCTTACAAAAATCATCATACTCTACTTCAAAAAGGTCCAAAAAATGTTCAAATCCTTGAATATGTTTCTCAATAGTAAGGATTTCAGAGTCTTCATAAAAAACAAGGAGGTATCCACAGTAGTTTGGTGGAAACTCATGGAGGACAGGGGACAGCTTTAAAGGGCTATATCTCAGCTGAGATCTTGAAGGCGAAGGAGTATGTATAGGGAGAACATTATCAACCTCACTCTCATGGATTTTGCAAGGCTGAGTATGGATCTTACATGGTTCAAAAGAAAGGGTGGGATCAGCTCTAGGGGTGAAAGGAGAATGTACATTTTCAAGATATAGTGAAGGATATACAAAGGAGTCTCTCCCATGAACTAGAGATCTTCGATGAGATAGAAATCTTTTGATATATATACATAAGGGTAAATGAGGACCAATATAGAAGAACAAGACCTCTTTGAAGAGATCGACACTTTGATACCTGGCCCTTAATTCTTCCATGTCTATAGTAGTTGAGCTCGTTTTCCAATGCAGTCTGCAAATGGAATTAAATCATGACTGATGTTGCCAATTTCTTCCCTAGTGGAGCTGCCTTTATATTAAAAACTCAATGAGTGGAGTCACCAGGTGAAAGATGTACTGCCTTTTTCCATGTCTGACTGCCGTTCACCATCAACAATAAAGTTTGAAACTTTTTCATTCTCCCAGGGATGATATAACATTCGTTCCCTAGCAACGACGCCAATTTGTTGCACCCAAAATGACCCCCTAGGCTGTAGGAGAGGGCAAGTTGGGGTAAGAGAAAAACCACTTTATACTTGTGCTACTGACCTAGCACAGTCTCAAAGGGATCTCTCTTAAGTCTATAAAAAGCTGAAAATAATCAATGAAATTGCAGCCATGAAGAACACATAGATTTGATAAAAGACTGAAAAATAATCAATGAGAAATACACAGCCTTCTCACTAATGATATTCTTTCAAAGCATGCTCTTAGAAGGTCAAATTTCTTGATGGGGAAAATTGTTTAAAAGTGTGGCAGGATACTCATAGGGGGGAAACATTGGATGATGGAGTCAAGACACTACATGTAAATTGGACAATAGTGCTGCAGTATGGACAGTTAAAACAAAGGCAAGGTAGCCACCCTCTTACTGTCGTAATGCTATTCTTTTGTGATAAAAGAAGAAATAAAGAATAGACCATTGATATGAGCACCCAACAAAGATGATTTCGATATCAACTTTAGTGGCTGTATTGAGTGAACATCTGAGATAATAACCCAAGCTTGTTTCGAAGAATTCTAAGCTATTATACACTGATCTCAGATATGAAAGAGAAAACATAATGTAAATGTGTAACAGGAAGTACAATCACACAAAGAAGAATGAAAAAACAGACTACAAGTACAACAACACATGAATCTCTGCCAAATGACTTCCATATGCATTGCACTTATATTAAGGAGAACATTCTGAAATAAGGCTCGATCCCCAGGCCTCAGTCAAATGATTTTCCAACCTCTTTCTTTTCTATTACATGGTATTTATAGGCTCCTAGCCTTAAACTGATCATCAAAAAAATTCTATGACTATGCTGCCACCCACACAATTCAGTTCGTTACCCTTGACGACAAATTACAAAAATGACAACGATGACTATCTAACAAGTCGTGACTGACTATACAGGTGTCTTCTGTAGGGTACAGATCGCCCTAGCTTCACATAACAGACAGACCTTAATTGGTCTCAAAATGGAAGAAAATATGCCCATACATTTATCCAACGATAGACTTATCGGGAAAGGAAAAAGGAACGCCGTGAATAGGCTTCCACCTCATTCTGGAGCCTTCAATTTTCCCTGCGGATGGAAGAAGTCTTCCACTTTCACGGGTTCATCCACTGGCGTTCTTTCAGCTGCGGGAGGAGGCGTCGCTTCTTCGGTGGGGATGATGTAATCTTTGACAATCTCTATGTCCCAATGAACATCCCACTTGTCTTCTCTGGTCCCTTTCTTATTCAACTAGTGTCGAACCTTCCTGTCCATTTTTTGGCCTGCATGTTCCTCAGGTTCGTTGGCCGAGCTCTATTCCAAGTGGTCGAAAGCTAGCGGAGAGGAGGGAACATGATTGTCCTCCATTTCGGACCACAGCCACTCTGGCACGATAACCACTTTGGATTTCTTCACACTCTCCATAACCTTCTCTCAACTGAAATATGCCCAACTGGTCGAGCTCACCACCTTCCAGTATGGATGTGAGTCATGCACCATGGGAGCCATGCCTATAACTACCATGACAATGACGACAGTCCTAAGCAATCATTTCGCCATGATTCGCTGACTAGACCTTCGAATGAGTTGGTATGATGATTGAAGTCAGTACTGGTATCAGAGCATGCCAAACCAGGCCTTCATGGTGGGTAGAAAAACATATGACGGCGCTAAGGTGGCCTCCGTCCATTTGGCACTTATTAGTTTGCACAGGAGATGCTTTTCATCTGTCGAAAAATTGAGATCAAACCAGGACCATAGATCTTGTCCAGAATTTCATCTGAACCATCGAACGATGCTGCCTCTACCAACTTCGCAAATTTTTGACCTATCGGTTTTCCACACAAGTAATATCTGCGAAGTTATCCTCTGCCATAGATCTCCTCCTAACGAGATCTGAGCCGTTAGAAGATGCAGATATTTAGCCAAACTTCGTAAATTTGAATCATGACCCTTTTTGCGCGAGTTGTATCGTGAACAAAACGTGGGCCGTCGATCTGCCCTACCTGCCGTTGATCAAACTTAGACTTGTCCACCGGTTAATCCCTCGTCTATATTTAAACTACCCCCAATTCCTTCCGCGATACACGCTTATGACCTTCGATTTTTATCGCTTTCTATCTCGGCCATCTACAAGTGCCTTCAGGTGCAGTGGGTGGGTTTTCCTCTATCCTTTAGCCTTCTCAACACCTTTAAAATTGGACTTTATAGCCTCTACTAAATTTGGATCGAGCCCGATGCACATAGCTTGGATTTCTTGACCTAGGAGCTGTGTAAAATAAGGGGTAGGTTTTCTAAATGTTATTTCTGTGAAGTTTGAGCCTTCCCACTTTCCAAAACTCCCTCCAAAATCTTAGCACAATCTTGGTGCTAACAGTATGATTCTTAGGGAGAGGGTGAGTGAGGAAAGAGGAAATAAACAAACACACAGTTATTAATTATTAATTAATTATCTAATTCTTCTGTATGTTTGGTGCATGATTGTTGATATGGTTGCATACTAGACTCATAGGGAATTACTTAAGAGCATGTTGTAACTTAGGGAATTTGATTGTATTAGCGTGGTTTGGAGACTTCTATGTGGTGGCCACACATATAAATCTCTTAACTTCACAATAGTACTAGATATCTATATATTCTAGTATTTACTTGATTGATTGATTGAATAAGTATTGTATTTATTGCTTGAATATTATAACTTCGGGAAGAAGTTTCTTAAAGGGGGGGAGTATGTAACAACCCTCATATACAAATATAGGGAATATTTAATATAATAGATATAATGTAATATAATATAATGTAAGATAATAAAAAGAAACATGAAAAAGAAGTAACGAAAAGCAAATTTTGCATAAAGAAAGAAATTAAATAAGAAATTAAGAAATTGGGAGAAGGAAGAGATAAAAGGAGGAGAACAAGTGAAGAGAGCGGTCTTTTTGTCTTTTAGCATTTGGAAGAGGAGCTCTGGAGGAGAGGAAAGAAAGATAGCACAAGCATAGGATTAATTGTTGGGGGTTGGGGGGCCTTAGCCATTTGTTGGGGGTTGGTTGGGTGGAGAGTCGTCCCCCCACCTTCAATTGCACTATTGGAGATGTCAAGGTAATGGTATGGCTCCCTAATTTTCAAAGCATATTTTTATGTTATTGTTGATTAGATCCACTTCTTTTCCAGATCTTCTATGCATGTTGATCTTGTTTGTTTTTGGATTTTATAAGATTTTACATGTTATTCGATTCTTGTGTTGGTTCAGATATCTGCATGCATATTTAATATTAATTGTTATTTAGTGGCTTTTATGAATTTTAGAGTTCTTACATTCTGCCTCGGATATGACAATTCCACTAAACAATTAGATTATGTTTGTTGGGGATCCTCCCGAGCACCTTCATTCATACTTCCGATTGACCTCTCTGACACCCTCTCACGTTTTTCCACATTTGAACTCATTGCAACTTTTGATTTTGGACTTCTCAAGGTTCATTGAATTAAGTCTTTTATGCAACTACAACTGGTGGAAATTAAACCTTTGGTGAAGACATAAATTCTGAATGTGGCTAGGTCACTACGTCATTTAAAACATGCGACACTTATTCAATTCTATTGAAGGCCACCATGTTTCCTAAACATGAGATGACCTAAATTAATCATTATCATGATTAGTGCTTGTGCAAAACACTTAACTTCCTCGATTCCTAAATGTGGTGCTATTTCATTTATTTGCAACAACCAAATCAACATCAGTGCAAATATGGTTCTCCTTACCAACTAAAGTGATTGAGCCAACCTCAATCATTGCTTATGAAAAAATATTAATGATGTTGGCATAATAAGACTAACATGACCATACAGGGATTGAAGAAATAATTATCTCCAACAAAATCTTTGTACCTCAACAACAAGACATTGATTTTGTCTAGAGTCCCCCCATCGTTCTATATTGTAAGGTTTGTCTTCTATAATGCAAACACCATTCTTATCCATGACACCTTCCACAAAACCACCAATAAGAATGAAATCACAAAGGGATATTTGTGGTAGATCAAACACTAGATCCATAGCTAAATTTAACTAGAAAAGATCAGAAATTTCTAGATTGCAAACAAATTCACTAGATTGATGCAGAGTGCTACTGAGTTTTAGCTTATTTTTAATTTGAAAAACTTGATGGGTGAATCGTAAGGACAATCATTACCATTTGAATATATCATTTTCCAAGGTTGATTTCTAGTGTTTTGTGTTGCAGGATGGGTGGGCATATCCCTCAAGCATTAGAAACAAACAAATAAAAGAAAAATTGTAATGTTTGAGGAGGAGGCGAGTATAGTCATGGAACCCCAAGAACAATGTTTCATGGAAACTAGAAAGGTATATGGTTGTGTTTTTGTTTCTCAATGTTATTTATTATGGATGATATTTCGCTAGTTTGAATGAGCGATATTGGGATGTGACGTTCACATTGTTTGGAACACGTTTTTTAAGGAAAGAGTCCATATTAGTGATGAGAAGGTTTTTTTTTAAATGAAATATATAAGGTCCCATTTTAAAATTTGTAAGTGAAAGCACACTTTTTTATAAGGTGCTCAAGTCAAATTAAAGTAAAAAAATAAAAATAAAAACTTTGGGAATAAAACGTTATTCAAAGTTTTGAAAAGACTAATTAGCAGTGGTGTTCAAATCCAATCAATACCAAAATAATGCCAAGTCAAGTTGAATCAAAGTAAATGTTGGATCTAAGTTGAAATTGAGATTAAAGTCTAGGTTGAAGATGGAATTTAAGTTCGTGTATTTCAAGAGTAGTATGGAGCATAAAGCAAGTTAAAGGTGTTAAAGATAAAATACATGTCAATGGTTATCAAGTGAGTTTATATAATTTGTTTGGGTGCATGAGCAGTGATACCCTACACCCTCACAATCATTGTAATTTAAAATATGGGTGCATGGTCGGTTGTGCTAGAAACTCAATTTGTTGTGTTGCTTCCTGACAAGCGAGAGTGATTTGGTTGAAAATTCATAATAGGTAAATGATGCAAATGACTACAATATGATAACCATGAAGTTGAAATTCTTCTAAAATATCTCAAAGATGATCTCCATGAAATTGACAAGCTATATAAACAAAATAAACTAGAAAATTCAATTAGGGATAAATTTTTTAAAGAAATTGTTAATTGCACTAGACAATGCATAAGTGAACTAGAATAAAAATTAGCATCACTATATAAATGGGTAAATGTTTTTTAAAGATTTCATGATAAGTATGATGAGATGACATAATGATTGAAAAAATATTTATTGACAAAGGAAAATGTTTTGTTGACGTTAGAACATGAAGTGAAAATTTTGAACTATGAAAAAGTATTATGTGCTGCAATTTGTGACATGCGTTATTTGCTTCCAAATCTTGATGTTCATGTGATAGTTGTACTTTTGTTGTTGTTGATGATAATGATGTACATGTATCTCTCTCATGCTATGAGACTTAGAAAAATCATCTTGGTGATATATATGAAATTGAAACTCATATTGAAGGTGATGATTCTAGTGATATTTCTGAAGTTGAACTTGATAATGCACATGTCACCTACCCAATTTTTGAGAATAATTATTTTCTACTATTATCCTTTTTGCAAAATACTTTGTGTTAAATTATAATTACAAGTTTTGTAATTATGACCAACTAGGTCAAATATGAATGTAATGACTCATTATTACTATTTAATAAATAAAAATGGGAGACAAACACTCAAGAAAGCTGTTATAAGAGTGTCCATTGGCCCACTAGGAGGGATGGAAGCTATTGGAAGGATTGGGACAGATGGCAGCATTTGCACTCTACCATTAGATGTTTTTATGGGACAACTCCCCCTAATTTTGTGGCATTTCCGCCTATAGGTGGAGGGAGATGAGAAGGTAGCTCACTAATGACCAGTTAATTACAAAAATACCTAGGCAGCCTATAAAAGGCAATTTGAATTGAGCAGGGAGCTCTTACAATGTTTTCTGCAGAAACATAACTCATGTTCATCAGGTGATGGCTGAGAGATTCGAATAGGAAGGCTGTGGAGAGTGCAAGTATAAGTCTTCAAATGTTATGAGAAGGACATACCATAGGTGTTGGTGCTGGTACAATTGTTTACTAAACCTGTAAGGCTGGATGAATTTCTTACTACTAGAAGTAGAGGTCCTAAGCTGCAGAACCTTCTTCCTCCTGGTGGATGAGTGGACAGGCTTGGGGGTCCTAAGGTAGACATCTTGGCTGCTTCAGAGTAGTTTGGGTGGAATAGGCTTCTTGAGTGATTTATTCCTCCCATCACACTCAGGTTCTATTCGTTTGTGTTTTTACAATCATATGAATGCTCTAAGAAAATGGCTTAGTATTGTTATTAATGATCAGTAGTAGTAAAATGTTAGGTCCTAATTAATTTAAATTTGTTGAACTGATAAAATGACTCATCTGAATTTTTCCCAATGCGTGAAGCTGCATCGTACTCCAGTATAGAGAGGTAGCATTAAATCTGTTCAGTTAAAAGTGAAACCTAGCATGCATCTATATATATAAACCCAAGAGATCACCCATGCACAGACTTATGTTCCCCATGCATCTTATATTTTAGCAGCTGTAGATTAGATCTCTGCATGCATTGTTTTTATTGTTCAAATCTGTATGCTAAAACAACATGAACTAGTTGTAGCAGTAGGTTCTTTTCGGACTTCTGAATGTGGACACGGTGTTAACATCTAGGGTTTACTAATTATCAGCTATTTCCTAAAAAGAAACCCATATCATGCATTCTGTTTAACCACATACCCATTCTTTTATTTGTTATTGAATCTGACTGGTCTTTATAGAAATTATTGCCATCACTGTATTAATCTTTTATGCAAAGGAAAAAGTACTGTATTGTTCTTTCATTTTCTCTAGAGGTCCTAATTGGACAAATACATGGAGATAGAATAAAAGTAGACAGACTGTTATATTAATAGGCAAGTTAAACTAATTGATGAATGCACTGTAAAATTCTTTGATTCGGTATTATTAACTGCATATGGCAGAATTTACATCACAGAGTATCATGTTTTAAAAGCAAAGAAAAGAATAGCATTATTGGATTGACGGAGCATAATATAGTATCTCCACACCCAAACCATGGTTAACCTGTTCTCATCATACTAATATTACAAACATTTAAAAGCTGACAAATCAAATGCTTCATTATCGTAGATATCCTAACTGTAGAATCAAGATCTATTATTCTTTCTTTTTAAACATCAAATACATCCCAACATATTTTATTATCATCGACAGGCTAGGGTATAACATCATCACAGCTGTATTCAAACAAAACTAACACCTTTTTATTCTCGGCTTAACCCATGTATGCACAGATGCAATGTAAGCCAAGTAGATCATTATCGGCTTATAGCCACTATTTAAATAAACATCTCAAATAGGATTTCAAATACAGATTCGAAAACGAGAGATCAAAACACCATACGTAAGCATTAAACCCTAATAGTAAACATTTCCATTTAAAAATTACGATGGAAGCATCCTATAGATCGACTCCTTGATCATTGAAGGTTCCATTCAAATTTACACTATACAACTAATGCCGAAACAAAACTACAGTCAACATTTCTTTTCCATTTAGCTTCACACTTGTTCTTCCATCAACTTAGGAGTGCCAAACAATAGACATCAAACGTTTTATGCTATGAAACTCTTTGCAACCACGAGGGTTCAAACCTATCAAGCTCACCGAGCGAACAGATGGTCGGCCATATGTTTTAAGAAACATTTACATCATCTGCACTAACAAACAAAACATAAACAGTAATGTTTCCCACTGCTGCAGGAGAGGAAAAAACCATTGCTGAGAAGACATACTTCCAACACCCTGCTCATCAAGTCCAATTCTAGGAGAACAATGAGGGAGGGATACAACCGAAGCTTACCGGTGGGTTCACTATATATCTTCTCCTCGTCAACTTTCTCGGCACCCTGCTGCTCGCCAAAGAGCTGCCTACCAAACGACCATACTCTGAGTTAAATATCAATCATGAAATAATGGTGCATGCAACAAGAAAACTTTAAAACTTTTTCCACTTTACTGTACCTAAGTCGTGAACAGAAGATTGATGAAGCCATACATCCATCCACCGTGAAGGAGAATCACTCAACTCGAAGGCCACACTATGTGATACCTTTGAAACTTACAACCCGATCAAAACCCCAAACTTGCAAGTCACTACAACACCATAACGGCCGCACTCATCCCACCTGTGGATTGCCACACCATTCAAATCCAGACTCAGCCTCCAATGATAGCATTCATCTATAGTTTGAGGACTGCTGCCAGTCTCAGGATCGAGCCTGAGGGAGGCTAAAAACATCAAACCCTAAGTGCCTCTTGGCCAGTTGGCCTCACCCCCCAAACCCTACCACCAAAACAATGACCAAGAAAACATTACATTATCCCATAACTTACGTTAGGGTTCATCACAATCCCAACGCACAATAATCAACGATGGAGATCTGATTTCATTAAGCCACGTTGGAGGATGGCAGAAGTAGCATTAAATCACCCATCTACCTACCAAGCCACGAGGTTGCCAACTCTATTGACACCAAGGAAGGAGGCCCGTTACAACTCAACGTTGCCAAAACTTATCACATCCCGAACATCCTTCACAATGTGCACGTAATATCCCCCTCAACATGGTGGCCATGCAAATTGATTACAAACCTAATCATTTACTACACCCTTGTTTTCGTACTCAGGATTTATGCAATGCCATCATTCCACCTACCAACCATATGGATCAACGTTTAATAACAATGACTATATAAATTATACCAAGGCTAAACATTCACTGGTAGCATGTATTAAAGACTTTGTATGCTCCATGAAAATCGATATAAGTATGCTTATAGTATAGAATATCCACCTAGGTCGCATTCAATCCTAGGGTATGGATTGACTCCGCCCCAACTTATTATAAATTTTATTATGAAGTTCATCATATAGTTCATCAAGCTTTGCCATTGCATAAATCCACAAGGTTACACCCTTAGGGTATGGTTTCCACCCAAGGAACCATCGGATACATTGCATGGTAGGGTATTAAAGCATAGTGCATCACCATTTTAATTTCCCAGGTAATAGAGAGCTAGGATCACCTTATCACTCTTTCTATGGTATGCTTAGGACCATGTGTCCTTGTCCTAAACCGTCACCATTGAAATTTATAAAGGAATTATTTTAACAGCCACAAGTCATTCATGGAATGATAACAAGTTAAGTCATAAACCCCTAATGAAGAACATTCACAACAATCACACTCTGAGATTGACGTTTTCTGCAGTTTTTGAGATTGCCAAGTTCATCTTACAAATTGGAAGGAAGCAATACCTGTAGCATCGAAATCATAAGCAGTTTTTATTTATATCACGGTTATTAAACACTTTGAATTTTATCGCTATCTCTTACCTGCGAATCTGCGCATGAATGACGAGTACAATGCTTTATCCAAGTAGTTAAGTAAGCTTCGGGGCACCTCGTGGGACCCCTTTCATCATCATCCAAGAAAATTAAACTGTCAGTACTTGTCAAGAAGAATTTTGTTTCCCCAAAGAATCACATTCTCAATCATTCCAACACATAAATAAAGGACATAATCATTGATTGGATTCATGACGTATCGCCGACACGACACACCATCAGAAGACAAAAAGATACAATAGTTAAATTTCTCCTACCAAATGTTGCATTTATTAATTACTGCTTTATTAAATAATATTATTTTTTGCATTTTACAAATATTAGCATTTAATGACGATTTAAAATTTTTAAAATTTTTATGAAAATATCGGGATGTTACAGCACATGATGAAATTGTTTTCTTTAAAGAATACAAAGGTAATTGGGCCTAAACTCATGAATAAACTGGGTTTTGGAAAAGGTTTAGGAAAGAATGGGAAATGATCTTAGAAGGCCATAAAGATATATATAAGGACAAGAAAAGAAGGCCTTGGTTATGAAGGAAACAAAAGCAATGGCGTCGTCCAATTTGTGATAGCAAAAACATCAATAGAAGCTAAAAAATATATAGTTAGTAGTAGCAATAATGAATTAAGAGAAAAATTAGTAGCAACAAAAAAGTGTTTGTGTCACATCCCCAGTCACCTTTGTTCCCTTCATAGGTGATGGGAGACAACCCGATACATTTTTTTTCCAAACTTATCCGCAATTTTAATCTTTTTACACTGCTGCAATTGTCCTTGGTCTGCAATTTTGCAATCCACAATTCGCAAATTGGAATTCGGAAGGGAAGAACGCTCAAATCACAATGTTGAACAAAATATGACTCCGACTTATGCATTCCGCAATGCAGGAGTCGAAAATGTGGAGCGCTAATATGCCCGAAGTTGAAGAAATACAATCCTTACTTCCTCATTCCACAGTGCGGGATTCGGAAATGCGGAGCTCCACAATGCTTGACACCGAAGAAATACGATCTCAAATTCTACATTCTGTAGTGCAGGATTCAGATATGTGGAGCACCAAAATGCCCAGAGTTGTAGAAATGTGCCCCCGACTTCCGCATTCCGCAATGCAGATGCAGAACATGCCCTGTTACAACCAACTTGCTAGTTCGATAACTTCTTCATCCTTAGACCAAATTGGACAAGTCCGGTACTGTTGGAAAGATCTTGGAAATATATATACATTGGTTTGATACCCTACCATATATAAGTACTCTAACATGGCCATATTTCCAATTGAATACTTTCCTAAAATCCCTCAATGCCCCTTTACCCTTCTGCAAGGAGTTCTACCTACCTTATTCCATGACTTCCCTTCCACCTGACCCAGAGAGGGGTCATGGAATACAATAGGGATATTTCATTCCTTCCCCAAGTCTAGGTGATTCCATGTAGTCCATCTAACATTGTATGCAATTCATAACAAAACACCCATAATGAAACTAAACTAATCAATGCTTCTACAACCTACAAGGTTAGGATAATATTAAGCCAAAGAAAATGGTGAAGTGTTCAAACATGAACTGAACCTCCTACTCAGGACTATACATAGTCTTCATATTGGTCAATTTTATGCAATAATTCATTCAAATAACTTGAACATAACAAGTAGACATAACATTGGAAAATGAGCATCATTTAACACCACAGAAAGCACTTATCTTTAAATGGAACTTTCCGAGCAACTGGATAAGTGAGAGAAACATTATTCCTAACCATACGTATCTGTCCTGCCTATACTCTTTCATATTAGATACCACACCCGAGTTGGGTTGTGTATCCACTAAGGAGGGATAAATAGGCTCTCTCGTAATCAAGGCTCCACCCTAATGCTAAGCCAACATACCGTTGGTTTTACCAAGCATGTAAGGGAACAAGGAGGAGGATGCTAATCCAGTGAGCTCAAGCATAGAGATACATCAATCTCAAACTACTCAGCAAACAGGGCACCCACAATACCTCACCCAACACAAGGAAGGCCCCCTTATCTATTACATAGTCCCTTAGGATCCCTTCCCTCCAGTGCTCTTCAGGGTGGGCATAGAAAGGTTCAACTGCTCATTTCATGAGACTTTATCCTTCACTAGGTTAATCAAGAAAATCTAACCTCTGTCTAATCCTATTCTCTGTTATTCTAGCTAGAATCTTCTCAAGGTTGCGGATGAAGCTCTGTCCCACAAGTCAATCTTCTGCTATCAGGTCCAGGTGTTCTCACAGGTTTTCTAAGTTTATCAGGATCTGTAATTTATCCCCAGGGTTTGATCCATGGATATCCCAATAGATTTACTTCCTACGCAGGGTTTCTATGTGCTTTCGGCTCTGCAAATTCATGCCTACACAGAATCACGACTTCTTTCTCCTATATTTCTTACTGCTGCTGTATAATGTGTGGTAACTCTCGTTGTTGGTAAAAAATGGGATAGGGATTAGGGTGAGCGAATTCCTAGGAGGGAGAGTGTCTTAACGGACAAACAAAAAACATAGCCATACCCTACCATATGGATTTTCAGGGCTGATCCATACTCCATTGACCTCATGAACATGTTTTCTCAACCACCTCCTTACAACAGAATTAAATGTCAGCAAGGGAGTCAAATGGTTCACAAAATTACGTGTGGCATCATGGGTTCCAATCCCACAAATCCCTCACCTCTCCCTAGTTGATACACATGGCCCCCTCTTATTGTTTTCTTCCGTAGCCATTTTTCTTGGTATTTTATTGCAATATTTAAAATTTACATCATTTACAATACTTCATGGATTAATAACCCATGTATAATCAGAATGTCAAACAATTTCCATTTAAATAAAACCTGAGCATCATTTAGTGGGGCCTTGGCCTGAAGCTCCACACCATGTAAAACAAACATTGCATGTATACAATATTTTCATTGAATCCAATAAACCCTAAGGGTCAAAATGGGGATGTTACAATTTCCTCCCCCTTAGAATAACACGATCCTCAGTGTTCTAAAAAATGAACAAAAATGCAAATGCCTCTCTCATGGCATCCTCCAGCTCCCATGTATATTCTTCAGGATTAAGGTTGCATTACACCTTTACCTTTCCAATGGCTCTGTTCTAGAGCAAAGTGATCTTCTTGTCGAGGATGCGCATAGGATCCACTTGGAACTCTCCTTCGGTTTCCACATGTATTACATGCCAATCAATTATGTGATTAGGATCATGTACATATTTCTTAAGCAAAGAGACATGGAAAACATTACGAGTTCTCATGTTAGCATACAATGCAATCCTATATGCAGCTGGACTTATCCTATCAAGGACTTCAAATGTCCCACAATATCTTGGTGCCAACTTGGCACAGCCCCCCAACTTCAGGGAACTTTTCCTTGCCTTCACTCTTAAGTAAAAATGGTCTCCAATATGAAACTCCTTATGCACTCTTTTCAAATTGGCATAACTCCTTTGCATTTCTTGAGTTGCCTTCAAATTCTGCCTGATTTTAACAATCTATTATTCCATCTCCCTTATCATCTCTGGTCCAAGAACCACCCTATTCACTGGAGTCTTGCATCCTTTTCCATACAATACTTCAAAAGGACTCATTCCCAAAGGTGCTCGATAACCATTGTTGTATACAAATTCTACCAAGTGTAGGTAGTCTTCCCACTTGGATGGTTTATCCATCACATGCATCCTCAGCATGTCTTCAAGAATCCAATTCACCCTCTTAGTATGACCATCTGTTTGAGGATGATAGGATGTACTAAACTTTAGCTGAGTCCCCAATTCCTGGAATAATCCCTTCCAAAAATTGGATGTGAAATTTGTATCATGATCTGAAATTACTGCCTTGGGAAATCCATGCAATCTAAATATCTCCTTCATGAATATATTTTCTATGTCATTGGTATTATGAGTGTACTTGACTGGAATGATGTGAGCTACCTTTGATAGCTTGTCCACCACTACCATGATTGAATCATGCTTCCTCACTGTCATTGGAATACCTATTATAAAATCCATAGAAATTACTTCCCACTTCCATTCTGGAATGGAAAAGGAAACAACAATCCTACTGGATGTTGATGTTCTTCCTTGACTTGTTGGAACTTTTGACACTTAGCAATGTACTCTGCTATGTCCTTCTTCATCCCATGCCAAAAGTACTTATTTCTTGTTGTTGTTATAGTCTTCTGATATCCTGGATGTCTGGAATATGGCATTTGATGTATCTCATCCATTACTAGCCTCTTCAAATCTGTACTATTTGGAATATACAGTCCGGTACCCTGATAAATGAGAATATCATCTTCACCAAGCTAATATCCTGCACACTTTTCATCCACATTTCCCTGCCGCAATTTTTCTTTGATTTGAAAGTAAGCTTCATCACTGGTTTGAGCTTCGACAATTCTTTCCTTCAAATCTGATTTACACATACTGACTGCTACAACATGTAATTTTTTTCTAAGATCATCTTCAACCTTATTCTCCTTACCTTTGACATGCTAAATTTCAACATCAAATTAAAAAAGAAATTCCATCCATCTAGTTTTCGTAGCGTTCATATTTGGTTGGTCAAACAAATATTTCAAGCTCATGTGGTCTGTCCTAAGCTCAAGCCTTCCCCCCAACAGATAATGTCTCAATCTCTTGAGAGCATGAACTATGGCTGCTATCTCTAAATCATGTGTGGCATAGTTCTTCTCATGTTCCTTTAACTTCCTTGACTCATAGAAAATTGAAAATCCTTCTTGCATGAGCACTCCACCGAGCCCTCAATGCAAGCATCTGTGCACACTGCAAAATATTTCTTTGGATCTGCAATCTTCAAAACAGGAGCACTGGTAAGTAATTATTTTAGCCGCTGAAATATTTTCTCACATTTTTCAGACCATACAAACTTGATATTCTTCCTCTGTAATGATGTAGTTGGGTGAGATATTATGGAGAATCCTTTAATGAACCTTTTGTAATAGCCTACAAGACCCATAAAAGATATAACATATGCAACATTCTTTGGAGTAGGCCAATCCATTATGGCTTCAATATTTTCTGGATCCACTGCAATTCCTTCTTCTGAGATGACATGACCCAAATATTGTACCTTCTTTTGATAGAATTCACACTTGCTCAAATTTGCATACAACTGGTTTTCTCCAAGAACTTGCAAGACCATTCTTAGATGTTCCTAAAGCTCTTCTTCATTCCTTGAATAAACAAGAATGTCATCCAAGAACACAATCACAAACTTATCCAAATACTTGTTCAAGACACTATTCATGAGACACATGAATGTAACAGGTGCATTGGTAAGACCAAATAGCACCACTATGAACTCATAATGGTCATATATTGTCCTAAAAGTTGTCTTATTAATGTCTTACTCCTTAATCCTCACTTTATGGTATCCAAGCCTCAAGTCAATATTTTAAAACACTTTATCTTCGTTCATTTGATCAAACAAATCATCCATTATTGGAAATGGGTACTTATTCTTGACTGTCACTTTATTTAGCTTCCGATAATCAATACACAACCTTAAAGTCCCATCCTTTTTCTTTACAAATACCACCGGTGCTCCCGAAGGAGGTACACTCGGTCTGATATACTCCTTGTCCATTAATTCTTGTAGATGCATATTCAACTCTACCAATTCTGGTGTGCTCATTCTGTAAGGAGCTTTGGAAATTGGTGCTTCCCCTGGAACAAGATTGATGGAAAAATCAATATCTCTCTTTGGTGGCAGTCCTGACACTTCATCCGGAAACACGTCGTGGAATTATTGAAATAGCTCAAAGTCTTTTATACTTTTCCCCTTATATTATGATGAATATGATATGTGAACTGCATATAATTGGCAACCATTCTTATAAAAAAATTTCAACTGCAAGGTTGAAATCTTCCTTACTGAAACTTGCTTGGGAATTCTTCTTACCAACCTTGGCCTTCCCTCTTCATCAATGCATTCAAGCACTTTCTCATAGCATTCTATCTTGGATTTATGTTATTCCAACTGGTCCATCCCTGTTAGGGAATCATAAGATCCTAATGGTAGGACATTTAAATTTGCTTTTGTGAGGAGTCCATTCAATTCTATGGGGCATTCCATAACTACTTCACTCACCTTTCTCTTGGTCCATGTGGCTAATTGAACTAGACAAGACTTGATATGATTTACATTTCTAAGAGAACAAAATTCAACCACCTTAGGAGACACAAAACTATGAGTAGATCCTGGATCAATCGAAACACAAATAAATTACTTAGCAATATTACCTTCAACTTCCACAACTATTGATTGATAGTCTACTTGGTGATCATCCAATGCTCCATAAATTCGAGGTGCTTCCCTTTCCATATCTTCCACTTTAGTTGTTTCTTCTAAGTTGTGCAAGCTCCGGGGATTCTCCCTCCGATTTGGGAAATATCTAAGCATGTGGTTTCCTTCACGTCCCTAACATTGAAGTGGTCCTTTTGATGCCTTTTCTGCTACTACTGCTGGCTTCAATCCTCTTTGTTCTCACTGTACATGTGGAAATTTTTAGGGATGATTTCTAAATGGCGGCTTAAATCCACTTTTCCTTTGTTCAAACCTCCCACTGGGATTTCCTTTCCATGCTAGATGAACCTATGGTTTTCCCATCCTTTCTCATAGCAATGCATTTCCATCCTAATGGATTCATCCATACTTGGTGGATTGACAAACTCAATTCTATCTCTGAAATTTTGAGGTAGACTACCAAGGAAACATTAGATCTTTACCCTTTCATCCTTGATGTAATCCACACACCTCAAAAATTCAAAAAAATTGTGGACATGTTCTTCCATGGAATTATGTCCCAACTTGAGTTCATTGAACTCTTTCCTCTGGTCATCATAATACCTAGATGATAGGTATTTGTCTTTGAAGTACCTTTTAAACTACTCCCAGTTGATCCTCTTTTCACTAATCTTCTTTACTTATAGGAGGTGCTCCCACCAAATTGAAGCTCCATCGTTTAGATTGTAAATGGCAACTCTGGCCTTTTCATTTTCTGAATAATCATGCATTCTGAAATAATTCTTCATTCCAAGAAGCCATGCCTCTACCTCTTGACCTATCCTTCTTTCTCCATCAAATGTGGGAGACCTTGCCTTCCTAAATTATCCCCTTGGGATCCATATGAATTTCTTTCTTCCTTCAAACCTATTGGAAGTATGCCTCAGAATTCTCTAAGAGTCTCTAGAGTCACATGACCTGCTGGAAATAGATTTTGGAGAGGGCATTCTGTGCTTTTTTCTCATAGAACTCCTTATAGGGCTTGGAGTCCTTTTCCTAGAATGACCTCTAGAGAGAATACCTGCATCTTTTCCTTCTCTTCCCACATTGCTTGGGTTAGATCCAAGGTTGATCCTCTAATGCATATTAGTGAGGCTCTACAAGATGGTAGCATTGAGCTGGTGCTACTCTTCCTGAGCCTTCATCAATCTCTCATTGAATCTCACCATGGTTTCAACTAAGTTCATGGGAGTTATTTGCTCCCTTCTCCCATTGGATTCTGTTTCAGTATGTGTTTCTTACAAATTCTCTCCTAGAACATCTTCCTCCTGCTCATAAGGATACTGGGCATCGTTTATGGTCATGATTTCCTTGCTTTCCCTCTATGCTGCCCCTGATGTATGATTCAACTATTATCAGCTACTAACACTGTGCATTACAGAGACATTTATCAGACATCATAAGAATGCATATGCAACATAAAATATCCATACAAATCTGGAAACTACTCATTCAGACAACATCAATACTAATTAATGTTTATCAAATCTGCGCCATGAGAATTCTTCTACCTGTAAACGCATTCATGCTTCGACGCAAAGAAGCCCCAGTGTTGTAACTTGGGCTCTGATCAAGATTGATGGAAATGGAAATGGGAGACAACCTGATACATTTTTCTTCCAAACTTATCCACAATTTTAATCTTTTTACATAGTCACAATTATCTCTGGTCCACAATTCCGCAATTGACAAACCATAGATCAGAATTCGGAAGGGAGGAATGCTCAAATCACGACGTCAAACAAAATACAAATTTGACTTCCACATTCGGCAATGCAGGATTCAGAAATGCGGAGTGCTAATATGCCTGGAATCAAAGAAATACGATCCTGACAGTGCAACAAAATAGCCCTTTAGGGGTGGTTTTGGTTTGCGGGGGTCTTGGTAAAACCCCCTTGAAATTTTTTTTCATACCTTTGGAGGCAGTATTTTAAAACTGCCCCTAAAAGTCATGGAAATTGGACTTTTGGGGGCAGTTTTTTTAAAATCGCCCCTAAAAGTCCTAAAATTTGACTTTTGGGGGCGGTTTTGGGAAACCCCACCCTAAAAGCCCAATTCTCATAACTTTTGGGGACGGTTTGTCAAAACCCCCCTAAAATTCATGAGAATTGAACTTTTGGAGGTGGTTTTTTTGGAACCCCCCCCTAAAAGTCCAATTCTCATAACTTTTGGGGGCTATTTGTCAAAACCCCCCCTAAAAGTCATGAGAATTCAACTTTGGGAGGCGGTTTGTTTGGAACCCACCTTAAAAGTCATGAGAATTGAGTTTTTGGAGGCGGTTGTTTGAAAATCCCCCCTAAATGCCCAATTCTCATAACTTTTGGGGGTGGTTTGTCAAAACCCCCACTGAAAGTCACAGGAATTGAACTTTTGGAGGCAGTTTTTTTGGAACCCCCCTTAAAAATCATGAGAATTGAACTTTTGGAGGCATTTTTTTGGCACCCCCCTTAAAAGTCATGAGCATTGAGCTTTTGGAGGCGGTTTGTTGGAGGCCCCCCCTAAAAGTCATGATAAATGAACTTTTGGAGGCAGTTATTTGGAAGCGACCCTTAAAAGTCATGAGAATTGAACTTTTCAAGGCGGGTTTTTGAAATCCCCTTAAAAGTCATGAGAATTGAACTTTTGGAGGTAGTTTGTTGAACTTCCCCCTAAAAGTCATGCAAATTAAAAATTTGAAGGAATTTGTTTAAAAACCCCCTTAATTAAAAATCATGATAATTAAACGTTTGGAGGCGGTTTTGTGAAACCTCCTTTAAAATAAATGAGAATTGAACTTTTGGAGGCGATTATTGAACACCCCCTAAAAGTCATGTGAATTGAAATTTTTGAGAAAGCTTTTTGAAAACCCCCTAAAAGTTATTTATGTATGTGGGTTAGGTGTGTCACATGGGTTCAATAATGCATCTCATCAAAACATTGGAGCTAAGCGCACACAAGCTATTGTAGTGTTAGGAAGGGTGTGCATCATCATTCAACACCATATCTCATTAGAGCTCTACAATTGAGGCAATCATGCTAGGTTTTTCACATCAAAGATGGTTCTCACACTCCAACTTTCCATGATCCATTCTCAAAATACAAACGATGTGCCATAACATTATCCTTTATGGCTAATGGGCCATGTGCAGGGCCCTAATCAACACATGATTCCGACAAAAGGAATATTTAGCTTACAAGTGGGTATGGTGGCCATTTCAATATTTATAACATCATGGATGGTTCTTGAAGCCTAATCCATGGTGTCCTTGGTGTTAGATCAAAATCTAGTTTATAATGACTGGTATTTAACTCAAGGTCTTGTGACTATGTGTGTTTCTTTGTACCACCACATAGGCCGTAGGAAAGGAATATTTAGCTTTTGAGTAACAAATTGTCATTTTTTTTAGTATTTTCATGTTGTGGATGGTTCTAGGAGCCTATGTTATGGTCTAGTGCCAAAATGTAGGCTCTTAGGCAAGAAAACATTATTTTGAGACTCATGGGCCATGCATAGGGACTTGAGTCATCATATATACCCCAGATAGGGAATATTTTGTTTATAGTCTAATTTCTTGTGTTTATTTTTGCACTAATTTTGGTTTGATAAAATCCCATACAGTGATCATTCAAACCTTGATGTCAAAGTCTTTGATCTAAAACCTTGGTTGTAAATAACCCAACGCCAAATTTTATTGTGTTAGTGTGTTGATTTGGTGCAGTAGGCATGTTAGTGATTGGGTTAGGGGGTAGTGGGTTAGGGTTAGACGGACACTGGCTTAAGGGGATATTTTCTACAATTTCATAATGTGGTAGGATTTAGGGATTTTTTGGATAAGAAGCGAGGCACCTAAGGGATCAGTGGGTTAGTGGGAAAGGGGTTCTGGTTTTTTTGGTACTAGTGGTTAAGTGGTTTATAATTTATCATGTTATTCGGTTTGGGGATAGATGTTAAGGTTAGGTACGAGGTTAGGGGGTTAGAGGTTGAAGCTTCCTAGGTGCATGAATTCATTGCATGGATAAAGTGTGACAAGTGCTTCAGTCATTTACATGGGTTGGTTGTGTTAGGTCAGTGTCTAATTAGTGGCATTATTTAGGGTGGCCATTTCAATATTTGTAACAAAAAGGATGGTTCTCGTGGCCTAGACTATGGCATGTGAACTAAATTTAGCATCTAATTCCATATTAATTTTCCATGGGGTTGATGATCCATGCATGTTAACCTAGATTACCACATAAGAATCTCTAGCCTACGTTTGAGATCATCATGATCATCATTGTCACCATCGTCGATGTCATTGTTGGTGTTGGTTTGTCCATGGTTATGTAAACCAATAAACCAACCATGGTTTAATATTTACAGGTTATGTAAACCAATAGTGGTTCTCATAACCTCAATAATGGTTCGTGGTTAATAAATTTACTATATGATTCATGGTCATGTGTAGGGCCCTACACATAATTACTTTACCTTACAAACGCGATATTGTGGCCATTTCAATATTTGTAACATTGACGATGGTTCTCATGGCCTATACCATGGCCTATAAACTAATTTTACGGCTTAATACCATATTAATTTTCTATGGGGTTGATGGTCGACCATGCATGTTAACCTATACTACTACATATGACCTAGATATGGAATATCTATCCTATATGTAACAATTCCCTCTATTGCTCTTGAGTGATCATTAAGGCCTTGCGACATCACATAATCTCTAAAGAGTGAATCTAATTTAAACTACAAGTGGTATATGTTGGTAATTTTTAGATCTGTAACACCAAAAATGAAAATTTTTCTGCCAATTTCAACATGCTAGTAATTTTCATTCCATCACCCTTTCTTCTCATTGTTTTCCCCTTTTTCTGAAGGGTGACTCAAGTGGATTTCAATGGACAACAATTGAAACAAGCACCCCTATGTCTATAATCCAAGATTTTTCTGTAAATTTTTCCAAATCCTCTGCCAACAACAAGTGGAAAATAATCCAATTGTTGGACAATAAACTGAACCGCGACCAGTAGCCCAAAACTTGTTTCCATTCAGTGGAAATCCAGTTTTTCAGTCATAGCCTTTGTCACCCGGAGGTAAAAAAATTTACCCACCAACGCCTTCATAGCAAGGCTCATCATTCTATCCATCGCAATGTCTTTGTTGAGGACAAAAGAGGTTTGACTCTGTCTTGCCTTTAGAAACTTATTCTTCCTCTTCTCCTGAGCAACCGAGCTAGTAGGGTTCCTTGAGAATGCTTTCTGAGCTCTCTTAGCATTTGAAAAACTAGGATGAGGCTCCACCAGAGGCATGTTTTTTAGAGCTCTCCCTCCAGTTTCCAAAACCTTCTCTGCTGCCTTCATGCTTAAACTCTTGCCTTCTAAAGGGATAATAGGGGTTTTTCTTATCTCTGAGATAGCTAACCCCTCTCCAGTTGTATTGCCATCTAAAATCCACGCTGACAGGTCATTTGGCTTATGTGGTGGTCCTACTTCAACAAATTTGTCCAGATTTGAAAGGATTGAGGGCCCACACATTTGGAGTCTTCTCTTCTTGTACTCCTCATCTGAAATGAAGATCCCTTCCTCTTCCCAAAGGGCGTCCTCCACCTCCCATTCCACGTCTAACAAATACTCCATTCTTCCACATATACACAACTAAATGGAAAAAGTCTTTATGCACTTCTAAAACACCAGAAAACACTAACCTCTATGTGCAGGTCCCTCCTTGTGGCACCTCCTAGGATGATGGTGGAATGAACCTGCATGCATACACTAACAACCTGTATAGCCTAGGTAAATTACGAGCCATTTCAATATAGAGAGCTAGTGAAATTAGGTCCATTTTTCTTCTTCTTTTGTTCTCGTTAGACTGCCTCACCTCCAATACGTGAGAGCTTGTGCATCTTCTCCATCTCTTAGAAAAAGAGTTTTATCACTATTTATTTCTTTTTCAGTGAATGCAGTAATAGATCTAGGAATCATCCTATTTATTTCTTAGGAAAAGAGTTTTATCTCTATTTATTTCTTTTTGTAGTATCCTTCATCCATCACACTCTCTATATGAGCACTTGGTATCCTTCATCCATCGCACTGGACACAACAAAATGCATCGTCCATATCTGGGACTGGCATTACCATAGATGCTAGCACTGGGTCTAACTCTCAAACTAGGGGATCCATTCAATTGGTGAGTTATAATTGAAGAACCTTGAAAGGGAAGGTACATCCTCATATTTTTGTGCAATCTTGTTTATTCTAATCTAGTTTTAATGATAAATTCCTTGTTGATATTTTCCTTTTGTGCTATAAGGTAGAGTGAATCATTAGTGTTGTAAGTTAGAGGGAAAGAAAATTAAATAGACAACCAACCAACAAAGATTGATGTATTAGTGTGCCTCTCTAGTAACAGAGCATCAAGGTGTCAAGAGTTTAATTGAGCATTGTTGCTCCCATAGAATAATATAAAGCAATAATGATATTATTTTGTAAATTCCATTTATATTTTTACATATATCTTATATTACTTTAGTAATTTAATTGAATGATTTTATGTTCTAGTGAGTTTGTTTGTGTGAAGAACCTGCAATAATTAATTAATGAAAATACACGAGATAGCAGTAATAACAGAACTCATAATCACTTTTATTGATCACAGGCCACTTTGAGGGGGCAACCTTCTTTGAGGAAGCTCAATACAAATAACTTCACAGTACCTTCATTGGTCTCAACACAAACTTATATACTAAGTCTAGGCTCCACTACCATGGGTCAATATCATGTGTCAATACAAAACATGGGCCAATACATACTATGGATCAACAATTACTATGGGACGACTTACAAAGCATATGCGTCCAACAACAATAAGACAAACTATGGATCAACAAATACTATGGGACGACTTACAAAGCATATGCGTCCAACAACAATATACTAACAAAGTAAATAGAAGGGTTGACATGGGTTCCTAACAGTTTGACCAATCAGGTTAGAAAGAGAGTCTACAACATGGAGAGGATGTTCGAGTCATGCAAAAAGGCATGGCAAAACATCGCACACACTATGTATAAGGGAACATGTCCCTCCTTCAAGGTGTTTTCCTCCTCAAATATGTTGAGGAGGTAATATCATTGAAGGTGAAGAACAAATTCATATGAAACTGGATTCCTCAAGGTATCAAGGTCAGTAGTCATTTTGGATTGGAGCACATATATGGTCAAACCTATTAAAATATAACATAAATTTCACCACTAAATTAACCATTAGGGGGGATATGCTCCCATTTCCCCCGTTTTACTTAATGGTGTATAATGTCCTTTGACATTTGCATTGCATGAACACCTATTCTAGTGAGGAGACAATCATGTCAGGAAGACATAGGGTTGTCATGGGACAACTATATGTTACTAGTTTAAATTGAGTACAAGGATGCAAGGGTAGTTAACAATACCCTTAATGCACTGAACCCTCCCCTGACATCTATGTTGATAATATTATAGAGCATCACAACCCTTTTTGGTGGATTGCAGTATTTTTGAAATGGTTTTATGATGCATTAAACCTTTGCACATTATCTAGCATTGGTGGGAAGGAGGATTTCCCTTATGCATTTGAATTATGTTACATTTTTTTTGAGAGGATTCTCGACACTTCTCTTGTGATATGACCCCAAAGGGGGCATATATGAGACAATCGATCATACCTTTTCAAATCACAATCACAAATTCATAGAAAAATGCTAAAGGCCTTCTTTTTCCACACATATAAAACAACAATATAAAAAGTTATTATTACATAAATTTTGATTTTTAAAATTGTCTACTTTCAAATATTTAAACTTATATTTATAAAAATTATTACTTGTTAAAATATATATTTTAAAACTTTGTTAACTTTCAAAGATTTAAATTTAAATTTATAACAACATTTAAACAAAAACATTAAAATTTGATTTATAAAAACTTTTTGTTGACCCAATATGCATGGCGGGATCATGTTCCTATAGGTGGGAAATTAAAAACATTGGTAAAAATATTGGGTCTCACCAAGAGCCCAGTCTACTTCTTTTTTTTTCAAGTTAGTAGCGCCTTTGATGAAATCAGGTCAAAACTATGCCCAAGACATAAGTCCAGCCAGACCCCTGTCAAACGCCATGCCAAGAAAACCAATCTCATGAGATCACAGTTTTTACTGTGCAAAACACAAGGGTTTTCAAATGCATCTTGTGGTCATACTCATTTCAGATCATTGGATTCAGAGCAAATTCGTCTAGATAGAGCTTCATCAATTTGAATCTCTGGCGAGAATGAAGAACTATTGGGGTTTCAACAGCAATGAGGTACTTCCTAAAGCACTCATTCCTTTTCATTTACATACGATTTAGGTATTTTAGTGTCAATCATCTACATTCATGTGAATATTAGTTCGCTATGCTTTTGGGTTTCTAATGAGATATGCTACTAGATTTGCTCCTTCCTTTGATGATGTTGTAGTTCCTCTCTATATAAATCTTGAGTTATTATATTGAAAGCATGGTTTATCTTAATTAATTTAACGGTAAAGTGAGTACCTATTTAAGCATGATTCATTTGTAAATTTTGAGTGCCCTAGTTAATGATTGATCGATAGCCTGGCTGTAATCGACTGGACTACACCAGCTTCAGATTCTTTATGGGCAGACACACTTGGATTAGCATTATCAAATGAATCCACAATTAGCATACCCGCATCTTGTTGCTTACCAATGTTATCACCTCCAGAAGGAATCTCCATAGACGAGAAAGTCATGGTAGAAGATTCCAGCTTGTTTGATTGTTGCACCTCATGGTCTTCCACCATATATTCCAGCTGTACACGAGACTCATGTTTCTCTAAGGCTTCACTAGAGTCATCCATATCTACTTGATATCCACTTGTCTCAATGGTTTCTTCCACTTCCCTCACTTTTTCTATAGAGACTAATGATTTCTTTGACTCATTGAATTGTTGCACTATAGGTTTAGCCTCTGCTAATCCTTTCACATTGGTTAGTGTTTGCTTCTCAAATTTTGAATCATCTACCCTAGCTATACGAGGTCGTTTTGAGATAGTATCTTCTGCTTCTCGATTCATTCTTCCATCATTAACTATCTCAAACAATTCCTTTGCTCCATCTTTGATCTCTGGTTCATTCACATCATCTCACTAGTACAAATGAGAGATAAGTGACCAGGCGACCAAAAAATTTGGTCGTCGCAGTTTTTTCAAGGGATAAATGACCAAAATTGAGAAATTTTAAGTGAGATAACTAAAAATGACCAAGATGTTATATTTTCATCATTTAATTCAATAGATATAGGATCTTAACTGAAAGAACAACATGTACAACATATCAAGCATAAGAGACAATAGACAAGAGACACAAAACATTTCACCGGGGAAAACCAAGAAGGTAAAAAACCCCGCAACTTCCTCAGAGATAGAATAAGCATCAATACAAGGACCACCATGATCAAACCCAATAGATATATATATTCAGCAACATTCTCCTCCTCCACTTGTGCACACCCTCCTCTTCTCTCACTAATGCGAAGTGAGTGAAATAATAGAATATGTAAAATGAGAGAGAGACACACTCTCTATTTATACACTACTTCACTTGTATTTTTAACTTTATCTAGGTCGGCCCCAACTTAACCACTTAACATAATGTTGACTGGGCTGAACCCCACTAGGGTGGTCTAATAACCCTTTAACCCACATGACTCATACAGGGATGACCCCATCAAGTATAAGTTACGACACTTACAATATAACTTGCGACACTTGCAAGTACAACTAACCACGCTTCCAATCAGAGGAATAATAAATCTCCATTGGGGATATAAAAAAGTACAAATACAATATACAAGTGAATATATTGCGAATTTACAAATACATCAACACTCCCTCTTAACTAGGAAGGTATTGTCTTGACACAAGTCATCAATACGTATAGGCACAAGTCTTCAATTCTGGAGCTGGATCATCGTCACTGGATCACGGAGCATCATCATCACTGCTTCTATACATTGAAATCTCGATCACTGGGCTATCTCATAATTCTTCTCATCATAGGAAGTTCTACAGATCCATTCCTTTTTCATGCTAGTTGTAGGCCCACCTCCTGCAGGTCTTCATCATCACTGGCCATACTATGGAATCCTTATGACTTATTACATGCATCATAATACCTCGAAAGAGTATCCGAGGATCCTTTATGTGCTGAAGCACGATCGACAAGATCTCCCAGGGAAACTTATATGCAGTGACCCCACCACAAAACCTTAAAAGAGTGTCTCAAGAATTTTTATGTGCATAACACAACTGGCAAGAACTCTAAAGAGCATCCATGAACATTTATGTGCCTAAGCACGACTGTCAAGATCTCCAGGACTGATTATATGTGGTCACCACAAATCCTTGAAAGAGAATCCCATGATTGATTACGAGCACATAGCTCAACCTATCGGATATCCTAGGGAAATATTACATGTGGTCATGGAAAAACCTCGAAAGAGCATCCCAGGACTAATTACGAGCACACATCTCAACCTATCAGATCTCCTAGCGTGCTATTATATGCCATAGGAAAAAACCTCGAAAGAGTATCCTAGGATCCTTTATGTGCCGCAGCACGAACGACAAGATCCCCCAGGGAAATATTACATGTCCTCCCAGAGCAAAACCTCGAAAGAGTATCCCAGGATCCTTTATGTGTTGAAGCACGACCGACAATATCTCCCATGTCAATTTACATGCTCATCTTGTCTATGGCCACATAGTATCAACCTGATACTCACCATACATCATCCTGATGTACATCATCACATGATCATCTTGATCATCATCATAACATCGTCTTGATGCATATCATCCAGAGTATCATCCTGATACACACCACAAATGATCATACTGATCATCGTCACTGCATCGTCCTGATGCATATCATCCAGAGTATCATCCTGATACTCATCTCAGATGATCATCCTGATCATCGCCACTGCATCGTCTTGATGCATATCATCCAGAGTATCATCCTAATACTCATCTCACATGATCATCCTGATCATGGTCACTGCATCGTCCTGATGCATATCATCTAGAGTATCATCTTGATACTCATCACACGTTATCATCCTTATCATCGTCACTGCATCGTCCTAATGCATTTCATCTAGAGTATCATCCTGATACTCATCACACATGATCATCCTAATCATACAAGGCATCCAACTGATGCATATACAAAGCAGGAATTGGAGCATCGTCCTGATGCTCATCACACATTGCTTACATCCACATCCATGGAAGGGTCCTCCTATCACCATGCTTGGAATGGCTCCTGCAAATGTGTCCCATCACTTATTCCTCGAAGTATCTTCAATCTGAAGAACACCAAGCCTCACTCTGAAGTACTCAAACTTCACTCTACCTAGTGGTTTCATCAACACATCTGCAACCTGCTCATCTGTCGCAACATACAGGAGCTTCACTACTCCTCTCTGCACCATATCCCTTATATAGTGATATTTGATTTCAATGTGCTTCGACCTGTCATGGAACACCAGGTTCTCTGACAGCTTTACACCTCTGGTTGTCACAAAAGACACTAGTAGCATCCAACGAGAGATCAAATAACTCAGACAATAGCTTCCTAAGCCATACTGCCTCACAACTAGTCGAACAAGATGCAACATACTATGCTTTGGTTGTACTTAGTTCTATGCAAGATTGCTTCCTGCTAAACCAAGAGATCACACCTGGTACCATACTGAAGCAACACCCAGAAGTGCTCTTCATATCTACAGCACTGCCTTCCCAATATGAATCAACATAACCCTCCAGGTTAAAATTTTGATTCGCATAATACTTGAGCTCATACTCAATTGTACCCTTCAGGTACCTCAGAATATGCTTTACAACAACTAGGTGAACACCTCTAGGATCCGTCAAGAACTGGCTCAATGTGTTCACCGCAAAGCAAATATATGGTCTCGTGTTCGTTAGGTAGATCAAGGACCCAATCATCTAATGATACACCGTGACATCAACCAGCTCAGATGAAGCATCACACAATACGTTTAGGTTCGATGCCATAGGTGTGGCCATGGCCATGCAGTCCATCATCCCGAACCGCTTCAGGATCTCTACTGCATACTTCCCTTCTCCAAGGAATATTCCATCTGCACTCGACCACACCTCCATGCCTAGAAAGTAATGCATCATACCCAAGTCCTTCAACTAGAACTCGATAGCAAGCTTCCTCTTCGTATCAACAATCAATCTATCCTCACCTGTAACAAACAGGTCACCCACATACAGTAGTAGTATCACTGGATTGCCTTCCTCAACCTTGTAGTAAAGGTTGGAATCATCTTTAATCTTGGTAAAGACTAAACTGGATAGAAAGCTGTCCATCCTACCATACCAAGTCCTAGGAGCTTGCTTCAAGCCATACAAGGTTGAAGAACAACCCATGAGTATTGCATTATTTCCATTATTTTACACTCACGGTTGTTCATATGTTATAGTTTAAGGGAAAATTTATGCAATTGACTAGAAGGCCTTTTTTGAATAGTCTTTCTTAATGCTCTATAGTGTATATTTGAATGGATATGCTAAATGTTTCTCATATGCCAAATTTTGAATGGAAATTTATGCAATCAACGCTGTGAGGGGAGTTTATCAATGTTGTATTATGTTGATTTGATTGCATGCAACTGTCACACGATTGATTTAATACATAATACACATTATATTATCTATAGAATGATCAATCGTTTGCTTTGAATATAGTGGCATTCCTGTAAGAGATGTTATGCGTGACAGAGGGAAAATATTTTGTTTACTTTTAGTTATTTTTAGCTTATATGGAAAGCACAGTTCGAGCCCTACCTAGCCTACTTTCTAATGGGGCTAGGGGTGGAGGGAATATGTGATTCATGGATCAAAGATATGGCATATATAGGTGGGAAAGGGAGTCCAATAGAAAACCTGAAATCTGACAAATATTTTGACTTTTAGTCTCATGAGCATTTAAATTTTAAACCAAAGTCACGTACCACTTGAATCGGTGAAAACCAAACCTTTGAACTCTTCTATTCAAAGGTATAATGAATTAAGGATGTCTCTCTTATCCACGTGAGATGGGAGCGGATTCTTTATTTTATTAATACTTAGGCTCCTCCTCTACATAGTGATTGTGGCTTGATTTCTCTGTAATGCGTGCCTCTAGTGCTTCAGTTCCATTGGAAATCTAAACTAGTGATCAATGATATGGAAATTATTCACATTGATTTATTTTGAGATGACGAATCTCAGGGTTCACATTGTTTTTCTTTGGCTCCTAACTCAATTTTGGATATTCCTTTCTTCACATTGTTTTGGTGCTTGAGACAAAGAAACCCTCTCTTCCCTTATCTATTCATATAACTGGTTGAAGACTTGGAAAATTCTTTAATAAATAGGACTTCATGCATAATTTAAGATGCCTAAGGGTGAGTTCAAATAGAAAATAGTTATCCATATAAAAAATTTACGTGACACACTTATGCTTGGTGAGGTTTCATTGACTGCTAGAAAAGATGATGAGACCTTCGAATGTATATATTATGGCATGGGAAAATGATGTTGCAATCTATCAAATATTTAATTTTTCCATTCTCCATATCAATGGGATTATTCCAAAACGTTGAAGGATCTTACTGAAGAAGAAAAGGAGGCCACAGTGAAATCTAGTTTGTTGACCAAACGTGTTGAGTCTTGACTTGTAGGTTATCACCATAAATCTCACCTTCATTTTGTTGGTAATTGAAACAAAAATATGAAGTGGGAGAAAGAATAGCAAAAAGGAAAGGAAGAATGATATTAAGATTCAAGTATTGTGGTTTTATAGTCATTGTAGCAATTGTAAAAGATATTTTTGGTTATGATCCCCTCTATATATTATTGACCAATTGTAATGATGTAAGATTTCTCTACAGTTAAATCTAGATAAGAAGAATGAAAAATGATGCAGTTTGGTTTAGTTGTAGGTCCCGTTAAACTCGCTCAAAGCATTTTTTCCTTAACATCCAATGTTTTATTTATCTCTAGGTGTTTTTTGTATTTTTATAGGGAGGGAGCACAACTTCACTCCAAATGTGGGAGCAGAGCTTTGCTTCCATTGTTTTGTTGTCTATAATTTTTGCTCATAGAACCATTTTTGGTTTGGAAAAACAAGCATACATATCAATGTAGCAATATGTTTTAGATGTTTTATTATACCCGATTTCACAGATCATTATCTAAAACAGCATACCCTTCCAGATTGTTAATATAGAATCCAATATTGATTTCCAAAACAAACATACACATTAATGTTTCATGATACCCTATTTTACAGATCATGCCCTGTGTAAATTTGGCGAATATTTGATTTTCAAAGTAACATAAAAAATAATATGCATTTTCGTTTGGACTTGCCGAGTTCTCTATGCATCAATTATCCTGTTAAATAGGCTTTTAATGACAAAACAAAAGTTTGCAAATAAGCCTTACATTATTTACTAACGAGTACAAAACATCCATGAAATTTAATAATGATTTCCTCATCACCATCTATCTCCATGTGGTAGCTATATTTTTTTTCACTCCGCACCAAAACACATTACCAAGATATAACTTCTCTAGATACCTTATATGTTATTTTCTCTACACTCCAAGACAAAACACTCAAACTTGTATGTCAAATTTTCCAATCCAAAAGGACAATTTTTTTTTGTGGATGTTGGGATTGGAGACTGAGTTGGTACCTATTTTCTTTAGCATTCTGCACCAAAACACATTAAAATAAAACTCTTTTCTGGAAATGCAGGTTGTATTTTTTACAATCCAAAAAAAAATCCATTATAGGGTGGACTTAATTGGTTCTTCATCCCCTTTAAAGTAGTGAAAAAAAACTCGTAAGGAAATACTATGCATATATCGTTAAGTATGTGAATTTTTCATTTCAAAAGGACAAATTTTTTGTGGTTACTGGGATTAGATATTGACATGTTTTAATCCTGAAGGGCATATTTTTGGTTAGTGGGATTAAAGCCCAGGGCTCCAAAATCACAATGTGTTATTCTCACTGCTAAATTATAGTTACACAATGAATAAATAATATAATATTATGGTTAAAGAGACAGTGGTTAACGTACTTTATAGTATAATGCCATCTCTATAGTAATCTCAAATGTCACATAAAAAGGGCAAGGTGTTCTAAATCATGCATGAAGTCATATTTCTTCTTGTTAGAGGAAAATTCCATAAGAAACGTATGGTCAAACATTGTAGTTCTCTACCAGAGTTACACTTATATAGGGGCAGTTTCAGAAGAATGATTTTACGGTCAAAATTGTGTTGATGGGTCTCTCTAGGTTTAAACACAAGTTATATCAGCACCTCAAGGTGACCCATGATTTATCCTAGAACGTTACTTATTGGTTGGAAATCCATCACTTCATCAATGGAATTGAACCCTACTTATTGGTGAAAGAGTCATCACTCTTTCTATATGGATACAATCCCTTTGGGATAACTAACTTTTCATATTCAAAATGATGAATTTAACCTTTTTTTTCCATGAAATTTGTATTCAAGACAACCATGTTGTTAACGTAACAAATTTAAAAGCATTCCAAAACCTCAGGGAATGTCTCTCTTGCAAATTCAATGTGCAAATCCAATTTCAATTCCCATGGTGGATATCCATTGTATGAAATGTCGGAGGTTTAACTATTAACTATGAAACTCAAAATCACTTGCCTAATACTTTCAAAAGAATAATGGAAAAATGTGAGGCTGAAATATTAACTATTAAGCTTAAAATCACTTTCCTAGTACTATAGAATGAAAGATAACTTTAGAGAAAGTATATTTTAATTTGCAATTTTCAATTGAAATTTTTGGCTCTTTTTATATTAGAATATTTAGGTCAGATATGCCAAAGGCATTCCCACCCTATAGACCAACACCACAGAGACATGAGAGAATGGAAACAACTATTGAACCTTTGGATAGTTTGTGGAATTTATGTATTGAATGCAATGAAAAATGAAATCTAGTGGATCTTGAATGCACTGCACATGGTGTCCAAAAAATATGCTTGTACTATTTTTTACCCTTAACCCTGTTGCAAACTAGGGCTACATCTGTGATAACCTAGACAATATTAGATAGCCCTACATCCGCTATTGTCTCACATAATTGGTCACTCTAGAACATGTTCTTCTCTTGCCGAGAACACTAGATTTCCCTTTAGTTGTTGAAGCCATTCAGCAAGAGAAAGTAAACTTCAAATTTCTGGACTCAGCTGAGTAAGTGTAATGAGTAAGACATTAAATTAAATGCTTCAAAACCATTTTGACCCACGATTGTCTCCAAGGATCTCAATTTACTTATTAGATTAGAATTTTGTGATTTTTATCCTCTCGAGGACAATTAAAGGTTCATTGTTTTTTTATTGTGTCTCAGAACTTTAATTTTATGTATCTCAAAACTTATAGTTTATGTATCTTGATGTAAATTTTCCTATTTACACCCTTACATGAAATATAAATAAACAAAAATGCATATTTGGTGTTCAATTGTTTGTATTTACATTGTTGTACATGAGTGTAATTTTTTTAAATAAAATTTTGAATATTTTCTGTATTTTTTACTCGGCCAAGTTGTTCACTGAGTTGAAGGCTAAATTTGTGTTTAATTGTAATTTTTACCTTCACCAAGTCTGAGTCTGATAACTTTGAATAAAATATAGTCATGTGCAGAAGCAAGTGCCTTGCAAAACTTACCTCTAACCTAGTACCTTTAAAAAACTTGACACGACTATAAGCAAGATGGTCAAATTGATGCGAGTTGACATTTCATTGTTTGATTTGTAGTGGCCACCGATTGCTTGAATATTTGATGATGAAATGGAACCTGAAATGTGTGAATCTTTTGGATGCATATGAGCTCATCCATTCTTGTAAGGCATCAATGATCTCTACCTCTATTGAAGTAGCATAAATCAAGATAAAATGCTAAGTTATCAGTAAAGCTCTTATAATTACAAGTAGCAATGCTCGTTTGAAATCTATTTTTTTTCATTTGAGTTGGTGCCCAGTGAAATTATATCGGTTCAATGTACTGTACGATATTATATCTTTCATCTAGTTCTAGTGTGATCTCCATACAAGAAGCATTTTCTATGTTTTCGAATGAAGGATTACTCTATTTAGCTAACTCTTCCTGCAAGTACATACCCCTTTCCTTCTTTTGAAGTGGTGTTGATTCCAACTTATATCCCTTTTCCATAGATTCTTCTTGTATATCAGGAAGTGAGGTAGAGGCAACACATTTTCAAATACCCAGTGCTACTGGAACTGTTACAGTAATGGATGGAAAACATGTAATAGATTCTACTAATGAAGCAGAGGAGATGGTTACAGGGACATCTCCATGAGTTTCTACTTCTAAATATGTTCTACCTTTCACATCCTCAGTAATGTCAAGGTCCATTTCAGATACCTCAGCTTCCACTGTGGAATCTTGTTGTTCAGTAGGTTCAGTTCGAGGTTGAATTATCTTCCTGCTAGTTTTCCGAAACTTTTGTATCTGGAATTGAAGAGATAGTTACCAAATTGAGATGCACACAAGAATATGAGTATATTAAAAGTATTTACAAACAAAAATTATAACACATACAAACACAAATAACAAGCCTATGAAAACATGGTTTATCAATAAAGACTTGTTGGATTTGGTAATTTTCCTTGAGGGAGTTACAACTCTAGAGGTCAAACCAATATCATGTTTCACCAAGCATACCTATCGGATTGATTCTGATTCTTACCACATTATGAAATAATACACCTGGCAGTGCACATGTTAATATGAATACATTGTCATTTTTTTCTGACATAATGGTCAAATGTATTTGAAGGCTATGCTTCTCCATTATTTGAAGTGTACCAACACAATATACTATGGAATGTGCACATATTTGGTTTACAATATAAATTTCTTGACTTGAAAACAATAACTTTTGATTCATATAGTAATTTTGAACTATTGCTCAATGCTTACAATTAGAATTGATTTGAGTTCAGATCCTTAGGTTCCTTTTTGGAAAGACAACCTTAGTAGAAAAACTCAACCATCTAGTAGGAGATGAGATGATACAAATTTTAGGTGCTTTGAATTTTGAATAAGGCTTCATTGCATTGACAAATTTCATTAATAAATATTATCAACTCATTTTCTTATTTGTTCTCTTTTATACTATGTTTACTAGGTTAAAGTAATTAGCTTTCAGTGTTTACATCGTTAATATCACTGAGAATTATTGGTAAAAATATAATGGGGGTAGCCGTAGGATCATGATGACAATAATATAATGAAGGAATAAGTAATATGCAGACATGACTAATTTTCCTTGAATGTGTTGAATAGGCTTTTTCATTTAAGTTGCGGGGAGCATACAACATGATGGCCAAGATACCAAGGGAGCAGCTAGATAGGGGAGTTATTTTCTAATTGGTTGGTATTCATGCTCAAGGCATTGGATTGGCAGCACAAAAACTCTTGTGTAACGCAATGATAGAAATGTTTGTTACTACCCCTAAGATCAAGGTTAACTTCTTGTTCCATGGTCTAGAGGTTATAGACTTATAGTTGATTGCCAGATATGTTTGACATTAATGGATAATGAATTTTTATTTGTAGCTAATCTCAGAATGGAAAGAAGATTTAACAATTACCAACTTACAAGGGCTATGAGGGCTTTAGATCCATCAAAACTTTAAGATTTCAATTTCAACTCCTGTTAAAGCATATCATTTATAGTTCAATAACTGGAAATAAGTGAAGTGTCTATCTGAGATTGTTTCCTACTTGGAATGAATGGTGCTATCTGTATAAAACTTTTGGGTATTGGAAGAAAAACTTATTAGTTTGTGTTTGTGCAATGTAAATCAGTTGAGCAACTTGGTGCAACTCTTGTGCTTGTTGGTGATTCATATAATGAAGCCCATATTTATGCTAAGCAACGAAGTGATGAGGAGGGTCTCATTTTCATACCTCCTTTTGATCATCTAGATATCATTTCATGCTAGGGAACTGTTGGAATGGAAATTATACGCCAACTTCAGGGCCCATTACATGTTGTATTTGTACTAGTGCATGGAGGTGGTCGAATTGCTGGCATTGCTGCTTACATAAAGCGAGTCTGGCCTGAGGTAAATTTTCTGTTGTAGTTTCCCCCTATATAATATTATATGTCAGAACTGAAAAAGTAATTGAAGGAACTGTCCTATCTAGATGCTACTTAGCCTCCACTCCTTGAATATTTCAGTGAATAAGGAAATACAGATAATAATATGCAGGGACAAATAGGAGAAAAAGGGCTATTAGTTGGGTTGAACTTCATGTAGTTTTCTGACATTTCAACAAATGCAGAAAGTGTAAGCTTTTATCTTGGAGAGATTTACTGGATCCTTAATAAACCAGTGCTACACATGCATTTGCTCCTAGGATTCTTAGATCCTATTGGTATCCTTTAGGTATCAAATTTCTAAATGCTCTCTATCTCTAAATCCTTTGGAAATCATGATTTGATGAGTCTCAAAATCCCAAAACTCTGTAAATTTATTGCATCCATACCTGATTTGCATTGGAATCCACTCCCTGATGCATGCTTCTGGTAACTTCAGTTTGGGATGACTCTAATTTGTCAAAGGAAAGATGTGAGCAAATATTACATTGCTTCCTCTCTCAGATGCTTTCATGATAGTTTGTGGAAATATGATACACTTTATCAATCTTATTCCTGATCCATTTGGGTCTTTATTTGACATTGAACTTGGCTCCCCCACCTTACTAAACATTCATTTCTTAGTTTTATGTCAGTCCAAGCTGTCTTCTTATTTGAATACCAAGATGAGCTTCCTATGCCAACATACTGACTTTCCTGAGACCTCTCTCTCTCTCTCTATCATCTATTTGTTTCAACTATTTTAGCTGGGGTTTGAAGCTATTTGACTGCATGGCTTTCCTACATATAGCCTGCATTCACAAACTTTAGATGTTTTTTGACATTCCATTTTTTATCATTTTTTTATATCCAGAATATACTTTGTAGAACAACTTATGTTAATTGTGAATTATCCCACTCATCTTTTCTTGGAAGTGATGTTCCTACTTTTCGCAAAGATAATTTCTCCTTCCTTGAGACCAGTCTCTTATAAGTTAGCCACTGGTCTTACCTCTTTATCCTCTAAAGTGGTTTTGAACTATTGAATCCTTTTCTCTTTCTCATCAATACCTTTTAACAAGGATGGAATAACAGTGCTTCCACTTGAACCCTAGGAAAAATGTTGAGATGCAGGATTTGTAGTAAATGCTTTACGATGTATTTGTCAAATAACAATTATAGTAGTTGCAGTGATAGGTGCATCAGTAGAGATAGCTATGGAACTAATTGCATATGTACTACCAGTAATTTCGTTCACTTTCCCTGAAGGTATAGAAATTTCATTTGGAGTATTCTTCGAAGTAGAATTTATGAATGGAAAAATATCCCCTCCCCCAATAATGTAGGGGGTTCTTGTCTTCATTCTTGACTAAGGGAATGGAAATGACAAGCTAGATCATGCTCCTTGGTTGTTAGAAACATTACAAATCTACTGTAGGATCTTGGAATACCTTGTGAATTCATCTTTGTTGTTAACTGTGCCATCTGCATCACAACTATTAGTGCAACCACTTATTGGAGGGTCTTTCACTGTTCCAAGGGACCCAAAGGATTTTGTCCGCACACTACAAGCTCAGGTTCTCTATGTTGTTCTACCTATCTAGAATAATCTAATGTTTTGTTGCTATAGTCCATGTTTGATTACCTTGATGCTTTCCATTATTACCCATGTATACTCTGCCATAGGTGATGCCAAAGGAAGCATAAAAGGTATTCCTGGAAGCACAGGTCAATGTTTTAGAGGTCATCCACCTGATGATTCTACAATTTATATGATGGTTGACATGTGATTTCCAAGGTCTACGTCAGAGGAAGCATTGAGGCATGTTGAAACAATAATGTTGAACTGGCTATGGAGTGGCTCTTCGGTCATTCCGAGGAGCCAACACAAGAAGATGATGAACTTGCCCAAGCTCTTGCCCTATCACTAGGTAATTCAGAGGCTCCCAATGACAATGCCAATGAAAAATGAACAGAGGCTTCTTATGAAGAGAAGCCTCTAGAAAATCCCCCCGTTGAGGATATCTTAACCACGTGTATGAATCTATTGCAAAGTACAGATGCCATTGCTTTTTCCATGACAGATTTGATTGTGACATTGTGTAGCCAAAACAAAGGCCAGTATAATCTGAGATTTATTTCAGGTTTTCTCATTCAATGGCTAAATCTTTGTAAGGTGGAGGTATCTGAAAAAGGTACTAGTCTATTATCAAGCTTTTCTCATATTTTTGCATTAGTTTTGAGTGAAGACAATAGTGCAAGAGAAATCGGAGCAAAGAATGGACCTATTGGTGTCACATTGGACTTATTGATGAATTTTATGCCAATTTACGTGACGGGGGAAAAAGTTTCATTTCCTAAGTGGGTCACTGCCTTACTGCTTATACTTGACCATATGCTGCAATGCAAGCTCCAGCTTACTCCAAATGTTCAGAACACTATAGCTATGGGAGGAACTTTAGTTGTGTCTGAGTCTGAAGATACAACCTTAGCTGGTGTAGGTGCTACGGATAACAGCAAAAAGTCTTCCTTGGATGACAACATCAAAGGCAATAGTCCATTCATGAAGATTTTAGGACAACCTTTGGGATACATGACAACAAAAGAACAACATAGAGTAATGAATATTTCTTGCACCTATTTGCAGTTGCACCTTCCAGCAACTACAGTACAGGCAGTTCTTCAGTTGTGTGCTAGACTAACAAAGTTACATTCCATGGCAATGCAGTTTCTAGAGAGAGGTGGATTGTCTTCCCTTTTGAGTCTTCCTAGAAGTTGTTTTTTCCCATGTTTCGATAGTGTGGCAAAAACTATTATACGCCATCTTCTCAAGGATCCTCAGACTCTTCAGATTGCCATGGAGGTAGAGATGCAGCAGACTCTAATGAAAATTTTTAAATCATCATGGTGGTCATGTTTCTCCTCGAACATTTTTTACGTCTATGGCTCCAGTCATTTCTCAAGATCCAACAATTTTTATGCAGGCTGCTACTATGGTTTGTCAATTACGGACAGTGGGAGGAAGGCCAAATATTATTTTGTCAAAGGAGAAAAAGGATAAGGAGAAAGGTAAAGATAAGGAGAAATTGAAGGAGAAGGACAAATAAAAAGATAAAGGCAAACGTTTTGGATAGATAGAAGCAAGAGTTCCATTTGTTGATTTTGGTCGAGTGCCTCATGTAAGCAAGCCACATGATGGGCTGGGTAAATCTACCAAGGGTCATAAGAAAATTCCTCATAGCTTTACACAAGTTATAGATCAACCTTTAGAGGTTATATTGCACTACTTGCCACCATCATAGGAGGGTGAATGCACAAGTTCAACAACAACCATGGAGGTTGATGAATCTGCTCCAAAGGAAAAAAGAAAAGCAAAGCTTGATGAATCTACAAAATTAGAAAGTGAGAAGGTTTCTAAAAGCTCTGCAGGGTTGGAAAAAGTTGCTTTTATTTTGAAGTTGATGAGTGACATTCTTCTCATGTATATACATGTAGTTAGTGTAGTCCTACGGTGGGATTCATAAAGTAGTCAAGGTCGTGGTCTTTGCCAAACTTGCTTTCTGTGTAGATTGTAGTTTTTAACATCCTAGTCCCATTTGTGAATTTTTGTCTCAGCTTCAAGAGTATGTCTAGTTATTTCTTAGTTGGATTATATATAGATGGCATATTTTAACTCTTTCCAGAAGGGATAAACCTGTACATTAGGGTTAGAATTCTATCTATTCCTGGATGTAATCAGGAAAGTCTTGGAAAATACCCTATTGATATTGCAATATTGGTATTTTCGTGTATCCTCAAAGTTTTCGATGTTTAGATTTGCTATGAAGGAATTCTTTTTCAATATCTGCCATTTTGGATTTGAGAGCATGATAAGGAACTTAGGCCCGTTTTTCAATATTTAGCTAATTTTTCCAATGGCGAGCATTTTTCTGGCATATATGTCATGTCTACAATAAGAATCACTGCGCTATGTTATGAAATGCATATCACATGATTGAAATTTGTGTCTGCAAATTGTATGCAATTTTTTTCAACTTTTTTGTTGTTTTAGTAAGTAATCGAAAAGTTTGGAATTATAGTTCTTATGCCTTGTGAGGATTGCAAAGAGCAGGTTGCTCTTGCATGATAATCTGTAGATATTTGGGTACATTTGGATATCCTATTACAATCACCTCCTAAACATTCATATTTTCTTTTCTTAGACTTAAAATAATGTAATATGGGTGTTAATATTGCTCATCTTCTTATTGTCTTTTCTTATTGTGTTAATAGTGTTATAGGGTTCTAGTTCAATGGTAGAGCGCCTGCCTTACAAGCAAGAGGATGGTGGTTCGATTCCTCTGTACCCTATTGATATTGCAATATTAGTATTTTTAATAAAATATACGTTATTATGATTTATTATGGCTATAGAGGGGGTTTCAAACTGTATTTGTATGTTTCTACAAGGGGGGTTTTAAAACACCTTCATATGTCACTATGAGGGGGGTTCCAAACATCCCCTATAGGAATCTACAAGGGGTTTCCAAACCGTCCCTATAGGACTCTAAAAGGGGGGTTTCAAACTGCCTCTATAGACCTCTAAGAGGGGGATTCAAAGCCGCCCCTATAAGACTCTACGAGGGGGGTTTTAAACTACCCCTATAGGCCTATACAAGGGGGGTTCCAAAATGCCCCTATAGGACTATACTAGGAGGTTTCACAACCTCCCCTATAGGCCTCTACGAGGGGCATTTGAAACTTCCCCTAGACTCCTCTATGAGGGGGGTTCCAAACCGCCCCTGTAGGTTTGAATGAGGGGGATTATGAGGGGGGTTCACAACCACCCTTGTAGGTCTCTATGAAGGGGGTAAACCCGCCCCCATAGGTCTCTATGAAGGGGTCTATGAGGGGGATTTAAAATCGCCTCCACAGACCTCTACGAGGGGGGTCACAAAATGCCCCCAAAAGTCACTTTGGGGGGCGGTTCCAATCTCGCCAAAAACCGCCCTTAAAGGGAAAAACTTTTAACATCGGTGCCTTTAGGGTAGTTTTTGCCAAAATTTCCCCCAAAGCCAACCCCCCCCGTAAGTCACTTTTGGGGGCGGAAGACAACCCCCCCTAAAGGCCAAAAATGTAGTAGTGCTTCCGCATTTCGAAATGCAGTAGTCAGAAATGTGGAGAGCCGCAATGCTCGGCACTGAAGAAATATGACCCCAAATTCTGCATTCCGTAGTGCAGGAATCTGAAATGCAGAGCACCACAATGCACGACAATGAATAAATACGATCCCAACTTCTGCATTCCATAGTGCGGGAGTCAGAAATGCGGAGTGCCACAATGCTCAGCACAGAAGAAATATAATCCCGACTTCCGCATTCCGCAGTGCGAGAGTTAGAAATGCAGAGTGCCAAAATTTCAAGCACTGCAGAAATGTGCCCCCAACTTCCGCATTCTACAATGCAGATGCAGAAAGTTGGGAGCTGACCATTCACTACTACATTTTTGGCCATTAGGGGGAGTTGTCTTCTGCCCCCAAAAGTGACCTGGGGGGGGGGTTGATTTGGGGGCAGTTTTTGCAAAACAACCCCTAAAGGCACCGATGTTAAAATTTTTTCACTTTAAGGGTGATTCTTGATGTGATTGGAACTACCCCCAAAAGTAACTTTTGGGGGCAGTTTGTGACCCCCCTCGTAGAGGTCTATGGAGGCGGTTTTAAACCCCCCTCATAGAGACCTACGGGGGAGGTTCTGAAACCCCTTCATAGAGACCTACCAAGGCGGTTGTAAAACCCCCTCATAAACCCCCTCATACAAACCTACAGGGGCCATTTGAAAACCCCCTCGTAGAGGACTATAGGGGCGGTTTCAAACACCCCTCATAGAGGCCTATAGCAGCGGTTGTGAACCCCCCTCATATAGTCCTATAGGGGTGGTTTGGAACCCCCCTTGTAGAGGCCTATAGGGGAAGTTTAGAACCCCCCTCGTAGAGGCTTATAGGGGCATCTTTGAACCCCCCTTGTAGAGGCCTATAGAGGCAGTTTGTGACCCCTATAGGGGTGGTTCTAAACCCCCCTCGTAGGAACCTATGGGGGCGGTTTAGATCCCTTCCTAAATGTCCTTATTACAAACCTTTGGGGGTGTTTACAAACCCCCCTTGTACATACCTACGAGTGAAGTTACAAACGCCCCTCATAGGTACCTACAAGGGTGGTTTCAACCCCCCCTTATAGCTACCTACAAGGGATGTCGTAAACCCCCCTCGTTGTAACATACAAGTGCAATTTTGTTGACCGAATCGCATCCTCACAGTCGATAGGGATCCACCGACTATCAACCCATACCACAGTCTCCCTGGGCACCAGCCCGGACAGGTTTGAGCCCTCCTAGCAACACCCGCAGAGAAGATGAGGTCTCACCCGAGGCATCCAGGAAGAGCAGACAAAACAATGTTTCTGCCGAGGGAGGAGGCAAGTTGCGGCACTATGATACCGACATCAATTCCAAAAATTCACCATGAAGTTCTAGCATATTGCAGCATTTAACATTACCAGAAACAGAGATTGCATATTACTTCAATCGTAGCATAGACAGATAACACATTATCGCAACATTTATATTATAGCAACAAAAATAGATAACTGCATTAAGAATAAATAACATGATCATCCAGCAACATTACGCATAGATTGCACCAAATCATCATCCTTATATTACTCAGCAAACCAAAAGCAGTACATAAACATCTGCATTATCTCCATTAATCTCCACATATAGCACTTCTCTTCATTCTTCTATCCATCCACGCACCATTCCTTTGCTAACCCTTACAATTATCATCTATTTATAGGCTTCCACCAATTACAATACTTGTCCACTTTCCTAACCGACACTATGGACAATCTACTAACTAACTTGGTCTAATGACCCAAAAACCCACATACCACGGTACAATGACTCGATATTACAAAATATATGACCAAAAACCTACCAATTGCAGTATATTTGACTCTATACTACAAAATATGTGGTCAAAGTGACCCAAAACTCGCCAAGTGCGATATCCTTTGGCCCAAAATACTCCTTTCGCACCTTCATCCAACGTGTCACGGCATCAGCAGTACCATGACCTTTCCTCATCAAATTGCCTGCCAACAGGACCCCAACACAATCTTGTGGCTTGCCCTCGAGCCACGTTAAGTGCATCTATTCTTGTTGTCTGGAGCACGAATTTTTGTCCCCTTCATTTGGCTGTGCAGATCCTCGGCTACCAATTCTGTAAGCCCTTCACGATAGTAGGCAATCCCTCTCTTGCAGTTAGGGACATCGCGAGATCATCCTCCAGTCGCATGGAATTGTGCAGACTGAAAGAAAAAGAGCACGAACAGTACCAAGGGGTGAGAATAGTGGAAAACTCTGGCACATCTGTTTCACGCTAGGGTCCGTCTTCTACTAAGGTTAGGGAGATACCACCCAAACCAACCTGCCGATAAAAAATGGCACAACCGTTCGATCAAATACTACATATTGAAACATGCGGGACCGACTAAGGGTCCATTTCACTGTCAACACATCCCGTAGCCTCCCTGGCACCAGCCTGGGAATACACAGCGTAAGTGCACTCGCGGTGTCAAGATGCTTATGGACACTCGTCGTTCGGGCTTGCACTGCCCCTGGGGTACTACCATGGGAAACAAAGCAGAGCATTTCGACAGCCTCCTTGGAATTCCTCACAGTTCAACTGACACAGAGATCAAATAGCATAACCACGCTTGGTCGGAACAACTTCTTGGTGAATTACCAACTTCCTTAGTTACTTATAGCCGGACCTTCCTCTGCCATGATGGAGAGAATGATGCCTTGGTACCTCTCATCTATGAGTCTGAGCCGACCAACTGCCACAGTGGAGGGCGACCATGCTGCCAACACCGCTCCCATGTGCGATCACGTGAACGACCCTGCTGATCATCACGGTCCAGTGTGGCATGTGCAAAACATGCCGTCGTCATGTGTGAATCCTGGTCAGGGGCAATCATATGCAGAGAGGGTGGCCTGTAATCCCTCCACTTCACCGTACTCTCCCAAAGTTGTCGTACTGAATTTGTCAGTGAGCCTAAGTGAAACACCATCATGATGCTCTAACAGGTGGCATAGCCATTAGGCAGATGTAGTCGCAGGGAGACTAGACTGGCCCCCTTTCTCCATAACACCTCCAGCCATCATATATCATGTTAACCTCATACTCTTCAAGGATTCAAAGAGCTGACTGGCTTGTCACTTCTTAGCAACAGCTGATGTACCCACCGGCATGTTGGCGACCTCTGCTCCAAGATCAATAGTGGCCGAAGATGTACCTTCTTTCTCAACAATAATCAGAATAAATGGGGATTCGACTTCACTACTAATGTCGACAGGATCGAATTCACCTAGCATACCTCAATACTCTTCGTTATATTCGTAGCAGGGAGTATCTCAGAGCACTATAGCAGTTCACAACAACATTGCTTACTAATTCTTGCATGTCTTCCAACCGATGCAAGGCCATACTTATAGCATTTACCTAAATCCACCCTAATCATGACTAAATTGTGCATTTACTCAACCAAATCCTCGTATTAATGAGAAATCTTTCGACAATCTTGTCCTCCCCTCAACATATCCATCATTAATGCCCATAATTCAAATGCGTGGTTAATTAACTATCTTCGCTTTTTGCATTTATTACGTTGACTATGCCAAACTTTCGGTAGAAGCCTCCTCCTGTTGTATGCCATACTTCCATTGAGGCGCCATCTGCCACCAGGCAACCTGCAACAATCATCATCATCCATTTAATATATATATATATATATATATATATTTTTTTTTTTTCACACGATGCGACTCAGACATTTCACTGCTTCACGCCCGTGCGATAGGGCTTTAACCTGTGACCATTTACTAACTTGGGGAGCATCCCCCCATCCAATCGTTGCAACTGAACCGCTCGTCCTGAAGTAATATGATTGATACGATAAGAACCCAGCCAATGCATCTGCAACTTGCTTGGATGTGTCATAAACATGCTGTCTTACAATAGCACTAAGCCGCCTTGCTGAAACTGCTTGTTTTTTATGTGGTGATCATGCCATGCTTTCTGTCGATCCTTCTCCACCCCTTGATGAAAGCTAGTGATAAATCGATCTTCTTCCAACTATACCAATTGCGCTAAGTGAGGTAGGGTCGTTGTATAAATTATGGACTTCTTTCTTAGATTACATAAGGCCCACCCTAATAATCATGCAAATGAAAAAGTTGAGTTTAATCAAGCTCAATCATTTACACTTTACTAATGAACTTCAATGACAATTTATGTATGATAATTTGTATCCTATTTAGAGGACATGTTGCTTGGAACATGATAGAGAAAAGAATATTATCACCTAAAAGGGTGGATAGAACACATGGTAGGAATGGTGTGATAGATCAACACCACAAGGTCGATGCTCTCCCCCAAAATGGTTTGTATAGAAACAATATTTGTTGGGGTGGATCCCACTAGATTTCTCACTAATTTAACTATTTTTTAGTGAAAATTTGCCCATTTCTTATATAAACCACAACTCTCTACTACATCTATATATATATATATATTCCTTAGTTCTTTTAGACCATTGGACCATCCTTCTCTATATTGTCAATTTAGGTCACATAACAATCCCTTTGCTTTGAAATGTGGTGGAACTCCTTTCCAGGCCTTAGGGGTACTGATTTTCAAATGGTTGCAATGTTACCTACGGTAGCAGTGGCATCTCGTCTCGTCTGGATGGCTTGCCAGTTTGTTGACAAACATCACAAGATCACGCATAGTCAGTCGCATCATTATGTAATGTGGGACACCAAAGCCCTACACACAACACCTTCCGGGAAGTCGCTCGACCACCGTAATGTCCTCCTGCGACTCCACCATGTGCCTCAACCAATATCTGCACCTACTCATGTGGCAGGACACATCTGCGTAAAATCTCATCAACACCCAACTTATACAACTCGCCCACGATCAGCTGAAAGTCTGCAGCCTTGATGACCAATTGCTTCTTCTGCGAAGTGGTAAAGTCATCAAGTGCGGTACCAGTCACCAAAAACTGAAGAATGTCATCAAAGTTGTGATTGGCAGCTGTTACATGGAATAGCTGGGCATCCAGCAACCCATCTTCGATACTTGTGGGCTCCTCCCCTGTGTCAATCTGTGACAAATGATCTAGTCCAGCATTCAACTGCCCTGGCTTCACGATGAATTTGATATCAAACTCCTGAAACAAAAGTAGCCATCGGCAGATCTTCCCCCCCAACACAAGCTTATTGACCAAGTATTTTAATGCAGAATGACCAGTAAACATTTTAAAATGGCCACCCAACAAATAATGCATGAATTTCTGTAGCGCATAAACCATGGCCAGGCCTTCGCGTTCTGTGGTAGTGTAGTTGCGCTCTGCAGAGGACAGCTTCCGACTGGCAAAAGTAATGGGATGATTAATGTCGCCTTCTCCTGGTTGAGCCAATACAACCCCTAGCGCAACTGATGAGGCATCAATGTGGACATGGAATTCCTTACTCCAGTCTGGGAAAACTAGAATTGGAGCCGACGCCATCTTTGCTTTGAGTGTTTCAAAACTTTCCTGACATTTCGAATTCCACTAGAATGCCGCATCCTTTTTCAACAACTTCTCCATAGGGTCCATAATCGCAGCATATCCCCTAATGAACTTCCGATAATATCCAGTGTGACCCAAGGTCGCGCGCAACTGCTTAACCATAGTCAGCGGTTGCAACCCTAAAATAAGCACAATTTTGGCTGGATCGACCAACAATCCTTGATTACACACAATATGCCCCAGCAATATCCGAAACGGAGCACAGAAAATACATTTCTTCAAATTCAATGATATTTGGTGTTGTCAGCACCACTCAAGCATTAACCGCAGGTTGGCCAGGTGATCGCGAACCAATCCATAAACAGTCCAATCATCCATATATACCTACAGAAACTTCTGAATAAAATCTTTGAATGTGGCAACAAGGACCTGGGAAAATATCGTAGGTGGATTCTTCGACCCAAACAGCATGACCGTGTAATGAAAGCAACCCCATTCAGTAACAAAAGTTGTCTTATGGCGATCTTCCTTGGCAATGCAAATCTGATGGTAGCTAGAGAATCCACCAGTGGAAGAGTACATCTCCAGGCCACCCACTCCTTCAAGTACTTCATCAGTAAACGGAGTTGGAAAGGGGTCATGCAAGAAGGCATCGCTCAACTTCCGCAAATCAACACAAATACGCACTTTGCCTGTTTTCTTGTCCTGCACCACCATAGGACTGATCCATTCTGACTCTTCTACAGGCTCGATAATACCAGCACCCAGCATCCGATCAAGTTCCACCTTGACCTTTTCTTTATGTTGCGGATTTAGCCGATAAGGTCACTGTTGGACTGGTTTAGCGTCTGGTTTCAATGGAATCCTCATCTCACCTAAATCACCTAAGATTCCCTTCATTTCAGAAAACTTCATGGGAAACATGTCCTGAAACTCATGCAATAACTCGATAACCTTGCTCATCATCTCATCACCCCAATAATCCCCTACATTAGCAAACTTAGGAGTAGCCTCAGTGCCGATATTTGTTTTGCGAAGCTACAATGACTGATTGAATGGATTACTTGGCACAACAGGTGGTACCACATCACGGCTTCCTTCGGATTCGGGAATGTTGATATTTTGGGGATCAACATCATCCTTTCTCCCTCCACTGACGTTGAAACACTCCATGAGAGACTGCATCTGACTGTGTGTGCGGGTCAATAGTGCATTTCACCGAAACAACCTAAAATATCACATCGTGGATGAGTTGCAGAGCGTTATGGACATCAGGGTTGGCATCCGCAAATGTGAAGGTATGAGTGAAACAGATCGTGAGCTACCCTCGGGTGGTAATATCTCGGCGCAATTCAGCTGCAGTATACCATGAGCGTGGTATCTCCTCCAAAGTGTGGACAAAAGCATGAACCCACTCATCTCTGGGTCGCGTTACCCACAATCGTTGGCATTCCATCACGTGATCACCGGGATCAGTTCGGCCATCATAATTTCTAGTGTGATAAACCTTAGTGTTCCCAAATTGAACCATCATCAACCTTCGACATTGTGACCAATCTTTGATAAAATTCTTATGCGTCGCCCACCAGCGTGCTAGAGCAGCCTTCAGCGCTTCTTCTAAGGCCAGCAGTTGCTGTGGTTCTGGAACACGGTCTTCATATTCTGCTACAAAAGTGTTTAAGCCAGGAAACCCTTCATAGATAGGTAACGTGATCATTTCTATCACAACCTGACATAAAGATTGCGTAACTAAACCACACTTTCGGACGGAGACTTCATGCATGCAATTCTGCCAATGTTCCAATGCATCATCGGAGTTGGAAGACGCAGAGCTCTCACTGCGCCACTCCAAATCACTGTGAACAGTGGGATGAATGTAATCCTCAGAAATATTAAATGCATGATCCTAGCCAATGTGATCGTCATCTTTGACAGGTTCAACATATCGGCGTCCTTCAGCCAGATCCAACGGAGCGATAACTCTGAAATCACGGTTCTCAAAAGTCATCATTCGCTTCTTAAATTTAATTACAGCTCCACTATCATTAGCCCATCCTATCCCCAATAGCGCAGGATAGGAGCTTCCTCCATCAACTATCTCGATGACATCAAAATCGGCATAAGTCTTCATTCCCTCAATATCAATTGTGAGCCACGGAACTCGCCCAATAGGTGTAACCTTCACATGGTTTTCCAACTGGAGCAGTACAGGGGAACAGCTCAATGGGGGACTCCCCATTTTCTCCCACGCCTGCTTTGTTAAGATGTTAACATCCGAACCAAGATCAAGAATCACAAAATCAACATCATAATCCCCAATCTGAATATTCATTTGCATTTCCTTGCCAGTCTTCCTTCGCTGTAAAGAGTTTACTGCTGACTCCTACTGTCCTTTCTAAAGTTGCTGCAACCATCCCTCAATCTCAACTAGGGAAACTAGATCTCGTGCCAATGATAGACAGGTTCTAAGGAACTTCTGCAAAATCCCCGGTAGTGGCGGTCGATCCACATCATCGGTGGTATGGAATACAAGTGGCATATCGCAAACAACAACCTTACCGCGATCTTTCTCCAAATTGTGACGTGCCTCCATGAATGTCTCCCGCTCTGCATCAATGTAAAAATTTACTGTCTTTTGACCAGCCAGGTGAATGAGTGGTCGTGAACCATATTCTCCAGTTGTTTTACCTCCACGAGTCACAACAGCCACCGAAGCATCTTGCAGTCGCGGTTCTGCGGAAATAGTCGCAATATTGGCACCTTGTGTCTGAGTCTGCGACAGATTCCTTGGTTGATTGACATTCATATTAGCGTCGGCGGTGGTCATGGGGGATAGTTCTGAACTGGTTATTGCACTGGGTTCTGCATTGGTTGCTGTACTAGGTTCTGTAGCTGTGGCGTGTTTCCAGCCTGCCATCTGGAAATCAACTATGGACAATTCTTGATTGTATGATCATTACCGAAATAGAATGTACATTAATTCTATAGCAGTGGGCAGTCATGCTGATAATGTCCCCATACCGCACAGTGGTAACATTGAACAGGTCCATGACCACCTCGGCCTCCTCCTCCACGACCAAATCTGCCACCGCATCCGCCCCTGTAGCCTCCCTGATAGTCTCCCTGCTACTGATACTAAGGTTGGTTAAACTGTTGCTGCATGGTTGCTAGCAGCATCCCTTGCCCTTGTGGTGCATACTGTGGTTTTTGCACATACTGAGGCTGCAGGGGGTTCACTGGTGTATATTGTGGTACAAACTGTTGCGGTTGCTACTGCTGCATTACAAACTGCATCTGTGCTTGAGGCATCGGCTGAGCTACCTGCGGCTGTAGCAGCGCAGGACACTGATCATATTTGACATAGAATGCATCACACATTCTCTCCCATAGCAACCCATATGCACGACAATCCTTGTCATCATGTCCTACCGACTTACAGAAGGTGCAATGCAAATTTCGTGGAGTTGTAACCATTTTCTGCATGTACGGGAAACTATCATGACTATGTCCAAACAACGAACAAACACGACACCATGGCATACTACCGCCATTCAATGGGTTTGGTGCACCTAACACCAAGTAATTATGGAAATCCGGACAACCATCTTTCGTATGCCCTTCTCTCCAGCAGTGTGTACACCATACTTCATCACGTGGTTCCTTGTTCTTCTTTAAATCTTGCAACTGTATAGTCAAGTTAGTGAGTTGTGTCTGTATCTTCTACATTCCAACTGCATTATCGCCAATCGGGCACGCCTCCAACTGCATTGCCATTTCTAAAGCTTCACTAGGCGTCGAAATGGTTTGCTGCATCAGTGGCAGCGAAATATGGGGTAATAGTGCCGCAATGAACCATTCTTTATGTTGGACAGCACTCATATCAAAACTAGCCTTTGCCATTAGTGTCTTGAATCGCTGGTCAAAATCCCATACCATCTCGTTAGGATACTACTTAATTTCCTCCAGTTCAGTAATATACTGGGCCTCCAACTTAGGCCGTCTAAATTTAGCAATCAACCCATCCTGAATCTCATTTAATGACTTATCTGGAGCCCAGTAGGGACTAAGAGAAATTTCATGAACCAATCTAACGCATGACTTCGCAGGGTCATGGCCAACTGTCCTTTCTTAACATCATCATCGGTGATCTGTTTCACAGTCTAGACCGCTTCACATAAAAACCAATACTGTTCTGGGTTGTCTGTCGCACTGCCATGGAACAATGGTAGCTTACAATCATCGCCCACCATCTTGGGCTTCCTTCCTCCTTTCGCTGTACTACTACTACTAATTAACTTCTGTGGTGTCGATGTACTCGGTGGTGTCGAAGTAGTTTTTCTTGTTGGTTGAGAGCTAGTGAGCGGAGGTGTGGGCACATTGGTGTCGGGGTTCAATCCTGCCTCTATCCTGGGCATAGTCTGGTCGTTCCTATTAGGACTGTGAGGTCGCTTCGTCCCGTGTGGCCTTCCTTCATGGTCTTGCAATCCGATCACAGCAGGACCTTCTCCTATCCTCTGCCTCTTTTCCTGTCAGAACCTTGCTCCTCCCCTCATAAGGCCACTTTCTTCCTCAGCTTCACTCACAGTCTCCTCATAGTATGCACCCATCTACCCCTTTACCATTTCATGCACCATTCCCCAATAGACGTAGTATCCACGGCCTCCACCCACTAGGCTATCTACTGAGCAAGGTGCATCTTTAATATACCTTTCTCACATATTAGCATCTTAATCGACAGTTGGAGCGATAACAGAAACCTTCCCCTCGGTCTGTCGAAGAAGTATCTTTCAGCTTCACTATAGGATTTCTTCGTATCAACCGCAAATTTCGTGATTTATCCTTCCAAGACGCTGTCAAGCCAAACCTCGACAGCCCGTGATGCCTTATTATCGACTTTCTGTAATTCCTGAATCAACTCTGGGATCCAGGTCGTCAGTTCACCACCCTGGAAGTTCCTCTTATGAAAGGTTAGTTTTGACAATCACTCATACAAAATGACAGGGAGTTCATAGAAAAACCATTCATGCGGTCCATCGTGAATATATCTTCCCACCCACTGATCTACCATAAGTCATGTGTTCCGACTTTCTTCTTCAGTGAACTCCTGCAACCTCTGATTGAACCATTTTTCTATCTTCGGCTTCGTCGGGTTCCACAACATGGCCTCTTCCTACTTTGCACATGGTCTTGGCAACGGAACCATTTGTTGCCCGAATCGTGACCTCACAGTCGATAGGGGTCCACCGACTGTTGACCCATACCATAGTCTCCCAAGGCACCAGCCCAAGCAGGTTTGAGCCCGCCCAACAACACCCGTAGAGCAGATGAGGTCTCACCCGAGGCGTCCAGGAAGAGTAGACGGAACCATGTTTCCGCCAAGGGAGGAGGCAAGTTGCGGCACTATGATACCAACATCAATTCCAAACATTCACCATGAAGTTCTAGCATATCGCAACATTTAACATTACCAAAAACAGAGATTGCATATTACTTCAATCACAACATAGACAGATAACACATTATCGTAGCATTTATATTATAGCAAGAGAAACAGATAACTGCATTAAGAATAAATAACACAAACATCCAGCAACATTACGCATAGATTGCACCAAATCATCATCCTTATATTACTCGACAAACCAAAAGCAGTACATAAACATCCGCATTATCTCCATTAATCTCCGCATATAGCACTTCTCTTCATTCTTCTATCTATCCATGCACCATGCCTTCGCTAACCCTTACAATTCTCATATATTTATAGGCTTCTGCCAATTACAATACTTGTCCACTTTCCTAACCGACACTATGGACAATCTACTAACTGACTTGGTCTAATGACCCAAAAACCCGCATACCATGGTACAATGACTCGATATTACAAAATATATGACCAAAAACACGCCAATTTCAGTATACTTGACTCAATACTAGAAAATATGTGGTCCAAGTGACCCAAAACTTGCCAAGTGCGGTATCCTTTGGCCCAAAATACTCCTTTTGCGCCTTCATCCAACGTGTCGCGGCGTCAGCAATACCGCGACCTTTCCTCATCAAACCGCCTGCCAACAAATTTTAAACCCCCCTCGTAGTGACATATGAAGGAGGTTTAGAACCCACCTTGTAGAAACATACAAAGACAGTTTGAAATCCCCTCTATAGCCATATAAATGATAATAAAATATATTTTATTAAAAATATCAATATCGCAATATCAATAGGGCACAGAGGAATCGAACCTCCAATGTCTTGCTTGTAAGGAAGGCACTCTTCCATTGAGCTAGCACCCTTTCAAAATTGGGGAGAGGAGCAATATGAACATGTAGATTGCATCACTTGTAAATCTAAGAAAAGACAATAATATCCAAAGACAACCATGCTTAAAATCCAATTTATTTTTCAAAACATACTGATAAGCACAAAAATCTACCATAATAAGGCAACAAAATATCCAAAACAATTATACAATCTATTAAGGTGTTCTGCAAAAGGGTCTAAATGCCATATTTTATTTTATTTTTCTACTCACACTGGCTGATCTGGTAACAATGGGACTAGATCTTTCATACTTTTTTGAATGCATGGTAGAAGACAAACTCTAATTTTCCTTTGAATAAATGTAGGAGATTACTACTTTGCAACATTTAGGTGTCTACTGCTACAAATAAATGACAACCTCTACAAGAACACTCCAACACAGGATTTTCGGAGGGAATTACAAAGAAAATTGCAGCAAAGAAGCAACCATTTTTTTTATAGATCGCACTACATCTACATCAAAAATTTATAAAGTGAGAAGGATAGACATTGAAGCAAGAAACAATCTACAATTAGGGCCACTAAAAGCACAATCATCTAAATTGATTCTCCATAATTTTGACAAATGCAGCTCAGATAGGATATTCTTGCACAATTTTTAGTATGAACATGCAAGGAGTGGTATTATGAACCCCAGTGCACATATACCTTCTTTGTGGAACATATGAGTATGCGACAACAAATTGAGCAGCTGATGGACACCAAATAAGCCTTCCAGCAGTTTCCACAGCCCAATAGAGATTCCTTCTACCCCAAATTCCCCTCATCATTCCAATTCAAGCTATACATATGTCGTTATTATTATGACCATTTTCCTTCACCATGTCCATTAGGAACATAAAATTTCCAAAAGCACGGACAAAGTGTTGAATATTGTAACATATAAGAATATTATATTTGTACTTTATTATTCCGGAGATGTTTCATCCCTATGAGGTGATTCTATTATGTATCCGGAGATTTTTATTCCTCCGATGAATTGTGGTAACCGGGGTTATTAGATCCACCATGTGGGGGTCGGCCCTAAGTTAATTAATTAGGGGTTATTAGACTTCATTGGGAGAGGTCGGCCCCATAAGGGAAATAGTTAGTCGGGAAACTAGTATAAGTAGAGGAGAATGCTCCTCACTTATCTCACACTTGCATAGCTTGGAAAGTAGCGCACTTGTGTTTGAGAGGTCTGCATAGGAGGTAGAGAAGGAGGTCAAGTCTTGGAGCACATCTTCTATTTAGGTTGATCATCTTATTGAGGAAAGATTTGCTGGGTTTTCTACCCCATGAGGGTTTCCCAAGGTAAAATCTCTGTCTATCTTGTGATTATGTTTCTTTCAGTGATCTTGCTAGTAAAATTAGTTTAAACTTAACATGGTATCAGAGCTAGCCTAAATAGAACATCTTTCACAAGGCAAAATTATCTTTCTCTCTCTCTCCCAAAATTAGGGTTTCTGCAAAAGTTAGTATTTTTGGATTCTGGTTGCATGGCGTAATAGCCCTTCTCAAATCAAAGTTTTGAGCCCTAGATCTATATTTTTGGTTGTGTAGAACTTCGAGAAAGTCAAACCCTAGTTTGACCAAAAGTGCAATAAACCAAAAATTCTGTTGCAAATTCGGAAAGCAAAAGGTTGAAGAAGCACATCTCCTGGTAAGTGTTACTCTATCTCTTGAAACTCCAATCTCTTGGACTCCCCCAAGAGAAGATGGCTCCAAGCACTAAGCTTGAAGACAAGCTAGAAGGCATAGAGAATTTTCAGGCATGGAAATACTGAATTGGTCTCATTCTTGAAGAGAATGATCCTGCTCAATATATCAAGGATGGAGTTGCAGAACCCATTGAAGATGAAGCCAAAGAAAAGTATAGGAAGGATCTAATTAGGGAAAAGAGAATCATTGCTGATTCTATCAAGGACCACTTGATTCCCCAAGTGGCATCCAAGAAGACCCCAAAGGAAATGTATGATGCCCTAGGAAGAATGTATGAATGGAAGAACATCAATAGGAAGATGAACCTAAGAACTCAGTTAAAGAGCACCAAGATGCACAAAGGAGCATCCATTCAAGACTACTTATCAAGAGTTTCCCAAATCTTGACTAGATGCCATTGGAGATACTCTTAATGAAGATGAACTTGTGATGACTACTCTATATGGTCTCACTAGACCTTGGGAGTCATTTATACAAACTATGTGTGCTAGAAAAGCAAGCATGAAGTTTGATGTAGTATGGGAGGATTGTGTTCAAGAAGAAGCTAGGGTAGCCAACAGAGAATCCCTTCTCAGGGAGGATGACCAACCCTTGGCTACACACACCAAAAGAGGAAGAAAGGGTCACTTCAATAAAGTGGACCACAAGAAGTCTCAACCCTCTCATAGATTCAAAAGGAGAGGAGGAACAAACTCAGAAAGAGACCTCTCCATAGTTCAATGTTACAATTGTCTTAAACTAGGACACTTTGCTAGAAAATGTACTTTACCAGCAAAGAAGAAGAAGTTTGCTCACAAAAGACATCATGCACATATGGCAGAAGATGATAGTGGAGAAGAAGAAGAAGAAGAAGAAGAGGAAAGGCCTCGAAGTAAAAGATCTAAAGTAAAGAAAGAAGACCCATAAGAATATGTCATATTCTCTGCACTCTCTGGATCTGTGTCACCTGGAGAAAATATATGGCTCATTGATAGTGGTTCTTCAAAGCACATGACAGGTCAAAAGAAAACTCTCTCAACACTTGAATAAAAGACTTCTCCACAAAAGGTATCTCTAGGAGATGATTATCAATATCCCATCAAGGGAATTGGTGAAGCAAGCTACAAGCTTGATTCAAGAACACCTTTAAAAATGAAAGACATTTTATATGTACCAGGTTTAAAGAAGAACCTACTTTCCATCTCAGCTCTAGATAAGAAAGGATTTAAAATTGCATTTATTGATGGACAAGTACTTATGTGGCCCAAAGGAAAATCAATTGAGGATGCAATTGTTATTGGTGAAGAAGAAGGAGGTCTTTACAAACTCAAGGGTCACCAAGAAGTTGCTCTTGTCCATGAAACCACTAGCCCCAGTGAGATATGGCATATAAGGCTTGCTCACATTAACTACAAGGCCCTACCCTATGTGAGCAAGGTGGTCGTAGGATTACCAGACTTGAAGGTTGATCATAATGGCACATGCAAAGGATGTGAAAAGGGGAAGAATGTCAAGAACCCTTTTCCAAAGATTGAAACAAAGACTAAGAATATTATGGAGTTAATACATTCAGATGTATGTGGACCAATGCGCACCACATCCCTAAGTGGGTTTGAATACTATCTCACATTCATTGATGACAATCAAGGAAGACTTGGATATACTTTCTAAAAGGAAAGAATGCAGTCTTTGGAAAATTCAAAGAGTTCAAGGCCTTGATATAAAATCACTCAGAAAAGAAAATCAAGATTCTTAGAATAGATAATGGGGGAGAATATACTTCAAAGGACTTTGAAGACTTTTGTAAGAAAGCTGGAATCAAGAGGGAACTAACCACTCCCTACAATCCCCAACAAAGTGGGGTTGCTGAAAGAAAGAATAGAACTATCATGGAAGCTGTAAAGACTATGATACATGACCAAGATCTACCCATGTATCTATGGGATGAAGTAGCTAGGACAACAGTCTATGTACAAAATAAACTATCCCATAGTGCTCTTGAATTCAAGACTCCAGAAGAAGTGTTCACAGGAAAGAAGCCTGAGGTAAGTCATCTCAAAATATTTGGATGTCCAATGTACATTCACATTCCAAAAGAAAAGAGAACCAAGTTGTATCCTTCTGGTAAGAAGGGAATATTTGTTGGATATTGTGAATCATCCAAATCTTTCAGAATTTACATACCAGGTTTTAATCATATGGAAATAAGTAGAGATGTAACATTTGATGAAGAAGCAGATCTCAAGAAATCTAGGAAGTGCCAACTTGAAGAAATCTATGAAGAAGAGACACCTCCTAGAATCACAGAAGCTGTACCCATCCCTGAAGATGATGCATCAGAGGACCATGACATGTTAGAACCACAAGAACCCCCCATGACAAATTTATCTAGAAAAAGAAGGCCAGCATGGGCTAGAGACATTATTCAAGGAGCAGAAAAATATGGAGCTCCTGAAGGCTCCACTATAGCAAGAAAGAAACCAAAGCTAGTATCCAACTATGTTGCCTTGATGTGTGATCTTGTGGATCAACAACCTACTAGCTATGAAGAGGCAACTCAGAAAAAAGAGTGGGTAGAAGCAATGATAGAAGAATACCAATCAATAATGAAAAATGATGTTTGGGATATTGTTCCCAAACCAAAAGATAAAAGTTTGGTATCTTTCAAATGGATATTCAAGATAAAACATGTTACAGATGGTAGCATTGAAAAATATAAGGAAAGATTTGTAGCCACAGGATTCTCTCAGAAAGAGGGAATTGACTATGAAGAAACATTTGCACCAGTTGCTAGGTACACTTCAATTAAAACTATCATGGCACTTGCATCTATGATGAAATGGAAATTACACTAGATGGATGTTAAGACAACTTTCCTGAATGGTGTGATTGAAGAAGAAGTGTACATAGAACAACCACAAGGGTTTGAGGTTAAAGATGGGAGAACACATGTATGCAAGCTGAAAAAGGCCTTATATGGATTGAAGCAAGCTCCCAGAGCTTGGTACCGAAGGATTGACAATTTCTTAACAAGCATGGGCTTTACCAAGAATAAAGCTGACCCTAATCTTTATCTCAAAGTTATTGATCATGAAACTGTTATACTATTGTTGTATGTAGATGATCTATTTCTGACTAGAAATGAGAAACAAATTATCGAATGTAAGAAGAAGCTCTCTTCAGAATTCGAGATGAAATATCTCAGATTAATGCACTACTTCCTAGGTCTAGAAGTATGGAAAGAACCAAAATGTAACGTACCCTTCCATCATCAAATGCCGTGAAGGAAATGTTAACAACACACCGAGGTTTTGGCAGACTTAGCCCCAATATTTTTACTCATAAATTCATAACAGTTAAAAACTTCTATATGCAGATTCATCTCAATATAAACACAGCAGAATAAGCATACTAGTAAGCACACAAACAGTAATGCCTAACATATATATATCACAGCAGAGGATGATTCATCATATAGAGACTCAACCTCATTACAATGCCATGCATGGATTCCAAATTAAGATAATCAATTCATTTCATTAAACATGGACAATTTAACATATTGCAGAACACAAAATGCAAATAATTTATAATACACAGAACACTTATCTTGAAAAGTAGATGTCCAAAAACTGGCTACATGAAGGCAACGTTCCTCCCAACCATAGACCGCTGTCCAACTTGTGTTCTTTCAGCTGAGAGGTCACCCCCGAGCTGGGCTGTGTATCCACTAAGGAGGAACTAGCTGGGCTCACTCACAGTCATGGTTTCGGTCATCAACTATGCTAAGCCAACTCACCATTGGGTTTATCAAGCATACCAAAAGATAGAGGAGGGTAACACTAAGCCAGTGAGCTCAACCACAGAGCTACAAGCATCTCAAGTGAACTCAATAGTCAGGCACCCACATTACCTACCACATCCAACACAAGGAAGATCCCCTTCTCTGTTATAAAGTCCCTCAAACAACTCTTCCCTCCAGTGCTCTTCAGGATGGGCATAGAAAGGTCCAGCTGCTAATCCTTGAGATCCTAGCCTTCACTAGGTTTATCAAGCATACCCAACCTCTACATAGTCATTTCCATCTTGATTTATCACCATTCTGCTCACCAAATAGCTCAAATCCGTCACTGGTTTTCTGAGCTACAAAAACTGGGTTTTCCTATTGATTTCAGGGTAGCTCCTGCTTCCACATTCGCCCCAAGGGTCATACCAATGGATTCCCCATTGGATTTCACTGCCCAATACCAGATCTTGACGTTTTTGGCTTCCCAAAATGTGGGTTCTCTCACAGTCGCGATTTCTGGTTTTCTCCTTGCTGGAAACTCGTTTTTTTGGATGGATAATGATGTTGGTAACTTCACCATGGAATGGGGATGAGAATGAAGCCACCTCCCATGAGGTTGAGTGACTTCTTGTACAAGAAAACAGAGCTCATAACTACCCATACAGATTTGTGGGCTACCCATGCTTCATTGAAGCCATGGGTTGAAATCTCAACTACTTCCTTACAACAGGCATAAATGTCATCTAGGGAAGTCAATGGGTTCTCATAATGACATGTGGTAGCCTAGGGTTTAGTCCCATAGCCCCCTCACCACTCCCTAGTGGATACACGTGGCCCCTTCTCATTCGTTGCCTCCATAACCAGTTTTGGTATTTTATTTCAATATTAAATATTTACATCAATTTACAATATCCCATGGCTTAATAGCACGTGGGTAACAAAATATCAAGCGTGTCTAATTAAAATATAATCCGAGCATAAACTAGCGAGGCCTTGGCATTGAGCTCCATGCTAGGAAACATACATCATGTGTATACAATATTTACATTAGAAGCCAATATTTCCTAAGGGTCAAAATTGGGGTATTACACAAAATGAATCTTTCTAAATCAAGGTAAGTATGCTGTGGATATTCTGAAAAGATTCGATATGTTGGAGTGTAAAGCCATGGCCACTCCCATGGACTCCAACTTGAAGTTATTAGTTGATGACTGTTCAGAATTAGTGGATGTGACTCCATATAGACAAATCATTGGGCCAATAATGTATTTAATAAATACCATACCAGACATATGCTTTGCTGTAAATACTTTGAGTCAATATCTAGTAGAACCTAGAAAGGTTCACTTAATAGTTGCAAAGCATGTGATGAGGTATCTAAAGGGTACATTAGATTTTGGTCTATATTATCTTGGAAGTCATGAACTTAGATTACTTGGTTACTCAAATTTTGATTGGGAAGGAAGTGTTTTAGGCAGGAAAAGTACATCGGGTGGATGTTATGGTCTTGGATCTGCCATGATATCATGGTTCAACAAGAAACAATCAAGTGTGGATCTCAGTACTGCTGAAGTAGAATATATAGCTGCCTGGGCTGCTAGCTGTGAAGTAGTGTGGCTTCGGAAACTATTATCTAGAGTGTTTGACTACGAGATGGATCCCACTGTGATCATGCATGACAATCAAAGTTGTATTAAGATGACAGAAAATCCATTATTCCACGATAAGTAAAAACACATAGAGATCTGATATTTTTATATACGAGATATGGTGCAGAGGGGAGCTATTAAGCTCGAGTATGTGAGCACTAAGGAACAAATTACTGATATATTGACCAAACCTCTGTCTCGAGTGAAATTTGAGTATTTCCGAGATAAGCTTGGTGTAGTTCAAAGGGACCTCCTCGAAAGGGGGAGTGATATAGTCACTGATGATGAGATTGCCCACATCGACAGCAAGGTCGATGATGAGGATACCTGTTTATTACACCTAGATATTTATATGTATGTTTAGGATACTTATATTTAGGATACCTATACTTAGAATACTTATATTAGTTGTATTTCTGATATATATACATATACTGATGAGGATACTTGTATACATGTATTGATGAGGATACTTGTATTGATGATATGTATACATGAGGATACTTGTATTGCTGATTAGGATACTTGTATTGATGATATGTATAAGTGTATTGATGAGGACACTCATATTGATGATATATGTACTTGTACTGATGATGTACTAAAGATACTTGTGTTGATGATGATACTGTGCGGATTGCATCATCCTTGAACATATGTTCTAAAAGGATCCGTAGACATATGTCTCCGAGAAAGAAGAGGGATTGTATCATCCTTGAACACATGTTCTAAAAGGATCCGTAGATAGATGTCTTCGAGAATGAAGTCCTAAGTGGATAGGTGGGGATTGTATCTTCCCCGGACTTCGGTCCCAGAATTGATCCGTAGACAGATGTATCCAAAAATGAAGTCCTGAGTGGACAGGTGGGGATTGTATCTTCCCCGGACGTCCATCCCAGAATTGATCCGTAGACAGATGTCTCCAAAAATGATGTCCTAAGTGGATAGGTGGGGATTGTATCTTCCCCGGACTTCGGTCCCAGAATTAATCCGTAGACAGATGTCTCCGAAAATGAAGTCCTGAGTGGATAGGTGGGGATTGTATCTTCCCCAGACTTCGATCCCAGAATTGATCCATAGACAGATGTCTCCAAGATTTGAAGATAAGACTGCATCATCCCTGGACCTCGGTTCAAAAGGTATGTGAGAGGACTGCATCGTCCGTGAACTGGGTTCAGAAGGTACGTGAGAGGACTACATCATCCGTGAATTGGGTTCAAAAGGTACATGAGAGGACTGCATCATCCGTGAACTGGGTTCAAAAGGTATGTGAGAGGACTACATCGTTCGTGAGCTTTTGGTTCAAAATGTATGCGATGGGATTGCATCATCCCTAGACATGAGACTTGTCTTAAAAGGATAAGGAATGATCCTCCTGGAAGTTGATCGGGATTGCATCATCCCTAGACATGAGACTTGTCTTAAAGTGATAAGGATTGATCATCCTAGAACTTGATCTGGATTGTATCATCCATGGACCTATGTCCTAAAGAGAGCGGGATTGATCATCCTATAATATGATCATGTGTATGCTGCGATGATGATCCAGATGTTGTAGATTGAGATGATGATCCAGATGCTGTAGATCGAGATGATGATCCAGATGCTGTAGATCAAGATGATGATCCAGGTGCTATAGATCGAGATGATGATCCAGATGTTGTAGATCGAGATGATGATCCAGATGTTGTAGATCGAGATGATGATCTAGATACTATAGATCGAGATGATGATCCAGATGCTGTAGATCGAGATAATGATCCAGATACTGTAGGTCGAGATGATGATATAGATGCTATAGAAGATGAAGACTCAATACTGATGATGTTGATGTTCCAGTATTGACTATGTTCCAGTAACTGCTTGAAGAAAGATTCCAATGATTTATAGATGTATCATGTATGATGTAGTCGATGACTCCTTGCTCCTGCAGATGTTGTTATAATATCCTTCTCATTAAGGGGGAGTGTTGAATATTGTAACTTCTAAGAATATTATATTTGTACTTTATTATTTTGGATATTTTTCATCCCTCCAAGGTGATTCTATTATGTATCCGGAGATGTTTATTCCTCCGATGAATTGTGGTAACTAGGGTTATTAGATCCACTAAGTAGGGGTCGGCCCTGAGTTAATTAATTAGGGTTTATTAGACTTCATTGGGAGAGGTCGGCCCCATAAGGGAAATAGTCAGTCAGGAAACTAGTATAAGTAGAGGAGAATGCTCCTCACTTATCTCACACTTGCATAGCTTGGAAAGTAGCGCACTTGTGTTTGAGAGGTCTACATAGGAGGTAGAGAAGGAGGTCAAGTCTTGGAGCACATCTTGTATTTTGGTTGATCATCTTATTGAGGAAAGCTTTGCTGGGTTTTGTACCCCATGAGGGTTTCCTAGGGTAAAATCTCTGTCTATCTTGTGATTATGTTCTTTCAGTGATCTTGCTAGTCAAATTAGTTTAAACTTAACACAAAGATGGAAGCCACATCAACTCAGAAAATGTTGGGAAGCTTCTGCATCTAATGTAGTTGGTCAGAAACTTAGAAGTGATGATGGTAAGAAAGGAATTGTGGCTTCGTGGCATACATCCCTTGTACGTGTGATTGCAACCACCAATCACGATGGTTGTCTCATCCAATTTGTGTAGCTTGGGTGCTTTCCTATTTTGGATGGTTGACTACAAGAAGCCCAAAAATGAAATAGTGGAGATGCAGGAATACCAAAGGAGGGTGACAAATTTGTCGAAGCACTGTTGTTATTGTTGCTACGTGCTCTTGATAGACTACCTGCAGATCTTGATGCTTTGAAGACATGTATGGGTGTAAAATATGTAAACCACTTGAAAAATTAGAAGCACCAACGGATTCAGAGGAAGGCTAGGATATTAGTTTATACTTGGAAGTAACATGTCAATGCAGTAATGAAGAATAATGACATAGTCTGGATCAAGCCAGGGAGCATATTTTCCCTATAAGTAAGATACATGAAAATTTACTTATACTTATGGTGGAAAGCATGTAATATCTATTGAAGTTATGAAAAATCAACACCATTAAACTCTACTGCAAAGATAGTCTCAAATAGATTAGGCCAACATATATTCTATCAAGATCAACGTCTATCCCCTCAGGGTCTACCAAGGTTTCTTTGTTGCAATCCTCAACCATTAACACCAAGGATTCTCATTGTAAATTTACCATGTTGAGTGGAAAAAATGATTTTACAGTGAATTCAATTAAGGAAGAGAAAAGTAGCAGTTCTGGTCAATAACAAAATAACAATCAGTCATGGTCGAGTGAGCTTGGAAAGGCTATTGGTTCATTTTGGAGAGAGGATGCTTAGAGCTCTATAGCAGATTCTATGAGTGCTAGAGTCTCAAGTTTAGGATCACAAAATAGGAAATCAAGAAATGGAGTTTCAGGATCTAGAAAATTGGGATGCCAGAAAGAGGCTAATGGAGGAAAGATAATATGGAGAAAACATGCAATATGTGAAAAAGCATCAAATCAGGTCACACATATGACAAGGAAATGGATAATTCCCATGGGGATAATACAAACAGTCCCAAATTGATAGTTAAACTCCCCAACCTTGGATGCACTCCACCTCCATGTCCCAGTAGTGGGAATATTGAGGACATTGTCATACTAGCAAGTAAGGATCTTCTCCCACTATCTCTGATAAAAATGATGCAAGTGATAGCAAGAAAAAAAGTGTAGATCGATGTTTCTCATGCTAATAGCGTCCTCGTGGTTAATACTGAATCATTGCATAACAATGAGGTTAAATATGGCTTCACAAAGGGGGGTGATGGAGTTATATCATCCACTACCATTCCAAGTGAAGAGCATAGAAGAATTGGTGAATAAATTGAGAAAACATCGGAAATATATAAAATGGCTCCATCATTAGAGCCAGGCATGGATAATGATCCATAAAAGGGTTTGATTCAACTTTTATTAAATCAACAGCAACATAAATCAATGACATTTATGCAGGACAACTAATACTGCAGACTAGATGACATAATGAAAGATAGAATATACCTTAGTAACAACATAAACTCCAGCCTATGAAGGTCCAATCGGACTTCCTCTTCTAATAAATTTTACTTCCTTGAATATATAAAGCATGGGGATTCCAGTGGATAGCTCTAGACTTATAACCTATGTAAATGAAAAGTTTCAAGTCAACTCTAATGGCTAGAACAAACTAGAAACATCAAAGAACAATATCACAATTGTAAAAGAATATGACATGAAGAAACCATAATCTAGAGGCATGTTGGATGATCAATAGACCTCCTGAGAAGATAACTTGTCAAGATACATTATTATAGATCGCAGAGAATTTCCATGAGCAGCAATCAACACATTTTTCCCACAATGAAGTTGAGGCACAATCAGTGAAAGCATATACCTAAATGTTAAAAAGTCTCCATTACGTAGAAGAATTCAAACAAACAGAACAAGAATTATGGTAGTTTTGATTATGTAGGTGATGGAGGCCCTAATCCCCTAAGAAAAGTACATCCATCCATGAAGCTATCTTTAGTGTGTTGTGGAAGTAATGTGATTCCAAAACAGATAAATTGCTAAAAACAAATTCACAAATATGAAAATTGAATTCGCCTTATGACCACCAATTCAAAACTATAAAGAAAAAGAACCCAAGAGACACTGATAGTCATATCTAGCTACCATTCTCATTTCATAAAAGATTAGGAAAATAAAAGAAAACAACTATAATTAACGAAAGTGCAAGCAATTTTCCATACCTTCTCTTTGAAGTAGGCAACAACTCGTTCTGCACACATTTCTAGCCTCTCACCATTTGGAGGAGGGATATCATAACTACAATGACACTCATTGAAATTTTCCTTTCCGAATCTATCAGTTGTCTCTTGTTTATTGAGTCCTTACAATTCACCATACCTGCATTTAATTGAAACTGTAAGTTGTGAGAAGCTGTAATAGTTTAATAATAGACCTAATCAACAATCTATCATAAAAGCAAAACAAGCAAAGAAAGGTCCAAGGCCAAAGTCCAAAGGCATTTTACATGTGCTCATTGAGTTGGCAAGCTATTATTATGGGAATAGACTGTTTCTTAGTACCTGCACTGTATATTGTACTCCATGCCTTTTCCTGCTCACTTTCATTATGTATTATCACTGGTACTTGAACCAATTGAATTGAAATGTTCAAGCTTCAGTCTTTTTGCACATGTCGGGCTAGATTTTTTCCTAAACTACAAAAATCAAATATAAAATCCTTCCATGAATACAATCAGATGGTATTAACATTGTGGGCAACTAGAAATCCCCAAAATTGTAACCCTACCATTTTCAGGACAACCATAATTTCCCTCTAGGCTCGAGGTCAGATTCTCACCATCATATGCTTACTTCCAAAGGCCAGTTCAACACAATTTTATGTATTATGGGGTTCAATAGTAATTGGGTTTTTGAAATGGAGGAAATGGAAATTCTAATTGATCTATTATGTTATTTGAAAATTTTGGTATTCAGTGATCATATAAATCACTATTTCTCAGAAAAAAAAAAAAGCATTTAGAAATAGAAAAAGATGAGAACCAAATTAAAACCTTCTTCAACAATTGACTATTATTCTTCAATAAAAAAATGATATAGAAGTATAGTGACCTACATTTCCTAGAGTTGTAGCTTAAGAAAAGGAGGATGAAATTAATTTCCAATAAGGAAGTCACTTTGCTTTGCTAAAACCATCTTCGCAATGATGGTTGACATTGGGGAAAAGGCTAATGGAATCAAAAATCAAAATATAGCTTCATTTCTATTCAAATCTTATGGCCTAAAAGGACACGTTTTCTAGGCATTTCACTTTGAAAACAACTCATTTAGAAGAGTAAGCATCTCTAGTTTCTCAACTTCTAGGTCAAGTAAAATACCTTTAGCATACCAGAAAATTCATAGAAACTCCAAAAACATTTGACATTTCTACTTCACTGAATAGAATGACAAATTTTTTTAGCTATTCTATAAGCTTTTAAACTAGACATGTATGATAGTGGACCATGTGTTGTATGAACGAAACCATGAAACTCACCATTTTAAAATAGTCAAAGACTGAAAGTGATCTTATCCAACCCACTGAATGAATATGTGAGCACTGTTCCCTTGCAACTTCTGAAGGACATAGCTCACTATCTAGAAATGAAGTTCTAATCACCTTGGATAACATTCAATGTGTTAACTAGGAATCCTTTTGCAATGAAATTCAATAGAGTCGAGCAATTGAGCAGAGATGGAAGTATTGGTTAAGAATTACTAAAAAACAAAGGAAGAGGAAGATCGATATGCATTTGTATGTTTAAATTTTCAAAAAAATCTCCCTATTTTTCTTTCATTTGTCAACAAATTCTTTTCCAATAAATAGCTTTGGCAATTTTTTTGTTCCATGGTTTTGTATCTGTGCTACATTTTATATCAAAGTACCTTTACCTCATTATTTAGCTCATTTCCTGATTTTGATAGAGTAGTGATAGGAGTTGTTTTCACACTCCACTTGGCTGTACTTTTGAGCGCCATTGACCTATTTATTGTGTTCATTCATTGGACATTAATAAAATTTTAAATTATCTTATTTAAATCATTCAAGTAGAAACTGTTAAGACAAGTGAGTGAGTTGGATTTGAAACTGTTTCAAACGAGATGATCACAAATTTCTAATATAACTTTAAGTGATATGAATGATGGGGGTATGAATCTACTGGTAAATCTAGCAGCCACTGAAAATTCCAAGGACAGACAAGTTCTTGTTGTTGTTGTCAGTGAAAGATGTTCCTCAACAGTAGGAGAGGGTATCCTGGATGAGTCTACAATAAGGTTCTCTATTGATAAAATCCATTCTAATCCTAGTGACCATGCAGATGATAGAAGTACCATTTTGGATAATGGAAGTGGAGGACCTTATTGTTTCCAAATAGAGTCCAGCTGTTTCTAGCTATGACTTGTTGAATAAGATTCAGAAAATTGGACGGCATGATCCTCAAAAAGACACACTTGATACCCCCAAGGATTTAGAGCACCCACCTAGTGAATATTCAGAGGATTTAAACTCTTCTTTAGATGGAATTGGCAAGGTTCATGTATATCCATGCATGCCCCCTGAACATAAATTTGTTGGAAAGAGGAAATTTGTTTCCTTCAATCAAGAGGTGGAACACTATACAGAACATAACTCTATTCCATTAGGGAAATATGATGAAGCAGTGAAAGAGATGGTTTCTTCTTTACTAACCGAAATGACTTGTGTTTCTGGAAGGAGGACAGATGATGGGTAAAATGCATCCAAGATGAGTAAATATGATGTTGAAAAAGAAGCTAAAATAGATGTGAAAACCTGTGTTTTTGACAGAGAAGGTAGGTTAGCTAGCGAAGCTAGATTGGACATAGATATTAAAGATAATAGTGTAGATCAATTGCTATTAGTGGAGTGTTTTGTAGGTGCAAGGAGCTTTGATAAAACAGTGGAGGTTTCTTCCTCAGTGTTGAAATAATTTGAGAAAGAAGCGGTTGTAGATAGCAAATCCATTCTCAACACGGCTTCATTTAATGATGCTAGCAATAAAATCTTGGCCTATAACCTTAGAAATAACCGAGTAAGAGGTAGCGACCTGCGATATGACCTACAAGATGCTAATCAACTGCAAAATTCAGTGAAGGTTGAAGACATGCAAGAATACATGGCTGTTGATAATCATCATCTTCTTAGCACAAGGAGCATAACATACTTGGATGAAAGTAAAAAAACTGTCATCGAAAAGAGAGAAGATATGCAAGTAGAAGAAATTGCAAGAGCCTCTTATTATGCACCCTCTTCATGGTAAGCACATTGAACAACAAGTATACCAACTAGACTATAACCAAATGCATCTTATAGCTTTCCTTCTTGTCTTCAATGGCATTTTATGTCGAGTAAATTGTAGGGTAGATTGATTTGCATTTGTTTACAAAATGCACTCTACCGGAATTCTTATGTTTGGGCCTATTAACCTCCATTTTGTACAAGGATTACTACCATATTTGGGCCTATTACCCCCTTTTTGTATTGGTGTCCACATGTTCTATTGATCATAGTCTTGAGACAATAAGATACAACACTTATGAGCATAATGGGAAATTATGATTTGTGACAGCAATGGGCCCTTTCATTGTCAATCCCGTACAATCCAACAGTAATGAATATGGCCATACATTAAATATGGGCATATTAGAAGGCGTTTTGGAAAATTATAGTGAGGATAAATGTCATATGTGGGCATATTTGTATTCATTTGGAGTTGGTTATGTGGCAATATTATCCCCAAGGAATCCATTAAAGCATCATTTTTTAGGCCTGTAGATGAAAGGATATGTGCAACATGGATGAGAACATTATGTGCACTATATGAGACCGAAATAGGGGCCCTAACCATTCAGCAGTAAGGTCACCTACAACACCCAGACTTGGATCAGTAGCCTACAATTACATAATAGTCCTATAACAACACATAGTGAGGTCTAAGCGCATCTTCTAGGAGTTAGATTGAAGATATGCTGAAACAATAGAGGGAGTTATCTCATTGTTTTGTAAGGTACCAAATAGTAGCAGTTACCCCTTATGCCACCCCAGCCCAACCTTGTTTTAGAATAATCATCGTTTGAGGTCTTTACAACTAATTTCAAGTGAAAGTTTGATAATGATCATTCTATGGGGTAGTTTTGATGCATGAAAAGAAGTCAACGATGTTGAGATTAATAAGGGAATTTCCCTGGGGATTGTTTAGAGAAAATAGCATGATGATGACTATCAACAGTGGTGGTATAACATCCTATCATCATCAATATAACCTTAGAGGAGATTAAGTTAATTTGTATCCTTGGAAAGGGACTCCTTGCAGCTTGCGCTCATTATAATAGAACCCAACATTAAATGTTGTTTTAGGGTGCCATTCCAATAAGTTCTAAAGGGCCAACCTATTCCAACCACTTTAGGGATTCCCATGTTGCTGGGTTGTCCTATTTTTGGAGAAGGAACAAACGTTTATTAATATATCTATCCTAGTGCTCCCATATTGAGGATATCTAAGAATTAAAAGGTGTGAAGTAAGTCCATGGGGTATTTAGATAATAGTTAATGATTGTTGGAGAATGTTTTCATTCTTTAAAATTTGCCACATTCACACAACCATGATTAACAGGCTAATAATTTGTTTCAATGCACCATAACTATAAGGGATGCAATAAAGGTCCAAGTGAGCTTGCAACAGTAATGAATATGATCATACCTTAATCACCAATCCTAGGCATAAAAGATAGCCTCCCAATGTCTTCATTTCACATCTTAAGGAAACAGTGAGCAACCATCTTAAATCTAGGTGGATCTATGTGAATGCGCAGTGAAAAAATGATATCTTTGGCATAATTCCTCTTATATAAACAACCCTAAAGGGGCTTGATACACCTTGATCCTGCTTAATTATTTAGTTTTCACCTTTGGTGTCAAGTGTCTATAGATGTTGGAATATCAATGGTGGAGGAGACCTAATCTCATATCTATCTTTGATCTGAGCATTATGTCAGCAATTTTAGACCAATTATTTTTAGAGTATTGCAACAATTGATTATAATGTGAAGTGCATTACTTCTTGGAAGGTCATTAGGGTTGTTTCAGTCAGACCCTTCATCTTGATAGGCCACAGCTTGTGAAGGCATATATCTGCAATTTTATTCTCATCATGGCCTAACTTGAGGATGGTCCCGTCTCAATGTATGGAGGGAATCAACATTTATGGCACACTTCTCTACCCTACATTGTAAGTAGCCTTAGATCTGATATGTCCTACCACATTTAAACTCAGACCAAAGATTCAATCATAGTCATTAACCAGCATATTGATTCGTAAACATAAGAAAGTTTAAAGGAAGTCTATGGGCTTGAGTCTAATCTTTAAACTTCTTTCCTTGTTGTGATGAGGATAGTCAATCAATGACTAAGTTGTAATAATGTAATACTCAATGATTACTTTGACATATTAGTTAGCAATCAAAGAAGTTGTTTTCTTAGCTTGAATAAGAATACTTATGGGCATGGATACTAGCTAGCTGCACCAAATCTACTTCAATAGGAATGAAATATAAAATTTTGTAAATTAGCAACTTAGATAAGCAATAGACCAAAATAAAAGAAATGTGTTAACACAATTTAGATGTGACAAAAGAAATCTCATACAGGCAGCTTGAATGAACGTGTAGAAATGCAATTCTATGCAATGAAGCTAGTGACATGTAAAGTATAGACCTCAAAGATATGAAGGCGAGAGACTTTTTATCTCATTGGAGTTGTGAAAATGTCTAGGATGCTCATTTTAAACAAAATTTGACGCATTTTAGCAATTTTCTAAATATAAAAGGCAAATTTCCTAGTACCGTGGAGATAATTTAAAACCTGTATTTACAAGTACCATTACCTTCTGCAGGGAGCCTTGAGGAGTGCAAAAATTTATATTCAAATAATAAAAAAGGAAAAGAAGACAATGTTCTCGGCATATGTTTTTCCTATCCGTGTCAGGAGTAGCTTTCCATGCATCTTTACCTTTCCTTACTGTTCTCATCAATATACTAAATAAATGGAAGAATAAAACTCTAGTTTCTACACTTTAATTGGTAATCATGATAATTATCCATCCTATTCAAATTTAATATGTTTAACTCCAAAAATAAAGTTTATGAGTTGTGCAAGTGAGTAATTGGATCTAAGCCAGTGTATCCAAGCTTGGATCTAAGCCAATTTATCCAACCATGGCTATAAGCCACCTGAATTTTGAATAGATCTTGAGTTGTGTAAGTAATTGGCTCTAACACAATGTATCCAACCTTGGCCATAAGCCACCTGACTTTTGAATAAATCTTGAGTAAACTCTACAAAAACACATGATCCATATGAACATATTCCTTTTAGATAGAATAAATGGCATTTTTTGGAAAAAAATCCTCCTTCCAAAACCCTAGCTCTCTTCATATTTGGACTATAGCAATATCCAATCCCTTCACAAGCCTCTTTTAACCGTATTTTAGTGCTTACAACACAAGATTATTGGAAGATCCTTGCAAGACGCTAACTCATGTAATGATATTTGGTACAAAAATACAAGGATATGTGAAATACAAGAGTTTGTGGTTAAATATGTGCCCAGAATTACTTCAAATATGGATCATGTAACAATCATCTAACTCTTGTTACATGATTATTCATAGATCATGTAATGATATTTGGTACATAAATACAAGGATATTTGGGACCTGTACTGCAAAGCGACTGGGATAAAGTAAACACCCACAAGTCCTCTATTCTCTTCAATGGACTTAAGGAAAAAATGGAAAGACAGATTTATCAAATCATCATTTATACTCTAGCATCCTTGGAGAAAGGAATCAAGTATCTAGGTTTTCATTTAGAACCTAATGACTATAGGTATGCCGACTAGACTTGACTCAGAAGGTTTCAATCAATGATAATGATATAGACTTATGAGCATTTGTAAACTGTGATTCCCTACGTGCTCAAGTCATTGGAGTGTTGTCTCTGATTTTTTTCAATTGATTAGTTTGGTTCTTAGCATGTTCCATGCACCGCAGGTAGTTCCAGGCACCTACAGGTATGATAAATCTCGGTCTCTTTTGGAGTGTGACCATGTACAGAGCACATCCAACTTCACAATGTTGAAATGCAAACTGCAAATGCTACTGGAGGGAGTTATGTGGATAACGAGGAGAGCTCCTATAAATGGTGCATTGTTGCTCCTACAGAGTCACATACCTACAGGGATAATGTAAAAAACCAAGGAAGTTTCCTTTCTAGCTATTAGTTAAAACATGGAGGAAATATGACCCGAGATCATGTGAGACAACAATGCTTTAATTTTTCTGAGAATTTGAAAAAATGTAAAATGAAGTAGGTGAGTGGGCAAGAAGAAATTCAAAGGAGAGACAAAATGAATTGAAGAAGATGAGAGGAAGAAATTAGTAGACTTAAAACAGTTTTGAACTCTTTCAAGAAGTCAAAAAATCCTAGTCCAAATGTTGGACAGTGGAATTTTACTTGGGTTTCTATGATTTGCTGGAGGATGATCTGATAATAGTAGAGGATACAAGACTTCAAGAAAGCTTCTCAGTGCCTAAAATTCAGCATTTATTGCTCAAATAGTGAATAGGATTATGGGGTGCCTTTCTTCAACTACATGTAGTTCCTGGAACATGCTAAAAACCAAACTAATCAATTGAAAAGAAATCAAAGACAACACACCAATGACTCGAGCACTTAGGGCATCACAGTCAATAACTACTCATAAGTCTATATCATTATCACCGATTGAAACCTTTTGAGTGAAGTCTAGTCGGCGTACCTGTAGTGATTAGGTTTTAAATGAAAACCTAGATACTTGATTCCTTTCTCCAAGGATGCTAGAGTATAAATGATGATTTGAGAAATCTGTCTTTCCATTTTTTCCTTAAGCCCATTGAATACAATACAGGACTTATGGATGTTTACATTATCCCAATCGCTTTGCAGTAAAGGTCCCACATATCATTGTATTTATATCAAATATCATTACATGATCTACGAATAGTCATGTAACAAGAGTTTCGCTAACAAGAGTTTGGGGTTAAATATGTGCCCAGAATTACTTCAACTTGGAAGAGATGAGATTTCATAATCAAAAGAGCTCATAAAGCTGCCTAGAATGACTTAAATCGCACCCAGACATGGTTTTGAGGGTCTGAAATCAACTCAGATATGCTCTTTTAGTTATGTTTACACCATTTTTGTGGAAAGAAGGCACCCATAATTCTTAATACTGTTGTATGCTACTTATTGGGAGATTAAAACAACCCTTATTTGTACCCAGAATGAAGGATTGAGGTTGTTGGAGTGCCCATGTCTTCTCTTCGTGTCCATATCCATGCCCATAATTGTTTCTTAATGACACTTCAACCCTCAAATTCAACCCAACATTCCTCCAAACCTGTTGTTGGTGGTTGTTAATCACTTTTCATCAGGCCGTTCATGCCCAGAATTGTCTTTTAACCCTTCAATTCAGCCTAGTTTTAGAGATAGGCCTATTTGGTAGTGGAAAGGTGCACAGGGATGACTGATTCACAATGTTTCTTTCCACATATTCACTCAGCACAGGAATTGAAGTATCACCAAATAAATCTTAGCAATCGCAGCGATGGAGTCAAATGGGATAGGGGATATGCAATAAACCAATAGATTATGTGTAGACATGGGTGACTAAGTGCATATGCTTTGGAAAAGGGTTACCAACACTTTTTCCATGAAATAGAGCTCATGTTGGTGATGAAAAAACTGAGTATTAATACTTCTCTCTTGCACATGCACTCTAAAACATGTGCATGTTCCTACTACAATGGTACTAAACCTATAACCTACCATACTTCCTACCTCAATACTATCAACATTAATCCATAGCCTCTAACACCTAAAAAATATCACCACAAATAGACTCTATAGGAAATTTCAATCCTCTTATTACAGATATGGGAAGCATTTGTAGTATTTTCATAGTAGGATTTGTTATCAAGGTCAGGTATGCTGTTCAAGACATTATGTTTAGTGCTAGATGCCTAGAATTTCATTTATGAGATAAACCATTTAGGTTGTGTTGACTACCATTTAGGTCCTTTTTGTAACCTAAAGTGACTCATTTGAAACCCTCGATAGGTTGGGTGGCATCATGTTTGGCCTTGGTTGCTCATAAGCTTTATTTATATGATAAGACTTGGATTTCCTTCCTTGACTATATCAATGTCTTGATACCAATATATAATGCTTAAATCTATAGGTACCCCAAGCCTCATAGGAAATATTCTAGATGAGTCCCTCATCTTCTTCTCATCCCCGGTAGAGTTCACAATAGTTTTAGGTTTGGTGGAAGGTTTGATACTAAATACTCTGTGGAAGTGCAAGGAGCTCTAGTTTGTGGGCGCAAAACAAAATATTACTATCGAATACCATTCCTCCATGTTGTTGGTTGTGGAGCCAGATCTTCTAGTCTCATAGATGATATTGTAGTAGCCGTGTTTGTACCCTAGTTCTATATGATGTGTAGGTGGATTGTACACTCACCCCAGAGGGGGGGTGTGGGGGGACATTGCCCCCCCACGGGGTTCTAGGGGGGCCCATCCCCCCTGGCTGGGGGGTCCGGGGGCCAGCGGTCCCCTGGTGGGGGTTCGGGGGAACCCCCCGAAGAAAATTTTTGGGGCTATTTTCGCCAGCTGTTTTGCGGGCCCATGGTTTTGGGTATCCCGTGGTATTTTTCCATTGTATTTCCCTTATAAAAGAAAGACATTGTAATACGGCTAGGGTGGTTGATGTATTAGGTTTTATGCATTGTAAAGATCTTTGAGATCTGGAGAGAGACTGTGAAACAGAGAAGAGGAAGTGTAGCGGTTGTGCTGCAGGTTGTATCCCTTCATCTTGCTGGACGGTAATAATAATAAGGACTGGCAAATTCAGTGTGGACGTAGCCCAAGTTGGGTGAACCACGATATATCCGTGTCTCTCTTGTAATGTGTATGTGTGATTATATTTGCATTTATGTTTATTGTTATTGCTCTGCGATCCTGTTTTTCTGACAATTGGTATCAGATCCAAAGGTCTATTTGGAAGATAAACCCACAGGAAGCTAGGGTTTCTGGTTCGAGTGGGAACAATGGCAGAAGAAGGAAAGTTTAAGGTCGAGAAGTTTAACGGCCAAAACTTCGGGTTATGGAAGATGCAAATGGAGGACTATCTGTACCAGAAGGATCTATTCCTACCGTTGGGAGGAAAAGCAAAGCAGCCGGTGACTATGAAGGATGAAGAATGGGTGGTTCTTGACAGAAAGGCTCTGGGAACAATACGGTTGAGCCTGGCTTCGTCGGTGGCTTTCAATATCTCAAAAGAAACGACAACAGAGGGTTTGATGAAAGCATTGGGTAAGCTGTATGAAAAACCCTCAGCTTCCAACAAGGTATTTTTAATGAAGCGTTTATTTAATATGAAGATGTCTGAAGGTGGATATGTTACTGATCATTTAAATGAGTTTAATACAGTTAAAAATCAGCTAAGTTCTGTAAGTGTGAACTTTGATGATGAGGTTAGGGCTCTTCTAATCTTGTGTTCATTGCCAGAAAGCTGGAATAGCTTGGTCATGGCTGTAAGTAACTCTGTCTCTGGTTCAAACACCTTGAAATTTGATGATGTTATTGGTGTTATTCTTAGCGAGGAAATGCGAAGAAAAAGCACAGGTGAGACATCAGGTAATGCGTTGACCATGGAGAGCAGAGGAAGACAAAAGGTGAGATGAAAGAGCCAAGGTAATCGTGGAAAGTCTAAAACGGACAGATCCAATTCCAGACTGGGAAAGATAGAGTGCTGGAACTGTGGAAAGAAAGGACATCTGAAGAAAGACTCCAAATCTATAAAGAAGAAAGGAGATGCACAGAAGGAAACTACCCAGGAATCAAATGTAGCAGGTGATGTGTTACAAGATGCTTTGATTCTTGCATTAGATAATACTAGTGATTATTGGGTAGTAGATTCAGGAGCTTCATGTCATGCTACACCCCATAGGAAATACTTTCATGAGTATGTTCCTAGCGATTTTGGACATGTTTTATTGGGTGATGATGAGCCATGTAAAATTGTTGGAATGGGTAAGGTATGAATAAAAGTTAAGAATGGAACTGATTGGTTGTTGAAATATGTTAGGCATATTCCTGCTATGAAAAGAAATCTAATCTCAATAGGGAAGTTGGGAGATAGCGGCTGTCTATCTACGTTCGGAGAAAAGTGGTGGAAGATCACTAAAGGATCAATGGTGATAGCAAACGGAGACAGAGTAGGTACGTTGTATTTATGTCCTCATAATACTGACTATTCTATCTCTTTAGCTTCCACAGGAATAGATACAGCATTGTGGCATCATAGGCTTGGTCACATGAGTGAGAAGGGGATGCAGATTCTCCACTCAAGGAAGTTGCTGTCGGATTTGAAGCAGGTAAGTTTGGAATTCTGTGAAAACTGTGTTTATGGAAAACAGAAGAGAGTCAGATTTCTCAGGGTTGGGAAACAGAAGAAGAATGAAAAATTAGAGCTTGTGCATACAGATGTATGGGGACCGGCTCAGGTAAAATCTCTTGGTGGCTCTCATTATTATGTTACATTTATTGATGATGCAACTAGAAAAACTTGGGTTTATTGCGTTAGACAGAAATCTGATGTGTTTGCTACTTTTAAGAAGTGGAAAGCTTTGGTTGAGAATGAGACAGAAAAAAGGTTGAAGTGTCTCAGATCTGATAATGGAGGTGAGTACTGCGGTAAGGACTTTGATAGTTACTATTCATACCATGGGATTCGTAGAGAGAAGACAGTCCCAGGAACACCACAGGAAAATGGTGTGTCAGAAAGGATGAACAGAATGATCATGGAGCATGCAAGGTGTATGAGACTGCATGCAGGGTTGCCCTTACAGTTTTGGGCGGATGCTGTAAATACTGCTGTTTATTTAATAAACAGAGGACCTTCAAGTGCTTTGGATGGTGGTATTCCAGAGGATGCATGGACAGATAAAAAGGTAAACTACTCATTTCTGAGAACGTTTGGTTGTGAAGCATTTTTCCATATTGATAAAGAAAATAGAACAAAGCTTAAAGCTAAATCCAAGAAATGTACCCTTATTGGATATGGGGTTGATGAATTTGGTTATCGTTTATGGGATTATGAAAATAACAAAATCATCAGGAGTAGAGATGTGATATTCAATGAAAAGGTCATGTATAAAGATCAGTTGCAGGGAAAGAAACGGGAAAAAGAAAGCACAGAGTACATAGTGCTTGATGAAGTTAAAGAAAATGAAGTTCCGAAGGTGCCAGAAAATCAAGAGCAGCAGCAAGTACCTGAAACTCCTGCAACTGTAAGAAGATCTACCAGGTTAAGTAGACTCCCTGAACGATACTCTCCTTCAATGTATTATTTATTGATGACTGATTCTGGTGAACCAGAATGTTATGAAGAAGCAATGCAGGTGGAAACTAGAAAGAAGTGGGAGCAAGGCATGAATAAGGAGATGGACTCATTGGTAGGAAACCAGACTTGGGATTTGGTTAAGTTGCCTGCTGGTAAAAGAGCATTGCAAAACAAATGGATTTACAGGTTGAAGGAAGAAGAAAGAGGTAAGAAGCGGTACAAGTCCAGACTTGTTGTAAAGGGGTTTGCATAGAAGAAAGGTATAGATTTTGATGAAATATTTTCTCCTGTTGTAAAGATGACTTCAATTAGGACTATCTTAAGTCTAGTGGCGGTAGAAGATTTGCATCTTGAACAATTAGATGTAAAAACAACTTTCCTCCATGGGGATTTGGAGGAAGAAATATATATGCAGCAGCCACAAGGGTATGAGGTCAAAGGTAAGGAGGATCTGGTATGCAGGTTGAAAAAGAGCTTGTATGGCTTGAAGCAAGCTCCAAGGCAGTGGTATCTAAAGTTTGACAGGTTTATGACAGAACAAGGTTATAGTAGATGTCATTCTGATCACTGTGTTTATTTCAAGAAGCTAGACAATGGAAGATATATTATCTTGTTATTGTATGTGGATGACATGCTTGTTGCAGGGTCTGACATGCAGGATATAAATGTACTCAAAAGGAAGCTAGCTAATTCATTTGCGATGAAGGATTTGGGTGTTGCAAAGCAAATCCTTGGTATGAGAATAACGAGAGACAGGAAAAATCGCAAATTGACATTGTCTCAAAGTGAGTACATACAAAAGGTGTTGGAGAGGTTCAGAATGCAGAATGCAAAACCTGTAAGTACACCTTTGGCTAGCCATTTCAGTCTAAGTAAGGAAATGTGTCCCAAGACACAAGAAGAGACAGATTACATGTCTAAGGTTCCCTATCAATCAGCAGTTGGTAGCTTGATGTATGCCATGGTGTGCACAAGACCAGATATTGCACATGCAGTCGGAGTTGTGAGCAGATATATGAACAATCCAGGTAAAGAACATTGGAAGGTAGTACAGTGGATTCTCAGGTATTTGAGAGGTACTACCACTGAGGCATTATGTTTTGGAGGTTCAGACACTGTTCTACAGGGATATGTTGATGCAGATATGGCAGGTGACAAGGATAGTAGGAGGAGTACCACAGGGTATGTGTTTACTGTAGGTGGAACAGCAGTAAGCTGGATTTCGAAACTACAGAAGGTTGTTGCACTTTCAACAACAGAAGCAGAGTATGTTGCCATTACAGAGGCTAGTAAAGAGATGATTTGGTTGCAGAGGTTTATGGAGGAAGTGGGTAAGAAGCAGAATGATAGCAGACTATATAGTGACAGCCAGAGTGCCATTCATCTTGCAAAGAACTCAGCATTCCATTCCAGAACTAAACATATACAGCTCAAGTACCATTTCATACGCTCTGTTCTGGAAGATGAACTGTTAAAGTTGGAAAAGATACATACTAGCCAGAATCCTGCAGACATGTTCACAAAGGTAGTGACCAGAGAGAAACTGAGTTTGTGCTCGGTTTCAGTTGGGCTTCTAGCATGAAGGTGAAGAGGATAAATTTGCCAAGTCCAAGTCCAGCAAGTGCAGCAGCAGTGGAGTTGTTGTGATCAGTCTCCAAGTGGGAGATTGTTGGTTGTGGAGCCAGATCTTCTAGTCTCATAGATGATATTGTATTAGCCGTGTTTGTACCCCAGTTCTATATGATGTGTAGGTGGACTGTACACTCACCCCAGCGGGGGGGTGTGGGGGGACATCGCCCCCCCACGGGGTTCTAGGGGGGCCCATCCCCCCTGGTAGGGGGGTCCGGGGGCCAGCGGTCCCCTGGCGGGGGTTCGGGGGAACCCCCCCGAAGAAAATTTTTGGGGTTGTTTTCGCCAGCTGTTTTGCGGGCCCATGGTTTTAGGTATCCCGTGGTATTTTTCCATTGTATTTCCCTTATAAAAGAAAGACATTGTAATACGGCTAGGTTGGTTGATGTATTAGGTTTTATGCATTGTAAAGATCTTTGAGATCTGGAGAGAGACTGTGAAACAGAGAAGAGGAAGTGCAGCGGTTGTGCTGCAGGTTGTATCCCTTCATCTTGCTGGACGGTAATAATAATAAGGACTAGCAAATTCAGTGTGGACGTAGCCCAAGTTGGGTGAACCACGATATATCCGTGTCTCTCTTATAATGTGTATGTGTGATTATATTTGCATTTCTGTTTATTGTTATTGCTCGGCGATCCTGTTTTTTTGACACATGTTTATGTGCCTTGTAGAAGTTGTAGATATTAGAATTTATCTTTAATAAACTTGTTGGTGAGATTCCCCAGATATTGAGAAGCTACTCTTTTTGTTGAATATCATTCATTGTTCCTTTAGCTCTCACTATTGAGGTTGTAAGGATAGATGATGAATCCTCTTTAGCTAGATAAACTACCCCCACAGAAGCTTCCTGAATCGAATGTTTTCACTAATCATATGTGAAGGTAACATGCATGGGGGATTTAAAGAATTCATGTGTAACCAGAGTGGTTCCAAGTATTCCCCTTCAATTTCTATTGCACCTATATTTTATATGGAAGAATATTAGGCTTCTCAAGTTTCACTAAATTCATAGGACACTATTATGGGATCAACACGTTAAGAAGTTGAAAATATTCCAATACTAACCCATCAATATTTGGGCCTGAGTGATGCTACTAGAACCGATGCATGCCCAACATCTAACAAAGTTGAATATTCATGGGAACATGAAATGGCCATAATTCTAAACGGGATATTTTTTCAAACCTCAAAGTTCCCCCAAGTTATGAATCAATGCAAAAATCATGAACTTGAGGGAATGGAAAAAAAAATGACTTCATTTTTCACTATTTCCTTGACTATGTCAACATAATTTTTGGTGTTGACCATTTCCACTTATTTGGAAAAGAAATATTTGGACTACCAGAAAGACCTTCTCATCCTTTTCCAGTCATCTCACATTCCTCAAGGCCTTATGGATAGTGTATCATCTTTCAGAATGGATAATAAAGATGAATATGAAGAGTTCAATGCATAGATTGAGTTGATTGAGTGCTATTATGAGAATAAAATACATGACCTTAACAGAAGGATTCAATAGGATATAAATGAAATAAAATATATTTGGAATCAAAGAAGAAATTAGCATCTTCCTATTCCCAATCTTTTAGATTGTTTCAATATAAGAATATTAAAATTTAATGGGCATGCCTCTACAAGGGAGATAGTGGCGAATACCCTTCAAAACCCTAAAAGGGTATTTTTAAAGGAGATTACAAGAATGAGAAAAAATAACACTTACTAGGACCTGTACAAGCAACACATCCAGCACATTGCTTAGCTAATGCTTGAGAAATTGGGGTTATGACCAACGAATCCATACCAAGTTTCAGATTGTATGCATTCTACCTAGAAAATCCAGGATAAACAACATAGTAGATTCCATAAATCATCAGAGAAGATTCTGCAATATTGGTGGCCACAACCACTTTTCTTTTACCTGGAGGAGCAGCCTCAAAAATTCCTAATGGCATCTCGATAGGAAGAGAACTGTATACTAGCAAGATGATTAACTCAGGTAGATTCAGTATTCTTCTTCTCCCACAGGGTTTTAACCTTCCTTTTAGTACACCAGTTGTTGGTAGCTCAAGAGAATGTTCCCAGCATCTTGGTAAACCCCCTCTTTCCACGGTAAACAACATTAAGGAATGGCATAAACAAAGAGTGTGCCCTCCACAGTAAATAGTGGTTCACACAAGGAAACTGCATCAATAATGAAGTGTCAAAACTCCACAAAGAAACTTGGCCTCCCTAGTAAGGGACAACACCTCCTTCCCACTTGGTACTGGGCTCTACAAATCGATCCCCAAATATGAAAGGCAATCCTCAAGATCTAGAGATGAGGCTGATATTGAACTTACCCCTTTTTTTCTCAGCTATGAGTAGATAGGAAATACGTGGAGTTGAAAGTGCCCCTCATGTCCTCCTAAACACATGCGCCCACTGCCCAAAAATGACTGAAACTTTATCAAAACTCTTTGAATCTGCTTGTAAAACTTTGTCCAAAAAATTAAGCACAAGCTACAAGAGATCATAGTTTTGAAGATGACGATGACAAAAGCAATTAGTTTTGACCAATTTTGGCACCCACCTAGATTTTCACTTTTTTTTTTTTTTTAAATTGTGTAAAATGAGTTTTTCAATTTTTAATCTAAGGTGTAATGGTCTTTGGTGTCCATAGAAATAAAACCTAAGATTCATGATCTAAGTATGCTATATTGTGTTACGTTTAATAATTCATTTGGTTCTAGTAATCATTGAGAAGAATGAAAAAATTAATGTTTAATTTTTAATAGGTTGATATGATCTATGCTATTGCATTTGTATATGTACATTAAAAAAAATAGCAAGGTAAATATTACTATCCACTAAGCAAAACCCCATTAGCTTGTTTATTTCTCTATGCAAAAACTCTAATATCATCATATGTAATGTATTACCTCAAGTCATAAAGGAGCCAATTATCAATCTCCTACTTTTTATTGTTTTCCCGTCACAAGTTCAATTATTTTTTATACTTTTCTTGTCCCTCAAATTGCTCACACTCACCTGAATGAATGAGAAATGTAATTATGTTCAAACTATGAAAACAACCATCAATAGGGATTGTCATAGATTTTTGTCATCATTTCTCAATGACTATTATTATTTATAAGTGGTATGTTGAACCCCACCATGCATGGTAGTGGCTATTTGAAAAGCCAAAATTCCATTATCTATCTAATTGAGGATTATTCTTTGCACCAATGTTGTTGCATCATTGTGCCTACAATGCGAGTCATTTTATCAGCATCCAACATCATTATACATGGTTATGCTTTGACATCTATTTAACATATTATTTATCTTGGCTAGGTGTTGCAACAAGCCTCTATCCACTAAACTCTATTAACCTCACAATCAGTAATCTCTTAAGCCACAATCCTCCAAAGCCAACTTATACATTCAAAACTGTTTTGGTGTGGGAATTCCTTATAAACCATGCTTTTATCACAAATTGTTATGTATGTGATACAATTCACAACACACTATTAATGTCTTGTACCCCCTCACTCTAGATTTTGACTCTAGAAAATGGCTTGTTCTGTGAGAGTCATTGGTAGGCTGCAAAAACTTGAAATGAACTCCACATTGCCTACATTCCAAGAATTTTGTATGTGGGGCCTATGTAGTGGACAAATAAATCATTTTCAATGATGTTATAGAACTATGTTTAAGAACAAGGACATAATTTATGTTGTATCGTTGGATTTCCAAGGTTAGTTGTTAGATGTTTTTCCAATATTCTACAGACTCACATGTTCATTTATGTTATGGTCAATAGATATCACGTCTATTGAATGAAACTGCCACTCGACTATTTGGTAAATTTCAATTAGCAATTTCTAGTGTGAGAATGGATTAAGTTTGGATAATGATGCAGGTGCCTTAGTGAAATAGATAAAAATGTATTGAGCCCAATGACTGTATTGATGGAGTAAGATGTGTGATCTTTTCATATACTAGAAATTTTTTGACAATCAGAAAGGATGGTAGGTATGTTGATGGGAATCCTTTGTCTCTAACATTGTTTAATATTCAAGGCTAGAAACTTAAAGGTTATAGTCTGAATTTGGGGGAGAAAGCTATTGCCTATCTTGTCAAAGGGGCTATTTCACAATATTTTGTAAAGGCTACTAAACCCTCAATGTCAACCACTCAAGTTGTGAATTTTTATGGTAAGAAGACAAACTTTTAACTTGGGATAATTTACAAAATAGATCATGACATGATCCTCCCTTTCACTCTCTCCATAAAGAAGTTGAAGAAATTACTACACGCTTTTTTCTATCATGTCCCTTTGTAAAGGGGACATGGAATGATACTTGAAATTAACAAAACGAAGATGTAGATGGGAAGGAAAATTTTTAGATGAAGCTTTGCAAAAAAAGTTGGATATTGAAGAAGTTAGGAAATTACATCATTCCTTGCTGATGTTCATTTGTTGGGAAATTTGGTTGCATTGAATTCCACACTTTTTCAAGGAAAGGTTCAACTTCAAAGATGGTGTTCATCAATATTGTACTATGTTCAAGTAAGGAAGCATGACAATGTATGCGAAGTTTTAGATTTAGTGGTGGGAAAGGAAAAGCCTTTTGGTTTCTTTGGTGGTGCTTCTTAAGATCATCTAGGTGTTAGTTAAGTAGGAAGAATTCTACACTTATCAAATTCATGCAAAATCATTTTTTAATGTAGTTTTTGTGTTGATATGAACAACATAGTAGAGTTAAGTCTTGCAATAATCTTGATGTCTTTGTATTGGAGAAATGTGTTAGATACCTTCAAAAGTTTGGAGACTCAAACTTGGATTTATCCAAGCCAAAAAGATCTGTTGCTTCTTGGAATTAGAACCTCTTGGGGGGTATTCAGATAATGATGGAGTCAAAATATGAATTCCAATATATCTATTTTTGTCATGTCAAGTGAGGACATGATCAAGAATAAGACATATCATCCAAGAGGGAAAGAAACTAGAAATCAACCTCCCTATTGGTTATTGGATACAGGGAAGGTGAAGAACTATATAAGGTTCCTTCTTTACAAAATGGATCCTCTCTCACTCCATTCACCATGAGGTATGCAACTATCCCATCATTCAATTTGGACTTGTCATCTCCTAACATAGAGGGATAATGCATTTGCAAGGGTATAAATATTTCCCAAACCCATGCTTGTAGTATTGAAATGTAGGTTGTTCCTCCTTGTCCTACATATCTCATAGTGCTCAAAGGGTCCCATATCAATTGTAATTAAGTGGACTAGTGAGCTTGGAGATGACCATGAATCCCTAAAATATGGTTTTAGGAACAATAATAGAAAGGTGCTTCAAAAAAGAACCCCAAAAACTACCCAACTTCCGCGATGACATGCTGAGGGGGTTACAGGGAGGACTAGGGTGCCCAACCCAATGCATTGCATAGCGTTTTCACCAATCCACTAAACAATCCTTGATGATTATGCATCGTGGAAGAAAGGGGATTGTGAGATCTTGTATTGGAGAGTCAATTTCCTTACAACACTAATGATTCACTCTACCTTACAACACCAAAGGAAAATATCAACCAGGCATTTATCATTAAAACTAGATTAGAATAAACAAGACTACATGAAAATATGAGGACGTACCTTTCCCTTTAAAGGTTCTTCAATTCTACCACTCCAATTGAATGGATCTCTTGGTATGAGAGTCAGCCCCAGTGCTAGCGTCTATGGTAATGCGAGTCCCAAATCTGAATGCAGTTCAAGCACTTGGTATGAAGGATCCCCTAGTTTGAGAGGTGGCCCCAGAGTGCGATCGATGAAGGATACCAAGTGCTCATAGAACCAGTCTATCCAAATCGCGCGGGGTTGAACCAATTTTTTTAAAAAATATCACAAAATGGAGTGGCGGGAACCAGTATTCCAAATGGCACGGGATTCCTAAACATGATTTTCATTTTTATTTCATTCCCATTGTGAAAAAATGTAATTAGACATTTAGTACAAGGCTAGGCACATCACATATTAAAATACATTTATATGGATTCGCAATAAAGCTACAAAATTCAATAAATTATTAAATACATTGTTTAAGTAAATAGTTATGATTCCACTTTAGAACTTAGCGGAGCAATGGAGGAAGCGTCCAGTACAAAATCTTTTTGGGTCTCTTCATGGTTTTTTTGGTGTTTTTTGGTATTTTAGAAGTGCATGAAGACTTTCTCTATTTAGCTCATGTGTATATGTGGAAGAATAGAGTATTTGTTAGACGTGGAATGGGAGGCGGAGACTTGAGTCACCCTTCACAAAAAGGGGAAAATAATGAGAAGAAAGGGTGATGGAATGAAAATTACTAGCATGTTGAGATTGGCAGGAAAATTTTCAGTTTTGGTGTTACAGATCTAAAAATTACCAACATATCCCACTTGTAGATTAAATTAGATTCTCTCTTTAGAGATTATGTGTTGTCGCAAGGCCTTAATCATCTCTCAGGAGAAACATAGGGAATTGTTACATATAGGCTAGATTCCATATGTAGGTCATATGTAGTAGTCTAGGTTAACATGCATGGACCATCAACCCCATAGCAAATTAATATGCTATTAGGCCTTAAAATTAGTTTAGGCCCGAAAATTAGCTTATAGGCCATGGTATAGGTCACGAGAACCATCATCAATGTTACAAATATTGAAATGGCCACAATATCTTTCTTGTAAGGTAAAGTAATTATGTGTAGGGCCCTACACTTGGACCATGAATCATATAGTAAATTTATTAACCATGGACAATTATTTAGGTTATGAGAACCACTATTGGGTTACATAACCTATAAATATAAAACCATGGTTGGTTTATTGTTTTACATAACCATGTACAAACCAACAACAACAATGACATCGATGATGGTGACAGTGATGATCATGCCGATCTCACATGTAGGCTAGAGATTCTTATGTGGTAATCTAGGTTAACATGCATGGACCATCAAACCCATGCAAAAATGAATATAGAATTACACCCTAAATTTAGTTCACATCCATAGTCTAGGCCACGAGAGCCATCCTTTGTGTTACAAATATTGAAATGGCCACCATAAATAATGCCACTAATTAGAAATTAACCTAACACAACCAACCCATGTAAATGACTCATGCACTTGGTACACTTGATCCATGCAATGAATTCTTGCACCTAGGAAGCTTCAACCTTTAACCCCCTCACCTCTTACCTAACCTTAACATCTAGCCCCAAATCAAATAATATGATAACTTATAAACCACTTAACCACTAGTACCAACAAAACCAGAACCCGTTTCCCACTATCCCACTGATCCCGTAGGTGCCTCACTTCTAATCCAAAAACTCCCCAAAGCCTACCACATTATGAAATTGTAGAAAATATCCCCTTAAGTGAGTGTCCCTCTAAACCTAACCCAATCACTAACACACCTACTGCACCAAATCAACACACTAACACAATTAACTTTGAGCTTGGGTTATTTATAACCAAGGTTTTAGATCAAAGACTTTGACATCAAGGTTTGAATGATCATTGTATGGGATTTTATCAAACCAAAATTAGTACAAAAATAAACACAAGAACTTAGACTATAAACAAAATATTCCCTATCTAGGGTATGTATGATGACTCAAGTCCCTATGCATGGTCCATTAGTCTCAAAATAATTTTTTTTTTCCCAAGAACCTACATTTTGGCCCTAGACCATAACATAGGATCCTAGAACCATCCACGACATGAAAATACTAAAAAAAATTGCAATGTGTTACTCAAAAGCTAAATATTCCTTGCATATGGCCTATGTGGTGGTACAGAGAAATGCCCATAGGTCACAAGACCTTCAAGTAACTACCAGTCATTATAAACTAGATTTTGATCTAACACCATGGACACCATGGATTAGGCTTCAACACGGGGGGTTCACTAGTGATGCAATATCATATCACGTCCATTCATATTGGGGGGTTGAATACTCTTAAAAACCTAGAAAATATATTGCCCTGTATTAAGGGGTCAAGGGGGGTTTTTAATTTCACATAGTAATATAAATATTGGGAGTTATTTTATTTGGTTGTGCTAAGGAATAACCTCCAAATCAAGGGATGAATTCATACCTCCAAATCACGGGCTCAATTCATACCCACCTAAACCTTAAGTACCTTCGATTTTTATTTGATATTGCTTATGATCCTAAGTTTTGCATAAATATGGTAATAGTGTACCAATGATAATATCGATAGAAGTCTCTTTGGATTATTGGCATTGAGCAATCCTCATTTAATAGATTATTTAGGCTTGGTTTGAATTGATGTTATATTGTTTTTCATCTTTAAGTTAAGAGATGTAGTTAATCGAGAGTTCCAAACTTGAACAATTGTATTGTATTTTTGTAGGCATTCAAGTAAAATATTTAACTCTTCATTTTTTAGGTTAGGGTTTAGGTGGGCACTAATATTCAATTAAACCTTGCTTCACGACAACCAAGAAAAGTGAGATCAATCATTCTTGGCTCACTGGCACCAAGAAAAGTTAGATCAATGTTTCTTGACTAATTATTTCTTTCAACTTTTTGTATTCTTCTTTAATATTTTCACATTGCTAGTTAGGAATACTTGTTAGATTGAGTTATATTTGGCACAGTCATAATTGTAATTTCAATTCTTATATGCAAGGCATCTATCTTAATATTGCATTGGAATTAACATGATTCACATAAGTGAAAATCTAAATCCTTATTTACATACCCTATGTGTTATCATTACCATGAAATGTTATCATATAAGTTTCGCCATCTATGTATCTTTATAACTATTGCATCGTTAAAACCTAACAATGGAGATATTTCCCTATCCTTTAAAGATTAAAAAAACTAGGTACAACCCAAGAAAAGGTAACTAATTTTGTTAATTTGCTTGATTGCAAGAATAAATGTAGAGTAAGTGGAGGCAATTCATTGGATCTTGTGAATGACCCAAATCCAAGCTTTGCATATGATCATATGGTGTTATTGAAAAGTAAAAGGAATTTTTCTATGTTCATTTGGGTTCAAACATCAATGATGTTTGTTTTTATAGGAAGGTAGGGGCGACCATCACAAAAGGGTTTCAATTTTGAATTTTTATGGAGTTTAATTTATTAAGCTTATAGAAAACTTGAGTTCTCTATGGCTATATTCATATTTACATGATATAAAATTGGTGTATTTGTAGGTTGTGGTGTGAAACATCTGCAATTCTCATATTTTCTAAGCATTGCACTAACAATTGGACTATAAATATTTTACATTCTTTGTTATGTTGATCTCTTGAATAGGTTGCGTTTTACGCATTTTGGCTTCCTTGGTACTATTTCTTCGGGTGTTCCACTATCCAATGCTACAAATTGATCAGTCAACCCCGCAATCCTAGTGGGCTCATTATTAGCATTATACTATTATTGTATTTAGCATCTTTTTTGCTTATACTAAGATGTGTTAGGGCTCCTTTTTGTTGCAACTTGATAATATGATATAAAGGGGGTGTTAAAAATGGGTTGATAAAAATGGATACCTACAATATCTGGTGAAACTAGGGGTTTTCTTAATTGGAAAGGAATATTGGGAGGGGGGTTCAACAATACAATTTTAGGATGCATTTTCCAATATTTAGTGAAATTAGGGGTATTATTTAATATCATGTGAACGATCGTGCTATGTAACAAGTTCACTGAGTGAACCCCCCGTGGGCTTCAAGAACCATCCATGATGTTGTAAATATTGAAAAGGCCACCATACCCACTTGCAATCTAAATATTCCTTGTGTAGAAATCATGTGGTGATTAGGGCCCCACAAATGTCCCATTAGCCATAAAGGATAATGTTATGGCACACAAGTTTGTATTTTGACCATGGATCATGGAAAGTTGGAGTGTGAGAACCATCTTTGATGTGAAAAATCTAGTATGACTACCACAAGTTATGAGAACTGGGCTTTTAGGGGGGCTTTTCAAACAACCGTCTCCAAAAGTTCAATTCTCATGACCTTTAAGGGGGGTTCCAAACAAACTGCCTCCCAAAGTTCAATTCTCATGAGTTTTAGCGGGGATTTTGACAAACCACCCCCAAAATTTATGAGAATTGGGATTTTACGGGGGCTTTTCAAACAACCGACTCCGAAAGTTCAATTGTATCATGACTTTTAAGGGGGGTTCCAAACAAACCTCCTCCCAAAGTTCAATTCTCATGATTTTTAGGGGGGGTTTTGACAAACCACCCCCGAACGTTATGAGAATTGGGATTTTAGTGGGGGTTTCAAAGAAACACCTCCAAAAGTTCAATTCTCATGAATTTTAAGTGGGGTTAAAAAAAAACACCTCCCAAAGTTGAATTCTCATGACTTTTAAGAAACCGCCCCCAAAAGTTATGAGAATTGGGCTTTTAGGGTGGGTTTTCCAAAAACCACCCCCAAAAGTCCAATTTTAGGACTTTAAGGGGCAGTTTTAAAAGACTGCCTCTAAAGTTCTGAAAATTTTTTTAGGAGGGATTTTACCAAGACCCCCGAAAGACAAAACTGTCCCTAAAGGGCTGTTTTTTTGTAGTGATGCCCTTTTACAGCCAACTTCCCAACCCGATAAATTCTTCATCCCTAGACAAAATTGGACAAGTCTGGTACCGTTGGAAAGCTATTGGAGAGATCTATACACTAGTGTGATCCCCTATCACATCTGAGTACTCTAACTTGGCGATATTTCCAGCTGAATACTTTCCTAAACTCCCTCAATGTCCCTTTACCCTTCTGCAAGGAGCTCTTCCTACCTTCTTCCATGACTTTCCTTTCACTTGACTCACGGAGGGGTCATGGAACACAAGAGGGCTATTTGATTCCTTCCCCAAGTCTAGGTGATGCCATGCAGTCCATCTAACAGTGTATGAAATGCATAACAAAACATCCATAATGAAACTAAAACTAATCAATGCATCTACAACCTGCAATGTTAGCAACATATTAAGCCCAAGAAAATGGTGAAGTGTTCAATCATGAACTGAACCTCATACTCAGGCCTATACATAGTCTTCATTCTGTTGATGTATATGTAACTTCGGAATGTATTTCACCCATGTATTTCATATATGTATTTTTTACTCCTATAGAGATGGCGTTATTCCTCTATACAGAAGTGTTTGTATTCCTATAGAGATGTTATTATTACTCTATACGGAAGTGTCATCATTTATATTGTAAGTGTTGTAACTTATACTTGATGGGTTATTATACCACCTTGTTGGGGTCGAACCTGTATAAGTCATGTGGATCAAAGGGTTATTAGACCACCAAGTGTGGGGTCGGCCCAGATTAAGTTAACCATGGGTTAAGCTAGACATGTAGGCCCCATTAGTTTATTGGGTAGGACAGAACAAGTATAAATAGAGATCGGGAGATCTCTATTTGATCATTCATTCACACACTTCTCTCATTTGGAAAGTGGCACACTTATGAGGAGGAGGCTCTACTGCTAGGAGAAGACTATCTCTTATATTCTGGTTGTATCATTGCTCTATCTATCTCTGAGGAAGTTATTGGGGTTTTTCACCTTTATGGTTTTCCCCAAGTAAACTCTGTGTCTCTTGTGTGCTTGCATTATTGTGTCCATGATTGATACACTGTAGATTTGTTGTGCATGTTGTTCTCTCAATTAAGATCTTAGATCAGATTGAAGTAAATTCTGAAAATTTAATGTGGTATCAGAGCTAGCCTGAAAGAAGGCATGAAATGGCATGTATGACACTTGTTGCACTTGCGATGGTAGGGCTTGATAAAGCAAAAACCAGTCATCCTAGAACTTTCATTATAAATCCATTTTAGCAAAGTTGTCGGATCTGAAAATTTTATAGGTCGAAGATCAGTTCCCCATGTACCTTGTGTCCAAAGGACAACCTCTAATTCATTGTACTTTGTGATTTATGATCTATACAATATAGGGTTTCTGCCTCTTGTAGATCTCAGTCATAAACAGGTGACCTTGGAAAAAATGTCATAACTTGGGCTAGGAAGATGCAAATTAAATTTAGTAAAAGGTGGCAGGTAGTGTATAGAATGTACTTTCTCAGGTAGCCTTTTCAGAGGCTGAAACGGAACCAGTGACACATGGAATGCCGTACAAGTTCGATCTCCTATTTTATCCCATAAATAGGTCACGTTGCAACACTTGGCATAAATCTCTCTTAGAGAATCCATTTGAGGTCAAACCTATGGGGTTGGAAAGATGACAGGTCGGGCTATGAAAAGAAAAAATTTCAGACCCTTTGGATCGAAAAGTTTGGAGTTACGCTAGAAACAATCAGGTACATATTTCTGTCAAAACATAATTATTTTTTAGCACGTTCATTCATGGCTTCCAGAATTTAGGGTTTCGGATAATGTTGGAATTTTTGTAATCGGAGAATACGGTTGAATGCTACTCATAAAAATCGAAATTTAGAGTCCAAGATCAGAATTTTTGGTTGGGAAGAAGGTCGGGCTTGATCAAATCCTAGTTCGGGACTTTGATTGGAAAAGTGGAAAATTAGGGCTTCTGCAAAAATGAGAATTTTTGAAATCTGTTACCACGGCTAGAAGCTCCTCAGAAAAAGAGAAGCTTAGAGATTTAGATCAAACCTTTTGATTGGGCAGAAGAGTTGGCTTCATCAAACCCTAGTTAGGGGTCACGTCTAGTGAATCTGGAAGTTTCAAAGGCAAAATTGAGGAGTGAAACTTTGCAGTTTTCAAATTCTGAATATAACAGCTTGATCAGCTCATCAAGGTGCATATTTCTATCCTTTCGGAAGTTTGAAATTCAATGTTTGAATTTTCAGGGTTTCTCTGACAAACCCTAATCCAGCTCCAGGTCCAGTTCATGTAAATCAAGTGGATTGGGTTAATCCTAGAAGAAGATGGATTGGTCACCTGCATAAGTGAATAAGTTCTTGTCTTGGAGGGATATGAGGCTAAGGTGTTCCATAAGAAGATTACAAGCAGTCTTGACAGGTATGGCTTATAGGTATGTTTTGAATTCTGTTCATGGTTAAGTTTATGTTATGCTTGTCTTCATATCATTACAGTACAATCTTGATTAATTACTAGACTTGTCATATCACCTTAATAGAAGATATTCATTAATTAAGGTTTTGACACTGATGATTGTACTAATGCATTGTGATGTTGTATGAGGTTTATGTTGTTCGCTAACATAAAAGGTACACCAAGAAAGACAAATCATGTTCTACTTCAAGAACATATGATCATGGTGACATGAAGACAAAGATTCATCCATTGTCATGGATCACTTAGAAGATCTAGTTACGAGGTATGTATAACTTGGTTCTACAATGGATAACTTATGAGACATGGAGGTTACTAGCACGGGTCATTAAAGAGAACTAGAAGACATTATGAGGGTATGTTAGACATAACTAGCTAGCATGCTAATCCAGGTATGTTTTTCCTATATCAAGCTAGAATCCTACCTTGTGTTAGGATCTTATACTGTTGTGTTGTTGATAATGATTATTCATGAAGTCATAGGTTTGAATAGTCATTGATGATATGACTAACCAGAAGAATCATGAAGGTATAGGTTTGAGTAATCACGGGTTTAGGCATATTATGTTTCTTACTTTAATTTATGTTATGACTAACCATAAGAGTCCTATATAAACCTTAAAATGCTTATTATTTCTGTTTGAAATGATCATGACTATACATGCTTAAGATTATTGTGTTTTGATAGTATTAAGAATATACTAATGAATGTATGATTATGTATGAGACCTGAATCATAACACAATGATGATACTAATAAACATGCATAGTGCCATTAAGGATGGATATAAGTTCAAGGACATGTAATCCAGGAAGCAAAGATCAAGAAGGAGCACACTTCAATAGCTTCTGCAATGATGCAGATATTCAGAGGGAGTTGACCACTTCTCACAATCCACATCAGAATGGAGCTGTAGAAAAGAAGCTACTTCAACAACTCCTACAAGGAAGCAAAGACTTAGAGGGAGTCGACCCAATGAACAAACAAACATAAGTATTTTAATTACCATTCCTTATTTTGTTTAAATAATATTGTTCGATGATGTATATGCTTATGTTCCTAGACTTAGGATATGTATTGTGCATATTAGAATGATTGCATTAATGAATAGTATACTACTAATATGCATTTGATGGGTAAGTGGCCTATGGCACTATACAACATTCCATTGCTACTTATCTAGAATGAAACCTCTTTGTTGACATGTTGGGAGTAGTGAAAACTCTTAACAATGTTCTGGTAGAGATTGGAAGACATCTAGAAAGTTACAGGATATGAATGAATGTTGTATTGAAGCATTGGCTAAGATAATTGCATGACTGTATGACATATTTATTTATGTGTAAGAATTTGTTCTGAAAACTATGAGATGTTTTCTAATCATGCAATTTAACTTGTTGTGTAGGAAAGATCGTATACCATCACCTACAAAAGAAGGACTACAACATTTGTTCAACAACAAAGCTATCTATTGAAAATATTGAAGATATTGAAGTTCCCGGGATCTGGGAAGAATGCCATGATCGAGGAGTACCATACGATCATCAATATGTTTGGGATGCAGTCCCAAGACTTGAAGGGGATTCTGTAGTGACTTCCAAGAGGATCTACAATATCAAGCATGCTGCAGGTGGTAGCATAGAGACTTTTGCTCCTGTAGCCAGATACACTTTCATTAGATATGTACTTGCTCTGGCTGCAGTGATGAAATGGAAAATACACCAGATGGATTTCAAGACAGCTTTCTTGAATGGTGTAGTTGAATAAGAAGTGTATGTGGAGCATCCACTTGGTTCTGAGACACATGACAGGGAGTCATATATGTGCAGAACTTGGTATGGCAGGATAGATGGCTTTCTATCTAGTTTGGGCTTTACCAAGAGTAAAGTGGATTCCAACCTTTACTACAAGATTGAGGAAGGCAATCCAGTGATACTACTATTGTATGTGGATGACCTGTTTGTAATAGGTGAGGATAGATTGATTGCCGACATGCAACGGAAGCTTGCTGCCGAGTTCAAGATGAAGAACTTGGGGATGATGCACTATATGTTTTTGGCATGGAGGTGTGGCAGAGTGTAGATGGAATCTTCCTTGGACAAGGGAAGTATGCAGTAGATATCCTAAAGAGGTTCGGGATGATAAACTGCAAGGCTATGGCCACACCTATGGCATCGAACCTTAAACTTCTGTGTGATGCTCCATCTGATCCAGTTGATGTCACGATGTATCGTCAGATGATTGGGTTCTTGATGTACCTGACGAACACGAGACCAGATTTTTGCTTTGCGGTGAACACATTGATCCAGTTCCTGACGGATCTGAGGAATGTTCACCTAGTTGTTGTAAAGCATATTCTGAGGTACCTGAAGGGTACAGTTGATTATGGGCTCAAGTATGATGCGAATCAAAAGTTTAACCTATAGGTTTAAGTTGATTCAGATTGGGCAGGCAGTGCTGCAGATAGGAAGAGCACATCTAGGTGTTGCTTCAGTATGGGATCATGTGTGATCTCTTGGTTTAGCAGGAAGTAGTCCTGCATATCACTGAGTACAGCTGAAGCAGAGTATGTTGCGACAGATGAGCAGGTTGCAGATGTATTGACCAAGTCGTTGGACAAAGTGCAGTTTGAGTACTTCAGAGAGAGGCTTGGTGCACTTCAGATCGAGGTTCCTTCCAAAGGGAAGTGATGAGTCTAGAAGATGCAGAGGCACATGATATTTTCTGACATGGTTGATGTCTTCTCCCTTGGTCGTGATGTAATTGCTGAGCCATTTTTAACATGGTGGTAGATTTGTTCTCCCATGGTGAAAAAGTAAGGGCTGGAGCCTTCCCCAAATGGTGGTAGATGTGTTCTCCCATGTCAGTAGTGTAAGTGCTGGATGATGTGCATCTAGGCTGTGCTTCGTGGATGATGAGATGATCTGAAGAGAACGATGCTATGATGATCAAGAGGATCATGGATGATGAGCATTAGGACAATGCTCCAGTTACTACTCTGTATATGTATATGCATCATGTTGGATGCTTGTTATGATCAGTTGGATCATTGCATCATGTTGGATGCTTGCTATGATCAGTTGGATCATTTATGTATATATGCATCATGTTGGATGCTGGATATGATCAGTTGGATCATTTATGTATGTATGCATCATGTTGGATGCTGGATATGATCAGTTGGATTATTTGTATGTATTTTGTATATGCATCATGTTGGATGCTTGGACCACGTATCTAGATATGTATCAGGTGGATACTGTGTATGATCAGGTAGATCATGTATGTTGATATATATCAGTTATTTGCATTGTGTGGATCATGTATCTATGTATGTATCAGGTGGATACAATATATGATCAGGTGGATCATGTATGATGATATGTATCAGGTAGATACTTAGTATGCATCAGGTGGATGCATTGTATGATCAGGATGATCATGATGATGAGCTTCAGGATGTTGCTCCAGATGATATGTACTAGGATGGTACAGTGACGATGATCAGTATGATCATGAGCATCAAGATGATGCTTCGTGCAATGATGATCCATTGGATCATGAGTATCAAGTTTATACTTGGAGGTCAGAGATGATATATGGCCAGTTGTGTAAATAGCATGTAATCAATCCTTAGATATCTAATAGGTTGAGCTGTGTGCTCGTAATTAGTCCTGGGATGAGCCATTGCTATGTAGTATGTAATCAGTCCTCAGATATCCGATAGGTTGAGCTATGTGCTCGTAATTAGTCCTGGGATGAGGTATTACTATGGAGACATGTAATCAGTCCTGGAGATTCGATAGGTTGAGTTGTGTTCTTGAAATAAGTCTTGGGATGCTCTTTAGAGATCTTGTCAGTTGTGATGCGGCACATAAATCTTCCTAGGATGCTCTTTAAAGGTATTGTCTATTCACATGTAATCAGTCCTAGAGATCCGAGAGGTTGAGCTGTGTGCTCGTAATAAGTCCTGGGATGCTCTTTAGAGATCTTGTCGGTCATGATACGACACATAAATGTTCATGGGATGCTCTTTAAAGATATTGTGAAGGAGATGCATGTAATCAGTCCTAAGGAGATCTTGTCGGTCGTGCTTAGGCACACAAATTTTCCTTGGATACTCTTCTTAGGTATTGCATCCGCACATAAAATTAGTCCTGAGAGACCACCTCTATTAGACCATTCACACAGATGATGAAGACCTGCAGGTGGTGGGCCTACATCCAGTATGAAAAAGGACTGGCTCTGTAGAACTTCCTATGACGAGTAGATTCAGAGATTGATTGAGATAGCAGTAGTAGTGACGATGTCAATGATTCGAGGATAATGATTCGCTGATGATGATCCAGAGAAGAAGACTTGTGCTAGCAGACTTGTGTCGAGAAATACCTTCCTAGTTAAGAGGGAGTGCTGATGTATATGTAACTTCAGAATTTATTTCACCCATGTATTTCATATATGTATTTTCTACTCCTATAGAGTTGGCATTATTCCTCTATACGAAAGTGTTTGTATTCCTATAGAGATGTTATTATTCCTCTATACGGAAGTGTTGTCATTTATATTGTAAGTGTTGTAACTTATACTTGATGGGTTATTAGACCACCTTGTTGGGGTCGGCCCTGTATAAGTCATGTGGGTCGAAGGGTTATTAGACCACCAAGTGTGGGGTCGGTCCGTATTAAGTTAACCATGGGTTAATCTAGACATGTAGGCCGCATTATTTTATTGGGCAGGACATAACAAGTATAAATAGAGATTGGGAGATCTCTATTTGATCATTCATTCACACACTTCTCTCATTTAGAAAGGGTTGCACTTATGAGGAGGAGGCTCTACTGCTAGGAGAAGACTATCTCTTGTATTCTGGTTGTATCATTGCTCTATCTATCTCTGAGGAAGTTATTGGGGTTTTTCACCTTTATGGTTTTCCCCAAGTAAACTATGTGTCTCTTGTGTGCTTGCATTATTGTGTCCATGATTGATATGCTGTATATTTGCTGTGCATGTTTCTCTCTCAGTTAAGATCCTAGATCAGATTAAAGTAAATTCTGAAAATTTAACACATAAAGGTCAATTTCATGCAATCACTCATTCAAATAACTTGAACGTAACAAGTAGACATAACATACGAAAACTAGCATCATTTAATACCACATAAATAACTTATCTTTAAATGGAATTGTCCAAGCAACTGGCTAAGTGATAGAAATGTTCCACCCAATCATAGGTCTTTGTCCACCCTATACTCTTGCAGCTTAGAGACCACCCCTGAGCTGGGTTGTGTATCCATTAAGAAGCTCAATAAATAGGCTCTCTCACAATCAAGGCTCCACCCTAATTCTAATCCAACATACAGTTGGGTTTATCAAGCATGTAAGTGAACATGGAGGATGATGCTAGGCATCTCAAACTACTCAGCAAACATGGAACCCACAATACCTACCTCATCGAACAAAAGGAAGGCCCCCTTCTCTATTGCATAGTCCCTAAGGGCCCCTTCCATCCAATGCTCTTCAGGGTTGGCATAGAAAGGTCCAACTACTTCTTTCATGAGACTGTAGAATTCACTGGGTTTATCAAGAAAATCCAACCTCTGTCTAATCCTCTGCTCCGTTATTCTAGATGGAATCTTCTCAGGGTTGTGTCCGAAGCTCTGTCACACAACTCAGTCTTCTACTATCATATCTAGGTGTTATCAAAAGTTTTCTAAGATGCTCATGCTTTGTAATTTATCCCCAGGGTATAATCCATGGGTATTCCGATCGATTTACTTCCTACGCAAGGTTTCTATGTGCTTTCGACTCTGCAAATTCTTGCTTACACAGAATCATGATTTCTTTTTCCTATCTTCCTTACTTCTGCTCTATAATGCGTGATAACTCCCGTTGTTGGTTAACAATGGGATAGGGATTAAGGTCAGTGAATTTCAAGGAGGTAGAGTGGATTAAGGGACAAGCAAAAAATAGATCCATACCCTGCCATACAGATTTTCAGGGCTGCTCCATACTCCATCAACCTCATGAACATGTGTTCTCAACCACCTCCTTACAACAAAATTAAATGTCAACAAGGGCATCAAATGGTTCACAAAATAACATGTGGCAGCATGCAGGGTTCGAATCCCACAAGCCCCTCACCTCTCCCTAGTGGATACGCATGGCCCCCTCTTATTGGTTTCCTCCATAGACATTTTTCTTGGTATTTTATTGCAATATTTACATCATTTACAATACCTCATGGCTTACTAGCACATGGATAATCAGAATGTCAAACACTTTCCTTTTAAATAAAACCTGAGCATCCTCTAGTGGGGCCTTGGCCTTCAACTCCACACTAGGTCAAACACACATTGCATGTATACAATATTTACATTGAATCCAATAAAACCTAAGGGTCAAAATGGGGATGTTATAGCTGGAGTAGGAGGATAAGTAGGAATGATGTTGTAGTAATTGTGGCAAAATATGTCATGTAAAAGAAAAATGTTGGAACTTGCATCCTTGCAATATTTATAGTTTTACCAATCATGATCATAACAAATGTTGGAATAGATAAATATCATTCAAGCCTCATGTACATGTGTGGTTGGATTGATGTGTAGGAATGGCAAAAATTTACTTCTATGTTGAAAATAATCTGCATCTTGAGATGTTCTAATGTACAACATCTCTTACATAAAAGGGCCCACATTTAGTGAATATTTAAAAGTCAAGTTGTTATTAAGGATAAATCCAAAGTGTAACATGTTTAGGAAAGAGTTGGATCACAAAAATCTATTATACTTAAGTCATTTCTTTGAGTAAATCAAATCATGAGACATTTTCTTGTATTGGTTTGTGGTAAATCAAAACCAATTGTAATGGTTAAGGGTAATCCAAAACCCTATATATGTTGTAATAGTTAAGGGTAATCCAAAAATCTAGAAATGATGTAATGGTTGCAGGTAAACCAAAGGAAAACCCATGAGATGGTAGCAGTAGTCGAAGAAACCCTTGATATGAATATGAAGCAGTTTAGATGATTGACTCAAGATCCATACTTATAAGAGAAGGAAATGAAAGGTGAAGATACAAATGATGATGATAAGGTGATGAATTTTGAAGATGCAAAGTACAAAATAATAAATATGAAGGAAACTAAGATCCAAATTGAATCAAAAGTATTCATTAAGGAAGATTTTGAAGGAATAATTCATACTTGTGATAATTCAGTGGTGACAATATAAAATGTGAAAATGAATATAATGCACAAAAGATATATATGATTCAAAGATGAGGACAAAAATAAAATCTAGGGATGATGATCTCATGAAGATCACTTCAAAGATTTATGGAGATACTCATAGAATATATTGTGGATATTGTTGCTCAAACTCAACAATTATGTGTTAAGGTTATACCATTATAAAGTGGTTATTGAGGAATGTACTATGGATGTACTCTATTTGTGAATACAATATAGATCCAATGTTGAGCCTTTAAACCACTTCTTGTTATCATTATGTCTTTTAGTAAGTACTCATCAATTCATTATGAATTCAAAGTAAAAAAGGGCATAAGTCAATCACACTGACATACACACAAATAAGAACAATCAATGAATGTACAACAAAATAAAGGAAAATAGTCCACTATAAGGAAGTGAGAAAATGAAACAATGGATAAGAATCAAATGCTAACATGCAAGTTGAGAGACAAGTCCAACCTATCTAACACTCTTTTCATGCAGATAATACCATAATCTCAACTAATACTTGAGAGAATAAATGTTGAAAGTGGGAAAGAAAGGTTGAAATGATACATGCACTTACTTGATAAATTACTACAAGATTTTAAAGTTGATGTAGTGTAACATACATTGGGATAAGTACATCCCAATATGCATTGCATGTGTAATAGATATTTTTTTTATATTTATTATAGGTAGTTGTTAGTTACACAATTAGACAAGTGTGTCATAGTTTTGGGCGATTGATTAGTATTTTATATTAGTTTACAGTGTCGTATATACTCTTTCTTGTACCCTTTGATAAACCAATCAAATTTGATAAGGATTCCTCGTAATAGAACTTGATTTTAAATTTAAAAATGATTAAGGAATGCCACGAATGTGTTAATTCAACCATCTATAGGTTGTATATCTCCTCACAATACATAATAGATTTGTTTGGCACACGTCAATTGGTTTCGAAGCATGCTTGATTCTCCTCTAGCCCATGTTACATTTAAAACTTTTTATTCTTGTGTTTCTCTCTACATTTAGGGTTTAGACTCCCTAGCACAAATCCTTTAGCCTAAATTGTACCTATCATTACTCTCCCTAATGTTTTAGCAGTATGAGCATTGAAACACTTTAACATTATGTTCAAAACAATAGATTTTGTTTTCCACCAACTCCTGATTGTCACTCACAAACCCATTATTTAGTGATATTTATCACCAAGTTTCGCAATCCAATAGGGTTACCCACAAACCCCTCATTCATTTATCTCTTCTTAGCAAGTTCTGTAATCCTACTTGACTGCATTACCACCATCCCTTATTTGTTATTTCACCTACCAATGCAACACACACACTCTTCTGTAGACTATCTTGTATTAAAAAGTCAGAGTTCATCTAAATAATTATTATTGAGTAGTAGTTAGAGTCTCCTTTTTCAATTAACCCTTTAGAGCAACCAACAACCATTCTACTTGAAAATCCCATTGTGGTCGATACCATTTTTCTTCTTATGGCCTATAAAATTACCCCAACTACATGTGAATCCTTATTTACTCATAATTTCCATATCAAGAATATAATTGTCGCTCTTATTTTTTATAATGGAAGTCAAATAATATTGTCTTGTATGCCTTAATACAACACTCTATCGACCCACCACTCCATATATGACACCCTATCATTCCATCCCCCTTCCAATTGAAGTCAAACTTGCTGCCACTTTCACTGCAACTATAGTAGATTCCATCTTGTACTATCAATTAGTTTGTATCCTTTGTTCTTGACTCATACCCATCCTAATATTTCCGTGCTCAACATCAACTTTCTTTAATAGATGATGTGTATACTATTGGCACAACAATTAGAAGATTATTATGGAAAGGTTTCAAAGCTAGTAGCATTTATTCAACCAAATAACTTTGAAGAGAAATGGTGATGGAAGCGCTTGTGGAAGACTAAGGAACCATTGAATGCCACTCTTTTAATGTGGTTTGTTCTTAATGGACGAGTTCTTACATGGCATTTTCTCCTGAGAAGAGGTAGGATGGGCCCAGGTCGATGCTGTCTGTATTTTGAAAAAGACGAATCGAATTATCAATCATTTGTGCAATTTAATTATAGCATTCAAGTGTGGTGAGAGATGGATCAATTCTTTGAGATTCAATCTCTTTGGTAGGGTGGCTCGATTGAGTGTTGTTGGGGTGACTAGTTTCATTGCAAAGAATTACAGGAATACAGGGGGTTTCAATGCTTGGTGTTATGGTGAATTTGTTTAGTCAAAAAAATTTCTTTGTTTGATAATAAGCCTCTTCCACCCTTTTCAATCTCATTTAGAGTGCAACGTCTTATCCCTTTTACAAAGAACAACCCAAGACTTGTGGGTAGCAGCAATTGATCGGAAAATTTAGCATGGATAACAATAGACCACGGGGAATGTTCGATGGGGTTTGTTAAGGGCCAACCCATGGCAAAGGTCTCAGATTCACACTTCATCTATCTACTCCACACTGTTTTCATTTTAAGTATAACGTAAGCATGAGATCTAATAATTTTGCTGAATTTTTGGCCTTGCTATATTTGTTAAGATTTGCAATTACTCTCTATATTAAATCCTTGTAGGTATTTGGTGACTCTCTCTTGGTATGTGATTGGATGACCAATCTAATTTAGGTTCATAATATTGGGTTGATATGGATTTTTGAACAAGTGAAATAGGCGTTTAGGTATTTTTAGTATATATCATTTTTTCATGTGTTATGGGAACACAACTTTGATACTGACTATTTTTCCAAGGATGGGTTATTAGTTCAAGAAAATCATTTTATACTCTTGAAACATTATGAGAGACTATATTTTAAACATTTTCTAAAAATAACTTTTCGATCAAGGCTTTGACCCTATGTACTTTGATGGATCTTGTTTGAATTATATCTAGTGGCATGCAGAACTCGCTATGCATAATTTAGAGATGTTAAGATCCTTTAAAAGGTGACCTTATGGATTGTGATGAAATGGGATGTATTTTTTAATATGTCATGTAGAACTTACAAATGAAACTTATGTTATGAGGTTTTCTTGTCAATGACTCTAGCACCTTTTAATTGTATTTTTTGATTTTTTGTTCATCTTAAATAGAAGATATGGTTTTTTCTTTTGAAAAAAAATACAAAATGAAGAAGCATATTCCAAAACAATGGCTGCTAAGTGGACTATTCGATGTCATGATAAATTGGTCATTTTGACGAATTCTTATGAGATAGTGGTCTTGTAACAGTGCCTTACTCTATAGATATATTAAAAAAATGACATTTCAAATGTTTTATTATTTAATGCTTACAATATTTTAAATAAAAAAGTCAAGGGAGATATAAATCTATGTAAATAATTACCAAAATGATATTTCATAAGCTTCATAACGCCGTGCTTATGTTTTTTTTCCCATATGTCACCTGGAAATCATGTTATTTACCATTCACTATGCACAAGGTAGACACCATATTTTCAATGAAATGTTTATATATGTGTAATATAAGTAGCCCACATACTAAATAATACATTTTTAATACATTGAGGACGGTTGTTTGGCCATCCATGTGCAATAGTTAAATAATTTACGAACAAGGGGATTTATTCTTTGCAAATACTTGAAAAAAAAAGATATTTCATAAGCTTCATATCATTGTGCTTATATGTTTTGCATCTATAACATGGAATTCATGCTTATTCCCATTCATCATGGCGAAGACAAACACCATACCATATTTTGAGTGAAATATTTGTACATCTTTAATAATAGGAGTAACCCACATCATAAATAATAGATTTAATAATACGTGGAAGCTGATTGTTTTGACCATTCATGTAAAACGGTTAAGGAATATATGAATAAAGGGATTTATTCTATTCAAATAATCCCAAAAATGATATTTCATAAGCTTCATATCATTGTGCTCCTCCAAATGTAATCCTCTATTTACTATGCATGATACAAACTATGACACAAAGAACATAACATAGAATAGTCAATCACCTTTCTCTTTCTCACCCTTAATCACATAGCATTATGAAAACCATCTACATAGTGTACCAATATTATTACATTCTATTTTTCTTTGAGTGCATCCTATTTATTCTTTACTTTTATTTATGTTCATTCTTTTGTGCCCGTAACTTCATTAATTCAATTGGTTTATCGTCCAACATTGTATTAAATCATCATATCCTTTATACAATAGAATTGAACCACCATAACTAGAAATGGGATAAAGATGATAACTCCAAATAGAGTAAGGATCCCTATGACATAAACCCACGAGTCACAAAGTCTTGAGAATAACAAGGTCATCATTATGCACTCGATAATGAAATGTTAAATTCAATATAATATGGGATATACATTGTTTGATATGAAGTATGTCACATAAGAGGATGTGCATTTCAGAATATATTGTAGTTCATGCCACAATAAATTCAACTTATTGATTTCCCAAGAACAATCTCCAATTATGAGTAGACCACACTTTTGACGAGGTCATAACACAAATCCACGAATTCTGAAATAGATTTCCATAACAAGACTTTTACTTGTCTTGTTGAAGAAGGAGAACACAATATAGTGAAAGGAATTTTAAGACCTATTTCTATAAGCGATATTTCATCTTTGCAATTGAAAAGATGCTTTATAAAAGAGTGGAAATTCTATGCATCTCATGTGGAAGATACAACAAAGTGTAAAAACCAAAGTATTGAATAATTTCCAATATTGCAAGATTTTTTAGAAATACCATGATTACCAATGAAAACATACATTGATTTGTTTATTGATCTATTGCATTGAGTTGTTTTTGTTTCTAAAGTTTCATATAGAATGAGTACACCAAATTTGGAGGATTATAGACATAGTTGGAAGAATTGTTGAAGAAAGGATGCATATTCCCAAGTGTGTCTCCTTGGGAAGCGCAAATAGATTGTGTGAGGAAGAAGAATGGAACTCTAAGGTTGTGCATTGATTTCAAACATATAATTAAGGTCAATCCGGGGAATAAATATATTCTACCATGGATTGATGACTTGTTTGATTAGCTAAGAGATGTAAAGATCTTTGTAAAGATAGATTTGGGATCATTCTCGGATTAAGTAATGATAAACAATAAAGACATTAGTACTTGACAACTTTCAAAACTAAAATTTAGACACTAAGAGTTTGTAGTGGTTCCATTTGGTTTAATAAATGAACCATCTAATTTTATGTGCTATATGAATGGAATATTCAAGAAATATTCAGATAAGTTTGTCATTGTATTCATTTATAATATTATTATTTACTAAAGATAAGAAAATGAGCATGAAGAGCACCTAAGGTTAGTATTGAAAATGCTAAGAGAGAATCAACTTTATGCTAAGTTAAACAAATGTTTCTTTTATTAGAGACATATTCATTATTTGGGTCAAATTTTAATGGAAACCATAGTGTCAATAAATTTTCCAACAATTAAAGAAACTACTCTCTAGTACACAAATTCTTAATATCATTGATCCAAATAGATATTTTGTGGTATGTATGAATGCTTGTAAAGAAGGAATTAGTCGAGGCCTTATGCAAAATGGGCATATGATTAGTTATGAATCTAGAAAGTTGAAGGATCATGAGGAGAAATATGCCACAAATGACTTAGATCTTGTTGTCATCATACATGCATTAAAGATGTGGAGACACTATCTAATGTGTAGAAAATTTGAGTTAAGAACAAATCATAGTGGAAATAAGTATTTTTTGAAAAGAAATATTTTACTCCTAAATAAACAAGATGGTTGAAATTTATTTGGGTGTTTGATTTTCATACCAAACATATTAAATTTTAAATGTGAAATGTTGTTAATGCACTCAACATAAGAGTTTGTGCAATGCATGCTACAACCATTAGCATATGTAAATCAGATTTAAGAAACTCAATTCTTGAAGCTCTCATATTAGATTAACATTATATTTAGTCAAAAGGAGGATTATCGAAATAAAATGTACAATAGAGTATGAATGCTGCAATTTGAGAGAGAAAAGATTGTGATGCATAACAATAGAGTTTATGCTCCTAATTTTGGTGAATTAAAGAAACTTGTAATGAGTGAGATGCATAAGGTTCCACATGCTAGACATATTGGATACCAAAAGATAATTGCAGTAGTAAGAAGTCGATATTTTTTACTTGGAATGAAGAAATAAATTGTTGAATATATAGAAAAATGCATGGAATGTCAAAGAGTAAAGGTGGATCACATACATCCAACATGATTTCTACAACCATTTCCAAAACTAGAGTGAACAAAGGGAAGTGATAATCGTTGATTTCATCACTAACTTTCCCAAGACAATAAGGAAATATGATTCAATGATGGTAGTGGTGGACATGTTGAAAAAGTTGCTTAATTTCTTCTAATCAAGTTAACTCATCAGGTAGTGAATATAGTAGAAATTTACATGAAAGAGCTTTCCAGGTGTTGGCACTTTGATTTAGTTGTCATTGATGGTTGGAAAGAAGACAAGGCGGGTGACTCATACCATACCAACTTTGGTTTACTAAAGCTATGACTCAGACGGCTGCAACTCAAACAGTTGTAACTCAGACAAGTTGTGACTCAGTTGGCTGCAACTTAGACGACTACGACTCAGACGGCTGCAACTCAGACTACTGCAACTCAGCCGACCGTGAATCAGATAGTTGAGACTCAGACGGTCGTGACTCAGATAGCCACGACTCGGATGGCTGAGAATCAGACTGTCGTGACTCAGACAGCTGTGACTCAGACGGTCGTGACTCAGATGGCTGAGACTCAGACGACCTTGACTCAGAAAACCGTGACTCAAAAAACCGTGACTCAGACGGCTAAGACTCAGATGCCCGTGACTAAGACAACTGCGACTCAGATGGTCGTGACTAAGACAGCTGGGACTCTGACAAGCTTCAACTCACAAACATTTATTTATTTATTAATTAGTCAGTTACAGCATGTAAGTTCTGGAAGTCCAAGAGACAGTTCAATTTTTGAATTGGGAGTTAAAGAGTCAGTTTCAGTTTTAGAATTGGAATATCTAGAAGTTAAAGAGACCAAGGTATAGAAATTCAGCATCTATAAAAAACAATCGATGAGAACAAAATCTGAGTGAGAATTGAGAGGATGAAAAGGAGTGGTTGCTGATGAAGCTATGATTCGAAGAAAATAATTCAGAACAAAATATATGGCTCGATTTAATGAAGAACAAAATGCCCAGAAACTCAAGCTGTAGCAGCACAGAAAAAAAAATGAAAAGGGTATGTACTGATATATCTGAACTAGTGTGATATAATTGACTGAAAAATTCTTAACAATTCAGAAGAAAAATTTGTGGCTGGATTTAATGAAAAATAGAATGCCCAGAAACCCAAGCTGTAGCAACACAGACCAAAAAAAAATGGAAAAAGTATGTACTAATATATCTAAACCAGAGTGATATAATCGACTGAAAAATTCTTGCTAGGGTGGAAGGGAGGTGCTAGGGAGGATTGATTTCCTCTGTAAATCAGGTTGATGCTTGAATATTGGAAGTGGATGCTTCCCTCTAGTGGGTGCTAGAAAAACATGAGAGTTGGTGCTCTCAACAAGTTGCAGGTTGTTAAACAGATGTTGTAGCCTCATCTTGAGTTGGTGCTAAAAAATAAATGATGTACAGGAGTTAAAAGACTGCTTATCATTCTAAGAAGAAGATGTTTTTCCCTTTATAGGTTTCCTCATGAATATTTGTGTCTGTGTACATCATATGAGTGATTGATGATTACTTGTTCTATCGCTTATTTTGTTCATTATCTTGACAAAAAAATTTAATGGTAATAAAGTTATAAAAGGGACTAAAATTGTTTAAGCATAATACAACTAATTCACCCCTGCCCCCTCTCAGTTGTACTAATAACAGTAACAATTGGTATCAGAGCCAGTTCCTTTAATTTAAAGGTAGATCTGTAAGCTTAAACATGACTAGTCATGAAGGAAATTCAACCAATAAGGCTCCTCTGTTTGATGGAACAAATTTTGCTTTCTGGAAGGTTAGAATGAGAACATATCTAATGTCCTTAGGTGCTGATGTATGGGATGTATTTGAAACTGTATATGTAAAGCCCATTGTACTAGCCTCTAAAGATGCCAAACTGGAATTTACTTTTAATGCAAAAGCAATGAATACTATTCTCAGTGGTCTTGCAGAAGCTGAATTTGTAAAAGTGATGCATCTTGAATTTTCCAAAGGAATGTGGGACAAACTTATAAGCAGCTATGAAGGGAATGAGAAAGTAAAAGATGCCAAACTCCAAACATACAGGATGAAATTTGAACAACTAAAGATGAATGAGGATGAAACTGTTAGTAAATATTTTCTAAGGGTTGAAGAGCTTATGAATTCTATGAAGGGCCTCGGTGAAACAATTGAAGAAGCATCCTTAGTTTAGAAAATTTTAAGATCTTTGCCTGATAAATTTAACCCCAAAGTTTCAGCAATAGAAGAGTTAAATGATCTTAAAAATATGGGTATTGATCAACTCCTAGGAACTCTAATTGCCTATGAAATGAGGATTAGCAAAGATAAAAATACCACTAGAGAAGCCTCTTTCAAATTAGACAAGAATACTGATTTTGAAATGGATGAGATTGAAGCAAAATTTGTAAGAAGACTGAAGACTAGATCAGGAAAATATAAAGGGAAGTTGCCTCTTAAATGCTTCAACTGTGGTAAAGTAGGACATTTTGCATCTAAATTCCCTTATAAGAAAAAAGATCACAATCATATAGATGAAGAGAAACATTTTTTTAAAATATATAATAAAGATGATAAACATAAAAAGAAAGGTTCGTGTGCAAATGATGCTAATTCCTCAGAAGCTGCGGATAGTGAATCATCATATGAAGATAAAGAGAATGAGTTTATTCTTATGGCCATAGAATACGTTGATTATACAGAAAGTAACATGAATGATGAAGATGTTGTAGTTGACATGGAAGGAGAATTGATTAGTGCATTGGAAGAAATTGACAGACTCAGACTAAAGAAGAAAAAAAAAAAACAATGACTGATACAATATGAAAAGAATGACAAAGAATCTAGTACATAATGTATTTTGGTAAAAATAGAACTAGAAGAGGCAAAGAAAATAGAATACATTCTTAAACGATAGTTGGATGAAATTAAAACAAGATGTGAAAATTTAGAGGAAGAAGTGGTGATTGTTAAGGGAAAATTAGAGAAATTCCAAGCTTAGTATCATTGGAATTTTTCAAGTATTAAAGTCTCATAAGAGTTAAATAATATCTTGAGTAAGCAAAGATCTCCTTTGATTAAATCTGGTCTAGGCTATGAACAAGGTTCAAGCAACAGTCACTCAGAGAACAAAGAAATAACTAAGGTGATCAACTTTCAAAGCAGAAAGCAATCAGAATTCACAAAGTCTACAACCTCCATCAAAGATGAAGCAAATAACACTAACAGTAATGACAATCTAATGAATGATAAAAGGGATAGAGCTATAGGAACAAAAAGCAATATTCTGCAGTCAAGAAATCATGAGGAAGATATACAACACAGAATGATAAGGCAATCAATTCCAAGAGGACAACCAAGATTCGGGTACCAAAACTTCTTCAATGGCTACTGTTTTTGTTGCTCTAATTTTGGTCATAAAGATGCAAATTGTGACTTTAATTTTAGAAGAATACAACAAAGGATGAATCAAATGCTTCAACATAGAATGAAACGGTCAATGAATAAGCAGTAGCATCATTCTATTATACCTCCATCTAAAAGAAGAGATCATGCTAGAAATGTCAATTCTTTTGAACTTTTGTACAATGAACCAGAATGTTATATTTGCCATAACTTTGGACACAAGGTAGCAGAATGTTATTTTAAGAATTATAAATCAGAATCAAGAATAGACTATTTAGAAGAAAAGGCAAAAGTATGGAAGAAGAAAGAAAGTAATCAGTGTGGTTTGGTACTTTCTTCCCAAAAGAAAAAAAAATCCCTGGTATATTGACAATGGATGCTCCAAACACATGACTGGGATAAAAGTAAATTTATCTCTCTAAGAGAACACAAGTCAGGAAATGTAACATTTGGAAATGATGCTCCGAGAAAAATTAGAGGTAAAGGAATGGTAAGTATGAATAATGGTAAAGGAAAGGCTCAAGATGTTCTGTTTGTAGATGTCCTGAAGCACAATCTTCTTAGTGTTAATCAGGTATGTGACAAAGGATGTGAAGTTGTTTTCAATTCTAAGGAATGCAAAATTAAATATGTTTCTTCAGGACAATTGGTTGCCAAAGGTATAAGAACAGAAAACAATGTTTATTTCTTGAAAGAAGAAAAGGAGGAATGTCATCTAAGCAAGTATGATGAGAGCTAGCTATGGAATAGAAGACTTGGACATTTAAATTTTGATCATATAATCAAGCTTAGAAACAATGGAGCAATGAAAGACTTTCAAAATATATCAAAACCAGATGATGTTGTATGTAAGCCCTGTCAAATGGGAAAACTGACTCGAACACAGTTCAAATTCAAGAGTTTCCCTTCTTTAGATAAACCTCTTCAGTTAGTGCGTATGGATTTGTGTGGACCATCAAGGAAGGAAGGTATAGGAAAATAAAATTATTTTATGCTAGTTATTGATGATTATTCTAGACATACTTGGGTTTTGCTTTTGAAAGAAAAATCTGAAGCATTTGAAAAATTTAAGTATTTAAAGCTCTGACTGAGAATCAAATAGGAAGAAGACTAAAGGCAGTAAGATCCGATAGAGGAGGAGAGTTCAGTTCAAGGCATTTCAAGGAATTTTGTGATGAACAGGGTATCAAAAGAGAGTATACAATTCCAGGGAATCCACAGCAAAATGGAGTGGTTAAGAGACAGAATAGATCAGTTCAACAGATGGCAATATCAATGATGAAAGAAAATAATATTTCTCAATTTTTTTGGGTAGAGGCAATTCATACAGTTGTTCATATACTTAACAAAGCTCACTTAAGGCCAAATAGTGATAAAATTCCTTATGAATTATGGTTTGGGAGACCTGCTACAATCAAGCATTTCAAAGTATTTGGGAGTAAGTGTTATATCAAGAACAATGATGAGCATCTTGGTAAATATGATGACAGGGATGATGAAGGTGTTTTATTAGGTTATGCTACAAACAACAAAGGATACAAATGCTATAATAAGAGGTTGCATAAAATGGTTGATTGCATTGATATTAAAGTAGATGAAGGGAGTCATGTGAAAGACACTCAGATAAACAATGATGAATCATGTATAGACGATACAACTGAAGATGAAGAAGAATAGGTCCAAGAATTAGAAAAGGAAGAATCTGAATCAGAGAATGAAGATGCAGACTCACAACAGCAATCAGTAAAACCTCCTTCAAGAATTATTCAGAAAAACCATCCTGAAAGTCAGATCATTGGTGACAAGAATGAAGGTGTGCAGACAAGAAGAAAGTTACTCAAAGATACAGAACAGTCTCACATTGCCCTTTTATCTATAATAGAACCCAAGAATTTTTATGAAGCTAGTGAAGATGAAGATTGGATAAAAGCCATGAATGAAGAGCTTGATTAGACTGAAAAGAATAATACTTGGGAACTTGTTCCTAGATCAGTAGATAAGAATGTGATAGGTACCAAATGGGTATTTAAGAATAAGATGAATGAAAAAGGACAAATTGTGAGAAATAAAGCCATATTTATTTGCAAGGGGTATGCACAAGTTGAGGGACAAGATTTTGATGAGACTTTTGCACCTGTGGCAAGAATCGAAGCTATAAGAATGTTTCTTGCTTATGTCTGTCACAAAAATTTCAAAGTTTATCAGATGGATGTTAAATCAACTTTTCTAAATGGAGATCTAGAAGAAGAAGTGTATATGGAGCAACCTGAAGGTTTTTCACTGACAGACGATCCTAATTATGTTTGCAAACTGAAGAAGGCACTATATGGATTGAAACAAGCACCAAGAGCCTGGTACTACAGATTGGATAAATATTTACAAGAAAAAGGATTCAAGAAAGGCATTGTTGATAGCAATCTATACATCAAAACTGAAGGTGATGATTTATTAATTGTTCTAGTTTATGTTGATGACATTATCTTTGGATGTACTAATGCATATTTTGTCCAGTGGTTTTCTAATGCCATGCAATCTTAAATGTCAATGATTGGAGAATTATCATACTTTCTTGGTCTTCAAATCAATCATAATTCTAAAGGTCTATTTCTCTCTCAAGAGAAGTATCTGAAGGAGATGTTGAAAAAGTTTCAAATGGAGGAATCTTCACCTGTTAGTACCCCTATGATTTTTGGCTACAAGCTTAGCAAAGATGATATCTCACTAGATGTTGATCAAAGAACATATAGGTCAATGATTGGAAGTCTTCTATATATTACAGCAACTCATCCTGATATCATGCATGTTGTTGGAATGGTAGGAAGATTTCAGTCTGCTCCCAAACAAAGTCACTTGATAGCTGTGAAGAGAATTTCCAAATACTTGAAAGGCACAATGGATTATGGTCTTTGGTATCCTAGGAATCAAAATTTTCAGTTGATTGCATATTCAGATGTTGATTGGGCAATCTGTTTGGATGAAAGAAAGATAATTAGTGGAGGTGCATTCTTCTTAGGTGATTCATTAGTAGTGTGGAAGAGTAAAATGCAAGGTTCTATCTCTCTATCTACTATTGAGACTGAATACATAGCTGCTGCAACATGTTGTACATAGGTATTATGGATGATACAAAATCTTGTTGATTTGGAGGTGAAATATTCTGAACCTATTCCTATTCACTGTGATAACACAAGTGCCATTAGTGTGTCAAAGAACCCTGTTCTTCATTCCAAGACCAAACATATTCCAATCAAGTATCATTTTTTAAGGGAGCAGGTTACAAACAGAGTTGTCCAATTACATTTCATTCCTTCTAAAGAACAAATTGTTGATACCTTTACTAAACTCTTATCCAAAATCCAGTTTGAATATCTACGCCAGAAGTTGGGTGTCATATCTTGTTCCAACTAACTTGTTCACTTTGGCAAGGGGAGTTTGTGCTTATTGCATATTTGATTTAATTTTGAGATGGTTCTAGAATGTTTTCTTTCTTGGTTTCTGAGTTAATATTGATAGGGGGAGATATATTGTTAAGTTTTCTTTGACATTCATGTCAAAGGGGGAGAAGTTGAGGTAGTTGCAGATGACAAGCAGCCAGTGATTACACTTGCAACATCATAAATTTTAGGTTTCCATCAATGCCAAAGGGGGAGATTGTTGGCACTTTGATTCAGTTGTCATTGATGGTTGGAAAGCAAACAAGGCGGGTGACTCAGACCATACCAACTTCAGTTTACTAAAGTTGTGACTCAGACGGCTGCAACTCAAACAGCTGTAACTCAGATAAGCTATGACTCAGACAGCTGCGAATCAGACAGCCATGACTCAGATGGCAGAGACTCAGACAGCCATGACTCAGAAAGCCACGACTCAGACAGCTGAGACTCAGACGGTCGTGACTCAGATAGCTACGACTCAGACGGTCGTGACTCAGACGGCTGAGACTCAGACGACCGTGACTTAGACAACCACGACTCAGACGACTGAGACTCGTATGGCCATGACTCAGACAGTTGTGACTCAGACAAGCTATGACTCACAAACATTTATTTATTTATTAGTTACTCAGTTACAACGTGTAAGTTTTGGAAGTCCAAGAGACAGATCAATTTTTGAATTGGGAGTTAAAGAGACAGTTTCCGCTTTTAGAATTGGAATATCTGGAAGATAAAGAGACCGAGGCATAGAACTTCAACATATATAAAAAACAATCGATGAGAACAAAATATGAGTGAGCGGTGAGAGGATGAAGAGGAGTGGTTGTTGATGAAGCTATGATTCGAAGAAAACAATTCAGAACAAAAGATATGGCTCGATTTAATGAAGAATAGAATGCCCAGAAACTCAAGTTGTAGCAGCACAGAACAAAAATGAAAAGGGCATCTACTGATATATCTGAACTAGTGTGATATAATTGACTGAAAAATTCTTAACAATTCAGAAGAAAAATGTGTGGCTCGATTTAATGAAAAATAGAATGCCCAGAAACCCAAGCTGTAGCAGCACAGAACAAAAAAAATGGAAAAAGTATGTACTGATATATCTGAACCAGGGTGATATAATCGACTGAAAAATTCTCGCTAGGGTGGAAGGGAGGTGGTAGGAAGGATTGATTTCCTCTGTAGATCAGTTTGATGCTTGAATATTGGGAGTGGATGCTTCCCTCTAGTGCGTGCTAGAAAAACATGAGAGTTGGTGCTCTCAACAAGTTGCAGCTTGTTAAACAGAGGTTGTAGCCTCATCTTGAGTTGGTGCTAAAAAATAAATGATGTACAGGAGTTAAAAGACTGCTTATCATTCTAAGAGGAAGAGGTTTTTTCCCTTTATGGGTTTCCTCATGAATATTTGTGTCTGTGTACATCATATGAGTGATTGATGATTACTTGTTCTATCGCTTATCTTGTTCATTGTCTTGACAATAATTTTTAATGGCAATAAAGTTATAGAAGGGACTAAAATTGTTTAAGCATAATACAACTTATTCACCCCCCCCTCTAAGTTGTACTAATAATAGTAACACCAATTTGCATGGAGTAGCTAAGGAAATTGTTACAAATAGAGATCCAATGTTTACTTCAAACATTTGGAAAGGGCCATTCAAAAAATTTGGAACAAATTTGAACTTAAGTACAACATGTCATCCACATACATATGGATAGACTTAGAAAGTTAACCAAGTCATTGAAGATATGTTAAGAATGCATGTGATGGACCATCACCCCAAGTGGGATGATTATTTGTATTTATTGGATTTTTATTACATTAATAAATATCATGCTTCTCCGAAGATGAGACCATTTGAAGCTTTGTATGGTATAAAGTTAAATAATCCAATTAATTGGTATAATCTAGATGATAACATAGTAATTGGGTCAGGTTTGCTTAAATAAATGAAAGAGTAGATGGTTAAGATTATACATAATTTGAAAATGACATAAGAGAAGAAAAAGAGATGCCAACAAAGGTAGAATACCGAAGTACCTTATGGTTGGGGAGCATGTATACTTAAAAGTTGTATTGGATAAGATTTCCTTGAAGTTGGGGATTTGTCATTAGCTAATACTTAGATGTGAGCTAGATCTTGTGGGCCTTTTGGGATCTTATCTAGGATAGGGCCTATAGCATATGAACTTGCATTGATTTCTTGCATACTATTTCATAATGTGTTTATGTATAATTGTTGAAAAGGTATGTATTTGGTCCTAACTATATTATTGATTGGGATTGTATTAATGTGGAACCAAAAGATGATATGTAGTTACAACCATTATGTATCCTAGACAAGAAAGCCATGTTAATTTGGAATATTATAACACTAGGGTAGTTAAAGGTCAAATGGACTCACTAAAACCATGAGGAGGCAATGTGGCAGCTAGAGGATGCTATATAGGAGGCATACCGACATATATTTTGAAATTTTTGATGTAATTTTTTTTAATGTACATAATGTTTATATGCACCGAGGATGTTCCATAATTAAGGGTGAGGTGAATGTAACACCTTATTTTGTCCCCAAAATGTAATTATGTATGTAATGATGAAGTGGCTAGAAGCTAGACATATATGGTCTAGGATGATCAAATATATTGTAATGATATGCATTTATATATGATATAAAACCCTGACAGTTGCAAATAAACAAGGATGAAAAAGAGATGGGGGGTATGATTGAACAAGTGGGGGAAGTAAAAAGGGGTCTAAGGGGAAGTAGAACTCATTGATTTTTTAGTTTAATCCACTAGACCTTAACTATAATGTAGTGATATTTAACCTAGGAATTGAATCACAACAAAGATATAGAACCCTTACACTTCTTAAATAACCAAAAGACATTCACCATAAGAATAACACCAATATATAGAGAAACACCCTTAAGTTAGGGTAACACCATCAATTAATCCTTATTGAAGGAAGAAATCCATATGCAATGTTTGCTACAAAACAATTAATCCAACATATCTCATACAATGATTCTCATGTATATTTATACTTTCTCATGAGTATTCTAAGGGGCGTAGTCCAACTAATCATTATTATATCATTTCCTCTAACTAGCAACAGGAAAAATTCCATGATTATGGACACATTACATACATTATCCCCCTGGGTACCTCCCTATGTACCCTATATTATCCTCCATAGGTACATAAAAATCCACCCCCTTTTGATGTTTCATCCTTGAAACATGGGAGGAAATCACAAAATATGATCTACTAAGCAATGTAGCCAACTAGCACCAAGTACAAGCATCCATCCATCCTAATGAAATGTGAACATGGGGTCCAATTTCTTCCTTGCCACCTAGATCTTCATTCTAGTTTCTTTTGTGCTATTATAATATTTCCATGCATTGCTTTTAGTACTTCATGTTCCTTCATATTGTTTTCTTTTTTGGTTCCATGTTCTTTGATGCTCCCAACTTTTCCTTGATGGATACTATTTCTCATCGTGGTGTGGTTAGTGAGATGCTAAAGCCTTCATTATTGGTTCTGCTTCTTTGATTCTACAACATTTGGTTCTAGTGGGTCAAGAAGATCCTTATATACACATTCATTTTTATCCCCTTCCCAAGGAATTTCTTCATGTGCTTCTATAACCTCTTTTTTTTCATTCAACCTCGATCTCTTCATCTATTTTTTCTTTAGATCAATTATTTTACTTGTGAGGATTTCTTCAAGTTCCCCTTTGTGACCTTTTTGTTTAGCAAGAGAAATATATTGCAATGTAATTTTCTTTTTCTTGTACCAAAGATTTAAAAAATTCTTTTGCACATTAATATTAACTGTAGCAAATGAATCCATCCAAGGATATCCTAAAACAATATCCACATTATCTATATCCATAGCATGAAAATATGATTTCGAAAACTGCGTAGCCATAATAACCTTCAAATATTTAAAAAATTGAATATTTTCACCCTCAACATGTGTTTTGAATATGCTTTGTTGTAACTTGCAATATTTTAGCCACATTAACATTTATAAAATTATGTCTCCTACTAAGGTTTATAAAAACTATGACCTTCTTTTGTTGAATACATCCATGAACATGTAATAGGAAGTTTACACATGAAAATAAAACCTTAGTGATATTATCATTCTTCACCTCATGAGACCACCAATCTAAAAATACCTTTTCAAATTCTTCATTTCAAAGTTTTGTTAACCTTTTCATAGTTAAGAAAATGACATCATTGCATAGCATGTTATTTCAAACCATAGGGTAACCACTGTCTCAAATTCCCTTTCTGCAATATTTTTTCATTACTTATGTACTCAAATACTAATATCATCAAGTTTTTTGGTAAAATGCATCTTCCTCCAAAAATAGAACTAGGATTTTGAATAAAAAAGCACTTACTTTTGAGACAACAATTTAAAATGAGCATAACTCCCTCAAGATTTCTTGAAATCTCTTTTATTCCCACGATTATGAAATTCCATGGTCATTTTTCACCAATTGGGTTTGATTTAACAAAAAATTGTTACTCTATGAGAAGATATTAGTCTTACAATTTGCACGACTATCATTGGAAAAACCCTTAAAAAATACTAATTTTAAATCAACAATAACTTCACTTCTCAGATTCCATTTTGGGCAATTCTATTTTTAAAATTCGGTGCATCAGAGAGAGGAACTCATATATGTAATTGGTTTCTTTATATTCTACACATAAACTTTCAGAAACTGATCTAAATTCCACCATCCTTTTTCCTCAAAAATATTCAAAAATGAAAATAAAACTTACAATTTTTTGTCCCAAGAAAGTGCTCTTATACCACTTATAGTGATCCTTAAACCATAAATTGAATCACAAAAAATGTATAGATCCGGGTATACTTCATAAATAATCAAAATACCTTCACCATAATAACAACACCAAGATATAGAGAAACACCCTTCAGGTAGTATAACACCAGTAATTACTCCTTATGGAAGGAATCACTTCACAAGTCATGCTTATTACAAAGCAATACGTCCAATATACACTGATCATACATTGATACTCATGTATAATTGTACTTTTCCATGAGTATTACTATGGGGCGTAAGCCAACTACCCCTTATTATTATATAATTTCCTATAACTACTAAGTAGGCATATTTTATTATTATGGACACATTACATACACTATCCTCCTTGGTTACCTATTTAGGTACCCCATATTATCCTCCATAGGTGCATAAAAATATACTTTAGCTAGTGATGTGTTATTATTCTAACCTTTATGTGTTATTATTCTAACCTTGGGGATTAAAACAGAAAATGTGGGATCCTCATGAGGACCACGTGGATAGTTCAGAACATTCAAATATAATGCTTAGAATTAGAACATTTAATCATGGATTCCTGAGATTTTTTCCAGTATGAACTATAAGAGAGAAAAGGAGTGTACTTTGATGGCAGTTTCTGTCAATGCCTAATGATTTGTTAGTAATGACTAAGGTTCCATTGTGACAAGAAATATGGCCTACAATTGAAAATTCTTAGTATCCTAATAGTGAGATTCCCTACCTATCTTGTGCTAGAGCACTAGAAGGTAATTCAGATATATTGAGGGATTGTTTGTAGAGAAGGAGATACCATTCCTAGTGCTTTTCAAGTTTAGGGATTGGTATAACTGTGGATGATATTTCTAGCACCAATTATTTTTATGGGTTATGGGATGAGTAGGAGGACATAGATCCGGACCTTAGGGACTTTAACCTCGTGGAATGTAGCATCATCTTAGGAGTGGCTTCCTTCATAGAGAGATAATGTGTGATAGAGAGGCTAAAGCTAGGAGGAACATCCTTTATTTCCATCTAGTTGGAATAATTTTTCTCTCAGAGAGATAAGTGCTTAAAATGTGTATACTTGACATATTTTATCTTTATGTTCTACATATATTTATTTTAGTGTAAGTAAATATCTGTGTATGGATTTAATTACCATAATTATGTATGAAATCAAGTTAGGAATGCTTATAAATTTTGAGATGGAAATTTAATTAATTGGGATGTTATAGTTTGACATCCATTGTTAAATTATATAATAAGGAAAATAATTCAAATAGGGTAATAGAGAAAAAAATATATGTTGAAATTGAGTACTCCATAGCTTGGATTGTGTCAAGAGGCAACTAGGTACATGCCATTAATGGTGCTTCATGAGATTACAGGTACATGGTGTATGTTCAACCCTTAGATGGCCTGAGATGGATTTCAATATGAGAGATGGTCTTTGATGGATCAGAGCATGAGAGACGGTATGTGATGGATATGTGTAGTTGATATATCTTTCTCAATGAATACTTGATCTTAGGATGGTGATGGCTTGCCTTTCTTCCCTTAGGTGGTGGAGATATCTTGCATAGATGGCCGAAGCCCTTCATTGTCGACACATAGAGGGAAAACTAGGTTGGAAAGTGTCATACAATGGATGTGGAGAATTGTGCATCATCGAAGATGGCTTCAAGCCCTAGTTAGTATGTGAAAACTTGGAGTTTTGTTTGGAGGATTGTAGACAACTCAATGATGCTTGGGGATTAGATAGTCTTCTTTCATGGTGTAGCTAACCCAATGGAGTACATTACTTAGGAGGATCAATAGAGTCCATGTACGAAGATTGTGATGGAGTGGTGTAGATATGCCTTGTGTAGTTACATCACCTTGGAGCCATTATTGTGAATGGAATCCTTTTGGAGCATGAAACCTGTACTTTAGTGGGGACACATCACTTGTGTTGTCCTACAAAGGTTTATGTAGGTTTATTTTAATAGCTTGTACAACATAATATTGTTGGTCTCACTTACTTCTCATATAAGTAGAGGAAGGAGATATTCTTTACAAAATCATCATTTGTAATATTTTATTTACACTTAGCTTCTTGGAGGAAGTCGCTCAAGTTTCCTCATGAAAATTAGATGGAGTTATGAATTCTAGAGGAGATGTTTTGATTTGGAGTCTGTTCTTATGGAGGAGGCATTGGTGATGATCATTCTTGTTTCTCTTTATTGTATCTTCACTTGTACTTGATTTGTCTCTCTCTCTCTCTCTTTTGGATCTTCACTTGTACTTGATTTCTCCATAAAATCCTAAGGTGGATTTTTTAAGAAGAAGAGATCAGGAGGATGCATTTTTGTTGAGATTGTATTGGAGATATTCCTACACTTGTATTTACTTTGTAAAGATAGAGTTTGAGGATTTACCCTAGTTAGGGATTTTTGGATAGTTGGATTTTTTGTAGTATGCTTTAGAGAATCTTATGTTATGTGCTTGTACTTTATCTAATATTATATATGAAGTTCCAACTATCCATATGTTGTGCAATTTATAAATTTGAATTTCAACGAGATGTTTCTTTATGCAATGTCATTTATAGTGTTTTATGTCTTGCTAATTTGACAAAAGTAAATTGGAAAATTGTGTAGTGTATTAAAATATAATGAAGAATATAAGGGGATGATTTTAGTATTGTTATACTACTGTAAAATTACATTTTGAGATTTGGTTATTGATTAATATGTTGATGTAGAAGGGGTTCAAACTTATCTCATTGTTTGGTATATTATCTCCTTGAATTTCCATGAAGATTGGATTTATTAGAAGTGAATTATTATGGTCTTTCCATTGTTGTTTCATACTTTAATTTCCAGAATTCCTAAGGCTAAAAATGCTAGGGCTAAGCTCTAGGAAACCTCTAGGCTTAGAGGTGCATTTTTTGTTTTGGAACACATAAATTTCCAACACTAGCCCAATATTCAATGTAATGTTTTCTAACTTGAGTTTTTTTATAGAAGCACGATCTACACAAAATCTAGTAGTGCACATTATTCTTTTTCTTCTGGAAAATTATTGTTTTCATTATTTTCAAAAGCCATCATATTAATATTTTAATTGTGTTTTATATACCTTTATGTTCCCAACAATTTTTTTCTTATCTTTATGTGAAAAAGGAAAAACAAAAACAAAAATACCGTTTTGAAGAGGAAACGTATCCACCGAGTGGCCACATATTTTTCATAATTATTTGTTGTTGTGTAGTTTTTAAGATACATATTTTTTATAGGGGCCTTCTCTACTTGAGATAATTATTTATGTATAAAGTTTAGAAAAAATATTATATGAGATAAAACATAAAAATAAAAATTATATGTCAATAGATAGAGATTCAATGACAAATATACATGCATAATGTCTATCACCTTCCATGGAAGAGATGAATGGATTTCACATACTGGAAGTTGTAGCTCGATGAAAACCTGCAAAAATGGGGAAGGATTCTTGAATTTCAATCCCTTAATTGAGAGTTAGACCTTAATTGAGGGCTCCAAAATACATCAATATATGGAATTAAAATATCACAAACGAGGTAGTTGAAAGTTTGGATTGATGTATTTTTTAATAGTATAGTTAATTTTGGTTTAATAGGCTCGATCAAAGTGTTAGTCTCTTGATAGAGGTCTAAACCCTTAATATAGGCCTTAAAGTATCTACTGAGGTGAAAAAAATGATCAAGGACTTACACATATATTGAAGAAAAACCTCATTTAATTTTTTTAAACCTAGATCGAGGCCTTAAAGCTTCCATGTCATGCCATTAGAAAGAAGCCTGCCTTAGGTAGGACTCACACCCATCTGGAATCCCATTGGTTGATGGCATGATCCTAGTTGGGATGGGATCTTGGGCATACTACTCATCGAGAAGACCATAACTTAGTTGGAAAGCATAACCATTGGTGGGAAGACTCCCTTGCTTGGACAAGGTGAGGCATGCCCACGCCCAAGGGAGAACATGTGACATAAAAAAAGAGGGTAGAGTAGCTCTATCAATAATACCATTGTACACAACATGGGAAAGAATCACATTGCATTGACATACAAATTACGACTTATGAATCATGATTGGATGAGGTTGGACAATGGATAGGTCGAGTTGAAATCCTGCGAAGGGAGGTCGATAATCCACTAATGAACCACCTTAAGAAGGAATCTTAGAAAGGGGTACTATGGACCACACCTTAGTTAAGAATCTTGATAGATAAGTCGACCATAAGAGAAGGATGCGCTTGGAAAAGGGGTGAATCCCTTCACCCTCCATGCCTATATAGAGTGGAAATATTGCATTGAGGCAAGGCATAGAAGGAAAAACACAACATCGCACTACAAATTGACTTGGAAACATAGTTTGAGAAGAAGGGTGAGCAAGGTGTTGGGAGCAGTTTAGTGTGACAAGATGTTCGAATTGATGACCTAAGGAAGAGACAAGGATAGGTTTCTCAAGATGTGAACCCATGGTTGCAATAGGGGTAGGGGTGAGACAATGTGCAAAATTTGGTTTGGTTATATTATAAACCTTGTACTTGAGCAGTTGTCATTGAGGGAACACTCTAGCAGAGTTGTTAGTCTATGGAATCCTCCTCAAGTTGTAACCATTATCTTTGTTTAATAAAGTTTTGGGCATGCCCCATTGAGGTGTTGTGGGCTTATACCTATGTTTTTTTCTTGTATTGTTTCCTTTGTGTTCATTTGTGCAAACTATGGTTATACTTGTATGAATGGTTAAGGAATTAGGACATACACATAAGATTAAAGGAGGAGTGTAGTTTGATAGGCTTTTACTTAGGATGAATTCATACCTATAGTGGAATTTAGGCAATGTCACATGACCTAGAAGAGGAGACAAGGCTCCAATTTAGAGTTGGAATTCTAGGCGCATGATAGTTGGTATCAGAGCTAAGAGAAGAAGTTGAGTTTGGTGCACACCTTTGAGACAGGTGGTATCAAGGAAAAGATTGAAGCCAAACTTGGTGTACATATCAATCAATGGCTATGGCTAGAGGGAACTATGATAATAACCATGCAAGATGGTTCACATAGACTAAGAATATATTTCTCCCTTTGGAGAAAACAATGGACCAGTTGGTTAAAATCATTCAAAGGTAGTGAAGAAGGGGGTACAAAGTTACGACTAAGGACAAGTCCTTGGAACAAACAATGGCTTAGGTTGGCCATGCTCGGAACAACACTAGTGTTGAACATGTAGGTGAAGCACTAAGTCTGAGCAAGGTATGATTGCTTGGAGAACCTATGGCAGAAACAAGAGATCAAAATGTGACTCTCGAACATTTTATCAAGGATTCGATGAAGGCTATACAAAACCGTAGCAAAGTCATGGAGGAAGTCAATTTCAAGCAGGGAAAATTTTAGGGGCGAATTATAGCCCATGGGAGAAATTATAGGGGTTACCAAGAAACCTTGGGCGAATTTTTAATATGAAATGAGTTTTTTTAAATTTAACATATTAGCCCCATATTTATTTAACCCATAGTCAAAGGAAATCGAATAGCCAAGGTCGCGAAATTGGAAAAATCAATATAGCCAAGTAAAAGAATCCCGAAATGGTGAATTCGCCCAGAATTTCTGGTAATGGAGGCTTGGAAGAGTTGGTTCGCCCACCATTTAGGGTAATGGAGGCTGCATACAATTGATTCACCCACCATTTTCTGGTAATGGAGGCCGCGAACAGTTGGTTCGCCCAGCTAGCGGCCCAACAATTTATTATTTGGGTAATGTTCTAATGGAGGCCCGACGACCGACGGCGTGATTGGTAATGCAATTTATTATTTAGGTAATGGTCTAATGGAGGCCCGAGGGCCGAGGCCGTGATTGGTAATGCAATTTATTATTTAGGTAATGGTCTAATGGAGGCCCGAGGGCTGAGGCCGCGATTGGTAATGGTAACTTGGTTGAATGGTTCGAACTTCGCCCATGATGATTCCCACGAGTAGCTGGCTTGCCCTACGTTTTCGGCAATGGTGGCCCAGCGTTGAGGTTTTTATGAAAATCTCATTTCAAAATTTCGAATCGCCCCAACTCCCGTCGATTTTGGTTAATGGGGGTTTGAATTGAGGTTTCAACCACCAAATTTTGTTGGGTAAAGATTATTTTAACCTTGAATTGGTCCATACTCCATAAATGAGATGAAGGTTCCAGCATGTCGAACTCCCTATATAAGGGGGGCAAGAGCCAGTAAAAACCACAAGAAAAATAGTTAGATCTCTACATTCGACAAAGCTAGAGTTTTTGACAGTGGCTTCTGCAGTTGTTCAAAGTTTCTTGGGGTTTACAGTCTTCACTGAGGCTAAGAGGTTAGTTTTGTTTTCGATTTCATAGAACTAGATGTCTAGATAACAGGGATGTTACATTTATTATAATGTTTATTAGCCATCATAGGAGGGCTGTGAAGAGTGATCTGTTTGTCCTCTTAAGACTTGATAATATCAGGTCTGAATTGTGCAATGTATGGACTGATTATTCAATGAAAGATTGTGTCTTTACTGGATGTATTCAACTTTGATGTAATAATTTGAGGCACATACATAATGGAACTGCTATAGTATCTTTTTAAGATTTGTACATTGGCTGTAAGTGTAAATTGCAGACCCATTATGGATAGAAATACTGCTGTTTATGGCATGTTTTCTAGTTTAATATGCTGCTTCATACTAAATTTTCCAATGCATAGAATTGTTTTGGACTCCATTACCCAGGATAAGCTGCTTATCTGCTTATCTGCTTATGCCTTTGTTGCACACCTCAAAAGTGGCAGAGAATTTGGCCACTACAAAGCTCAACCATAACTACATTTAGCAAGCTACAATGGAACAAATCATGGACAACAAGTTAAAGATCACTTGCCAACATAATATACAATTTTTTCAAGATGTCAAAGTAGAAGAACCTCTTCACCAAGGTAAGTGGTTCATCAGGAACCAAATCCAACCGAAGTTCCCCAAATTAGTACAGAACATGATGCAACAGAAAACATTGCTCCTAAAGGGCGGAGGACTAATCTAGGTGCCCAGCAAGATCCATCTCAAAATGGTCTCGATATTGGCCTTCCCATGCATTTTTCAAGGTTCTAACACCCAATGCTAGAGCATCCGAATCAATCTACAAATTCTCTTTCCAACAAGTTAAAAAAGACCTAAAACAAAGAAATGAACAAAAAGTTATGGTCTTGGCAAGGCTCTGTTTTTTTTCCAGAAAGCTCATCTTCGTCCAATGTATTGTGCACACTCAACACTAACTCCATGTTCAAGTTAGGGTTCTTACATCTTAGGGGTTTTGCCTCTTAGGAGAATTGGCAAAATTATAAAATGTAGTTTCGAACTTTCAACCTCTTGTTATGGTCCATGGACTTTTTGCAAATGAGCATAGCAAACACATCTCTTCTTAGAGATAGCTACCACCATTTTAGCCATTGTATTGGTACTATGCTCTCCACCATTCTTTCAGTAATAGAATTTGGTTTATGGAATCTTTGTGTTACTTTCTGTGTTAATGTTATATTTCATTTCATTATCAACATGATCTGGATAATAATTAAACAGAGATACAAATTTAGCACTCCAATGAAAGGATGGCATGTCAACCTCTCACTATTATGATTCAATTATTCAGCAAATATTTTATGTGAAAAATAGACAGCAGTGTCATGTCAGTCACATAAACAGAGATCAGAATTCAGCACTTCAAAGATTGAATGGCATGTCAACCTATCATTTTTATGATTCATTTATTACATAGTTCCCTCTTACTGAATGATGGATTGCTTTTAAGATCTGAACCCTGACCACATTTCAAAAACAATGAAATTGATATTTTTTAAAACAAAAGAATGATGTAGTCAGATATTGAATTTTGTCATCTGCATATCTTTTGAGGGCCAAAGGACAATAATTTGTTGTCAGGTAGTTGTATTCAGTTTCTATTGGGTTTCCTATAGTTAAGGCCCCATTTTGATTTCTGGTAGTGAGATTTCAATTGCATTTTTTAACCCTATGGTCATGGCCTTTTCTGTAACCCATTTTTGTATTATGCTCTCGCTGTACATATTATTTTATTAATATAATATAAGAAGCATATTTTAAAAAGGAAAGTCTGAGAGCAGGCTCATCACGAGAGATAATATTATTTGTAGATCGCTTAGGAAAGCTTTCTCACACACAAAAGTTGCACAATTAAGGTCCAGTCCTGTATTACAAGAGGAAAAATGCCCATCAAGGGGCATTTTGGATATTATTCACAACAAAACAATTTGTTTACAGGCAAGTATATGCACACTAAATTTCCCGCCACTGCTTACAATTTGTCTAAAAGCATAGTGTAGTTTGTGCCATTCATATTTGTTACTCTATATATCTTGTGATAAGACAAGGCACACACCAAACCCCAAGCCATCAATGACAATTTAGCTGAACATCAACCATGAGTGTCAAAATCCAAGTCTGCATTCTTGGAACAAAGAAAGATGAAATTGGTTCAGCCCAGTGATTAAGGGGCAACACCCAGAGAACCCCAGCTTGGAGACTTTTGTCCATTGAATACTTTATAATTCCACTCCTTAACCATAGGCTACTATAGGTCTGCTTAAGACTCAAGATGATGATGTTTCAAGGATTTTTTTTACTGATGTTGTGTTTCACCTCTAGAATGGCTTCATAGAAGTCATTAGAATCCCGTGGTTTTATGTCATACCATAGTAGATCTCAAACATACTCATTGACACTTATTTAGGTGAATCCTTCACCCTAGTTGTTGTTTATTTCAAAGCATTGTTCTTGTTTTTGCACTTTCCAAAATTCCTTGAAGAATAGTCACCCAATGTAACAGTGCTTTCCCACTTCAAATAATTATAATTATTATAGTTCTGCCTACTTAGTGAGTCTATGTTGGTATCATCCTGGGCTTTTTGGGCATCTATCTACAAGACAGTAAACAATAATTTCTCAAATCACATGAATTGGAATCCATAGTTGGCGTCTACTAGAATTAGTGACTAAGCCACAACTACAAAGCAAAGTGGATTAAGCTCAGTTCCAGTAGCCCAGTTCCAGTTTCTCCAAATGGGACCCTGTAGAGTGCCATTTATTTTTGGGAAGTTCACTTCTTCAACGAGGCTTTGTGACTCCTGGAGAGAGGGCAAGGGTGCTCCACTCTGACCATGATTAATGTCCGATGGGTCTCTCCACAAAAAAGATGCACTTTTTCCTTTGAACTTCCTTGCCTAATATCTTATGGATTCTACAATACACTGACCCCGCACTTTCCAAGTCCAAATTGAATGAAAAGGAAGATCCCAACTTCTTTTGCTGCCAGCAAATTCCCAAGAAAGCCATATATCCATAGACTTCCATGCATCAGGGTGATGTGTTGAATTGGAAAGCATTGTCGACATGATCACATAGTCCATACTGGGGACACCTAGCTGGCACAAATGATACCTCCTACCTGGTTTTATCAATATATTTCCACCAAAATCTGTTAGTTAATTTCCTAGGTTATGTGTGTATATAATTGCATTACCCATAGGGGCCAATGTCATTGTACTGGAAATTTCAACAGAGTCCAGGGTGGATACACGCTAATGAGCACAACCCTACATTCTTTTACCCTTTGCAGCTAGGGACTTTGAAACACTAATGCTGAATATCTTTTGGCCATGGCTTTATGGTGAAGGGTAGACATGCAGGCTATGTTCCAGTATACAGGGCATAATGATGACCATGTCTGCTAAACACTGGATAAGGGATTCCATGGGAGGCTTGGTTGGCAGTATAGCTTTCCCTATGGGAATGAAGACTGTCCAATGCACAAATAATGCTCGACCATTAGAGACCAATGGTAGCTTGATTAAGCATGCAAGTTGGTTGCACATTCTTCAAGTTGGACTGCTTCTAAATATGATAACTGTATTATCTTAGCTCGTTAAAACTCATACAAATAAGATCCAAATGTCACAACATCTATCGTCAATTGTTTTATCAATGTAAACAGCATTAAGAACCACCGAACTGATTGCAATTTATGAAATCTTATTCTCATCAAGTGTGTCACTTTTATCAAGCTAATAAAGTAACCACCTTATCTATAAAGAGATCGCAACATTTTTTACACTTGTGGAGATGCTCCCTCCAATTTGTGCCCAGAAATAGAGGTTTGTTTGTCTCCCTTCTATACAAAGGAATGTCTCCTTTGCTTCTAGGTTTGCACAATGGCTCTTGGTGTCCAAAGTTTTTCCCATTCACAAACTGATCTAATGGAAAAGTGGAATTGAGATTCTAATGCCCAAAAAGGAAGTTGGCCTTTTTGCTTGTGACCCCATTGCCATCACATTGACAATGTCAATGCCTTCTGATGAGATGATCTTAGCTGCACAAGTCCCAGGGTGAAGAGCCTCGCCCGAGTTTCCTATTGGATTTGTAGCTTCGGGACTAACAAACTGCACGACTTCATGAACTGCATGACTTTGTTGCTATAAATGATCATTATCGATGATAAGAGTAATAGGTTTCTTTAGCTATTTGCCATCCTTAGCAACGATGATGCTAAGATTGGGTAGTTGAGAATTAACTATGTTCCTAGTGGTAAGCATTGTTTCTAAACTTCCCTTTTCATCAACCGTGATAAAGGTATGAAACTTTGACAAGAATGGCGAACATTGCAGAATTTCCGGAAAGTTGCCACATAAATCTTAGATCTGAAATCATTCTGATTACAATTCTGTTTCTGTGAATACAATATATGTTGGCATGTTTTATGATGCCAAATAGTGAGATCGTAACAATGCCATATAATGTTGTCAAACCAACACCATATTACAGATCTGTCTAGAGTAATTTCTATGCATGTATACATATTTTTAATGAACCCAAACAGATCTGAAGTTGGTTTATTTAGGACTGGTTTTATGCATTAATTTGCTACTGTTATATTGGCTTGCAAGTTTGTTTTCATGCTTGAATTTGATTATTTAGATGTTCTTATTCTTTTGTGTGATATTTTTACCCTTGAATGAGAATGTTTAGCAATGGTTATGTTGATCACATTTTTCAATTTCTCTCATCATAAGATCGTGATGGATTTATGTCTAATTTTGAAGTTAATCTTGGATGGGTTTAGGTTACTAGGTTCAAATTTTCTAGCCTCTAGAATTCATGTCATCATGGATAACTTACAAATTGTACTAATTTTATATCATTTTTCTCATGCAGATTTCACTTTGGGTTTCTAAATTGATTTGATATCTTAATAATTGTGGAATATTCAACGAAACGTCAAACAACGATTGTGGAAAGAAAGCATCAAAACAGAGGGATGTATTATCATACTTTCAGAAGCCTCAATCCAAGAATCTAGATTCTCTTCATGATTCAAACTCTTTTGAGCAACCCATCAGCGAGACAAATGTCAACTCTTCTGAGAATCTAGCTAATAGCCATATAACATATGATAGGATGGGTTCCTCTAGTGAACAAATTGGGATAAATGCAATTCAACCAGAAATTGGCAATGATAATGTTGAAGGTTCCTCTAGTGCACAAATTGGGATAAATGCAATTCAACCAGAAATTGGCAATGACAATGTTGAAGGTTTTACCTTGGAAGGCAACAAAAATGATTCATTATCATGAAAAAGGAAAAAAGGCCAATGGGAAATAGGGAGAAAATTCCAATCGGAATGGGCCTCAAAATTTCCATTTATTGAACCAATACCTCCAATAAATGAGAAAGAGGCTTCACGAGAAGTTAAATGCATTGTATGTAGTTGGAAACTTGGAAAGGTAGTAAAAATGCAAATGAAGATAGATACAATAGAGAAGCATGCAGGAAAGTTGTATGTTAAGAAAATTGAAAATGGTGAAGAGAAGTCTATTACCAAATGGAAATCTTTTGATGAATGTCGACATGTCAAATATCAAGAAGAATATAATAAATACTTAATAAGAAAGAGTAAACTCAAGGAAAGTGGAGGGACCATCACATATCTATTTGGAAAGACAATGGAGAGAAATTTGTTATCCAAGATGACACAATTAAGCACTGTATTTCACATCTTATCTAGAGGTCGTCCTATGACAGATTATTTAGATTACAAGAACTATGTATCTTTTCTTGAAGTATCGAATTTTCCATCTTCTCATTGGTCTATAATGAGTGGTTGGGAATGGGCAAAATATGTAGCTCAAGTAGAAAAAGATGATTTGAAAGAGAAGATTGCAAATGCTAGGTTTTTTTCACTATCTTTGGATGAAGTTACAGCTGTTGATAATACTTCATGGATCTGCATGAGTATTTATATGGTTAATGATCATATTAGGCATTCATATTTACTTAGGATTCATAAAATGAAGAAGAGTTCTACAGATGGAAATATTTATGAACTTGTTATTAAGACTTTGAAGGAAATTGGTGGTATGGATGATTTAATGATTGCAAAAAGGTTGGTATGTGTTGGAGTTGATGGAGCATCAATCATGCAAGGACAAAGGAATGGTCTTTGTGTCAAACTACAACTATCAGCTTCACCATTTATGATTAGTATTCATTGTATGGCTCATAGGATGAATCTTGCATTTAAAATAGTAAGTAAGTTTCCACTGGTTTCAAAAGTTGAAGAACTTGTACATGAGACTCATGCATACTTTTGTCGTAGTCCCAAGCGATTTACAGAGTTTCAACAATTTGCTGATGGTGTTACAGATGGAAAAAAGCTATTAAAAGATGTCAATACAAAATGGATCTCATTGAATGGACCAGCCCAAAGGCTATTTAGTGAATACCGATCATTGGTAGGGGTGATGTATGAAAATCACTTTAGTGTAGACAAAGCTCAAGAGCTTCTCTTTCGACTAACTAATATAGAGACATTATTAACATTGGATAGAATTCTTCCTTTGCTTCATGAAATGAATGTCCTTGTGAAAATGGCTTAGAGTCGCACAATGTATATTGCAGAGTACACAAATGCAATAAAATTGGCATGCCTTGCATTGGATAATTTGTAAACGATGACAGATTCTTTTACGGGTCAAACATTTAACGGTTGGACTACTATCATTGATATAGAAAAGAGTGAAAATTATTTGAAGTTTGATGAAAAAGGGAGACTATGTATGCAAGTGCATGGGTATATGGTTCCCTTTTATTATGTTACTAAGATGGGACAAACCACCAAAGAGTGCCATGTGTCAAGAGACCAATTCAATGATATTGTGATTTCAGTGAGACGCAACTTGATACAAATTGCACAATCACTATCATTAGAGATAAGAGAATGTTTTCCTCGAGATGGATTATTGGAAGCTATGTCTGTGGTATACCCTCATTATTGGAACTTTGAAAAAGAAATAGATCCTTTAAAAGTCGACTTTCTAGCAAAATTGAATACTTTAGTGCACCACTTTGGTAGGAATGCTAAGGTAGAAGGAGAAGAGATTGGAGGTATATTAGATTCATCAAAATTATATCAACAAGCCACTTGCTTTGATCAAACAATGTCATGTCAATATCGTGCTTTGCCAAAACCTATAGAATATGGTGCAGTAATCAAATTATGGACTATTTTAGGTGAAAGTCAATACCTACAAGAAAACATGTCAGAGTATTTCAAATTAGTCGATTTATGTCAAACCATGATTTCGGGATCAGTGGAGGATGAAAGAATGTTTAGTGCACTGTCATTCTTGAAGTCAAAGTTGAGGAACAAGCTTGATAAGAATATGGATACTTGTTTAAGATTATATGTAACAAAGTATGACATTACCAATTTCCCATTCAATAGAGCACTGGCACTCTGGCGATCATATTGTGAGAGAAGAGGAGAATACAATATAACAAATGTCTCCAATGAACTTGATATGGAACATAAGGTTTTGGAGGCTCATAATGATATTTCATCTATAGAAGCTCATGTTCAAAATGTAGAAAATGAAGAGCGACATGAGAATTGGGAATTTGATATGCCACAAGATATAATCTAAACCAATATACATTGGCAATGTATAAATAATGAATGGAATTTAATAGATCATGTGATTTTTTTTAGTTTGACTTCGATGTTCCTCTATTCTTGGAGCAAGTTGGAAAAGGAAAATTCTTGATGGGAGAAAGATTACCATACATAAATTTGAAGTTGCATTTCAGGTAAAAATAGGTTCTATAGTCTTTACTTTGTATTAAATATAGTAATATTAGAGCTACATTTCCTTGATGCAAGCTATTTTAAGTTTGATGTTTTGATAGTTAACTAATGCATTGTTTTTTTTTCTTATTTGTGACAGGAAATGAAGTTGGGACCTATCTATCCATAGATAATGTCCTAGTATTAAAGGTTAAGTAATTAATTTAACAATACTTCCGCTTAACAAGAATGGGCTCATTCAAAAGTTAAAACTCAAGTACATGGAATTGCTTGTATTTCTAGCTTTGATATCTTGGCAAATATGAATGGTTTTCTTGTTTCTTACATTTGGAGCATTTTTTCAAGTTTGTGAGTTTTCATTTATTTTGGTTAAATATATTTTTATTCCCTTGATAATTGATTGCGGTTTGAGCCCTTTGTACTAGTTTGATTCGTTTCATAAATTATTTGCTTTTTTCTTACATTTGGAGCATTTTTTCAAGTTTGGAAGTTTGCATTTATTTTGCTTATATTTTTTTATTCCCTTGATACTTGACTATGAGATCTGAATTACTAAGCGAGGAGAAAAATGGTCTATGAATTGGCTTACTAGGTTCCTATGCATCCATCATAGGAGACCTATTGGCACGAGACCAACATTTTTCTAATGTAATTGGCATAATTTTCATATGTCCACATACTGTCAATATAGTATTCACTTGAATCTCAACAGCGACAGTAAATTTTGAAAGCTAGTAGATGAAAATAGATGCCCAACAATTGAAATTAGTGAATTTCCTGCAAATATTGGTTGTATAGAAGTGATATTTGTCCAATTAAGCAACAATTTGACATATCAGGCATAGATTTGTATTTTTTCTGATGTCTTTTCCATAAATATCAGTCTTTGCATAAATTTGGCAGATTCATGGCAAATACAGTGGTTTGGCAGTGAATTAGAAGGTTTTTCAGCAAATGTTTCAGTAGACATCTCCCTATTTCAAATTTCAGTAGTTTGAGCATGTATTCTCTGTTTTTCTTCCAGTATTTGCAACTTTGCATAGGAAAGATCATATTTGTAGCTCTACATCTATATTTCAGTAGTAGATATAATGATAGACTATACCATGAATTGTACCAACAATTTCCTGGGAAATACCCTCAACTAATCTTGAAAGGTGTTTCTTTGTTTATGCCCTACACATGACGCTATACCATTGCATCCTTTATGGTACAATGCAGTATGGCATATTGTAAAAATAAAATATTAAATGAAAAGGCATAATGTAGAAAGAAAATATTGAATGAAAAGGGTGGGATTTTCCTCACTTTCTCCCGTAACAAAGAGAATATATGGGAAACAATGATTATATGGTTATAATGTTATTGCTGCTGCACATTCTAAACATGATGCACTAGATGCTATTCTGGTTTTTGTAGCAACACTTTTAGAGCTTGTTGTTGAAGTATATATTGTTGTGGCTATTGTTGCTGCAAGTTCTGTGCTTCCCATTGAGGAATATGTTGTAGATTTGTTAATGGTAATGATGTGTGATGTCCTTCTCTCCTAGTTCGGCTCATCAAAGGACTGGCCACCCTTTGATGAGGTACCTGACCTCAAGAATAAGTTAAGGACCGAAGGATCACATCATCTGGATGATCCCTTTAGTACTGTGATGACAAAACTTTCAGTAGATGTATGGAACATGTGAGGACACATACCGAGAGAGAGAGACCTTGTCACCCTATCTTGTTTGTCCTTGTGGTTATCCTGCTTATGGTACTTGACCTTATCGGGTTGGTTGTTTGTCGAGTCACCTTTGTTGTTTTGGTCTCACGATTGACCTTCTAAATGGTCATGAAATTGGGGGGCGAATCAATTTGGGTTCGGTTTTTTCAGCCTCCTTCTAGGACATTGTTTGGCAGTTGGTTGATGGAACATTTTTCTGTTTTTGATGTCAAGGTTTGAGCCCTGTAGGGCTATTTTTTTGCTATCGTTATAAGTCCTCAGGGATGCGTCTTTCTCCTCTGAGAGGTCCTCCTAATTCTGCTGCTATTTGAATATTTGTTTAGCGCTTCTAGGGTTTCCGTTCTCCATTCTTTTTGCTTCTCTTGTTAGCTGCCGCCACTTTGGTGTTGGGTCTATTCAGGTTGTCATTGAACTTTTAGGTTAGGGCCTATTGAGGCTACTGTTAACCTATAGATTTCTGGCTACTGTTATCAAAGACTATTAGAGTCTGTTGAGGTCTCACGTTGTATTATGAGCCCTGTTAGGGCCAGTATTGGTTTTGCAGCTTGACTGGTGGTTGACATTAGTTGTCTCCTAACTACGTTAGAAGGTCTGCGGGTGCTTGAAGTTTGTCCTAACACAACTATACCTATTGTTGACACTCTTCCTTGGTCTCTCTCTCTCTCTCTCATAGGTATGATGTTGCCCTTCTAGGGCTATTTATGTTTCTATATCTATTATGCCTTATTGGCAAAACTGAAAGCAGATCTGAGTACATTAGAGAAGGGCTCATCCCCAGGTAAGTACTTATAACCGTGTCATTTACTAGCATTCTTACTTTTAGTTTATTGTGGATTATTGGCACAGTGACCTATTGGTAGTGCCCTAGTTGAAATAAATGAAAATTATTTTTTAAATTTATTGGCACAGTGACCTATTGGTAGTGCCCTAGTTGAAAGAAATGCAAATTATGTTTTTAAATTCTTACAGTTGTATTGTATGATTGATTTACATTTCTGATCTACTGCATCATTGTTTAAAAGTTGTTCTTTATTTTATCAAACCCTAACTTTATAAAAATCAACATGGTATCAGAGATAGTTTTGTAGCTAACTCTATTTTGCAGCCTATCAGAATCTACAAAGTTCCTCAGGTAAGGGTTTCAACACTAACAAATTCAATTGCAGAAGATTCAAGTATGGTCAGTGGAAGAAATGCGGACTGATGTGGCTCACAACCACAGTGAACCAGATGAGATGTTTAGGTTCTTGGACAACAATATCCGAGAAGTAAGTCTAATCTATTATCTGATTCTTGGGTCTCATTTGAATTTCATCATGCCAATAAAAATTGCATGTGCTATCATGGTTGAATTGGTCTTGTTTCCATCTTATCTACCACACAACTTAAGTTTTTGTTGTTGGCAATATGGCAGATGTTTAGGTTGGCATTGATGTCAATATATAAGTCAGATAGGTTTTCATTGATGGCAACTAAGATGAGATGACAGAGCAGGAAGAAGGGTGAGGATATAGCTCAAAAGATGCACGCCAGAAATGTTAGAATAATGCACTCTAGGTTTCAAAGAATGCATGCTAATACTGTGAAGAAGCATTTTATGACACTCATTTTCACACACACTTAGGTTCTATTCATGTATGTTACATGTGACAACTACTTAAATATATATGAACAAGAAGAGTTAGAAAATCCATTGACACTTAGGTTCTTATCTCTTATTTAAATATTTTACTCATGGCTTATTCGATATTCCAAATATTTTGGTAATTTGTGTGTGAGCGAACTTTTTGTTCGGCTCATAGAGCATTTAAGTGAAGTTCAGAAAGAATTAGATAATAATATTTTCATGATGTAAACATAAATTAGAGTCTGAATTTTTGCTTAAAGTTATTTGTAAGTTAAAAAATTGTGTTATGGGTGGTCTTCAAGAATTGTAGAGGCATAATATGTTGGTCTTGTATGGTTACCTAGGGTATTTGTGTCTTAAAGATGCCTCTAATTTCTATTGTTATGAATTGAAAAAGAGTCAAAAGGTCAGAGTCAAGTTCAGTTTCAATTTTTGCAAATTGTTTTTTTATTGCAACATGTGGAGTTTTGGGATTCTTAGCATCCTATGAGATAATACCATCCTTGAGTAGGAGCCACTGTCAGCACTTGTACTTGCACCTCATATCAGTAGCAAGTGGTATCCTTTATCCAACAGTTTCCAACCTTTTAGAAGTCCATATCATCTTGGACAAGGGTGCTTGTAATGTTGGCATCGTTGAACACGTCCTGAGGATGATCACTACTTGCTGTTTGCAGCCTTTCATATATTCAGATTGTTTCCATTGCTGTGTTTGACTCTTGAGACCTATTACCTTTTCTAAGAGATACTAGTGCTGGAAATTGTATGTGGCAAGGTAGCATATTCCTTAACATAAGTCCTATATTCATTTGAATTCTGGAGAACTTATCAGTAGAGTTTTCTTACGCTTCAAGATCAGTGAAATATAATTTGAATACTATTGGTGGCTTGGTCACAAGTCAACTCTCCCATGACTGATTTTTATCATCTAGTTGACATTTGATGAAAGATAATCATACCAGCAGATGCAGGGCACTGTCCTTAGGTTGAATTCCATGAGGATCTACAGTCAAGGCGTTGATTTCAATAGTTTATCTTCTGCATGAGGTAGTGCCTTTTCCAAATTTGGTGCCCCTTTGTTGGAAGCTGCCAAATATTAAGTGAGGGTGCTGTGATGGGTCTGATTTTAACACATATTCATCAAGCTTTGAGTATTTGTCATGAGAATTGAAGCACTACTGTTATGCCCACTTTTGAGGAGGATTCAACATGCATAATAGACACACTGTTTTGGGATTTCTTTCTTTGATTCATGCATGCACAGTTTCCCATGCTAAGTCAACATGCAACCAACACTAGGGCATGCAACCTTGGGGTTATTTTTAGAATTTTTCTTTGAGTTATTTTCAGCAGGAGGGTGCATGAAAGATTTTGAGTGGTAATCTTGTGCTATTTTGAGCCAGTGGGGTGCTATCTTCAACAAATTTAGGAGTGGGTGCTTTTTCTATTTTAGAAGAGAAAACTTCTTATGTTTAGAAAAACATTGTGCCTTTTTTCAAAAAAGTACACTCTTGCTATTATTGGATACAGATTGATAATTTTAGAAAAGCAAAGTGTCGATGGTTTAGGAAAAGCAAGCCATCTGGTTTTATAAAAGCATATCAATTTTGGAGAAAAGCTAATGAAAGCTAAACTTGGAGCAAATCTACAAGGATAAAAAGGACAACAAGGAAGTTGTTCAAGCTATCAACACTATCCTATAGCTTCTTCAAGATTTCTCTTCTTCTGCTCTAAATTTTGAGTCTATAGGGATTCTATTTAGCTTTTTCATAAGTCATCAAGGTCTTGAGTAGTGACACTTGTTAAGTGCCCTCCGGTTCCTTCAAACATGCTTGATCCAAAGTTGTATCAAAACTATGTACTTTGACATCTCTGATTATTGGAAGAAAGTTTATATGGTTTACAAGATTCTTCAGTAGTTTGAAGCAAGAGAGGGATTGTGCCGATGAATGGGGCATCTTCTTGGGACTGATTTCCAAAGGGACCATTCTAAGTGATAACAAGAGCCATTACAATCACTGTGCATTATCACTTCTAGGTCAAGGTATAATTATGTTTCTATCGGTTTCTAATTTATGCAATGACATGGGTGTTTTGTTTGGAATTTTTAGCAAATGCGCCAACAAGCCAATGAAACTGGAGATTCTCCTGTCATATGATCCCAAAGATATAGAGACTGCCATATTTTCACCCTTGTCACTTCTAGAATATACGATGGTGTCATCAATTCTTTGTCTTGCAAATCACCTGCTACGGTTTCAACATTGACAACAACCATGGTTTCAAGGCCATCTGAATCAATTGAAGTTGTCAGATCTTTATATAGAGTCAATTATAATAACATAAATAAATTATATTTTGATCATAATGATAGCATTGAATTTATTCTTTAAGAACATTTTTGGTTTCTTTTCTATTTAGAACAAATCCAATGTTCAAGTAGAGGATTGTTAATTCAATTATTGGTATATTTCTTGTAATTTTTTATTATTTTGGAAAGCTTGTGGCATTTTTTAGAGTAATAGGGAATTGTTATTTATTGAATCCACGTTCTAGTCCAAATGTAAATGGCCTTTAACATGCCCATCATTTTGTTCAGGGTAATCATGATTCTTACCATCACCATCTACATAGTCCAATTATGTGGTTACTTACATTCATGTATGCACATGGTGTGCATGTATAGCCTCAACCACAATCACAGTCATGGCCACATGGTTTTCTAGCTATTCACAACCACATGGTTTTCTAGCTAGTCATACTCATCTAAATAATGTGGTGTTACCTTCACAACATCACCATGTTGGTTCAACACTAGTTACCAATCTCTCACATCTAGACAGACAGCCTGGATATGACAGAAACTCCAAAAACATATGTTTTCTCCCATCTCACTTGGATTTGTAGGATTATGTGGTACACATGGAATGCATTTGTTGCAATTTGTAACTAACTCTCTTCTGTGAACAGTTTCTGGCAATAGTCATTTTGTTCATTAACTGTTTTCTAAATCCTTTAAGCACAACTTAGGGTCTGAATTTGATTGTTATAATTAAAATTTCAATGCTCATGTACAGTTATGTTAACATGGATGCAGATGAGTAAGAAGGTTATTTCTATCTGTAGAAATAAGTGCTGAAAAGTTTGATAGGCTTTCAGGTATACAATACAACTGTTAGAAAATGAACTCCTGCTTTTGCTGCAAGTGATGCGAAAAAACCTTTTAAAGTTGGTCCATGTAAGAGAGTTTTCTCCAGAGGCACAATTTCAAGATCCTTGCCTATCATTCACTCTTCCTAATGTGATTTGCAGGTAAAGAAACAAAACATGTTGAAGACTTGATTTATTTATTTTTTAAGCAAAGTGTATTTATAGTATGGAAGGGAACGTTTCTTTTGACAAGATGTTTCCTATTATCATTGTGTGACAAACCTGACCTTTAATCAGGGACTATACAATGCACTATAGTTGGCTTAGAACACTAGAAGGATCTGTTTGGCTAAGAAACAATGGGTTGAGGTATCTAGTCCACAAAAGTCACCCAGGACTTGCATCTGGCTCAAAGTGGATGCTAGCTCATGATGTAACCTCCATGTAACAAGAGATGTCCATTTAGCAACCCAATAGGATTCTTCAAGGTATGTGCCCCAACTAGAATGTGCAACTAATCTCACAAAAAGGTGGCTACTCCACCAACATGTACCCACTATGCAACCAAACATAGCTTCAAAGGGAAATGCCCTTCTCAACATGATATGAAGACCAAGAAAATGAGGGTTTGATGATCCCCCAAACTTCCCCTTAACTCCAACAATCCATCTCAAGAATGATGAAAGAAATTTCGTTAGGGCAATGCTACAATGTGAGAGTGTCCACATGGCAATGTGAGGCTGTATGAGGACTGAGAGGTGCCCAGAATTGCAGTTCACTTTTAAAAAACACCAAATTCATATAAGAAGTTCCCATGCTGCATCATAATTGCAAAATTATATCGCTTATGAAAGCATAATTGATTGTATTAGTAAGCCATGCAAAAGGTTAACAACTCATTAAATCATTGGAAAGCTCTATTAGCTGAATATCTGGTCATTGGTAAGCATTTGGCGTGGTGGATTGGACATGGTAATAAGGTTTGAGTAGGAGTGATGCAATTCTTGGATGTAGCTGCCACATTTTTCTCACTCCAGAAATAATAGAACATTTACAAGCTCGTGGGTTTTGTAAGCTAAATAAGATTGGGAAGGCCAAAAATACTACAATCTAGAGCCATGGGTGGATCTCTACAGAAGAATTAAATCTATATGGAAACCAAGTTCTTGTCTGGAACCAATATATTGAAGATTTGTGTAGAGCACATCGGACATAATGATTGTCCCAATGAGCTGGCATGGACATGGAAAGGTGACAACATTGTATATGAAGCCTCTAAAGGCTATGAAGCATTGTAGGATCCGAATGGGATCTCTTTCTACTATTAGTGGGAAAATATTTGGGAAGTGTGTGCCCCTCCCAAAAGCACATGTTTTATTTCACTGATCCTTCATAACAGACTCCCAATGTGGGATAGACTACAAAAGAATCACCTAGAGGGCCCTAGTAGATGCATTCTATGTCAATCCAATATTGAGTATTGTGCACATCTCTTTGAGGAATGTCAATTTACAAAACAAGTATGGAAAGAAATTGAGGCTATGATTAACATTCCTAATCTATGGTTGAAAGGAAGTTTCCTAAATAATGTTATTGAATGGTTACATATGCATAAACTCAAACAATATAAGGAAGTCCCTTTCCTAATTCTATGGAGGTTTTGGACTGCCCAAAACAAGGGTATCTTTGAGGGGAAGTATATGCCCAGTTTCCAGGTCACCTCAAGCTCTAGACTTACTTCATGTTTTCCAAATTGTTTCCAGGCCTCCTAAAAGGGAAAATATTACTCCTCCTTAGATAGATTATTCTTCTACGTTGGGTTTCTTTGATGGTTCTAACCAAGAACACAAGAGAAAGTGCAGGGTGAGTAAGGTTGTTATTGTTCAGGGACATTTTAAACAAAGAATAGCTAGGTAAAATAGTGTTATAGAATGTGTTTCCATGAAATCTATCGAAGAGCCAAGAAAATATACTAATCTAGAACCTATTTCCATGAAAGCTACTGAAGAATTAGGAAGGATACTACTAGAATGATCACTCCCTTGCCAATTAGACACTACAGTTGTATTTGTTCCTATCCCAATTGTGTCATTACCATAGTTTTCCCAATGAAAGCCATCTTTCCAAAGAGTTGCAGAACTTCCTTCACTAGTATCACAAGTTTCTTGTTCACTCACAAATTCATGGTTCTCAGTCATCATTAATACTCATGCTTTTGTGTTCTTGTCTGCCCCTACATTCACTCCTACAGTTTCAATGCTATTGTCACTCTTGGCTTCGACTGGCTTTCAACAGTTGACTTATTTGCAACACTTCCAACTCTTTTGAAACCCTCCTCTGGAAAAGAAAGTGCATAAGTTTTATCAATTGCTTAACTTTCAAACTACTATAGTAATGGAATTACAGAAAATGATGACTAATAATCGTTTTTCATTTTTTGGTTAAAGAACAAGCCTTACCTTGATTTAAATTTGCATGATTTCTTCTTGTGGTTGTTGAGAATCTAGTATTTTTGTTATCAACAACTAATATTTTTGGGACCCATCCACAAATGTCAAAAAAAAGCACTGCTTTGTCTGTTGACTGTAAGCAAATCTACGAATTTAAAGCAGGGTAAGCAAAGCCATGAGTTTTTATAAGATGCAGAGTAAGCAACTTATAAGATGGTGTTTTTATAAGATGGTATTTTTATAAGATGAAAAGTAAGCAAAGCCATGAGTTGGCCCAGGAGCTTCAATAGATGCCTGTTGTGGTAGTATAGTGGCCTTGATAATTGCTCTTGAGCTATAACCTTTACATTCTTACTAGAACTAAGCATGTCTCCTTCCTGCATCATTTGATTGACTAAACATAACTTTGATGGTGTTGTGTCAGTGAAAGAGCATATCTACTCTAAACACTCATGACATCAACTCTTTTACTAGATAACAACTACAGGTGGCTAACTTGAGTGTTGGTTATATTAGATGATACAAAATAGCTAAACAATCATGTGTTTAATGAGGCAGTACAGATATAACCAGAAATAAATCAACAAAGATGAGGATAGGATAATTTTATTAATGTCCAACAAATGATCAATAAAGTAGGGCAATGGGACTAAAAGAGTATGTCTAGTGTAGGTACAAACTATAAAGTGAGTGTGAGAACAACTCCTAGATTGAAACTGGAAGTGAAAAGATAAAGGACTAAGTGTCAAGCTAAAGGCTAGCTAAGAAAAGATATAAAATAAGGTGCTAGTAAATGAAAGTTGATATGAACTGATGAGTCTCAATGCTTAATAGAAGAGAGGATGTCAAGGCTTACTAGTAGTGGAGATGGCTTCTAAGGATGCTACAGCTTTTTTGTGATCTTTCTCATAGCTTGACTGTTGAGTATGCATTTAACTCAAATTATTTCTGAGATAATCATATTTTGCATCATGTTATTGCTTTTTAAAGGTCATCCTAATTTTATCAATATTGATTATAAAATGCTACTGTCATTGCTATGTTTTTCAGGATGAAATTATAACCAACCAAATTTCCATCCTTTAGCTGACACTGAAGAATATCCTTGCCCTAAGTTTTTTGAATTAGAACTATTCGTAGTTCTGTATAATTAAGCTTTGAAAATTAGCATCCAATTTTACTTTTATATATGTGCAAATATATTGAAAATGAGATAATATTATTGCATACATGAAGGATCACCACAGTAGAAAGAGCTTTAGCTACTTATCTTTTCAGCATATTTGCATGGATCAATTATGTTACAACCATGCCTCTAAAGAACTGACAACTTTATTATCTAGAGGAGCTTCTTACATGATCTATTGCAATGCTGAAATCCTTGTTATGCTTATGTTCTTTTAATCTTGTAACCATGATTTGTTTTATGTATGTTTTGACGACTCTGCTTATTTTATTACAGGTCATGCATTCCATTGTGCCTCTGCTTGTACATCCTTTGCAAATCAAATTTCTTACATTGCTTCCTGGCATCTTTGGTTGTGTACGCCATTGCCATGTTGCTATCAGATTAGCAGCCTCAAGATGCATTACAAGTATGGAAAAAACATTAACAGTGCATGTTATTGCAGAAGTAATGGAAAAGGCCATTCCTATGTTGAGGGATTCATCATCTATTCAGGCAAGGAAAGGTGCAGGCATGCTTGTTACTTCATTGGTTGAGGAATTAGGAGTAAAGCAGGTGGCATATGATATAACATGTAGCTTTGCTGCTCTAGTTCCATCTCTTCCACTCGCGAGGGGTGTTCCTCCACCTACTGGACTCGGTGAGAATCTATCATCAAGAACTATCGAAGATGCTCACTTTTTGGAGCAAATTCTTGATAACTCCCAAGTTGATGACTATAAACTTGCTCTAGAATTGAAAGTGACTCTAAGAAGGTAAATAATAATTGTGCACCTTGTCCAAATAACTTTGAATTCTAAAATTTGGGATATGGGTAGGATTCTAAATTTACCATGAAGTCCTTTGGAGGAGATGATTATGCATTTTCAAATTGCTTGTGTTCTAGTTTGAAAATTAAATAGTAATCGACATATTACCTACATCATACGTGTTTAATCTTGGCACTTCATCTCTTTCATTCTTTCAACATATGTAATCTTAGAGAATCATGATATTTTGTAATACCCTTGTCAGTGGTGGTAGTGGTTGAGTCTCAGTGAGAAGTGCATGGGGCATTTTTCTCCTCACTGCGTGAATTTAGAAGTGCTTGGGGTTGTTATTGATCACTGTATGAATGCTTTTATAGTGTTGGGACGTTTTAAAACAATGATGAGCAAAGTTATCACTTGCCGAGGAAAATTTGTGTGGATTGAGGCATTTTTGTGATTGCCTGGGTGATTATATCATTGTCGGTTGTTTTTCTCCCTTGCCTAGGGAAACTATTGAAGTGCGTAGGGCATCTTTATCATCATTGGATGAATTTTGAAGTGTTTGGGAAAAGTAATAAAATGCCTGGGAAATCATGGAAGTGGATGGGGGCGTTTTTACTTTGTGGTCATTAGTTGGACATTAATATAATTGTCTTATCTATCATCATTGGGTCAATTTAGAAGTGCATGGGGTAAGTATTGAAGTGCCTCGAGGGAATTTTGAAGTGCTTGGGGAAAATATTGAAGTGCATGGGGTGTTTTTCTCATCACCGAGTAGATTTAAAAGTGAATGGTGCATTTTTCTCATCAGTGGGTGAATTTAGAAGTGGATGGGGGTGTTTTTATCTTCGGTGTGAGAACTTTGAAGTGCTTGGGGCAAATATTGAAGTGTCTGGGAGTTTTTATCATCGTTGGAAGAATTTTGAAGTGGTCAAGGCAAGTATTGAAGTGCATGGGGCGTTTCTATCATCATTGGGTCAATTTAGAAGTGCACGTGGCAAGTATTGAAGTGACTTGGGGGATTGGGGGGATTTTGAAGTGTTTTGGGGAAATATTGAAGTGCATAGGGAGTTTTTATCATCCTTGGGAGAATTTAGAAGTGCCTAGGAAAATATTGAAGTTCTTAGGGAAATTTTATCAACTTTCATAAAATTTTGATGTGCCTGGGGTAGGTATTGAAGTGCTTGGGGCGTTTTTCTCATCATTGGGTGAATTTATAAGTGCATGGGTTGTTTTTATCCTCACTGCATGAATTTAGAAGTGCTTGGGGTTGTTATTGATCAATGTATGAATGCTTTTATAGTGTTGGGACGTTTTAAAACAGTGATGGGCAAAGTTATCACTTGTTGGGGAAAATTTGTGTGGATCGGGGCATTTTGTGATTGCTTAGGTGATTATATCATTATCGGGTGTTTTTCTCCCTTGCCTAGGGAAACTATTGAAGTTCATAGGGCATCTTTATCATTATTGGATGAATTTTCAAGTGTCTGGGGAAAGTAATGAAGTGCCTGGGAAAACATTGAAGTGGATGGGGGCATTTTTATCTTTGATGGGAGAATTTTGAAGTGTATGGGGAAAATATTGAAGTGTCTAGGTGTTTTTATCATTGTTAGGAGAATTTCGAAGTGGCTGAGGCAAGTATTGAAGTGCATGGTGTGTTTCTATCATCATTGCGTCAATTTAGAAGTGCATGGGGTAAGTATTGAAGTGCCTCGAGGGAATGTTGAAGTGCTTGGGGAAAATATTGAAGTGCATGGGGAGTTTTTATCATCCTTGGGAGAATTTAGAAGTGCCTCGGAAAATATTTAAGTGCTTAGGGCATTTTTATCATCTTTGGGAGAATTTTGAATTCATGACCCCACATGTCCATTGCACCATTAAGGGACGAGATAACAATAGATACCCTACTTGACCTGAATCTAGTTAGTGCAGTCGTGTTTCGTCAACACCTTCTAGTTGTGAGTGATCAAATACTGCTTGTGAAATGTATAAATAAATCCATCATTTCCTCATTCATACACTTTTTCATTTGAGATTCTAGGAGTCGAGAGAGTCCAGAGTTGAGCTACGGTGTATGTTCTTTTGTTGCACAACCTTAGTAATCTACAAAATCAAAAGCTTGAGTCTTATTGGCAAAAGATTCACCAAATTTTTACTATATTTTATAAATCAGTGAAAGATTCGCCAAGTTTTTACAATTTTTTATAATTAAGTGAAATATTCGCCAATATTTTACAATATCTTATAATTTAGTGAAAGATTCGCCAAGATTTTACAGCATTATATAATGAAATGAAAGATTCACCCAAAAATTATATATACATATTATATTATTGATAAAATTGCCTTCAAGTTTTCCTATACATCAGGGAGATTCGCCCATTTTTTATACATATAAATTTTGGGGGGGTTCTTAAAATTATCCCTGATTTCAAGAATGTCTCTTTGTCTCATAGGTTGGAATTCTTGATGGAGAGAACCAAATATTGTTCATGTCCTAGAGAGATGCCTAATAGTGGAGTAGTGGAGAAGGTGTTAGGACCATCGAAGAAGGTTTCTTGTTACCTATGCGATTAGAACCATTTTGTTATATTTTTCCCTTAGAAAGTTGGAACTAATGGAGAGAAACCAAGAATAGAGAAGTCCATGGTGAAAGATAGAGGTTTAGAACACTTGGAAGGTATAATTGGGCGATGCTGATAAGAAAGAAACTGAGCCTAAACCAGTTGAAGAGGATGGAAAAAAATTTATTGCTTGTTGGGTGTGTGAAGGAAATCATTATGTTAGCAAGTTTCCTTTGAGGAAGAATAAATTTAATAGGGTAAAACACATGCTAGATTCTGGACAAGACCCTGATAGTGTTGGTGGTGGCGGCTTTAGAATCCACCTTCTAACGTTCTCTTATTATTAATGTCCTTAAGTGGCCCACTTCCTATAAACATGCAGTGGATCTTTGGGCTCTTGTGAAGGATCCCATTTAGGGGCAGTAGGGGAGGTGGTCTATTGTTTAAGAAGAAGATGATAGGTAGAAAAGGCACTAGTTCCTTGAATACTTGTTGAGTTGTAGAAGGAAGCTTGATAACATGAAGGAGAAGGCATAAACCTTTCCTTCACACAGTTATGATGAAGATAATTAAAGATGGACATTGGTTTGTAGAAGAGCAGGTTGGTATAGTTTTGGATGGGCGGATGAGATAGCAAGGAAGTTGACCAAGATAAAGTGTGAATTCGACTTGGTAATGGATTGAAGGCTACTAAGATAACAATGTAGACATACCAAGAGGTATGGAATTCATTAGTTAAATCATCACACATTGTAGACTTTAGATAATAAGTTAGAGTAACTAAGGGTAATGATTGCAATGGAAATATTCCCAACCCTTCTTATTGACAGATCACTTGGGTGAAAGAGCCTAAAGGCACCATCGAAAAGGGTGTATATTTTAGTGGAAGAAGAAAAGAGTTGGTTCATTACAAGTGACTTGACAGTTTTAAGGTGAAGGTGATGACCTTTCCTTGGTCTGGCGAACTTCTGTAGATAGGCCAAATTGCAAAGGGAAGATATTGGTCGCATATAGAAGTATAGATAGGAAGTTGGCTTGGGAGAACCTAAATTGCAACAAGTACTAGAGTTTGGTGTATGGAAACATGGAAGAGTAGTCAAGTACCGACGTAAAAGTAGGATAAGCAAGTACAATGTTTAGATAGTGATCAAGATTCTTGAAATGAATTTGGGTGTTGAGAATCAATGCCTTAAATATGTTTTTGCAAAGGTAATGAGCTTGCCTTGGTTCAACATAGTTATCGATGTATAAAAGGCAGTGGTGGTGAAACATGGTGGAAAATTTCAAGAAAGGTAGACATTCTTGGAGGTGTTGTTGATGATGAAAACTATTCTATGTGGGGGAGGATGTCATGCACTTGGAAAGAATCCAACCTTGGGTGCCCCTCACATCCACCTACAAGCCCATTGATTGATGGTATGATTGGAGTTGGGATGGAAGCTTGGGTACACTAACTACAAACAAGAACATAACTTGATTGGGAAGCATAAACATGGGTGGGAAATCACCCTTTCTTAGATAAGGTGAGGCGTGCACATTCCCAACCGATAAAACCCAACATGAAACAAGAGGGTCGAGTAGCTCAAGAAAGAATCCCATCGTATGCAACTCGGGAAAGAATTCCATCACATCAACATATGGACCACGACTTGGGAAACATTCTTGGATGAGGTTGGACAATGGATAGGCCAAATTGGAATCCCATGAAGGGAGGTTTGTGAACCACCAATGAGACACCTCAAAAAGGAAGCTTGGAAAGGGGAATTGCGATCAACAACTCAGGTAACAAGCTTGATAGACAAGTCAAACATAAGAGAAGGATGTGCTTGGACAAAGGGTATTTCCCTTCCCCTTCCTTGCCTATATATAGTGGATATATTGCATTGAAGCAAGGAAGAGAAACAAAAACACAATGTTGCACTACAAATTGACTTTGAAGCATAGGTTGAGGAGAAGGGAGATCAAGGTGTTGTGCAAAATTTAATGCAATAGAACATATGAAAGTTGCTGACTTATGATAGAGACAAGGATAGGTGTCGTAAGAGGTGGATTTGCAGTTGCGATAGGGGAAGGGGTGAGACAATCTGCAAACTTCGGTTTGGTCCTCTTGTAAACCTTATACTTGAGCAGCTTCCGTTGAGGACGCACTATAGGAGGGTTTCCAGTCGATGACATACTCCTCAAGGTATAACCAAGATCTCTATTTAATAAAGTTTTGGGAACACCCCATTAAGGTGTTTCCAACATATACCTATGTTGTTCTTTTGTATTGTCGCCTTTGCGTTCATTTGTGTAAAGTGTGGTTATACTTATATGAATGGGAAGTAAGGAACTAGGACATACACACAAGGTTAAAGGAGAAGGTTTCTTAGGGTAACTTTGTCATTACTGTGGACTTCTAGTCCTATGACACTCCATCTCTTTATGTATTCAAGTTGGAATTCTAGGTTCGTGAATGGATAAGATTCCATGCACAATTAAATGGTGGAGTCAATGTAAAAAAAAACAAATATTATCCAGAATGATAATAATTCACATATAATTGTAAATAAAAACAAAATTATATACACATACCGAATGTCTCATGACTAAGAGCTAAAGACATTAGCTAGGTAGGGTGACAGGTCAAAAGTGTCTAAATCCTTAGAAACCATGTTGAGACAACTTGGGTTGTGGAGTTTGTCCAAATAAATCTACATAAAAAAAATTACAAATTAGATAGATAGACCTTATACTGTGTCATCAATCAATCAATTCAGATTATAAATTGAAAAAACAAACATGCAATGCTTATGTTACTAGTTTTATGTTTTGTTTTCAACTATAAATGAGGACATCTTCACTTATTAGCACAAACTAAAAACCTAAAATTGAAGAATTAACACTACTAGAACTTAAAAAATAAAATTGAAGGATAAACACTACTAGTTGATTACTCATTACAAGAAAAATGATTTTTTTTCTTAAAATCTGTAGTAAGAAACAAAAATGTCATATAAAAAATTTTGGTAACACGAATAGAAGGAGAATGTTACCATCAACCCTCTAAAAATCAATGGAACAACGTTAGACCTATTTAATAAGAAGTTCAAACTTGTTTTATATATAGGAGCAGGAATGTTGTAGGGGATCTCTGCTCTCAGCAATTCTCTTGAATTAGATGAACACAGTCTGATCTTCAAACAATGTCTTCCCTCAGCAGTCGTAATCATGGAGGCTTCTATGTGCACTCCATGTTGTTTGCTGTTTGCATATTCTTTACATTTTTTCGCTACAAGTCAATGCTACAAAAGCAGAGCGAGGAGAATCGTTCATTCAATTGTCATCAAGAATAGAAAAAAGTGATGATAATTCAAGTAGGTTGAGCCAGACATGCTCTAATGCTGACATTTCAATAAATCAGACCAATGTTGGAAGGTGGCACTATGCCGTCGCTGAATTGTCAACTAGTATTCCTATATTTTATGCCAAAATTCTCAATCAATGTAGTTTTGGATGTGCAATATCAAACATCCATGTCAACTATGGCGAATTCGTGTCAACATTAGAAATAAACCGTAAATTGCTCAGAAGATTATCCATCGACGATTGTTTGGTCAATGATGGCCAGGAGTTAGATTCTAGAAAAGTTGTCTCCTTCCGCTACATGTAGGATAAAAGACAACCAAAACGCCCCACTTTGACGGTGATTTTATGATAAAAATTGGTTAAAATTCTTGGCCGCAATTGCTATTTTCGCAATTTTGTAATTTCAGCCATTGTCTATTTTAGACTAATTATCCAATTTTAAAACTACCGAAATTGTTGAAATTGCGGTCTAAACACTCCAAATTAGCACACATATTTCATTAAATTTCTAATTAAATAGTGGATCTAGAATTCAAAAATAACTAAAAACCTCAATTCTACTTATATTCTTGTAATAAAATATTTCCAATTTTAATGAAATATGTGTTAATTGGATTTTGGAAAGAATTGCTTTGCTAGATTGCGACAGGCCGGGGACATTTTAATTAGTCCTTATACAACTCCCTTCCGCTATGAGTGGAAAATCAAGGGAAAAGCACACCGTGCAGTCAAAAGATTGAACTGCGCAGTAAAAAGATTGAACTGCACAGTAAATAAATAATTTTCTTTTCTTTGCTTTAGGACTTCGTTTCTCCTAGAAAATACTTCGTTCTAAATTTTTCTTCCCTTTTTGTTGAACACTTTTCTTCACAAATTAACTATGCGGAAATTAACTGCACATTTTAAACTTTTTACTGCACGGAGATTAACTGCGCATTTCAACTTTCTACTGCGCAGTTGAACTTCGCATAAATGCCCAGTTCTTTAACTTCACGAACTGGACTTCGCAAACTTCTCAATTACTTCGCAAATCCTTTTTACTGTGCATTTACTCTTAACTTCATAGAACTCTTAAACAAACTTTATATCGAAATATTTCTTGTTAGGACATCATAACCAAAACATTTACAATGGAACTTATGCACAATTACTCCTTGTAAAATAGAAATTTCACTACAGTGAACTATTTGGAAATCTTGAGAATGAAACATAAAACTATATACTTATATATTTTACTATAGTAAACTATGCAACTTGCCATAATACATGGAGATGATTTTTCACTTGATCTCTTACTTTCACAGAGCTTGGGCTCTTCATACACTTCATGGGAAGAACTTCTCCTACTTTCACTCTTCTTACACATCTCTTTCTGATCTTCAATTATATTCTTCTATATATAGGAATTGCTAACCACCGACTTAAGATCACTTTACCTCGAAGCTATAGGGTTTCATTAAAGACTGTAATAAATTTCTACCTAAGAATTCTTGATATGTTGAATACTAATGCGGTTACATAAATACTAACTTGACGTGCGTCGGATTGGATGCAAACTGACTGACTGTCTGACACTGCAGGCTGACTGACTTACTAACAGAGCCGATGTAGTTAGATACATGAACAGATCATCAATACATATTTTAGAAAAATAAAATTTTACAAAATATTTCAGAGCTGAAACATGCTCTGTGTATGATGAAGTTCACCGCGCAGAACTTGTCACTCCCAAACAATTTTGCAGATATTGGAATGGTTTCTTTGGCAATGGTTTGGAAAAGATTTCTGCTACCTGATCTTCAGACCTAAAAAATTCTAAACATATTTCCTTGTTGTTTATCAATTCTCCTATAAAATGATACCTTGTGTCGATGTGCTTGGTTCTCTTGTGGAACACATGATTCTTTGACAGTACGATGGCTGAATTATTGTCGCAGTAAATGACTGTGAGTTCTTTTTGGTTCTGCGATAGATCACTTAACATCCTCTGCATCTAAACGGCTTGACATGCAGCGCTTGTAACTGCAAAATACTCTGCTTTTGCTGAAGAAAGAGTTACTATGGGTTGTTTCTTTGAATCCCATGATACAACACTTGTTCCTAAATTAAATGTATTCCTAGATGTACTTTTCTGTCATCTATGTTGCCTCCATTGTCACTATCAGTGTATCCAATGAGTTTGAAATTTTATGAGGTTGAATACAAAATACCAAAGTCTTTTGTTCCACTTACATACCTCATAATTCTTTTACATGCTTACCAATGAGATTCTTTCGGTGATTCCATGAATCTTGAGATTAAACTAACTCCATACATGATGTCTGGCCTTGTTGCTGTAAGAGACATAAGGCTGTCGACAAGCCTTTTAAATAGTGTAGGATCTACATTGGATCCATCATCATCCTTGCTCAATTTCAAACCTGTTATCACTAGTGTTGGAGCTATCTTACAATTTAACATCTTAAATCTGTTCAAGACATCACTTGCGTACTTTGACTGAGATATAAATATACCATTTTCAGTCTGTTGGACTTCAATGCCCAGGAAATACTTCATAAGCCCCAAATTAGTCATTTCGAATTCACTTTCCATGACTGATCTAAATTCTTCTATGCCAAAATCACCAGTAAATATTAAATCATCTACATATAGGCATAAAATATTTTATTACCTTGCTTGTTGATTTTTGTGTATAACATTGGCTCACATTCACTTCTGTAAAATCCATTATGAATGAGGTATGAGTCAGTGTGACTGTGCCAAGCTCTAGGAGCTTGCTTCAAACCATAAAGTGCCTTCTTCAACTTGTATGCTTTGTGTATTTATCATGGAGATTCGTATCCTTGTGGCTGCTCCACATATACTTCTTCCTCCAAATAACCATTTAAAAATGCAGACTTAACATCCATTTGGTAAAAAAGCCATGTCTTATGAGCTGCGATGGCCAAAACTGTTATGATAGTGTCCATTTGAGCTACAGGTGCAAAAGTTTCATTGAGGTCTATGCCAAGCTATTATATGAATCCTCTTGCTACCAATCTTGCCTTATGCTTCTGCACATTTCCATCAACATCTTGCTTGGTCTTATAAATCCATTTGACACTTATCACATCCTTATCCTTAGGAACATCAACTAATTCCCATGTTTGATTCTTCTAAATGCATTCTATTTATTCATCCATGGCTTGTGCCCAAACTTTATCTTCAATAGCTTCTTCAAATGTTAGCGGATCATTAAATTGAGAAAATAATGCAAAAATTGAGAATGAACTAGGTGTACCAGTCTCATATATCTCACGCAGATTTCTTGTCCTTGTTGGAGTTGCTGGTGTCGAACTACGTGAACTGCTTGATGGAGTTTGTTGCACACTTGGTGTGCTTGTCGGAGTAGCTTGAACTGCGACTTGTATCAGGGTTACTTGTGCTGAAACATGTTGCGTAGTCCTAGGAGTAGACGGAGATGCGCAGTTCTGATTCACATGTAGAGTCTCAACCATATCTTTTGCGATGTCATCATGTTCAACATGTGACATGATTTTAACATTCTTCTCCATAGTTCCATCCCATGCTTCATTTTATACAAACTGAACATCTCGACTGATAATAGATTTTCTTGCAACAAGATCATACAACTTGTATGCTTTTGTGTCTTCACAATACCCAATAAAAATGCATTTATGTCCTTTATTATCTAATTTCCTTCTTAGCTCATCTGGAACATGTGCATATGCTACACAACCAGAAACATTTAAATGTGAAACACTATGTTCGATACATGTCCAAGCTTCCTGTGGAACTTTGTTCTTCACACCCTTCGTCAGACATCGATTCATGAAGTATACAGCAGTTGCCACTGCCTCAACCCAGTATTCATTTGACAGATGCATGGTTTCCAACACACTGCACACCATCTACATAATGGTTATATTCTTCCTTTCTATGATACCATTCTGTTGTGGTGTATACCGCGCAGTAAATTGCTTTTGTATGCAATGATTTTTACAAAAATTTAAGAAATCATTTGAAACATACTCACCACCTCTATCTATTCTTAATATCTTGATGCTGTAACCACTATGCTTCTCCACAAGTGCCTTAAACTGCTAAAAAAAACCAAATGCATTAGATTTGTGTTTTACAAAATATGTCAAGGTTTTTCTTGTGAAATCATCAATAAATGTGAGTAGATAAGTGCATCCTCTTGTGGATGGTGTTTGCATTGGTCCACAAATATCAGAGTGCACAATTTCAAGTGGTGTACGAGCTCTGTATGACTTTTCGACTAGAAAAATCTCTCTATGTTGTATTCCAAAAATAAAGCTTTCACAATTTCTTTCTGGCTTTTCAATCAATGGCAATCCTTTCACCACGTCCTTCATGTGCAATAGCTGAACAACCCTATAATGCCCACCTCGGTACCTTAACTGTTTAGAATAATGAGGTACTAGTTTTGAGATGAACCGACTAAGTAAAACATGAACCATTTGAATTTACTTTGAAAATGTTTGAACGACAGTCATAGAAACTATTACTTTACTTAAGAAATGAATACTCCACTGACGGAGATATTATGATGGATGATGAAATATTGAATATTGGAATTACTTGAAATGAAAAACAATGATTTGTTTATACTCGACTGACTGAGAAAATGAAAATGATGAATGTTGAAATGTTTATTAGTACAGCGCTACTAATATGCGTTTGAGTGTGTGCAGTGGCAGGTAAGACGATTTACCGATTGACCCACAATGGAAATATTGGGGTCGTAAGAATAGAAAGAACACTTAGGGGGTACAACGACTGACTATCGACTCTGAACTAGTAATCCATGCACGGGTGAAGCCGTTTCAGCTCACCCGGGGTAGCATATGCCGTACGGGAAAGACCACAACAATTTCGTCATGTGCGATGAGTTGAGGAGCGCACAATAAGGATAGCCTTATCCCTCAACATCCCTTAGTCTCCAAGTAGCGTACTTGAGAGATTACAGTAACGACTCCCGATCGCTATGCAGTACTCCCCATAAGACGAAAGAAAGATACTGTCGGAAGGGCCCGCCGAAGAGGTACCTAGAAAAAAGAAGAATGGAAAAAGAAAACTACTCATATATACATAATTAAATAATATACATGAGGAATTTTTAGAGAAATTAATAATAAATTATTCATTATTTTATTATTATTATTATCATGATGTCGTGCTGGCCATGATGCATGGGATTGAAAGCTTTGGTGGGCCATAACCCACAGTTTGATTTATTTTTGTTTGTTTGTCGGAATCTTTGATTTTCGTAAAAGTTGTGTCGGTTCAGGTCCCCATATGTCACTGACCACTAAGGGACAAGATAACAATCATGACAATCCTTGTGATTGCCCCGAATCTTTGCTCTTGACCGACATCTGCTGGTCCTTCCTGCTATTATGGTTGAGAAAGGAATTTGAAAACTCGAAAAGTTAATGCTCCCTTCTTTTATAAATTAATGGAAATATATATTAGAATTATTTCAAAAAGAAAATATTTTTAATGGAATAAAAAATTATTTTAAATATTTCCTTATTACTATAAAAGAAAAAGAAAAGACTGTAGAGAGAATAATTAATTATTTGAATAAAATATTTTATTTAAAATTAAAATATATATATATATTGATATATATATTAATCTTTTAATCTCTCAAAAATATAAAAAATTCAGATGCTATTTCATTAAAAGAAACAAATTCTGTTATAAAGTTTGTATTATTTAAAAGAATTTAAATAAATAAAAACAACTAGTTACTAAAAGATATTGAGTAAACTAATTGAAATCAAAAGAGAGGTAGAACTCTCCTACACCTAACTCCCACTGACCTACGGAATTAGGTGCACCTTAAAGACATTGAGACACATGTATTTGACAATATTGTTAATTAAAATATTAAATTAAATTAAATAATGTGCATGGACAGACACATGGCATAGGAGTTTTTCCTATATAAGAAGGGAGGAGAAAGATAGAGGGGCTCTTACTCCCTAATGCTGGATGGTCATCATAATCTCGGATTATGTTATGATCCTTAGAGTTGGGAATAGTCGGAATGGGGAATGGGAGATCCTTTTGGGAGGCTAGCTATGTGTGTTCTTACAACCCCATTAGCTCGGGGGTTCGAAGTGAAGAAGATTAACCTCGATACGGTAGGGTGGTCAACTGAGGGGTCACTCGGTACTTCATGAGGAGATTGGATTGGAGCGTGTGGAAACCACTTCGAGGACTCCATTGATTCGCTTGACCAACCGTCGAAAACAGGTTTGAAGTATTTTATTTTTATTTTATTTATTTTGCTAAATCTTTTTAAGAATGAACAAATCTGATTATATTGTTTTATATATATTGACATTCATGTACTACAATAGAGAGAGGTAGATTTGTGACTTCTATATTTCTTCTAACAAAATCGTACTAGAGGTTTTTTTTGGGACCCCGAAAAGGGGGTCCCTACAAACCCACCAAAATTGAGATGTCCAAATGTGAAGTGCCATAACTAGGATTCATCCTTTATTTCTGTTTGAAACACTACTTGCATTTCGCTATATTTTTCTTTCTTATCGTAGTGAATGTCTGCTTCTTTACTTTCTTCTTTGAATGTAGCTCCAGAATTGTCATTCTATCTTTCATGAACAACTTGAGTTGTTTTTCCTCTTATGATTGGCCTTATGCTCAAATGAAACAAGCGATTGCTTGTCATTTGCACTTCAGCAATTAACTGATTGCTTGGATATATGTCTTTGATCACACAATGCTTCCGTATCATATGAAATCTGTAAAATTTTCCCATCAGCTGTCCAATTCTCATCAAATTATGCTTCAAACCTTGAACATAATAAACATCAAGCATAAATTTCTACTCCCCCTGTTTGGTTAGAATATCAATAGTACCCTTACCCAAAATAGTGACTTGAATATTATTTCCAATTGTGACATCAGTTTGAACTGATTTATCTAGAGTAGAAAATAGATTTAAATTACGACTCATGTGATTGCTACAGCCTAAGTCTATATACCATATGTCATTTCAACTTTCTTGGACAACATTGCATTCAAGCAGAGATGCGCATGCTAAGAACAATGAGTTGTTCGTAGTTCTGGTCTTGCTTGACTATGTTTGGCCTTGCTTTCCTTGGTCATACTGCTTCTTCCTGCATTCATATGCAAAGTGTCCAAACTTCTTACAGTAATGACATTGAATTTTTGATTTATCATACCTCTATTCACTTGGCTGACTGGGGATCTGATTCTGACCTCTACCAACAACATGTGCAGGGCTGTTGCTGTGACCTCCTATGAAATAACTTCGTGCTCTGCCCCTAGAGTTTGATCTTCCTCTACCTTTTCCACGACTAATGGATGACTGTGCTATGAATGCACCTTCCAGTGATGTATCTAAACTGTTGATTGTATGTTCATGATTAAGTAATGAGGCTTTCAACTCGTCAAGAGTAAATTGGGATAGATCTTTGCTTTCCTCCACGGTCACAACTAAATATTCAAATTTCTTTGGAAGAACTCTAAGAACTTTTTCAACAACTCTTTGGTCACCTATATTTTCTCCATGAGACTTTATTTGATTAACCAGACCAATAACACGAGTATAGAATGAGTCTACTAATTTTGTATCTTTCATTGACAGAGATTCAAAATCTCTTCTAAGAATTTTTAATTTGGCAATCTTTACCTTGTTTAACCCTTGATAGGAAGTTTCCAGTGTGTCCCACGCTTCGTTAGCTGACTGCATTGTTGCTACTCTTGGGAGTATGGATTCATGCGTTGCTTGATGTATGTGGAACAATGCCTTTCCATCTTTCTTTCTCTATTCCTTCAAGACATCCTTCTCAGCTTGTGTGAGATTGTTGTATGTTGCCATATTTGTTGGTTCTACATAGCCATTCTGGACTATTTCCCATACATCTTAACCTCTAAACAAAGCTTTCATAGTTGGAGACCAATATTCATAATTTTTACAACAAAATATTGGAGTTTGCAAATTACCTAAAGTGGAAGCCATTCTTTAATCACTTCTCCCTTTTGTAAATACAATTTCCTAATTTCCGTAAACTAGTCTCTGAACTGCGTAGTAAATAAATGATTTTCTTTTCTTTTCTTTAGGACTAAGCTTCTCCTAGCAAATACATTGTTCTAAATTTTTGTTCCCTTTTTGTCGAACACTTTTCTTCACAAATTAACTGAGCAGCAATTAACTGCGCATTTTTAACTTTTTACTGCGTGGATATTAACTGTGCATTTTGACTTTCTACTATGCAGTTGAACTTTGCATAAATGCACAGTTCTTTAACTTCGCCAACTTGACTTCACAGACTTCTCAATTACTTCACAAATCCTTTTTACTGTGCATTTACTCTTAACTTTGTGGAACTCTTAAAGAAACTTTATATTGAAATATTTCTTGTTAGGACATCAGAACCAAAACATTTACAAGAGAACTTATGTGCAGTTACTCCTTGTAAAATAGAACTTTCACTAAGGTGAACTATTTGGAAATCTTGATTTCTTTTACTGCTGGTAAATGTAAACAATATTCAAGGAGAAGATGTGCTATTTGCAATATTCAACATTCTTGAGAATGAAACATAAAACTATAGACTTATATATTTTACCATAGCAAATGGCGCAACTTGCCGTAATACATGGATCTAAGAGTTTTCACTTGATCTTTTACTTTCACAGAGCTTGGGCTCTTCATACACTTCACGGGATGAACTTCCCCTCCTTTCACTCTTCTTACACATCTCTCTCCGATCTTCAATTAACTTCCTCTATATATAGGAATTGCTAACCACCGACTTAAGATCACTCCACCTACAAGCTACAGGGTTTCATTAAAGACTGTAATACATTTCTACCTAAGAATTCTTGATATGCAGAATACTAATGTGGTTACATAAATACTAACTTGACGTGCGCCTAATTGGCTGCAAATTGGACTGAATGTCTCATACTGTAGATTGACAAAAAGATTGAGTAACTTACTGACAGATACGCGATCATCTCATAAATACATATTTTAAACAAAAAAAATATCTAATCACAGTCACTTCCGTCAGGTGTGTTGCTTAATTAAATATATAAATATATATATATATATATATATATATATATATAAAGAAGAAAGAACAAAAAAATTGTATATTATTATTATTTGTATTCACAAAAAATAATATATCACTAAAAAATAATAATGATATACAAATTTTCAATCTGGTTCCTGTATTTTGACAATGATTATTACAAGATTGCATTAAATGTATGATTTGCCGGGCCAAAATAATACAAACAGTGTTATGAAAATTTACTTTCCGTCATTTCGTATTATCAACGTAAAATACATGAAATTTTGGAAAACTTGACTTGAAACAAGAGCATTCTTTAACAACAAAACTATAAACATTTTTAACAAAAGATCTATTAACTTTTTGAAGCTTTGTTTCCAAGTTATTTTATGTGTTTTCACTTCCCTTTATCTCGTATTTCCCATTCATGTCTTTCCATTCTTGTAGGAACATAACATCTGAGTACGTAATGGTTGGTTTTTGTCCCTCCATGCAAACTAATATTTTAATTGCTATCAACAATTCCCATCCATGGCACTTGAAACTATTCAAATATTTTGACAATGATTATTACAAGATTGCATTAAATGTATGATTTGCCTGGCCAAAATAATACAAACAGTGTTATGGAAATTTACTTTCCGTCATTTCGTATTATCAACGTTTTTATTTGTTACAGGGAACTCATTTCATAAATTTCATAAAATGCTCTGAATACGATGAAATGGTCAAATTGATTTAAATTTTGTATATAGTTTTAATAATAATTAAAGTTTAAGCATTCTTGTATAACAAAAATAATAGATCCTTTCTTTGCATTGTAGAGTTGTAGATACATTTTTTAAATTTGACCTTGTATTATTTTAAGAAAAAATACATGAAATTTTGGAAGAACTTGACTTGAAGCAAGAGCATTCTTTAACAACAAAACTATAAACATTTTTAACAAAAGATCTATTAACTTTTTGAAGCTTTGTTTCCAAGTTATTTTATGTGTTTTCACTTCCCTTTATCTCGTATTTCCCATTCATGTCTTTCCATTCTTGTAGGAACATAACATCTGAGTACGTAATGGTTGGTTTTCGTCCGTCCATGCAAACTAATATTTTAATTGCTATCAACACTTCCCATCCATGGCACTTGAAACTATTCAAATAGGTTTTCTTGCTTATACATGCATATAGATTGCAAATCTTTCTATGTACGCTAATTCTGAATTTTAAATAAGCCCATAATTTCTAGGAACTTCTGGTTTAATCTTCACAAAAATTGGCCTTCCATAACCTGAACATTAATCTATTTAGGAATAGTGATTAAATTTATTATTCAATCCATTACTGTTTGATTTGAGAATGATTGGAAATGCTCTTCGAACAAATTATATCTAAAACTCGTGATACGTCACCAAACATAATAATTTATTTGAATAGACGGTTGTTTCAGTCTACTGCACAGGGGCTTCAATCTGCTACTAATTATTACTGGCAACAATTGCCACATGTGCCCAATATGGGCCATCACCTGCGCCCAATATGGGCTATCACGTAGTCAGCTTTAATAATGTATGAAAAACAGTAACACTTAACGCCGTCTTCCATCAAAATTAGTTAAAAATTCTGAACCTGATGAATCCCTCACTTGGGGATAACGGATTTGAATATTAAGATCATTTTATTATTTGTCGGTTTAAGAAAAAAGTCTATCAATTTATATGAGGTTACAAGCTTACTTAATAATATTACAGAGATTACAAGCTTTTTGTGAGGTTGAGATATTATGTGTAACACCCCTTCTGCTTGATGATTGTTAGAATTGAAGACTTAGTTTGAACTTGTGTTAGGAGAGGGATGCCGGTGCCCTCCCCTGCCATGCCAAAGAGCCACATGGTGGCCAGGCGCAGTGTACATCACTATCGATCATGTGCATTGCCACGTCATGGTAGTAGTTGTGATTTTAATTTGCATTTATTGTCATTGAAACATGGTGTCCATGTACCTTTTGCTACATCCACTCCTGTATGTAGTGTTATTTAAATGGAGCCCGTTCTGTGGGAAATCGACCACCTCGGTAGTGGTATACCCCATCTGGCATCCTTGTGCAATGCAGCCCTTTCCCTTCACTTAGTGGCTGGTTCTTGTTTTGTCCATTGCATGTGTTGTTCAACTTGTCTGACGTGCTAGTTCTTGGCATCGGGTTGGTGTTTTGCACACGTTGGGAGCTCTGGGAGCTCTGGTGTAGTTTAGCCTTTGGTCTGTTGTGGCATTCCACTCTTCTTCGTTTTGCAAAGCTGGACCGTAGAAGCTTGTTGTTGGTTTGGTGGTGGCGTTCATCACCCGTCCTGGTAAGCTTATCGATCTGTTGTGGTTTTGTTCTGGTTGTTGTTAATGGCCCTCACCTTTGTGTTATTGTGGTTGCAAGTATGGAATTTGGATAAGAACGTGTTATTGTGGTTGCAAGTATGGCATTTGGAGAAGAACGACGTTGGAGAAAAATTGCACTGAATTCTATCTAGTACAATACCATTCCTATCAGCTTTTTCCTGTGTGTTCTTCAACAAGAATCCTCCCAGGGGAAATTTGTATGGTTTTTTCACATCGTGGGTTGTTTTGATGGATTCTTCTCCCGTGAGTTTAGTTTTCATGGGTTTCTTTCGACGAGTTTGGAAAACTTCTTTCTATGTGCCAACCGAGCATGTTGTCCTTATAACATAAGAATTATGATTTATAAGAAATAAAAATGATGGTTTTTGTTGTTATGGCTATTTATGTCTCATTGGTTGTTTTCTTATGGCTATTTATATTTCTGTGTTATGGCTATGAAATATGGTTTTTGGTCTCATGGGTTTAATATGCTTCCTATCTATTAATGGATTGTCATAATAAAAATAAAAAATGGGTTCTAATATGGGTTATGTTAGATTTTTCGTTGTTTATTTGTTTGATTGTTTTGTTAGATAGTCTCTCACCCTACTAATTGACAAACCCCGCATTTCATTATCGGAAAATTTGATGTAAAATGTGATGGAAAAAGTGTAATTGGGTGTGGAAGCATGTTTGAGCTAGATGTACACGGGAGACGAATAAAATATGCTCATCCTAGTCACCATGTTCTGATGCTTCGGAATCATGTAGATGTTGGGAATAAACAACCTTCAACACAGAACTGCTCAACAACATACACTTCTCTAGGTAGCCTGACCACAATACTTCAGCCTCTTCATGACTATACCACAAAAACTACAGAGATTTGCTCTCACTACCTTGTCGATTTCACTTTCCTAACCAATAGACAATAGGCTCACCAACTATCTCTCACTTGAACTAGAGAGGAACCAACACTACACAACACTAACAAAACTCATAACTTCTATCGTTCTAGGGACTTTCTTCTCCATAAAAAAACTAAGAGACTTCAACTCATAGCACCAAACATAATTCAACTCGAGCACTAATGAATCAACATACAAACAACTTATATCCTTTAAGTTAAACCCTTACTTCTTGACCTTCGAGTCAAAATCCTTACAGTTATCCTCATGACCACTTCTGTAGAGCCCCTCCTCTAGGGTCTTTGCTGTTTAACCTGAAACTCAACCACTTGCTACAAAAGAGATTAGAAGCATAATGACTGTATAAATAAATTAAATATTTGAATAAACTAGCAAATTAAAACAAACCATAACCATAACCAGCAAAGCTCGTTTAACCATAGGCGAAGCAACCATTAGCTCCGCCACCCAACCATAGGCTCATGCTTTCAGTCGCATGGCCTACCCCGAGCTTTGGGTCGTAGAGCTCACACACGTTTTTAAGAAATCCAGCTTGGGCTTCCCCTCCCACCAGGATTTCTCAGCCAAACCCTTAGATAGCAGCAAGTCTTTGAGGCATTCAAAAATTACGACAATCGTCCAAATCATGGGCCCTTTACCCATTCCCTAAGCCTTCCTTATAAAGGAAAATCTCATGCGACACATGTCGCTTCATGCATAATTAAATATTTTTAATTAATTATTTAATTAAAACACTCACCCATCCAAGTGTCAGTTTCTTTGGGAAGTGCACCTACACCCCTAAGTTTGCTCTAGTTTGTCCCCCGGATATTTTAATCAACTCCTAGCTTTTAGTTGACTAGGTGTCTAATCTTAGGATTCTATTTTGCTCCTAAATAATGATTTTTATTATTTTAAATGCTCAACAAAATAACTATTCATGTGCAAATGTCTAAACTATTTTTATGCATTTGCCAAGTAATAATCTAGAGTTATTCTCCTAAGTTTTTATGCAGTTTAATTTAACAATCAAACTCACTAGGATCACAGTGCCGCGTCGTTGGGCCCCTGGTTCCTTAATTTTTAATTCCCTGACATTGCACCACTCCGTCGGGCCCACTCATCCATGGTTTCCATTCCTTGGCATGGTACCGCATCGTTGGGTCCTTGCGTCCATTCTTTTCGTTCTCGATAGGGTACCGCATCGTTGGGCCCTTCTGCCACCATCTTTTCGTTTTGACTTGCGGGAACTCTTGTAGGGATTTTAGGAATCGTTACCATCCATCCTCCATCTACATGCTATCTAGGGACTAATGGCGCTGAGGAGTGAGTCCATTCTCACTGCGCGCCCCTCAACTCGTACGTGACCAGCTCCGTCGTGGCCCACCTCGTACGCCCTCACACATTCCTCTTGAGCAAGCGGATCAATGCTTATCTGCTCATGCATGGTATTCTTGTCGGAAGTCGACATCGTCGTCGCTTCCCCTGTGTGTAATTTACCCGTACTCTATGACCCTTCATGTTGCTTTGTGTGTCCTTCGGTGAACCCTTTCACCTATCGCTACACACATTTCTCACAAACATAAATCATTATTTTATTGATTTACAATCAATGGTAATCATAAATATACTCAAAATAAAATCAAAGGATTATTTTATTAATGTTTGAAACAGTCGGGTCACTAAGCAAGTTCCCTCAATGTCTACAGTAGTCTAGGGGCACTACATACACCCCTACTTATTTAGAACTTCGTCCCGAAGTTCAGAATAAATGCGGAAAGCTATGATGCATCTCAATTGCGTCCTCCCAAGTCACAAAGCTAAGGTTGTAGCTATCCTACTATACTTTGACTTGATCAATCAGGGCTAATCATTAAGCAAGAACTAATCAATCAATTATACCACTCCACATATATAATTTAAATCCTTAATTCATTTATCAATTATTGTCGTCATTCACATCTTCAGGTTTTCCTCAATCTTTTAAGACATATCAAGGCTCAAGAAACCACTTTATCGAAGTTGTTCGGCTGGGTCACTCGACAAGTGCCCTTAAGGTCCACAATCATTCTAGGGGCATTACATACACCCCCTCTTAAATAGAACTTCGTCCCGAAGTTAATTTGTTCTTGTACTTTCGATGCTAGGATTTATCTTAATTTCTATTCTCATCTTCTTTCATTCTATTCTATTTTTCTCCAACAATCATGGCTATAAGCACAAGCGGTTCAAGTCATTAGTTCCTATATCATTTAGTATGGTTCCAATACATTCTCAGGAACTTAATCGTAACTTCGCATAATATCAATCCAATAATACATTTAATAATTGTTAGTCCCGACTAGATTTCCTATCTCTTATTCATTCATGAGGGTCTACGATGTCCAAATTTTCAACAAGTTGCACTGCGTCAATAGCCACCCAATAGTTTATCAACATAACAAATCCAAGTAAGGTTTCAAATTTATTTGGTTATTTTCCCTCCAAGACAAGTCACGGACTCAATTCCAAAAGACTATTTCCAAATCTCCAAATGTTTTAATAATGTTTGGTTCTCAATAAGATAGGGTTCGAGTCGTCGAAATTTAGTGACTTAGTCAAAAATTTAAAGCTTACCTCTTAGTCCATTGATCATTAACATCATGTCCAAGTTAATGAGCTTATCACGTCCTTATTCATTTCATCATTTATGTTTTCGTCATCCCCATCAAGTCGTACTATGTTCGTTTTGTCATCCTCATCGAGTTCTATCTCGGGCTAGTTGTATTTAATGTAGGGACTCCCATTTCGAGTTCCCCCCAAAAAAATAACTTCTTGCAAGGTTTTCTTCTCTTCCTAACTTAAGCACAGTTAAGATTCTATAATTCAAGTAAGTTTAACTTCTCTCTTTTCACAATTCAAAGCACGATTACAACTAGTAGTGCATACCTGTGAAGCCATCGCCTTGATTTCAGAAAATAAGCATTTACAACCAATCGATAAAATTCTTGACGCAAGACCCCTCATCAAAGTATATGAACCTTGAATATCATTCAAACTTTTATACTAGCAAATTTAGTGAAGAATAATTCTAACCTGTTCGGGAAGCTAGAAATATTCTTGCCGAGGATGAAGAAGTAAAAACCGCAGCTTTGATTTTTCTATGTCAATCTTTATGCATCACCAACGAGCCCAAATGTAGGGTCTCTTCTCATGAGCAAGGGGAAATAAAATAAATAAATAAAAATTGTACTAACATCCTTCGTATCAAGTGTAGGTCACGAACTTAGCTTGGAAGACAATTATCACCATTAGTATCCAATCTTTTTATAGAATCATAATTAGCATAACAATCATAGGTCATGATTTAGTTACTTTAATCCATAACTTCAAACAAATCATTTAATACACATATCATATTCTCTTCCTTAGCTTACTGAAATCCATCTAACGAGTCATCTAGGTTTCCCATCTATAAGATTCATAATCACCTTACGACATGGTTCTGAATTTAAAGATTGGTGTTTTCCTCAGAAGTGAATCTTAGAACAAAATCAAGTAATACTTTGAAATTCCTATCTAATCCATTCCCTGACACAATTCCCAATGATTCTAACTTTTCATAGGTAATATATTACTTAAATCATATGTAACTTAACCATAAGACCCATCGGTGCAAATGTAATTCTAATATAAGTACCATGGAGATTCTAACCATAGGAATCCTTAAAAGCAAGGTAATTCTCAACCATGTGTATATTAAATATCATATAATAATACTTACATTCCAACCTTTAACATATAAAGTATTTAATGATATATAATAAGACCTACATTCCAAATCATATCAAGTGTGAATGTATCTATGGTATAAATGTATTTGTGATATTTCAACCATAAGAACTCTTACGTGTACTACAAAATCTAATCCTGTACATGTTGATAATACCTCATAAAATTTTGCATTCAAAAGTATGTAAAAATATAATGGAATTTCTAAATTCAATGAATCAAAATTCTAACTATAGGAGAATGCAATGCAATTCCTAACTAAGTGCATATTTCCTAACATATGATAATGTTTACCTTGAATCTACAATTCTCATATTACCTTAATAATATAAGGCATTCTTAAGTAATAATGATGACAAATTTATTGCGCCCTATCTAAATAAGGTGCATCTATGAATTCATCTAATTCCTACCATTTCCTTTATGTAATGTGCATCCATGCATTCAATCAATCCTTAACATTTCTTTTATTTAGTATTAAAAATACATCCAACATTTGTATTAACATTTCCTTAAATTAAATGCATCCTTGCGTTTAACTATCACTTTCATTATCATTTGCTTCTAATCCAAATCGACATAATAAAGAATATAATATCCCACCTACTTGACTATGACTTTAGCAATGACCCATACTAGGCATTTCCTTTTTGACAATTGTTGACACCATGTAGTAACTTAACTTCCAACTATACTTGGTGCGTTTTCTTTTACTATGACTAAAGTAATAACTCATTAACCAGATATCAGTTTAAAGGCACAAATATATACTTTCAATTCATACTAACTACATTGGTGAAATTTCCCACCAACCTATTATTTAAATATCATTGAAAAGACATAAGCATATATTTTGAATTCAAGTTAATTAGAGTATCCCAAGTTTATAGGGCGTGAGCTTCCACCCTACCCTTTAAGGTATTCCTATGAAAGGGGTACAAGAATTTATAATGCAACGAAAATCTTGGTGACCAAATAAATTTCTAAATAAAATAAAATAAAAATTACAAGGAATTACGTTCGCTTCAGATTTGAACGCAAATCAATTTTGAAAACAGAATTTCGGAGAAGTAAATTTTGATACCCAATTAAATTTCCGAATTAAAAGTTACAAGGCATTACATCTCGCTTCTAGGTTTTAAACACAAATAAATTTTGAAGACAAAATTTTTAGAGAAATAAATTCTAATATCCATACAAATTTCCGAATTAAAACTACAGGGCGTTAACTTCCACTTCCAAATATTTGAATGCCAATAAGTTTTTGAAAACATAAATTTCAGAGAATAACAATGAATCAAATTACAGTTTACACAAAATTCTGGAAGGACGCCGTTTTAGGCACACGGAGAATAATTTTATTTTCCCTTTTAAAGTTCAGGTTACAGTCACACTCTGTGTTTCTGGAAATGTCGGGAAAAATGGAATACGGTTGCAATCAACAGCAAATACAAATAAGAAGGCATGGATACCCGATCTCCGTTCATTGACGTTATCAACAGGGATCGGACCTAACTACCATCATCGTGCAAACGGATCTGGGTTGCATTCGATTTTAAGTGTAGAGATATTGTCAACAAGATAAAGATCAACATTAACAAGGTAATAGAATTCATCAACAGAGGACGGCGGTTGCAATCAAAAGGGAATACGCACTCTACCAACAACAATTTGAAAACCATCTACCCTGGTATGTAAAAGCAGTGCATTCATACCATCACTCAAACATATAAGTAGAAATACCCAATTAGAAACCTATAGTTCATCGAAGAACCAAAACAAAACATATCGTAAACTTCTGGAGATGCACAACATTTCGATTCACATTCACCATCAGAAAACTGGAATCTGGATCCATACAGTCTTAAAAGAGGAGGTCATAATCAAGTTTTTGAATTTGGAAAACACATATGGAACTAGATATATCATGATTATGGTGCAACATAATTCTAAAAGTAAATTACAAATCATCCTAAGAGATCTGGAATTGCACAAGATGTTAAAAATGGACTTGACGCAGTTAGTCCGTTGATCGAGCAATCTAGTATGCTAATGAAAACAGGGTTGAAAATTTTCGAACCCAAAATTGACTTTTGATAAAGAGATATGGAGACGGAAAATAGAATGTAAACCCCAAATAAAACTGAACTCCAAACGAAAAGTAAAGAAAAAAAAAAATCTTAAAATGGGGTCGGCTTTGGGGATCACAGTCTTAAAATGGAAATCTAGGAGTCCAAACGTAGGGTTTAACAACGAAATTAAAGTATCAGCGTGAAGTTTAGAAGGGTAATGAAATAAACTCGAAGTTAAGTCTCGAGGGATTTTCACACAGTTTTATTTCTTTAAATAATATCGGGTTCACACCGATTCTGGAGTAATTTACGGCTTTCGCGAAATACTAGAGATCGTTGCCAGATCTAATACAATAAGCATTGCATAACCGTAACTTGAATTAATTTCATAAGGTGCTTTTGATGGAAGTCAATGCACAACACTATTATAAGACATAAATAAATACATTGTTTTAGCGAATATTTATCACCAGCATGGAGCAAGCGCAAAACTTCTTCCACATGGAGACTAGCAGTGCTCTACTCCACGTGTTACCAATGATACACTCAACCGCTGATCCTTTTGTCCAATACATGCATCAATGCTGGAATGAGATAGTGCGTGGTAACGTTCAGCAAGCTCATGCGACAGATACTCCTCCTCCAGCTGTTATAATGGAAATACGCACCGACTTCACTAGGAACAAAATCCGAATGTCCATACTATCTCAACTTCCACTTGACATTAAACTACTAAAAAGTATGCCACGATGGAATCCAATGTTTACTGGCTAAAAGCACATCTATACATAAGTTTTATCCCTCACTTAAAAGACTGACAGAAACTTGATGACGAAACAGGGAGTTCAACTGCCTACTGGGTATCGGCGAGATTTTCTCCTTAAGTTGTGGAGCGTCATGCTCAGCTCAATCGAAATCTCGACATGCTAAGCGTATTAACGCCGACTTACTAGGGCTCGACACAACACAGTTCACCACTCAAGGATCCGAGCCATCCTTCGTCTAGCATAGTTGGAAACCCAACAGGTTTACACGATCAGAGAGAGGATCGAGCATACCCAGCAGGTTCGCTGGATTAGACGCAGGTGAGGAGGTAAAGAGTTTTCAGGAGTTCCAATCCAGGTTCGGTGTATAAGAACTTATGAAACCTATCTTTAAACAGTACATCAATGAACATGCAAAAGTTATGTATTAATCCCTGTAACAGAGAATCCCGCGATCGAGAAAAGGCGTGGGAACAGAGTTTTATTCAACAGTTTCATAGGTCAAGTTATGCACCAGGCAGGTGGTTTCGGATCCCAAAGGTTATACAGATAGAGAGCAAGGGATACCGCCAAGCACAACACTGCATCCACTTAAGACAGTGCTCACCACCGGGGTTGGGTCGGTAAAGGTTTCCTGTAGGCTCCATGACCCGGTTTTAGTCGGCGTTTCCCTCATTCCAGCACAACACAAGCTAAAAAAAAAAAAAAAAATCTTTTCTGAGCATCACAGGGAAACTGTAATTATCGATTACGTTCAGAATTAAACATAGAGCTAATGCAACTTTCTCTTCTAACCGCAAAGAGAGCACTATAATTACAATCTATGTATCCAAAATTTGAGCATGGATCAACAATCGAAATTCTCCTTTAATCACAACCAAAGTACTGTAAATAAAATTCCTGTTACCAAAATTTAATGTCAAATTAGGCTTTCATATTTAAAAGTAGCACTAAATCAATTTTCCTCTTCTAACGCGAGCAGATATAGCTGTAAACATAATATTACAATTCCAGTTTTAAACATAGAACCAAGCACGAATTTTCCTTCTGTATACGATTAGAGGGTTGTAATGTAAAATTGCGATTTCATTTAAAAACAGAGAATTAAATACGATTCCTCTTGGAACACAAACAAAGAATTGTAATGTAAAATTACAATTTTAGATTGAACAGCCAGCTAATTACGATTTTCTTCTTTTGAACACAAAAAAAGATCTATAAATATAAAATTGCAAATTCATTTTTACACATAAATCTTTAAATGATTTGGGATTACTTTTCTAGAATCAAACAGGGGAATAAACAAGTTATGACTTCGTATTTCCAAACTTAAACGTAGATCCCTATATGACATACGATCAGATCATAGAGACTTTTTACTGAATACCCTTCAAAAAGGAAGGTATCGAAACACGTCACTACATATATATATGGCTATGCGGTTGACCCATAAATTAAACTTTACATCTATATGCACTGTTAAAAATTACAGTCTATACTTTCGGCCATTAAACCCTTTCATGTTATCTCATAAGCACAAAACTTAAATTCAAATAATGACGTAGATTACCTCTACCGACGAATAGTAGTTAAATCCAACGCAGTTTGAAATCCACTCTCGATCTCCAATAACTCACCGACGGACACCTCGGCTGAGATCCGGTGCCCTTAAGGCTCGACCGGCTCTGATACCAAATGTAGAGCCCCTCCTCTAGGGTCTTTGCTGTTTAACCTGAAACTCAACCACTTGCTACAAAAGAGATTAGAAGCATAATGACTGTATAAATAAATTAAATATTTGAATAAACTAGCAAATTAAAACAAACCATAACCATAACTAGCAAAGCTCGTTTAACCATAGGCGAAGCAACCGTTAGCTCCGCCACCCAACCATAGGCTCATGCTTTCAGTCGCATGGCCTCCCTCGAGCTTTGGGTCATAGAGCTCACACACGTTTTTCAGAAATCCAGCTTGGGCTTCCCCTCCCACCAGGATTTCTCAGCCAAACCCTTAGATAGCAGCAAGTCTTTGAGGCATTCAAAAATTACGACAATCGTCCAAATCATGGGCCCTTTACCCATTCCCTAAGCCTTCCTTATAAAGGAAAATCTCATGCGACACATGTCGCTTCATGCATAATTAAATATTTTTAATTAATTATTTAATTAAAACACTCACCCATCCAAGTGTCAGTTTCTTTGGGAAGTGCACCTACACCCCTAAGTTTTCTCTAGTTTGTCCCCCAGATATTTTAATCAACTCCTAGCTTTTAGTTGACTAGGTGTCTAATCTTAGGATTCTATTTTGCTCCTAAATAATGATTTCTATTATTTTAAATGCTCAACAAAATAACTATTCATGTGCAAATGTCTAAACTATTTTTATGCATTTGCCAAGTAATAATCTAGAGTTATTCTCCTAAGTTTATACGCAATTTAATTTAACAATCAAACTCGCTAGGATCACGGTGCCGCGTTGTTGGGCCCCTGGTTCCTTAATTTTTAATTCCCTGACATTGCACCACTCCGTTGGGCCCACTCATCCATGGTTTCCATTCCTTGGCATGGTACCGCATCGTTGGGTCCTTGCGTCCATTCTTTTCGTTCTCGACAGGGTACCGCATCGTTGGGCCCTTCTGCCACCGTCTTTCCATTTTGACTTGCGGGAACTCTTGTAGGGATTTTAGGAATCGTTACCATCCATCCTCCGTCTACATGCTATCTAGGGACTAATGGCACTGAGGAGTGAGTCCATTCTCACTGCGCGCCCCTCAACTCGTACGTGACCAGCTCCGTTGTGGCCCACCTCGTACACCCTCACGCATTCCTCTTGAGCAAGCGGATCAATGCTTATCTGCTCATGCATGGTATTCTTGTCGGAAGTCGACATCGTCGTCGCTCCCCCTATGTGTGATTTACCTGTACTCTAAGACCCTTCATGTTCCTTTGTGTGTCCTTCGGTGAACCGTTTCACCTATCGCTACACACATTTCTCACAAACATAAATCATTATTTTATTGATTTACAATCAATGGTAATTATAAATATACTCAAAATAAAATCAAAGGATTATTTTATTAATGTTTGAAACAGTCGGGTCACTAAGCAAGTTCCCTCAATGTCTACAGTAGTCTAGGGGCACTACATACACCCCTACTTATTTAGAACTTCCTCCCGAAGTTCAGAATAAATGCGGAAAGCTATGATGCATCTCAATTGCGTCCTCCCAAGTCACAAAGCTAAGGTTGTAGCTGTCCTACTATACTTTGACTTGATCAATCAGGGCTAATCATTAAGCAAGAACTAATCAATCAATTATACCACTCCACATATATAATTTAAATCCTTAATTCATTTATCAATTATGGTCGTCATTCACATCTTCAAGTTTTCCTCAATCTTTTAAGACATATCAAGGCTCAAGAAACCACTTTATCGAAGTTGTTCGGCTGGGTCACTCGACAAGTGCCCTTAAGGTCCACAGTCATTCTAGGGGCATTACAACTTCAAGATCGTCTTCTTCAACACTCTCAGATGTGTCAATATGCCTTACTTAGAACTAGAGCGATCTTCACAACAAATAATTACTTGGATAGCCATTATAGGAATATTTCATCTCACGATAGCTTAAATGTGTAGTTGATATAAATACTCATCCTCTGCACTAGGCTGCACCATAATACAAAACCGAATCAACTATCACATGAGATAAAATTGTTCGACGCCCAGAGATACTACTCACACAAATCAACTAATATAGAACACATCTCTCCCTTCAACCTTGTTGGGTAGATAACCACTCAATATGCGGCAGAAACTATCTCAACACCATTAACACTTTTCTTATATCAAATTGAAGGGGGTGTAGAGGAGAGACAATCATACATACACCAAATAGAGACAAGTTTTTTTCTTTTTATAGAAAGAGATAAAGCTTATCTTTTTCTTGTCTCTTGTCTCTCTCATTGATAGAAAAAATAGATTTATACACAATGGGATAAGTTTCATGGAAACTAGAACTTCCTTTAGGATGGATTACATTACAAAACCTAGTGATTAAAATTGTTGTACAAACACACTTCCAAAAGTCCTTCATTTCGATTGGTCCATCAGAAATCCACCATCAACATTTCATTTCGACTACTAATACATATTTCAGAATTCCTTTTATGTGCCCAATCATGACTGTCCATTGGCCTTTTCCTATAGCTATCCTCACATGATACATTGCCCCACCGTATCGGTACTTTTCGATACTTTCACACAACTTCAATGCGCTTAGTCCAATACAATGTTGGACATGCTCTATCGAGACACTTCCTGAGAATCTTTGCCTTCGCCTCCAATGTGAGAAATGTAACATTCCCAAAAGTTCATAAAAAATTAAATTTTTTCTATGTAGTAGAATACTAATGTTAGTGTGTAGAAGTATAATGTTGGATAGTAAATCTTCAGGTTAACTGTTTAACTACACCATGTAATGAGGACATTAAAATACAAATATCTTTGATTAATTACAAATGCTTGACCTATGAACATAGACTTTGCTATGACTGTCATTATTAAGATGACTTAATGCTTATGCTAACTGGTTGATGGTTACTATTCCTTGTGTTGTATAATAATCCTTTGATTATATTTACAATGTTAATACTGATCTTGTACTTTATTGTTGAAGGGGTTCTTTTTGAAGCCTTGAAGCTTACTTAGCATTATGCTAATGCATACCACCACTGTGTCTAGGTTACAGGTGGGAATATATCTCTATAAAATGAGTATTAGTGTTATGAACGAGATTACTATGGTGATAGTCTACCACTTTACTTCATACTGGTTTTATTAATATCATTAGCTTAGTCCCTACTTAATTAAGGGATTTGTAGAATTCTTACTCCATCTTAACGATAATATTATTGATACTATGGTTGAATTACATTATGTAAGTAGTTTTTGATCTAACAAGTAACAAGGACTTCATGGTTCCTAGGAAAAATTAATGGTATTTCAAAGTGTGAGGCAAACTATGTGAAAGTGGGTTTTCAAGAAGTGAAATGGCACTATAGTAAAGAGATCTATTAAATAATTGTATAAGCTATAGAATGTGGGTTTTGAATTCGAAAGGTGGTGGATGTCACTTCATACATTAATGAACCCACGTGAAACTGAGTTAATGCTATCAGTGTTAGAAAAACAGGATCACAGAGCAATAACAATAAACAGAAATGCCAATATAATCACACACACATTACAAGAGAGACACAGATATATCGTGGTTCACCCCAACTTGGGCTACGTCCACACTGAATTTTCCAATCCTTATTATTATTACCGTCCAGCAAGGTGAAGGGATACAACCTGTAGCACAGCCGCTGCACTTCCTCTTCATTGTCTCACAATCTCTCTCTCGATCTCACAGATCTTTACAATGCATAAAACCTAATACACCAACCTTAGCCGTATTACAATGTATTTCTTTTATAAGGGAGATACAATGGGAAAATAACGCGGGTTACCCAAAACCATGTGCCCATAAAACAACCCCAAAAATTTCCTTCGGGGGTGCTACCCCCGGACCCCCCTGGAACCCCGTGGGGGGGCGATGCCCCCTCACACCCCCCCACTGGGATGAGTGTACAGTCCACCTACATATCATATAATACTAGGGTACAAACATAGCTAAATAATAATAATATCTATGAATTTGGAGATCATGCTCCACAACCAACAATCTCCGACTTGGAGACTAATCACAACAACTCCACCGTTGCTGCACTTGTTGGACTTGGACTTGGCAACTTTATCCTCTTCACCTTCATGCTAGAAGTCCAACTGAAACCGAGCAAGAACTTAGCTTCTCTTTGATCACTACCTTCGTGAACATGTCTGCAGGATTCTGGCTAGTATGTATATTTTCCAGTTTCAACAATTCATCTTCCCGAACAAAGCATATTAAAAGGTACTTGAGCTGTATATGTTTAGTCCTACAATGGAATGCTGAGTTCTTTGCAAGATGAATGGCACTCTGGCTATCACTATACAACCTGTTATCTCTTTGCTTCTTACCCAATTCCTCCATAAACCTCTACAACCAAATCATCTCTTTACTAGCCTCTATAATAGCAACATACTCTGCATCTGTTGTTGAAAGTGCAACAACCTTCTGCAGTTTCAAAATCCAACTTACCGCTATACCACCTATAATAAACACATACCCTGTGGTGCTCCTCCTACTATCCTTATCACCTGCCATATCTGCATCAAGATATCGTTGTAGAATAGTGTCTGAACCTCCAAAACATAATGCCTAAGTAGTGGTACCTCTCAAATACTTGAGAATCCACTATACTGCCTTCCAATGTTCTTTACCTAGATTTTTCATATATATGCTCACAACTCCCACTACTTGTGCAATATCTGGTCTTGTGCACACCATGGCATACATCAAGCTGCCAACTGCTGATGGATAGGGAATCTTGGACATGTAATCTGTGTTTTCCTGTGTCTTGGGACACATTTCCTTACTTAGACTGAAATGGCTGGCCAAAGGTGTACTAACTGGTTTTGCATTCTGCATTCTAAACCTCTCCAACACCTTTTGTATGTACTCACTCTGAGACAATGTCAATTTGTGATTTTTCTTGTCTCTCGTTATTCTCATACCAAGGATTTGCTTTGCAGCACCCAAATCCTTCATCACAAATGAATTAGCTAGCTTCCTTTTGAGTACATTTATATCCTACATGTTAGACCGTGCAACAAGCATGTCATCCACATACAATAACAAGATAATATATCTTTCATTGTCTAGCTTCTTGAAATAAACACAGTGGTCAGAATGGCATCTACTATAACCTTGTTCTGTCATAAACCTATCAAATTTTAAATACCAATGCCTTGGAGCTTGCTTCAAGCCATACAAACTCTTTTTCAACCTACATACCAAGTTCTCCTTACCTTTGACCTCATACCCTTGTGGTTGCTGCATATATATCTCTTCCTCCAAATCTCGATGGAGAAAGGATGTTTTTACATCTAACTATTCAAGATGCAAATCTTCTATCGCCACTAGACTTAAGATAGTCCTAATTGAAGTCATCTTAACAACAGGAGAAAATATTTCATCAAAATCAATACCTTTCTTTTGTGCAAACCCCTTTACAACAAGTCTGGCCTTGTACTGCTTCTTACCTCCTTCTTCTTCCTTCAACCTATAAATCCATTTGTTCTGCAATGCTCTTTTACCAGTAGGCAAGTGAACCAAATCCCAAGTCTGGTTTCCTACCAATGAGTCCATCTCCTCATTCATGCCTTGCTCCCACTTCTTTTTAGTTTCCACCTACATTGCTTCTTCATAACATTCTGGTTCACCAACATTAGTTATCAACAAATAATACTTTGAAGGAGAGTATCATTCAGGGAGTCGACTTAACCTGGTAGATCTTCTTACAGTTGCAGGAGTTTCAGGTACCTGTTGTTCTTGATTTTCTGGCACCTTTGGAACTTCATTTTCTTCAATTTCATCAAGTACTATGTACTCTGTGTTTTCCCTTTCCTGTTTCTTTCCCTGCAACTGATCTTTATACATTACCTTTTCATTGAATATTGCATCTCTACTCCTGATGATTTTGTTATTTTCATAATCCCATAAACGATAACCAAATTCATCAACCCCATATCCCATAAAGGTACATTTATTTGATTTAGCTTCAAGCTTTGTTCTATTTTCTTTATCAATATGGACAAATGCTTCACAACCAAATGTTCTCAGAAATGAGTTACGGTTTACCTTTTTATCTGTCCATGCCTCCTCCGGAATACCACCATCCAAAGTACTTGAAGATCCTCTATTTATTAAATAAACAACAGTATTTACAGCATCCGCCCAAAACTGTAAGGGCAACCCTGCATGTAGTCTCATACATCTTGCACGCTCCATGATCGTTGTCTTCATCCTTTTTGACACACCATTTTCTTATGGTGTTCCTGGGACTGTCTTCTCTCTACGAATCCCATGTTATGAACAGTAACTATCAAACTCCTTGCCACAGTACTCACCTCCATTATCAGATCTGAGACACTTCAACCTTTTTCCTGTCTCATTCTCAACCAAATCTTTCCACTTCTTAAAAGTAGCAAACACATCAGATTTCCATCTCACTCATGTGGCCAAGCCTATGATGCCACAATGTTGTATTTGTTCCTATGGAAGCTAAAGAGATAGAATGGTCAATATTATGAGGACATAAATACAACATACCTATCCTGTCTCCTTTTGCTATTACCATTGATCCTTTATTGATCTTCCACCACTTTTCTCCAAATGTAGATAGACAGTCGCCATCTCCCAACTGCCCTGTTGAGATTAGATTTCTTTTCATAGTAGGAATATGCCTAATATCTTTCAATAGCTAGTCAGTTCCATTCTTAACTTTCATCCATACCTTACCCATTCCAACAATTTTACATGGCTCATCATCACCCAATAAAACATTTCCAAAATCACCAGGAACATACTCACGAAAGTATTTTCTATCGGGTGTAGCATGACATGAAGCTCCTGAATCTACTACCCAATAATCACTAGTATTATCTAATGCAAGAATCAAAGCATCTTGTAACACATCACCTACTACATTTGCTTCCTGGGTAGTTTCCTTCTGTGCATCTCCTTTCTTCTTTAGAGATCTACAGTCTTTCTTTAGATGTCCTTTCTTTCCACAGTTCCAGCACTCTATTTTTCCCAGTCTGGATTTGGATCTTATAGTTTTAAACTTGCCACGATTACCTTGGCTCTTTCCTATCTCCTTTTGTCTTCCCCTACTCTCCATGGTCAATGCATTACCTGATGTATCATCTGTGCTTTTTCTTTGCATTCCTCGCTAAGAATAACACCAATAACATCATCAAATTTCAAGGTGTTTGAACCAGAGATAGAGTTACTTACAGCCATGACCAAGCTATTCCATCTTTCTAGCAATGAACACAATATTAGAAGAGCCCTAACCTCATCATCAAAGTTCACACTTACAGAACCTAGTTGATTTGTAACCATATTAAACTCATTTAAATAATCAATAACAGATCCACCTTCAGACATCTTCGTATTAAATAAACGCTTCATTAGAAATACCTTGTTGGAGGCTGAGGGTTTTTCAAAAATCTTACCCAGTGCACTCATCAAACCCTCTGTTGTCATTTATTTTGAGATATTGAAAGCTACCGATGAAGCTAGGCTCATCCGTATTATTACAAGAGCCTTTCTGTCAAGAACCTCCCATTCTTCGTCCTTCATGGCCACCGGCTACTTTTCACTTCCTCCCAATGGTAGGAACAAATCCTTCTGGTATAGATAGTCCTCCATTTGCATCTTCCATAACTGGAAGTTTTGGCCATTAAACTTCTCGACCTTAAAATTTCCTTCTTCCTCCATTGCTCCCACTCGAACCAGAAACCCTAGCTTCCTGCGGGTTTATCTACCAAATAGACCTTCGGCTCTGATACCAATTGTTAGAAAAACAGGATCACAGAGCAATAACAATAAAAAAAAATGCAAATATAATCACACACACATTACAAGAGAGACACAGATATATCGTGGTTCACCCCAACATGGGCTACGTCCACACTGAATTTGCTAGTCCTTATTATTATTACCATCCAGCAAGGTGAAGTGATACAACCTGCAGCACAGCCGCTGCACTTCCTCTTCACCGTCTCACAGTCTCTCTCCCCATCTCAGAGATCTTTACAATGCATAAAAACTAATACATCAACCCTAGCCGTATTACAATGTCTTTGTTTTATAAGGGAGATACAATGGGAAAATACCACGGGTTACCCAAAACCATGGGCCCGTAAAACAACCCCAAAAATTTCCTTCAGGGGCTTCTCCCCTGAACTCCCCAGCTAGGGGGGATGGTCCCCCTTGGAACCCCGTGGGGGGGCGATGCCCTCCCACACCCCTCTGTTAGGGTGAGTGTACAGTCCACCTACATATCATATAATACTGGGGTACAAACACGACTGAATAATAATAATATCTTTGAATCTGGAGATCAAGCTCCACAACCAACAATCAGCATGTTGCAAACCCTATCCCTAGGCTCGGGGGTTTTGGTATTTTGCATTTGGTGTTGCTTCAATGTTGGTGTAGAGGGCAGATCCCTCTCAGTTGCTATGGTTGTTAAGCACACCGAGCACCACTCACAGAGTTAGTTCAACGTAAGAAGAATGGAATCGTGGTGTATTTAAGGTAGTACAGAACGTGCTTTGGGTTCGGTTGCTCGGTTCTATTCTCAGTAGTAGATCGAATCCCATAAGGTAATATTCTATCCAAGAGATTGTAATTTTTAAATCCAGTTGTGACGTTTTGTAACTTAATAATTTACTGTGTGAGAAAAACTTCATGGGCTATTTAAATAAGGTTTAACCTCGCTCATTGTTGGACAGTGTTTATACCAGTCACAGTCTTGTCTGAGATATCGGTGACGATTCAAAAGAAGGGACAAGCTAATCTAATGGTTTGGGAACCATGGTAAGCTTCGGGCTCATCCATGAGAATGCCCTCTGTCAATAATGAATTAGATACATTGATGATTTTCTTTTTGTTTGGTTACGATATGCACATTTGTAGCGTTTCCTGTAATGGCATGATATTGTAATATCTCTTTTGGTTTTAAGCCATTACTAGGGTTTTGACCAATGTAAGGGAAGCTCATAAACTCCTGTTTGTTTGGTTTACAGATTCCATTTGGAAAACCCTAAGTATTGCTCATTGTACTGAATTTGTTTTAATGGCAAGAAGGATTACCGATTTTGATATTTGCTTTGAATATTAATATTGTCGTTCTTGGCTTCCTTTACAGTATGTTATACATGTGTTTAGTTAATATGCTTTGGGTTTGGGCCAAGCCCTTCTTCGAAATTTGTAAAGTAATGCTTTGATTATATTTAAGCTTGTCGGCACTATCATAAGGATGCGAATGTTTTCGATGGTTAAAAGGATATATAATTGTTTGGGTCCAAGCCCTAGTTTGCTTCCACATTTGGCTTTTCAACACTATGTTCCATTTGTAAAGTTCTAAGTTTTGTTTTATTATGAGATAAAACCCTAAACCCTAAACATTATGTAAATTGTTTTGGGTCTAAACCTGACTTCGTCGATTATCATGTTGGGTCAAATCAAAAGTTCTGATTCTAAAAATGTTAACCTACAAGGTTTAAAACCTAACCCTATTATGTATTTATAATTTACTTGGATTTACTTTTTTCCAAACCTGGGCGAGCTCTTCTCCTAAGACTCAAGCCCTTCACCTTCTTATTTATGGATATCGACTATATTTATTTGGTTGATGATACCTGGGTTTGTATAAACCTAGCTCATGATATCACAATATATCATGGAGCCCTCATGGGTCTTAACCCTTTCACGAGCTTATAATAATTCTATTGTTTGATAATATAATTGTTTTTATTTCTGTAGTAGTTTGTTCACGATTATTTTTATAACTGTGAAGTCCATATGATTTGATCCTTGACTTCGTAGATACTGAAATATGTCGTAGGATATATATACAAGGTTTCGACCCTGATCCATTTTGTAAACTGGATATGTTCTCTTATTTTTAAAGTGTACTGTATAATGATTAATGTTGGAATATCGAACAACTTTTAGATGGTTTGAAAAATAATTTTGTAGTTACGCTATACAAATGCTTGAATTCGAACTCTGTCTTGATGTGATATTTTATGAAATGTTTTATTATGGGATACGATACCTGTACGATGTTTAAAAGAATGTTGGATTTTCTATTTATAAAAATAATTGTGAGGTCAGAACGTTAAGTTGAGAAGAATTTTGTTCTGAGAACTGTAGCCTTCAAAGGTAAAATAACATGTTTATATAAGATGTTCGATTGATCTAAAATATTAAATATATGGTTTTTATTTTGATTCCTATATTTTTTGATAATAGTTTAATGCTTCTGTTTACAAGATATGAATTGATTGTTAGATCTATGGCTATGTTTATATTACTGTATAACCGTAAATGAACTCTGTTTTTGATAAAAAATAAACAAGTGTATATATATATTGGATAAACACGTTCTTATGAGAACAATGACAGTAATGAAATCTAAAACTAATATATTATACAGTATGAAATTTTTTGTTTGAAAAGAATAGCAATGCGTATAAAATTAATTCTATTTCGAAGTGTAGAATACTGCTATTTTAAGATGATTTTACTCATGTTAATTAAACCCTTCCTATACTAGAGTACATCACCTATGGTGAAAGGAAAAAATACGGGAAGACATTTATTCATTCATTTATATCATCTATCCATTCATTCATTCTATAGAAATAATTTATTAGTTCAGAAATCAGTCATTTTAGAATAGTTAACTCATATCTAAGAATCATTGGAAACTATGATAACCTATTCATATAGTTTTCAGAATAAGATTGACAGTCTAAAATAAATAACACAGAAAACAAGTAAAACCTGATAACTTGATTGGGTGGGAAAACACCCAAAAAGGCATGTGCCTCCCAACCTTCTCTAGAAAGAAGCCAAGTTCACTTGCTCTTTCGACCCCCGATCCTGTTCACTGAACCACTTGGATGAAGTCTCTGTGTAGAATCAAGGCACTCAAGTTGTATTTCAAGAAGCAATGGAGACTTACATACAAACTGCTCATATGTACTTCAGAAATCAATGGAGACTTGCATACATATCACTACCTATGCACTTAGCAATAATAAGGTAGTCTTACATTGCAACTCAAAACATAGCTTCCACTCATCGAATCACTTGTGTGCTCATTTCTAACACCACAAGGAATAATTCCATCTCCTTTGAGAATATGTGAGCCTCTGCTCAAATTCGATGGCTATAAAAAAGATTGCCTAGGTCTTTTGGTGGTCAGTTTTGCATTCAATGAGCCATTAGCTCAGTTCCACATCCTTGGGAACATGAACACAATAAGGGAGGTTGTCCCATAACAACAGCTAGTTACTGATTTTAGATGCTGCCACTTGTCCATTGCCTTCTACCTCGGATTCCATTCCTCCTAGTGGGTCAGTGAACACTCTTTCAACAGTCTCTTTGGGTGAGTGTATCCTATTTTAATTTATTAAATAATAATATTATTCATTTACAGTCATCCCTGACCACTTGGTTAAATATAAAACTTTACAATAAAAGTTAAAGTGATGTTTTTCCACAAACATAAAATGTCTCAAGTGTTGAGATATTGTAACTTCAAAGAATATTATATTTGTACTTTATTATTCCGGAGATGATTCATTCCTCCGTGAAGATCTTATTGTATATCCGAAGATGTTTATTCCTCCGTCGGAATGTGGTAACTCGGGTTATTAGACTTCCCTAGTGGGGGTCGGCCCTAAATCTATTATGTGGGTCAAAGGGTTATTAGACCACCCTAGAGGGGTCGGCCTAGTCAGTTATAATGGGGTATTTAACCTAATGGTTAAATACGATCCTACATGTACTTGTGTAAAATACATATCAGAGTAGTGTATAAATAGAGGAGGTGTGTTCCTCATTATACACACATTCACTCACTTGAGGATAGCGCACTTGTGGAGGAGAGGTATGCTATTGTGGAGGAGGAGATCATGTCTCAGGGTTTCATCTTTGTATATTTCTGGTCATCTATATTGAGGAAGCTTTTCTGGGTTTTCTACCCCATGAGGGTTTCCCAGGATAAATCTCTGTCTCTTGTGTTTATGCTATGCTTGTTGTTTCTTCAGTGATCCTGTATATGCTATTATTGTTAAATGGAATGTAATGCTGCTATTTTCTATCTTAGCATATTGAATTTTAACATGCTATCAGAGCTAACCTGAATGAAGGCAAGGTATGGCACTTACGACACTTGCTTTACTTACGACAATTTGAAGGTTAGGGTTTTACATAGCAAAAACCAGTCATCGTGGCACTTTCGCTATAAATCCATTTCTGTGAAGGTTCAAGGTCTGAAAAGTTTACAGGTCAAAGATAACATCCCCAGGTACCTTTTGTCCAAAGGGCACCCTCAGATTCGTTGTACTTTATGAGTTATGATCAGTACAAGTTAGGGTTTCTGCCTCTTCCAGATCTCAGTCAAAATCAGGTGACCTTGGCAAAAAGGTCATAACTTGGGCTACGAAGCTCCAAATGAAATTTCGTCAAAAGTTACAGGTAGTGAACAGACTGTACTATATCAAGAAACTTTTTCAAAGGCTGAAGGTGAACCAATGACACGTGGAACGCCGTACAAGTTCGCTCTCCTGTTTTATCCCATAAACAGGTCACGTTGCGACACTTGGCATAACTCTCTCTCAGAGAGTCCAATTGAGGTCGGACCTATTAGGATGGAAATAAAACAGGTCTAGCTATCTCAAGAAAAGTTTTCAGAGGTCGAAGTTCAAAAAGTGACACGTGGCATGCCGTACAAGTTCGCTCTCCTGTTTTATCCCATAAACAGATCACGTTGCGACACTTGGCATAACTCTCTCTCAGAAAATCAAATTGAGGTTAGACCTGTCAGGATGGAAAGATGACAGGTCAGGATACTGTAGGAAAAAGGTTTTAGACCCTGTGGAGCAAAAATTTCAGAGTTATAACAGAAACAATCAGGTGCATATTTCTATCAAAACAGAATTATTTTTGGAGCACCTTTATTCATGGCTTCCGGAATTTAGGGTTTCAGAGAAAGTTAGAATTTTTAGAATCAGAGTCCACGGCTGAATGCTACTCAGGAAAATCGAAATTTAGATACCAAGATCAAATTTTTTGGTTGGGTAGAAGACCGGGCTTGATCAAACCCTAGTTCGGGATTTTGATCAGAAAGATGGAAAATTAGGGCTTTAGCAAAAGTTGGAATTTTTGAAGTCTGTAACCACGGCTAGAAACTCCTCAGAAAAATAAGAGTTTAGAGCCTTGGATCGAACCTTTTTATTGGACAGAAGGGTGGGCTTCATCATACCCTAGTTCGGGTTCCTATCGAGAAGATCCAGAAGTTTCGAAGGCAATTTTGAGGGGTCAAATTTTAGAGATTTAAAAATTGAAGAATGTTAGTTTGATCAACTCAGCAAGACACATTCTTCCATCCATTCAGAAGTGTGAAAATCAAAGATTGAATTTTTAGGGTTTCTCTAGCAAACCCTAATCAAGCTCCAGATCAAGTTTCAGGGGGAGTTGAGGCTAAGGACTTACATAAGAAGACTACAAGAAGTCTCGACAGGTACGACTTAAGGAGGTTCAGGTATGTCTTGAAATCTGATTCTTGATTAAGTTCATAATGTGTTTGTCTTCATGTTATTTATTAGTACAATCTTGATTAATGTTATTAATTGTCTTATCACCCTAGTAATAGTATGAATGCATGTGAATGATCGAAGACATTCATTGATTAGGGCTATATGATTGTACTTATGCATTATGGTGTTGTGCGAGGTTGATGTTGTCTGCTAACAAGATACAGGTACATCACAAAAGACAAATCAAGTTCCATGACCATGACCACATGAAGACAAAGACTCATCCATAATATTTGTTCTACTTATGAGGTATGTATGAATTTTGTTATATTATGCTTAACCTATGAGACATGCAGGTTCTAGCTCAGGATCTGTAAATCATTGAAGAGATTGTTTAGGTATGTTGTACATAACTAAGCAGGTATACTAATCCAGGTATGTTTTCCTATGTCATGTTAGAATCTTACCTTGTGTTAGGATCCCTTATATAAGTATACTTGGTATGATTGGTTATGCTTATTCATAAAGTTAGTAATCAAGGGTTTATGCATATTATGTCTCTTATCTTGGTTGATGATTTAACTAACTAGATCAAACAAGAATATGCATGAGTAAAAGAAGACTTCCTTGAAACTATGAATACTAATGATCATGACTGTACATATTCAAGATTATTTAGAATTAGAATTTTTTGAGAATATACTAATGAATGTATGTTTGTGTATGAGTTCATGAGGATGACACTAGTGCACACTTGAGCATGCACAGTGGTACAGAATGAATAGAAGTTCAAAAGACATATAGAAGATCAAGCGGGAGGCAACCACACAAACATAAAAGATAAGTATTTGAGTTGTTATTTGAAATAGTAAATGATATTGCTTGTATCCATATTTGTATTCCTAGAATACATCATGCTGAGTGTAAACATTCATAGAGCATTGAACAATATACTATTAATATGCATATGATTGGTAAGTTGGACAAACTTTCCATTGTTGCTTGTCTAGAATGAAACCTCTTTGCTGACATGTTGAGAGCTGTGCACACTCTCGACAGTATGTTCTGGTAGAGATGGAAGGCATCTAGATAGCCACTGTATGCATACAGAATATGGAAAAGTGTTGTGCCAAAGTATTGGTCAAAATAGTTGCATAACTATGTAAATGATATCTGTATGCATAACAGGTTATCATGTCAATATGATTTGATGATTATGAAGTATTACTAATCCTGTACTTAATTTTGATTTGTAGGAAAGATCATGATGAATGATGAACACTGAACAAGCGATGGATGTTCAACAAAAGATTTACAAATCAAACACACTATAGAAGGCTTGTGGCTAGAAGATTATCTTAGAAAGAGGAAGAGAATCACGATGAGATGTTTTGCTCCAAGTGAATAGATAAAGACCATTCTCTTAATGGTGCAATTAAAGAAGAAGTGTGAATCAGGTTCTGTATGGGTATCTAGGATCGATAATAAATTGATGAGCTTAATGATCACCATGGGTGATGTGGATCTCAACCTTTGCTACAAGGTTGAATATGGTTTCTATACACAGATGACATGGATGCAAGAAGGAACTCACCACAGAGTTCGAATGATATTGAGGTTCATATCAATAGAACCATCTAACGAGAGATGGCACAGAAAGATGGCTGCAGAAATGAAAAATGAAAGATCTCATATTGATGCATTGCTTCCTAGATCTGGAAGTATGGAAAGGATCAGAAAGAATCTTTCTCAACCAGGGAAAGTATGTCGAGAAATATTAAAAGGACTTGAGGTGTTGAAATGGCCACTCTTATGGATTGAAAATTGATGTTGTTAGGGGATGACTCATCAGAGTTAGTGGATATAACTCTGTACAGTCAAATTATTGGGTGATTGATGTATCTAACATATATTAGGTTAGATATATGCTTTGTTGTGAACACCTTGAGTCAGTATCTAGTGGAAACTAGATGTGTTCACCTGATAGTTGCAAAGCATGTGATGAGGCACCTAAAGGATATGATAGACTTTGATCTATGCTATCTTGGAGATCATGACTTTAGATGGCTAATCAGATGCTGGTTGGGAAGAAAGTGTATCAGACAGGAAGAACACATCAAGAGGATGTTATTGTATGGGATTAGCCATGATCTCGTGGTTTAGATGGAAGCAGTCTAGTGTGGCTCTCAACACAAGCAGAATATATGGCTGCTTGCTCTGCTAGTTGTGAAGAAGCTTGGCTTCAGGATTGGTTTGAATTAGAGATAGAACCAACTGTGATCCTATGTGACAAATAGAGTTGTATGAAGATGACAAAGAATCTAGTGTTCCATGATAAGTCAAAGAACATAGGGATCTAATAAGATATGATGCAGAAGGAACTAAAGTTTGAATTTGTAACAGGTTACTGATGTACTAACCAAATCTCTACCTCAAGTGAAGAAGTTACCAACATACTAACCAAACCTCTGTCTCAAGTGAAATTTGAATACTTTCGAGACAAGCTTGGTGTAGCTCAAAAGGACCCTCCTCGAAAGGGGGAGTAGTATAGTCACTGATGATGAGATTGTCTCATCAAACAACAAGGTCGATGATGAGGTAACCTGTTCTCTACACCTAGATACTTAGAAATATTTAGATTTAGGACTCTTATGCTTAGAATACTTTGTTTTACTTATACATGCTTTTGATGTTAGATGTATTAGAAAGAATACATGCTTTTGATGATAGATGTATTGGTGAGAATACATGCTTTTGATGATAAGATGTATTGGTAAGAATACATACTTTTGATGACACATGTATTGATTAATGTACTTGTATGGTTGAGGATACTTGTACTTGTATTAATGAGAATACATGTGGGGATTGTATCATCCTTGAACACTTGTTCTAAAGTGAGCCGTAGACAGGTGTCTTTGAGAAAGAAAAGGGATTGTATCATCCCTGGACTTCAGTCCCTGAATTGATCCGTAGACGTATGGTCTCCAAAAATGAAGTCCTTAGTGGACAGTTGAGGGGATTGGATCATCCCTGGACTTTCAGTCCTAAAGAGAGTCGTAGACGTGAGGTCTCCGAGAATGAAGTCCTTAGTGGACAGTTGAAGGGATTGTATCATCCCTGGACTTCAGTCCCTGAATTGATCCGTAGACGTATGGTCTCCGAAAATGAAGTCCTTAGTGGACAGTTGAGGGGATTGGATCATCCCTAGAATTTCAGTCCTAAAGAGAGTCATAGATGTGAGGTCTCTGAGAATGAAGTCCTTAGTGGACAGTTGAGGGGACTGGATCATCCCTGGACTTTCAGTCCTAAAGAGAGCCGTAGACTTGAGGTCTCTGAGAATGAAGTCCTTAGTGGACAGTTGAGGGGATTGGATCATCCCTGGACTTTCAGTCCTAAAGAGAGCCGTAGACGTATGGTCTCCGAGAAGTGGGGATTGTATCATCCCCGGACTTCGGTCCCTGAATTGATCCGTAGACGTGTGGTCTCCGAGAAGTGGGGATTGTATCATCCCCGAACTTCGGTCCCTGAATTGATCCATAGACGTGTGGTCTCCGAGAAGTGGGGATTGTATCATCCCCGGACTTCGGTCCCTGAATTGATCCGTAGATGTGTGGTCTTCGAGAAGTGGGGATTGTATCATCCCCGGACTTTGGTCCCTGAATTGATCCGTAGACGTGTGGTCTCTGAGAACTGGGGATTGTATCATCCCCGGACTTCGGTCCCTGAATTGATCCATAGATGTGTGGTCTACGAGAACTGGGGATTGTATCATCCCCGGACTTCGGTCCCTGAATTGATCCGTAGACGTGTGGTCTCTGAGAAGTGGGGATTGTATCATCCCCGGACTTCGGTCCCTGAATTGATCCGTAGACGTGTGGTCTCCGAGAAGTGGGGATTGTATCATCCCCGGACTTCGGTCCCTGAATTGATCCGTAGACGTGTGGTCTCCGAGGATTGGGGATTGTATCATCCCCGGACTTTGGTCCCTGAATTGATCCGTAGACGGATGGTCTTCGAGAAAGTGATCTTTTTATTATGATATGGTTACTTGTATTGGTATGGATACTTGTATTGATGATGTGGTTACTTGTATCGGTATGAATACTTGTATTGATGATGTGGTTACTTGTATCGGTATGGATACTTGTATTGATGATGTGGTTAATTGTATCAGTAGGATACTTGTATTGATGGTGTGGTTACTTGTATCGGTAGGATACTTGTATTGATGATGTGATTACTTGTATCAGTATGGATACTTGTATTGATGATATGTATACTTGTATTGGCATGAATACTTGTACTAATGATGTGGATACTTGTATTGTTATGGATACCTGTATTGATGATGATGTTGATGATCGTGTGATGATGATGTTGATGATCGTGTGATGACGATGCTGATGATCGTGTGATGACGATGTTGATGATCGTGAGATGACGATGCTGATGATCGTGTGATGACGATGCTGATGATCATGTGATGACGATGTTGATGATCGGGAGATGACGATGCTGATGATCGTGTGATGAGGATGCTGATGATCGTGTGATGACGATGCTAATGATCGTGTGATGACGATGCTGATGATCGTGTGATGACGATGCTGATGATCGTGTGATGACGATGCTGATGATCATGAGATGACGATGCTGATGATCGTGTGATGACGATGCTGATGATCGTGTGATGACGATGCTGATGATCATGTGATGACGATGTTGATGATCATGAGATGACGATGCTGATGATCGTGTGATGACGATGCTGATGATCGTGTGATGACGATGCTGATGATCGTGAGATGATGATGCTGATGATCGTGTATCTTGAGGATCTAGATGATGATATTGTTGTAGTTGTTCAAGTGCTACAGAAGATAAAGATTCAATACTAAAGATGTCGATGTTCCAGTATTGAAGATGTTCCAGTAACTGCTTGAGTTACTAATGATGTTGAGAAAGATTCCAATGATTTATAGATGTATCATGTATGATGTTGATGACTCCTTGCTCAGGAAGATGCTGTTATAATATCCTTCTCGTTAAGGGGGAGTGTTGAGATATTGTAACTTCAAAGAATATTATATTTGTACTTTATTATTCCGGAGATGATTCATTCCTCCGTGAAGATCTTATTGTATATCCGGAGATGTTTATTCCTCCGTCGGAATGTGGTAACTCGGGTTATTAGACTTCCCTAGTGGGGGTCGGCCCTAAATGTGTTATGTGGGTCAAAGGGTTATTAGACCACCCTAGAGGGGTCATCCCAGTCAGTTATAATGGGGTATTTAACCTAATGGTTAAATACGAGCCTACATGTACTTGTGTAAAATACATATCAGAGTAGTGTATAAATAGAGGAGGTGTGTTCCTCATTATACACACATTCACTCACTTGAGGATAGCGCACTTGTGGAGGAGAGGTCTGCTATTGTGGAGGAGGAGATCATGTCTCAAGGTTTCATCTTTGTATATTTCTGGTCATCTATATTGAGGAAGCTTTGCTGGGTTTTCTACCCCATGAGGGTTTCCCAGGATAAATCTCTGTCTCTTGTGTTTATGCTATGCTTTTTGTTTCTTCAGTGATCCTGTATATGCTATTATTGTGAAATGGAATGTAATGCTGCTATTTTCTGTCTTAGCATATTGAATTTTAACATCAAGTACTATGTAGGTTACAAACACGCCCTGTTAAGTTCAACATCATCCTCGATGTTTCTTATTCTTCATCAAAGCCTCCCTAGAACATAATTGGATATGTTTCTTGCATATTACTTTCTAGTTCCTAGGTAGCTTCCTTTGGGCTAAAGTGCTTCCATTGCACCTTTCCCTACCCTATGGTGTGATTCTGGAGCAAAATTTCCCTCATGTCAAGGATATAGTCCGGTTCCACCTGAAAATATCCTTTAGGCTCAACCTCTATGTCATTCGAATTGATCACATCAACAGCATCATGCACATACTTTTTCAAAATAGAAATATGGAAAACATTATGTATTTTCATATTAGATGGTAAAGCCAACTGATATGCAACTGTGTTGATGTATATGTATCTTTGGAATGTATTTCAGTTATATATTTATTGTACCCTTATAGATATGTGTTATTCCTCTGTAAGGAAGTGTCGTCATTTGTATTGACAAGTGTTGCAAGTGTGTTAACTTGGAGATGGGTTATTAGACCACCTTATAAGGGGTCGGCCCGGATTTATGTAATATGTGGTTAATGTACCTAGCTAGACAAGTTGGCCCCATAAGGTTATTGGGAAAATAGAACAAGTATAAATAGAGATCAGGAGATCTCTATTTGGATCACTCAGAAACTCATTCCTACTTCACTTGGAAAGTAGCACACTTGTGAGGAGGAGGATCAGCTGCTAAGAGGAGTCTATCTCTTGTACTTTGGTTGTACTTTGGTTGAGCCTTTGCTCTTTCTATCTCTGAGGAAGTTGTGGGGTTTTTCACCTTAGGGTTTTCCCCACGGAAACTCTGTGTGTCTATTGTCTCTCATGCTTTTGCTTCTTGTGATGATTGACATGCTTGTTATGATTGATATGCATTGATATACTGTACATGTTGTTCTCTCAGTTAAGATCCTAGAGTGTTGTGAATTAATGCTTAAAATTTAACATGGTATCAGAGCTAACCTGAGAAGAAGACATTGTGCAGTGACGAAAACTAGGGTTTCTTGTTTATTGGGTTTCTCTCCACAGATTTTGGAAAAGCAGTATAGTAGATTGACTCTACTCATCAAGGAGAATCTATATGTCTAATCAGAATTTAATTATGAGCTTTTTCCGATTTGGCCCTAACAATTAGGGTTTCCACAAAAATAGGAATTTCTGAAATCTTAAGACATAGCTAGAAGCTCCTTGGAAAAATTGAAGTTTAGAGCTTTGGATCGAGATTTTTGGCTGGGTAAATCTCCGGGAAACTCAAACCCTAATTCAGGGTCCTCTCGAGTGAACCCGGGAAGACTAAAATGCATTTCTGGAGGGTGAAGCTTTGCGGATCTCAAATTCTGAATACACCAGGCTGATCAGCTCATCAAGGCGCATCTTCATATCCTTCTATAAAGTTGAAATTCACATTTCAAATTTTTAGGGTTTTTTCGACAAACCCTAATCTGGGCCCAGATCCATTTTTCAGAAAATCAAGTGGTAAGATCTAAATATTTTTTATTTCCATTTAAAGTACTATTTAAAGATGTCTCACCACACCAAGCTTGCAGACAAGCTTGAAGGAGCTGATAACTTCTGAGCCTGGAAGTATAAGATTGGGTTAATCCTGGAAGAGAATGAGTTGGACTCATATGTAAAAGAAGACATCCCTATCCCAGAGGATGAAGAGGCTAAGGTATTGTATACGAAGAAATTGGTCAAGGAAAAGAGAATCATTGCTGATTCTATCAAAGACCATCTCATACCACATGTGTCATCTCTAAAGACACCCAAAGAGATGTTTGACTCTTTGACCAAGCTATTTGAAGGGAAGAACATAAATCAGAAGATGACTCTGTGGAATCAATTGAAAGGGGTTGAGCTATTGAATGGAGAGAACATTCAATCTTACTTCTCCAAGGTCTCTCAGATCAAGGAACAACTTGAAGTTGTGGATGAAGTAGTGGACAATGGTGAATTTGTTATGACCACTCTGAATGGCCTACCTATGTCATGGGACTCCTTTATTCAAGGAATCTATGCAAGAGAGAAGTTGGTCTCTTTCAATAGACTGTGGGAGGAATGCTCTCAAGAAGAAGCTAGGCTTGTGGAAAGAGAAGAAAAGATGGGGAATGAAGATCAAGCTCTCACAGCTCACACCAAGGGAAGCAAGTTTAACAGGGAGAGATCATCACAAGAAGAAAGATCTATCTCATGTTCGATGTTTTGAATGCAATGAAGTGGGACACTTTGCTTCAAATTCCCCTAAGAAGAAGAAAGACAACAACTTCAACAAGAAGAAGAAGGGCAGCAAAAGAAGGTATCATGCTCATGCTGCTAAAGATGATGAACCTCCAAAGAATAAGGTTAGAGCAGAAAGTGATGATGATGACTCATCAAGCGAAGAAGAGTATGTTCTAATCTCTGATCTCACAAGTACTATCTCTCATGGTTGTAATGATTGGTTAATTGATAGTGGGGCTTCCAAACACATGAATGGGTTTAAAGAATCTTTTGTAAATCTATCAGAACATGAATCACCCCATAAAGTGAAACTTGGGGATGATTATCAATACCCTACCAAAGGAAGTGGTGAAGCCTCCTACAATCTAGATTCTGGAAAGTCTTTGAAGATGAAAGAAGTTCTTTATGTACTTGGGCTCAAGAAGAATCGACCCTCCATCTCTGCATTGGATGCAAAAGGTAGAGGGTTGCATTTGTAGATGGCCAAGTCCTAATGTGGCCAAAGGGTAAAACTATTGATGATGTAGTGGTGATTGGAGAGCAAGAGTGAGGATTGTATAAATTGAAGGGACAACCTAAACATGCCATGGTGCATGATTCCATGGAGCCAAGTGACCTTTGTCATAGAAGACTTGCACATATGCACTACAGAGCATTACCAATTGCAAGTAAGGCTGTAGAAGGTCTTCCTGAAATCAAGACCAAACATGAAGGTGTTTTCAAAGTATGTGCAAAAGGAAAGAACATTAAGAAGGCATTTCCAAGTAGTGATAGCAAGGCAAAAGGTATCTTGGAAACTATCCACTTCGATGTATGTGGTCCGATGTCATCCAGTTCTTTGAGTGGGTATATTTACTATGTCTCTGTCATTGATGACTTCTCCAGGAAGACTTGGGTTTACTTCTTGAAGAACAAAGTTGAAGTGTTTGATAAGTTCAAGGAATTCAAAACCTTGATGGAGATTCAAATTGATAAGAAGATCAAAACATTCAGATTCGACAATGGTGGAGGATTCACTTCAGGTGAAGAAGCTATGCGGTGATTCATGGATTAAGAGGGAGTTGATTGCTCCTTACAATCCACAACAAAATGGAGTTGCAGAAAGAAAGAATAGAACAATCATGGAAGCAGCAAGGGAAATGTTGCATGACCAGGATCTACCTATGCCTCTATGGGAAGAAATGGCTAGAACAGTTGTATATGTGCAGAACAGAACACCCCACAAGATATTGGACAGCAAGACACCAAAAGATGTCTTCTTTGGTAAGAAACCTGAAGTCATCCATATCAGAATATTTGGTTGTCTAGTATACACTCATGTCCCAAAGGAAAAGAGGACCAAGCTAGATCCTTCAGGAAAGAAGGGTATCTTTGTGGATTACAGTGAAATCTTGGAGGCTTACAAATATACTTTCCATGGTTCAAAAAGATTGATGTCAGCAGGGATGTGACATTTGATGAAAAATCAGCATTCATCAAATCAAGGAAGACACCTGTTGAAGATTATGAAGAACCTAAGGAAACTAGATTTCAAGACACTACCATGACTGAAGCAATTCCAGATGTTGATCGTGAAATTGAAGATCCGCAAAAACCTGTAGATCCACCTCGTGAGAATAACTCTCACAAGAGGAAACCTGCATGGGCTAGAGAGCTCATTCAAGATGTAGAAAGATATGGAATTCCAGAAGAAGAACACAGAGCAAAGAAAAGAACCAGATCACATACTAGCTATGTTGCTTTACTCTGCGATATCATGAACAAAGAACCTTCCAGTTATGAAGAAGCAGCGAAAAAGAAAGAATGGAAGGATGCCATGGTCGAAGAATACGAATCAATAATGAAGAATGATGTTTGGGATGTTGTCCCAAGACCTAAAGGGAAGTCTGTTGTGAGTTCCAAATGGATCTACAAAATTAAGCATGCTGTAGATGGCAGTGTAGAAAAATACAAGGCAAGATTCGTAGCTTGTGGCTTCTCTCAGAAAGAGGGAATAGATTATGAAGAAACTTTTGCTCCTGTAGCCAGGTACACTTCCATAAGAACAGTACTTGCTCTGGCTGCAACGATGAAATGGAGGATACACCAGATGGATGTCAAGACTGCTTTCTTGAATGGTGTAATTGAAGAGGAAGTGTATGTGGTGCAGCCACTTGGTTTTGAAACACATGACAGGGAGTCATATCTGTGCAAACTGAAGAAATCCTTGCATGGATTGAAGCAAGCTCCCAAGACTTGGTATGGTAGGATGGATAGTTTCCTATCCAGTTTGGGCTTTACCAAGAGTAAAATAGATTCCAACCTTTATTACAAGGTTGAGGAAGGAAATCCAGTGATACTACTTCTATATGTGGATGATCTATTTGTAACAGGAGATGACAGATTGATTGCTGATACAAAGAGGAAGCTTGCTGCCGAGTTCGATATGAAGGACTTGGGGATGATGCACTATTTTCTATGTATGGAGGTGTGGCAGAGTGCAGATGGTATCTTCCTTGGACAAGGGAAGTATACAGTAGATATCTTGAAGAGGTTTGGGATGATGGATTTCAAGGCCATGGCCACACCTATGGCATCGAACCTAAAGCTTTCATGTGACACTTCATCTGAGCCAGTTGATGTCTCTATGTATCGTCAGATGATTGGGTCCTTGATGTACCTGATGAACACGAGACTAGATATTTTCTTTGCAGTGAACACATTGAGCCAGTTCCTGACAGATCCGAGGAGTGTTCACCTGGTTGCTGTAAAGCATATTCTTAGGTACCTGAAGCGTACAGTTGATTATGGGCTCAAGTATGAAGTAAATCAAAAATTTAACCTGCAAGGTTATGTTGATTCAAATTGGGCAGGCAGTGCTGCAGATAGGAAGAGCACATCTGGGTGTTGCTTCAGTATGGGATGAGGTGTGATCTCTTGGTTTAGCAGGAAGCAGTCCTGCGTAGCACTGAGTACAGCCGAGGCAGAGTATGTTGTAGCCAGTTCGGCTAGTTGTGAGGCAGTATGGCTCCGGAAGCTACTGTCTGAGTTATTTGATCTCCCGTTGGAGGCTACTAGTATCTTTTGTGACAACCAGAGTTGTGTGAAGCTATCTGAGAACCCAGTGTTCCACGATAGGTCAAAACACATAGAGATCAAATATCACTATATCAGGGATATGGTGCAGAGGGGAGCAGTGAAGCTCTTGTATGTTGTGCCAAATGAGCAGATTGCAGATGTGCTGACGAAACCACTAGCCAGAGTGAAGTTTGAGTACTTCAGAGAGAGACTTGGTGTCTATCAGATCGATGACACTTCTAGTAAGAAGTGATGGACACATCTGCTAAAGCCATTCCAAGCATGGTAGAAGTAGGATCCTTCACATGGCTATGGATGTAAGCGCTGGATGATGAGCATTAGGATGATGTTCTATTTTCTGCTTTATATGATCTGTTGTATCATTTATATGTATGCATCATATTGGACGCTGGATATGATCAGTTGGATCATTTATATGTATATGTATGTATGCACAATGTTGGATGCTAGATATGATCAGGTAGATCACGTATTTGTATATGTATCAGGTGGATACTTGTATGATCAGGTAGATCATGTACTTATGTATGTATCAGGTGGATGCATTATGTATATCAGGTGGATGCATTGTATGATCAGGTAGATCATGTATGATGATATGTATCAGGTAGATACTTTGTATGCACTAGATGGATATATTGTTTGATCAGGATGATCATAGATGACGAGCTTTAGGATGTTTCTCCAGATGATATGCATCATGTTGATGCTATGATGATGATCAGGATGATCACAGATGACAAGCTTCAGGATGTTGCTCCAGATGATACGCATCAGGTTGATGCTATGATGATGATCAGGTTGATCATGTGATGATGTACATCAGGATTATGTATGGTGAGTATCGGGTTGATACTCTATCGCCGTGGATAGGTTGTGTAGGTAACATAGAAAAGATCCTTTAAAAACCAAACAGTTTGAGCGGTGTGCTCGTAACATCCTGGGTTGCTCTATCGAGATCTGGACAGGTTGAGCGGTGTGCTCGTAACATCCTGGGATGCTCTGAGTAGGTTTTCCTATAGTTTTGGATAGAAAAGATCGTTTAAAAACTAGACAGGTAGAGCGGTGTGCTCATAACATCTTGGGTTGCTCTATCAAGATCAAGATAGGTAGAGAGATGTGCTTGTAACATCCTGGGATGCTCTGAGTAGGTTTTGCAAAAGTTCACATAGAAAAGATCCTTTAAAATCCAGACAGGTAGAGCGGTGTGCTCGTAACATCCTGGGATGCTCTATCGAGATCCAGATAGGTTGAGTGGTTTGCTCATAACATCCTGGGATGCTCTAAGTAGGTTTTGTGAAGGTCAACATGTAATAGCTCCCTGGGAGATCCAATAGGTTGAGCAATGTACTTGTAATCAGTCCTAGGATACTCTTGCTAGGTTTTGTTGAGGCATGTAATCAGTACTGAGGATTCCATAGTATGGCCAGTGATGATGAATACCTACAGGTGGTGGGCCTACATCCAGTATGAAAAATGACTAGCTCTGTAGAACTTCCTATGACGAGCAAATTTAGAGATTGGTTGAGATAGCAGCAGCAGTGATGATGACGATGAATTGAGGATGATGCATCGATGACGATGATCCAGAGAAGAAGACTTGTACTAGCAGATCTGTGTCGAGAAATACCTTCCTAGTTAAGAGGGAGTGTTAATGTATATGTAACTTTGGAATGTATTTCAGTTATATATTTATTGTACCCTTATAAAGATGTGTTATTCCTCTATAAGGAAGTATCGTCATTTGTATTGACAAGTGTCGCAAGTGTGTTAACTTGGCGATGGGTTATTAGACCACCTTGTAAGGGGTCGCCCCAGATTTATGTAATATGTGGTTAATGTACCTAGCTAGACAAGTCGGCCCCATAAGGTTATTAGGCAAACAAAACAAGTATAAATAGAGATCGGGAGATCTCTATTTGGATCACTCAAAAACTCATTCTTCCTTCACTCGAAAAGTGGTGCACTTGTGAGGAGGAGGATCAGCTGCTAAGAGGAGTCTATCTCTTGTACTTTGGTTGAGCCATTGCTCTTTCTATCTCTGAGGAAGTTGTGGGGTTCTTCACCTTAGGGTTTTGCCCACAGAAACTCCGTGTGTCTATTATCTCTCATGCTTTTGCTTCTTGTGATGATTGACATGCTTGTTATGATTGATATGCATTGATATACTGTACATGTTGTTCTCTCAGTTAAGATCCTAGAGTATTGTGAATTAATGCTCAAAATTTAACAAACTGGTCCAATTCTTAATAGAATTTCAAATGGCCCACAATACCTGGGTGCTAATTTAGCACAACTCCCAACCTTAGAAGAGTTATTCTTGGGTTTTACCTTAACAAAAACATGCTCAACTACTTGGAATTATTTCTCAATTCATTTCAGATATGCATAACTCTTTTGTCTGTCTTGTGCAATTTTTAAATTCCCTCGTACCTGCTTCACTGTTAGTTCCATTTGCTTTAAAAAATATGGTGCTCGCATTAATCTGTCAACAAGATTACTCCAAGATATAGGAGTATTGCATTTTCTACCATACAAAATTTCAAATGGAATAAGTTTGGTAGAATCCTAACAGTGATTGTTATAAGCAAATTCCACTAAGTGTTGATATTCCTACAACTTAGTTGGATGATATTTAACATATAATCTTAACATGTCTGCTAAAATATGATTTACCCTTTCAGTTTGTCCATCAGTTTATGGGTGAAAAGATGTGCTAAAATTTAACTTATTGTCTAAACCTTTAAACAGTGACTTCCAAAAATTTCCAGTGAATATAGAATCTTGATCAGAAATTATTACCTTAGGTATTCCATGAAAATGAAAAACTTGCTTCATAAACACATAAACAATGTTAGCAGCTTTAAAAGTAGTTCTAACTGGTATAAAATGAGTTTCTTTGCTAAGCTTATCTACAACTACCGTTATTGAATCATTTTGCTTTTGATTTTTAGGAAAACTAGTTATAAAGTCAATGCTGATAATTTCCCACTTCCATTCTGGAATTGGAAATGGTTGTAATAGACCAGCTGGGTGTTGATGCTCAGCTTTAATTTGCTGACATTTAAAGCACCTAGCTATGTATTCATCCACTTCATTTTTCATATTTGGCCAAAATTAATCCTTTCTCAACATTGTTATCATCTTCTGGTAACCAGGGTGTCTCAAATAAGGACTTTTATGTACTTCATCTAAAATCAACAACTTAATTTTTGATACGTTAGGCACATAAAGTATGTTTTTACACATCATTAGACCTTTTTCATTCAAGCTATAATCTGTTATTAAATTTTTAGATATATTTTCAGCAACCTTTTCATGTAATTTCTGATAATTTTCATCTTGTTTAATTCTTTCTTCAAGCTGATTTTCTAAATCTGTTTTATAAGTGCTGATCTCTGCCATGAAATATAATTTTACACTTCTGCTTAAAGAATCAACCACTTTATTTTCCTTGTCCTTTATGTGTTGGATCTCCAAATCATATTCGCTACGGAAAGCTAACCACCTAGCTTGCCTTGCGTTCAGATTTGGTTGATCCAACAGGTATTTTAAACCTTTATTGTCTATAATTAATGAAAATTTTCTACTAATAAAGTGATGGCACCACATCTTTAATACATGTATCACGACTTCTAACTCTAGATCGTAGGTAGCATAGTTATTTTCGTGAATTTTTAGCTTTCTTGACTCATACGCTATTATATGACCTTGTTGTGTTGAGACTCTGCCAAGGCCATCATTGCATGCATCCGTGCATACAACGAAGTCCTTATTTGGATCTGCAATTTTTAATATAGTTGTTGTAGTTAACAATTCTTTTAATTTCTTAAAACTTCTTCACACTTTTGATCACAAACGAATTTCTTTCCCTTTTTTCTGCAAAGAGGTTATGGGATTTGTGATTCTTGAGAATCCTTCAATAAATTTTTTGTAGTAATCCGTGATTCCCATGAATGATCGTACATTGGTTACATCTTTAGGGATAAGACATTCATTAATTTCTCTTATTTTATTTGGATCAACTGAGATCCCATCTTTGGATATTACGTGATCTAAGTACTGTATTTTATCTTTGAAAAATTCACACTTACTGAATTTAGCGTAAAGTCAATGTTCTCTTAAGACTTGTAGAACTATTCATAAGTGTTCGTTGTGTTCTTCTTTAGTCTTTGGAAAAATTAAGATATCATCAATAAAAATGATTACAAACTTATCTAGATATTTGTGTAAAACATTATTCATTAGACACATGAAGACTACTGGAGGGTTATTTAGCCCAAATGGCATAAATACGAACTCATAATGCCCATAACAGGTTCTGAAAGTAGTTTTAAAAATGTCTTCGTAATTTATCCCGACTTGATGATATCTAGATCTCAAGTCTATTTTAGAAAATATCGTCGCTCCATGTACTTGATCAAATAGATCATCTATGTGGGGCAAAGGATACCTATTTTTAACAGTCATTTTATTTAACTGACGGTAGTCTATGCATAAATGCAAGGTACCATCCTTTTTAACGGCGATTACAGGTGCTCCCCAAGGAGACACACTTGGCCTTATGTAATTTTTATCAATTAATTCTTTTAGCTGTGATTTTAATTCGTTAAGCTCCAGAATGTTCATTCAGTAAGGAGCCTTTGAGTTTCGTACCACACCCGATACTAGCTCCATGGTGAAATCTAATTCCATTTTCGGAGGTATTCCTGGAAATTATTTCGGGAATACATCTGAAAAGGCCCTTAGAATTGGTATGTGTTCCAGTTTTAACTTATCTTCTTTAGTTGTACGTTCATCATTACTTACATTTATAGCAAATATTTTACATCCTTTTCATACAACCTTTTTCACTTGCAAAGCATAAATCTGTCTAACTGAAGTTTTTGTAGGGATTCCTTTTACAGTTTTTGTTTCTCCTTTATTATTCAAGCATGTAAAAGTATTTTCAAAACAATTCAGAACTACCCTATGCTTTTCCAACCAATCCATTCCTATTAAGACATCATAAGACCTTAACAGTAATACATTCAACTTAACTTGCATCTTTAACTAACTCATAGGCAAATCACAACTTTTAACAAAATCCACTACTTTTCTTTTGGTTCTTGTAGCTAACGCACCCAGCCATGATTTATCAAACTTTTCTACTTTCAACTTACAGCTTTTTACTAAATCAGGTTGTTAGCACCTATTTTTTCACAGCATGGATATGGAGGTAAAGGAAAGCGATAGCCATAAAATCATTGATGAAAGCTAGAGATTACCCTTGGTTTCCATAACCAGGTGCTAAAGGATACAAGGAAAATGAAAAGGAGGTGTTAAATCTGCAAGGTAATTGAAAAAAGGGAGAAGAAACACATTAAAGTGAGACCAAATGGACCAAAAGTGAGCCAAAGTCTATAGTCCAAAGGAAATAATACAAGGAATAACCACCACGTTAGTTTCCACCATCGGATGAGTGCCCAAGAGAGATCAATGGTCCTCGTTGATAGTCGTGAGGATGAAGCGAATGAAGAATAGTCATGAGGGTGGTAGCGATGGTGAATATCGTCAGATAGGTGGCAGCAAGAGGAGACGGCGCAAGGGGGATAGGTGGTATGCGGTATCATTTTAATGAAATTGCGATACTGCCAAAACATAAAAGTAAATCTCTAGACATGTGGATGGCTCGGAGAGACAGAGTAATATCCTATGGCCAAGATTAAGGGTCCCACAGAGGGAAGTGCAATGTGGCAAGGTAAACGTTGCGGATTGGCCTTAGGAAAATCAATGACCCACGGTGATCCTCTTGCTGGAAAGTTGCAGGCCGGTTAGGTGGAAAGGTGGTAGAGAGGGACAAACCATTTTTCCAGATGTCACCACCAAAGAGGATCGTGAAGGGATGAGTGGTAAAGAAGAAACCAGAATAGGGGCATATGATCCCACTCTGCCAGGGTATGATGCTTGGTGACGAATGGTGGAGAGCGAGACACGTGGAATGATCCAACAACAAATACAGAAAGGGAGTCAAATCAGTGGTTATAGAGAAGGCTGGATATGATGGTAAGGATCGGCATGCGAAAGACCAACGGTCGAGATTCGCAAACGACTGACAAAGAAGCCTAGAGGATAAGTGAATTGGTTTACATATGTAACTGTCGATGGGTAAAGTTGACATTTTTATTTTTTATAAGGCCTGTCAAGGGTGGAAGCCTCTAGGCATGGGAGAGATGTAGAACGTGATAAACTAGGCCATTTCCCACATCCTCTCAGGCTGTCTGAGTAAAATAGGAAGGGTCGCGTGGCAGAGTTCAGTCTGTTCACGGAAGGGAGGCAGGTCAAAATCCTTTTTCCGGGGAGTTAAGGATGAATGGACCCAGGCCTTAGGGTTTGAAGAATCCTGGTTTGGAGAGTCAGCATTCCATACCCATGGAGTGTTTCAGTAGCGTTTCACCCTTTGTCGCATCTGTCAAGGATATGTTCACCTCAGAACCAAAATATTTTTCAGGGGGACCCGTTGTCACTACTCATAGAGATAGGATTTTCTTGCAAGTGTCGCCACGGCGTCATTGGGTTAAAGGGGTCGACTTCCAAAATTGGGGAGGGAATAGAATGGCAGGGTTGGAAGCTCTACCAGCACAGGAAATGGTGCTAGCGGCCAGGGCGTATCATTATCTTGGCCGATGACGGAGAAGAAGAAGTCAGAGCTGTTAGTTATAAAGGCACAGGTCGGAGGAGTGTCACTCATGCAAACTGATGGGCGGCCTAAGTGGATGCAATGATGATGTGAACTACATCTTTTGGGATGCAGAGGGAAGATGAGATGAAGAGTTGTGATGTATGTTTATCAATGCATGAAAGGACACCTCAGCATCATCATCTGCTGCGCCATCTAGTTGGAGGTTTTTTTGAGCATGCTTCAGGTCAGCTCAGGCCTGGGGCATCATTTCTGCTTAATTAGGAAGTCCAATCGAGTTATCATGGTAATTATAGCCATACATAGCCACTTTCATCATCACAGCAGTTATGGATATGGTTCCTTATCTCGTGGTGCAAGATCGATATATGAAAAGGATGGTAGACCTGGCGACTTGGGGCATCTTTCAGTTGAGATTGGATATGGAGAAGGGGCAGGAATCCGTAGTGGTTTTCATGCCAGAGAAGGCGTGGTCTGAGGTGGAGGAAGAGCATTCTCCTTTGTCTCCTATGGCATTTGACCATGAGGAAGCCAAGTCCAATGGTGATGATCAGAAGGAGGAAAAGCAACAAGTGCCCAAAATCGTTTGGCGTTAGAAAAGAGAGGAGATTTTCGAAGAAGAAGGAGGCATCTAGCAAGACATGGAGATCACTCATAATCTTGTGCTCCCTACTAAGGAGGTGACACCTCCTCCTCCTATAGGGGAATCATATCTTGACATCTCTCTGAAGGTGGAAGACTTGTTTGATTCGCAAGGCCATTTGAAAACTCCACAGTAAGCTGGCGTCCCATTCATAATACTTTGTTTCCTGTCTTAATCAATCTCTTTTGAACTTGACATGTATGTAATATCCCAAATTTGGGGTTATCAAGGTGGCAACGTATTTTGTTTGTTTCCAAAGGACTAATTCAAGGCCAAGAGCCTATAAAAGCTTTGTAATAAGAATAATTAAGGGTTGGAAAATCATTCGGCTAAGGCCTGAGGGGCGAGCCCAGTTTTGGGACTTGCATGTTAATCTAATGTGCAGTGCCTATGGTAGACTGTTTTGCAGAGATTCCTGTGTCATTCTAACTTGTAGTTAGTTTTCTCCTTTCTCCCTATGTGCATGTGCTTCCTGTTATGATTTTACATTATGTTTTTTGTTTCATGTCTGAGATCAGTGTATAATAGTTTGGAATTCTTGGAAACTCGCTCTGGCTATTATCTCAGATGTTCACAAAACATTTCTACTAAAGTTGATATTGAATTCATCTTTGCTAGATGCTCATATCAATGGACTGTTCTTATTTTCTTCTTTTACCACCAGGAAATATCTTTACGACGACAAGCGAGTGGCTACCTTGCCTCTGTTAGAGTAGTTCACACTATGGCATTGTTATCTAATTTATGTGTAATACCTTGACTCCATCGCCCAATTTCTTTTTTCCTTGTGATTATTGTCACAATAATTTCTGCATATTTTGTTTCTTCATAAATATGGCCTTTTGGTAATAGTTTAACTGAATATTCTCTAGAGAAGAGGGGTTGGTCCGTGTGTTCACTATTGATGCCTTTGAATATTTCCAGTCTTTCATTAATTTGTAGAGAGAGCCCTCTTCGACTATGCTGGGTCAGTAGCATTAGTCCAAAGTTGGTTAGTGGTTACCCCGACTTGCCTCCTCCCACAACCCAAGAGGTACTATTTGGGTGTTAACACAAGTGATACATAACTCAAACTTGCACCTGAATCAATTAAAATAGAGATATGTTTGTTCTGTAGCATACCTTCGATCTCGACCATTGAAGTTTTATGGTGTGCATGTCGATTTTCCAAAGCTGCATGGATCCTAGGCATCTCCCTTGCTAATTCACGAACTGTTGGTTCTACATGCACTGTATGAATGTTGTTGACTGTTCTTCTCCCGTTCGAACAGTTTGCTATATAGTGTGTGGTCCTTGATAGTCATAACATTTTAAAGGTGGTATTTGTTCATTATTTCTAGTATTATTATTATTAGGCATGTTTCTTGCAGCTGTAAAATTCTGTGGTGCATTACTTGTGAAATTATTGCCATGAAAATTTCTGTTAGTGAAATTTCTTTTGTTATTTCCAAAATTATTATTACAATTTAAAAAATATCTTTTTATGGTCAAAGTTACTAGGTTTGTTATTCCTCCAACTATATACACCTTCTCTTTTTCTGTTCTGTTCATAACAGAAGTTGGCCTTTCTCATGGCTTCCTCAAGAGTTGTAGGGTTGTCGTACTCAATTCTGTCTTTTATATTAAAGGGTAAACAACTCATAAATCTTTGTATTTTAGGTTTCTCGTCCACAATGTAAGGCACATATCTTAACAAACTTAGAAATTTACTGCTTAGCTCCTTCATACTCATAGAACCTAATTTTAAATCATAAAACTCTTTTGCTTTTTCTTCGTAGTACTGTTCAGACATAAACTTTTTCTTAAAGTATTTCTTAAATGTGATCCAAGTTACACTATTTTCCTTAATAATTTTTACCTGCTTGATATCCTGCCACCATATATCTTCTTTCCTAGTCAGATTGTAAATGGCCATCTTAGCTATTAACTGATCTGAATAATCATAAATTGGAAAGTATTTCTTCATACCAGATAGCCATGCTTCGGTTGCCTCTCCCTTTTTACTTTCACCGTTAAATGTTGGGGGTTTTATCTCCTTGAATTCCCCTGAAATTTTTTCATAAGGTTTGTACTTCCTTTTCTTAAGACTACATTCACTATCACTGCTGTCTCGGTCATACTTATGTTTTATTCTATGTGTTTTATCATTAGATTCAGAAGAAGAGTCACTTTAATTTTTATAGTATTTTACTTTCTTATCTCTGTGCTGACAAGACATGGTTCGAGATTCAGATTTAAATTATGTTTTATTCTCTTTTCCATCATTATGAAATTTATCTAGCAATATCTGATTTAGCTCTTCTTGTGCCCTTAAAATCCTTCATTTTCTTCCTTAATAGTTTTTATCTCAGTTTTTAAAACTTTAACTATGAGTAGAAGTTCAGATGAATCATCGTTTAATTATCCAAATATGTTCTCTTCGTTAATATGTTCATGTTCATTATTATTTTGTTCATGGTGAGATCTATCCTCAACAAATTCTTTCGGTCCTTCCATACCTACAATTTAAATATCACGATGTTCTATACAGAAACAAATTAAAAAAAAATTAGTAAACTATGTTTTCTGTTTTCTTTTTTCGTTGCACGTGATGAACCATATTTAGGCCTAGAGTTTGTACTCACGCTCTGATACCACATGCAACATCCCAAAAAAATTCATAAAAATTTAAAATTTTTCTATGTAGTATAATACTAATGTTAATGTGCAGAAGTATAATGTTGGATAGTAAATCTTTAGGTTAACTATTTAACTACACCATGTAATGACAACATTAAAATACAATCTCTTTGATTAATTATAAATTCTTGAACTATGAAGATAAACTTTGCTATGACTTTAATTATTAAGTGTTGATGTATATGTAACTTCGGAATGTATTTCATCTGTATATTTTATATATATTTATTGTACCCTTATAAGAGATGTGTTATTCCTCTATAAGGAAGTGTCGTCACGTGGATTGACAAGTGTCGCAAGTGTGTGTACTTGCCGATGGGTTATTAGACCACCATTTGGGGTCGGCCCGGAATTATATATAATATAATGTGGATGTATCTAAGTAGACAAGTCGGCCCCATTGGGTCACTGGGCAAAAAGGTGAGTATAAATAGAGATAGGAGATCTCTATTTTACTCACTCAGAAAAGTAACTCATTATCTATCTGAAAGTGGTGCACTAGTGAGGAGAAGGAGGCTCATCTGCTAGGAGACTATCTCAGTGTTATTTGGTTGTATTTTTGGTTGAGCCATTGCTCTCTCTATCTCTAAGGAAGTTGTGGGGTTTTCACCTTAGGGTTTTCCCCATGGAAACTCTGTGTCTCTTGTCTCTATGCTTTTGATTCTTGTGATGCTTGTCATATTATGATTGTCATGCATTGATATACTATAGATGTTATTCTCTCAGCAAAGATCCTATAGTTTTGTGAATTAATACTCAAAATTTAACATGGTATTAGAGCTAAACTGAGAAGAAGACATTTTGCAGTAATGGAAGCTTGTGTTCCTTGTTTATTGGGTTTCTCTCCACATATTTTTGAAATTCAGTATAGTAGATTGGATCTACTCATCAAGGCACATCTATCTGTCCAATCAGAATTTAGTTCCAAGCATTTTTAGATTTGGCCCTAAAAATTAGGGTTTCCACAAAAATAAGAATTTCTGGAAACTGAAGGCATAGCTGGAAGCTCCTTGCAAAAGTCAAAGGTTAGAGCTTTGGATCGAGATTTTTGGCTGGGTAGATCTTCAGGAAACTCAAACCCTAATTCAGGGCTCTCCCTAGTAAACCCGAGAGGACAAAAAGGCAATTTTGAAGGGCAAGACTTTGCTGATCTCAAATTCTGAATGTACCAGGTTGATCAGCTCTCCAAAGCGCATATTTCTATCCTTTGGGAATTTTGAAATTCACATTTTGAATTTTTAGGGTTTCTCTGACAAACCCTAATCCGAGACCAGATCCAGTTTTCAGCACTTCAAGTGGTAAGTCCTAAATCTTCTCTATTTCCATTTGAAGTACTCTTAAAGATGTCTCTCCACACCAAGCTTGAGGATAAGCTTGAAGGGGCTGATAACTTCCGAGCCTGGAAGTATAGGATTGGGTTAATCCTGGAAGAGAATGAGTTGGACTCATACGTGAAAGAAGACATCCCTATCCCAGAGGATGAAGAAGCCAAGGCATTACACAAGAAGAACTTGGTCAAGGCAAAGAGAATCATTGTTGATTCTATCAAAGACCATCTCATACCCCATGTGTCTTCTCTTAAGACACGCAAGGAGATGTTTGAATCTTTGACCAAGCTATTTGAAGGAAAGAACATAAATCGAAAGATGGCCTTGCGGAACCAATTGAAAGCAGTGAAGTTTCAGAATGGAGAAACCATTCAATCTTATTTTTCAAGGGTCTCCCAGATCAAGGAACAACTAGAAGCAGTGGATGAAATGGTGGAGAATGGTGAAGTGGTGATGACCACTCTAAATGGCCTACCTAGGTCATGGGATTCCTTTATCCAAGGAATTTGTGCAAGGAAGAAGTTGATCTCTTTCAGTAGACTACGGGAAGAATTCTCACAAGAAGAAGCAAGGCTTCTAGCACGAGAAGAAAAGATGGGGAATGAAGATCAAGCTCTCACAGCCCACACCAGGAAAGGAAAGTTCAAGAAAGAGCCATCTCACTCCAAGAGATCTTCACATGACTTCAAAGAAAGAAGAGTATGCTTCACCTATAATGAGAAAGGACATATTGCCATAAATTGTCCCAAGAACAAGACGGACAACAACATCTCCAACAAGAAAAAGGGTGGCAAAAGAAGGTTTCATGCTCATGTTGTCGAAGATGATGAACCTCCAAAGAAGAAGGCTAGGGCAGAAAGTGATAGTAATGATGACTCATCAAGTGAAGAAGAGTATGTTTTGATCTCTGCTCTCACAGGTACCATCTCCGATGGTTGTAATGATTGGCTGATTGATAGTGGGGCTTCCAAACACATGACTGGGTTCAAAGAATCTTTTGTGAACCTATCTGAACATGAATCACCCCATAAGGTGAAACTTGGGGATGATTATCAATACCCAATCAAAGGAAGTGGTGAAGCCTCCTACAACCTAGATTCTAGAAAATCTCTGAAGATGAAGGAAGTACTTTATGTACCTGGGCTCAAGAAGAACTTACTCTCCTTTTCTGCATTAGATGCAAAAGGTATGAGGGTTGCATTTGTGGATGGCCAAGTCCTAATGTGGCCAAAGGGAAAGACCATAGATGATGCAGTAGTAATTGGAGAGCAAGAGGGAGGCTTGTATGAATTGAAGGGACAACCTGAACATGCCATGGTGCATGAATCCATGGAGCCAAGTGAACTTTGGCATAGAATATTTTCTCACATGCACTACAGAGCACTTCCAATTGCAAGCAAGACAGTAGAGGGTCTTCCTGAAATCAAGACCAAAAATGAAGGTGTTTGCAAAGGATGTGCAAAAGGTAAGAACATTAAGAAGGCTTTCCCAAGCAGTGAAAGCAAGGCAAAAGACATCCTGAAAATCATCCACTCAGATGTATGTGGTGCTATGTCATCCAGTTCCCTGAGTGGGTATGTTTACTATGTCTCATTTATTGATGACTTCTCTAGGAAGACTTGGGTATACTTCTTGAAGGGCAAAGATGAGGTGCTTGATAAATTCAAGGAATTCAAAACCTTGATGGAGAATCAAACTGACAAGAAGATCAAAACATTTAGATCCGACAATGGTGGAGAATTCACCTCAAGTGACTTCAAGAAGCTTTGCAGTGATTCAGGGATTAAGAGGGAGTTGACTACTCCTTATAATCCTCAACAGAATGGTGTTGCAGAAAGGAAGAACAGAACTATCATGGAAGCAGCAAGGGCAATGTTGCATGACCAAGATCTTCCTATGCATCTATGGGAAGAAGCAGCTAGAATAGCTGTATATGTGCAGAACAAAACACCCCACAAGATATTGGACGACAAGACACCAGAAGAGGTTTTTTCTGGTAAGAAACCTGAAGTCAGTCATCTCAGAATATTTGGTTGTCCAGTATATACTCATGTCCCAAAGGAAAAGAGGACTAAAATAGATCCTTTAGGAAAGAAGGGTATCTTTGTGGGTTACAGTGAGAAGTTGAAGGCTTACAGAATATACTTTCCAGGGTTCAAGAAGATTGATGTCAGCAGGGATGTAACATTTGATGAAAACTCAGCATTCATCAAATCAAGGAAGGCACTTACCGAAGTTTATGAAGAACCTAAGGAAACAAGATTTCAAGACACTGCCATGATCGAAGCAGTTCCAGAAGTTGTTCGTGAGTTTGAAGATCCACAAGAACCTATAGATCCACCCCGTGAGGATAACTCTCACAAGAGGAAACCTGTATGGGCTAGAGAGCTCATTCAAGATGCAGAAAGATTTGGTATTCCAGAAGAAGAACACAAAGCAAAGAAGAGAACCAGATCACAGACCAACTATGTTGCTTTACTCTATGACATTATGAACAAAGAACCTTCCAGTTATGAAGAGGCAGCGGAAAAGAAAGAATGGAAGGATGCCATGGTTGAGGAATACCAATCAATAATGAAGAATGATGTTTGGGATATTGTCCCAAGACCTAAAGAGAAGTCTGTTGTGACTTCTAAATGGATCTTCAAAATCAAGCATGCTGCAAATGGCAGTGTGGAAAAATACAAAGCAAGATTCGTAGCTCGTGGATTCTCTCAGAAAGAGGGAATAGATTATGAAGAAACTTTTGCACCTGTAGCCAGGTATACTTCCATCAGAACAATACTTTCCCTGGCTGCATCTATGAAATGGAAAATACACCAGATGGATGTCAAGACTGCTTTCTTGAATGGTATAGTTGAAGAGGAAGTATATGTGGAACAACCACTTGGTTTTGGAATACATGACAGGGATTCATATGTGTGCAGATTGAAGAAAGCCTTGTATGGCTTGAAGCAAGCTCCCAGAACTTGGTATGGTAGGATGGACAGTTTCCTATCTAGCTTGGGCTTTACCAAGAGTAAAGCGGATTCCAACCTTTACTACAAGGTTGTGGAAGGGAATCCTGTGATTCTACTCCTGTATGTGGATGACTTATTTGTAACAGGAGATGACAGACTAATTGCAGATACTAAGAGGAAGCTTGCTGCTGAATTCAATATGAAAGATTTGGGAATGATGCACTATTTCCTAGGTATGGAGGTGTGGCAGAGTGCAGGTGGGATCTTCCTTGGTCAAGGGAAGTACACAGTAGATATCCTGAAGAGATTTGGGATGATGGATTGCAAGGCCATGGCCACACCTATGGCATCGAATCTGAAGCTTCTATGTGATGCTTCATATGAGCCGGTTGATGTCTCCATGTATCGTCAGATGATTGGGTCCTTGATGTACCTGACGAACACGAGACCAGACATTTGCTTTGCTGTGAACACATTGAGCCAATTCCTGACGGATCCGAGGAGTGTTCACCTGGTTGCTGTAAAGCATTTTCTGAGGTACCTGAAGGGTACAGTGGATTATGGGCTTAAGTATGAAGCACATCAAAAGTTTAACCTGCAGGGTTATGTTGATTTAGATTGGGCTGGCAGTGCTGCAGATAGGAAGAGCACATCTGGGTGTTGCTTCAATATGGGATCAGGTGTGATCTCTTGGTTTAGCAGGAAGCAGTCCTGCGTAGCATTGAGTACAGCTGAGGCTGAGTATGTTGCAGCCTATTCAGCTAGTTGTGAGGCAGTATGGCTATGGAAGCTACTGTTTGAGTTATTTGATCTCCCGTTGGATGCTACTGGTATCTTCTGTGATAACCAGAGTTATGTGAAGCTATCTGAGAACCCAGTGTTTCATGACAGGTCAAAACACATAGAGATCAAATATCACTATATCAGGGATATGGTGCAGAGAGGAGCTATGAAGCTCCTGTATGTTGCGACGGATGAGCAGATTGCATATGTGCTGACGAAGCCACTAGCCAGGGTGAAGTTCAAGTACTTCAGATAGAGGCTTGGTGTGCTTCAAATCGGGGATACTTCGAGGAAGAAGTGATGGACACATTTTTTGAAGCCATTCCAAGCATGTTGGAAGGGGGATCCTTCACATGGCTGTGGATGTAAGCGCTGGATGATGAGCATCAGGATGATGTTCTGGTTTCTGCTTGGATATGATCAGTTGGATCATTTATATGTATGTACGCATCATGTTGGATGCTGGATATGATCGGTTGGACCATGTGTATGTATTTTGTATGAATGCAGCATGATCAATTGGATCATTTATATGTATGTACGCATCATGTTGGATGCTGGATATGATCGGTTGAATCATGTGTATGTATTTTGTATGAACGCATCATGTTGGATGTTGATGGATACATTATGTGGATCATGTATCTTTGTATGATCAGGTAGATCATGGATGTTGATGGATACATTGTGTGGATCATGTATCCTTGTATGATCAGGTAGATCATGTATGTTGATGGGTACATTGTGTGGATCATGTATCTTTGTATGATCAGGTAGATCATGTATGATTGATGGATATATTGTGTGGATCATGTATCTATGTGTGCATCAGATGGATGCATTGTATGATCAGGATGATCGTGGATGACAAGCTTCTCCAGATGACATGCAGCAGGATGTTGCAGTGATGATGATGAGTATTAGATGATACTTTGTGGTCGTCGACCAGGTTGTGCAAGTAAGCATGTAATTTGTGCCCTGGGAGATTTGCAGATGGTCTTTCGAGGTTTTTCCTATGGCATGTAATTCGATGCCCTGGGACATCTGGCAAATGCTCTTGCGAGGTTTTGCTTGGAAGGGAATGTAATTTGTGCCCTGGGAGATCTGCAGATAGTCTTTCGAGGTTTTGCCTATGGCATGTAATTCGGTGCCCTGGGATATCTGGCAGATTCTCTTGCGAGGTTTTGTCCTATGGCATGTAATTTGCTCCTGTGAGATCTGGACAGGATGAAAAAGGCCTCAGATGCTTCAGCCAGGTTTTTCCATGACCACATGTAATTTGCTCCTAGGAGATCTGGACAGGATGAAAAAGGCCTCAGATGCTTCAGCCAGGTTTTGTGATGGGTCACATGTAATGTGCTCCTGGGAGATCCTACAGGTAGAGTTGTGTGCTCGTAATAGCCTGGGATGCTGCAGCCAGGTTTTGTGACACACATAATGAGTCTCGAGGATTCCACAGTATGGCCAGTGATGATGAAGACCTGCAGATGGCGAGCCTACATCCAGTATGAAAAAGGACTGGCTCTATAGAACTTCCTATGACGAGTAGAGTCAAAGATTGGTTGAGATAGCAGCAGCAGTGACGATGATGATGAAGATGCATCGATGACGATGATCCAGAGAAGAAGACTTGTCTAGCAGTTCTGTGTCGAGAAATACCTTCCTAGTTAAGAGGGAGTGTTGATGTATATGTAACTTCGGAATGTATTTCATCTGTATATTTTATATATATTTATTGTACCCTTATAAGAGATGTGTTATTCCTCTATAAGGAAGTGTCATCATGTGCATTGACAAGTGTCGCAAGTGTGTGTACTTGCCGATGGGTTAGTAGACGACCATTTGGGGTCGGCCCGAAATTATAGATAATATAATGTGGATGTATCTAAGTAGACAAGTCGGCCCCATTGGGTCACTGGGCAAAAAGGTGAGTATAAATAGAGATAGGAGATCTCTATTTTACTCACTTGGAAAAGTAACTCACTATCTATCTGAAAGTGGCACACTAGTGAGGAGGAGGAGGCTCATCTGCTAGGAGACTATCTCAGTGTTATTTGGTTGTATTTTTGGTTGAGCCATTGCTCTCTCTATCTCTGAGGAAGTTGTGGGGTTTTTCACCTTAGGGTTTTCCCCACGGAAACACTATGTCTCTTGTCTCTATGCTTTTGATTCTTGTGATGCTTGTGATGCTTGTCATATTATGATTGTCATGCATTGATATATTGTAGATGTTATTCTCTCAGCAAAGATCCTATAGTATTGTGAATTAATACTCAAAATTTAACATTAAGATGAATTAATTCTTATGCTGACTAGTTGATGGTTATTATTCTTTGTGTTGTATAATAATATTTTGATCATATTTACAATGTTAATACTGAACTTGTACTTTATTGTTGAAGGGGTTCCTCATGAAGCCCTGAAGCTTACTTAGCATTATGCTAATGCATGCCGCCACTGTGTCCAGGTTACAAGTGAGAATATACCTCTATAAAATGAGTATTAGTGTTATGAATGAGATTACTATGGTGATAGTCTACCACTTTACTTCATACTGGTTTTATTAATATCATTAGCTTAGTCCCTAGTTGACTAAGGGATTTATAGAATTCTTACTCCATATTAACGATGATATTATTGCTACTATGGTTGAATTACATTATGTAAGTATTTGTTGATCTAACCAGTACCAAGGACTTCATGGTTCCTAGGAAAAATTAATGGTATTTCATAGTGTGAGCCAAACTATGTGAAAGTGGATTTTCGAGAAGTGAAATGGTGCTATAGTTTGAATTGGAAAGGTGGTGGATTCCATTTCATACATTAATGAACCCACATGAAACCAAGTTAATGCTATCAGTGTGTTGCAAACCCTATTCCTACGCTTGGGGGTTTTGGTCTTTTTCATTTGGTGTTGCTTCAGCATTGGTGTCGAGGGCAAAGCCCTCTCATTTGCCATGGTTGTTAGGCACATCGAACACCACTCACAGAGTTACTTCAACGTAAGAAGAGTGGAATCATGGTGTCTTTAAGGTAGTACAGAATGTGCTTTGGGTTGAGTTGCTCGGTTCTCTTCTCGGCAGTAGATCGAATATGATAAGGTAATCTTCTATCCAGGAGTTTGTAATGTTTAAATACAAATGTGATGTTCTGTAACTTAATAATTTACTATGTGAGAAAAACTTCATGCGCTGTTGAAATAAGGTTTAACATCTCACTCATTATTGGACAGGGTTTATACCAGTCACAGTCCTATCTAAGATCTCGGTGACGACTCGGAAGAAGGGATAAGCTACTCCAATGGTTTGGGAACCATGGGAAGCTTCGGGCTCATCCATGAGAATGCCCTCTGTCAACAATGAGTTAGATACAATGATGATTTTCTTTTTGTTTGGTTACGGCGTGGACATTTGTAGCATTTCCTATAATGGCATGATATTGTAATATGTATTTTTGTTTTAAGCCATTACTAGGGTTTCGACCAATGTAAAGGAAGCTCATAAACTCCTATTTGTTTTGGTTTACGGGTTCCATTTGGAAAACCCCGAGCATTTATCACTATACTGAATTTGTTTTAATGGCAAGAAGGATTACCGATTTTGATATTTTCATTGAATATTAATACTCTCGTTCTCGGCTTCCTTTACAATATCTTATACTTTTTTTTAGTTAATATACATTGGGTTTGGGACAAGCCATTCTTCAAAATTTGTAAAGTAATGCTTTGATTTTGTTTAAGTATGTCAACACTATCATAGGGATGCAAATGTTTTCGATGGTTAAAAGGATATATAACTATTTGGGGCCAAACCCTGGTTTGCTTCCATGTTTGGCTTTTAAATACTATATTACGTTTGTAAAGTTCTAAGTTTCATTTTGTTACGGGATAAAACCCTAAACCCTAAACATTATGTAAATTGTTTTGGGGGCTAAGCCCGACTTCGTCGATTATGATGCTGGGTCAAATCAAAAGTTTCGATGCTGAAAATGTTAACCAACAGGGTTTAAACCCTAACCCTGTTAAGTATTTATAATTTACTTGGATTTTCTTTTTTCCAAACCTATGCGATCTCTTCTCCTGAAACTCGAGTCCTCGACCTTATTATTTATGCATATCAACTGTATTTATTCGGTTGATGATACTTGGGATTTGATAAACCTGGCTCATGATATCGCAATATCTCAGGGGAGTCCTCAGGGGTCTCAACCCTGTCAGGGGCTTATAATAATTCTATTGTTTGATAATATAATTGCTTTTATTTCTGTAGTAGTTTGTTCACAATTATTTTGATAACTTGAATTCCATAGGATTTGATCCTTCACTTTGTATATATTGAAATATGTCGTAGGCTATATATACAGGGTTTTGACCCTGATCCATTTTGTAAACTGGATATGTTCTCTTATTTTTTAATTGTACTGTATAATGATTAATGTGGGAATATCGAGCAACTTTTAGATGGTTTGACAAATAATTTTGTAGTTACGCTATTGTAATATCCCGAATTTTGGACTAACTATTTTATTGTTATATTGGGCCATGACCCTAGCACATATGTTTTATTTTGAGTATTGGGCATGAGCCCTAGCACCTGTGATTTATTCTTTTATATATCGACATATTAGGCATGGACCCTGACTGACTTCTTTATTTGAGTGTATACTCGGCAAGAAGGCCCCAATGTTTTAATGATGTTCTTCACCTTTGATATGGGTACAAGCCCTAATATACTGAGATGATCTTTTGTTACTTATTGTGCAGACTATGATTTTACATGATTAAATTATGTGGTGTGTTGAGCGTGGACTCAGAAACACACAAGCGACCTACGTACTGGGCACAAGCCCCAATGTACTTAGAAGAATGTGTATGTACTGGGAATAAGCCCTGATGTACATTGAGTGTTGGGCATAAGCCCTGGATCACTCCAAGATTGATAAATGAATACCGGATCCGAGGCCGCTTAAATATTCTAGATGTGGCTCACAACAACATTCTAGCACTAGTGTTCAGTAGAGGCTCTGGAATTGCACTAGCGTAATGCCCATGTGAGAGTGTTGAGTTAAAAGGCTCTGAAGAGCACTCGGGGTTACTGGATCTCAAAGTGTTGAGTCGGAAAGACTCTGAATAGCACTTTTACTTTCATCACATTTATTTAATTTGATAAAATGATTCATATTTCATCTATCATCAAATACTACCGGAACTACCATGTTAAACGAGGGAATCCGACATGCAAAAGAGAGACTAGAAGTGCCTATCCAATATACCGAAATACCATCCAAAGAAGTGGACCTTACCCTTAAATTGTTAAACAAAGTATCATGTGAAGATGCAAGATTTAATATTATTAATAAGAATTTTAATAAATAATGATGTGATTATTTATTTATAAAAGACATTTATTGCATATAGTTTATGCATAGTGGGATGTCACATTATTTAATAGTATTAATAAAGTATTAATATTTAGTGGGAAGCCACATTTGTAAATAGTATTAATAATGTATTAATACCTAGGTTAGAAATATTATTATTGTAATTATTGTTATTATAATTATTATGAAGAGCTTAAATCAGAAATCACTTATAGTTAAAACAATTGAAAGAGTCTTAGTTCAAAAGGACTAGATATTTATTAAATAATATCTTTTCAATATTAATTATTTAATTTAAAGAAACTAATTATTCCAATAGTCATAATTAAAGACTCCCCTACATAAAGAGGGCAGTTCCCAAGTTTTGGGGGCATCTATCTTTTTCATTATCATTCTCTTATGGTAATGAGAGAAAAGTCTTATGCTCCAAGAAATTGAAGTAGCCTTATATAATAATTTCAGATCTGAACCACCAGTGAATGAAGGGCCTCTATCTCTCATTGCATGTTGGAACCAGCTCGCCAGGATCTAATTAGAACCAAGAATGGTCTAAGGGTCATGGTTGGGAGGAACATGGTAGCCCCAAAGTTATCGAGCTAAAGAAATCATCCTAACAGGTTCTGCATAAATTACAATTTGAGTGTGCAAGTTTCTACAGGAAATGATCAAGTGCCAAGCCGCTAGGCTTCTACAGGAAAGGATCAAGTGCCAAAGCAGCCAGGTATGTGGTATTAATTGTTTCCATTTTCTAGTTATAGTAGACATAGGCTTTTAAAATAGAATTAATACTTCAGCATTGTTCTCATTGCAAATATTATCAAACTTAGAGGTTTGGACCAAAAACCAGTGGAGGGTCTAGAAGGTCTAGCTAAGCTAGCTTGTGCTAGACATCACACCATCAGAAAACATAGAAATGCTTTCATTCCTGATCGAAGATTTTTATAACTATGCTTTTCTCCTATTATTTTCCTAGGCTAGGGTTATTATTGTGATTATTATCTCCTTAATAATAATTACGTTCCTTTTTGAATCGTTATAATAATTGGTAGAGCAGGGCCTACTTCTACTTTCAGTTCCTTATTACTATCATTTTTATTTCTAGGCTTGAAATGTACTAATTAAAAACCACAAAATAACATCAAATCGGCCATTGAAACTCTTAACCACATCACATAAAAATGTAGGCTATTCATTGAAATTGTATTTATTATTCTTTGCTTTCCCAAACCAAGGTTTCCTACACCCCACATTATTAACATCTATACAATTTCTACCAATAGTCAACCCATTACAAAGAGACAACGCATCAAGCATTACAAGGAAATACGCTTGCAAACATAGGCTCATGCATTTAATTTCTACAACCTACTTTATAATCTTTTAAACCCCAACGATTACCATTTCAAGGAACAAAATCCCACAGTACACATAGCTTTTCCTATCATTCTCTTTAAAGATATTGAACTACAAGTCAAGAGATCAAACCCCACCCACGAATTTACCATTTGACCCTGCTATCATAATAAATGCCCGCAGCATAGTATTAACATATCAACCCATATTCTCTCGAGGGCAAAACGAACAACAGCTAGGGTTACAACTTCAACTAAAATGCAAGAGGTTTTACACAGTCACTTTTCAACCAAATGAGTCTTACAATATTCATCACCGCATCCACTTTCAATCAAAACAATACGCATTAACATACATACAAGCATTATATTCAAATCCAGGATTCGAAATCGAATCCCTCTACCATTCATTCATTTAAAACCCTTCTTTTTTCTATCCATTGCAAAATACCAGAAACACAGTAGTAAGAACTAAATCTTATAATGTTTTAGGCTTATAAATTTAGCTTCAGGGTTATGATTCATCTTGTCAAACATTCACAGTTAGTAAGCCAAAACATTTCAAAGACCTTACATGCAGACATCATTCCTTTTTCAACAGACATAGTACCTCATCCTTTCTCGTTTTAAAACATGAAGACATCGAATCAAGAACCCACAAGGTAGAGAAGCCATGAATTAAAAATGCATAAATTATACATTTCTTTACATCGTGCTAATAGTACATGTTCAATACCCCAAATCCATACAACAAAAGTTTATCATTCCCTTAGACGAGTTTAGAGCTTCCATAAATCCCAATGGCCCAAGACATGACATCGTGTCCCCATTTAAGACAATAGATACAAGGTCCATCCAAATGGCGACCTCCAAACTTCAAACAAACTAGTGAGCCAAGGGGCTCCATGAAGTCTCACAAAAAACAAACTTACAATACCCCTGCCATGATTGCGAGAGGAAAGAGAAAGGATGGAAAAAGTCTTGACTTACCCATGAAGTCGAATGTCCTGAATACCTACAGAAGTGCTTGCCACCCTTCACATGTCATTCGTAATCGTGCTCTGGTTAAACCCTAAGGAGTATAGACAACGAACAACAAAATACTGAAGTAGAGAAAGGGAAATAACGTTTAGTAGAGAAACATCACCTGAGCCCTGGTATCGTGTTACTATTATCCATTGTTTCAGTAGCTACCAGGTGCCCTAACCATGAGCATAGCTCAGGTCAGGCACAAAAACCCTCACCCAAAAATGCAACGCAAGACAGAACCAAGCCAAATGAGAACGCAAAGTGGCCTTCACTAGTGACAAACACCAACACATCAAAACCCTCGATGCCAGCTGGTCTCACAATGCATGTACCATGGGGTAGTACTTTTATCCACCAACTCACCATTAATGCGAATCAAATGACCCCCAAGCACCATAGTATAAAATCATAGAAATATATCAATGAATTTTGTAGTTTGCAAGCAAGTTGTCCATAGTATTACACCATCGAAATATAACATTACACCATAGTTTTTAACCATAGCCATGTACACTTAGGTCATTCACCTTTTTAGATCTGTACACTTCAAACACATTACTTGCTATTACATGGTGGTAGACTGAAAAAAGAATAGTTTCTCCATAGCAGTACTTGCATGTAAACAAGGAATAGATACATTATCAAAGTGCTAAGTAAGACCAGAGCCTTCTAAGGATACCCTTACCTCTCGACAACTCTGCTAGGGGTACTCCTTCCCCTTTGTTACAAACCATCAATGCCCCATCATGGGCCTTAACTTTCATCAACAAGAGTCCGTATCACGTGACGTAACAATGAGACTTTTATAATATGCACATGGATCTTTAAAAACAGTAAGCAGGAAGTTCTTTTATTAACACTCTAAGCATTGGCATACAGACAATAGATTTACCTTACCTATATTGCTTATCGCTTCCACAAAGCCAAAGAGACTTACAAGCAAGTGAGATTATGTTATTCAGGAAAACTTAGACTTTTTAAGATACCCCAAACAAGTATCGATGCATATCTTATCAGTGATGAAGTTAATTTAGGAATCATCATCCTTAAAATAGCTTTTATTACATTAGCATAAAATTTTAAATTTTTGCTATTTTTAGGGACATCACAAGCGGTATCAGAGCCCAACTATAAAACTAAGTGACCTATTGGGCTCATCACAAATAGAACATCCACTACAGATACATAGTAAAAATAGAAACATACATTTGAAATGTTATTTTGTTTATGCCAAAATGAACTAACAGATTTCCTGTTCTTGACGCTTATATAATATTTCAGGTACAGTCATTGTCTGAAAATGAATGCAGAAGGGGGAAGAAGCATACATGGAAATCTAATCTCTCCACCACGAGAGTAAAAAATTGTGGTGGAACTCATTTTGGATTTAATGAAATCCATTCAAAACCTACAAGCAGAATTCCAAAGTTTCATAGATGACAACATGCAAGAAAGACGAGAAAAACAAGCTATAAATGAAGCTCTGCTTCAGACTTTAATAGAGGCAAAACCCCACGGACAGCCCACACTCTCAGTCAACACCATTAAAAAGGGAAGCAGTCACACAAAAAGGACTTCCATCCCTAAGGGAGAAGAGCAGGGGGAAAGACATACCTGAATCAATGGAAGAGGACTGTAAGAGCTCTTCCAACGATAAAGGTTCACCACCTCCTTCCAAGAAAAGGAGGGAAAGTGACGACAGCTTACAAGGAGAATTCAGAAAGATAAAATCCCCAATGTATGACGGAGAGATTAACTCTGGGGAGAAAGCTGAGGAGTGGATACTAGGAATGAATAAGTACTTCAAAGTTCATAATTACTCCAGTGAAATGCAAGCCCAACTAGCCATATACAACCTGAATGGTAAAGTAGCCAGATGGTGGCGGGACTTGAAACACACCAAAGGACAAGAAGTGAAAGACATAACATGGGATACTTTAAGCAGAATATTTCAGGACAAATATATGTCTGAAATATTCTTTGACAAGAAAATTAAGGAATTTCATGAGTTGAAAATGGGTTCCCTCACCATGGAGGCATTCATAAACAAATTTTTAGACTTGCTACACTATGTTCCATACATCAAAGGTAAAAAGGTCAAAATACAACAGTTCTTCGGAGGGCTGCCACCAAACTTTAGAGAAAAGATAGAGTTGGAAATGCCCAAAACCCTTGATGTGACCTTACATAAAGCAAGACTGTGTTATGAACACGGACAACCAAGGAATGACAACATCAATAGAAATAAAGATAGGTTCATAACATTCTCAGACAACTGCAAACCGGGTTTTAGACCTCCACCTTACCGGAAACACAACAACAGTTTTTCGCCCAATAGAGGCTTTAACTGACATCAAGCATGACCAAGTGCACCCCCACCACCTGTCAATAGGATATCTTTCAACAAAGGGGCAAAAGTTATCCCACCAATTGTTTCTTGTTGGAAATGCCAAGGGCCCCACTACTACAGAGACTACCCAAGCAAAACGGATGGAGTTTTATACAACGTCCGAACAGAACCTACCGTAGGAGACATGGAAAAGACGCCCAAGATTTATGCTGCTCTTGATGACCGACAAGCAGATCACCAGGCCACCATGGTTGAAATTGAGGGTAAGATCTCAAAAACAACCATTTCAGTTTTCATAGACCTCGACGCATGCCGAAGTTACATCTCCCCTAAGATAGTGGACACTTGTAAGTTGAACCGAGAGCATCACAAGAAACCATGGCTGGTACAACTAGCCACCAGTACCAAACAAAAGGTCTCCGAGTTAGTTAAAACTTGTGAGATAGACTTAAACAGTTTTCCAACTAGGTTAGAATTAAACATTATATCTCTAGGGTCATATGATGTACTTATCGGCATGGATTGGCTAGAAGAACACCATGTCCTACTGGACTGCTTAAAGAAATCTTTACTCTGCAGGGATGACCAAGGGAATCAGAAGACGATTCAGGGTATCCCTAAGAAAGTGTCGGTACGATAGATATCCACCTTACAAGCAAAGAAATGCATCAGAAAAGGTTGTAAACTCTTTGTCGTCAATATCCAAAACATAGAAACTAATAGTGAACAAAATATCGAAGACTTCCTAGTCCTCGTGGAGTTCAGAGATGTATTTCCTGAGGAGATACCAGGGTTACCACCCAAACGAGAATTAGACTCTTCCATTGAATTAACACTCGGGTCAATACCAGCTTCCAAAGCCCCATACCGCATGAGCACACCAGAATTGGTGGAGCTCAAGCTTCAATTACAAGAGTTAATAGACAAAGGATACATTCAACCGAGTGTGTCCCCTTGGGGTGCACTGATACTCTTCGTCAAGAAGAAGGAAGGAACGATGCGAATGTGCATCGATTACCGCCAACTCAACAAGATGACCATTAAGAACTGTTACCCACTCCCTAGGATCGATGACTTGTTTGACCAAGTCAGAGGAGTGAAGATCTTCTCAAAGATTGACTTACAATCCGGATACCATCAGGTGCGGATCTGTGATGAGGATATCAACAAGACCGCATTTCCGACCCGTTACGGCCACTACTAGTTCGTAGTGATGCCCTTTGGGTTGACGAACGCACCATACAACTTTATGTGTATGATGAACAACATTTTTAGCAAATACCTCGATAAGTTCATTCTAGTCTTTATTGAGGACATTTTGATCTACTCCAAGAATGAAGTAGAACATGAGGAGCACCTCCGAATTGTTTTACGAATACTAAGGGAACACCAACTTTACACCAAGTTTAGTAAGTGCGATTTCTACAAACCCTAGATTCAATACTTAGGATATAGCATTTCCGAGAAGGGAATAGCCGTCGACCCCAAGAAGGTCAAAGCTATTGAAGAATGGCCCACACCTACATGTGTATTTGATATAAGATCATTTTTAGGTTTAGCCAGTTACTACCGAAAGTTCATTGAGAACTTTTCACGGATTGCATGTCCCATGACCGCCTTGCAGAAAAAGGAGAACAATTTTATCTAGATGGATAAGTGCGAAGAAAGCTTTCAAAAGTTGAGACAACTATTGATTAGCGCACCAATCTTACAAATTGCAGACCCCAATGGGGACTTCGTTGTTTGCATGGATGTAAGCAAGGAAGGACTTGGGGGAGTCCTTATGCAAGACAATTTTTCCATATGCTGCGAATCAAAGAAATTAAAAGAACATGAGCAGAACTACCCTATGCATGACCTCAAACTAGTCACCATCATCCATGCTCTAAAGATGTGGTGACATTATCTCATGGGAAAGAAATTCCTATTGATGACTGATAACAAGAGTTTGAAATACCTTTTCAACCAACCTGACCTAAATGCTAGGTAGGCTAGGTGGTTAGCCTTCCTTAGTGAATACCATTTCAAACGAAAGCATATAAAAGGCAAAGGGAACAAGATTGCGGATGCCTTGAGCCGCTGAGCACATATGCTTCAAACGACATGTAAGAGTGACCGTTACTAGACGGAAATCCTTGCAAAGACCCAAGAAGACAGATTATTCCAGCAACAAAAGGAATATAAGATAGACAAGTCAGGACTACTGTGGTCGAAAGAAAGACTCTACGTCCCAGAGAGTGGAGACATTAGATGAAACATTCTCACTGAGTTTCACCAAAAACCCTATTCAGGGCATCCCGGATATCAAAAGATGATATCAGCAGTAAAGAAACATTACTTTAGGCCTAAGTTGAAAGCTGACATCTCCATGTTCATCATGAAATGTCAGGAGTGCCAACTAGTCAAAGCAGAACACCAACACCCCTTCGGATTACTTCAACCTTTACCCATTCTAGAATGGAGGTGGGAGGTAATAAGTATGGACTTCATTACAGGATTACCCAAGAGTAACAAACAAAATGATTCCATCTTCGTAGTGGTGGACAAGGTGTCTAAAGTAGTTGATTTCATAGCGGTAAAATCTACCTACAAAGCGGTCCACATTATGGACATCTTCTTGAAGGAGATCTTTTGATTGCATGGGATACCCAAGGCAATCATTTTCGATCAAGACACGAAGTTCACTAGAAACTTCTGGAGAGCATTGTTTTCTGGTTTGGAGACCCAGTTACGATTCAGTATCATGTACCATCCCTAGATCAATGGACAAACAGAATGAGTAAACCAAATCCTTGAAGACATGCTGAGAATGTACGCCATGAACAACCCCACTAAGTGGGAAGATTATTTGCACCTCGCAGAGTTTGCATACAACAATGGTTATCAAAACTTGGCCAAAATGAGTCCTTTCGAAGTACTCTATGGTAGGAAATGTTGGATACCCATGACTTGGGACAGTCCAGTAGATAGACTTATGTTAGGACCCGACCTACTAAAAGACTTGGAACAACTAGTCTCCAAGGTACAACTGATCTTGAGAGAACCACAAGACCGCCAAAAGATTTATGCGGACAAGAAAAGAAAAGACAAAGACTACCAAGTCGATGAACATGTGTTTCTAAAGATAAAGGCCAAATAAAGCTCATTGAGCCTAGGACGTTGCAGGAATCTAGCCCCAATATTTTGTGGACCTTTTGAAATACTGGCCAAGAAGGGCCCAGTGGCTTATGAGTTAGCCTTACCAGCTCATATAAAATTTCATCATGTTTTTCATGCTTCATTGTTAAAGAAATATGTATATGATACTAAACATGTTATTGATTGGGCCTTATTATAGGTGGAGCCCGAAGGGGAGTTCATGCAAAAACCACTCCACATTCTGGACAAGAGAGAGGTGCAACTTAGGAGGAGGACCATTACTTAGCTGAAAGTGCAATGGAGGCACTTTGGACCAGATGAGGCTACTTAAGAGAATGATACCACCATGAAAGAGGCATACTCCGCCTTGTTTCATGACCTCATTCCTAGTCCCTAGAAACAACAAGATGGTGTTGTTTCTAATCAGGGAGGGATGTAATATCCCAAATTTTGGACTAACTATTTTATTGTTATATTGGGCGACCACCCCATCACATATGTTTTATTTTGAGTATTGGGCATGAGCCCTAGCACTTATGATTTATTCTTTTATATATTGCCATATATGGCATGGACCCTGACTAACTTCTTTATTTGAGTGTATACTAGGCAAGAAGGCCCCAATGTTTTAATGATGTTCTTCACCTTTGATATGGGTACAAGCCCTAATATACTGAGGTGATATTTTGTTACTTATTGTGCAGAATATGATTTTACATGATTAACTTATGTGGTGTCTTGAGCATGGACTCAGAAACACACAAGTGAGCTACGTACTTGGCACAAGCCCAAATGTACTTAGAAGAATGTGTATGTACTAAGAGTAAGCCTTGATGTACATTGAGTGTTGGGCATAAGCCCTGGAGCTCTCCAAGCTTGATAATGAATAGTGGATCTGAGGCCACTTAAATATTGTAGATGTTCCTCACAACCACATTCTAGCACTAGTGTTGAGCAGATGCTCTAGACTTGCACTAGTGTATCGCCCATGTGAGAGTGTTGAGTTAACAGGCCCTGAAGAGCACTTGGGGTTACTGGATCTCAAAGTGTTGAGTCAGAAAGACTTTCAATAGCACTTTTACTTTCATCACATTTATTTAATTTGATTAAATGATTCATCTTTCATCTATCATCAAATACTATGGGAACTACCATGTTAAACGAGGGAATCCAACATGCAAAACATAGACTAGAGGTGCCTATCCAAGCTTACCGAAAGACAATCCAAAGAAGTGGACCTTACCCTTAAATTGTTAAACAAAGTATCATGTGAAGATACAAGATTTAATATTATTATTAAGAATTTTAATAAATAATGATGTGATTATTTATTTATAAAAGACATTTATTGCATATAGTTTATGCATAGTGGGATGCCACATTATTTAATAGTATTAATAAAGTATTAATATTTAGTGGGCATCCACATTTGTAAATAGTATTAATAATGTATTAATACCTAGGTTAGAAATATTATTATTGTAATTATTGCTATTATAATTATTATGAAGAGCTTAAATCAGAAATCACTTATAGTTAAAACAATTGAAAGAGTCTTAGTTCAAAAAGACTAGATATTTATTAAATAATATCTTTTAAATATTAAATATTTAATTTAAAGAAACTAATTATTCCAATAGTCATAATTCAAGACTCCCCTACATAAAGAGGGTAGATCCCAAATTTTTGGGGTATCTATCTTTTTCATTATCATTCTCTTATGGCAATTAGGAAAAATTCTTCTACTCCAAGAAACTGAAGCAACCTTATATAATAATTTCAGATCTGAACCAATAGTGAACCAAGGGCCTCTATCTCTCATTGCATGTTGGAACCAGCTCGGGGGGATCCAGTTAGAACCAGGAACGGTCTAAGGGTCATGGTTGGGAGGAACATGGTAGCCCCAAAGTTACCCAGCTAAAAAAATCATCCTAACATGTTAGTTAAATACAACAGGTTCTGCATAAATTACTGTTTGAGTGTGCAGGTTTCTACAAGAGAGGATCAAGTGCCAAGTAGCCAGGCTTCTACAGGAATGGATAAAGTTCCAAAGCAGCCAGGTATGTGGTATTAATTGTTTCCATTTTCCAGTTACAGTAGACATAGGATTTTAAAATAGAATTAACACTTCAACATTGTTCTCATTACAAATATTATCAAACTTAGAGGTTTGGCCTAGAAACCAGTGGAGGGTCTAGCAGGTCTAGCTAAGCTAGCCTATGCTAGACATCACACCATCAAAAAACATAGAAATGCTTTCATGGCTGATCGAAGATTTTTATAATTGTGCTTTTCTCCTATTATTTTCCTAGGCTAGGGTTATTATTGTGATTATTATCTCCTTAAGAATAATTACGTTCATGTTTGAATCATTATAGTTATTGGTAGAGCAGGGCTTACTTCTAATTTCACTTCCTTATTACTATCATTTTTCTTTCTAGGCTTGAAATGTACTAATTAAAAACCATAGAAGAACATCAAAGAAGCCATCGAAACTCTTAACCACATCACACATAAAAACGTAGGCTATTCATTGAAATCGTATTTATGATTCTCTGCTTTCCCAAACCAAGGTATCCGACACCCCACTTTATTAACATCTATACGATTTCTACCAACAGTCAACCCATTACAACGAGACAACGCATCAGGCATTACAAGGAAATACGATTGCAAACATAGGCTCAGGCATCTCATGTCTACAACCTACTTTATAATCTTTTAAACCCCAATGATTACCATTTCAAGGAACAAAGGCCCACAGTACACGTAGCATTTCACCTACATTCTCTTTAAACATATCGACCTACAAGTCAAGAGATCAAACCCCACTCACGACTTTACCATTTGACCCTGCTATCATAATAAACACCCACATCATAGTATTAACATATCAACCCATATTCTCTCGAAGGAAAAATGAACAGCGGCTAGGGTTATAGCTTCAACTAAAATGCAGGAGGTTTTACAAAGTCATTTTTCAACCAAATGAGTCTTACAATCATCATCACGACATCCACTTTCAATCAAAACAATACGCATTAACATACAGACAAGAACTATATACAAACACAGGATTTGAGATCGAATCCCTCTACCATTCATTCATTAAAAACCCTTCTAGTTTCTATCTATTGCAAACACCATAAACACAATAGTAAGAACCAAATCTTAGAACGTTTCAGGCTTATAAATTTAGCTTCAGGGTTACGATTCATCTTGTCAAACATTCATGGTTAGTAAGCCAAAACATTTCGAAGACCCAAGATGCAGACATCATTCGTTTTTCAATAGATAGAGTACCTCATCCTTTCTCATTTTAAAACCTGAAGACATCAAACCAAGAACCCACAGGGTAGAGCAGCCATGAATTAAAAACGCATAAATTATACATTTCTTTACATCATGCTAATACATGTTCAAAACCCCAAATCCATACAACAAAAGTTTATGATTACCTTAGACAAGTTTAAAGCTTCCATAAATCCCAATAGCCCAAGCCATGACATTATGTCCCCATTTAAGACAGTAGATACAAGGTCCAGCCAAATGGCGACCTTCAGATTTTGAACAAACTAGTAATCCAAGGAGCTCCATGAAGTCTGCCAAAAATAAACTTACAGTACCCCTTCCATGACTGCTAGAGGAAAGAGAAATGATGGCAAAAGTCTGGACCTACCCATGAAGTCGAATGTCCTAACTACCTGCAAACAACCACGTAGAAGTGCTCCCCACCCTTCACATGTCATTCGTAATTGTGCTCTGGTTAAACCCTGAGGAGTATAGAATAACAACAACAAAATACTGAAGTAGAGAAAGGGAAATAACGTTTAGCAGAGAAACATCACCTGGGCACTGGTATCGAGTTACTATTCTCCATTGTTTTAGTAGCTACCAAGTGCCCTGACCATGAGTGTAGCTTAGGTTAGGCACCAAAACCCTCACCCATAAACGCAATGCAGGATGGAACCAAGCCAAATGAGAATCCAGAGTGACCTTCACTAGTGCCAAACCCCAACACATCAAAACCCTCGATGCCAGCTGGTCTCACAATGCATGTACCACGGGGGACAACTTTTATCCACCAACTCGCCATTAATGCGAATCGAATGACCCCCAAGCACCATAGTATAAGATCATAGAAATATATCAACGAATTTGGTAGTTTGCAAGCAAGCTGTCCATAGTATTACACCATCAAAATATAACATTACACCATAGTTTTTAACCATAGCCATGTACACTTACGACATTCACCTTTTTAGAGCTCTACACTTCAAACACATAACTTGCTATTACATGGTGGTAGACTGACAAAAGAATAGTTTCCCCACAACAGTACCTGCACATAAACAAGGAATAGATGCATTAGCAAAATGCTAAGTAAGACCAGATCCTTCGAAGGCTACCCTTACCTCTCGGCAACTCTACCGGGGGTACTCCTTTCCCTTTGTTACAAACCATCAGTGCCCCATCATGGGCCTTAACTTTCATCAACAAGAGTCCGTATAACCTGAGGTAACAATGAGACTTTTATAATATGCACATGGATCTTTAAAAGCAATAAGCAGGAAGTTCTTTTATTAACACTCTAAGCATTGGCATACAGACAGAAGATTTACCTTACCTATACTGATCATCGCTTCCGCAAAGCCAAAGAGACTTACAAGCAAGTGAGATTATGTTATTCAGGAAAACTTAGACTTTTTAAGATACCACAAACAAGTACCGATGCATATCTTATCAGTGCTAAAGTTAATTTACAAATCATCATCCTTAAAATAGCTTTTATTACATTAGCAGAAAATTTTAAATTTCTACTATTTTTAGGGACATTATAGCTATAGGAATGCTTGAATCCTAACTCTATCTTGATGTGATATTTTATGCAATTTTTTATTAAGGGATATGATACCTGTAGGATGTTTAAAAGAATGTTGGAGTTTCTATTTATAAAAAGAATTGTGATTTCAGAATGTTAAGTTGAGAAGAGTTTTCTTCTGAGAGCTGTAGCCTTCAAACGTAAAATAACCTATTTATATAAGATGTTTGATTGATATAAAATATTGAATATATGGTTTTTATTTTGATTCTTGTATTGTTTGATAATAGTATAATGCTTATGTTTACAAGATATGAATTTATTGTTTGATCTAGGGTTACGCTTATATTACTGTATAACCCTAAATGAACTCTGTTTTTTATCAAAAAGAAACAAGTGTATATATATATTGGATAAACACGTTCTTATGAGAACAATGATAGTAATGAAATATGAAACTAATATATTATACAGTATGAAATTTTCTATTTTAAAAGAATAACAATACGTATAAAATTCAATCTATTTCGAAGTGTAGAATACTGTTATTTTCATATCATTTTACTCATGTTAATTAAACCATTTCTGTACTAGAGTACATCGCCTATGGCAAAAGTAAAAAATACAGGAAGACATTTATTCATTCATTTATATCATCTATTCATTCATTCATTTTATAGAAATAATTTATCAGTTCAGAAATCAGTCATTTTAGAATAGCTAATTGATATCTAAGAATCATTGGAAACTATGATAACCTACTTACACAGTTTTCAGAATAAGATTTACAGTCTAAAATAAATAACGCAGAAAACAAGTAGAACCTGATAACTTAATAGGGTGGGGAAACACCTAAAGAGTCCTATTCCTCCCAACCTTCTCCAGAAAGAAACCAAGTTCACTTTCTCTTTGGACCCCCGAGCCTGTTCATTGAACCACCAGGATGAAGTCTCTGTGTAGAAGCAAGGCACTCACATTGTATTTCAGCAATCAATGGAGACTTGCATACAAACCACTCATATGTACTTCAGCAATCAATGGAGACTTGCATACCTATCACTACCTTTGCACTCAGCAAGAATACCTTTGCACTTAGCAGGAATAAGACAGTCTTACTCTGCAACTCAAAACATAGATTTCCTTCATCGAATCTCTTGTGTGCTCATTTCTAACACCACAATGAATAATTCCATCTCCTCTGAGAATATGTGAGCCTTTACTCAAATTCAATGGCTATAAAAAATATTGCCGAGGTCTTTTGATGGTCAGTTTTGCATTCAATGAGCCATGAGCTCAGTTCCACATCCTTGGGAACATGACCACAATTTAAGGGAGGTTGTGCCATAACAATAGCTAGTTACTGAGTTCAGATGCTGCCACTTGTCCATTGCCTTCTACCCTAGATTCCATTCCTCCCAGTGGGTCAGTGAACTCTCTTTCAACAGTCTCATTGGGTGAGTGTCTCCTATTTTAATTTATTAAATAATAATTTTATTCATTTATAGTCACCCTTGACCACTTGGTCAAATATAAAACTTTACAATAAAAGATAAAGTAATGTCTTTCCACAAACATAAAATGTCTCAAGTACTAGGTAGGTTACAAGAACTCCGTTGATCACTTGGCTTCTGCCACTTTCATCATGATGGATATTCTCTATCCAGACTTCCAACCATGCCAAGAACTTGACACTTAACAATTTTTTATCACTTAGAAGCTTTTGTTTATGGATTTTTGAAGCGATTCCACGCGGTGGCATTCAAATGGGTAGATGAAAATTTAAATCTTGATCATGACTAACATGATTCCATTAGCAATCTACAAAAGTTCTTCAATGCTATTGAAGACCACCATGTTTCTTGTTCAAACCACCTCACCTCCATTACTTAACTGAACTGATCTTCAATTGAAATAGCCGAACTCGAGCCCTACTATTGCAAAAAAAATTGACTGCATCAACTTGAATGGTCTATTTGATGTTGGAAAAATGAATTATGAGCTGATGTATTTCAAATCATAGCCTGACTCGATTAGAGTCCGTAGAAGCACAGAGATGTCAGACAAACTGTAAGTAGGATTTGTGCACACTTCATTCTATTTATTCATCCGCGTTTGTATTCCGCAAGTCAAAATTCTTAGGTAGAAATTAATTACAGTCTTTAATGTAACTCAACAGCTTCTAGGTGAAGCGAAATCAAGTCCACTTATATATATAGGAGAAGATAGTTGAAAAAACAGAGAGTGTGTGAGAGAAGAGAAGAGTAAGAGATAAAGGATAAGAAGACAAGGTGCACGATGTGTCTGTGAGCTCAAGCTCATAGTTTCAAAATGTATTAAGAGCCCAAGCTCTGTAAAAGGTGAAAGATCAAAGTAAATTCCATCTCTGTGTAATGCGACAAGGTTGCACTGTTTTAATGCAGTAATATATAAGTCTATAGTTGTATGTAATCATTCTCAAGAATGTTAAATATTGCATGTCCCACATCTTCTCTAGATGACTTGCGTGAATGCTGCTTAAATTTACCATTTGTAAAAGAAATCAAGATTTCCCAAATATTTCACAGGTGGAAAAAGTTATGTTTTAACGTAGAATAACTTCGATGTAAGTTTCATTTAATATTTGGTTCTTATGTCTTAGCAAGAAATATTTTCAAGAGGTCCACAAAGTCAAGAGTTTGGGAAGTCAAGAGGTTCGTGAAGCAAAAGCTTGTCGAAGTGAATTTTACTCCGCGAAGTAAATTCCTGTCGAAGTGAAGTCCTTGGTGAAGAAAAATTTGGGGTTTCGTGTTGTATGTCCATCGAAGTCCCAAAGAAAAAAAAATCATATTTACTGCGTGGTTAATTTTTAATTAAATGTGCGGTGTTCTTTTCCCTTGATCTGGTATCAGAGTTTCGTTTATGGAGAGTAGAAATTATATTTACAAAAAAGGGAAAAGTATTTAAAGTTAAGAATGGCTTCCACTTCCGGTAATTTGCAAACACCAATCTTTTCAGGTAAAAATTATGAATATTGGTCTCTAACTATGAAATATGGGTTCAGAGGTCAAGCTATATGGGAAATAGTAAAAAATGGCTATGCAGAACCAACATATATGACATCATATAACAATCTCACACAAGCTGATAAGGATGTCTTCAGGGAACAAGGGAAGAAATATGTAAATCCATCATTCTACATACATCAAGCAACACATGAATCCATACTCCCAAGAGTAGCAGCAACAATGACAATTAAGGAAGCATGGGACACACTAGAAGATTCCTATCAAGGCTTGAACATGTAAGGGCTGCCAAACTACAACTCCTTAGAAGAGAGTTTGAATCTCTATTAATGAAAGATACAGATTCAGTAAAATATTTTTATACTCGAGTTATTGGTCTGATTAATCAAATAAGTCTCATGGAGAAAATCTAAGTGACCAAAGAGTTGTTGAACAAATTCTTGGAAGTCTTCCTCAAAAATTTGAATCTTTAGTTGCTACCTTGGACGAAAACAAAGATTTGTCCCAATTTATTGTAGATGAGTTGCAAGCCTCGCTCCTTAATCATAAACATAGAATCAACAGATCAAATACATCATTAGAAGGTGCATTTGCATCACAGTCATCCATAAGCCATGGAAGAGGTAGGGGAAGATCAAAATCTAGAGGAAGAGGAGGAAGTTATTTTAGAGGAGGTCACAGTAGCAGCCCCGCATACATTGCTGGTAGAGGTCGGAATCAGATCCCTAGTCATCCAAGTGGATAGAGGTATGATCAATAAAAAATTCAATGTCATTACTGTAATAGGTTTGGACACTTTGCATATGAATGCAGGAAGAAGAAGTATGACCAAGGAAATCAAATTCAAATAAAATCAATCAACACCAGCACTTCGACAAGCTCATTTCTTTTAGCATGTGCATCTCCACTTGAATGCAATACTGTCCAAGAAAGTACAAGTGACATATGGTATTTAGACTTAGGCTGTAGCAATCATATGACTGGTAATTTAAATCTATTCTCTAGTCTAGATAAATCAATTCAAACTGATGTCACACTTGGAAATAATATTCAAGTCACTCTATTGGGAAAGGGTATTATTGATATTCTAACCAAACAGAGGGAGCATAAAACTATGCCTGATTTTTATTATGTTCAAGGTTTGAAGCATAATTTGATGAGCATTGGACAATTGTTAGAAAAGGTTTACAAAGTTTATATGATAGGAAATCATTGTCTGATTAAGGACATATATCCAAGCAATCATTTAATAACGAAAGTGCAGATGACAAGCAATCGCTTGTTTCCTTTGAGTATAAGACCAAGAATAAAAAGAAAGACAACTCAAGTTTTTCATGGAAGTCAGAATGTAAACTCAGGAGTAGAATTCAAGGTGGAAAGTAAGGAAGCAGACAATCACTACGACAATAAAGAAGAAGACAACAACAAAGAAATAAAATTAGTGTTTCAAACATAAATACGGGATGAATGGACTGGTTGTGGTATTTCAGATTTGGACATCTGAATTTTTGTGGAATGAAGCTACTGCAAATGAAGGACATGGTGAAAGGATTTCCATTGATTGAAAAGCCAAAAAGAATTTGTGAAGGATGTATTTTTGGCAAACAACACAGAGAGACTTTCCATGTCGAAATGTCATACAGAGCTCACCCACCACTTGAAATTGTGTACTCTGATATTTTTGGACCGATGCAAACACCGTCCATGGGAGGATGCTCTTACCTTCTCATGTTTATTGATGATTTCACAAGAAAAACCTGGATATGTTTTCTAAAACATAAATCTGATGCGTTTGCATGCTTTCAACAGTTTAGGGCACTTGTGGAGAAGCAAAGTGGTTATAGCATCAAGATCTTAAGAACATATAGATGTGGTGAGTATGTTTCAAATGACTTCTTAAACTTTTGCAAAAAATCATGGCATACACAGGAAATTCACTGTGTGGTAAACACTGCAGCAGAATGGTATCACAGAGAGGAATAGCAAAACAATTATGGAGATGGCATACAGTATGTTGGAAGCCATGCATCTATCAAATGAATACTGAGTGAGGCAGTGGCAACTACTATATCGATCATGAATCGATGTCCAACAAAGAGTGTGAAGAACAAAGTTCCTCAAGAAGCCTGGACAGGTATGAAGTGTTTCACATCTAAAAGTTTTTGGTTGTGTCGCATATGCACATGTTTCAGACGAGATAAGAAGGAAATTACACAATAAAGGACAAAAATGTATAGTTGTTGGGTATTATGAAGACATATAAGCATACAAGATGTATGACCCTATCGCAAGGAAATTTATTATTATTCAAGATGTTCAGTATGCAGAAAATGAAGCATGGGATGGAACCGTAGAGAAGAATGTTAAAATCGTGTCACATGTCGAACATGATGACATGGCAGAGGATGTGGTTGAAACTCCGCATGTGAGTCATAATGTGATGCAGGAGCATCGATGCTAAGCTAGCAATGTGATTGCGTGTTCACATGTTGTGGCTAGAAAGACGACAAGCTATCATGAAGTGGGAGAAAGTCTATTTATTAAGCATTTTGAATGATTGAAAATATGTAACCAAATAGTATGTGTCAATTTTTGAGTAGATAGAACGTAGTGGCAATTTGATACTCCCTCCATGGAGGTCAAGACAATTAGCTAGTCTGTTGTCAGTTGATAGTGACTCCTTCAGTGATGGAGGAAAGTCTGTTAGGAGTGTGTTGTTATGATTCATCCATTCGGTTTTTGGAGGATATTTTCGAATGGATGAAATATGGGAAGATAGGAACTCAGTAGGGGGTTCAAAGCAAGTCAGTTAACATAATTGAGATCTTTGCGTTGATAGATTCGATGGGATATTTTCCTGCACACTAGAGTAAAATACGACTGCATGGATGTTTTTGCTTTCACTTAATGAAATTAGCTAGTTCTGTGTGTTAATGGTGTTACTGTGCATTTCAATGAGAGATAAGGCTGTATTCTAACAGGTAGAGCTGTGTGCAAATGTTAACCTGATGTCTGTGTGAATGAATGTTTGTCTTTGTGTTTGTATGAATAGTAAGAACACCCAAGTCCTTTGTAAGTAGACCATTAATGCATAGAATAAATACTTTCTTGTCATCCTTAGTTCTCATCAGATCTGGACGAAGATCAAGCAGGATTGATCGATTCTCTGATCAATAAATGAAGAAATCGTAGAGCGCAGTCGAAGTGACTAGATGAAGGTTGGATGACTCAGATCCAAGTCGAAAGGAAGATCGACAGTGGGGAAGCATCGATCAAGTGAACATGCACCAGAGTTAGTGTCTCCGCAATCCGAGTTGAACTGTTACACATTGATTGTAGATCAACGATTGAGATTAGATACGCAAAGGATCGACGCATGAGACTTGTGTTCCGCAGAAGAAAGAAGCGCGGGAGTTAACGATGAGGAGTTATGGAAGCTAAGTTGCAGATGAGTCTTTGACGAATGCTTTTCATGAAAGATTGAAAGTGCACTTGCAATCCGCAATCCACAAGTGCGGAAAGGAAATTGCAGAAAGGAAAGTGCAGAAGCATTTTCAAGAAGTCACAATGAGTGCACCTGCAATCTGTAATATGCAAGCTGTGAAAAGAAGCGTGTAGAAGGGTCATTGAGGGAAGGGGACTGCAAAAAGGTTGTTGCGGAAGAATACTGTAATTGCGGAAGGAAGGTGTTTCCGCAAGATTGTTGCGGAAGGTTAGTTTTGACTGTCAGAAGGTTATGTGTCACCTACCCAAATTTCTGGGAATTATTATTTCATTTGCAAAAAATACTTTATGTTAATTTGAATTACAAAGTATTGTAATTATGATCAGTTTTGATCATGGATGAATGTAATTACTGAATACTATTATTTAAATAAATTAATTAGGAGACAAACACTCAGGAGGACTGTTGAATGAGTGTTCACTGACCCACTAGGAGGAATGGAAGCTGTTGGAAGGTATGGGACACATGGCAGCAGTTACATCACACCACTAATTGTTGGTTATGAGACAACTTCCCCTAAAATAGTGCATTATCCCCCAGGTGGAGGGAGCGAGTAGGCATCTCATTTAATTACCAAGTAACTTCTGAAAAGGCCTAGGCAGCCTATAAAGGAAAATTCGAATTGGGCAGGAAGCCTTTAATCAACATTTCTGCAGAATGTTTTCCTCTTGCAAATCAGGTGATTTGAAGAGAGATTTGAATAAGGGAGATTAGTGGTGATTGAAAACTGAGTTTTTTCTTATTATTGAAGAGAAACAGAGTTGTAGGAGCAAGTCTTTTGGACTGCTACCTATTGAATATTTAGAAGATTACTACTGCAACAAGAAGAAGTCCTATTTCCTAAAGCTTCTTCCTCCTGGTGGTTCAACGAATACGCTCGGGGTTCCTAAGACAGTATTTTACTGTTTCCAGGAGTTTGGTAGGGTGGCACGGTCTTCCTGAGTCATTTGTTTCCCTACAAGTTTTATTCAGGTTGTACAATTTCTTACTTATTTAATTTCTGTTATGTTTAAACAGTATTTTCTGTGTTTTTGTCTTTGGAAGAAAAATCTAATCCTAGAATTGTTCTAAGTCTGAATGTTTAAGTTTAATGTCGAAGATGAATTGATAAACCAATACCTCCATTTTTCCACATGCTATTTGGTAGCATCGTACTCTAGTAGAGATATGCAAATTAAAATAGATTAGAAGACAGGCAAATTTTTCCATTTAATTCGATAGCTAGATAATAATCTTGTATGCATCAGTTTTCTATTCTTAAGTTAAAAAAATTGTAGGAGGTCTGTATAATATTTAGTATATATAATATTTCCTCATTTATATAATAATCAGTCAATAAATAATTCTTAAGCAATCATCCTGCATTACAGATAAATCATGTCCATGGAAGGTAGATAAATTATATACTGTACATTGTTTTAAGACTGCTAATATTAAATAAAATATCCTTTATACTAAGCTAGAAACAATAGTTTTTCACATAGACTTCATATTCATATATCTTACTCACACAAAGTTCCTTTTCAATTACTATACCAGTATTATATGTATAGAAAATTAAATGATAGATAGAATTATAGTTTACACAATCTTCACGATTTTCTGCACTATACAATCACATTGCTTTCATTTTCTATGATATTGTTGTATCATTTAGAAATTTAATAAATGATAAGAATATACTGAACACAACTATTATCATCATGTATTTACTTCTCTCTTTTAGATCTGCTAACATTGTTGAGATTATTGTAAATCTGAGTTGTGTATCAAAAAGAAAAACCCTAGCTAGATTCATATTTTTCTCTTTTATTATTTCATAACATAACTTTACATTCTTTTCAAAACCTGAGATCGAAACTGATTTAGTAACTTTAATAAATGATCAGATTATCATTTTCAACAAAACACGAATTAGGGTTTGACCCTATTCATTTTCCTTCCAAAATATTATTGAGTTATCAGATCAACCTTCTACTCTACTTAAATTGCCAACATCAACAAATAAGGTTACACATTATCAATCTACAGTATTAGAACAAACCATATAGACTTATGCGAAGTGCTTAGCATATATTTCCCTCTTAAGGTAGAAGCTAAATTATACACAGAACCTTATCATCAACGATAACTTCAAAACCCTAATCTAGCTCAAAGGACATTGTAGTAACCTTTAGCATGAAGACGATTTACGACATCAACTTACAGTTTCCAGGCGAACAAACCAGATATCTATACAACGTTTTAAACATACAATGCATTACTAAAAGGAGTATCATTCTTACACACAGATCGAGCCCTCGGCTCTATGTCTTACTGTCACAAACGATTCCAAAAACTAGTCGAATCTCATAAAAACCTCAACATCACAACAAAATAACCTCTAAAACAAAGACAAAGCTCGAGCAATGTTTATATTATGTTTTTAAAAAAAATAAAGTTACACAGGGTTTATCCCAAAATTTCAATAGGTAGAAGATCTTGAATTCTCAAAATCGACGAGTTATATCTCCAGTCGACAAACAACTAAATTTGTAAAATATAGTACCAGGTATCATTGTTAACAAACGTGTTTCAAAGATTTCCCAAACCATATTCATCGACAGAGGCACGACACAGACGAAGAGCACTACGAAGGTATGGAAGACCCGAAGCTTACCGGTGTAAGAGTGCGTGGTTTTTCCTTTTTCCATAGCCTAGCCAAACGTTCTTTTTACACCCTACAACTAACATTAAGCCGGAGTTAGATATCTAATATTTTCATAAACCGAAATTTGAAATGCAAATACCATTGCTAAATTAAAAGCTTACCTTCATAGCTTTGACAAGAACATTGTCACGAACAAGACCAAGGATCCATTATCCTCGCCTAAACTCTGTGTTTTCTCTCTTTTCACTCTTTCTTGTCTCAGAGATATTAAAGCGAAAACTATAACCTTTCGAACCAGAGAATCTAACCCTTCAAAACAACTTCATCATCACAGTAAGAAAACCTGCAACGTCAACTTCTTTAGAAGGTCTCGGGTTCGAAACCCTTGCAAACTTCCTACCAAGACTTCGGCAGCTTGTCGGCCACCCCAACCGAAACAATAGCTCAACAAACCACTTTTCGAAGTTCTTAACTCATTCCATGGTAGATGTTAGGGTTTCCATCCGATGGTTTAGATTCATCACCATCTATAGTCTCCACATTGCTAGCAAACTCAGCTTTGGTACAAACGACGTCCACAATAAATGCCAAACCTACCTTACATGTTGATAATGCCACCATGGCACACAGTGGAGCATGCACAACCTACACGTGGTGCATTATTCTTACACCTTGACAAGTTTGGAGGCGTTCACGTCTACATGGATCAATGGACATCCAACTTGGCAAGGTTATGGCCTCAAGCTTTTAATGCAAGATCAATGCATGATCTCTACCACAGCTCAAGACCGGCGTCATTTATTAAACCAGCAACCTGTCAAGTTTCTAATTAAATGCATGTCAGCATCCTTGATGTGACTTCAAACCTTGCTTTGTTCATGTTAATATAACATTTAAATTCGCCATAGTATTAGTAACTATATGCAAAGGTTTCATTAGATCGCTTGCCCTATATTATAATCATTTCGACATATTACAATGTGATAACAATTGCAAACTAATTATATAGTTTAGTGATAAATCTTATGTTTACATCTTATTACAATGAGTTTCAATATGAATTTATAATGTTGATAATAAACCAAAAATCAACATAGTCACACCACTATGTACATAGTACTTGAATATATCACGATATGGGATAATAGTTAAATAGTTCAAATCTTTTTGCAACATAGTTAATCTATGTGTTGTATTTGATTATTATCCAATTGCTACAAATGTCTAATCTTTGGGAAAGACTAATTTTGCTTATATAAGACTCAAATAATTATAGTGATGAATATGAATAGTGAACCATAAGACTTATATGGCCAATCAATAGTGTTGTATAAAACCCACATATATATTTATGCTATCACATATAGTTGGTAATTTGGGAATAATAAGTTGTCCAAGTTTCCTACCCACTTTATTCATGCGATATAATGGTACTGTACCATCTTGGTACTACCAATTAACTGGCGACAAGGCAGCTAATACAATGACAACAATAGAACCAGCTAGCACAATGATGACAATAGAACTAGCCAGCATAATGACGACTACAGTGACAATGTTTACTTAAGTTGATACAAGACAAACCTTGGAAAGTTGAAGAGTAAGCATGTAAATAGTACCTGTATGCTTTTACATTTGCAACAGTCTCTATTGATTCTATTTTATTTTTATACCATGAAGTTGAACTCACGCGAATTGGAATTTATTGCAATCATGAAACTTCTTACTTGTTGTCTGCACATAGAACAGGTCCAATGTTTTATCATTACAGCTAAGTAAGCTTGGAGGTCCCTCATAGGACTCCCTTGGACAACAAAGAACCAAACTATCAGTATCGTCTCAAAGAAATAGTACCACATCACACTTCTAACCTGGCATTTCATTATTACATCTTTCATACATTGCATTGCTTTAAAAAGTGTCACATCAAAAGTCTAATCTAACCATGCATTTGACTATCTTAATGGTAGAGGTTACGAATGTAATTAAGTTGTCATTGTCGCTTTAGTTTCATCAGAAATATATTGGTGTTTAGTACAAACAGTTGTTAGTTAACATTCTTACATTCAACAATTATTATTTTCCGCAATTATAAATTATCATAAATTAAGCTATTATTGTCGTTAATAAAAAAATTTAAATTTTATGAAAATATGGGATGTTACATTACGGAAAGCATAGTTTGGAGAGAAGGGACGCCCTTGAGAAGGACCTAGCTGGTTTTCAGCTAAGTCTAGTGGTTCTATTTCAGGAATCACCCTATTTCCTGGGAAGGTGCGGGTTGGATGGGTTGTGGTCATTCCCGCTGCCACCATTTGTGGTATCAGAGCTAATTTTGACCATCACGACAGAAGAGAGGCATGGCTATATATTTGGGAAGAGAAAGAGCTTGTGGCAAAGGGTGACCAGTAACGAATGCAGAGGTAATGGAGGAAATGATAGAAATGCAAGCATGTATGGATTCCTGTGGAGGTAGATAGAGAGCCATCAATGGAGTATATGTTGCAAGATGGCTTACTCTTTAAAAATAGTAAACTTTCTATTCCCAAATGTTCCATGAGAGATAATCTGATATAGGAGAAAGATAACAAAGGGATGGTAGGTCACTTTGGAAGTGATAAAACCTTTGGAGAGTTGAGCCATTTCTATTTTCGACCAAAGATGAGGTCTGAAGTTGAGAAATTTGTGAGCAGGTGTAGGATATGCCAGCATGCCAAGGGAACAAGCCAAAACATAGGCTTATACACACCATTGCCTATTCCAACTAGGCCTTGAGATTTTGTGAGTATGGATTTCATTTTGGGTTTGCCAAAAACTCAGAAGGGAAATGATTATATTTTTGTAGTTGTGGATAGATTTACTAAGATGGAACATTTCATTCTATGTTATAAGACTAGTGATGCCACACACATTGCTAACTTGTTTTTCAATGAAGTTGTGAAGCTACATGGTTTACCTAAGAGCATTGTATCTGACAGAGATGTAAAGTTCATAGGTCATTTCTGGAGGACCTTGTGGAAGAAGTTGGGAACCATGTTAAACTTCAATTCAACATATCATCCATAGTCTGATGGCCAGACTAAGGTGGTAAATAGGAGTCTGGGTAACATGTTTGGAAGTCCAATTTTGGAGAAAATCCAAAGCAATGGGATACAGTGCTAGCTCAAGTAGATTTTGCATATAATGACTCACCAAACCGAAATACAGGAATGAGCCCATTCCAAATTTTGTATGGAATGCATCCAAGAGGAGTGTGTGAACTTCGTGATTTGGGTCAAATGGAGAAGAGAAGTGCAGATGGCGAGGAGTTTGCAGCAAGGCTTAGTGAATTACAGGATCAAGTTAAGGCAAGGTTGCAATAGAGTAACAATAGTTACAAAGCCAAAGCATATTCCAAGAGAAGAGAGAAAAAATGTCAGGTAGGAGATTGGTTTTAACACACCCCAGGAAAGAGAGATTTCCAAAAGGAGAGTACAACAAGCTGAAAATGTAAAAGATTAGACCTTGTAGGATACTCAAAAAATTTTCAGCAAATACCTATGAATTGGAAATGCCAATAGGGATTGGTATATCACCTATTTTTTATGTTGCATACCTATATACTTATGTGATTGATGATACAGGACAAATGACAAAAGACGGGGAACCTATGGAAGATCATCAGTGGCTGAAGCAGATGCCTATGGCTCAACCATTAGAAGCTGAGTCTATCTTAGATACTAAAGTGGCAAAGAATACCAGATAGAGAGATTACCTGGAATAGATCAAATGGAAAGGACATCCAACAGAAGATTCTACATTGATGAATGTCAAAGACTTGGAGACAAAGGATTTCAGCCAAACTGATCTACTGAACATAGATTCAAAATTTTAAACTTAGGAGTCTAATGCAGGAGCATCGATGCTAATCCAATAATGTGATTGTGTGTTCACATGTTGTGTCTAGCAAGAGGACAAGTTATCTTGAAGTGGGAGAAAGTCTGTTTATTAAGTATTCTGAGTAATTGCAAATATGTAACAAAATAGTATTTGTCAGTTTTTGAGGAGATAGAACGTAGTGGCAATTTGACACTCCCTGCATGGAGGTCAAGCCAGTTAGCTAGTCTATTGTCAATCGATAGTGACTCCTTCAGTGATGGAGGAAAGTCTGTTAGGAGTGTGTTGTTATGATCCAGCCATTCGGTTTTTGGAGGATATTCTGGAATGGATGAAATGGGGGAAGATAGGAACTCAATAGGGGGTTCAGAGGAAGTCGGTTAGCAGAAGTGAGGGCTTTGCGTAAGAAAGAGTCGGTGGGATATTTTCCTGCACACCAGAGGAAAATATGAATGTATGGATGTTTTTTCTTTCACTTAATGAAATTAGCTAGTTCTGTCTGTTAATGGTGTTACGGTGGATGAATGGGAGATAAGCCTAGATTCTATCAGGTAGAGTTGTGCGTGAATGTTAACTCGATGTCTGTGTAAATGAATCTTTGTCTCTGTGTTTGTATGAACAGTAAGAACACCCAAGTCCTTTGTAAGAAGACCATGAATGCGTAGCAAAAATAGTTTCTCGTCATCCATAGTTCTCATCAGATATGGACAAAGATCAAGATGGATTGATGTCACATCCCAAAAAATTCATAAAATTTAAAAATTTTCTAGACTTCTAATCGTCAATAAATGTTGTGCAAAATATAAAATTTCTGTACGACATCTATAATTATTGTTTTAATAAAAGCATCATAATAACAATGTCATAACTTTTAACATTAATTATTAAATTGTACTCATTAATAAAACTTCACTTTCCGACACAATATCCTCTATCTTGTCGCAAGCCACCCTAACTATCAATATACAACTCTTATTTTATCGTAAAAGCATACTTTAGCCAATTCCTTCTATTAGTGCAAAGATCTAAAAATAAAATGGACATTACACCAATTCAAATGTAGACCAACTATACTTTAGAAATAATCTCTATTCTCATAAGCTTACTTATGAACGAGGTCTTTAATCAACAAAATTAATAACAACTAACCCATTGATGTTTATTTCATAATTTACTTTTGAATCTCTTCATGAAGTTCTTAAAGTATGAGAAGTATATAAAATTCATTAACTATTTTCTTGTGAACTCAAATATGCTTAAACGATGAAGACATCAGGCCAACATAACTTCAAAGTCAATCTAAACAGATACAATATATAAGAGAGAAGCCATCATATACAACCATAATACATCAAAAGATAAGCACACAAAAAGACGCATACAAAAGAGAACGTTTTGGCATGGTTCACCCGCACCTTGGGCTACGTCCACAAAGGTCTAAGTCATAAATTTATTAGTTGATGAAAAAGAATTACAAAGGTATGCGGCTCGGTTATTGATTAAGTTGTCGACATAGAATAGCATATTGCTTGCTTGAAGCTTCTCATATAGAAGGCGCAAAAAGAAAAGTTATTTCTCAAAGGTTTACAAAAAGGCAACCTTTGACTATCTCTTTTATGTTTTCCAAGAACTAAACCTTTAATATATATAAACGTACTTATATAATCATAGAATTTCATAGATTATTTCAATTTTCCAACATATATCTATAACATGACATATATAAGATACAAGCATAAATACTATGATCTATTCATTTATCCAAATGAAAAATACTTCAATCATTTATCTCTACATCCAAACATGGATAAAGCATACATAATAATAAAGCTTCTATATGTATATATATATAATTAAATAAATCTTTATAATACTCCATTAGCTTTCATTGAGCTATTAATATTTTGTAATACTCTACTAGCTTTTATTAAACTATTAAACATAATACATGATGAGAAAGTCTATATACATATAAAGGAAACTTTATAAGCTTTCCACTAATTTTCAACGAATTATTAGGCATAAGATGATTATACATAAATTTTTAGAGCCTATAATTATAATTGTTAAACTCTACTCAACAATAATATAATCTTAAAAATGATTTTAACCTTTTTAGATATTAGGATACTCTAATAGATCTATTCTATTTCAACAAACTATTGTTATATTAAAATATGGACAACCTCCTTTTTCTTTTTATGCTAAAATGTAATAACTTGTCAAAATCTAAAATCTTCTTTAATTGAGTTTAAGAATCTATGCAAGTGCTTGACCTATTTTGCGTTCTATCTTTTTAAACTTCTACGTTTAAGATCCACAAACTTCCCATAGTTTGTTTTAGATATTGTGTTATTAAAATGATGTTTTGACCTCATTTTAACTAATTATAATGCATTACAATACTAATTGACTTTCACATTAATTTCATCGAATACACATTATATCATTATTATATGATTAATTTGTCACAAATATAACATTGATATGCTACATTATTACATGTTCAACCTTCGCTAGTACAATTATTAACACACATATTATAATTTTATTTGCGAATTAACCTTCATATGTTACACTATTAATAAACCTACTATATTACATCATTAATTAGAAAGGGTTCCCATTATGAAAATTGTCACTATACATGAATTAGTGCCCTATTACACATTCTACCCTTCGTGGATATAAACCGCAAAATACATAGTGCAAGGTATTATGACACGAATCATCTCCCACCTAAATGACACTAATATAAACATTCGTAATATATTTATATAAATAATTTCTTTAAAACAGTTCTAGAGTACCCTGCCACGTGTAATCCATCACTTATCACTAGGCTGGCATAGGCGTTCTTTGAAAGAACAGGCTTAGGTAGGGTAGAGATCTATCAACGGCAGTAATTAACTACGATGGCAACATACTAAACAGAGACCTCGCCGAACTGGCGTTACCTGTGATCCTACACGGAGCAGAGTTAACGCCATGGAGATCTCCATGAATAGAACTATGAAAAACGTGATCTTTGTTTCCACAATGATCTCATCTAACTAGGCGTTGCCGTCTTTCTACAGAAAAACCGAGCCTTTAAAAAAAAAAACAAGGATAAATGAAATGTTACACAGCAAAATTTGCAGAGGTACCTATTCATTAATTTTATTAAAGAAATATGATTGGCATGGGTCAAAGTTCTGAGCGATTCCTTTCCAACGTAATCTCCAGACTTAAAGCGGAGCTATCATAAAATATATATATTTATATCTATCAATCGGCGAATAACTTATATTGTCTGATATATATATATATAACATTTTGCAGAGAGTGCTCAGATGTAAAACTTCAACGCTTCAGAAAATCATGCCCTTCAACAGACTTTAGCTGCATACGAATGTTGTTCTAATGGAAAATATGTTCCGAAAAGAATAAGCGATGGTAAGATCTAAGATAACTTTGTCTTCGAAAATTTCTTAAGCAACGAAATACTAAACCCCTAAATTAGGTAAAAATGTTGTTTAGATTCATACCAGATCGCTGGCATGAAATACTTTGTTAGTAAAGTGGCTGATAGAGATCGATTGTTTAATACTTTGTTAGTAAAGTGGCATGAAATACTTTGTTAGTAAAGTGGCATGAAATACTTTCAGTAAAGTGGCTTAATAACACCACTTTCAGATTGCTCCTCTCCTCTCGTCGAGACTATCCATCCTGCGATTTGCGATTCACTTCATCCAGGTCTTGTGCTATCCACTATCAATCTGATATCTATCTCCATGCGTTGGCAGAGATAGAAATCGTATCCCTCTTGTCGAGACCGAACCTCCAATACCTCCCATGATCCCCGCTCTTGCTCAGGCTAACTATATAAATTTTCTTACTTTGGTAACCTCCAACTCTCCTCTGGTCATTAATATGCACAACATGGTTGGCAGCAACTCCACGTTAGATGGCGATCCATAAGAATTTCATCCAAGCAAGTGGCGACCTCTCCCCATCTTCTCGACCGTCCTCCTTAACTGAGAAATGACCCTAGAACACATGGCAGCCGAACTTAAAACAAATGGCAGCTTAACATTGTTGACCTCTCCACTACTAAGATACTACTATGAAAGTTTTTTAGTGGGATGGTTGCCAATAAGTATTTGTAGCAACGGCCCTCTATCCCCGTCTTGGAGGCAACTTCCCAGAAACCATTCATTAATTTAACTTCATTAATTCACGCCCATCATGCTAAGCCTTTAAGGTGGTTGATCGTGGAGCTGAGAAGCATCGAAATCAAGGCAACAATTATTCACGCCACCCATTAAAGAGGAAGATATCTATTACTCTCATGATGGAATGCACTACGTATAAATTAATTATACATAAGCGTATAGTTACTCAACTAATTATTGGTAAGGATAAAGATAATATCATATCAAGGTTTGCATAATAAGGTAAAAAGTATATTTAGGCTAAAATATTGGATGGTTTAAGTATTATATTTGATATTTTCATATATAAATATGATATGGCTTCTTTTAGGCATGGTTACTTTTCTAATGAAGTGAAGTGAACTTCGAAAATGAATACTTTTAATAAGATAATGCCAAAACATGAAGTATTAAGAAGAGGCAAAGTTTATAGGTACTAAATTAACCATCACTAAAACTTTATATAATAATAAGCATTCTTTATATACAAACTTCATACTTATTTAAATAAGTATTCTATTCCTTAGTTAAATAGTCTGAAGTATAACTTAGGGAAGGTTTTAGTCTTTTTAAATACTAGTGTTAAAACAATGTATCATAATAGATCATATCACCATGTCTCTCTTATATCTTTTTAATTATGTCATATAATACTCCCCTAATATATATATATAACTTTAGTATAAAGGATTAATGTTAATCCTTATATTTTGTCAAAGGAATAATTAAGAGTATCTTCCTTTCTTGCACCCTTATTAATATTTAGTGTTAATAGTTAGTCAAAACAATACTCCAAGTACCATTGGTGAGGCCTTGGCCTTGAGCTCCTCACCATGGTCATTTACAACAATCATATTTATATTTGCAAGAGAAATTAACAATAAGGATCGAATTTGCGAGATGTTACAATTGATCGATTCTTTGATCAGTCAACGAAGAAATCGTAGAGCATAGTCGAAGCAACTAAACGGAGGTTGGACGGCTTAGATCCAAGTTGAAAGGAAGATTGACGGCAAGGAAGCATCGATCAAGTGAACGTGCACTAGATTTAGCGTCTCGGCGAGCCGAGTTGAAGTGTTCCACATTGATCATAGATCAATGGCCGAGATCAGATCCGCAAAGGATCGACGACTGAGACGGTGTTCCGTAGAAGAAAAAAGCATGGGAGTTAACGACGAGGAGTTGCTGAAGCCAAGTTGCGGACGAGTCTTTGTGGAAGGATTTTAATAAAGGTCGAAAAGCTCACCCGCAATCCACATCTGCAAGTGCGGAAAGGAAAGTGCAGAAGCATTTTCAAGAAGTCACGTGGAGTGCACTCGAAATCTGCAATCTGCAAGCTGTGGAAAGGAGCATGCAGAAGCGTCATTGTGGGAAGGAGATTGTGGAAAGATTGTTGCAGAAGAACACTGTAATTGCGGAAGGAAGGTGTTTCCGCAATATTTTTGCAGAAGGTCAGTTCTGACCGTCAGAAGGTTGTGGAAATCCCAGTTTGGAGAGAAGGGTCGCCATTGAGAAGGACTTAGCTGGTTTTCAGCTAAGTCTAGTGGTTCGATTTCAGGAATCACCCTATTTCCTGGGAAGGTGCGGGTTGGACGGGCTATGGTCATTCCCATCGCCACCATAATGTAACAGCTCCATCTACTTCCAGGACACCATGACATGTTTCACCATAAGGAACTCTAACACATGTTGCAGTTCAAGCTACTCCGACAAGCACACCGATAGCACAGAAAACTCCATCAAGTAGTTCATAGATTTCAACATCAACAAATCTGACAAAGACAAGAAGTCTGCGTGACATATATGAGATTGGTACACCCAATTCATTCTCAGTTTTCGCATTATTTTCTCAAATTAATGGTCTGCTAACATTTGAAGAAGCCATCGAAGATAAAGTTTGGGCACAAGCCATGGATGAAGAAATAGAATGCATTGAGAAGATTCAAACATGAGAATTAGTTGATTTTCCTAAGGACAAGGATGTGATAAGCATCAAATGGATTTATAAGACCAAGTAAGATGTTGATGGAAATGTGCAGAAGCAAAAGGCAATATTGGTAACAAGAAGGTTCACACAACAGCCTGGCATAGACTTCAATGAAAATTTTGCACCGGTGGTATGAATGGAAAATGTCAGAACAATTTTGGCCATCGCGGCAAATAAGACATGGCCTGTTTACCAAATGGATGTTAAGTCTGCATTTTTAAATAGTTATTTGGAGGAGGAAGTATATGTGGAACAATCAGAAGGCTATGAAGTCTCAGGAAAAGGACACAAAGTAAACAGGCTGAAAAATGCACTATATGGTTTGAAGCAAGCTCTTAGAGCTTGGTATAGTCGCATTGACTATTTCCTCATTCAGAATGGATTTCGCAGAAGTGAATCTGAACCAACACTATACACAAAAATCAACAAGCAAGGTGAAAAGCTAATTGTATGCCTGTATGTAGATGATTTAATATTTAATGGTAATTTTGGCATAGAGGAATTTAGCTCAGTCATGGAAAGTGAATTTTTGAAATGACTAATTTGAGGCTTACGAAGTATTTTATGGGCATTGAAGTCCAACAGATTGAAAATGGCATATTTATATGTCAGTCGAAGTATGCAAGTGATTTCTTGAACATATTTAAGATATTAAACTGTAAGACAACCCCAACACCAGTGATAACAGGTTTGAAATTGAGCAAGGATGATGATGGATCCAATGTAGATCCCATGCTGTTCAAAAAGCTTGTTGGCAGCCTTATGTATCTTACTGCGACAAGGCCAAACATCATGTATGGAGTCAGTTTAATATCAATATTTATGGAAGTCACCAAGAGAATCTCATTGGCAAGCATGTAAAAGAATTTTGAGGTATGTAAGCAGAACAAAAGATTTTGGTATTTTGTATTCACACTCATAAAATTTTAAACTAACTGCATACATTGACAGCGACAATGGATGCAACATATATGACAGAAAAAGCACATTTGGCAAAACATTTCAGTTAGGAACATGTGTTGTATCATGACTTCAAAGAAACAACCCATTGCACAACTCTTTCTTCAGTAGAAGCAAAGTATGTCGTAGCTACAAGTGATGCATGTCAAGCCGTTTGGATGCGGAGGATGTTAAGTGATCTGTCACAGAACTAGCAAGAACCCACAACCATTTACTACAACAACAATTCAACTATTGCACTGTCAAAGAATCATGTGTTCCACAAGAGAACCAAACACATCGACACAAGGTATCATTTTATCGGAAAATTGATAAATAACAAAGATATCCGTTCAGAATTTTGCAGGTCTAAAGATAAGGTAGCAGACATCTTTACAAAACCATTGGCAAGGGACACATTTCAATATCTGCGAAGTTGTTTAGGAGTGACAAGTTCGACACAATGAACTTCGTCATGCATAGAGCATGTTTCAGCTCTAAAACATTTTGTAAAATTTTTTTAATCCCCATTTGCTCATAATTAAGGGGGAGTGTTGGAAAAATAAATTACGAGCTGATGTATTTCAAATCACAGCTTGAATCGGTCAAAGTCTGTAGAAACGCAAAGATGTCAGAAAAATTATAAGGAGACTTCGTGCAAACTTCCTTGTATTTATTTAGCCGTGTTGCAGCTTCCGGGAGAAGCAAAATCATGTCCGCCTATATATATAGTTGAAGATAGTTGAAAAACCAGAGAGTGTGTGAGAGAAAAGAAGAGTAAGAGAGAAAGGAGAAGAAGAGAAGGTTCTTGATGTGTTTACCTCGTGAAGTAAATGCTCGTCGAAGTGAAGTCCTTGGCTATATAAAATTTGGGGTTTCCTCTTGTATGTTCGTCGAAGTCCCAAAGAAAAGAAAATTCATATTTGTTGGGTGGTTAAAAAATGTTAATTGACTCCCCGGTGTTATTAATGGCTTCTTTGATACCATCAATTGAATGACAAGCAAATTGAGAAGAAGAACACCTGTAAATAGTCTAAGAGGACGGGAGGGCCTCCACAATGAATTCATGGATTTCTGAGGAAAAACTGCCAGAATCACGAGGCATGTCAATGTAAGCAGATTCACAATGCTAAACGTTAGTGCTCGTACAAAAATTTCATTGCGCCCCAAAGTTAATATGCCCACAACGTAAGGGACATAAAAAGTCCTTTTCATAATTTCCAATATTTCGTGCATTAGGAATGGATTGAAATAAATTAACCTTTCCACTTGATAAAACACACCCCAAAATATAAACGAGCCGTTGATAAAACATAAAAGAAAGTATGAAATGGTTTCAGTAAAGTAGAACAAAGCCAAACTTGGAATGAATTTTCAAATTTTTTATAAAGCTATAAATATCTAGAAAGCGGATTTGAATGGTTATATACGGCCATAAAGCTTTTAAATTGGAATGAATTTTCAAAATTTATATAAAGCCATAAATTGTTAGAAAGCCTATTTGAATAATTATATAAGGCCATAAAGCTTTTTATGTTAATATAATAAAGCTATAAAGCTGCACAAACAAAGCTATAAAGCTCTAGAAAGCCAAAAGGAAGTTAACCTATTTAGTAAGTAGTTAAAACTGTGTATATATAATTTAGTAAGTGTTAAAACTTATGTGTATATATAAAGACTACGAGTGTTGTAGAGTTTGTACTGTGATCAATTTTCTTGATTTATCAACCAGACAGATACTTGTGTCTTTGAATCAGTTTGATCTTGAAACAATGGCCGCGCTCAGCAGTCGTAATCACGGCGGGTTCTATGTGCATTCGCTGTTGTTTGCTGTCTGCGTATTCTTCTTTACTTTTCTCTCGTTGCGAGTGGATGCCGTGAAAGCGGGAGGAAGGGCTGAGCTTATCTCGCCTGTACGTTCAGGCGGGATAAGCCAGCTGGACAGGTGGGTCCGGAACCCTCCCCTTTGACTCTCTTCGTTTTTCCGTTCACCTCGTTTCTCCGTTCACCGGTGTTTTTTTCACAGATTGCGGGGCCGTCTAGATTCTGAGATACGTACACACACAGGGTTCAGTTGATGCGGATGGATTTGACATCCTCGAGCTGCAAAATACCGTGCCATGGCCTCCAAAATGGGCAAGCCATAAGCCCCCCGCAGCAGACTAATAAAGTCTGCTGCAAAGGCTCTGACGTACTTGAAGCTCCGTGCACAGTAAACATTTTCCGGCTAGAAATATCGGAGATCCACCCGACACATCTCCATATCTATCCTGCATGAAATAGATCATCTCCATGCATATCATGATGATGCTCATACCATCGCATGCCATTGTGTGGAAATGTATCATCCCCAGTTGTAACTCAAATTTGAATTTTGAAATGCCCGCTAAAACTTTTGATTTTCCCTCGACCGAAACTCCCTTTCATTCAGCCCCTCTTCACTTGACTGAGGCAAAGAACAAGCTTCCAGGCGGTAATCATTCGGCCCCTCTTCACACAACTGAGGCAACGAACAGGCTTCCAGGCGGTAAATTTACAGGTTGATTGTCTGATTCTCTGCCTATTCTATTAAAGAAGGTCGAGTGTTATGGAGTCCAATTTCAACTTAGAGGGAAATGTGGAAGCCGCTCTTCCAAAACATATTATGGACAAGCTCTTGGCGTGGCTCCGCACTAATTTAATTCTCTCGGTGCAGGATCATTTCGGGGAAATTAAGAGGGCCATGATCTTTTCCCAGGCATCATTAACGTTCTGAATGACTGCTCTGGCTTTCTTTTAGATCAAGCGACATTTTCCATAGCGGAACTGAAAGCGGCCATGTGCAGATAAACAGGTGTTGGTTTTGCTGCTGGTCAGTTGCAGCTAAGATTATAAAGATGCCAAGGCCTTCGTAAATCTATATATTACAGATACAATATAGCCAAAAGTTGGTAATGTTACCAGGTCGATTATTTAACGTAATAAGGTTTTTGCCGATTCACTTCAAAGTTCTCCAGTTTTAAGTAAAAATCCAAAAAAAAAACGTGAAAAGAGATGCAAAGTATCAAACATCACAGTTTTGTAAACTCCAAGAGTGGACAAGTTCTTGGAGTAGATTCGTTGAACAATTACCAAGTTTCTTAAACATTACAGGAGCATGCTTTATATTCAGAAATCTATGACAAAGAATCTTAGGGATAAGTTTCATGTAAAGAACATATGTAACAAATTTGGGTCATACAAATAGGAATGATGTTAGTCGATCAAAGCTTAGTCACATGGCATTAGACGGAAACAAAGCAAGTTATTCGTTATATATATATATATATTCGGTTTAAACTTGAAAGAAATGAAAATGCATATTACTCCGTTTAGATATAACTGGTTATGTGTTTAAGACTCTTAAAAGGTTTATTATGATTAAACTTGGCTTTATTATTTATCACTATGAGTTAAACAAGTTTATTATGTTATCACTTATAAATAGTTAAAAGCGTTTTGACTTTTCCCTAAATGACAATGTAGGTGTAATTGGTTATCATTGTGTGTTCTATAATAGGGTTAGGAAGTAGAATGTTCGATTACAATGTTAGTTAATATTCATTATCCAAAGAGTTGAATATCAATAATTTATTTAGAATTGAATATCAAAATTTATTTACTATTTGTGTTCTATAATAGGGTTAGGAAGTAGAATGTTTGATTGCAATGTTAGTTAATATTCATTATCCAAAGAGTTGAATATCAAAATTTATTTACTATTTGTTTAGTTGTATTAAATTTTTTTTGAATGAAATTATATATATATATATATATATATAGTTTTCTTATTGACATTGTTATTTGAAAGAGGTTTTTTTTTATGATTTAGAATAGTTGTATTATTTTTAATACAAATTAGTTCTATACACTTTGTTTAATCACAATTTATACTATAATAATATATTTATCCATATTTAATTAAAAATTATTAGATAACTCGTAAAATTTAAGAATTATATAAGTATTATATAGGCATTGTGATGAACATATAAATCTTATAAATCAACTTTAAAAAATTATATTTATATTTATGAAGTTATATTAATAAAACATGTATACCAAAAAGCTTCAACATTTAAATAACAAACTTATTTGTCATATAAAATGAAAATTATAAATTATGTAAACTTAAATATAGTATTTTTTGTTATCTCTTCATATTTTATATATTAGTTTAATTTACAAAATTTAAGGAAATAGTAAAAGATGGGCTTGTTGAAGATGATTTAATGCAACTATTTGAATTTTGCAAATAAATTGTTGAATTGTCAAGTGTGCTAAGATCCTTTCATTGGGTTGTTTTTGAGGAACAATAACCAAGTTAAGGTCAACATGATATGTTGTATGATAGAACAATAGTGAGATACTTTTTTCATTCTCTTCACAATTTTAGTGCTAGATTATACATCTCCACTTTTGCTCTACTATAAAACTAAACTATAAAAATATTTGCTCACTAGAACATATAATATGCATTGATTTTTCTAACCAATTCCGTGTTCCTAATACAATAACAAAGTTAGATACTAGTTGTGGGGTTGCTCACTCAAATGTGTAGCATGCATTGACACTTCTAAGAAACTCCATGCTCCTTATACAATAACAAATTTGGCATGCCCATACTTTGTTAGATTCTAGTTGAACTTCTCCTTAGCGCATGAATCTAACTACCCTAAGCATAGCCAAATATTGGAGGCTTGCACTCGTTCCATAATAGATTTGTATCTTCCTCTAAATTTGTGAAAACGTCATTAATAACTAATAAGTTGTTTAAAAATTGGTGGTGCAAGAGACTCCCCTTCATGTTGTGTGCAACATTGATTCGTCATAGAGATTAAAGTGAGGTGCATTTAATATTATATGGATTTGATTATAATTTCATTTTGAAAATTCTCTCTCATTTACTTGATGATGGTGTATTATGAGTATCCAAGTGACTTGATTTTATTGTTCTTTTAGTTTGAACTATGTTTGTAAAGATAGATCAAGAATCTATCTCCTACATAAAATTGGTAGTTGATCATCCTTGATTTTTAGGGTGAGTGCATGAAGTTGGTGTAACTTTTAGATGCAATCATATTTCTATAAAACCCGCGCTCATGTAATCGAAATTAATAGCGTGCCCACGTTTATAAGAACTAGGTCTAGCAAACTGCGAACCTGTGAACCTACTTGACATGTGCTCTAGGTGAAGACATCACACATGCATTCCTAACCATATCAATCATCCACATAATTTTTAATTCATGGCTTACAAAATGCACATGCATGATTTGTAATTCATGGCTTACAAAATGCATGTGATTTGTAATTCATGGATTACAAATTGTGTGCACGATTTATAATCCATGTTTCCTCCCCTAACAATCTATAGGGATCTGAAACACATAAATGGTGCTCACAACCTCATAATAACATGGATATCCCAAACTAGAGACCAAGGATAGCTTCAAAAAAATTGTGGGGTGCTTTGAGGCATAGTTCATGACCTTGGATGTCTAGAAGCTTCCTTTATAACTTAAGGTAGAGGTTTTCTCCCTCTACAACGTCTAGTTCCTTTGGTTCAATACCTAGTGCTAAAATAATCCGAATGGTGAATGTATCCTCATTCAAATCCAAAGATACCCTCAAGAGGTCATATGTAATGCTCTTAGGTGCAATTCTCAGCTTTGGATGATTATAAGCTTCTTTTACAACATAGGGATTAAGTTTACTCCACCAACCATGTTTGGGGGCTTGAGACCCCTACTTAGAGTTATCCTTGATATCCCCATTGATAGACCAATGATACCTTTAGGAGTTCATGTGTGCTTGTTTGAGACATTATGATTGTCCCTAGATGCATAGAATCTTCCTTTAGGGATTAATGCTTAGAATGATCATTTAGTTCCTAAGGCTCAAGATTTTTCCCTATTGGAAACTAATCTGCCAGGTTAGGAGATGAATAATCATCTTGGGAGTCTAAGAGACCACTTGGAAGTTGAAACCAAGGGTCCTTTTTCCATGTTATATATATGTGTACATATCCTAATGAGAAAATATGCTTTCACATTTACTTTCCTGTCTCTATTTGGCTTTGTTTTTAGTTATTTGCATATGTACCTTTGTGAGGCACCTAACAATGGTAGGGCCTATAGAATATATTCTTAGCTCTACCTTGTTTGTTGTGCCAAACCTGGAGAACCTAATCATAACTCCATCTTTCAATCTTCCCTCTCTCATCCCTTTCTTCCATTGAAACCCTAATTTTCTGTGGAATGTAGACTATCTCTGCATGGAGAATTCCTTGAATTGCGTGCGATTGGTGTAAATCAAATGCTATGGAGTTGCCTCTCTCGTTTGAAGGACTAGAAAGTGGAGTTGTTGCAATTGAAGAGTGGCTGGTGCTTGTCATTATGCCATTACATCGTGACTGCATGAAATCGATATGCACAAGAGTGAATGCCTATACAGTAAATAAAAGAGTTTGCGGAGCATGTAGTGGCATCTGGAAAAAAAAATATTCTAGATCTATCAAATGTATGAGTTTACTGTTGAAAAAATAATTATTCGACATTATGTATTCTTTCAATGAAAAAGTGCACAGCTGATGTGAAAATGAAATATTGATCTCTCTCCTCCATTAATCATTTATTCTACACTCATTCCTATCACGGTTTATAATCCATGTATATGTTATTTATTTGATCCTATGCCTCACAAATCGACCAAGACATCAAGGAATATAGTCCATGCTCCTGGGAAATACAACAATAGATTTCGAACCCCGCCACCAGTATATTTTTGCAAATTAATAATCAGTGAACACAATACTTTTTGCAATCTTTCCTCCAGCTCATCATCACTTTCTCCTTCCTCTGCTCACTTGAACTATGCATGAAAACCCTATTTCTCTTGTCTGTGCATTGGTATCCCCTCCATAAAGAGAATCACCAGCACTAACGAACCCTCATGTGCCTTAAAGTTGGATCTGCATACCTAGGAACATTATCTAGAGTAGAATATGGGATTTTTTATCTAGAAAATCCATTATAGAGATGACTAAGAGCATCCAGATAACTATGTACACCTTCCAAATGGAGACTATATCTACCATCAGGATAAGAGAACTTGCATTTTTATATTTGAAATAGATAGAAGTTGCTAAGGAAAAGGGAGCCATCATTGTTTACCCTCATAGAGGAACTTCAAGCAATCTTTTATCTTTTGCATTAGTATTTTCATTCTTTTAACCATTGTGTTGTTGATTTACTGTGTTAGGTGTGCTCTTCGTCAAGTTGGAGTTATAGAGAAAGTGGTGGTTGCTTCTAAGGGACGCTATGGATTTGGTAAGCCTCGATGATTCCTATGGACACCTTATTCGTAGCTCTTGGAACATAGGGTGTTGGAGGCCGGTCTGTGTGTTTCGCTTAGAAGCAAAAATCACCTTGTAAATTGTTTTTAATGTTTGTTTGGCCATTGTATGCCTTATTGCAACTCTATAATGGGTTTGTATGGTAATAACCCTCGAACTGTAACTCATGTAAATCTTGCTTGGGATGTTGCTTTAGTAATGGAAAAAGAGTTTGGCGGTTTACTAAAATGTTAGCGGGAGAAAAATTGAAACCCTACGGGGTTGAATCCTGCAATATAATGTTTATATTTTTGTTTTCTGGGCATAAACCGTCCCTTTTATTTCTTACAACAAAGTGCAGTTTTTACGTTGAAAGATAATATTAATGGTACTTGGGTTTTTATGCCGAGCTTAGAAACTCTTTGACTCTGAACAATTTAATTAGCAAACATAACTAAAAAAAATAGGCAATGTCCTATGTTTACAAAGTCTCTGCGTAAATTCATATTTGATGTTAAGAATTCGGTTCTTGTTAAAGGAAAGGGTAGACCCTGTTGCATGAAATTGCAAGTAGTCAGCGCTCCCCGGTGTATCGTGACAAGGGACTAATCGCCTCTCGTGGATCCTTGAAATCTGGCGGTGGTGAGTTTACCAATCACCTACAGGTTTTGGTGTAACGGCAGCCGTACTACCAACAATTGGTATCAAAGCAAGAGGTCACGAGTTCAATACACACTCGGCTCGCGTTGAGGGACAGATTGTTGCACGAAATTGCAAGTAGTTAGCGCTCCCCAGTGTATCGTGACAAGCGACTAATTGCCTCTCGTGGATCCTTGAAATCTGGCGGTGGTGAGTTGGGTCTAGGGGCATAGTTTTCTTAAAGTGTAAGAACTTTGGTAAATTTTATTAATCTTTAAATTTCCAACCATAAAATGTTTGGCAGTATTTTTATAAAAATATTGAAATTTATGAATATTTTATATAGTTTGGGGATGATGTTTAGAGTAAAATAATTATCCTATGGAATTTGGGTGAATCATTTTAGAAAAAAAATGGAAATTGACAAAAAACAATTTGGAAGAGCATTCAAAAATTAGCCCATGGACTGAATTTTGTCCCTAAAATTTTTCTTGTTCCATGTCAACACTCCATTTTTCTGTGCTCACTTCAATTTTGCATATCCATTTTTGTGTTTACACTCTAAGGCACATGTTCAAGATGAATTTTAATTATCATTGATGTACCAAGAATAACACACATCATACTAAGAAGATGGACAATCATTTTAATTATAATTATACACACAACATACTAAGAAAATCAACAATCACTTTAATTATACTTATAAACCAAAAATAGGACACACAATATTGAGAAGAATCACTTTAATTATACTTATAAACCAAAAATAAGACACACAATACTAAGAAAATGGACAATCACTTTAATTATAGATGAAAATTTAGACCACCTTATTTAATGGATTTCTTTTTACCTAAAACATACTTTTAATTCTACATAAAAGCAAAGATTAATTATAGATGAAAATTTAGACCACCTTATTTAATGGATTTCTTTTTACCTAAAACATACTTTTAATTCTACATAAAAGCAAAGATTAATTATAGATGAAAATTTAGACCACCTTATTTAATGGATTTCTTTTTACCTAAAACATACGAGCCTAATTCTATATAAAAACAAAGATTTCATAAGATTATATTGATGCTTGATATTCCTCATCTTAGTATTCCTTATATCTTAAATAACTAGAAAAGAATAAGGGAAGTAAGGGAAAGAATAAGATAGGGAAATGAGAGAAAATCATGTTTTAAATTTTTTATAGATTTATAAGAGAAAAAAAAATTAAATTTAATATGCAAAGAGCAAATTAGACAAAAAGTAAAAATAAAGGAATAGTGCACTAATGCATATAAGTGGTAAAGGGAGCATATTTCATTATGTTAAGAAGGTAAGTTACTGCTAAAAAGTTATAGTTAAACCGATTAACATTGTAATACATAAAAGATGTTTTTGTGTTCAAAATTCAGCATGTCGATTATTTATCTTCTTAGTATGTTGATGTGATTAAGTTTGAGTAGGATGGTTAAGCTTTTTACTCATTTGCAAATGGCTTTGTCTTCCATGGAAAATGAAGTTTATGCACTCGTGAACTTACACAAGTATTCCTGTATTTGGCATTAAAGGGAAGCAAATAACATATCATGATATGTGGACATTAAAGGAAAGCAAAAAATATATTATTATTTGGGGAGTGAAATGGAAATTACCTCTAACAACATAGAGGTTTAGGACAAAATAGACAAAATATTAGCAATTTTTTGTGATTACCAACAATTTTATGAAATTTAGTTATATTATAGTTATGTCTCTATTAAGAATTTGTTAATTTTTTAAATTATTGAAGAAGAAGCATTTGGTAATTGGTATGATTAACCTTACCCACTATCTATATAACTTATATATTTGTTACAATCATTTTTATTTTAATAAAAAAATGATAAACTTCAAAATGTCTTTATTGATTTTTAATTATATTTATTCATTATTTTTTCCATAAAATTTATATTATTTATATTTTAAAATGAATATAAATATGAAATAATTATTTAATATTTTATCAACCATAACATCTCTTTGCAATAAATACTTACATATGTATTTCACCAAATACTATAAAATCATAAATTATGTAAATAACTCCACATCTTATGTGTACAAATGGATATCCAAACATAAACCATGTAAACAACTCCAAATCTTCTTGTACAAAATGGACTTCGAATTTTTGCATCTCCTAAACTAGATGAAATGAGAATGGATATCCATTATTATTTTTGCATCTCTTAAATGAGTTGAAAACGCTTAGTTAGTTAAAACTTCATAACTATTTTATGATTGGTGAACAATATGAAATGACTATATAACCATATGAAATGACTGTAACCAAGAAAGTTAATATTTTGCAGAAATCTTAAAAAATAACTTCTTTTTTATGAGAATTAGACAAGAGTGAGAGTAGAAAATAAACTCGTTAGTTCAGACTTCATAACTATTTTATGATTTGTATATGAAATGACTATTAAAACTTCATAACGATTTTATGATTTGTGAACAATATGAAATCACTATGTAACAAGAAGTTAATATTTTGCAGAAATCTTAAAAAGCACTTTCCTGTTTTTTACGAGACAGACAAAAAGTCAAAGAGTTGCTGAATTAACTCGTAGGTATTTATTTTAATGATGTTGTACCTCTATTAAAATATTATGTTGTACATAATTAACTGTTCACGCTGTATATTAACTCTCCAAATTGGGGAAAGCATTTTATCACTCAAAAGAAATCCATGCTGTTGTGGAATTTTTGCGTAAACAAATCAATGTAAATTTAACAATTGATACTTTAATTATAATAACTATTATATACTTCATTTAGCGGGAGCGATAATGTTTAAACCATTAACTTGGTTCAACGACATGCATAATACATAGTACAGAAAATGATATATGAATTAGCTGAATGTTTGGCAGGTCTTCAGAGTGAAGCCCAGACGATTCTTATCTCAATGATATAATATATGAAAGTTCTGCTAAGGTCATAGCCTGTCCTGTTGAATCACTTGAGTTGGTCATTGCCAAGCAGTATGCATGACAGAATGTATGAGAATATGCATGAGAATTTGTATGAAAATCCCAAGGATTGAAATTTTTCTCAGAAGGCAGTATCATATCTGAGCCACCCTTGAAATGGAATGCAAAATCAGGAAAATTAATATTCTCCACACCAGAAACAGTGTAACACAATCCAAACAGATAGCTTCAACTTTATAAGCTCTTCTATATCTCTTTCCAATCCGAGAAGCAAACTCATCTTTAATTTGGTTATAGATTTCACCTGGAAATTCAGTGAAAGAAGTACCCAAATATATTATGGTTCCACCGTCGCCATCGCTGTCAAACGTCAATGGCTTGGAGCATAGCTTTAAGCGCTTTCCATCAATACTGATCTCGGTTAGACCAATGTAATAGTATACGCTATATTGATAAAAAGCTGTTCTAAAATTAGCTAGAAAGGCACTATAATTCAGAGGGATATCATTGGGACCGCCTTGTCACCAACTCACCGTGACACCGAGCACCATCTTGCTGCTCTTTTTTTTTTGGCTCTGAATGCAATATGCAAATCTATTGCCAAAAATAGGACTAAGCTGGGAAGACATAGACAGTCCTCTGTCAAATCCTGCAATACCAACAACATCGAACTAAATAGTTTTGGATGGTTCGAACGCAATCCTCATTCTGACATAGGTCATTGCACTTTGGATCTGCACATTTTACAGGCACAACAGAAGATGAATTTATTGGAAGAAAAACCCTCCTGCATTCAGGCCGGCGGTCATCGTTACATGTATATTTTTGGGTGCAGGGTACCCACACAACATCACTGCCCGTGTCCATGAGGGAAATACATCTTGTGGAGGAGTGCCCACCGATAACTTCATGAGATAATGGTAAGGGTGTCTGTGAGCGTGAAGCCACCACTCCCCGGTGATAGGCTTTTTCTTAATATTGGTATGCATCCCTGGCTTCAGAGCCGAAGCAGGATCCTTGGAGGCCTGCACCATCTTGGCGTGTCGTATGAATGCTCGGTTGCCATGGGTAGAACCAGCTTCCCTCGCCATAATTCTTTCTCGTTTATCATGTGATAAAGAGTCACCACTATTCCATTGTTCTCAGTGTTCTCTTTTCTAAGAAATGCTGCAGAGAGCTGCGGTGAGAGGACGAAGAACCGAGCAACCCAGCAGAACCTCCGACTACATGCCTGCTTAGATTTTACTTTTGCGCGGGCATTTCAAATTCAAAATTCAAATTGGCTCTTGGAAAAAGTGAAGCCACGTGATATATGTGATGCATGATATACATGGACAGGTATATGGCATATTGGCATGCATGATATTGCTTTCTCACCCGACAGTGGATGTAGCCGGAAAGCTCTCGCCGATAAATGAGATGCTCACTGAGAGTCACAGTCTGTCAGAGGCTTATGGCTTGCCCATTTTGGAGGCCATGGCACGGTATTTTGCAGCTCGAGGATGTCAAATCCATCCTCATCAACTGAACCCTGTGTGTGTACGTATCTCAGAATCTAGACGGCCCCGCAATCTGTGAAAAAAACACCGGTGAACGGAGAAACGAAGAGAGTCAAAGGGGAAGGTTCCGGACCCACCTGTCCAGCTGGCTTATCCCGCCTGAACGTACAGGCGAGATAAGCTCAGCCGGGAGGAAGAGGACCTTCCGTTGATCTGTCATCGAGAATTAAAAAGAGTGATGATAAATCAAGCAGGTTGAGTGAGACGTGCTCCAATGAAGACATATCAGTAAACCAGAACAATGCTGGACCATGGAGCGGAGGCGACCCGGGATCGTCAAATGGTATCAGTGTATTTGAGGTGGAAATTCTGAACGAATGCAGTTCTGGCTGCTCAATAGCGAACATCCACGTCAACTGTGGCGATTTCGCATCACAAGTAGAAGTAAACCCTGAATTCTTCAGAAAATTAGCTGTCGGCGATTGCTTGGTAAATGACGGCCAGAAGTTGGACGTTGGACAAATCGTGTCCTTCAGCTATGCTAACACCTTCAGTTATCCACTCACAGTCAGTTCAGTCACCTGCGTTCCCTAATTATTTACATCTCTTTATTTCTATATTTATAAATAATAATAATGTTATAAGAGCTTTTAGTTATAATAATAATATTGTACTAGGTTTTCCATTCCATCCAGTTCCTTTTTCACTGTTGTTTCAACAATCAACTGAAATCTGCAGCAAATTGGCAGTATTACTTTGTATTTAATAATCATTTTAGTTTTCTAAATCACTGTTGTTTCAACAAACAGTTCAAATTTGCAGCAAATTGGTGTAGTATTACTTTGTATTAAATAATCATTTTAGTTCTCTCACATTTTCATGAGCATTTATTTCTATTTTGCAATCTTCCTCAATTCGGCTTCAATTTAATTCTAAAATGTATCATGAAACAGAAAGTAATACACGTTTTCATGAACATTTATTTCTTGTTTGTAATGTTCCTGAGTTCGACTTCAATTTAAAATTGAAATGCATCATAATAAAACGGAAAATAATACAGGTTTCACAATCGCATTTTGACAATGATTTTGATTTTTATGAAATGATTGTTGGTTTCAAATTAGATAACATTTCAGTTATATTTATTAATTTTTTTATAAATATATATGATTAATAAAAACGAATTATTTAGTTTGTTTAGGATTGTATTTCTAAGTTCAAAAAGCTTGGAGAGAAACATTCCGAAATCACTATAATTTTGATGGGCTAAAAAAGCTATGAAAGTCAGTATTCCATCAAAGATTATAGAACTGAGATTTAATATGGATGTATTCAGTGTCGAATTTTGTGAAGGGGCAGAGCATTACAAAAACAGAGTATGCGACAGAGAGGCAAACACAAAACAGGGGAAACTTTACTATGGAGCTCTGCGGCTCTTCTACAACATTCTAGAACCCAAAATGAACACACACAAAAATACATTGAACATGCCGATGCCTCTTCACCCAAGGCACATTAACTTCTTCAGCTAATTGTAATAACTTCTTGTACGGTGGTTGGTGGATATAAACACCTGGCGGGAGGAATTATCTCCAACACTCCCCCTTAATTCCGACTGTACCTAATTACATTTATCGAAATTGACTATACCTAGAAGCTGCCTCTGAAACTCAAAATTATCTCAACTCAAAGGTTTAGTGAAAATATCAGCCAGCTGATCTCTTAAACCACAGAAATGAAGATTGATTTCTTCGTTATTGCCAAGCTCTCTGATGAAATGAAAGCGAGTGTCAATGTGCTTGCTTTTTCGATGGAATACATGATTTTTAGATAAAGCAATGGCTGAACTGTTATCACAGAAAATAATAGTTGGTTTCAGCCGAGGATGTTCAAGATCAGTAACCAATCGACGTAGCCAAACTGCATGACAAGCTGCTGAAGACGCTGCAACGTACTCTGCTTCAGCTGAAGATAATGTGACTATGGGCTGCTTCTTTGATGCCCAAGTGATAGCACCTGTTCCAAGATGAAAGACATAGCCGGAGGTACTTTTTCTGTCATGTAAACTGCCAGCAAAGTCACTGTCTGTGTATCCAACTAGCTGATCTACTTCAGATATTCCATAAAGAATTCCATACTCTGTTGTTCCTGCAACATATCTTAAGATCCTTTTTCCCGCTTTCCAGTGTGATTCCTTTGGATTCTCCATGAATCTGGAAATGAGATTAACTGCATACATGATTTCAGGCCTAGCTGCTGTTAGATACATTAAGCTACCAACAAGTTGTTTGTACAACGTGGAATTCACTGCTGAACTATTATCATCCTTGCTCAATTTCGTTCCTGTAGCAATTGGTGTACTCACTGTTTTACAATTTGTCATTCTGAATCTTGTTAGAACATCCTTGATATATTTCTTTTGACATATGAAGATCCCTGTTTCTGTTTGCTGAATTTCAATGCCCAGAAAATACTTCATTTGGCCAAGATTAGTCATTTCGAATTCTTGCATCATGGCTGTTTTGAAATCTGAAGGCTGCAAATTTCCAGTGTAAATGATATCATCCACATAAAGACATATTATTAACAATTTACCTTGCTGATCAGATTTTATATACAAAGTGGGTTCATGGTTACTTCTTCTGTATCCATGATTGAGCATGTAAGTATCAATTCGGCTGTACTAGGCTCGCGGCGCTTGCTTCAGGCCATATAAAGCCTTCTTCAACTTATAGACTTTATGTTCTTCTCCTTTTACTTCGAATCCTGGAGGCTGATCAACATAAACTTCTTCTTTGAGAATGCCATTTAAAAAGGCTGATTTCACATCTAACTGATAAACTGGCCATTTGTGTTGAGCTGCAATAGCTAAGACTATTCTGACTATGTCTAGTCTAGCTACAGGGGCAAACGTTTCTCCATAGTCTATACCAGGCTGTTGTGCAAATCCTTTTGCAACTAACCTTCCCTTATGTTTTGCAACTTGACCTTGCTCATTATATTTAGTTTTATACACCCATTTCACTCCAATACTTTTCTTCTCTGCTGGCAACTGTACAAGATCCCAGGTGTCATTCTTTTCAATGGTTTCAATTTCCTCATTCATGGCATCGACCCATACTTTTTCCTTAACTGCTTCTTCAAAGTAAGTTGGCTGAAAAGATAAGAAGGCAAGGTGTGCTTGCTCATCTAAGGTTTCAGACTGATCATAGATATCACTTAGTCTTTTCGACTTCTGTTTTCTAAGTGAAGCAATTGTTGGATTTGATTCACTACTAGAAGATGGACTATGAGCTTGTCCTTCTTGTCTTGGTGATGTTTGTGGAGTCTGCATATGAGGAATTCTTTCTTCATTTGCGTGTTGTTTCAGACTTTCATCAAATTCAGTTACATGTGGAGAAAGCTGAGAGCTAGTCTTTTCTCCAACATTGTCATTCTAGGCTTGATCTTCAAGAAACTTGACATCTCTAGTCACTATTGTCTTTTTAGTGACAGGATTGTACAGCTTATAAGCCTTGGAATGATCATTGTATCCCACAAAGATGCACCGTTCACTTCTGTCATCCAATTTCTTCCTTATATCTTCTGGTATGTGGGAATAAGCAACGCAACCGAAGACTCTTAAATGAGATACATCTGCCTTCTGTCCAATCCATGCTTCGAATGGAACCTTGTCTTTCACACTCCTGGTTGGAGATCTGTTCATCACATAAACAGAACATGAAACAGCTTGTGCCCAGTATTCATTTGGCAGATTTTTGTTTTTCAACATACTCTTGGCCATGTTCATAATGGTATGATTTCTTCTCTCTGCAACTCCATTCTGTTGTGGAGTGTACCTCGTTGTAAACTGTCTGTGAATGCCATGTTCTTTACAGTATGCAACAAACAATTTAGAATCATATTCTCTGCCTCCATCTGACCTCAATACTTTAATAAATCTGCCACTCTGTTTTTCTGTGGCAGCCTTAAACTCTCTGAACTTTGCAAAAGTTTCAGATTTGTTTCTTAAAAAGTATATCCAGGTCATCCTACTATAATCATCAATGAAAGTTAAAAAATATGAACTTCCACCTATGGATTCAGTTTGCATTGGACCACACAGGTCGGTATGAACTAACTCAAGTGGGGCTTTGGCTCGGTATGTGGCAGCAGTAGGAAATTTATCTCTTTTATGTCTTGACAGGATACAACTCTCACAAGGATTATGATGTACATCTATGACCGGAAGACCTTTAACCATGGAATTTCTTTGTAACTCATTCAGACCTTTGAATGACAAGTGGCCATATCTACAATGCCACAACCAAGTGTTATCTGAACTAATAACAGTTTGAGCATAAGACTGAGACAGACTTGCATTTTTCATGACTAATGGATACATTCTGTTTTTGGTCATTTCAACTTTGGCTATGACTCTTTGACTGGGAGGTTTATCTAAAATTGTACACAATGACCCTTCAAAGATGACTCTATAACCTTTTTGACTCAACTGACCAACACTTAACAAATTATGTTTCAAATCTTGAACGAAGTAAACATTTGAAATGTCTTTCTTTTCATTCTGCTTGGTCAAGACAGAGATGGTACCTTTTCCTGAAGTGTTCACTTTGAAGTCATCTCCAAGTTTGATTTCAGATTGAATAGAATCATCCAGGCTGGAAAATAGGGCGTGATTTCCAGTCATATGATTGCTGCAGCCACTGTCCAGCAACCAGACATCTTTGCTATTATATTCTTCGCCGACATGACACGAAATGAACATGGATTGGGATGTTCCTTCATCAGCATTTGTAATATTTGCTCTGTACTTATGCAGATCTGACTATTTCTTTCGACATTCACTCTCAAAATGCCCAAATTTCTTACAGTAAAAACACTGTTTGTTTGACTTATCAATCCAGTGTGGCTGATTATGGTATCTACCTCTTCCTCTGAAGTTCTGAGAACGATTCTGTACATGCTTAGTCTGTTCAGAATGTGTTTGTGTATTACCAGATTGGAAATGTCCAGATTGAGAGCGTCCTCTACCTCTTCTTCCTCTGCTTTGATATCCACTGCTTCCATATCCACGTCCTCTTCCTCTATTGTAAGAGGTCTGTGACTGAAAGGCATTTTCAATTGATTCTGAATTTCTATTAATTCTGGACTCATGAGTTACTAATAAACCAGTGAGCTCTTCAACAAAAAGTTGTGACAGGTCTTTATACTCCTCAATGGCTGTAACTACCATGTCAAATTTCGCTGGCAGACTTCTGAGCACCTTCTCAACTATTTTCTGGGCTGAGATATATTCACCACGTGCTCTCAATTGATTGGTAACATTCATAGTTTGAGTCATGAAGCTGTCCACAGTTTCTGTATCTTTCATTTGCAAAGTTTCAAAATTTTGTCTGAGATTCTGCAATTTGACATTTCTAACTTTAGCTGTGCCTTGATAGGCATTCTCTAGTATTCCCCAGGCCTGTTTTGCATTCTCAGCTGTGGCAATTTTGGGCAGAAGTGAGTCTTCTACACCATTGTGTAAAAACCATAAAGCTCTTGCATCCTTCTTCCTGCTATCTATCACTGCATTCTTCTGATTATTGGACATTGCCTGGTAATCTGCGGGGTCAGGTTCTTCAAATGCATGTAAGACAAATTCCCAACATTCTTGTGCTTTCAAAAAACTACGCATCTTAAAAGCCCACATTTCATAGTTCGAGTCTGACAGAACTGGGCCCTGAGACAGGTTCACATTGCTGCTGAATGCCATTGTTATCGCTGTGCAAGAAGCTCCCCCTTTCTTTTCTAAAATCATGACAAACTGTTCCCTTTTTTACATTTACAGAGTGACATATTTTTCAAGCCTGACAGCAAAAACATTAAAAATCTAGCTAGGGCATAGGCAATAAAATTCTACAAAATTCACTTCAGATTCCGAGCATTGCATACACAGCAGAGGATTTATCACTTCACACTTCCAGATTTGTGATGTTAATTAAATGACGCTCTCCCCCTGGCAAATGGTGCTTTCCCCATTTTTAAACTTGCAGACCTCACAACAAATGCGTGACAGTCAAGGATTATAAAGAGTTGTTCTTCAAGCTTACTGTAAGTGCTCGAGGCACTATTCCAAAACTCCCTTTCAGAAGAAACCAGACCTGGATTACTCAAACTCCGTTTGAGAACAACCTTTTTTTACTGTTCAGTACAGAAGAGAAATATGCTCACGACGCGCCCATAGGGGGGTTCACATATGTACATTTTCATAACCTGGTGTTCTACCCAAAGCCACCGAGTTTTCAACAGAACCCTTCACTTAGGTCACGATATCAATACTCAAGCGCATCACCCTCTGGAATTGTCATTCTGAACTACACATTACCTCTTACAGTATTTCTATGCACATATTACAGTCGGCTCGTCACGCCATCGAAACCCTTTTTCAAACTGACCGTCATTATCTGCATCTCTAGAGAATTTGAGAGATCAAACGAGATGAGTGGCTTTACGGAGGCACAGCAAACAGCTTCTTTTGCCACTCTAATAATCTTCACATGGCTGGTGAAGGAGGACTCGCCCGTGCTCTGATACCATGTCGAATTCTGTGAAGCGGCAGAGCATTACAAAAACAGAGTATGCGACAAAGAGGCAAACACAAAACAGGGGAAACTTTACTATGGAGCTCTGCGGCTCTTCTACAACATTCTAGAACCCAAAATGAACACACACAAAAATACTTTGAACATGCCAATGCCTCTTCACCCAAGGCACATTAACTTCTTCAGCTAATTGTAATAACTTCTTGTACGGTGGTTGGTGGATATAAACACCTGGCGGGAGGAATTATCTCCAACATTTAGGGCATTTTAAGAGATAGTGTTTTTTGTCAATGTTTATAGTGTCGCAGAAATGATAGACTCTTTCCTCCCACTGTGTTTTAGGAACTAACTAGTGCCACGCTGCCTTAACCCAACATGTGATATGGTAAAAAAAAGTCTTAGCTTTGGGCTATGTGATCTTAGGCCCTTGCATGGCCACATTGGAGGACATTGTTTCCCTGTCCGGGTTGAAACGTTGCTCAAACAATGCTACTTTAAATATTGATAAATCTTACAACTTTATGAAAACAGCACACAAGGTTTTGGATTAGGAAAGGCTCTATTTATGTGGATGATCAAGATCAACGACCTTGATCAAAGGAAGCAGATTACGACAAGCACAGACGATTGCAATCTGAACTAAATGAATGACTTTGCCTGGAATTGTGTCTGGTATTTAGAATTTGAATCCATTTATTCTCTCTTTCCGGTTAAAGGGCATTTTATTCAAGAGAACATAAAATTTCTGATTGGTTTCTAGGTCTAATTTTTCCAAACATGGATTACTGTACAATTGAGGTGGCATAAATGCTCTGAAAGTTATGGAATGCATTTGCCAGATGTGATAAATTAGTAAAAATGGATTTATGCTAAAAATGTGCCCATATTTCCTCTTCGCTCTTCGTTCACATCTTGCAATTCCAATCATCCTTCGGGCGTTGACAATGTTGATACCAACATGAGCACCCAGATCTGGACTGTTCTTTACTTGGAGACACAAGATTTGCTTGGAAACACAAGCTCGACATGGAGGTAGTAGTTACGTTTTGCAGCAGTAAGTGAGAAGGTTTGATGCTCAAATATTCAGACTTCAATAAGAAGATACTGATTCTGTCCAGAAGCTCCCCATTTTTTTGTACTCTAGGGACTGTATTCTACAGGCCCAACACCATTCTTATCCATGACACCTGCCATAGAACCACCAAGAAGAATAAAATCATAGAGGGAGATTTGTGGTAGATCACACCAGATCCAGAGATGAGTTTCAATATCGCTGCGGAGTACTGTTGAGCTTTATCTCATGTTTGCTTTGAGAAAATTGACGGGTGAATAACGAGGAAAATCATCGGCATTTCAATAAATCGTTTGCCAAGATCGATTGCCAATTTTTTGCGTTGAAGCATGTGTGGGTGGATCCTTCAAGCATTAGAAACAAATAAATAAAAGAAAAATGCAATGTTCGAAGAGGAGGCTAGTGTAGTCATAGAACCCCAAGCACAATGTTTTATGGAGAACGGTATAGGAGGAGGCGAAACTTTTCACCTATGCCGAATTTGACTATTTTTTATTTTTTATTATTTTTATTTCTTTAATTTTTTTTTTTCAGCCTAAATCATTTTTTGGAGCGTAGAAATAAATTCAGCATTCTCAAAAACTCCTCAGACATCTAAATTATGCAAATTTGACAATCTCAAATTACCAAAATTCATTAAACAAATTATAAGAACTCACTTTACAACCATAAACACAATTTCACTTTAACAACTTTAACTTGCTTCTTGCTCCTTAATACTCTTGCAATACACAAACTTGAATTCCATCTTCAACCTGGACTTTAATCTTAATTTCAACTTAACCCCAAACTTTGCTTTGCTTCAATTTGACTTGTCATTTCTTTTGCTATTGATTTGATTTGGAAACCACTTCTAACTATTTTTTTAAAACTTTGAATAGCGTTTTATTTTCAAACTTTTTTATTTTATTTTATTTTAACTTGACTTATCAAACTTTGTTTTGATTCAATTTGACTTCTCATTTCTTTTGCTATTGATTTGATTTGGAAACCACTTCTAACAATTTTTTTAAAACTTTGAATAGTGTTTTATTCTCAAACTTTTTATTTATTCTACTTTAACTTAACTGGATGAGATTACAGAAAATGTATGCTTTTACTAACCAATTTTGAATCAGACCCTCCTATTATAAAAAATCTCAACACTCCAATATGCACCCTTTCCTTAAAAAGTTGTGTTCCAAACAATGTGAATGTCACATTCCAATATAGTTGAATCTAGTCCTCCTCCTATATCTTTCAGAGTAGCTTAAATAAGCCAATTTATTTTTCCTCATTGTTTTTTTCTTTTTTCGTGACAATTTTTTAATTGAATGTAATGAATTTTGGTAATTTTAGATAAGGGTTGTCAAACTTGCATAATTTAGGTGTCCGAGGGGTTTTTAAGAGTGCTAAATTTATTTCTCCACTCAAAATAATAAATTAGGTTGCATAAGAAATTAAATTAAGGAAAAAAAATTAAGATTCCAACCAACCACCAGATAGGCAAAGAGGTTGCGCGTTTAGACTCCTCCTATACCTTTCGGAGTAGTCTAAACTAGAGACATTTTTATCATTGTATTTTTCTTTTTTCCCAACAATTTTTTTATTGAAACTCGCAATGTATTTTGGTATTTCCAGATAACAACTGTCAAAATTGCATAATTTGGGTAACAACTGCCAAAATTGCATAATTTTGGGTGCTCGGGTTTTTGACAAATAAATGATTTAGGGTGCACAAAAATTGGAATTCAGGAAAAAAAATCATTGAATTCCACCAAAAATGCAAAAAGGTCACATGTACTACAAAATGCTAACAATCAGAATTGAACTTATTCAAGAAGATCTCCAAGATGCTCCCATGAAATTAGAAAGCTATATAAACAAAATAAATTTGATAGTTCAAGAGGGGGTAAATTTTTTAAAGATTTTGTTGATTGCATTAGACAACACATAATTGAAATATAAGTAAAATTGGAATTACTGGATAAGTGGGTGAATGACTTTTTAAGACTTCATGATAAGAAAGATGAGATGATAAAGGAAAATGTGTTGTCGTCATTGGATCGTGAAGTGAAAATTTTTAAGTAGGAAAAAGTAGCGTGTAATGCAATTTAAGACACAAGTGATTTGCTTCCAAAGCTTGATGTTCATGTAATAGTGATACTTTTGTTGATACTGATAATGATGATGTACATGTATCTCTCTCATGTTATGAGACTCAAAAAAATGATCTTGGTGATATGCATGAAAGTGAAACTCATATTGAATATGATGATTCTGGCAATATTTCTAAAGATGAACATGATAATGCACATGGTGAAAATGGTTGTTTTGATAAACATACAGAGGGAATTGGGTCCAAACTCGTAAATAAAGTGGGCTTTGGTGGAAAAGGTTTAGGCAAGAATGGTCAAGGAATCCATAAGGACATAAGGACATGTATAAGGACAAGAAATGAATGCCTTGGTTATGAAGAAAACAAAAGCAATGGTCCATCAGATTTATGAAAGCAAAAACATTAATTTAGAATGTGAAATATATATAGCTAGCAATATTAGTACTTAAATAATAGAAAAAATGGTAGCAACAAAACAAGTGCATAGTGCATAAGTTGGAAAATGTTGTAGTAGTTACTGTAGAACACGTCATGTAAAAGAAATTTTTTGGAACTTGCATCCTTGCAATATTTATTATTTTACCAATCATTATAATCACAAATGTTGGAAAAGAGAAATATCAAAGCCTCTTATATAGCTACAGTGTAGTTAGCTCGATGAGAAATAATGAAAAAAATTACTTCTATGTTGAAAGGATTCTACAAATTGAAATGTTCTAATGTACCACATTTGTCACATAAAAAGGTCCATGAGTTAGTTAGTCTTCAAAGTTAAAGTTTTTATTTAGGAAAAATCCAATAAGTAACATGTTTAGGAAAGAGTTGTAAGTCTATTCTACTTAAGTCATTTATTAGAGTAAATCAAATCAGGCATCATTTTCTTGAATTGGTTCATGGTAAATCAAAACCACCTATAATGGTTAAGGGTAAAGGAAAACCCTCAATATGTGGTAATGGAAAGTGGTAAGAAAAAAATACTAGATATGCTGTACTACTCACAAGTAAGCTTAATGAAAACTCATGATATGGTTAAGTGTTAGTTGAAGAAACCCTTGATATGAAGATGAAACAATTTAGATGATTGACTCAAGATCTGAGCTTATCGAAGCAGGTAACAAAATATGAAGATGTAGATGAAGATAAGAATGTGACAACATCTGAAGATGCATATTATAGAGGACTGGAGATGAAAGAAATTCAGATATCCAAATTGAATCACAAGTATTTACTAATGAGGAGTATGAAGGAATAATTCATGCTTGTGATAATTCAATGGTGACGTTATAATGTGTGAAAATGAATATAATGCACAAAATATACATATGGTTAAAAGAAGAGGACAAAGAGAAAAGTTATGGATGATGATATCATGAAGATCACTTGAGATATTTTTGGACATACTCATGGAATATATTGTGGAGATAGTTATGGATATGGTTGAACAAACATTCCTATTATGATATGGTTGTTATGCTTACATATTCTTCTATAAGGGACTTCATTGTACTCTATTGTATCATGAGAGAATTATATATCAATATAATGTAAGGTTTCATGCCATTTGTGTTCTTTTATGTGTGATTGTGTAATGGATGCTCTAATTAAACCCTAACCCAACATGTGGTATTAGAGCTAAGGTAGAAAAAGCATCTTAGGTTTATTTTATGTGATCTATGCTATGTGATTTGAGGACCTCACATGAACACATTGGAGGACATTGTTTCCCTATCCTAGGTTGAAAGGCTTCTCAAATATGCTACTTTGAATATTGCTAGCTCTTATAGTTATATGAAAATAATACACAAGGTTTTGGATTAGTACACTAATACAAAATGAGAGATAAGTGACAATCTGGTCACGGGTGTAAAAACCCTCAAAATTACACCCTAAATTTTTTTTTCTTGAGGGTCTCCACATCATCTTAAAACACATGTTTTCATATATATAGCTTTATACATTTAAAACAATATCTTTAATCCAACTACTAAGTGGAATATCCAATTCCACTAGACAATGTATGTCAATTAAATACCTATCCTCTTTTCTTTAAAAACATATCAATAAAATACAATGTTATGTATCCAATATTTCATATAAAACATAACATAATAATTTGGATGCAATTTCATTTAATGAATATATATAAATCAATGATAATGTCCAATGTTACCACTTAATGTTGACTACATTGAAATAATTAAATAAATAATATACCCATATTATTATTTACCACTTAAGATGGACTATATTAAAATAAATAAATAATGTAACACATATTATTAGTGCATACGCATATTCCCTTTTTGCACAAACTATTATTTATTAAAAACACATGAATGGGTATCCAATTCCCTTTCCTTTTTATTTTTCTTACCTCTTATTACCATAATTACCTCTTAATAACTTCTTCTTAAAAAACACTTTATAAAATACTGTTTTTCAGTTTTTCATGTATTAATGAACTTTATATAACATCTAAATTACTTAACATGTTTACCTCTAGTAATTTAGATTACATATTTAAAATATACTAACAATTACTTTATCCAAAACAAACATATAATATAAATACAAGGATTTATAACCAAATAAACTAAGTTACTAATAACATATCTATCGCTAAAGGAACCTCTTCCAATTAACTTTGAAATGAAGGATTATATAAATATAAATAAATCACTTTAATTAAGACCAAAAAACTACCTTATCATTTTCCATTTTAATAGCATTTATACTTAAAAAAAACATAAAACATATGCCATGCCTTTTGTAAAATAAACAACTTCTACATATAAAATTGCTTCCATATATAATTTCCTCTTTCCAAAAACAAACAATCCATAACTACCTTTTATGAATTTATTCCTAATAGAATTTACACGTATAAATATCAAATTCCCTTTTTCACGATAGTGGAAATCATGTAACCTCTAAATAAACTAAGAGTTACTTACCCATTCATTCATTTTTAAAGGTTCAACTATATTAACTATAGCTAAGACATAGTCATATATTAACTATAACTAAGACATCATCATATAGTTTAGCATACTCGTGTCCACAGTTTGAATAAAAGGGAAAGAAATATTATTATAACCTGAGTGTGATGAGTATCCCCATTACCATTTATGCCGAGCATTAAATATTTGTCAATCATCACAAACCGATATACGAATTTATTTGTCAATTATATTTATTGTTTTAAAAGTGAACCTCCGGTTTAACCCTAACATTTCCATTGGTTTGAAAACCGTGAACTACCATATTTTAACAAACCATCCACATATATCTTAACACGCAGTTGCATTCTTAAGGTAAGAGGCGGAGTCCTGAAGAAAATTTGACACACAATAATTTAACACACATCTCACATACATCTTAACGCACAGTCACAGCCTCAAGATAACACTCAGATGACACGCTATCAGTCGAATCTCAGAGTTATTAATTTAATAAACGTGTAGAAAAACCAACCGAAAAACAACATGCAGAGACGGGAAACGAATCAAAGGAAAACATTGGAATGCCATATAGAATTTCAACTTCTATATAGAATCAACTCAATAACATATACGTTTATCTATCATACCTATCTATCATACCTAGAGTTAAAGTTGAAATAAGATTATTCTTCACTCTATGATTATTTATCGATATAATGAATATATCTACATAACTATCTCTTCTATAACTATCTCTTCTTGAACTAAAACTTTAGGCAATATAATTTACATTAACAACAACTTTTCAACACAAAGTTTCTTGGCCCAAGTAATAGTAAACGAAGCCTTCCATTACTTGGCGCCAGTCTCCCATATTGTAATCACAACTTCAACATAGTGGATCACGGATGCTTTTCCAACAGATCCGATAATTACAAGTTTGAACTATTTATTTTAACCTTTGCAATATATGAAAATAATATTTCATTGTAATTTCAGGCTAATCTATTGTAATTTAAGTTTGATATATATAATCTATTTCTTTTAAATCTTTATAAATATAACAGGAAAACCGTAAAGATTTATCAGTAATATTTATATGCATGAAACTTAAATATAAGCATCAAACTTAAATATAAGCATCAAACTTAAATATTGACATAAGAAATCACGCCATCGAAAATTCACACATGAAGACAGATATTGGTGATTCACCCACTATCGGGCTACGTCCACGAGGAAAGGGTCTCAATCTATTATATTAAAAAAAAAAAAGGATTTTATACTTGCACCCTACAATAATTCCTCATTCACTATGCCTCTAACATTGAGGGCTTTCTCCAAATTACTCAAAGCTATCAACAAAAAAATTAGGCTATCTTATCAGACACACGATAAGACCGAACTTTCTTACCAACAGACTATACAAGTGAAGGTACCCCTTATTCAAAACCCAAGGATTGTTCACCAAGTAAAATCCTAAATCGTATTGTTACAGAGATGTTTTCGACTAATATAAACTATGTCAAGTTAAGGTCATAGATCGACCAAACAATGTGAGTTTGAGTTTCTATAGAGTTGTGAAGGAATACATAACGCGGAGTTATACTGTCCAGGTAGATTAGGATAGAAAACGCTTATCACATATAGGGATCAATCTAAAATTTCAACAACAGAGTATGTAAAATATTATCGTGACCAATGCACAGAGATTTCAATCGATCTGTAGATAAGCATTATGCAGCATACGTTTGACAACTGTGTACGGATCGCGGGTGAATCTCAGGGATAAAAGATATAAGAAAAACATATAAAAAAATACCACACTAAAACTGCTGACATATTAAAGTGATCAACGCGCATAGATCCCAATCGATCTGCAGATAATCATACTGCAGAAATGTAGATCGCGTTCTTCTAACACTATGGTGTATCCAATACAACCTTGACTGATAAGGAGTATTCGAAGCTCATACTTACAGAGTATCATAACTCTATGGACAAGGGTATTTAGATCACATTCGGCATAGTATTACAACCACTATCGGAAAATTGGGTTTAATCCTATTCAGCAGACTATTCTATAACATTTAAGTAGAAATCGATTCTTTTAAAAGACTATATTAAGTAAGCATTGAAATCCAATATCGAATCACAGATAATCATATCTAAGCACTACAAAGAGAAAGATGTAAAAAGAAACATGAACAAAGATCACTTACCTTGATGATGGTGAATCTGCTACCCATCCTTCTTACGCTGAACAAAGCATTACTGGTTTTCTCATCTCCAGTTTTCTTGACCACCGCCTTCCCTTCACCTATTTATCCGCAACCTTCAATTACTAAATAAGAAGATAGGCTTACAACCTTCCCTTCCCCTACCAACATGCTGCTTCTTTTCTCTGGAATTGCATCTTACTAATTCCCCGTAGGTTTTTTTTTTCCCACCTCTCAGTGTATAAATGAATTTAAATACCTAACGTTAAAGTTCTACCTCAGAAGGTTCGCCTCGAATAGGAGAAGATCCTCCTCCTCACTATATCAAGCTACAATCCCAGCCACGTGGAGTTAACTCTCATAAGGAAAAGAGGTCGTGGCCCTTTCTTGTTAGGAAAATAGTAAAAAATAGGATACACTCTGATTTGTTTCCAACTAGTTTGTAATAAATGCCAAAAACTTGTAGTGGAGGAAGTCTCGTTGTGCCTTAAGGAGAACTGATCCTTTATAGTGGTTTCGTCCAGTTTAAAATATGTAATAGTTATGTTGACCTTTCTTATGAAATATATATACAATATTTATTTATATATACACCTAGCTTATAAATCTATTACACGTTTCAAGTCAATTAATGTAAGGGATCTTCTACGACAATAAATATTTGTCCCCTATCCCTTTAGAGATAATAGAGAAACAACATAGTATGTTCCCCTTACTCAATATAAGTTTTAGTTCCCTTAGTACTTAAGGGTGTGTATCTCCTAAGTCGAGCTAGATACTTTTTACCATAACTATGTGCCAAACAACTTTTGGCTTTGTTATGAGTCTAAAATGGTGTCAAGCTAAAACAATCTTGTTATTCTCTAGCCAACATAAAGAAATTCCTTCGTCATTTTTGTTTATGTATGACCCTACTTAGGCTGACACTTACAAGCGTTTTCGCCGTTTGAACAATCCACCTTCCTTATAGAGCTCAAGGCACCACAATTGACACCTTTGTCAGTAACGGTATTTCCTTGGATTCCTAGTCTGTAACCTCTCCCCCTAGTGGATTCATGCCCCATCGTTAAGTTGCAAGATGTCCTCGGTCTCCTAAGTCTACTAATTACAACTTAGGAACAATAAACAACATACATAAAAGTTGTACTGGTGGGGCCTTGGCCTTGAGATCCTCACTAGAACAAGTATACATTTACATTTTTCCGTTACAAAAAGTAAGGTAAAAGCAAGTATGTTACAATGGGATAAGAACTAAACTAAAAATGACCAAGATAAATGACCAATTTGTTCATGGTATAATAACTAAACTAAAAATGACCACATCACAATTGGTCATTTATTTGGTCATTTTTAGTTGTCACTCCGACAATGGAAATTAATTATAATTTTGATAATGAATTTGTACAATTTACTAAATTTTAACACTGCAGGGCTCTGAATCCATCTGTACTGTTAAAATTTAGTAATTTCTAGACCCCGTCGTGTGTCATAGCTTAGCAATTTAATTGAAACCAAAATATTAGTGTTACGTCCGATCATTGTATATGGATTTAGAGACCTGAGTGGCGTTAATTGTGTTACTCATAGATTACCTTGTTTCACTAATTTCGCTTTTGTATGCTCCCTTTGGGACACTTGTCAAGGATCATATTAAAAAAATGATCTAGTAGCTTTTTTTTATTCATCTCTAATTTAAATTTAAAAAAATGTTTGTACTATGTAGTGTTTATTCATTTATTCATTTCATTTTCAATTTATAAAAATGGTAAATTTCATTTTATAGAAATAATGAGTATCCATTGCCAACATTTGGATGGGTAAAATGAATATCATCCCAATTGAATCATTTAAACTATTAAGAATGACCAATTTTATTATGTATTTTTTTTATATCAATAATATAAATGTTTTGACAAATGTATACATGTAAAATCCAAGATTATTCATAGAACTTCATTATTTAAAATATATTTAGTATCTACAATTACTAATATATAAAATTTATATTTATATAAAAATAAATTTATAATACATTAAAAAAAATTAACTTATTAATATATAAAGTTTATATTTATATAAAAAATAAAGTTATAATATAAAAAATTAAACATAAACCAAATTAAATAAAAATAAAACAATTTCTATTTTCTACCAAACTACACACAGACTAGGGATTTTGGTAGGGAAACAAATCCTATTCTCTACCCCAAACTACACACAGGTTGAGGGGTTTGGCGGGGAAACAAATCCTATTCTCTACCAAAATACATAGATATTGGGGGTTTTGGCGTAAATGCCTAGAGTAGAAAGGGATTTTGATATGTATAACAAACAGGGGAAAGTGAATCAACATGGCTTTTTCCCCCTCAATGAAACTGCGTGTGCCTTTTTTGCAGATAATAGATCTCTGGTTAGGGCATCCCTATGGTTGCGGTGGATGGTTTCCTTAGAGATGCTTAGAATTGTCAACGATTTTCTCAAAGATGTTGCATTAAACCCTCACAAGGGTTTTTCTTCAAATCCTCATCAGCTCTACGACATGTTGATTTTACATATTAGGTATGCGGTTCGAATCTCCTAGTCTTTGATTTGTGAGGAGAACTTAGATCACCTATTTAGAATGCCATTATGTAATCCATAGATTAGGATTCAAGAAGAAATATGTACCTCTTCAGTAAGAAATAAAAGGATTCCCATTTGGTTTAAGGAATAGTTATAATTATTATGGAAAAATGTCATTTTGAGTCAAATTTGTGAAGTGCACTCACATAAGATCCACTTCTACATGATACTCATTCGAATCCGTAGTGAATTTTTCAGTGTTTTGTTATTTATTAATTTTTCAATAGTTTGTTTTCAGAGGAAAGGCATTTGGTTTGGATGATTCCCTAGGTTTGGATGATTCCCTACAATTGAATTGGAAGGATTAAATAGAAATGAAGAACACAGACATTTTCAATCCTGATACAACTCCTCTAACTTTCCATATAAGGAACACAAGGTTCTACATAGCCTACTGCTAAAGATCCGTGAGTATTGAAACAACAGTTCACCCATCTTACCGCATGCGCCCATTACCCCTTTGTGAAACAGTAGCAAACAACCCATTGTGAAATAGTTCAATTGGAATAAATAGACCTACGGACACCGTAACCCCACCGTAGAAAACACTGCACGAGGAACCCTACTTGACTTGGAAAAAACCCAGTAAGGTGTTGATAGATTTATTGAGAGATAGAAACAATATTCCAGGAGGGGTTATATAAGGGATGGGATTTATGATTTATAACTAATGAATCTTCTACTGATGCTGGGATTGCTCTTGGAACTGCTACGGGAACTACTGGGAACCGTTATGCTAATTTGATTATTTTTGGTTGTTATGCTTGGCCTGCCCTATTGGTTCAACTGTTTGAAATGACCCTAGTTATGCTAATAAGAATGCTTGTGTTGAGACACCTTTTGCTCCTAGGAATTACGCTAATTAAACCACTCATTGAAATTATGTAGGAATTATTATGCTTTGACTGCTGGGAGTAATGCTGCTAAGAATTATGCCTCAACTAGTGTTGCTTTTCCTGGTTCTACTGTTGCTGATTATGCCTTCTGGAGTGTATGCACCATCCCTCTGCAACAGATCTTGTTCACTCTATCAAAATGTATTTAGTGCTATTTCCCCATTCATTAACATACATACATCACATTTTATTGATTATTAGATACATTACAGATGATACCATGGATAAATTAATTAAAAGTTACTATAAAATACATTAAAATCTTTTGGCTTATGTTATTGTTTCATTAAAAGTTACCGTAAAATACAATAAAATATTTTGGCTTATGTTATTGTTTCATTTTTACTTTGATACTTTCAATTAGTCCATGTCACCTTGAGATCTCATGCATCCTAGCTTATCTCATGACAAATCTTCTTATCTATTCTTATGACTATTGTAGTAGCAAGAATTCTTAGCAGGTTTTAGACTTGTGGCTTTTGTATGTTAATCTTGACCAAATCAACACATCCTTATGCAATTAGGATATAAGACTAAAGTTAAAGATATCATTACCCCAGTGGGACTCTTCTCATTGTACATGTATTCCCATTTTGATTCTCTGTGTACATGTATTCAGAAGACAACGTAGCCACCTTGCAAGTCCCAAGCTTGGAACACCGAGGTATGCTCATTCAAAAATCGACTACTTCAATTTCGAGGTTGTGCATTAAGGTTATAGTTTTGTGAAATGGAGTTATTGGTTTTTACAGATCATGATTTTAATTAAAATAAGAAGAAATTGCATATGAAAATAAAAATAAAAGATACATACTAATAACGAATTCACCAGGGTCTTTGATAATCAAATATCACTTAAACAATAGCCCATAGGATTACAATGAAAGCACACATTTTTGGTTGCAAAGGTACTTTAAACTAGAGGTGAAGAGAGAATACTCGATCCTACCAACCCAACTGTCACTACAGAAGCCATGCAATAGAATAATCAATAATAAGTGTTTTAATTTGCTTTTGAGTTTGCACCATTCTGGTACTCAAACCCTATTGAATGTCATACCATTGATGAAGCAGATAGAAGTGGTAGTGAAGCCAGTCCCTACAATAGAAGGGATAGTAAAGGGGGACCAACCTGACCTCCACCTTGATGTTCTCATCGAAGATTAGCAAACTGTTTTCCTGAAGGTTTCTTTTACCCTTTATAAGTGTATCTTCAAAGTCTCTCAAAACTTCTTCGACTCAATCCCTCCCCTTTCACCATTACAAATCATAGTTTATATAGAAAATACATCATTTGTGAGTTGTTGCAAAATTTAAGCATTAATAAATTAAAAATGAAACAAGTATATGATTTGATGCAAGAAATTTGGAACTCATTTGCAAACTGCCTCTGGAAATGTGGATCTGGATGATAATTAGCTGCCTCAAAATATAGAAATGATCTTTGATTGTTGATATTATTCCTTCAATATGGATACTAAAGCGATTTGAATGCCAATTCTTTGTCAATATTGAATATTTTTCTCATGGAATGCTAGATGATTGCCTTAAGATATGGATCTGATGCCTGGAAAAGAGGATCTAATGATTTAATGCTGATACTTTACCTTCAATCTGGAGCTACTTTTTCCATGAATAAATTTGAAAACAAGAATATTTTATGTCTATTATATCCCTTTTAATATCCCCATGTTGTCATTTACTAAAAAATCTATTTTTTGACCAATATCCATTTTTCTTTGTGTGTTCTGCCACCTATTACCTCAAAATATACTCTGCCCCCTCATCTATAAAATCATCTAACCACTCCAGTGTAAATCAACACTGATCTCATTCATGATAGAAGTTTTGATGCTCGAAGGACAAACTTGCACATCATTGTAGTAGTTTCATCTCTAAAATCAACATTCCTACTTACTTCACTAGCACCAAAAATCATCATGCCTCCATAGTATGCACCTCAAGTGATTTGATCCTTCTCAATGTTTTTTAATTAGGGATTAAGACAATTCTAGGTTGGTTTTAAATCGGGCACATAACACACCTACCAATGGTTTTATTTCCTTACCATATGAATACATAATATTGCACAATCATTTCTCCCATCGTATAGCAAGATCAATGCACTTCCCAATAGGAAGAGACAGATTTGAAATCACTAAAATGAAATCAATGCTATTATTATGATTTTTTTCAGATCTTAAATCAACAATGATCCTCTTCATAGAGGATGATGCTGAAATGTCCATAGACATTTTATCCTTGCTTTCCTTCAATTTCATGCATGAATTAGCATCATGAGAACCAACAATAGAAATAGCTCCCAAAACTGTAATGTTTTCAAGAAGCCATCTTTCCCCAATATCATACTCCCCCATTTCGAATTTTGGTCTAAATCTCACTACTCCCTCTTTAATACCTACAAAAACATCTATGTAAATTGACTTTCCATGGTCTATTGCAATTTCCAAATCCTTTCCATTGTCCACATATAGGTCCCCATATGCTTCCATCTTACCACCCAAAGCAACCATCAGACTAAATGGGATTCTTCTAACTTCACTAGTTGTCATACCCATTTATTGCATTGCCAATATATGCCCCTGATATACATGGACGTTGATGGTATCCAGTGGAGCAAGAAGACTAATGTATGAGCCACTTTCATCTATTATTGAGTCTAATACATTGTACAAATTGTAACAAGTTCCCTTTGTAAAATAAGCATCCATAGTGCTTGCTCCTTTCTTTAAAACAAGGGTGAGCAAGACGTCTTTACCAAATAGAAAATGGGTGTTGATTCCTAGTGTATTAGGATCCTTAGGGAATCTGAAGAACATAAGCCCGACAATGGGGTATCCTTTAATGTGGTATTCAAATGAAAATGTGTAGATGTATGGAAGCATTCTGTACCTCATACATAATTCCTTCCTTGCAAACCTTGTGACTAATTCCCATAAGTAAAGGTCTTGGTGAATTGTTCCCTTGTCAGAGTGATCTCTAGAAAAAGGATAAAAGGAGCCTAGTTGAATCCACCTATTGCAAAGCTTTTCAATTATCTTTTACAAAGCCAAAAATATCAGCACCTACCATTGGGACTCCAAACAATAAAAAACTCAACATTGTAGGTATGGAGTACCAGAGATCATTCCATGTTGCATCATTATCTCTTGTCCAATGCGTGACATGGTCCCCTAATCCAACAAAGGTAGCCTGGTTAGTATGAATGGACCCCTTCTTTATTGCCAATTTCAATGGTGTTTCAGTTTTTGTCACAATAGCCTCATATAACCCATATAGATTATGAGCATTATACTCCAATATATCACCATAGTGAACTGTACTAGCAGACATGGTTTTGTTACCAAATGGTATGTGTATTTCAAAATCATTGATTTTGTAAGGGTGACCATCCCATCTAGTGGTGTTTGCATTGCCCATCTGGTGGTGTTTGTATTGCTACAAATTAAGCAACAATATGTTTGTGAATATTTCCGAGGGAAATCCCCATCCTTTGTAAAGGAACATGTGATACTAGTAGAAAAGTTGGAAACTTCATTCATATCAAGCCAAAGGCCATGAATTGCAATTGTATCATGAAACTCAGAAATTTCTTTTTTCCAAAACGACAGTGTATTGGGATTGACAAAATATGGAAAATATACTGGGCCAGGCCACACTTGTGCCAAAAATGGCACACCTCCTCGCTTAACAAAAATGTTGTCTTGTATCCCTATCTAAAAAGCCTTTTATTTTTCATTTAAGCTTATCCCTGCACAATGAAGAAAATGATTTGTATGTTCATAATATAATAATAAAGCTCAGTTCAGTCCTTATTCCTTTATTGATGACCTTTTTCTCCAATTAATAAAATGATCATATCTTATCTACCTCAATATTAAAATCAGCCTTGTTACCTCCTAGGTTTGCACTTAAATGTGGAAATCCCAACTGTTACCCTCCTTTTTGCATAAATTTCAAGGTGTAAAGATTTGAGGCCAATTTTTAATTTTTTTAGGCCAGCAACAATATGATGAAGTTTTTGGGAGTCATGACAATGAATGGGTGATTTTCATGAGGATTTTTAAGCATTTCTGGATAATATCTGTGAGTTGAAGTATTCATAACATAACTTGTCAACACCAATGACCAGTGAAGACTGATGTTTTGAAGTCTTGAAGAATTTGTTCCTGTTCATGTGTCTTAATTCCAACATTTCAAATGAGACAGAGGATAATTTCTGTAGCATAGGATACATTACCAAATATGCTTTTAGAATATCCATTTCTCAAATCTCTATGTGTGATCTTGAAACAAGTATATTCTAGTATTTTTGTTGATAATCGTGAAGAAATTTATAGATAGTTGGCATTTGCAGATAGTCATCATTCTGACACCATTTCTAGTTTTGACTAAGCTGAAATTTTTTTATGAGACTTTGGTGCAAAGGTTATTCCTTTTGACATCTTTTCATGGAAGAAGGGATCAATGCTAGAGTAAATATAAAAGACTCGGTGGATGAAGGCATAATACTACTGAGCATCAGATCTTCCATTAAACACAACAACATACGGTTTTCAAGATGATTGAATGAGAATAAAGAAGGACATACATAAAAATAGAGAAAGTTGTTAGATACTGTTATTTCAGCCACCTACAATGACAATGCATTATGCCATGATGTTCATAACCAGAATGATTCCAATTGGAAATCAGAGAGGATACAGTTACATGTCCATGCAAGGTTGTCTCAACCTGGAGTACGGGGATTGCATAATTGGGGATTTAGATCAGGGATAAGAAGGATTATTATATCAACTGATGCGGTTTTCATGATGGTTTGACCAATTTTGACCTCTTTGTGATCGTTTATTCTACAAACAAAAGTGATCATGAAATCTATTTGCACAGAATTGGTCAAAGTGGATGTTTCGGTTGCAAGGGAGCAGTTTTTAATATCCTGGTCACAACACGGGATGGGGAAAATATGACCAAAATTGGAAGACATTTCCAATGATATACAACTGAGCTTCATTGGAATAATGAAGGGTTGTCATCTACAAAGGTGGCATGAGTTCTGAAGAAGTTGGATAGTATTGCAGCTACTCACTAAAATCTCTATTCAACCCAATCCAAATTTGGTTTTACAAACATAATTTTTCTTACACTTCAAATGAGTTTAATTTTTACTTATGGTATATTTGCTTGATGTAGCCGATGTGCAATGTACTCAATGTGTACATTTACAATTTGCTCACGGAATTGTTATTCCTTGTATTGCTTGCATTTACAATTTTCTCACAAAATATGTACTTTTAGTTGGCATTTTGGTCAAAATTGGATTATATGGTAGTTCACTCGTTGCATTGTGATAGTCATAGAACTTGACATGTGTAGATGCTACACATTTAGAATGCAATTGTAACTGTTCTCAAAACTGGATTTTAGATTTGTATTATTTGGTTAGCTTCCCATATCAGTATAGATAATCTCCTGCAGGATATATGACCTCTGTTAGAACGTAGTACAATTTAAAAATATATTTGGATACAGTTGATGTTGACATAAATTGCTTTGTAGTCAGTAAAAGCAACTAGTTTTTCCATGGGCCATCAATCTCCAACCATGACCTTATTTGTTTACAAAATTTCCACTTGGTTGGTGTCAAGTAAGTCCTCTATCAATGTACATTCTAAGTTGTTGGTCAAGGTCATACAAAATCATGAGGGCTTATACCCAGAATCCTTTCTCTTATTTCATTTATTTCCCTTTGTGATTGCTCAGACCCAGTTGTATTTGTTTCATTGTACAAGTTTTGGTTAAAAATCAATATATTTGGATAACATAATAATTCATTTTTGTTTTGTTTTTTCTTTTCTTTTCCTCAAAACATATCTATTTTTATTAGATCAGTTGAATTTACACTCAAAAACTATTTGACGCACATGATATACATTGTGGTCAAGAGGGCCAAGCTAATCTACATTTGAATATGACATAGGTCGTTGTTGTAGTCTAACAAATCACAAAGTTACCTTTGTGTTTGTTTTACAGGACTTGCAATACTTTGATTTTGGCATGTTTGAAGCCTAATTCTAGGTCCTTAGGTCTACAATGGCCTTGTATGAGGACCATAGGTCAACTGTAGGGTTCGGAAATTTTCTTTTAAATCCCCCAATTCATGGCTATAGTCTATTTGCTTTGAGTGGAGAAGCAATATTGCAACTTTACCTTCATGCCTATTATAGATGATACCAATCTTATGTGAGGGTGGCATGTATGTGGTGGGACCTACCTTCTTGGAGAAAAACCTGCCAACCCTTTTTTCAACCCACAACTTGCACAATAGTGCATTGATCCATGTAGGTAAACTACCAAGATTGCATGTACTTAGTGGGATTGCAGACAATGGGATTGTGATATTGTAGGAAAAGTGATCAAAGCATGTGTCATGTAATAACAAACTGCATTACTTAAAGTAAACATCAGACAATATTATGAGGAAAAGAGAAAAATAGAAACACCACATCAATGTACCCAAGAACAAGTGGTTAGCATAATCATGAACAATGGGATCCCTAGCCATTATGTCAAATTTTTTTTAGTAACACTACATTTTTCCTATCTTACTAGAAATGACTAACAGGAAACATAATGACAATTAGGACCAAAACAAGAAATAGGGCTAGAGGATTTTGGGAAAAGACAAAAACAAGAGAACTGAGATTAGACTTACAACATCTAGTACCACAAAACTTTTACTAGAGCTTCATTTTTCAAATCTATGAGATCTAGCTTGTCAATCATGGCCTTCTGTTAAAAGCCTTCCTTTTCAATGACCTGTGCAACAATAGATTTGGTCTTCCAATAAACATCAATTGGCCGAAAATACTTAGTTGGGATGCTTCACAAGCCAGTATCTGGAATCCACTTCACAAGCTCAGCATCAATTTTCTCTGAAGGAATATTGCCTTGCTTCTCTTTGAATTTCTGCTTGATTTTCTCCAGCTCGGGTTTAATATGAGGAGGAAACCTCCTTTGATACTGCAGTGCTACTTCCTTGGCCTCCAATTCTACTTTGGTAGGCCTGTTGGAAACTTGGAGGAGATACTTTTTCTAAGGTTCCTCTTCTTGGGTCTCCCTATTTGACCAAGCTTAGAAGTTTGGTTGTCTCCCAGGTTTGACAAAAATGCACTGAGAACTCTGATTTTCCGCCCCGAATTGATGAAAAACACTAGGTTGCTGCTGGTTTTATATAATTTTATTATTTTTTATAAAGGACATGTGTCAGCTCCTAGATGAGCATGGAAGGGGTTACCCATCCCCCTATTGGGCTATAGAATGTGTCTTTTATTTTAGTGTTGAAATTTTTACTGTTATAAAAGAATAATCTTTTTCTTAATTAGTATTTTTAATTAATGATTTTTTATCAGCTAAAGCTAGTAGTAACACTAAGACTCAATATGACATTCATAATATTACATTGTAATAAACTATTGGTTGTGTAGAAAAGACATGACCCTATAGTTAATACTTGTTGACCAACAACATGCACTAGTCATACCCTATTTTAAAGTAAAATTATTTGGAAGTAAGTTAAGGTCTAACATTTGACTATTTCAATACATGTTGACTAACAACCTTACTAGACCCTAGTGCAAAGTACAGTTATTTGAAAGTAAGTTAATATCTAAAACTTAACTATTTCTTGTTTGCATGTGGGTGCCTGATCACTTCACCTTCAAATGCTTCTTTTCTTGCTTGCTCTGTATTTTGATGTTCTTTCGTGTCTTCCCTTCCTTTTGTGAGTTCTTCTTGAGGGCATTTGGATTCTTCCTTTTTTCAAGCTTTCATTCATAAGCTTAAGTATCTTGTGGATCATGAGAGGGTGTAGACTCTAGAGAGGGTTTGTGATATTTGAAGCAGTCCCACATACATTCAAGATGATTGTGCGTACTAATTATATTACAGAGTGAGTATGGTATTCCAATAAATATTTTCGTCCTCTACCACATGACCTAATCCACATTGATTGTCTTATGCAAAAATTAAGATTCAGGATTGGAATATTAACATATATCTATCTTTAACCAAAATGGAGAGAAGAGCAAAAGCAAATGTTTATGATTGAAGATATGTTTTTAGTTGTATAATGGGAATATTTGGGCAGTGGTTGGGAGTCTAGCATATGTATAAAATCACAGGAAGATTTGTTCGAAGGATTCTCTCTAATTATGAGTTGTATGTGCAGCAAAATTTCGATGTCCCAAATTAACAGAACTATGATAGCTCAATGCACCACTGTGATTTTCTTGGTGCTCTTTTAACTTCCAAGAACCATCTTTCTGCACTTTTGATTGAACTACGTGTTAGATGGCTAATATAACATGAGATCTGTTGTCATTCTTATTATTAATAGAGGTTATTCTCAATTTGAGATGAGGGCATTCTTTAGTCTGCAAGTCACCTATTCTTGAAGGTTTTATGTTTGACATCTTGTCAATAAACCGTACAACAAGGATTATATTACCAACCATTTGCAACCTTCTATTTGGCTTCCTTTTTGAAGGAGTGATTAGCTGAAATATCCAACTATTGCTATAATGACAACCGAAATAAATGCTTGTTTAGTTTGGATTTCAATACAAATAGGTGCATTTCGATTCAAAAGAGAAAAGTGTTCATGAAACTTGTTCTAAGTTCTTAGATGGCATACTTTTTTTTATAATTTGTATGACATCAACTATGATGGCACTTTTTTCCAATACAATTGATTTTTCAAGTTTATCCCAAGATAATAGTAATAGATTTGAACATTTGGACAAAGATGTAAGCTCTTGGGCACCATATTTACATAAATTCAGATGCAGTATTTTCATTTATTAAACATAAAACAATGTCTTCGAGCCTCACTCAAATATTTGCATTAGAGCATGTAGGTGTACATATTCCTTTTCAATTTTATTGATGTCTAGCAATTTACAAACGTGAATCTATATCCAAAATTGAGTGTACAAAATTTGATTTGCAATTTTAATTTTGTACATGTATTCAAAGTAGACAGGTTTTAATAATGTTATGTCATACCCATTAATAGGGAAATGAGCTTCCAATCTGATAACTTTTTGGGAAAATGTCTATGTTATAGGTAAAATTACCTTAGACCATTCAGTGTTATTGGAACTGCACTGGTTTTGGCAAAACCGATTGGTCCAACCAGTTCCCATGAATTTCCAGTTGGAACTGGTGTCTCAAATTGGGAAAGGCTGGAACTGGCCGGTTTTGTACAGAATCGGTCGTCCTACTCAAAACCGGCCAGTTCCTTACAGCTGTGTATGGAGGATGCTATTTGGGTTTTTATTTTTTATTTTTGTTCTAAAAAATAATTAAAAGATAAGGTGAGGTGGGGGCGGGTGGGGATTAACCCTAGGCCTTTATTTAGGTTCAGATATGGATTGCACTCTCTGCTATTTTTTACTTGCTATATACATGAGAAACTTTGCATATTTGTATATGCATGTATTTTTGTGCATTCATTAGATTTTTAACTATTATACACAAATATGCAAAGTTTCTCATGTATATAGCAAGCAAGTAAGAGTGCATAAAGCCAAAATAGCCGAGAGTGCAATCCATATCTAAACCCATATATATGAGACGGTTGGTAAAGCTTTTTAGGGAGCCCCATTAATAAAAGGGCTAGGTAAGAGTCCATTCACCCAGGTAAGGTAGTGGCTCAAGGAGGTAAGGGAGGGCCCATTCACCCAGGTAAGGTAGAGTGGCTTTCTCATTCGGGTCAGAGAAGGTCGTTCAGGTAAGGTGGATTTAGTGCTAGCATAACAAGGTAACATCTATTCTCCAAACTCACCCATTGCATCCAAGTCCTCAGCAACACTTGCGGCACTAGATAGCCCGGATCTCAGGAAAGAGGGGCTAGATACCATTCAGAAATATTATTAGCGCCAGTGCAAGGAGATAGCACACATTCCCTTTCAACATCCTTTACACCAGATTAGAGGAAAGAGAAAGAAGGACTTACCACCAGATGAGAGAGAAGCAGCCCTAGTAGTTCCCACCGGATAAAGGGAGATTGAGCCATGTTGTTTACGTATAGCTATATGGATTTAGCCGTGTTTTCGTTAGACGAAAGAAGAATATATGCCCCCAAGTTCTCACCAGAATAAAAGTGTGTTGCCTATAGCACTAGTGATAGATAAAGCCTAGCACATGAAGTAGAAACAAGGGGAAAATAACACTGACTATCACAGGGAATGGATTATGTTAAACCAAGGGATAGGGCTCAGTTAAGCTACTCATCACAAGGAGCTCTAGTCTGTCTCAATTATGTATGTGCAACAAGTAATAGCCTTAATGTAGAGACCACTCAATCTCCACCCTAAAACTCTAAACTCGATTCTCTATACCCTACTCCTATTCGAACCTTGCACTCTACACTCTATCTACCCTTGACCTATCAATTCAGCTCGAACCTTGAACCTCAAACTACAATTCCAACTTATTTGAAATATACCCTGAAAAATATTCCCTCGACCCCTCCACCTCACATAGCTTATCATTGCCGTGATTCGATGCTATTCGCAGATGGTTTAGACACTAGATGTCAGTACTCACTGGTAGTAAATGCCAGGTTTCAATACACTCAAGAAACCCAGGAGGCAATCCAACAGTTTATATAACAGTTTATACAAGAGTTGATTAGTGGACTACTAGGAGGAGAAGGCATCAATTTATGGTTTCCAAGAGATTGATTCCCAGTTGACGATACCCAATAACGCCCATACCTCATTTATGGTCTATGCATGTCCGCCTTTGAGACTCTCCTGTATTGGTGGAGCTGCTTAACGCTCCTCGCCATTTTTGGAGCGAGAGCTCCTTCGTCGCTCTTCATGATGGTCACTGTCATCCCACGGGTCAATCCCCAGGAAGGATAAATAATTTTCCATAACACAATTAGTACCCATCCTTGGTTTATCCTGTCACATAGCATGCATGTTGAGGAGGTCTAATTTAGTTAAACGTACTGGAAAGACTTCAACACTTGCGCATATAGAGCACAAAAGTGTAGCACCCAAGAAGATACACAAAAGTGTAAACTCTACTATTACTTATCTAGATGGAGGGAGACTACTTATTTAATTACTTCTATGGAGGGGTAGGTTGGGGTAGGGAAAACTCTGGGAGAGGGGTAGATAAAAAGGGTCGCTGAGGTAATGGTGTGATGTGGGAGGCTAGTGTGGGGGAGCCTTTTCAACTATCTACACTATATCAATTAGACACCTAGATTTTTCCCCTAAAATAAATAGTTCCTCTCTTTATGAGGCCGAGTTCCCTTCGAGTGAGAATAATCACTTGGACCTTAGAGCGATAAGGCCTGATTTTGATTCTCTTTTATTTATAATATTCCCCTATTTCTGACGCTAAAGAGTATTAAGTCATTTTCCCTACCTTTCACCAGCATGGGTGAGTACCTTATATATGTAATTACACTTACCTGCTTTCTCACTCATGTTGGGGAGGTGACCCCTCCCTCAAGTAACTAAGTAAGATATGACGTATTGAACTGGGATTTTTTTATTTTCCAGGAAAAAGCAACATGAATTATAGTTCATTCATACATCCATTATAGTAGCAAAAGAGAAAACATAAAATAGGTCCCCATGTGCATAACCGCTCATTACATCCCTTACATACACTTTCTTGTTTAATAATAATAATGATGTGAATTCTAAGCATCCCTCTCAAGGTGGGGCATTAATCTCCTTGGTGTATTGACCTTTTACACATGCCATGTAGACCTTCAACACTTCATCAATAAACTGGGTGTTCCCTCCTTCAGCTGCTGTATGCAGTGATCTGAGTTAGAGGAAAATAAGATCTCAAACATGCTTAAAGGAGTGACTAGTTATGCTGGAGAAATACCGCTAGAATATATATTCATAATTTGAATATTATGTACTATATATATATAGCAAGTAAGAGTGCATACAGCCAAAATAGTGGAGAGTGCAATCCATATCGGAACCTATATATATATATATATATATATATATATATATATAGAGAGAGAGAGAGAGAGAGAGAGAGAGAGAATTTGAATATTATGTATTATTTGGTTGACTTGTGTTGTGTTCCATTTTTTTCCCAGGTCCTAGGGAGAAAGCATGCCAAAGCACTTCAAGGAGTTGGTAATAAACTAGGGAAAAGCTTGATGAATTAAAGACTCCCCAGAGTCGAGTTTGTAACTTTATAATTTTCTTTGAATTAAAGCCCAAAATGATAGAAAGAAATTCTACCATCACCTTTTAGAGTAAATGGATGATGAATTTGGTTAGCAATTTGGCTAACCATTCAAAGACAAAAGCAAACTCGGAATGAGAAATTATTCCAATTATAAATGACAATAGGATTAGTTTCTTTAGAAAAGCATTGAGCCATCTAAAAATTGACTCAAGTTGAAAACACCTGAAATCTCATTTAGCGATAACTGTTGAAAGTTTCAATTTCAGAAGATGTGAAGATTCAAAGATCAAGTGGGTTTCTTATCATTTATACTACCTGGAAATGTTCATAAGACACAAAATTCTGAGGGGAAGTTTTTATACATAGAGGACAGTATGAAGCTGTTAACAGAACTTGATCTCTCTTCCATGCCTTTTATTCTGGACCTACATAATATTACTTTTTTTTTGCTCCTGTAAAAATCCTTCTCTAAAAGAGTACAGTGTGTAAACAAGCTATCTGTGTAGTACATATATTTTTTAGTTAATGTTCTTCTTGATAGACAGTTTTTTTATTTAATTGCCAACTTGTTCTTAATTTTCATTGTTTCAGGATGGCAACCTGGTATTCAGGAGAATGCAGCTGAGTGGGATGATGACTGGGATAAGTTTGAAGATGAAGGTGCATTTTATGACATTTTTTAGTCTTTGTACACCTATTTAGATTTTTTAGGGGGTTTAAGATTACTAGTTTGATGGGCCCTACAAAATTGTTAATGATCTAATAATGCTTATGATGAAATAAATGAATCTATCTTTTGGTTATGTGTGTGCAAACATCTCATCAAAGCTTGTGTGTTATTGTTTTAATTTTGAAAATTTGCCTATTGCTATTTCACTTGAAAGCTTGAGCTGCTCAATCAAAGTCAGTGTACTTGATTCAACGCAAGGCTTATTTTGGCCAAAGGGTCAAACTAGACTAATGACTTGGCAAAGACTTGAAGGTTGATTTGACAAAGAATTGGCAAAGGCTTCTCAAATAGAAAAAAAACAATTAGCAAAAAAGTATAAACTTCATGCCTTGAAATTAGAGTCCATCTTTTCAAGTGGTTGGATATCACAGAAAAGGGACATCCACTATCCACCATAAGACAAAATTTCCAAGTAACATGTCTTATTTAGATGTTCTTGACCCTGAAAATTCTATAGAAATCAAGAAAATATAAGCAACAGTCAAGATACAAAGCGATGACACATTAACTTTATGTTCTAAACAATTAAAAAAGCTAGCTTATCATAATGGAAATAGTTATCAACGACAAGACTTAGTCCTAGTTCCTATTGAATTTAGTCCAAATATGTATTATATTTTAATCTTGAATTTTATATTTTTTATCTCACCTACCTCGTTGTAAAACTATTTCATAAGGAACTTGGTCAAAGAAGATCACTCTCCATCAATTTTAAACTTCTATATATCCCTAATAGAATATAGAGTGCACAACATTTAGAGTTGTGGCAATCTCCTTTGCACTTCCATTTCTCTGTTTGTGTCTAAGCGTTTGCATTGTCATCCAATTGTGTCCTCATATCAGTCAGTATCAGAGCCTATTATTAAGGCTTTTACAAGTTCTACAATTCTGGCTCCATAAAGGTTTTCCCGTGCTCAGAATTCTACTCAAAATCTTATCTTCAAGCAAAATTTGCAGGTTTCTTTAGTGATTTGCAGCTCGCAGATGCCTTCTCTACCATTTTAGGGTCATTGACATGATGCAGGTAACACCTTATTGCTCAAGTGTATTACAATATAAAATACACTTAGCTTTGTTATTATTATTGTATTTTAGCTTAGCACTTGTTATTATTATTGTATTTTATTATTTTATATTGTTATGTTTTTCCTCTGCTCAGGGATGTCAAGAGCATGTGCTTAACCATTCAAGCTATGCTTATTTCTCTAAATTATTGATAAATTCAGACCCGAGATCATATCATGTTTCATGGTATATGTGAAACCCATATATTAAATTGGTTGATATTGAAGATTCTAATTTCCCTGTTGCTACCATCAGAATTTGAATGAACACATCATATCCTGTTTCATGGCACCATGTGAAACCCACATATTAAATTTGTTGATATTGAAGATTCTAATGTTTTTGTTGCTACCATCAGAGTTTGAAAGTTTGAATGAACACAACATATCCTGCTTCACTTTCATGGCACGTGTGAAGCCCACATATGAAAATGTTTGATTATTTATGAGAGATTAATATGAAAGTGCTTGAAAATTTTATTCTCATATCAATCCATAAGGAATTCTATTTAAGGGTGCTAGCTCAATGGTAGAGCACCTACGTTATATGTAGGAGGTTGGTGGTTTGATTCCTCCATACCGTATTTATATTTTGAAACCACTAAAAATAGATAAATGACTAAAAGAATGACCAAAATTTGCATATAAACGATCACCAGTACAACATGTGAGATAAGTGAAAAAACAAATGACCAAAATACACATATAAATGACCACTTTTGAGTTGGTGATCGCTGGTAGCAAATTAGCAGTCATTTATCATGTGACAAAAAATTTGGTCATTAATTGTGACAATTAATGACCAAATTAATGACCAAATATACGACCAAATATATGACTACAAGATAAGCTATAAATGACCAAGCTAAATATGACCACATTTTTGGTCGCGTGATATATGAGAGCTAATTTGCTACCAATGGTCACAAATGCAAAAGTGGTAATTTATATGCGGATTTTGGTCGTTTTTTTGGTCACTTATCTTTCATTTTGTACTAGTGGTAAAGGCTATATTGTGAAAGATGAAGATCAATGACCTTGCTCAATGGAAGTAGATTACGATAGGCAGAGGCGGTTTCAATCTGAACTAAATGAAGACTTTGCTTGGCATTGTGTTTGGGAGTTTGAATTTGAATGCAGTTATTCTCGCTTCTTGCTAGAAGGGCATTTTCTACGAGAAAACATAAAATTTCAGACTAATTTCCAGGTCTATTTTTTTAGAATATGGATTCGTATACAATTGAGGTGGTACCAATACTCTAAAATTTATGGACTACAGTTTCCAATAGTGCTAAATTAGTCAATATGGATTTATGCTAGAAGTGTACCCATCTTTCTTCTTCTCTCTTCTTTCATTTCTTGCAATTTCAATCATCCTTAGAAATAGAAGCTTGACATGTAGCTAGTATTTTTTTTTGCCATGGCAAGAAGGTTTGTTGCTCAAATTTGAAGGGAATGGGAGAGTTTCTAAAATTAAAAAAATAGAAATTTACACACAGAAACATAATAGGAGCAAACTTCTATTTTCTCTATTTATCTTCCCCACCCTTTAACAATATATATATATATATATATATGCATATATATAAGTATGTATATATAAATACATATATATATATATATATACATATATACATATGTATATATATGCATGTATATGTATATCTATATAGATATACATATACATATAAGTATGTATATGTATATCTATATAGATATACGTATACATGCATATATATACATATGTATATATGTATATATATATATATATGTATTTATATATACATACTTATATATATGCATATATATATATATATACATAGAGAGAGAGAAAGAGAGAGAGAGAGAGAATTTTTTTCTTGGTGACTGGAATTTACATTAGACTGGAAAATTACAAAAAGACTGATAACTAAATCACCATTAAAATTTGTCATCTAAAACACTATCAGTACCTACACTCAATTGGCATCATTTGTACCAGTTCAACCTCTAATCCACGACAATCTCATTGGTTTTCATACATTTCCTATGTAATGACACATTAACACAACACCGTAATGCTGGTTCTGATATTCTATCATACTTTCTTTGTTGTACTTTACCTCCAATATACCTTGGATTCTTCCTCCGATATGACACTTCCACTATACAATTATATTATGTTTGTTTGGGCTCCTCTCAAGCACCTTCATTCATACTTCAGATTGACCTCTCCGACACGCTCTCTCCTTTTTCCACATTTCAACTCGTTATGACTTTTGATTTTGGACTTCTCAAGGTTCATTGAATTAAGTCTTCTATGCAACTACAACCGGTGGAAATTAATACCTTTGGTACTGAAGACATAAATTCTGAATGTGGCTAGGTCACTATGTAATTTAAAACTTGCATCACTTCTTCAATGTTATTGAAGTCCACCATGTTTCCTAAACATGAGATGATCTAAATTTATGACGATCACCATTAGTGCTTGTGCAAAACACTTAACTTCCTCGATTCCTAAAAGTGGCACTATTTCACTTATTTGCAACAACCAAATCAACATCAATGTCAATACAGATTCTCTTACTCACTAAACTGATTGATCCAACCTCAAGCCTTACTTATGAAAAATATTAATTATATTGGAATAATAAGAATAAGATGACCGTACGGGGATTGAAGAAATAATTATCTCCAACAAAATATTCCTACCTCAACAACCAGACATTGATTTTTTCTAGAGGATCCCCATCATTATATATTGTAAGGTTTGTCTTCTATAATTCAAACACCATTCTTATCCATGACACCTGCCACAAAACCACCAGTAAGAATGAAATCACAAAGGGATATTTGTGGTAGATCAAACACTAGATCCATAGCTAAATTTAACTATAACAGATCATAACTTTCTATATTGCAAACAAATTCACTAGATCGATGCAAGGTGCTTCTGAGTTTTATCTTATTTTTTATTTGAAAAACTTGATAGGTGAATCATAACGACAATCATTACCATTTGAATAGATCATTTTCCAAGGTTGATTGCTAGTGTTTTGTGTTGTAGAATGTGTGGGAAGATCCCTCAAGCATTAGAAACAAACAAATAAAAGAAAAATGTAACGTTTGAAGAGGAATTGAGTATAGTCATGGAACCCCAAGAACAATGTTTCATCGAAACTAGAAAGGTATATGGTTGTGTTTTTTATTTCTCAATGTTATTTATTATGGATGATATTTCACTAGTTTGAATGAGCGATATTGGGATGTGACATTCACATTGTTTAGAACACATTTTTTAAGCAAAGAGTCCATATTAGTGGTGATAAGGTTTTTTTAAAAATGAAAGATATAAGGTCCCATTTTAAAATTTGTAAGTCAAAGCATGCTTTTTTATAAGGTGCTCAAGTAAAGTTGAAGTAAAAAAAAATAAAAATAAAAATACTGGGAATAAAACGTTATTCAAAGTTTTCAAAAGAATAGTTAGGTGTGGTTTTCAAATCAAATCAATACCAAAATAAAGGCCAAGTCAAGTTTAATAGAAGTAAATGTTGGGTCTAAGTTGAAATTGAGATTAAAGTCTAGGTTGAAGATGGAAGTTAAGTTCATGTATTGCAATTGTAGTAGGGAGCACAAAGCAAGTTAAAGTTGTTAAAGTTAAAATACATGCCAATGGTTGTCAAGCGAGTTCATATAATTAGTTTGGGTGCATGATCAGTGATACCCGACACCCTCACAATCATTATAATTTAAAATATGGGTGCTCGGTCAATTGTACCTAAAACCCAATTTGTTGCATTGCTTCTTGACAAGCGAGAGTGATATGGTGGACACGTCCTATTAGGTAAATGATGAAAATGACTACAATATGATAAGCATGAAGTTGAACTTCTTCATAAAGATCTCAAAGATGCTCTCCATGAAAATGACAAGCTATATAAACAAAATAAACTAGAAAATTCAATTGGGGTTTTTTTTTTAAAGAAATTGTTAATTGCACTAGACACTGCATAAGTGAACTAGAATTAAATTAGTATCACTTTATAAACAGGTAAATGATTTTTAAATATTTAATGATAAGAACCATGAGATGACATAATCATTGAAAAACTACTTATTGACAAAGGAAAATGTTTTGTTGACATTGGAAAATGATGTGAAAAAATTGAACTAGGAAAAATTATTGTGTGATGCAATTTGGGACACACATGATTTGCTTCCAAAGGTTGATGTTCATGTCATAGTTGTATTTTTTTGTTGTTGATGATAATGATGTACATGTATATCTATTATGCTATGTGACTTAGAAAAATTATCTTGGTGATATCTCTGAAAGTGAAACTCATATTGAAGATGATGATTCTAGTGATATTTCTAAAGTTGAACTTGATAATGCACTTGATGAAATTGTATTTTTAAAAGAATACAATGGTAATTGGGCCTGAAATCATGAATAAAATGGGTTTTTATGGAAAATTTTTGGGAAAGAATGGGAAAGGAATTTAGAATGCCGTAAAGATATGTATAAGGACAAGAAATGAAAGCCTTGATTATCAAGGAAACACAAGAATTGATGCTATCCAATTTATGAAAGAAGAAACATCAATAGAAGGTGAAAAATATATGGTTAGTAGCAGCAACAATGAATTAGGAGAAAATGTAGTAGCAATAAAACAAGTGCCCATGTAGGAGCATAGCAGGAATGATGTTGTAGTCATTGTGGAAAAACATGTCATGTAAAAGAAAAATGTTGGAACTTGCATCCTTGCAACATTTATGGTTTTACCATTCATTATCATAACAAATTTTGGAATAGAGAAATATAATTGAAGCCTCATGTACATGTACAGTGTGGTTGGATTGATGTGTAGGAATGGAAAAAAAGTTACTTCTATGTTGAAAATAATCTACATCTTCAAATGTTCTAATGCACAACATCTCTCACATAAAAAGGTCCATAGTTAGTGAATATTCAAAACTCAAGTTGTTATTAAGGATAAATCCAAAATGTAACATGTTTAGGAAAGAGTTAGATCACAAAAATCTATTATACTTAAGTCATTTCTTTGAGTAAATCAAATCATGAGACATTTTCTTGTATTTGTTTGTGGTAAATCAAAAACCAATTGTAATGGTTAAGGGTAATCCAAAACCGTAGATATGTTGTAATAGTTAAGGGTAATACAAAAACCTATAAATGATGTAATGGTTGCAGGTAAGCCGAAGGAAAACCCATGAGATGGTAGTGCTAGCCGAAAAAACCCTTGATATGAATATGAATTAGTTTAGATGATTGCCGCATGATCCATACTTATAAAATAAGGAAACAAAAGGTGAAGATACAAATGATGGTGAGAAGGTGATGAATTTTGAAGATGAAAAGTACAAAATACTAAATATGAAGGCAACTCAGACCCAGATTATACTTAAGTCATTTATTTGAGTAAATCAAATCATGAGACATTTTATTGTATTTGTTTGTGGTAAATCAAAAACCAATTGTAATGGTTAAGGGTAAGCCAAAACCCTAGATATGTTGTAATAGTTAAGGGTAATACAAAAACCTATAAATCATGTAATGGTTGCAGGTAAGCCGAAGGAAAACCCATGAGATGGTAGTGCTAGCCGAAAAAACCCTTGATATGAATATGAATCCGTTTAGATGATTGACTCATGATCCATACTTATAAAATAAGGAAACAAAAGGTGAAGATACAAATGATGGCGAGAAGGTGATGAATTTTGAAGATGAAAAATACAAAATACTAAATATGAAGGCAACTCAGACCTAGATTGAATCACAAGTATTCATTAAGGAGGAGTTTTGTAATGTCCCTACAAATAGTAAAATTTAAAAAAAAAATCCATTACAGTAATAAACTAGTTAAGAGATGATGATTTGTAAATTAACTTTAGCACTGATAAGTACATACTACACCAGTATTTAATTTTGACATTTGAAGGGTCTCAATTTCCTAAGTAACATGGTCTTACTGGTTGTTATTCCTAGAGCTTTGTGGAAGCGATGTAATGAGTAGAAATGAAATTCTATCGCAAGTGTACAAATGTTTAGAGTGTAATAATACAAATCTCCTTCTTACTATTTTAAGAGTTTGTGTGCATATTTATGAAAATCTAACTGATAATTCTGGTGGGATGGACCACTATTGGTGGCAGTTGAAGCCCATGATGAGATGCTTGGTCTTTCAAGGGGCAAAGTACCCCGATAGAGTTGCCGAGAGGTAGGGTGTAAGAAATGGAAACTTCTGACTTACTTAGCGAGTTTCACTAATGCATTCAATTTGTACCTGGCTTGCAGGTGTACCTATGGAGGCATCTACCTAGGGTGATTACTTCGCATTTCTAGCAATTAATTAAGTGCCAAGTGTTTGATGTTTGAAGGTTGGCACTTTAAAATCCTTGTTGGGGTTTGTAGTACTTGTTGAACTTGCAATACTTATTGGCCTCGCAATTACTTGTTGGCACTATGTAATGTTTGTGGTCCTTGCAATACTTGTTGTGTTTATAATACTTGTTGATCAAGAGTGACTTTACAACTATAGAGATCAGGGTTAATATTGAAATCTTTGGGGTTGGTTATAGAATTACATGCAACTTCTATGATGGCACATGGCCAACGTTGCCAGCTATGTTGAGGGTTTTCCCTTGTGTTCTACACCAAGGAAGGTTCATTTTCATGGTTCATTTGCCCTTGTTTGCTGTTGGATGCGTTTAGGGGTTTTGTTCTCTGGCCTAAGCTTTGCTCATGGCCAATGCACTGTTAAATTTTCAAAATTTACTTCAATCTGATCTAGGATCTTAACTGAGAGAACAACATGTACAACAAATCTACAACATATCATTCATGGACACAATAATGCAAGCATAGAAGAGACACCGAGTTTACTTGGGGAAAACCATAAAGGTGAAAAACCCCAATAACTTCCTCAAAGATAGATAGAGCAATGATATAACCAGAATACAAGAGATAGTCTTCTCCTAGCAGCAGAGCCTCCTCCTCCACAAGTGCGCCACTCTCCACAGTGTGAGTGAGAGAATAGAATGTGTAAAATGAGAGAGACGCACTCTCTATTTATACACTAACTTGACTTGACCTTTACTCAACTAGGTCGGCCTCAACTTAACCACTTAACATAATGTTGACTGGGCCGACCCCCACTAGGGTGGTATAATAACCCTTTGACCCACATGGCCGACCCGTAATAGGGTGGTCTAATAACCCTTTGACCCATATGACTTATACAGGGCCGACCCCAACAAGGTGGTCTAATAACCCATCAAGTATAAGTTACGACACTTACAATATAAATGATTACACTTCCGTATAGAGGAATAATAACATCTCTATAGGAATACAACCACTTCCATATAGAGGAATAATAACATCTCTATAGGAATACAATATACATATATGTGAAATACATTCTAAAGTTACATATACATCAACACTTCCTCTTAACTAAGAAGGTATTTCTCGACACAGGTCTTCTAGCACAAGTCATCTTCTCTGGATCATCGTCACTGGATAATCATCATCGAGCCATCATCATCATCACTGCTGCTACTATCTCAATCAATCTCTAAATCTACTCATCATAGGAAGTTCTATAGAGCCAGTCCTTTTTCATACTGGATGTAGGCCCACAACCTGCAGGTCTTCGTCATCACTGGCCATACTGTGGAATCCTCAGGACTTATCACATGCGTCACAAAACCTCGAAAGAGCATCCCAGGATGTTACGAACACATGGCTCTACCTATAGGATCTCCCAGGGCCATATTATATGTGACCTCACCACAAAACCTCGCAAGAGAATCCCAGGCTGTTACGAGCACGCAACTCTACCTATAGGATCTCCCAGGGCCATATTATATGTGACCTCACCACAAAACCTCGCAAGAGAATCCCAGGCTGTTACGAGCATGCAGCTCTACCAATAGGATCTCCCAAGGCACGAATTACATGTGGTCACCACAAAACCTCCCAGGAGCATCCCAGGCTGTTACGAGCACACAGCTCTACTTGTAGGATCTCCCACGGCATGAATTACATGTGGTCATGGCAAAACCTCGCAAGAGCATCCCGGGACTGATTACGGGAACATATCCCAACCTATCGGATCTCCTAGGGACAGATTATATGCCATAGGACAAAACCTCAAAAGAGCATCTGCCAGATATCCCAAGGCAACGAATTACATGACGTAGGCAAAACCTCGAAAGACTATCTGCAGATCTCCTAGGGCTAAGTTATATGTCCTCCCAGAGCAAAACATCGAAAGATCATTTTCCAGATATCCTAGGGCAACGAATTACATGCCTTAGGCAAAACCTTGAAAGACTATCTGCAAATCCCCTAGGGCCAAATTATATGCTCATCTGCACAACCTGATCGACGGCCATAGAGTATCAACCTGATACTCACCATACATCATCCTGATGTACACATGATCATCCTGATCATCATCACTGCAACATCCTACTGCATTTCATCTGGAGCAACATCCTAAAGCTCGTCATCCATGATCAACCTGATCATATAATGCATCTTCCTGATGCAAACCAAGTATCTACCTGATACATGTCATCATACATGATCCACCTGATCATACAATGTATCCACCTGATACAAATACAAATACATGATACATATCACCATACATGATCCACCTGATCATACGATGTATCCACCTGATACATATACAGATACATGGTCCAAGCATCCAACATGATGCATATACAAAAATACATACACATGATCCAACCGATCATATCCAGCATCCAACATGATGTGTACATACATATAAATGATCTAACTGATCATATCAAGCATCCAACATGATGCGTACATACATATAAATGATCCAACTGATCATATCCAGCATCCAACGTGATGCATACATACATATAAATGATCCAACTAATCATATCCAGCATCCAACATGATGCATACATACATACATAAAAATGATCCAACTGGTCATATCCAGCATCCAACATGATGCATACATATAAAAATACATACACATGATCCAACCGATCATATCCAAGCAGAAAACAGAACATCATCCTGATGCTCATCATCTAGAGCTTACATCCACAGCCATGTGAAGGATCCTTCTTCCAACATGCTTGGAATGGCTTCAGCAAATGTGTCCATCACTTCTTCCTCGAAGTGTCCTCGATCTGAAGAACGCCAAGCCTCTCTCTGAAGTACTTGAACTTCACCCTGGCTAGTGGCTTCGTCAACACATCTGCAACCTGCTCGTCTGTCACAACATACAGGAGCTTCACAGCTCCTCTCTGCACCATATCCCTGATATAGTGATATTTGATCTCTATGTGTTTCGACCTGTCATGAAACATTGGGTTCTCGGATAGCTTCACACAACTCTGGTTATCACAGAAGATACCAGTAGCCTCCAACGGGAGATCAAATAACTCAGATAGTAGCTTCCATAGCCATACTGCCTCACAACTAGCTGAACAGGATGCGACATACTCTGCCTCAGCTGTACTCAGTTCTACGCAGGACTGCTTCCTGCTAAACCAAGAGATCACACCTGATCCCATACTGAAGCAGCACCCAGATGTGCTCTTCCTATCTGCAGCACTGCCAACCCAATCTGAATCAACATAACCCTGCAGGTTAAACTTTTGATTCGCCTCATACTTGAGCCCATAATCCACTGTACCCTTCAGGTACCTCAGAACATGCTTTACAGCAACCAGGTGAACAGTCCTCAGATCCGTCAGAAATTGACTCAATGTGTTCACAGCAAAGCAAAGCAAATGTCTGGTCTTGTGTTCGTCAGGTACATCAAGGACCCAATCATCTGATGATGCATAGAGACATCAACCGGCTCAGATGAAGTATCACAAAGAAGCTTTATATTCGATGTCATAGGTGTGGCCATGGCCTTGCAATCCATCATCCTGAACCTCTTCAGGATCTCTACTGCATACTTCCCTTGTACAAGGAAGATTCCATCTGCACTCTGCCACACCTCCATGCCAAAAACAAATAGTGCATCATCCCCAAGTTCTTCATCTCGAACTTGGCAGCAAGCTTCCGCTACGTTTCAACAATCAATCTATCTTCACCTGTAACAAATAGGTTATCCGCATACAAAAAGTAGTATCACTGGATTGCCTTCCTCATCCTTGTAGAAAAGGTTGGAATCCGTTTTATTCTTGGTAAAGCCCAAACTGGATAGAAAGTTGTCTATCCTACCATACCAAGTTCTACACACATATATGACTACACCATCCTGTCTTGAAATCCATCTGGTGCATCTTCTATTTCATCACTTTTATATTTGTCAATGCTGCCATCTGCAACATGCTTGATCTAATAGTTCCATTTGGAAGTCACAACAGAATTCCCTTCAGCTCTTGGGACCGCATCCCAAACATTGTTCTTCATGACCAATGGATCATCGCATTCTTCCCGTATCCTGGGAACTTCAATATCTTCGATAGATAATTTTGTATTTTAGGTTTCTCGTCCACAATGTAAGGCACATATCTTAACAGACTTAGAAATTTACTGCTTAGCTCCTTCATACTCATAGAACCTTATTTTAAATCATAAAACTCTTTTGCTTTTTCTTTGTAGTACTGTTTAGACATAAACTTTTTCTTAAAGTATTTCTTAAATGTGCTCCAAGTTACACTATTTTCCTTAATACTTTTTACCCACTTGATATCCTGCCACCATATATCTGCTTTCCCAGTCAGATTGTAAATGGCCATCTTAGCTTTTAACTGATCTGAATAATCGTAAATTGGAAATTATTTCTTCATACCGGACAACCATGCTTCGGCTGCCTCTCCCTTTTCATTTTCACCGTTAAATGTTGGGGGTTTTATCTCCTTGAATTCCCCTGAAATTTTTTCATAAGGTTTGTACTTCCTTTTCTTAAGACTACATTCACTATCACTATTGTCTCGGTCATACTTATGTTTTATTCTATGTGTTTTATCATTAGATTCGGAAGAAGAGTCACTTTCATTTTTATAGTATTTTACTTTCTTACCTCTATGCTTACAAGACATGGTTCGAGATTCATATTTAAATTATGTTTTATTCTCTTTTCCGTCATTATGAAATTTATCTAGCAATATCTGATTTAGCTCTTCTTGTGCCCTTAAAATCCTTCATTTTCTTCCTTAACAGTTTTTATCTCAGCTTTTAAATCTTTAACTGTGCGTAGAAGTTCAGATGAATCATCGTTTAATTCTCCAAATATGTTCTCTTCGTTAATATGTTCATGTTCATTATTATTTTTTTCATGGTGAGATCTGTCCTCAGCAAATTCTTTCGGTCCTTCCATACCTGCAATTTAAATATCACGATGTTATGTACATAAACAAATTAAAACAAAAATTAGTAAACTATGTTTTCTGTTTTCTTTTTCCATTGCACGCGATGAGCCATATTCAGGCCTAGAGTTTGTACTCGCGCTCTGATACCACATGCAACATCCCAAAAAATTCATAAAAATTTAAAAGAATTTCTATGTAGTATAATACTAATGTTAATGTGCAGAAGTATAATGTTGGATAGTAAATCTTTAGGTTAACTGTTTAACTACACCATGTAATGACAACATTAAAATACAATCTCTTTGATTAATTATAAATGCTCGAACTATGAACATAAACTTCGCTATGACTTTAATTATTTAGATGAATTAATTCTTATGCTGACTGGTTGATGATTACTATTCTTTGTGTTGTATAATAATCTTTTGATCATATTTACAATGTTAATACTGAACTTGTACTTTATTGTTGAAGGGGTTCCTTGTGAAGCCCTGAAGCTTACTTAGCATTACGCTAATGCATACCGCCACTGTTTCCAGGTTACAAGTGAGAATATACCTCTATAAAATGAGTATTAGTGTTATGAATGAGATTACTATGGTGATAGTCTACCACTTTACTTCATACTAGTTTTATTAATAACATTAGCTTAGTCCCTACTTGATTAAGGGATTTGTAGAATTCTTACTCCATATTAACGATGATATTATTGTTACTATGGTTGAATTACATTATGTAAGTATTTGTTGATCTAACCAGTACCAAGGACTTCATGGTTCCTAGGAAAAATTAATGGTCTTTCATAGTGTGAGCCAAACTATGTGAAAGTGGGTTTTTGAGAAGTGAAATGGCGCTATAGTTTGAATTGGAAAGGTGGTGGATTCCATTTCATACATTAATGAACCCACGTGAAACCAAGTTAATGCTATCAATGTGTTACAAACCCTATTCCTACACTTGGGGGTTTTGGACTTTTGCATTTGGTGTTGCTTCAGTGTTGGTGTAGAGGGTGGAGACCTCTCGTTTGCCATGGTTGTTAGGCACACCGAGCACCACTCACAGAGTTAGTTCAATGTAAGAAGAGTGGAATCATGGAATCTTTAAGGTAGTACAGAACGTGCTTTGGGTTGAGTTGCTCGGTTCTCTTCTCGGTAGTAGATCGAATCCCATAAGGTAATCTTCTATCCGGGGTTTTGTAATGTTTAAATACAAATGTGACGTTCTGTAACTTAATATTTTAGTATATGAGAAAAACTTCATGCGCTATTGAAATAAGTTTTAACCTCTCGCTCATTGTTGGATAGGGTTTATACCAGTCATAGTCTTGTCTAAGATCTCGGCGACGACTCGGAAGAACGGATAAGCTACTCCAATGGTTTGGGAACCATGGTAAGCTTTGGGCTCATCCATGAGAATGCCCTCTATCAACAATGAGTTAGATACAATGATGATTTTCTTTTTGTTTGGTTACGGCATGGACATTTGTAGCGTTTCCTGTAATGGCATGATATTGTAATATGTCTTTTTGTCTTAAGCCATTACTAGGGTTTCGACCAATGTAAAGGAAGCTCATAAACTCCTGTTTGTTTTGGTTTATGGGTTCCATTTGGAAAACCCCGAGCATTTCTCCCTATACTGACTTTGTTTTAATGGAAAGAAAGATTACCGATTTTGATATTTTCTTTGAATATTAATACTCTCGTTCTCCGCTTCCTTTACAGTATGTTATACTTTTTTTTTAGTTAATATGCGTTGGGTTTGGGACAAGCCATTCTTCGAAATTTGTAAAGTAATGCTTTGATTTTGTTTAAGCCTGTCAACACTATCATAAGCATGCAAATGTTTTCGATGGTTAAAAGGATATATAACTGTTTGAGGCCAAACCCTGGTTTGCTTCCATGTTTGGCTTTTCAATACTATATAACATTTGTAAAGTTCTAAGTTTTGTTTTATTACGGGATAAAACTCTAAACCCTAAACATTATGTAAATTGTTTTGGGGGCTAAGCCTGAATTCGTCGATTATGATACTGGGTCAAATCAAAAGTTTCGATGATGAAAATGTTAACCAACAGGGTTTAAACCGTAAGCCTGTTATGTATTTATAATTTACTTGGATTTTCTTTTTTCCAAACCTAGGCGATCTCTTCTCCTTAAACTTGAGCCCTCGACCTTATTATTTATGCATATCAACTGTATTTATTCGGTTGATGATACTTGGGTTTTTATAAACCCGGCTCATTATATCGCGATATCTCAGGGGTCTCAACCCTGTCACGAGCTTATAATAATTCTATTGTTTGATAATATAATTGCTTTTATTTCTGTAGTAGTTTGTTCACAATTATTTTGATAAGTTGAATTCCCTAGGATTTGATCCTTGACTTCGTATATACTGAAATATGTCGTAGGCTATATATACAGGGTTTCGACCTTGATCCATTTTGTAAGCTGGATATGTTCTCTTATTTTTTAATTGTACTGTATAATGATTAATGTGGGAATATCGAGCAACTTTTAGATGGTTCGACAAATAATTTTGTAGATACGCTATTGTAATATCCCGAATTTTGGACTAACTATTTTATTGTTATATTGGGCCATGACCCTAGCACATATGTTTTATTTTGAGTACTGGACATGAGCCCTAGCACCTATGATTTATTCTTTTATATATTGACATATCAGGCATGGACATATTGTAGATACGCTATTGTAATATCCCGAATTTTGGACTAATTATTTTATTGTTATATTGGGCCATGACCCTAGCACATATGTTTTATTTTGAGTACTGGGCATGAGCCCTAGCACCTATGATTTATTCTTTTATATATTGACATATCAGGCATGGACCCTGACTGACTTCTTTATTTGAGTGTATACTGGGCAAGAAGGCCCCAATGTTTTAATGATGTTCTTCACCTTTAATATGGGTACAAATCCTAATATACTGAGATGATCTTTTGTTACTTATTGTGCAGACTATGATTTTACATGATTAACTTATGTTGTGTGTTGAGCGTGGACTCAGAAACACACAGGCGACCTACGTATTGGGCACAAGCCCCGATGTACTTAGAAGAATGTGTATGTACTGGGAGTAAGCCCTGATGTACATTAAGTGTTGGGCATAAGCCCTGGAGCACTCTAATATTGATAAATGAATACCGGATCCGAGGCCACTTAAATATTCTAGATGTGCCTCACAACAACATTCTAGCACTACTGTTGGGCAGAGGCTCTGGAATTGCACTAGCATAACGCCCACGTGACATTGTTGAGTTAAAAGGATGTGAAGAGCACTCGGGGTTACTGGATCTCAAAGTGTTGAGTCAGAAAGACTCTGAATAGCACTTTTACTTTCATCACATTTATTTAATTTGATAAAATGATTCATATTTCATCTATCATCAAATACTGCAGGAACTACCATGTTAAACGAGGGAATCCGACATGCAAAAGAAAGACTAGAAGGGCCTATCCAATATACCGAAATACTGTCCAAAGAAGTGGAACTTACCCTTAAATTGTTAAACAAAGTAACATGTGAAGATACAAGATTTAATATTATTATTAAGAATTTTAATAAATAATGATGTGATTATTTATTTATAAAAGACATTTATTGCATATAGTTTATGCATAGTGGGATGCCACATTATTTAATAGTATTAATAAAGCATTGATATTTAGTGGGCAGCCACATTTGTAAATAGTATTAAGAATGTATTGATACCTAGGTTAGAAATATTATTATTGTAATTATTGTTATTATAATTATTATGAATAGCTTAAATCAGAAATCACTTATAGTTAAAACAATTAAAAGAGTCTTAGTGCAAAACGACTAGATATTTATTAAATAATATCTTTTCAATATTAATTATTTAATTTAAAGAAACTAATTATTCCAATAGTCATAATTCAAGACTCCCTTACATAAAGAGGGTAGTTCCAAAGTATTGGGGGCATCTATCTTTTTCATTATCATTCTCTTATGGTAATGAGAGAAAAGTCTTCTGCTCCAGGAAATTGAAGCAACCTTATATAATAATTTCAGATCTGAACCACCAGTGAACGAAGGGCCTCTATCTCTCATTGCATGTTGGAAGCAGGTCAGGGGGATCCAATTAGAACCAAGAACAGTCTAAGGGTCATGGTTTGGAGGAACATGGTAGCCCCAAAGTTATCTAGCTAAAGAAATCATCCTAATAGGCTCTGCATAAATTACTGTTTGAGTGTGCAGGTTTCTACAAGAAAGGATCAAGTGCCAAGCTGCCAGGCTTCTACTGGAAAGGATCAAGTGCCAAAGCAACTAGGTATGTGGTATTAATTGTTTCCATTTTCTAGTTATAGTAGACATAGGCTTTTAAAATAGAATTAATACTTTAGCATTGCTCTCATTACAAATATTACCAAACTTAGACGTTTGGACTAGAAACCAATGGAGGGTCTAGCAAGTCTAGCTAAGCTAGCTTGTGCTAGACATCGCACCATCAGAAAACATAGAAATGCTTTCATTATTGATCAAAGATTTTTATAACTATGCTTTTCTCCTATAATTTCCCAAGGCTAGGGTTATTATTGTGATTATTATCTCCTTAAGAATAATTACATTCCTTTTTGAATCGTTATAATAATTGGTAGAGCAAGGCCTACTTCTACTTTCAGTTCCTTATTACTATCATTTTTATTTTAGGCTTGAAATGTACTAATTAAAAACCAGAGAAGAACATCAAAGCAGCCATCGAAACTCTTAACCACATCACACATAAAAATGCAGGCTATTCATTGAAATAGTATTTATTATTCTTTGCTTTCCCAAACCAGGGTTTCCTACACCCCACATTATTAACATCTATACGATTTCTACCAATAGTCAACCCATTACAAAGAGACAATGCATCAGGCATTACAAGGAAATATGCTTGCAAACATAGGCTCAGGCATTTCATGTCTACAACCTACTTTATAATCTTTTAAACCCCAACAATTACTATTTCAAGGAACAAAGGCCCACAGTACATGTAGCTTTTCACCTATCATTCTCTTTAAAGATATCGAACTACAAGTCAAGAGATCAAACCCCACCCATGACTTTACCATTTGACCCTACTATCATAATAAATGCCCACAACATAGTATTAACATATCAACCCATATTCTCTCGAAGGAAAAACGAACAGCAGCTAGGGTTACAACTTCAACTAAAATGCAAGAGGTTTTACACAGTCACTTTTCAACCAAATGAGTCTTACAATCGTCATCACCACATCCACTTTCAATCAAAACAATACACATTAACATACAGACAAGCATTATATACAAACGCACGATTCGAGATCGAATCCCTCTACCATTCATTCATTTAAAACCCTTCTTGTTTCTATCTATTGCAAATGCCATAAACACTGTAGTAAGAACTAAATATTAAAATGTTTCAGGCTTATAAATTTAGCTTCAGGGTTACGATTCATCTTGTCAAACATTCACAGTTAGTAAGCCAAAAAAATTTGAAGACCTTGCATGCAGACATCATTCCTTTTTCAACAGACAGAGTACCTCATCCTTTCTCATTTTAAAACATGAAGACATCGAATCAAGAACCCACAGGGTAGAGAAGCCATGAATTAAAAACGCAGAAATTATACATTTCTTTACATCGTGCTAATACATGTTCAAAACCCCAAATCCATACAACAAAAGTTTATCATTCCCTTAGAGAAGTTTAGATCTTCCATAAATCCCAATGGACCAAGCCATGGCATCGTGTCCCCATTTGAGACAATAGATACAAGGTCCAGCCAAATGGCGACCTCCAGACTTCAAACAAACTAGTGAGCCAAGGGGCTCCATGAAGTCTCCCCAAAACAAACTTACAGTACCCCTGCCATGACTGTGAGAGGAAAGAGAAAGGATGGAAAAATTCTGGACTTACCCATGAAGTCAAATGTCCTGACTACCTACAGAAGCGCTCGCCACCCTTCACATGTCATTCGTAATCGTGCAACAAAATACTGAAGTAGAGAAAGGGAAATAACATTTAGGAGAGAAACATCACCTGAGCACTGGTATCGTGTTACTATTCTCCATTGTTTCAGTAGCTACTAGGTGCCCTGACCATGAGCATAGCTCAGGTCAGGCACGAAAACCCTCACCCAAAAATGCAAAGCAAGATGGAACCAAGACAAATGAGAACGCAGAGTGGCCTTCACTAGTGACAAACCCCAACACATCAAAACCCTCCATGCCAGCTGGTCTCACAATGTGTGGACCATGGGGTACAACTTTTATCCACCAACTCACCATTAATGCGAATTGAATGACCCCCAAGCACCATAGTATAAGATCATAGAAATATATCAACGAATTTCATAGTTTCCAAGCAAGTTGTCCATAGTATTACACCATCAAAATATAACATTAAACCATAGTTTTTAACCATAGCCATGTACACTTAGGTCATTCACCTTTTTAGAGCTGTACACTTCAAACACATTACTTGCTATTACATGGTGGTAGACTGAAAAAAGAATAGTTTCCCCATAGTGGTACTTGCACGTAAACAAGGAATAGATACATTAGCAAAATGCTAAGTAAGACCAGAGCCTTCCAAGGCTACCAGTACCTCTCGACAACTCTGCTGGGGGTACTCCTTCCCCTTTGTTACAAACCATCAGTGCCCCATCATGGGACCTAACTTTAATCAACAAGAGTCCGTATCACGTGAGGTAACAATGAGACTTTTATAATATGCACATGGATCTTTAAAAACAATAAGCAGGAAGTTCTTTTATTAACACTCTAAGCATTGGCATACAGACAATAGATTTACCTTACCTATACTGCTTATCGCTTCCGCAAAGCCAAAGAGACTTACAACCAAGTGAGATTATGTTATTCAGGAAAACTTAGACCTTTTAAGATACCGCAAACAAGTACCGATGCATATCTTATTAGTGATGAAGTTAATTTACGAATCATCATCCTTAAAATAACTTTTATTACATTAGTAGAAAATTTTAAATTTTTACTATTTTTAGGGACATTACAAGTGGTATCAAAGCCCAGCTATAAAACTAAGTGACCTATTCCGCTCATTACAAACAGAACATCCGTTGTAGATACACAGTAAAAATAGAAACATACATTTGAAATGTTATTTTGTTTATGCCAAAATGAACTAACAGATTTGTTGTTCTTGACACTTATATAATATTTCAGGTAAAGTCATTGTCTGAAAATGAATGCAGAAGGGGGATGAAGCATGCATGGAAATCTAATCTCTCCACCATGAGAGCAATAAATTGTGGTGGAACTCAATTCGGATTTAATGAAATCCATGCAAAAACTACAGGCAGAATTCCAAAGTTTCATAGATGACAACATGCAAGAAAGATGAGAAAAACAAGCTATAAATGAAGCTCTACTTCAGACTTTAACAAGGGCAAAACCCCACGGACAGCCCACACTCTCAGTCAACACCATTAAAAAGGGAAACAGTCACACAAAAAGGACTTCCATCCCTAAGGGAGAAGAGCAGGGGGAAAGACATACCTGAATCAATGGAAGAGGACTGTAAGAGCTCTTCCAACGATAAAGGTTCACCACCTCCTTGCAAGAAAAGGAGGGAAAGTGACGACAGCTTACAAGGAGAATTCAGAAAGATAAAATCCCCAATGTATGATGGAGAGATTAACTTCGGGGAGAAGGCTGAGGAGTGGCTACTAGGAATGAATAAGTACTTCAAAGTTCATAATTACTTCAGTGAAATGCAAGCCCGACTAGCCATATACAACCTGAATGGTAAAGCAGCCAGATGGTGGCGGGACTTGAAACACACCAAAGGACAAGAATTGAGAGACATAACATGGGATACTTTCAGCAGAATATTTCAGGACAAATATATGTCTGAAATATTCTTTGACAAGAAAATTAAGGAATTTCATGAGTTGAAAATGGGCTCCCTCACCATGGAGGCATTCATAAACAAATTTTTAGACTTGCTGCACTATCTTCCATACATCAAAGACGAAAAGGTCAAAATACAACAGTTCTTGGGAGGGCTGCCACCAAACTTTAGAGAAAAGATAGAGTTTGACATGCCCAAAACCCTTGATGTGACCTTACATAAAGAAAGACTATGTTATGAACACGGACAACCAGAAACATAACAACAGTTTTCCTCCCAATAGAGGCTTTAACCAACCTCAAGCATCACCAAGTGCACCCCCACAACCTATCAATAGGATAGCTTTCAACAAAGGGGCAAAAGCTGTCCCACCAATTGTTTCTTGTTGGAAATGCCAAGGGCCCCACTACTATAGAGACTACCCAAGCAGAACAGATGAAGTTTTATACAATGTCCAAGCAGAACCTACCGTAGGAGACATGGAAAAGACACCTAGGATTTATGCCGCTCTTGATGGATGACAAGCGGATCACCAGGCCACCATGGTTGAAATTGAGGGTAAGATCTCAAACAAAACCATTTAAGTTTTAATAGACCTCGGCGCATGCCGAAGTTACATCTCCCCTAAGATAGTTGACACTTGTAAGTTGAACCGAGAGCATCATGAGAAATCGTGGCTGGTACAACTAGCCACCGGTACCAAACAAAAGGTCTCCGAGTTAGTTAAAACTTGTGAGATAGACTTAAACAGTTTTCCAACTAGGTTAGAATTAAACATTATACCTCTAGGGTCGTACGATGTACTTATCAGCATGGATTGGCTAGAAGAACACCATGTCCTACTGGAATGCTTAAAGAAATCTTTACTCTGTAGGGATGACCAAGGGAATCAGAAGACGAAAGGGTATCCCTAAGAAAGTGTCGGTACGATAGATCTCCGCCTTACAAGTAAAGAAATGCATCAGAAAAGGTTGTAAACTCTTTGCCGTCAATATCCAAAACATAGAAATTGATAGTGATCAAAAGATCGAAGACTTCCTAGTCCTCGTGGAGTTCAGAGATGTATTTCCTAAGGAGATACCAGGGTTACCACCCAAACGAGACTTAGACTCTTCCATTGAATTAACACTCGGGTCAATACCAGCTTCCAAATCCCCGTACTGCATGAGCACACCAGAATTGGTGGAGCTCAAGCTTCAATTACAAGATTCAATAGACAAAGGGTACATTCGACCGAGTGTGTCCCCTTGGGGTGCACTGATACTCTTCGTCAAGAAGAAGGATGGAACGATGCTAATGTGCATTGATTACCGCCAACCCAACAAGATGACCATTAAGAACTGTTACCCACTCCCTAGGATCGATGACTTGTTTGACCAAGTCAGAGGAGAAAAGAGCTTCTCAAAGACCGACTTACAATCTGGATACCATCAGGTGAGAATCCGTGATGAGGATATCAACAAGACCACATTTTGGACCTGTTACGGCCACTACTAGTTCGTAGTGATCCCCTTTGGGTGGACAAGTGCACCGACCAACTTTATGTGTATGATGAACAATATCTTTAGCAAATACCTCAATAAGTTCGGTCTAGTCTTTATTGACGACATTTTGATCTACTCCAAGAATGAAGTAGAACATGAGGAGCACCTCCAAATTGTTTTACGAATACTAAGGGAACACCAACTTTATGCCAAGTTTAGTAAGTGCGATTTCTACAAACCCGAAATTCAATACTTAGGACATAGCATTTCCGAGAAGGGAATAGCCGTCGACCCCAAAAAGGTCAAAGCTATCTAATAATGGCCCACACCTACATGTGTATTTGATATAAGATCATTTTTAGGTTTAGCCGATTACTACCAAAAGTTCATTGAGAACTTTTCACGGATTTCATGTCCCATGACCGCCTTGCAGAAAAAGGAAAACAATTTTATCTGGATGGATAAGTGCGAAGAAAGCTTTCAAAAGTTGAAACAACTATTGATTAGTGCACCAATCTTGCAAATTGCAGACCCCAATGGGGACTTCGTTGTTTGCACAGATGCAAGCAAGGAAGGACATGGGGGAGTCCTTATGCAAGACAATTTTTCCATATGCTACGAATCGAAGAAATTAAAAGAAGATGAGTAGAACAACCCTATGCATGACCTCGAACTAGCCACCATCAGCCATGATCTGAAGATGTGGCGACATTATCTCATGGGAAATAAATTCCTATTGATGACTGATAACATGAGTTTGAAATACCTTTTCGACTAGCCCGACCTAAATGCTAGGTAGGCCAGGTGGTTACCCTTCCTTAGTGAATACCATTTCGAACTAAAGCATATAAAAGGAAAGGAGAGCAAGATTGCGGATGCCTTGAGCCGTCGAGCACATATGCTTTATGAAGTCACGGTGAGTCAAAGCGACTCAGACTTACACCACAAGATTCGAATGGCATGTAAAAGTGACCGTTACTACACGGAAATCCTTGCAAAGACCCAAGAAGACAAATTATTCCAGCAACAAAAGGAATATAAGATAGACGAGTCAGGACTACTGTGGTCAAAAGAAAGACTCTATGTCCCGAAGAGTGGAGACATTAGATCAAACATTCTCACTGAGTTTCACCAGAAACCCTATTCAGGGCATCCTGGATATCAAAAGATGATATCGGCAGTAAAGAAACATTACTTTTGGCCTAAGTTGAAAGATGACATCTCCATGTTCATCACGAAATGTCAGGAGTACCAACTAGTCAAAGCAGAACACCAACACCCCTTCGGATTACTTCAACCTTTACCCATTTTAGAATGGAAGTGGGAGGTAATAAGTATGGACTTCATTACAGGCTTACCCGAGAGTAACAAACAAAACGATTCCATCTTCATAGTGGTGGATAAGCTGTCTAAAGTAGCTGATTTGATAGCAGTAAAATCTACCTACAAAGCGGTCTAGATTATGGACATCTTCTTGAAGGAGATCTTTCCATTGCATGGGATACCCAAGGAAATCATTTCCGATCAAGACACGAAGTTCACTAGCAACTTCTGGAGAGCATAGTTTTCCGGTTTGGAGACCCAGTTACAATTTAGTACCATGTACCATCCCTAGATCGACGGAAAAATAGAATGAGTAAACCAAATCCTTGAAGACATGTTGAGAATGTACGTCATGAAAAACCCCACTAAGTGGGAAGATTATTTGCACCTCGTAGAGTTTGCATACAACAACGGTTATCAAACCTCGGCCAAAATGAGTCCTTTCGAGGTACTCTATGGTAGGAAATTTTGGATACCTGTGACTTGGGACAGTCCAGTAGACAGACTTATGTTAGGACCCGACCTACTAAAAGACTTGGAACAACTAGACTCCAAGGTACAACTGAATTTGAAAGAAGCACAAGACCGCCAAAAGAGTTATGTGGACAAGAAAAGAAAAGACAAAGACTACCAAGTCAACAAACATGTGTTTCTAAAGATAAAGGCCAAACGAAGCTCGTTGAGCTTAGGACGTTGCAGGAATCTAGCCCCAATATTTTGTGGACCTTTTGAAATATTGGCCAAGAAGGGCCCAGTGGCTTATGAGTTAGCCTTACCAGCTCATATAAAATTTCATCATGCTTTTCATCCTTCATTGTTAAAGAAATATGTATACGATACTAAACATGTTATTTATTGGGCTTTATTACAGGTGGAGCCCGAAGGGGAGTTCATACCAAAACCACTCCACATTCTGGAGAAGAGAGAGGTGCAGCTTAGGAGGAGGACCATTACTCAGCTGAAAGTGCAATGGAGGCACTTTGGACCAGATGAGGCTACTTGGGAGAATGATACCATCATGAAAGAGGCATACCCCGCCTTGTTTCATGACCTCATTCCTAGTCCCTAGAAACATCGAGATGGTGTTGTTTCTAAGCAGGGAGGGATGTAATATCCAGAATTTTGGACTAACTATTTTATTGTTATATTGGGTCACCACCCCATCACATATGTTTTATTTTGAGTACTGGGCATGAGCCCTAGCACCTATGATTTATTCTTTTATATATTGACATATCTGGCATGCACCCTGACTAACTTCTTTATTTGAGTGTATACTGGGAAAGAAGGCGACAATGTTTTAATGATGTTCTTCACCTTTGATATGGGTACAAGCCCTAATATACTGAGGTGATATTTTGTTACTTGTTGTGCAGACTATGATTTTACATTATTAACTTATGTGGTGTGTTGAGCGTGGACTCAGAAACACACAAGTGACCTACGTACTAGGCTTCTGCCTTTGATGTGCATAGAAGAATGTGTATGTACTGGGAGTAAGCCCTGATGTACATTGAGTGTTGGGCATAAGCCCTGGAGCTCTCCAAGCTTGATAAATGAATACCAGATCTGAGGCCACTTAAATATTATAGATGTGCCTCACAACAACATTCTAGCACTAGTGTTGAGTAGAGGCTCTGGAATTGCACTAGCGTATCGCCCATGTGAGAGTGTTGAGTTAACAGGCCCTGAAGAACACTTGGGGTTACTGGATCTCAAAGTATTGAGTCAGAAAGACTCTGAATAGCACTTTTACTTTCATCACATTTAGTTAATTTGATTAAATGATTCATCTTTCATCTATCATCAAATACTGTGGGAACTACCATGTTAAATGAGGGAATCTGACATGCAAAATAGAGACTAGAGGTGCCTATCCAAGCTTACCGAAAGACCGTCCAAAGAAGTGGACCTTACCCTTAAATTGTTAAGCAAAGTATCATGTGAAGATACAAGATTTAATATTATTATTAAGAATTTTAATAAATAATGATGTGATTATTTATTTATAAAAGTCATTTATTGCATATAGTTTATGCATAGTGGGATGCCACATTATTTAATAGTATTAATAAAGTATTAATATTTCATGGGCATCCGCATTTGTAAATAGTATTAATAATGTATTAATACCTAGGTTAGAAATATTATTATTGTAATTATTGTTATTATAATTATTATGAAGACCTTAAATCAGAAATCACTTATAGTTAAAACAATTGAAAGAGTCTTAGTTCAAACAGACTAGATATTTATTAAATAATATCTTTTAAATATTAATTATTTAATTTAAACAAACTAATTATTCCAACAGTCATAATTCAAGACTCCCCTACATAAAGAGGGCAGTTCCCAACTTTTGGGGGCATCTATCTTTTTCATTATCATTCTCTTATGGCAATTAGGGAAAAGTCTTCTACTCCAAGAAACTGAAGCAGCCTTATATAATAATTTCAAATCTAAACCAGCAGTGAACCAAGGGCCTCTATCTCTCATTCCATGTCGGAACCAGCTCGGGGGGATCCAGCTAGAATCAGGAACGGTCTAAGGGTCATGGTTGGGAGGAACATGGTAGCCCCAAAGTTATCCAACTAATGAAATCATCCTAACATGTTAGTTAAATACAACAGGTTCTGCATAAATTACTGTTTGAGTGCGCAGGTTTCTACAGGAGAGGATCAAGTGCCAAGTAACCAGGCTTCTATAGGAAAGGATCAAGTTCCAAAGCACCCAGGTATGTGGTATTAATTGTTTCCATTTTCCAGCTACAGTAGACATAGGCTTTTGAAAGAGAATTAATACTTCAACATTCTTCTCATTACAAATATTATCAAACTTAGAGATTTGGCATAGAAACCAATGGAGGGTCTAGCTGGTCTAGCTAAGCTAGCCTGTGCTAGACATCGCACCATCAAAAAACATAGAAATGCTTTCATGGATGATCAAAGATTTTTATAGCTGTGCTTTTCTCCTATTATTTTCCTAGGCTAGGGTTATTATTGTGATTATTATCTCCTTAAGAATAATTACGTTCATGTTTGAATCATTATAATAATTGGTAGAGGAGGGCTTACTTCTAATTTCACTTCCTTATTACTATCATTTTTCTTTCTAGGCTTGAAATGTACGAATTAAAAACCATAGAAGAACATCAAATTAGCCATTGAAACTCTTAACCACATCACACATAAAAACGCAGGCTATTCATTGAAATCATATTTATGATTCTCTGCTTTCCCAAAACAGGGTATCCTACACCCCACCTTATTAACATCTATACGATTTCTACGAACAGTCAACCCATTACGATGAGACAACGCATCAGGCATTACAAGGAAATATGATTGCAAACATAGGCTCAGGCATTTCATGTCTACAACCTAGTTTATAATCTTTTAAACCCCAATGATTACCATTTCAAGCAACAAAGGCCCATAGTACACGTAGCGTTTCACCTATCATTCTCTTTAAAAATATCGACCTACAAGTCAAGAGATCAAACCCCACCCACGACTTTACCATTTGACCCTGCTATCATAATAAATGCCCACATCATAGTATTGACATATGAACCCATATTCTCTCGAAGGAAAAACGAACAATAGCTGGGGTTACAACTTCAACTAAAACACAGAAGGTTTTACACAGTCATTTTTCAACCAAATGAGTCTTACAATCATCATCACCACATCCACTTTCAATCAAAACAATACGCATTAACATACAGACAAGAATTATATACAAACACAGGATTCAAGATCGAATCCCTCTACCATTCATTCATTTAAAACCCTTCTAGTTTCTATCTATTGCAAACACCATAAACACAATAGTAAGAACCAAATCTTAGAACATTTCAGGCTTATAAATTTAGCTTCAGGGTTATGATTCGTCTTGTCAAACATTCATGGTTAGTAAGCCAAAACACTTCGAAGACCTTAGATGCAGACATCATTCCTTTTTCAACAGATAGAGTACCTCATCCTTTCTCATTTTAAAACCTTTAGACATCAAACCAAGAACCCATAGGGTAGAGCAAGCATGAATTAAAAATGCATAAATTATACATTTCTTTACATCATGCTAAGACATGTTCAAAACCCCAAATCCATACAACAAAAGTTTATCATTCCCTTAGACAAGTTTAGAGCTTCCATAAAGCCCAATAGCCCAAGCCATGACATCATGTCCCCATTTGAGATAGTAGATACAAGGTCCAGCCAAATGGCGACCTTCAGATTTCAAACAAACTAGTAAGCCAAGGGGCTCCACGAAGTCTGCCAAAAACAAACTTACAATACCCCTTCCATGACTGCAAGAGGAAAGAGAAACGATGGCAAAAGTCTGGACCTACCCATGAAGTCGAATGTCCCGACTACCTACAACAAACCACATAGAAGTGCTCCCCACCCTTCACCTATCATTCATAATTGTGCTCTGGTTAAACCCTGAGGAGTATAGAATAACAACAACTAAATACTGAAGTAGAGAAAGGGGAATAACGTTTAGCAGAGAAACATCAACTAGGCACTGGTATCGTGTTACTATTCTCCATTGTTTCAGTAGCTACCAAGTTCCCTGACCATGAACGTAGCTTAGGTCAGGCACGAAAACCCTCACCCATAAACGCAATGCAGAATGGAACCAAGCCAAACGAGAACGCAGAGTGACCTTCACTAGTGCCAAACCCCAACACATCAAAACCCTCCATGCCAGCTGGTCTCACAATGCGTGTACCATGGGGGACATCTTTTATCCACTAACTCTCCATTAATGCGAATCGAATGACCCCCAAGCACCATAGTATAAGATCATAGAAATATATCAACGAATTTGGTAGTTTGCAAGCAAGTTGTCCATAGTATTACACCATCAAAATATAACATTACACCATAGTTTTTAACCATAGCCATGCACACTTAGGTCATTCACCTTTTTAGAGCTCTACACTTCAAACACATAACTTGCTATTACATGGTGGTAAACTGAAAAAAGAATAGTTTCCCCATAGCAGTACCTGCACATAAACAAGGAATAGATACAGTAGCAAAATGCTAAGTAAGACCAGAGCCTTCCAAGGCTACCCTTATCTCTCGGCGGCTCTACCGGGGGTACTCCTTCCCCTTTGTTAAAAACCATCGGTGCCCCATCATGGGCCTTAACTTTCATCAACAAGAGTCCGTATAACCTGAGGTAACAATGAGACTTTTATAATATGCACATGGATCTTTAAAAACAATAAGCAAGAAGTTCTTTTATTAACACTCTAAGCATTGGCATACAGACAATAGATTTACCTTACCTATACTGATTATCGCTTCCGCAAAGCCAAAGAGACTTACAAGCAAATGAGATTATGTTATTCAGGAAAAATTAGACTTTTTAAGATACCACAAACAAGTACCCATGCATATCTTATCAGTGCTGAAGTTAATTTACGAATCATCATCCTTAAAATAGCTTTTATTACATTAGCAGAAAATTTTAAATTTCTACTATTTTTAGGGACATTACAGCTATAGGAATGCTTGAATCCTAACTCTATCTTGATGTGATATTTTATGCAATTTTTTATTAAGGGCTATGATACCTGTAGGATGTTTAAAAGAATGTTGGAGTTTCTATTTATAAAAATAATTGTGAGTTCAGAACGTTAAGTTCAGAAGAGTTTTGTTCTGAGAGCTGTACCCTTCAAACGTAAAATAACCTATTTATATAAGATGTTCGATTGATATAAAATATTGAATATGTGGTTTCTATTTTGATTCCTGTATTGTTCCATAATAGTATAATGCTTATGTTTATAAGATATCAATTTATTGTTTGATCTAGGGTTACGTTTATATTACTGTATAACCCTAAATGAACTCTGTTTTTTTATCGAAAAGAAACAAGTGGATATATATATATTGGATAAACACGTTCTTATGAGAATAATCACAGTAATGAAATATGAAACTAATATATTATACAATATGAAATTTTCTATTTTAAAAGAATGACAATACGTATAAAATTCAATCTATTTCGAAGTGTAGAATACTGTTATTTTCATATCATTTTACTCATGTTAATTAAACCCTTCCTGTACTAGAGTACATCGCCTATGGAAAAAGTAAAAAATACAGGAAGAAATTTATTCATTCATTTATATCATCTATTCATTCATTCATTTTATAGAAATAATTTATCAATTCAGAAATCAATCATTTTAGAACAGCTAATTGATATCTAAGAATCATTGGAAACTATGATAACCTATTTACATAGTTTTCAAAATAATATTTACAGTCTAAAATAAATAACACAGAAAACAAGTAGAACCTGATAACTTAATAGGGTGGGGAAACACCTAAAGAGGCCTATTCCTCCCAACCTTCTCCAGAAAGTAGCCAAGTTCATTTTCTCTTTGGACCCTCGAGCCTATTCATTGAACCACTAGGACGAAGTCTCTGTGTAGAAGCAAGGCAATCAGGTTGTATTTCAGCAATCAATGGAGACTTGCATACAAACCACTCATATGTACTTCAGCAATCAATGAAGACTTGCATACATATCACTAACTTTGCACTCAGCAAGAATACCTCTGCACTCAACAGGAATAAGACAATCTTACTCTGCAACTCAAAACATAGATTCCCCTCATCGAATCTCGTGTGTGCTCATTTCTAACACCACAATGAATAATTCCATCTCCTCTGAGAATATGTGAGCCTTTGCTCAAATTCGATGGCTATAAAAAATATTGTCGAGGTCTTTTGATGGTCAGTTTTGCATTCAATGAGCCATCAGCTCAGTTCCACATCCTTCAGAAGATGACCACAATTTAAGGGAGGTTGTGCCATAACAACAGCTAGTTACTGAGTTCAGATGTTGCCACTTGTCCATTGCCTTCTACCCTAGATTCCATTCCTCCTAGTGGGTCAGTGAACAATATTTAAACAGTCTCATTGGGTGAGTGTCTCTTATTTTAATTTATTAAATAATAATTTTATTCATTTACAGTCATCCTTGACCACTTGGTCAAATATAAAACTTTACAATAAAAGATAAAGTAATGTCTTTCCACAAACATAAAATGTATCAAGTACTAGGTAGGTTACAAGAACTCCGCTGATCACTCAGCTTATGCCACTTTCATCATGATGGATATTCTCTGTCCAGAATTCCAACCATGCCAAAAGCTTGACACTTAACAAATTTTTATCACTTAAAAGCTTTTGTTTATGGATTTTTGAACCGATTCCACACGGTGGCATTCAAATGGGTAGATGAAAATTTAAATCTTGATCATGACTAACGTGATTCCATTAGCGATCTGCAAAACTTCTTCAATGCTACTGAAGACCACCATGTTGCTTGTTCAAACCACCTCACCGCCATTACTTAACTGAACTGATCTTGAATTGAAATAGCCGACCTCGAGCCCTACTATTGCAAAAAAAATTAACTGCGTCGACCTGAATGGTCTGTTTGATGTTGGAAAAATGAATTACGAGCTGCTGTATTTCAAATCATAGCCTGAATCGGTTAGAGTCCGTAGAAGCGCAGAGATGTCAGAAAAACTATCAGGAGGATTCGTGCACACTTCATTTTATTTATTCATCTGCGTTTTTATTCCGCAAGTCAAAATTCTTAGGTAGAAATTAATTACAGTCTTCAATGTAACTCAACAACTTCTAGGTGAAGCAAAATCAAGTCCACTTGTATATATAGGAGAAGATAGTTGAAAAACCAAAGAGTTTGTGAGAGAAGAGAAGGTTCACGATGTGTTTTTGAGCTCAAGCTCATAGTTGTGAAATGTATTGAGAGCTCAAGCTTTGTAAAAGGTGAAAGATCGAAGTAAATTCCATCTCTGTGTAATGTGACAAAGTTGCACTGTTTTAATGCAATAATATATAAGTCTATAGTTGTATGTAATAATTCTCAAGAATGTTAAATATTGCATGTCCCACATCTTCTCTAGATGACTTGCGTGAATGCTGCTTACATTTACCATTTGTAAAAGAAATCAAGATTTCCCAAATATTTCACCGGTGGCAAAATTTATGTTTTAACGTAGAATAACTTCAACGTAAGTTTCATTTAATATTTGGTTCTTATGTCTTAGAAAGAAATATTTTCAAGAGGTCCGCAAAGTCAAGAGTTTGGGAAGCCAAGAGGTTTGTGAAGCAAAAGCTTGTCGAAGTGAATTTACTCCGCGAAGTAAATGCCCGTCGAAGTGAAGTCCTTGTTGAAGAAAAATTTGAGGTTTCGTGTTGTATGTCCGTCGAAGTCCCAAAGAAAAGAAAATTCGTATTTACTGCGTGGTTAATTTTTAATTAAATGTGTGGTGTTCTTTTCCCTTGATCTAGTATCAGAGTTTCGTTTACGGAGAGTAGAAATTATATTTACAAAAAAGGGAAAAGTAATTAAAGTTAAGAATGGCTTCCACTTCCGGTAATTTGCAAACTCCAATCTTTTCAGGTAAAAATTATGAATATTGGTCTCTAACTATGAAATATGGGTTCAGAGGTCAAGCTGTATGGGAAATAGTAAAAAATGGCTATGCAGAACCAACATATATGACATCATATAACAATCTCACACAAGCTGAGAAGGATGTCTTAAGGGAACAAGGGAAGAAATATGGAAATCCATCATTCTACATACATCAAGCAACACATGAATCCATACTCCGAAGAGTAGCAACAACAATGACAATTAAGGAAGCATGGGACACACTAGAAGATTCCTATCAAGGCTTGAACATGTAAGGACTGCCAAACTACAACTCCTTAGAAGAGATTTTGAATCTTTGTTAATGAAAGATACAGATTCAGTAAAATATTTTTATACTCGAGTTATTGGTCTAATTAATCAAATAAGTCTCATGGAGAAATTCTAAGTGACCAAAGAGTTGTTGAACAAATTCTTGGAAGTCTTCCTCAAAAATTTGAATCTTTAGTTGTTACCTTGGATGAAAACAAAGATTTGTCCCAATTTACTGTAGATGAGTTGAAAGCCTCACTCCTTAATCATAAACATAGAATCAACAGATCAAATATATCATTAGAAGGTGCATTTGCATCACAGTCATCCATAAGCCATGGAAGAGGCAGGGAAGATCAAAATCTAGAGGAAGAGGAGGTCACAGTAGCAGCCCCACATATGTTGTTGGTAGAGGTCAGAATCAGATCCCGATTCATCCAAGTGGATAGAGGTATGATCAATAAAAAATTCGATTTCATTACTGTAATAGGTTTGGACACTTTGCATATGAATGCAGGAAGAAGCAGTATGACCAAGGAAATCAAATTCAAATACAATCAAGCAACACCAGCACTTCGAGAAGCTCATTTTTTTTAGCATGTGCATCTCCACTTGAATGCAATACTGTCCAAGAAAGTACAAGTGACATATGGTATTTAGACTCAGGCTGTAGCAATCATATGACTGGTAATTTAAATCTATTCTCTAGTCTAGATAAATCAGTTCAAACTGATGTCACACTTGGAAATAATATTCAAGTCACTCTATTGGGAAAGGGTATTTTTGATATTCTAACCAAATAAAGAGAGCAGAAAACTATGCCTGATCTTTATTATGTTCAAGGTTTGAAGCATAATTTGATGAGCATTGAACAACTGCTAGAAAAGGTTTACAAAGTTTATATGATAAGAAATCATTGTCTGATTAAGGACATATATCAAAGCAATCACTTAATAACGAAAGTGCAGATGACAAGCAATCGCTTGTTTCCTTTGAGTATAATACCAAGATCTTATACTCAAGATCTTAAGAGTAAACAATCGCTTGTTTCTTGTCATCCTTAGTTTTCATCAGATCTGGATGAAGATCAAGTAGGATTGATCGATTCTCTGATCAATCAACGAAGAAATAGTAGAGGGCAGTCGAAGTGACTAAACGAAGGTTGGACGACTCAGATCCAAGTCGAAAGGAAGATCAACAATGGGGAAGCATCGATCAAGTGAACGTGAACCAGAGTTAGTGTCTCCACAATCCGAGTTGAAGTGTTCCACATTGATCGTAGATCAACGATCAAGATCAGATATGCAAAGGATCGATGGATGAGACCTGTGTTCCGTAGAAGAAAGAAGTGTGGGAGTTAAGAATGAGGAGTTGTGGAAGCCAAGTTGCAGACGACTCTTCGATGAATGCTTTTCATGAAAGGTCGAAAAGTGCACTTAAGAACATATAGAGGTGGTGAGTATGTTTCAAATGACTTCTTAAACTTTTGAAAAAATCATGGCATACACAAGAAATTCACTGTGTGGTAAACACCGCAGCAGAATGGTATCACGGAGAGGAATAATAGAACAATTATGGAGATGGCATATAGTATGTTGGAAGCCATGCATCTGTCAAATGAATATTGGGTGAGGCAATGGCAACTACTGTATCTATCATGAATCGATGTCCAACAAAGAGTATGAAGAACAAAGTTCCACAAGAAGCCTGGACAGGTATGAAGTGTTTCACATTTAAAAGTTTTTGGTTGTGTCGCATACGCACATGTTTCAGACGAGATAAGACAGAAATTACACAATAAAGGACAAAAATGTATAGTTGTTGGGTATTCTGAAGACACAAAAGTATACAAGATGTATGACCCTATCGTAAGGAAATTTATTATTAGTCGAGATGTTTAGCTTGTAGAAAATGAAGCATGGGATGGAACCATAGAGAAGAATGTTAAAATCATGTCACATGTCGAACATGATGACATGGTAGAGGATGTGGTTGAAACTCCACATGTGAGTCATAATGTGATGCAGGAGCATTGATGCTAAGCTAGCAATGTGATTGCATGTTCACATGTTGTGGCTAGAAAGAGGACAAGCTGTCCTGAAGTGGGAGAAAGTCTATTTATTAAGTATTTTGAATAATTGAAAATATGTAACCAAATATTATGTGTCAATTGTTGAGTAGATAGAATGTAGTGGCAATTTGATACTCCCTCCATGGAGGTCAGGACAATTAGCTAGTATGTTGTCAATTGATAGTGATTCCTTCAGTGATGGAGGAAAGTCTGTTAGGAGTGTGTTGTTATGATTCATCCATTCGGTTTTTGGAGGATATTTTCGAATGGATGAAATATGGGAAGATAGGAACTCAATAGGGGGTTTGAAGCAAGTCGGTTAACATAATTGAGAGCTTTGCATTGATAGATTCAGTAGGATGTTTTCCTGCACACTAGAGGAAAATATGACTGTATGGATTTTTTTTCTTCCACTTAATGAAATTAGCCAGTTCTGTGTGTTAATGGTGTTACTGTGCATTTCAATGAGAGATAAGCCTATATTGTAATAGGTAGAGTTGTGTGCAAATGTTAACCTGATGTCTGTGTGAATGAATCTTTGTCTTTCTGTTTGTATGAATAGTAAGAACACCCAAGTCCTTTGTAAGTAGACCATTAATGCGTAGAATAAATAATTTCTCATCATCCTTAGTTTTCATCAGATCTGGATGAAGATCAAGCAGGATTGATCGATTCTCTGATCAATCAACGAAGAAATAGTAGAGGGCAGTTGAAGTGACTAAACGAAGGTTGGACGACTCAGATCCAAGTCGAAAGGAAGATCGACAGTGGGGAAGCATCGATCAAGTGAATGTGAACCAGAGTTAGTGTCTCCACAATCCGAGTTGAAGTGTTCCACATTGATTGTAGATCAACGATCGAGATCAGATATGCAAAGGATCGATGGATGAGACCTGTGTTCCGCAGAAGAAAGAAGTGTGGGAGTTAACAATGAGGAGTTGTGGAAGCCAAGTTGCAGACGAGTCTTCGATGAAGGATTTTCATGAAAGGTCGAAAAGTGCACTTGCAATCCGCAATCCGCAAGTACGGAAAGGAAATTGCAGAAAGGAAAGTGCAAAAGCATTTTCAAGAAGTCACGAGGAGTGCACCCACAATCTGTAATATGCAAGCTGTGAAAAGGAGCGTGTAGAAGGGTGATTGCGGGAAGGGGACTAAAAAAGGTTGTTGCGGAAGAATACTGTAACTGCGGAAGGAAGGTGTTTCTGCAAGATTGTTGTGGAAGGTCAATTCTGACCATCAGAAGGTTACATGTCACCTACCCAAATTTTTGGGAATTATTATTTCATTTGAAAAAAATACTTTATGTTAATTTAAATTACAAAGTTTTGTAATTATGATAAGTTTTGATCATAAATGAATGTAATTGCTGAATATTATTATTTAAATAAATTAACTAGGAGACAAACACTCAGGAGGACTGTTGAATGAGTGTTCACTGACTCACTAGGAGGAATGGAAGTTGTTGGAAGGTATGGGACACATGGCAGTAGTTACATCACACCACTAACTGTTGGTTATGGGACAAATTCCCCTAAAATAGGGCATTATTTCCCAGGTGGAGGGAGTGAGCAGGAAGCTCATTTAATGACCCAGTAACATCTGAAAAGGCCTAGGCAGCCTATAAAAACAAATTCGAATTGGGCAGGCAGCCCTTAATCAACATTTCTGCAGAATGTTTTCCTCTTGCAAATCAGGTGATTTCAAGAGAGATTCGAATAAGGGAGATTAGTGGTGATTGAAAACTGAGTTTTTTCTTATTATTGAAGAGAAATATAGTTGTAGGAGCAAGTCTTTTAGACTGCTACCTATTGAAGATTTAGAAGATTACTACTGCAACAAGAAGAAGTCCTATTTCCTGAAGCTTCTTCCTCCTGGTGGTTCAGCGAATACGCTCGGGGTTCCTAAGATAGTATTTGACTATTTTCAGGAGTTTGGTTGGGTGGAATGGTCTTCCTGAGTTGTTTTTTGCCCTACAGGTTTTATTCAGGTTGTATAATTTCTTACTTATTTAATTTATGTTATGTTTAAATAGTATTTTCTGTGTTTCTGTTTTTGAAAGAAACATCTAATCCTAGAATTGTTCTAAGTCTTAATGTTTAAGTTTAATGTCGAAGATGAATTGATAAACCAATACCTCCATTTTTCCACATGCTATTTGGTAGCATCGTACTCTAGTAGAGATATGCAAATTAAAATAGATTAGAAGATAGGCAAATTTTTCCATTGAATTCGATAGCTAGATAATAATATTGTATGCATCAGTTTTCTGTTCTTAAGTTAAAAAAATTGTAGGAGGTCTGTATAATATTTAGTATATATAATATTTCCTCATTTATATAATAATCAGTCAATAAATAATTCTTAAGCAATCATCCTGCATTACACGTAAATCACATCCATGGAAGGTAGATAAATTATATACTGTACATTATTTTAAGACTGCTAATATTAAATAAAATATTCTTTATACTAAGCTAGAAACAATAGTTTTACACATAGACTTCATATTCATATATCTTACTCACACACAGCTCCTTTTCAATTACTATACCAGTATTATATGTATAGAAAATTAAATGATAGATAGAATTATAGTTTACATAGTCTTCACGATTTTCTGCACTATACAATCACATTGCTTTCATTTTCTATGATACTGTTGTATCATTTAGAAATTTAATAAATGATAAGAATACACTGAACACAACTATTATCATCATGTATTTACTTCTCTCGTTTAGATCTGCTAACATTGTTGAGATTATTGTAAATCTGAGTTGTGTATCAAAAGAAAAACCCTAGCTAGATTCATATTTTTCTCTTTTATTATTTCATAACAAAACTTTACATTCTTTTCAAAACCTGAGATCGAAACCGATCTAGTAACTTTAATAAATAATCAAATTATCATTTTCAACAAAACACGAATTAGGGTTTGACCCTATTCGTTTTCCTTGCAAAATATTATTGAGTTATCAGATCAACCTTCTACTCTACTTAAATTTCCAACATCAACAAATAAGGTTACACATTACCAATCTACAGTATTAGAACAAACCATATAGACTTATGCGAAGTGCTTAGCATATATTTCCCTCTTAAGGTAGAAGTTAAATTATACACAGAACCTTATCATCAACGATAACTTCAAAACCCTAATCTAGCTAAAAGGACATTGTAGTAACCTTTAGCAGGAAGACGATTTATGACATCAACTTACAGTTTCCAGGAGAACAAACCAGATATCTATACAACGTTTTAAACATACAATGTATTACTAAAAGGAGTATCATTCTTACACACAGATCGAGCCCTCAGCTCTCTGTCTTACTGTCACAAATGATTTTGAAAACTAGTCGAATCTCATAAAAACCTCAACATCACAACAAAATAACCTCTAAAACAAAGACGAAGCTTGAGCAATGTTTATATTGTGTTTTAAAAAAAAATGAAGTTACACAGGGTTTATCCCAAAATTTCAATAGGCAGAAGAGCCCAAATTTTCAAAATCGATGAGTTATATCTCGAGTCGACAAACAACTAAATTTGCAAAATATAGTACCAGGTATCACTGTTAACAAACATGTTTCAAAGATTTCCCAAACCATCTTCATCGATAGAGCCATGGCACAGACGAAGAGCACTACAAGGGTATGGAAGATCTGAAGCTTACCGATGTAAGAGTGCGTGGTTTTTCCTTTTGCAATACCCTAGCTAGACATTCTTTTTACATCCTGCAACTGACATTAAGTCGGAGTTAGATATCTGATATTTTCATAAACTGAAATTTGAAATGCAAATACCTTTGCTAAACGAAAATCTTACCTTCATATCTTTGACGAGAACATTGTCACGAACAACACCAAGGAGCCATTATCCTCGCCTAAACTCTGTGTTTTCTCTCTTTTCACTCTTTCTTGTCTCAGAGATATTAAAGCGTAAAACTATAACCTTTCGAACCAGAGAATCTAACCCTTCAAAACCACTTCATCGTCACAGTAAGAAAACTTGCAACGTCCACTTCTTTAGAAGGTCTCGGGTTCGAAACCCTTGCAAAATTCCTACCAAGAGTTCGTCATCCTGTCGACCATCCCAGCCGAAACAATAGCTCAACGAACCGTTTTTCCAAGTTCTTAACTCATTCCACGATAGATGTTAGGGTTTCCATCCGATGGTTTAGATTCATCGCCATCTACGGTCTCCACATTGCCAACAAACTGAGCTTTGGTACAAACGACGTCCACAATAAATGCCAAACCTACCTTACAGGTTGAAAACGCCACCATGGTACACAGTGGAGCATGCACAACCTACGCGTGGTGCATTATTCTTACACCTTGACAACTCTTGAGGCGTTCACGTCTACATGGATCGATGGACATCCAACTTGGCAAGGTTATGGCCTCAAGCTTTTAATGCAAGATCAATGCATGATCTCTACCATAGCTCGAGACCGGCATCATTTATTAAACCAACAACCTGTCAAGTTTCTAATTAAATGCCTGTCAGCATCCTCAACGTGACTTCAAACCCTACTTTGTTCATGTTAATATAACATTTAAATTCGCCATAGTATTAGTAACTATATGCAAAGGTTTTATTATATCGCTTGCCCTATATTATAATCATTTCGACATATTACAATGTGATAACAATTGCAAACTAATTATATAGTTTAGTGATAAATCTAATGTTTGCATCTTATTACAATGAGTTTCGATATGAATTTATAATGTTGATAATAAGCAAAAATTCGACATAGTCACACCACTATGTACATAGGACTTGAATATATCACGATATGGGATAATAGTTAAATAGTTCAAATCTTTTTGCAACATAGTTAATCTATGTGTTGTATATGATTATTATCCAATTGCTACAAATGTCTAATATTTGGGAAAGACTAATTTTGCTTATATAAGACTCAAATAAGTATAGTGATGAATATGAATGGTGAACCATAACACTTATATAGCCAATCAATAGTGTTGTATAAAACCCACATATAGTTGGTAATTTGGGAATAATAAGTTCTCCAAGTTTCCTATCCACTTTATTCATGCGATATAATGGTATTGCACTATCTTGGTACTACCAATTAACTGGCGATGACAAGACAGCTAATACAATGATGGCGACAGAACCAGCTAGCACAATGATGACAATAGAACCAGCTAGCATAATGACTACTACAATGACAATGTTTACTTAAGTTGATACAAGACGAACCTTGGAAAGTTGAAGAGTAAGCACGTAAATAGTACCTGTATGCTTTTACATTTGCAACAGTCTCTATTGATTCTATTTTATTTTCATACGATGAAGTTGAACTCACGCGAATTGGAATTTATTGCAATCATGAAACTTCTTACCTGTTGTCTGCCCATAGAACAGGTCCAATGTTTTCGCATTATAGCTAAGTAAGCTTCGGGGTCCCTCATAAGACTCCCTTGGAAAACAAAGAACCAAACTGTCAGTAGCGTCTCAAAGAAACAGTACCACATCACACTTCTAACCTGGCATTTCATTATTACATCTTTCATACATTGCATTGCTTTAAAAAGTGTCGCATCAAAAGTCTAATCTAACCATGCATTTGACTATCTTAATGGTAGAGGTTACGAATGTAATTAAGTTGTCACTATCACTTTAGTTTCATCAGAAATATATTGGTGTTTAGTACAAATAGTTGTTAGTTAACATTGTTACATTTAGCAATTATTATTTTCCGCAATTATAAATTATCATAAATTAAGCTATTATTGTCGTTAATAAAAAAATTTAAATTTTTACAAAAATATGGGATGTTACATTACGGAAAGCATAGTTTGGAGAGAAGGGCCACCATTGAGAAGGACCTAGTTGGTTTTCAACTAAGTCTAGTGGTTCTATTTCAGGAATCACCCTATTTCCTAGGAAGGTGCGGGTTGGATGGGTTGTGGTCATTCCTGTCGGCACCATTTGTGGTATCAGAGTGAATTTTGACCGTCACGACTGAAGAGAGGCATGGATATACATTTGGGAAGAGAAAGAGTTCTTTGTAGAGGGTGACCAGCAATGAATGCTGAGGTCATGGAGGAAATGAGAGAAATGCAAGCATGTATGGATTCCTATGGAGGTAGACAGAGAGACATCAATGGAGTATATGTTGCAAGATGGCTTACTCTTTAAAAACAGTAAACTTTCTATTCCCAAATGTTCCATGAGAGATAATCTGATATAGGAGAAAGATAACAAAGGGATGGCAGGTCACTTTGGAAGTGATAAAACCTTTGGAGAGTTGAGCCATTTCTATTTTCGACCAAAGCTCATAGGTCATATTTGGAGGACCTTGTGGAAGAAGTTGGGAACCATGCTGAACTTTAGTTCAGCATATCATCCACAGTCTGATGGCTAGACTGAGGTGGTAAATAGGAGTCTGGGCAACATGTTGAGAAGTCCAATTTTGGAGAAAATCCAAAGCAATGGGATACAGTGCTAGCTCAAGTAGAGTTTGCATATAATGACTCACCAAACCGAAATACAGGAATGACTCCATTCCAAATTCTGTATGGAATGCATCTAAGAGGAGTGTGTGAACTTCATGATTTGGGTCAAATGGAGAAGAGAAGTGCAGATGGAGAGGAGTTTGCAGCAAGGATTAGTGAATTACAGGATCAAGTTAAAGTAAAGTTGCAGCAGAGTAACAATAGTTACAAAGCCAGAGCATATTCCAAGAGAAGAGAGAAAAACTGTGAGGTAGGAGATTGGTTTTAGCACACCCCAGGAAAGAGAGATTTCCAAAAGGAGAGTACAACAAGCTGAAAATGTAAAAGATTAGACCTTGTAGGATACTCAAAAAATTTTCAGCAAATGCCTATGAATTGGAAATGCCAACAAGGATTGGTATATCACCTATTTTTTATGTTGCATACCTATATACGTATGTGATTGATGATACATGACAAATGACAAAAGACGGGGAACTTATGGAATATCTTCAGTGGTTGAAGCAGATGCCTATGGCTCAGCCATTAGAAGCTGAGTCTATCTTAGATACTAGAGTGGCAAATAATACCAGATAGAGAGACTACCTGGAATACTTGATCAAATGGAAAGGACATCCAACATAAGATTCTACATTGATGAATGTCAAAGACTTGGAGACAAAGGGTTTCAACCTAACTGATCTACTGAACAAAGATTCAAAATTTTAAACTTAGGAGTCTGATGTAGGAGCATCAATGCTAATCCAACAATGTGATTGTGTGTTCACATGTTGTGTCTAGCAAGAGGAAAAGTTATCTTGAAGAGGGAGAAAGTCTATTTATTAAGTATTCTGAATAACTGCAAATATGTAACCAAATAGTATTTGTCAGTTTTTGAAGAGATAGAACATAGTGGCAATTTGACACTCCCTACATGGAGTTCAAGCCAGTTAGCTAGTCTGTTGTCAATCGATAGTGACTCTTTCAGTGATGGAGGAAAGTCTGTTAGGAGTGTGTTGTTACGATCCAACCATTCGATTTTTGGAGGATATTCTTGAATGGATGAAATAGGGGAAGATAGGAACTCAGTAGAGGGTTTAGAGGAAGTCGGTTAGCAGAAGTGAGGGTTATGCATAAGAAAGAGTCGGTGGGATATTTTCCTACACACCAGAGGAAAATACGACTGTATGGATGTTTTTTCTTTCACTTAATGAAATTAGCCAGTTCTGTGTGTTAATGGTGTTACGGTGCATGAATGGGAGATAAGCCTAGATTCTATTAGGTAGAGCTGTGTGTGAATGTTAACCTAATGTCCGTGTAAATGAATCTTTGTCTCTGTGTTTGTATGAACAGTAAGAACACCCAAGTCCTTTGTAAGAAGACCATGAATGCGTAGTAGAAATAGTTTCTCATCATCCATAGTTCTCATCAGATATGGACAAAGATCAAGATGGATTGATGTCACATCCCCAAAAATTCATAAAATTTAAAATTTTTCTAGATGTCTAATCGTCAATAAATGTTGTGCAAAATATAAAATTTATGTACGACATCTATAATTATTGTTTTAATAAAAGCATCATAACAATCTTGTAAGTTTTAACATTAATTATTCAATTGTACTCATTAATAAAACTTCATTTGCCGACACAATATCCTCTATCTTGTCGCAAGTCACCCTAACTATCAATATACAACTCTTATTTTATCGTAAATGCATACTTTAGCCAATTCCTTCTATTAGTACAAAGATCTAAAAATAAAATGGACATTACACCAATTCAAATGTACACCAACTATGCTTTAGAAATAATCTCTATTCTGATAAGCTTACTTATGAACAAGGTCTTTAATCAACAAAATTAATAACAACTAACCCATTGATGTTTAATTCATAATTTACTTTTGAATCTCTTCATGAAGTTCTTAAAGTATGAGAAGTATATAAAATTCATTAACTATTTTCTTGTGAACTCAAATATGCATAACGATGAAGACATCAGGCCAACATAACTTCAAAGTCAATTTAAACAGATACAATATATAAGAGAGAAGCCATCATATACAACCATAAGGCATCAAAAGATAAGCACACAAAAAGACACATACAAAAGAGAATGTTTTGACATGGTTCACCTGCACCTTGGGCTACGTCCACAAAGGTTTGAGACATAAATTTATTAGTCGATGAAAAAGAATTACAAAGGTATGTGGCTCAGTTATTGACTAAATTGTCGACATACAATAGCATATTGCTTGCTTGAAGCTTCTCATATAGAGGACACAAAAAGAAACGTTATTTCTCAAAGGTTTACAAAAAGGAAACCTTTAACTATCTCTTTTATGTTTTCCAAGAACTAAACCTTTAATATATATAAATGTACTTATAGAATCATAGACCTTCATAGATTATTTCAATTTTCCAATATATATCTATAACATGATAAATATAAGATACAAGCATAAATACTGTGATCTATTCATTTATCCAAATGAAAAATATTTGAATCATTTATCTCTACATCCAAACATGGATAGAGCATACATAATAATAAAGCTTATATATATATATATATATATATATATATATATATAATATTAAATAAATCTTTATAATACTCCATTAGCTTTCATTGAACTATTAATATTTTATAATACTCCACTAACTTTTATTGAACTATTAAACACAATACATCATGAGAAAGTCTATATACATATAAAGGAAACTTTATAAGCTTTCCACTAATTTTCAACGAATTACTAGGCATAAGATGATTATACATAAATTTTTAGAACCTATAATTATAAATGTTAAACTCTACTCAACAATAATATAATCCCAAAAATGATTTTAACCTTTTTAGATATTAGGATATTGTAATAGATCTATTCTATTTCAATAAACTATTGTTATATTAAAATATGGACAACCTCCTTTTTCTTTTTATGCTAACATGTAATAACTTGTCAAAATCTAAAATCTTCTTTAATTGAGTTTAAGATTCTATGCAAGTGCTTGACCTATTTTGCGTTCTATCTTTTTAAACTTCTACGTTTAAGATCCACAAACTTCTCATAGTTTGTTTTAGATATTGTGTTATTAAAATGATGTTTTGACCTCATTTTAACTAATTATAATGCATTACAATACTAATCGACTTTCACATTAACTTCATCGAATGCACATTATATCATTACATTATATGATTAATTTGTCACAAATATAACATTGATATGCTACATTATTACATGTTCAACCTTCGCTAGTACAATTATTAACACACATATTATAATTCTATTTGCGAATTAACCTTCATATGTTACACTATTAATAAACCTACTATATTACATCATTAATTAGAAAGGGTTCCCATTATGAAAATTGTCACTATACATGAATTAGTGCACTATTACACATTCTACCCTTCGTGGATATAAACCGCAAAATACATAGTGCAAGGTATTATGACAAGAATCATCTCCCACCTAAATGACACTAATATAAACATTCGTAATATATTTATATAAATAATTTGTTTAAAACAGTTCTAGAGTACCCTGCCACGTGTAATCCATCACTTATCACTAGGCTGGCATAGGCGTTCTTTGAAAGAACAGGCTTAGGTAGGGTAGAGATCTATCAACGGCAGTAATTAACAACGATGGCAACATACTGACCAGAGACCTCGCCGAAATGGCGTTACCTGTGGTCCTACACGGAGCAGAGTTAACGCCATGGAGATCTCCATGAATAGAACTATGAAAAACGTGATCTTTGTTTCCACAACGATCTCATCTAACTAGGCGTTGCCCTCTTTCTACAGAAAAACCGAGCTTTTTTCAAAAAAAACAAGGATAAATAAAATGTTACACTCCTTATTGAAACATAAATAAATAAATAAATAAAAGGATAAAGGATAAATAAATAAATAAAAACAAGAAATATGATTGGCATGGGTCAAAGTTCTGAGGGATTCCTTTCCAATGTAATCTCCAGACTTAAAGCGGAGCTATCATAAAATATATATATTTATATCTATCAATTGGCGAATAACTTATATTCTCTGATATATATATAACATTTTGCAGAGAGTGCTCAGATGTAAAACTTCAGCGCTTCAGAAAATCATGCCCTTCAACAGACTTTAGCTGCATATGAATGTTGTTCTAATGGAAAATATGTTTCGAAAAGAATAAGCGATGGTAAGATCTAAGATAACCTTGTCTTCTAAAATTTCTTAAGCAACGAAATAGACAAGAGATAGTTCCCGCTTATCGTTTCTAAGGCAGCGAAGTAAACAAGGTAACACCTACGATTACTCTAGCTAGATCAACAACAAAAGAATTTCATCCAACTCTCCTCTGGTCATTAATATGCACAACATGGTTGGCAGCAATTCCACGTTAGATGGCGATCCATAAGAATTTCATCCAAGCAAGTGGCGACCTCTCCCCATCTTCTCGACCGTCCTAATGACCCTTGAACACATGGCAGTCGACCTTAAAACAAACGGCAGCTTAACATTGTTGACCTCTCCACTACTGAGATACTAGTATGAAAGTTTTTTAGTGGGATGGTTGCCAATAAGTATTTGTAGCAACGGTCCTCTATCCCCGTCTTGGAGGCAACTTCCCAGAAACCATTCATTAATTTAAGTTCATTAATTCACGCCCATCATGCTAAGCCTTTAAGGTGGTTGATCGTGGAGCTGAGAAGCATCGAAATCAAGGCAACAATTATTCACTCCACCCATTAAGGAGGAAGATATCTATTACTCTCATGATGGAATGCACTACGTATAAATTAATTATACATAAGCGTATAGTTACTCAACTAAGTGTTGGTAAGGATGGTTCTTTACGTGGATGCCTTTGTATAGGCTAAAGATAATAACATATCAAGGTTTGCATAATAAGATAAAAAGTATATTCAAGCTAAAATATTGGATGGTTTAAGTATTATATTTGATATTTTCATATATAAATATGATATGGCTTCTTTTAGGCATGGTTACTTTTCTAATGAAGTGAAGTGAACTTCGAAACTCAATACTTTTAATAAGATAATACCAAAACATGAAGTATTAAGAAGAGGCAAAGTTTATAGGTACTAAATTAACCATCACTAAAACTTTATATAATAATAAGCATTCTTTATATACAAACTTCATACTTATTTATTTAAATAAGTATTCTATTCCTTAGTTAAATAGTCTTAAGTATAACTTAGGAAAGGTTTTAGCGTTTTTAAATACTAGTGTTAAAACAATGTATTATAATATATCATATGACCATGTCCCTCTTATATCTTTTTAATTATGTCTTATAATACTCTCTTAATATATATATAATTTTATTAATGTTAATCCCTATATTTTGTCAAAGGAATAATTAAGAGTATATTTCTTTCTTGCATCCTTATTAATATTTAGTGTTAATAGTTAGTAAAAAAATACTCCAAGTACCACTGGTGGGGCCTTGGGCTTGAGCTCCTCACAATGGCCATTTACAAAAATCATATTTATATTTGCAAGAGAAATTAACAATAAGGATCAAATTTGTGGGATGTTACAATTGATCGATTATTTGATCAGTCAACAAAGAAATCGTAAAGCATAGTCGAAGCAACTAAATGGAGGTTGGACGCCTCAGATCCAAGCTGAAAGGAAGATCGACAGCAAGGAAGCATCGATCAAGTGAACATGCACTGGATTTAGCGTCTTTGCAAGCCAAGTTGAAGTGTTCCACACTGATCATAGATCAATGGCCGAGATCAGGTCCGCAAAGGATCAACGACTGAGACAGTGTTCCGCAGAAGAAAGAAGCGCATGAGTTAACAACGAGGAGTTGTGGAAGCCAAGTTGCGGATGAGTCTTTGTGGAAGGATTTTAAAGAAAGGTCGAAAAGCTCACCCGCAATCTACAATCTGTAAGTGCAGAAAGGAAATTGCAAAAAGGAAAGTGCAGAAGCATTTTCAAGAAGTCACGTGGAGTGCACTCGAAATCTGCAATCCACAAGTTGCGGAAAGGAGCATGCAGAAGTGTCATTGTGGGAAGGCGATTGCGGAAAGATTGTTGCAAAAGAACACTGTAATTGTGGAAGGAAGGTGTTTCCACAATATTTTTGTGAAAGGTCAGTTCTAACCGTGAGAAGGTTGCGGAAATCCCAGTTTGGAGAGAAGGGTCGCCATTGAGAAGGACTTAGCTAGTTTCCAACTAAGTCTAGTGGTTCGATTTCAGGAATCACCCTATTTCCTGGGAAGGTGCGGGTTGGACGGGCTATGGTCATTCTCATCAGCACCATAATGTAACAGTTCCATCTACTTCCAAGACACCGCGACATGTTTCACCATAAGGAACTCTAACACATGTCGCAGTTCAAGCTACTCCGACAAGCACACTGATAGCGCAGAAAACTCCGTCAAGTAGTTCATGGATTTCAACATCAACAAATATGACAAAAACAAGAAGTCTACGTGATGTATATGAGACTGCTACACCCAATTCATTCTCAGTTTTTGCATTATTTTCTCAAATTAATGATCCACTAACATTTGAAGAAGCTGTCGAAGATAAAGTTTGGGCACAAGCCATGGATGAAGAAATAGAATGCATTGAGAAGAATCAAACATGAGAACTAGTCGATTTTCCTAAGGACAAGGATGTGATAAGCATCAAATGGATTTATAATACCAAGTAAGATGCCGATGAAAATGTGCAGAAGCAAAAGGAAATATTGGTAACAAGAGGGTTCACATAATAGCCTGGCATAGACTTCAATGAAAATTTTGCACCGGTGGTATGAATGGACAATGTCAGAACAATTTTGGCCATCGCGGCACATAAGACATGGCCTGTTTACCAAATAGATGTTCAGTCTGCATTTTTAAATGGTTATTTGGAGGAGGAAGTATATGTGGAACAATTAGAAGGCTATGAAGTCCCAGGAAAAGGACACAAAGTAAACAGGCTGAAAAATGCACTCTATGGTTTGAAGCAAGCTCTTAGAGCTTGGTATAGTCGCATTGACTATTTCGTCATTCAGAATGGATTTCATAGAAGTGAATCTGAACCAACACTGTACACAAAAATCAACAAGCAAGGTAAAAAGCTAATTGTCTGCCTGTATGTAGATGATTTAATATTTAATGGTAATTTTGGCATAGAGGAATTTAGGTCAGTCATGGAAAGTGAATTTTTGAAATGACTAATTTGGGGCTTATGAAGTATTTTCTAGACATTGAAGTCCAACAGACTAAAAATGGCATATTTATATCTAAGTCGAAGTATGCAAATGATTTCTTGAACATATTTAAGATATTAAACTGTAAGACAACCCCAACACCTGTGATAACAGGTTTGAAATTGAGCAAGGATGATGATGGATCCAATGTAGATCCAACGCTGTTCAAAAAGTTTGTTGGCAGCCTTATGTATCTTACTGCGACAAGGCCAAACATCATGTATGGAGTCAGTTTAATCTCAATATTTATGGAGTCACCAAAAGAATCTCATTGGAAAGTAGGTAAAAGAATTTTGAGGTATGTAAGTGGAACAAAAGATTTTGGTATTTTGTATTCACACTCATAAAATTTTAAACTAACCGGAACAATGACAATGGATGTAACATATATGACAGAAAAAGCACATTTGGGAAAACATTTCATTTAGGAATACGTGTTGTATCATGCCTTCAAAGAAACAACCCATTGCACAACTCTTTCTTCAGTAGAAGCAAAGTATGTCGCAACTACAAGCGATGCATGTCAAGCCATTTGGATGCGGAGGATGTTAAGTGATCTGTCACAGAACTAGCAAGAACCCACAACCATTTATTACGACAACAATTCAGCTATTGCACTATCAAAGAATCATGTGTTCCACAAGAGAACCAAACACATCGATAGAAGGTATCATTTTATCGGAGAATTGATAAATAACAAAGATGTCCGTTTAGAATTTTGCAGGTCTGAAGATCAGGTAGCAGACATATTTACAAAACCATTGGCAAGGGACACATTTCAATATCTGCGAAGTTGTTTAGGAGTGACAAGTTCGACACAATGAACTTCGTCATGCATAGAGCATGTTTCAACTCTAAAACATTTTGTAAATTTTTTTGAATCCCCATTTGCTCATAATTAAGGGGGAGTGTTGGAAAAATGAGTTACGAGCTGATGTATTTCAAATCACAACTTGACTTGGTCAGAGTCCGTAGAAACGCATAGATATCAGAAAAACTATAAGGAGACTTCGTGCAAACTTCCTTGTATTTATTTAGCCGTGCTGCAGCTTCCAGGAGAAGCAAAATCAAGTCTGCCTATATATATAGTTGAAGATAGTTGAAAAACCAGAGAGTGTGTGAGAGAAGAGAAGAGTAAGAAAGAAAGGAGAAGACAAGAAAGTTCGTGATGTGTTTACCTCGTGAAGTAAATGCTCGTCGAAGTGAAGTCCTTGGCTAAGTAAAATTTGGGGTTTCATGTTGTATGTCCGTCGAAGTCCCAAAGAAAAGAAAATTCATATTTACTGGGTGGTTAAAAATTTTTAATTGACTGCCCGGTGTTATTAATGGCTTCTTTGCTACCATCAATTGAATGAGAAGCAAATTGAGAAGAAGAACACCTGTAAATAGTCTAAGAGGACGGGAGGGCCTCCACAATGAATTCATGGATTTCTCAGGAAAAACTGCCAAGCAGATTCACAATGCTAAACGTTAGTGCTCGTACAAAAATTTCATTGCGCCCCAAAGTTAATATGCCCACAACGTAAGGGACATAAAAAGTCCTTTTCATAATTTCCAATATTTCGTGCATTAGGAATGGATTGAAATAAATTAACCTTTCCACTTGATAAAACACACCCCAAAATATAAACGAGCCGTTGATAAAACATAAAAGAAAATATGAAATGGTTTCAGTAAAGTAGAACAAAGCCAAAATTGGAATGAATTTTCAAATTTTTTATAAAGCTATAAATCTCTAGAAAGCGGATTTGAATAGTATATACGGCCATAAAGCTTTTAAATTGGAATGAATTTTCAAAATTTATATAAAGCCATAAATTGTTAGAAAGCCGATTTGAATAATTATATAAGGCCATAAAGCTCTTTATGTTAATATAATAAAGCTATAAAGCTGCATAAACAAAGCTATAAAGCTCTAGAAAGCCAAAAGGAAGTTAACCTATTTAGTAAGTAGTTAAAACTTATGTCTATATATAATTTAGTAAGTAGTTAAAACTTATGTGTATATATAGAGACTACAAGTGTTGTAGAGTTTGTACTGTGATCAATTTTCTTGATTTATTAACCAGACAGAGACTTGTGTCTTTGAATCAGTTTGATCTTGAAACAATGGCCGCGCTCAGCAGTCGTAATCACGGAGGGTTCTATGTGCATTCGCTGTTGTTTGCTGTCTGCGTATTCTTCTTTACTTTTCTCTCGTTGCGAGTCGATGCCGTGAAAGCGGGAGGAAGAGGACCTTCCGTTGATCTGTCATCGAGAATTAAAAAGAGTGATGATAAATCAAGCAGGTTGAGTGAGACGTGCTCCAATGAAGACATATCAGTAAACCAGAACAATGCTGGACCATGGAGCGGAGGCGACCCGGGATCGTCCAATGGTATCAGTGTATTTGAAGTGGAAATTCTGAACGAATGCAGTTCTGGCTGCTCAATAGCAAACATCCACGTCAACTGTGGCGATTTCGCATCACAAGTAGAAGTAAACCCTGAATTATTCCGAAAATTAGCCGTCGGCGATTGCTTGGTAAATGACGGCCAGAAGTTGGACGTTGGACAAATCGTGTCCTTCAGCTATGCTAACACCTTCAGTTATCCACTCAAAGTCAGTTCAGTCGCCTGCGTTCCCTAATTATTTACATCTCTTTATTTCTATATTTATAAATAATAATAATGTTATAAGAGTTTTTATTTATAATAATAATATTGTACTGGGTTTTCCATTCCATCCAGTTCCTTTTTCACTGTTGTGTCAACAATCAACTGAAATCTGCAGCAAATTGACAGTATTACTTTGTATTTAATAATCATTTTAGTTTTCTAAATCACTGTTGTTTCAACAAACAGTTCAAATTTGCAGCAAATTGGTGTAGTATGACTTTGTATTAAATAATCATTTCAGTTCTCGCACATTTTCATGAACATTTATTTCTATTTTGCAATCTTCCTCAATTCTGCTTCAATTTAATTCTAAAATGTATCATGAAACAGAAAGTAATACACGTTTTCATGAACATTTATTTCTTGTTTTTAATGTTCCTGAATTCGACTGCAATATAAAATTGAAATGCATCATAATAAAAGGGAAAATAGTACAGGTTTCACAATCGCATTTTGACAATGATTGTGATTTTTATGAAATGATTGTTGGTTCCAAATCAGATAACATTTCAGTTGTATTTATTAATTTTTTTTTAAATATATATGTTTAATAAAAATGAATTATTTAGTTTGTTTTGGATTGTATTTCTAAGCTTAAAAAGCTTGGATAGAAACATTCTGAAATCACTATAATTTTGATGGGCTAAAAAAAGCTATGAAAATCAGGATTGCATTTTAAAAGATAGTGTTTTTTGTCAATGTTGCAAAAATGATAGACCCTTTCCTCCCACTGTGTTTTAGGAACTAACTAGTGCCCAATATAATCACCACGCTGCCTTAAACCCAACATGTGATATGGTAAAAAAAAAAGTCTTAGCTTTGGGCTATGTGATCTTAGGCCCTTGCATGGCCACATTGGAGGACATTGTTTCCCTGTCCGGGTTGAAACGTTGCTCAAACAATGCTACTTTAAATATTGCTAGCTCTTACAACTTTATGAAAACAGCACACAAGGTTTTGGATTAGGAAAGGCTCTATTCATGTGGATGATCAAGATCAACGACCTTGATCAAAGGAAGCAGATTACGACAAGCAGAGGCGATTGCAATCTGAACTAAATGAATGACTTTGCCTGGAATTGTGTCTGGTATTTAGAATTTGAATCCATTTATTCTCTCTTTCCGGTAAAAAAGCATTTTATTCAAGAGAACATAAAATTTCTGATTGGTTTCTAGGTCTAATTTTTCCAAACATGGATTACTGTACAATTGAGGTGGCATGAATGCTCTGAGAGTTATGGAATGCATTTGCCAGCCGTGATAAATTAGTAAAAATGGATTTATGCCGAAAATGTGCCCATATTTCCTCTTCGCTCTTCGTTCACATCTTGCAATTCCAATCATCCTTCCAGCGTTGCCAATGTTGATAGCAACATGAGCACCCAGATCTGGACTGTTCTTTACTTGGAGACACAAGATTTGCTTGGAAACACAAGCTCGACATAAAGGTAGTAGTTACGTTTTGCAGCAGTAAGTGAGAAGGTTTGATGCTCAAATATTCGTACTTCAATAAAAAGATACTGATTCTGTCCAGAAGCTCCCCATTTTCTAGGCACTGTATTCTACAGGCCCAACACCATTCTTATCCATGACACCTGCCATAGAACCACCAAGAATAAAATCATAGAGGGAGATTTGTGGTAGATCACACCAGATCCAGTGATGAGTTTCACCAGATTAAATAAGAAATTACAAGATTGCAAACAAAGTTACAATATCGCTGCAGAATACTGTTGAGCTTTATCTCATGTTTGCTTTGAGAAACTTGACGGGTGAATAACGAGGAAAATCATCGGCATTTCAATAAATTGTTTGCCAATTTTTTTGCGTTGAAGCATGTGTGGGTGGATCCTTCAAGCATTAGAAACAAATAAATAAAAGAAAAATGCAATGTTCGAACACCAAGCACAATGTTTTATGGAGAACGGTATAGGAGGAGGCGAAAAGTCCGACTTTTCACCTATGCCGAATTTGACTATTTTTTATTTTTTATTATTTTTATTTCTTTAATTTATTTTTTTCTGCAGCTTAAATCATTTTTTGGAGTGTAGAAATAAATTCAGCATTCTCAAAAACTCCTCAGACACCTAAATTATGCAAATTTGACAATCTCAAATTACCAAAATTCATCAAACAAATTATAAGAACTCACTTTATTACAACCATTGACACAATTTCACTTTAACAACTTTAACTTGCGTCTTGCTCCTTAATACTCTTGCAATACACAAACTTGAATTCCATCTTCAACCTGGACTTTTATCTTAATTTCAACTTAACCCCAAACTTTGCTTTGATTCAATTTGACTTGTCATTTCTTTTGCTATTGATTTGATTTGGAAACCACTTCTAACTATTTTTTTAAAACTTTGAATAGCGTTCTATTTTCAAACTTTTTTATTTTATTTTACTTTAACTTGACTTGATCAAACTTTGCTTTGATTCAATTTGACTTCTCATTTCTTTTGCTATTGATTTGATTTGGAAACCACTTCTAACTATTTTTTTAAAACATTGAATAGAGTTTTATTCTCAAACTTTTTATTTATTTTACTTTAACTTGACTCGATTAGATTACAGAAAACGTATGCTTTTACTAACCAATTTTGAATCAAACCCTCCTATTACAAAAAATCTCAACACTCCAATATGCACCCTTTCCTTAAAAAGTTGTTGTCCAAACAATGTGAATGTCACATTCCAATATAGTTGAATCTAGTCCTCCTCCTATATCTTTCAGAGTAGCCTCAATAAGCGAATTTATTTTTCCTCATTGTTTTTTTCTTTTTTCGTGACAATTTTTTAATTGAATGCAATGAATTTTGGTGATTCTAGATACAAGTTGTCAAACTTGCATAATTTAGGTGTCCGAGGGGTTTTTAAGAGTACTAAATTTATTTCTCCACTCAAAATAACAAATTAAGTTGCAGAAAAGATTAAATTAAGGAAAAAAAATTTAAGATTCCAACCAACCACCAGATAGGCAAAGAGGTTGCGCGTTTAGACTCCTCCTATACCTTTCAAAGTAGTCTAAACAAGAAACATTTCTATCATTGTTTTTTTTTTTTTCCCAACAATTTTTTTATTGAAACCCGCAATGTATTTTGGTAATTCTAGATAACAACTATCAAAATTGCGTAATTTGGGTAACAACTGCCAAAATTACATAATTTTGGGTGCTCAGGTTTTTGACAAATAAATGATTTAGGGTACACAAAAATTCTAATTCAGGAAAAAACAATCATTGAATTCCACCAGAAATACAAAAAGGTCGCATGTACTACAAAATGCTAACAATCAAAATTGAACTTATCCAATAAGATCTCCAAGATGCTCTCCATGAAATTAGAAAGCTATATAAACAAAATAAATTTGATAATTCAAGAGGGGGTAAATTTTTTAAAGATTTTGTTGATTGCATTAGAGAACACATAATTGAAATATAAGTAAAATTGGAATTACTGGATAAATGGGTGAATGACTTTTTAAGACTTCATGATAAGAAAGATGAGATGATAAAGGAAAATGTGTTGTCGTCACTGGAACGTGAAGTGAAAATTGTTAAGTAGGAAAAAGTAGTGTGTAATGCAATTTAAGACACAAGTGATTTGCTTCCAAAGCTTGATGTTCATGCAATAGTGATACTTTTGTTGATACTGATAATGATGATGTACATGTATCTCTCTCATGTTATGAGACTCAGAAAAATGATCTTGGTGATATGTATGAAAGTGAAACTCATATTGAATATGATGATTCTGGCAATATTTATGAAGATGAACATGATAATGCACATGGTGAAAATGGTTGTTTTGATAAACATACAGAGGGAATTGTGTCCAAACTCATAAATAAAGTGGCAATTGGTGGAAAAGGTTTAGGCAAGAATGGTCAAGGAATCCATAAGGACATAAGGATATGTATAAGGACAGGAAATGAATGCCTTGGTTATGAAGAAAACAAAAGCAATGGTACATCATATTTATGAAAGCAAAAACATTAATTTAGAATGTGAAATATATATAGCTAGTAGTATTAGTAATTAAATAATAGAAAAAATGGTAGCAACAAAACAAGTGCATAGTGCATAAGTTGGAAAATGTTGTAGTAGTTACTGTAGAACACGTCATGTGAAAGAAATTTTTTGGAACTTGCATCCTTGCAATATTTATTATTTTACCAATCATTATAATCACAAATGTTGGAAAAGAGAAATATCAAAGCCTCTTATATAGGTACAATGTAGTTAGCTTGATGAGAAATACTGAAAAAAATTACTTTTATGTTGAAAGGATTCTACAAATTGAAATGTTCTAATGTACCATATTTGTCACATAAAAAGGTCCATTAGTTAGTTAGTCTTCAAAATTAAAGTTTTTATTTAGGAAAAATCCAATAAGTAACATGTTTAGGAAAGAGTTGTAAGTCTATTCTACTTAAGTCATTTATGAGAGTAAATCAAATCAGGCATCATTTTTTTGAATTGGTTCGTGGTAAATCAAAACCACCTATAATGGTTAAGGGTAAAGGAAAACCCTCAATATGTGGTAATGGAAAGTGGTAAGAAAAAAATACTAGATATGATGTACTACTCACAAGTAAGCTTAATGAAAACTCATGATATGGTTAAGTGTTAGTTGAAGAAACCCTTGATATGAAGATGAAACAATTTAGATGATTGACTCAAGATCTGAGCTTATCGAAGAAGGTAACAAAATATGAAGATGTAGATGAAGATAAGAATGTGACAATATCTGAAGATGCATATTATAGAGGACTGGAGATGAAAGAAACTCAGATATCCAAATTGAATCACAAGTATTTATTAATGAGGAGTATGAAGGAATAATTCATGCTTGTGATAATTCAATGGTAATGTTATAATGTGTGAAAATGAATATAATGCACAAAATATACATATGGTTAAAAGAAGAGGACAAAGAGAAAAGTTATGGATGATGATATCATGAAGATCACTTGAGATATTTATGGACATACGCATAGAATATATTGTGGAGATAGTTATGGATATGGTTGAACAAACATTCCTATTATGATATGGTTGTCATCCTTACCTATTCTTCTAGGTGAATGACTTTTTAAGACTTCATGATAAGAAAGATGAGATGATAAAGGAAAATGTGTTGTCGTCACTGGAACGTGAAGTGAAAATTGTTAAGTAGGAAAAAGTAGTGTGTAATGCAATTTAAGACACAAGTGATTTGCTTCCAAAGCTTGATGTTCATGCAATAGTGATACTTTTGTTGATACTGATAATGATGATGTACATGTATCTCTCTCATGTTATGAGACTCAGAAAAATGATCTTGGTGATATGTATGAAAGTGAAACTCATATTGAATATGATGATTCTGGCAATATTTATGAAGATGAACATGATAATGCACATGGTGAAAATGGTTGTTTTGATAAACATACAGAGGGAATTGTGTCCAAACTCATAAATAAAGTGGGAATTGGTGGAAAAGGTTTAGGCAAGAATGGTCAAGGAATCCATAAGGACATAAGGATATGTATAAGGACAGGAAATGAATGCCTTGGTTATGAAGAAAACAAAAGCAATGGTACATCAGATTTATGAAAGCAAAAACATTAATTTAGAATGTGAAATATATATAGCTAGTAGTATTAGTAATTAAATAATAGAAAAAATGGTAGCAACAAAACAAGTGCATAGTGCATAAGTTGGAAAATGTTGTAGTAGTTACTGTAGAACACGTCATGTGAAAGAAATTTTTTGGAACTTGCATCCTTGCAATATTTATTATTTTACCAATCATTATAATCACAAATGTTGGAAAAGAGAAATATCAAAGCCTCTTATATAGGTACAATGTAGTTAGCTCGATGAGAAATACTGAAAAAAATTACTTTTATGTTGAAAGGATTCTACAAATTGAAATGTTCTAATGTACCATATTTGTCACATAAAAAGGTCCATGAGTTAGTTAGTCTTCAAAATTAAAGTTTTTATTTAGGAAAAATCCAATAAGTAACATGTTTAGGAAAGAGTTGTAAGTCTATTCTACTTAAGTCATTTATGAGAGTAAATCAAATCAGGCCTCATTTTTTTGAATTGGTTCGTGGTAAATCAAAACCACCTATAATGGTTAAGGGTAAAGGAAAACCCTCAATATGTGGTAATGGAAAGTGGTAAGAAAAAAATACTAGATATGATGTACTACTCACAAGTAAGCTTAATGAAAACTCATGATATGGTTAAGTGTTAGTTGAAGAAACCCTTGATATGAAGATGAAACAATTTAGATGATTGACTCAAGATCTGAGCTTATCGAAGAAGGTAACAAAATATGAAGATGTAGATGAAGATAAGAATGTGACAATATCTGAAGATGCATATTATAGAGGACTGGAGATGAAAGAAACTCAGATATCCAAATTGAATCACAAGTATTTATTAATGAGGAGTATGAAGGAATAATTCATGCTTGTGATAATTCAATGGTAATGTTATAATGTGTGAAAATGAATATAATGCACAAAATATACATATGGTTAAAAGAAGTGGACAAAGAGAAAAGTTATGGATGATGATATCATGAAGATCACTTGAGATATTTATGGACATACGCATAGAATATATTGTGGAGATAGTTATGGATATGGTTGAACAAACATTCCTATTATGATATGGTTGTCATCCTTACCTATTCTTCTATAAGGGACTTCATTGTACTCTATTGTATCATGGGAGAATTATATATCAATATAATGTAAGGTTTCATGCCATTTGTGTTCTTTTATGTGTGATTGTGTGATGGATGCTCTAATTAAACCCTAACCCAACATGTGGTATTAGAGCTAAGGTATAAAAAGCATCTTAGGTTTATTTTATGTGATCAATGCTATGTGATTTGAGGATATCACATGAACACATTGGAGGACATTGTTTCCCTATCCTAGGTTGAAAGGTTTCTCAAATATGCTACTTTGAATATTGCTAGCTCTTATAGTTATATGAAAATAATACAACAGGTTTTGGATTAGTACACTAATACAAAATGAGAGATAAGTAACCGATGACCAAAAAATTTGGTCACCACATTTTTTTCTAGGAATAAATGACCAAAATTGAGGAATTTTAAGTGAAATAACTACAAATTACCAACATAAATGACCAATCTGGTGGTCACGGGTGTAAAAACCCTCAAAATTACACCCTAATTTTTTTTTTCTTAAGGGTCTCCACATCATCTTAAAACACATGTTTTCATATATATAGCTTTATACATTTAAAACAATATCTTTAATCCAACTACTAAGTGGAATATCCAATTCCACTAGACAATGTATGCCAATTAAATACCTATCCTCTTTTCTTTAAAAACATATCAATACAATACAATGTTATGTATCCAATATTTCATATAAAACATAACATAATAATTTGGATGCAATTTCATTTAATGAATATATATAAATCAATGATAATGTCCAATGTTACCACTTAATATTGACTACATTGAAATAATTAAATAAATAATATACCCATATTATTATTTAACACTTAAGATCGACTATATTAAAATAAATAAATAATGTAACACATATTATTAGTCGACATCATATTTCCTTTTTGCATAAACTATTATTTATTAAAAGAACATGAATGGGTATCCAATTCCCTTTCCTTTTTATTTTTCTTACCTCTTATTACCATAATTACCTCTTAATAACTTCTTCCTAAAAAAAAACTTTATAAAATTCTGTTTAGCTTTTCATGTATTAATGAACTTTATATAACATCTAAATTACTTAACATGTTTACCTCTAGTAATTTAGATTACATATTTAAAATATACTAACAATTACTTTATCCAAAACAAACATATAATATAAATACAAAGATTTATAACCAAATAAACTAAGTTACTAATACCATATCTATCGCTAAAAGAACCTCTTCCAATTAACTTTGAAATGAAAGATTATATAAATATAAATAAATCACTTTAATTAAGACCAAATAACTACCTTATCATTTTCCATTTTAATAGCATTTATACTTTAAAAAAAACATATACCCTGCCTTTTGTAAAATAAAAACTTCTACATATAAAATTGCTTCCATATATAATTTCCTCTTTCCAAAAACAAACAATCCATAACTACCTTTTTATGAATTTATTCCTATTAGCATTTACACGTATAAATATCAAATTCCCTTTTTCACGATAGTGGAAATCATGTAACCTCTAAATAAACTAAGAGTTACTTACCCATTCATTCATTTTTAAAGGTTCAACTATATTAACTATAGCTAAGACATAGTCATATATTAACTATAACTAAGACATGATCATATAGTTCAGCATACTCGTGCCCACAGTTTGAATAAAAGGGAAAGAAATATTATTATAACCCGAGTGTGATGAGTATCCCCATTACCGTTTATGCCGAGCATTAAATATTTTCCAATCATCATAAACCAATATACGAATTTATTTTATCCAAATCCTATTATTATATTTATTGTGTGAAAAGTGAACCTCCGGTTTAACCCTAACATTTCCATTGGTTTGAGAACCGTGAACTACCATATTTTAACAAACCATCCACATATATCTTAACACGCAGTTGCATTCTCAAGGTAACAGGCGGAGTCCTGAAGATAATTTGACACACATCTCACATACATCTTAACGCACAGTCACAGCCTCAAGATAACACTTAGATGACACGCTATCAGTCGAATCTCAGAGTTATTAATTTAATAAACGTGTAGAAAAACCAACCGAAAAACAACATGCAGAGATGGGAAACGAATCAAAGGAAAACGTTGGAATGCCATATAGAATTTCAATTTCTATATAGAATCAACTCAATAACATATACGTTTATCTATCATACCTAGAGCTAATGTTGAAATAAGATTATTCTTCACTGTATGATTATTTATCGATATAATGAATATATCTACATAACTATCTCTTCTTGAACTAAAACTTTAGGCAATATAATTTACATTAACAACAACTTTTCAACACAAAGTCTCTTGGCCCAAGTAATAGCAAACGAAGCCTTCCATTACTTGGCCGAATATTGGAATATATACTTACCACACGCCAGTCTCCCATATTGTAATCATAACTTCAACATAGTGGATCACGGATGCTTTTCCAACCGATCCAATAATTACGAGTGTCAACTATTTATTTTAACCTTTGCAATATATGAAAATAATATTTCATTGTAATTTCAGACTAATCTATTGTAATTTCAGTTTTATATATATAATCTATTTCTTTTAAATCTTTATAAATATAACAGGAAAACAGTAAAGATTTATCAGTAATATTTATATGCATCGAACTTAAACATTGACATAAGAAATCACGCCATTGAAAATTCACACATGAAGACAGATATAGGTGGTTCACCCACTACCAGGCTACGTCCACGAGGAAAGGGTCTCAATCTATTATATTACTAAAAAAAAAAGAGGATTTTACACTTGCACTCTACAATAATTCCTCATTCATTATGCCTCTAACATAGAGGGCTTTCTCCAAATTACCCAACACTATCAACCAAAAAATTAGGCTATCTTATCAGACACACGATAAGACCGGACTTTCTTACCAACAAACTATACAAGTGAAGGTACCCCTTATTCAAAACCCAACGTTCACTAACCTTCAACACTCAAGTTCAAGGATTGTTCACCAAGTAAAATCCTAAATCGTATTCTTACAGAGAGGTTCGCCACTAATATAAACTATGTCAAGTTAAGGTCATATCGACCAAACAATGTGAGTTTGAGTTTCTATATAGCTATGAAGGAATACATAATGCGGAGTTATACTGTCGAGGTAGATTAGGGTAGAGATCGCTTATCACATATAGGGATCAATCTAAAATTTCAACAAGAGAGTATGTAAAATATTATCGTGACCAATGCGCAGAGATTTCAATCGATCTGTAGATAAGCATTCCACAGCATATGTTTGACAACTGTGTAGGGATCGCGGGTGAAATCTCAGGGATAAAAGATATAAGAGAAACATTAAAAAAAAATACCACACTAAAACTGCTGACATATTAAAGTGATCAACGCGCATAGATCCCAATCGATCTGCAGATAATCATACTGCAGAAATGTAGATCGCGTTCTTCTAACACTATGGTGTATCCAATACAACCTTGACTGAGAAGGAGGATTCGAAGCTCATACCTACAGAGTATCATAACTCTATGGACAAGGGTATTTAGATCACATTCGGCATAATATTACAACCACTATCGGAAAATTGGGTTTAATCCTATTCAGCAGACTATTCTATAACATTTTCAGTAGAAATCCAATATCGAATCACAGATAATCATATCTAAGCACTACAAATAGTTGAAAGATGTAAAAAGAAACATGAACAAAGATCACTTACCCTGATGATGGTGAATCTGCTACCCATCCTTCTTATGCTGAACAAAGCATTACTGGTTTTCTCATCTACAGTTTTCTTGACCACCGCCTTCCCTTCACCTATTTATCCGCAACCTTCAATTACTAAATAAGAAGATAGGCTTACAACCTTCCCTTCCCCTACCAACATGCTGCTTCTTTTCTCTGGAATTCCATCTTACTAATTCCCCGCAGGTTTTTTTTTTCCCACCTCTCTGTGTATATATGAATTTAAATACCTAACGTTAAGGTTCTACCTCAGAAGGTTCGCCTCGAATAGGAGAAGATCCTCCTCCTCACTATATCAAGCTAAAATCCCAGCCACATGGAGTTAACTCTCATAAGGAAAAGAGGTCGTGGCCCTTTCTTGTTAGGAAAATAGTAAAAAATAGGATACACTCTGATTTGTTTCCAACTAGTTTGTAATAAATGCCAAAAACTTGTAGTGGAGGAAGTCTCATTGTCCCTTATGGAGAACCTGATCCTTTATAGTGGTTTCGCCCAGTTTAAAATATGTAATAGTTATGTTGACCTTTCGTATGAAGTATATATACAATATTTATTTATATATACACCTAGCTTATAAATCTATTACACGTTTCAAGTCAATTAATGTAAGGGATCTTCTAGGACAATAAATATTTGTCCCCTATCCCTTTAGAGATAATAAAGAAACAACATAGTATGTTCCCCTTACTCAATATAAGTTTTAGTTCCCTTAGTACTTAAGGGTGTCTATCTCCTATGTTGAGCTAGATACTTTTTAACATAACTATGTGCCAAACAACTTTTGGCTTTGTTATGAGTCTAAAATGGTGTCAAGCTAAAACAATCTTGTTATTCTCTAGCCAACATAAAGAAATTCCTTCGTCATTTTTGTTTATGTATGACCCTACTTAGGCTGACACTTACAAGCGTTTTCGCCGTTTGAACAATCCACCTTCCTTATAGTGCTCAAGGAACCACAATTGACACCTTTGTCAGTAACGATATTTCCTTGGATTCCTAGTCCGTAACCTCTCCCCCTAGTGGATTCATGCCCCATCGTTAAGTTGAAACATGTCCTTAGTCTCGTAATTCTACTAATTACAACTTAGGAACAATAAACAACATACATAAAAGTTGTACAGGTGGGGCCTTGGCCTTGAGATCCTCACTAGAATAAGTATACATTTACATTTTTTCGTTACAAAAAGTAAGGTAAAAGCAGTTATGTTACAATGGGATAAGAACTAAACTAAAAATGACCAATTTGTTTATGGTATAATAACTAAACTAAAAATGACCACATCACAATTGGTCATTTATTTGGTCATTTTTAGTTGTCACTCCGACAATGGAAATTAATTATAATTTTGAGAATGAATTTGTACAATTTACTAAATTTTAACAATGCAGGTCTCTGAATCCATATGTGCTGTTAAAATTTAGTAATTTATAGACCCCGTCATGTGTCATAGCTTAGCAATTTAATTGACACCAAAATATTAGTGTTACGTCTGATCATTGTATGTGGATTTAGAGACCCGAGTGGCATTAATTGTGTTACTCATAGATTACCTTGTTTGACTAATTTCGCTTCTGTATGCTCCCTTTGGGACACTTGTCAAGGATCATATTAAAAAAATGATCTAGTAGCTTTTGTTTATTCATCTCTAATTTAAACTTATAAAAATGTAAAAAAATGTTTCTACTATGTAGTGTTTATTCATTTGTTAATTTCATTTTCAATTTATAGAAATGGTAAATTTCATTTTATAGAAATAATGAGTATCCATTACCAACATTTGGATGGGTAAAATGAATATCATCCCAATTGAATCATTTAAACTATTAAGATTGACCAATTTTATTATGTATTTTTTTATATCAATAATATAAAGTTTTTGACAAATGTATACATGTAAAATCGAAGATTATTCATAGAACTTCATTATTTAAAATATATTTAGTATCTACAATTACTAATATATAAAATTTATATTTATATAAAAATAAATTTATAATACATTAAAAATAATTAACTTATTAATATATAAAGTTTATATTTATATAAAAATTAAAGTTATAATATAAAAAATTAAACATAAACCAAATTAAATAAAAATAAAACAATTTCTATTTTCTACCAAACTACACACAGACTGGGGGTTTTGGTAGGGAAAAAATCCCATTCTCTACCCCAAACTACACATAGATTGAGGGTTTTGGCGAGGAAACAAATCCTATTCTCTACCAGAATACATAGATATTGGGGGTTTTGGCGTAAATGCCTAGAGTAGAAAGGGATTTCGATATGTATAACAGACAGGGGCAAGTGGATCGACATGGCTTTTTCGTCCTCAATGAAACTGCGTGTGCCTCTTTTGTAGATAATACATCTCTGGTTAGGGCATCCCTATGGTTGCGGTGGATGGTTTCCTTAGGGATGCTTAGAATTGCCAACGATTTTCTCAAAGATGTCGCATTAAACCCTCACAAGGGTTTTTCTTCAAATCCTCATCAGCTCTATGACATGTTGATTTTACATATTAGGTATGCGGTTCGAATCCCCTAGTCTTTGATTTGTGAGGAGAACTCGGATCACCTATTTAGAATGCCATTCTGTAATCCATAGCTTAGGATTCAAGAAGAAATATGTACGTCTTCAGTAAGAAATAAAAGGATTCCCATTTGGTTTAAGGAATAGTTATAATTATTATGGAAAAATGTCATTTTGAGTCAAATTTGTGAAGTGCACTCACATAAGAGCCACTTCTACACGATACTCATTCGAGTCCGTAGTGAATTTTCGGTGTTATGTTATTTATTAATTTTTCAATAGTTTGTTTTCAGAGGAAAGGCATTTGGAGTGGATGATTCCCTAGGTTTGGATGATTCCCTACAATTGAATTGGAAGGATTAAATAGAAATGAAGAACAATGATATTTTCAATCCTGATACAACTCCTCTAACTTTCCATATAAGGAACACAAGGTTCTACATAGCTTACCGCTAAAGATCTGTGAGTATTGAAACAACAGTTCACCCATGTTACCACATGCGCCCATTACCCCTTTGTGAAACAGTAGCAAACAATCCATTGTGAAATAGTTCAATCGGAATAAATAGACCTAGGGACACCATAACCCCACCCTAGAAAACACCGCACGAGGAACCCTACTTGACTTGGGAAAAACCTAGTAAGGTGTTGATAGATTTATTGAGAGATAGAAACAATATTCCGGGAGGGGTTATATAAGGGATGGGATTTATGATTTATAACTACTGAATCTTCTACTGATGCTGGGATTGCTCTTGGAACTGCTACGGGAACTGCTGGGAACCACTATGCTGATTTGATTATTGTTGGTTGTTATGCTTGGCCTGCCCTATTGGTTCAACTGTTGGAAATGACCCTGGTTATGATGATAAGAATGCTTGTGTTGAGACTCCTTTTGCTCCTAGGAATTATGCTAATTAAACTGTGTTGAGATATTGTAACTTCAAAGAATATTATAATTGTACTTTATTATTCCGGAGATGTTTCATTCCTCCGTAAAGATCTTATTGTATATCCGGAGATGTTTATTCCTCCGTCAGAATGTGGTAACTTGGGTTATTAGACTTCCCTAGTGGAGGTCGGCCCTTTATGTGTTATGTGGGTCAAAGGGTTATTAGACCACCCTAGAGGGGTCAGCCCAGTCAGTTATAGTGGGGTATTTAACCCATTGGTTAAATACGAGCCTAAGTGTACTTGTGTAAAAGATGTGTCAGAGTAGTGTATAAATAGAGGAGGTGTGTTCCTCATTTGACACACACTCACTCACTTGAGAATGGCGCACTTGTGGAGGAGAGGTCTGCTATGGAGAAGAAGGAGCTTATGCTCAGGGTTTGCATCTTTGTATATTGCTGGTCATCTATAAGGAGGAAGCTTTACTGGGTTTTCTACCCCATGAGGGTTTCCCAGGATAAATCTGTGTCTCTTGTGTTTATGCTATGCTTGTTGTTTCTTCAGTGATCTTGTATATGCTATTATTGTGAAATGGAATGTAATGCTGCTATTTTATGTCTTAGCATATTAAATATTAACATGGTATCAGAGCTAACCTGAAGGAAGACAAGGTATGGCACTTACGACACTTGCTTTACTTACGACAATTTGAAGGTTAGGGTTTTACATAGCAAAAACCAGTCATCATGGAACTTTCGCTATAACTCCATTTTGGAGAAGGTTCAGGGTCTGAAAAGTTTACAGGTCGGAGATAACATCCCCAGGTACCTTCTGTCCAAAGGGCATCCTCAGATTCGTTGTACTTTGTGAGTTATGATCAGTAAAAGTTAGGGTTTCTTCCTCTTCCAGATCTCAGTCAAAATCAGGTGACCTTGGAAAAAAGGTCATAACTTGGGCTAGGAAGCTCCAAATGAAATTTCGTAAAAAGTGACAGGTAGTACACAGAATTGACTATCTCAGAAAACGTTTTCAGAGGCCGAAGGTGAACCAGTGACACGTGGCATGCCGTACAAGTGTGCTCTCCTATTTTATCCCATAAACAGGTCACATTGCGACACTTGGCATAACTCTCTCTCAGAGAGTCCAATTGAGGTTAGACCTGTCAGGATGGAAAGATAATAGGTCTAGCTATCCTAGAAAAAGTTTTCAGAGGCCGAAGTTCAAACAGTGACACGTGGCATGTTGTACAAGTTCGCTCTCCTGTTTTATCCCATAAACAGGTCACGTTGCGACACTTGGCATAACTCTCTCTCAGAAAACCCAATTGAGGTTAGACCTGTCAGGATGGAAAGATGACAGGTCAGGCTACTGTAGAAAAAAGGTTTCAGACCCTGTGGAGCAAAAATTTCAGAATTATAGCAGAAACAATCAGGTGCATATTTCTGTCAAAACAAAATTATTTTTGGAGCACTTTTATTCATGGCTTCCGGAATTTAGGGTTTCGGAGAAAGTTAGAATTTTTGGAATCGGAGTCCATGGCTGAATGCTACTCAGGAAAATCAAAATTTAGAGACCAAGATCGAATTTTTTGGTTGGGTAGAAGACCGGGCTTGATCAAACCCTAGTTCGGGATTTTGATCAGAAAGATGGAAAATTAGGGCTTCAACAAAAGTTGGAATTTTTGAAGTCTGTAACCACGGCTGGAAGCTCCTCAGAAAAATAAGAGTTTAGAGCCTTGGATCGAACCTTTTGATTGGATAGAAGGGTGGGCTTCATCAAACCCTAGTTCGGGTTCCTGTCCAGAAGATCCAGAAGTTTCGAAGGCAATTTTGAGGGGTCAAATTTTGGAGATTTCAAAAGTGAAGTATGCTAGTTTGATCAGCTCAACAAGACACATCCTTCCATCCATTCAGAAGCATGAAAGTCAAAGATTGAATTTTTAGGGTTTCTCTAGCAAGCCCTAATCAAGCTCTAAATCAAGTTTCAGGGGGAGTTGAGGCTAAGGCCTTACATAAGAAGACTACAAGAAGTCTTGACAGGTATGAATTAAGGAGGTTCAGGTACGTCTTGAAATATGAGTCTTGATTAAGTTCATAATGTGTTTGTCTTCATATTATTTATTAGTACAATCTTGATTATTGTTAGAATTGTCTTATCACCCTAGTAACAGTATGAATGCATGTGAATGATCGAGGACATTCATTGATTAGGGCTATATGATTGTACTAATGCATTATGGTGTTGTGTGAGGTTGATGTTGTCTGCTAACAAGATACAGGTACATCACAAAAGACAAATCAAGTTCCATGACGATGACAACATGAAGAAAAAGACTCATCCATAATATTTGTTCTACTTATGAGGTATGTATGACTTTGTTATATTATGTTTAACGTACGAGACATGCAGGTTCTAGCTCAGGATCTCTAAATCATTGAAGAGATTGTTTAGGTATGTTGTACATAACTAAGCAGGTATACTAATCTAGGTATGTTTTCCTATGTCATGTTAGAATCTTACCTTGTGTAAGTATACTTGGTATGATTGGTTAGTAATCAAGGGTTTATGCATATTATGTCTCTTATCTTGGTTGATGATTTAACTAACTAGATCAAACAAGAATATGCATAAGTAAAAGAAGACTTCCTTGAAACCCTGAATACTAATGATCATGACTGTACATATTCAAGATTATTTAGAATTAGAATGTTTTGATAATATTGAGAATATACTAATGAATGTATGTTTGTGTATGAGATCATGAGGATGACACTAGTGTACACTTGAGCATGCATAGTGGTACAGAATGAATAGAAGTTCAGAAGACATACAGAAGATCAAGCGGGAGGCAACCACACAAACATAAAAGATAAGTATTTGAGTTGTTATTAGAAATAGTAAATGATATTGCTTGTATGCATATTTGTATTCCTAGAATATATCATGCTGAGTGTAAACATTCATAAAGCATTGAACAGTATACTACTAATATGCATATGATTGGTAAGTTGGACAAACATTCCATTGTTGCTTGTCTAGAATGAAACCTCTTTGCTGACATGCTGAGAGCTGTGCACACTCTCGATAGCATGTTCTGGTGGAGATGGAAGGCATCTAGATAGCCACTGTATGCATACAGGATATGGGAAAGTGTTGTGCCAAAGTATTGGTCAAAATAGTTGCATAACTATGTAAATGATATCTGTATGCATAATAGGTTATCATGTCAAATATGATTTGATTATTATGAAGTATTACTAATCATGTATTTAATTTTGATTTGTAGGAAAGATCATGATGAATGATGAACTCTGAACAAGCGATGGATGTTCAACAAAAGATTTACAAATCAAACACAGTATAGAAAGCTTGTGGTTAAGAGATTCTCTTAGAAAGAGGAAGAGAATCATGATGAGATGTTTTGCTCCAAGGGACTAGGTTTTGTATGGGTTCCCAGGATCGGTAGTCAATTGATGAGCTTAATGATCATCATGGGTGATGTGGATCTCAACCCTTGCTACAAGGTTGAATATGGTTTCTATACACATATGACATGGATGCAAGAAGGAACTCACCATAGAGTTTGAATGACTTTGAGGCTCATATTAGTAGACCCATCTGACGAGAGATGGCACAGATAGATATGCAGAAGATCACTCAATGCAGAGTATGAATAATGGACAATTGACAGCTTCATGACAAAGCTTGGGCTTTACCAGAAGTAAAGCTGATCCTAACCTTTACCTTAAGGTTGTGGATGATGAACCTATCATACCATTATTGTATGACGATGATCTCTTTCTGACAAGGAATGAGAAACAGATCATGAAAATGGCTGCATAAATAAAAAATGAAAGATCTCGGATTAATGCACTACTTCTTAGGTCTAGAAGTATGGAAAGATCCAAAAGGAATCTTTTAAATCAAGGTAAGTATGTTGTGAAGTTTCTAAAAAGATTTGATATGTTGGAGTGTAAAGCCATGGCCACTCCCATGGACTCCAACTTGAAGTTATTAGTTAATGACTCATCGGACTTAGTGGACCTAACCCTATATAGACAAATCATTGGGCCAATGATGTATTTAACAAATACTAGGCCAGATATATGCTTTGTTGTAAATACCCTAAGTCAGTAGAACCTAGAAAGGTTCACTTAATAGCTACAAAGCATGTAGTGAGGTACCTAAAAGGTACATTAGATTTTGGTCTATATTATCTTGGAGGTCATGAACTCCGTTTACATGGTTACTCAAATTCTGATTGGGCAGGAAGTGTCTCAGACAGAAAGAGTACATTAGGTGGATGTTATAGTCTTGAATCTACCATGATCTCATGGTTTAGCAAGAAACAATCTAGTGTGGCTCTCAGTACTACTGAAGCAGAATATATATAGCTGTCTGCTCTGCCAGCTGTGAAGCAGTGTGGCTTCAGAAGTTATTATATGGAGTGTTTGACTTAGAAATGGATTCCACTGTGATTATGTGTGACAATCAAAGCTGCATCAAGATGATAGAAAATCTTTTATTCCACGATAAGTCAAAACACATTGAGATCCGATACTTCTATATATGAGATATGGTGCAGAGAGGAGCTATCAAGCTCGAGTATATAAGCACTGAGGATCAAATTGATGATATCCTGACCAAACCTCTGTCTCGAGTAAAGTTTGAACACTTCCGAGACAAGCTTGGTGTAGTTTAGAAGGACTCTCCTCGAAAGGGGGAGTTGCACAGTATCCGATAACAAGTCTATCTCATCAATGATGAGTTTACCTATTTACTGCACTTAGTTACCTAGAATTATTCAGATTTAAGACTCTTATATTCTTTCTTTTAATGATAGATGTATACATGCTCTTGATGTTAGCTTTTGATGATAGATGTATACATGTTTTTAATGTTGGTTTTTGATGACACATGTTGTGGTTATACATGTTTTGATGATGATGATACATGTTGTGGTTATACATGTTTTGATGATGATGACACATGTTGTGGTTATACATGTTTTGATGATGATGACACATGCTGTGGTTATACATGTTTTGATGATGATGACACATGCTGTGGTTATACATGTTTTGATGATGATGACACATGCTGTGGTTATACATGTTTTGATGATGAGGATACATGTTTTGTTATACATGTTGTGAAGGGATTGGATCATTCCTGGACTTCAGTCCTAAAGAAGAGCCGTAGACGTATGTCTTCGAAAATGAAGTTCTTGATGAACATATGAAGGGATTGGATCATTCCTGGACTTCAGTCCTAAAGAAGAGTCGTAGACATATGTCTTCGAAAATGAAGTTCTTGATGAACATATGAAGGGATTGGATCATTCCTGGACTTCAGTCCTAAAGAAGAGCCGTAGACGTATGTCTTCGAAAATGAAGTTCTTGGTGAACATGTGAAGGGATTGGATCATTCCTGGACTTCAGTCCTAAAGAAGAGCCGTAGACGTAAGTCTTTGAGAATGAAGTCCTTGGTGGACGGTGAGGGATTAAGTCATCCTTGGACGTAGGTCCTAAATGCACGGTTGAGGATTAAGTCATCCTTGGACGTAGGTCCTAAATGCACGGTTGAGGATTAAGTCATCCTTGGACGTAGGTCCTAAATGCACGGTGGAGGATTAAGTCATCCTTGGACGTAGGTCCTAAATGCACGGTGGAGGATTAAGTCATCCTTGGACGTGGTCCTAAATGCACGGTGGAGGATTAAGTCATCCTTGGATGTGGTCCTAAATGTACGGTGGAGGATTAAGTCATCCTTGGACGTGGTCCTAAATGTATGGTGGAGGATTAAGTCATCCTTGGACGTGGTCCTAAATGTATGGTGGAGGATTAAGTCATCCTTGGACGTGGTCCTAAATGTACGGTGGAGGATTAAGTCATCCTTGGACGTGGTCCTAAATGAACGGTCGAGGATTAAGTCATCCTTGGACACTGTCCTAAATGTACGGTAAGGATTGGATCATCCTTGGACTTTGGTCCTGTAAACTGAGCGGTAGACATGTGGTCTCCAAGAACATGATAGGACTGGATCGTCCCTGGACTTCGGTTCAAAAGGTACATGATAGTACTGGATCATCCCTGGACTTTGGTTCAAAAGTTACATGACTGGTTTGCATCATCCTTGGACATAGAGAACTGGATTGATCGTGTGATGATGATGCTGATGATCGTATGATGACGATGCTGATGATCATATGATGACGATGCCGATGATCGTGTGATGACAATGCTGATGATCGTGTGATGACAATGCTGATGATCATGTGATGACGATGTTGATCGTGATGCTGATGATCATGTGATGACGATGCTGTTGATCATGTGTTGACGATGCTGATGATTGAGTACTATCAACTCTGATGATGTTGATGTTCCAGTATTGAAGATGTTCCAGTAACTGGTTGAGTTACTGATGATGTTGAGAAAGCTTCCAATGATTTATAGATGTATCATGTATGATGTTGATGACTCCTTGCTTGTGCAGATGCTATTATAATATCCTTCTCGTTAAGGGTGAGTGTTGAGATATTGTAACTTCAAAGAATATTATAATTGTACTCTATTATTCCGGAGATGTTTTATTCCTCCGTAAAGATCTTATTGTATATCCGGAGATGTTTATTCCTCCGTCAGAATGTGGTAACTTGGGTTATTAGACTTCCCTAGTGGAGGTCGGCCCTTTATGTGTTATGTGGGTCAAAGGGTTATTAGACCACCCTAGAGGGGTCGGCCCAGTCAGTTGTAGTGGGGTATTTAACCCATTGGTTAAATACGAGCCTACGTGTACTTGTGTAAAAGATGTGTCAGAGTAGTGTATAAATAGAGGAGGTGTGTTCCTCATTTGACACACACTCACTCACTTGAGAATGGCGCACTTGTGGAGGAGAGGTCTGCTATGGAGAAGAAGGAGCTTATGCTCAGGGTTTGCATCTTTGTATATTGCTGGTCATCTATAAGGAGGAAGCTTTACTGGGTTTTCTACCCCATGAGGGTTTCCCAGGATAAATCTGTGTCTCTTGTGTTTATGTTATGCTTGTTGTTTCTTCAGTGATCCTATATATGCTATTATTGTGAAATGGAATGTAATGCTGCTATTTTCTATCTTAGCATATTAAATATTAACAAACTGCTCATTGAAATTATGCAGGAATTATTATGCTTTGACTGCTGGGAGTAATGCTGCTAAGAATTATGCCTCAACTGGTGTTGCTTTTCCTGGTTCTACTGGTGCTGATTATGCTCTCTGGAGTGTATGCACCATCCCTCTGCAACAGATCTTGTTCACTCTATCAAAATGTATTTAGTGCTATTTCCCCATTCATTAGCATACATACATCACATTTTATTGATTATTAGATACATTACAGATGATACCATGGATAAATTAATTAAAAGTTACCATAAAATACATAAAATATTTTGGCTTATGTTATTGTTTCATTAAAACTTACCATAAAATACATTAAAATATTTTGGCTTATGTTATTGTTTCATTTTTACTTTGATACTTGCAATTAGTCCATGTCACCTTGAGATCTCATGCATCCTAGCTTATCTCATGACAAATCTTCTTATCTATTCTTATGACTATTGTAGTAGCAAGAATTCTTAGCAGGTTTTAGACTTGTGGCTTTTGTATGCTAATCTTGACCAAATCAACACATCCTTATGCAATTAGGATATACGACTAAAGTTAAAGATATCATTACCCAGTGGGACTCTTCTCATTGTACATGTATTCCCATTTTGATTCTCTATGTACATGTATTCAGAAGACAACGTATCCACCTTGCAAGTCCCAAGCCTTGGAACACCGAGGTATGCTCATTCAAAAATCGACTACTTCAATTGCGAGGTTGTGGATTAAGGTTATAGGTTTGTGAAATGGAGTCATTGGTTTTTACAGATCATGATTTTAATTAAAATAAGAAGAAATTGCATATGAAAATGAAAATAAAAGATACATACTAATAACGAATTCACCAGGGTCTTTGATAATCAAATATCACTTAAACAATAGCCCCTAGGATTACAATGAAAGCACACATTTTTGGTTGCAAAGGTACTTTAAACTAGAGGTGAAGGGAGAATACTCGATCCTACCAACCCAACTCTCACTACAGAATCCATGTAATAGAATAATCAATAATAAGTGTTTTAATTTGCTTTTGAGTTTGCACCCTTCTGGTACTCAAACCCTATTGAATGTCATACCATTGATGAACCAGATAGAAGTGGTAGTGAATCCAGTCCCTACAATAGAAGGGATAGTAAAGGGGGACCAACCTAACCTCCACCTTTATGTTCTCATCGAAGATTAGCAAACCGTTTTTCTGAAGGTTTCTTTTACCCTTTATAAGTGTATCTTCAAAGTCTCTCAAAACTTCTTTGACTCAACCCCCCCCCTTTCACCATTACAAATCATAGTTTATATAGAAAATACATCATTTGTGAGTTGTTGCAAAATTTAAGCATTAATAAATTAAAAATGAAACAAGTATATTATTTGATGCAAGAAATTTGGAACGCATTTGCAACCTGCCTCTGGAAATGTGGATCTGGATGATAATTAGCTGCCTCAAAATATAGAAATGATCTTTGATTGTTGATATTATGCCTTCAATATGGATACTAAATTGATTTGAATGCCAACTCTTTGTCAATATTGAATATTTTTCTCATGGAATGCTGGATGATTGCCTTAAGATATGGATCTAATGCCTGGAAAAGAGGATCTAATGATTTAATGTTGATACTTTACCTTCAATCTGGGGCTACTTTTTCCATGAATAAATTTGAAAACAAGAAGATTTTATGTCTATTATATCCCTTTTAATATCCCCATGTTGTCATTTACTAACAAATCTATTGTTTGACCAATATCCATTTTTCTTTGTGTGTTCTGCCACCTATTACCTCAAAATATACTCTGCCCCCTCATCTGTAAAATCATCTAACCACTCCAGTGTAAATCAACACTGATCTCATTCATGATAGAAGCTTTTGATGCTCAAAGGAAAAACTTGCACATCATTGTAGTAGTCTCATCTCTAAAATCAACATTCCTACTTACTTTACTGGCACCAAAAATCATCATGCCTCCATAGTATGCACCTGAAGTGATTTGATCCTTCTCAATGTTTTTTAATTAGGGATTAAGACAATTCTAGGTTGGTTTTAAATCAGGCACATAACACACCTACCAATGGTTTTATTTCCTTACCATATTAATACATAATACTACACAATCATTTCTCCCATGGTATAGTAAGCTCAATGCTCTTCCCAATCGGAAGAGACAGATTTGAAATCACTAAAACGAAATCAATGCTATCATTATGATTTTTTTCAGGTCTTAAATAAACAATGATCCTCTTCATAGAGGATGATGCTGAAATGTCCATAGACATTTTATCCTTGCTTTCCTTCAATTTCATGGATGAATTAGCATCATGAGAACGAACAATAGAAATAGCTCCCAGAACTGTAATGTTTTCAAGAAGCCATCTTTCTCCAATATCGTACTCCCCCGTTTGGAATTTTGGTCTAAGTCTCACTCCTCCCTCTTTAATATCTGCAAAAAAATCTATGTAAATTGACTTTCCATGCTCTATCATGATTTCCAAATCCTTTCCATTGTCCACATATAGGTCCCCATATGCTTCCATCTTACCACCCAAAGCAACCATCAGACTAAATGGGATTCTTCTAACTTCACTAGTTGTCATAGCCATTTCTTGCATTGCCAATATATGCCCCTGATATACACGGACATTGATGGTATCCAGTGGAGAAAGAAGACTAATGTATGAGCCACTTTCATCTATTATTGAGTCTAATACATTGTACAAATTGTAACAAGTTCCCTTTGTAAAATAAGCATCCATAGTGCTTGCTCCTTTCTTTACAAAAAGGGAGAGCAAGACATCTTTACCAAATAGAAAATGGGTGTTGATTCCTAGTGTATTAGGATCCTTAGGGAATCTTAAGAACATAAGCCTGACAATTGGGTATCCTTTAATGTGGTAATCAAATGAAAATGTGTAGATGTATGGAAGCATTCTGTACGTCATACATAATTCCTTCCTTGCAAACCTTGTGACTAATTCCCATAAGTAAAGATCTTGGTGAATTGTTCCCTTGTCAGAGTGATCTCTAGAAAAAGGATAAAAGGAGCCTAGTTGAATCCACCTATTGCAAAGCTTTTCAATTATCTTTTACAAAGCCGAAAATATCATCACCTACCATTGGGACTCCAGACAATAAAAAACTCAACATTGTAGGTATGGAGTACCAAAGATCATTCCATGTTGCATCATTATCTCTTGTCCAATGCATGACATGGTCCCCTGATCCAACAAAGGTAGCCTGGTTAGTACGAATGGACCCCTTCTTTATTGCCAATTTCAATGGTGTTTCAGTTTTTGTCACAATAGCCTCATATAACCCATATAGATTATGAGCATTATACTCCAATATATCACCATAGTGAACTGTACTAGCATACATGGTTTTGTTACCAAATGGTCTGTGTATTTCAAAAGCATTGATTTTGTAAGGGTGATCATCCCATCTAGTGGTGTTTGCATTGCCGATCTAGTGGTGTTTGTATTGCTACAAATTAAACAACAATATGTTTGTGAATATTTCCGTGGGAAATCCCCATCCTTTGTAAAGGAACATGTGATACTAGTACAAAAGTTGGAAACTTCATTCATATCAAGCCAAAGGCCATGAATTGCAATTGTATCATGAAACTCAGAAATTTCTTTTTTCCAAAATGACAGTGTATTGGGATTGACAAAATATGGAAAATATACTGGGCCAGGCCACACTTGTGCCAAATATGGCACACCTCCTCGCTTAACAAAAATGTTGTCTTGTATCCCTCTCTAAAAAGTCTTGTATTTTTCATTTAAGCTTATTCCTGCACAATGAAGAAAATGATTTGTATGTTCATAATATAATAATAAAGCTCAGTTCAGTCCTTATTCCTTTATTGATGTTCTTTTTCTCCAATTAATAAAATGATCATATCTTATCTGCCTCAATATTAAAATCAGCCTTGTTACCTCCTAGGTTTGCACTTAAATGTGGAAATCCCAACTGTTACCCTCCTTTTTGCATAAATTTTAAGGTGTAAAGATTTTAGGGCAATTTTTAATTTTTTTAGGCCAACAACAATATGATGAAGTTTTGGGGAGTCATGACAACGAATGGGTGATTTTCATGAGGATTTTTAAGCATTTCTGGACAATATCTGTGAGTTGAAGTATTCATAATATAACTTGTCAGCACCAATGAGTAGTGAAGACTGATGTTTTGAAGTCTTGAAGAATTTGGTCCTGTTCATGTGTCTTAATTCCAAAATTTCAACTGAGACAGAGGATAATTTCGGTAGCATAGGGTATGTTACCAAAGATGCTTTTAGAATATCCATTTCTCAAATCTATATGTGTGATCTTGAAACAAGTATATTTTGGTATTTCTGTTGATAATCGTGAAGAAATTTATAGATAGTTGGCATTTGTAGACAGTCTTCATTCTGACACCATTTCTAGTTTTGACTAAGATGAAATTTTTTTATGAGACTTTGGTGCAAAGGTTATTTCTTTTGACATCTTTTCATGGAAGAAGGGATCAATGCTAGAGTAAATATAGAAGACTCGGTGGATGAAGGCATAATACTACTGAGCATCAGATCTTCCATTAAACACAACAACACACGGTTTTCAAGATGATTGAATGAGAATAACAAAGGACATACATAAAAGTAGAGAAAGTTGTTAGATATTGTTATTTCAGCCACCTACAATGACAATGCATTATGCCATGATGTTCATAACCAGAATGATTCCAATTTCAAATCAGAGAGGATACAGTTGCATGTCCATGCAAGGTTGTTTCAACCTGGAGGACAAGGATTGCATAATTGGGGATTTAGATCAGGGATAAGAAGGATTATTATATCAACTGATGTTTTCATGATGGTTTGACCAATTTTGACCTCTCTGTGATTGTTTATTCTACAAACAAAATTGATCATGAAATCTATTTGCACAGAATTTATCAAAGTGGATGTTTCGGTTGCAAGGGAGCATTTTTTAATTTCCTGGTCACAACACGGCATGGGGAAAATATGACCAAAATTGGAAGACATTTCCAGTGATATAAAACTGAGGTTCATTGGGATAATGAAGGGTTGTCAGCTACAAAGCCGACATCAGTTTTGAAGAAGTTGGATAGTATTGCAGCTACTCACTGAAATCTCTACTCAACCCAATCCAAATTTGGTTTTACAAACATAATTTTTCTTACACTTCAAATGAGTTTAATTTTTACTTATGGTATATTTGCTTGATGTAGCTGATGTGAAATGTACTCAATGTGTACATTTACAGTTTGCTCAGAGAATTGTTATTGCTTGCATTTACAATTTTCTCACAAAATATGTACTTTCAGTTGGCATTTTGGTCAATATTGGTTTATATGCTAGTTCACTTATTGCATTGTGATAGTCATAGAACTTGACACATGTAGATGCTACACATTTAGAATGCAATTGTAACTGTTCTCAGAACTGGCTTTTAGATCTGTATTGTTTGGTTAGCTTCCCATATCAATATAGATAATCTCCTACAGGATATATGACCTCTGTTAGAACATAGTACAATTTAAAAATATATTTGGATACAGTTGATGTTGACATAAATTGTTTTGTAGTCAGTAAAAGCAACTAGTTTTTCCATGGGCCATCAATCTTGAACCATGTCCTTATTTGTTTACAAAATTTCCACTTGGTTGGTGTCAAGTAAGTCCTCTATCAATGTACATTCTAAGTTGTTGGTCAAGGTCATACAAAATCATGAGGGCTTATATTCAAAATCCTTTCTCTTATTTCATTTATTTCCCTTTGTGATTGCTCAGACCCAGTTCTATTTGCTTCATTGTACAGGTTTTGGTTAAAAATCAATATATTTGGAGAACATAATAATTCATTTTTGTTTTGTTTTATCTTTTCCTTTCCTCAAAACATATCTATTTTTATTAGATCAGTTGAATTTACACTCAAAAACTGTTTGACGCACATGATATACATTGTGGTCAAGAGGGCCAAGCTAATCTACATTTGAATATGACATAGGTCGTTGTTGTAGTCTAAGAAATCACAAAGGTACCTTTGTGTTTGTTTTACAGGACTTGCAATACTTTGATTTTGGCATGTTTGAAGCCTAATTCCAGGTCCTTAGGTCTACAATGGCCTTGTATGAGGACCATAGGTAAACTGTAGGGTTCGGAATTTTTTTTTTAAATCCCTCAATTCATGGCTATAGTTTATGTGCTTTGAGTGGAGAAGCAATATTGCAACTTTACCTTCATGCCTATTATAGATGCTACCGATCTTATGTGAGGGTGGCATGTATGTTGTGGGACCTACCTTCTTGGAGAAAAACCTGCCAACCCTTTTTTCAACCCACAACTTTCACAATAGTGCATTGATCCATGTAGGCAAACTGGAAAGATTGCATGTCCTTAGTGGGATTGCAAACAATGGGATTGTGATATTGTAGTAAAGGTGATCAAAGCATGTGTCATGTAATAACAAACTGCATTACTTAAAGTAAACGTTAGACAAGATTATGAGGAAAAGAGAAAAATAGAAACACCACATCAATGTACCCAAGAAAAAGTGGTTAGCATAATCATGAACAATGGGATCCCTAGCCGTTATGTCAAATTTTTTTTAGTAACACTACATTTTGCTTATCTTACTAGAAATGACTAATAGGAAACATAATGAGAATCAGGACCAAAACAAGAAACAGGGCTAGAGGATTTTGGGAAAAGACAAAAACAAGAGAATTGATATTAGACTTATAGCATCTAGTACCACAAAACTTTTACTAGAGCTTCATTTTTCAAATCTATGAGATCTAGCTTGTCAACTATGGCCTTTTGTTAAAAGCCTACCGTGTCAATGATCTGTGCAACAATAGATTTGGTCTTCTAATAAACATCAATTGGATGAAAATACTTAGTTGGGATGCTTCACAAGCCAGTATCTGGAATCCACTTCACAAGCTTAGCATCAATTTTCTCTGAAGGAATATTTCCTTGCTTCTCTTTGACTTTCTGCTTGATTTTCTCCAACTCGGGTTTAATATGAGGAGGAAACCTTCTTTGATTCTCCAATTCTGCTTTGGTAGGTCTGTTGGAAACTTGGAGGAGATACTTTTTCTAACATTCATCTTCTTGGGTCTCCCTGTTTGACAAGGCTTAGAAGTTTGGTTGTCTCCCAGGTTTGACAAAAATGCACCGAGAACTCTGATTTTCCGCCCCGAATTGATGAAAAAGACTAGGTTGCTGCTGGTCTTATATAATTTTATTATTTTTTATAAAGGACATGTGTCAGCTCCAAGATGAGCATGGAAGGGGTTACCCATCCCCCTACTGGGCTATCGAATGTGTCTTTTATTTTAGTGTTGAAATTTTTACTATTATAAAAGAATAATTTTTTTCTTAATTAGTATTTTTAATCAATGATTTTTTATTAGCTAAAGCTAGTACTAACACTAAGACTCAATATGACATTCATAATATTACATTGTAATAAACTATTGGTTGTGTAGAAAAGACATGACCCTATAGTCAATACTTGTTGACCAACAACATGCACTAATCATACCCTATTTTAAAGTAAAATTATTTGGAAGTAAGATAAGGTCTAACATTTGACTATTTCAATACACGTTGACTAACAACCTTACTAGACCCTATCGCAAAGTACAATTATTTGAAAGTAAGTTAATATCTAAAACTTAACTATTTCTTGGTTGCATGTTGGTGCCTGATCCCTTCACCTTCAAACGCTTCTTTTCTTGCTTGCTCTATATTTTGATGTTCTTTTGTGTCTTCCCTTCCTTTTGTGAGTTCTTCTTGAGGGCATTTGGATTCTTCCTTTTTTCAAGCTTTCATTCATAAGCTTAAGTATCTTATGGATCATGAGAGGGTGTAGACTCTAGAGAGGGTTTGTGATATTTGAAGCAGTCCCACATACATTCAGGACAATTGTGCTTACTAATTATATTACAGAGTGAGTATGGTATTCCAATAAATATTTTCGTCCTCTACCACATGACCTAATCCACATTGATTGTCTTATGCAAAAATTAAGATTCGGGATTGGAATATTAACATATATCTATCTTTAACCAAAATGGAGAGAAGACCAAAAGCAAATGTTTATGATTGAAGATATGTTTTTGGTTGTATAATGGGAATATCTAGGTTGTGGTCGGGAGTCTAGCATATGTATAAAATCACAGGAAGATTTGTTTGAAGGATTCTCTCTAATTATGAGTTGTATGTGTAGCAAAATTTGGATGTCCCAAATTAACAGAACTGTGATAGCTCAATGCACCATTGCGATTTTCTTGGTGCTCTTTTAACTTCCAAAAACCATATTTCTGCACTTTTGATTGAACTACGTGTTAGCTAGCTAATATAACATGAGATATGTTGTCATTCTTATTATTAATAGAGGTTATTCTCAATCTGAGATGAGGGCATTCTTCACTCTGCAAGTCACCTATTCTTGAAGGTTTTATGTTTGACATCTTGTCAATAAACCCTACAACAAGGATTATATTACCAACCATTTTCAACCTTCTATTTGGCTTCCTTTTTGAAGGAGTGATTCGCTGAAATATCCAACTATTGCTATAATGACAACCGAAATAAATGCTTGTTTAGTTTGGATTTCAATACAAATAGGTGCATTTCGATTCAAAAGAGAAAAGTGTTCTTGACACTTGTTCGAAGTTCTTGGATGGCATCATTTTTTTTATAATTTGTATGACATCAACTATGATGGCACTTTTTTCCAATACAATTGATTTTTCACGTTTATCCCAAGATAATAGTAACATATTTGAACATTTGGACAAAGATGTAAGCGGGCACCATATTTACATAAATTCAGATGCATTATTTGCATTTATTAAACTTAAAACAATGTCTTCGAGCCTCACTCAAATATTTGAATTAGAGCATGTAGGTGTACATATTCCTTTTCAATTTTATTGATGTCTAGCAATTTACAAACGTGAATCTATATCCAGAATTGAGTGTACAAAATTTGATTTGCAATTTTAATTCTGTACATGTATTCAAAGTAGACAAATTTTAATAATGTTATGGCATACCCATTAATGGGGAAATGAGCTTCTAATCTGATAAATTTTTTGGAAAATGTCTATGTTATAGGTAAAATTACCTTAGACCATTTAGTGTTATCGAACTGGACTGGTTTTGGCAAAACCGACTGGTCCAACCAGTTCCCACGAGTTTCTGGTTGGAACTGGTGTCTCAAATCGGGAAAGGATGGAATTGGCCGGTTTTGTACAGAATCGGCCGTCCTACTCAAAACCGGCCGGTTCCTTACAGCTGTGTATGGAGGATGCTATTTGGGATTTTATTTTTTATTGTTGTTCTAAAAAATAATTAAAAGATAAAGTGAGGCGGGGGCGGGTGGGGACTAACCCTAGGCCTCTATTTAGGTTCAGATATGGATTGCACTCTCTGCTATTTTTTACTTGCTATATACATGAGTAACTTTGCATATTTGTATATGTATGTATTTTTGTGCATTCATTAGATTTTTAACTATTATACACAAATATGCAAAGTTTCTCATGTATATAGCAATCATGTAAGAGTGCATACAACCAAAATAGCAGAGAGTGCAATCCATATCTGAACCCATATATATGAGACGGTTGGTAAAGCTTTTCAGGGAGGGCCATTAATAAAAGGGCTAGGTAAGAGTCCATTCACCTAGGTAAGGTAGTGGCTCAAGGAGGTAAGGGAGGGCCCATTCACCCAGGTAAGGTAGAGTGGATTTCTCAGCCGGGTCAGAGAAGGTCATTCAGGTAAGGTGGATTTAGTGCTAGGATAACAAGGTAACATCTATTCTCCAAACTCACCCATTGCATCCAAGTCCATAGCAACACTTGTGGCACCAGATAGCCTAGATCTCAGGAAAGAGGGGCTAGATACCATTTAGAAATATTATTAGCGCCAGCGTGAGGAGATAGCACACATTCCCTTCCAACATCCTTTACACCAAATTAGAGGAAAGAGAAAGAAGGACTTACCACCAGATGAGAGAGAAGCATCCCTAGTAGTTCCCACCGGATAAAGGGAGATTGAGCCATGTTGTTTACGTATAGCTATATGGATTTAGCCGTGTTTTCATTAGATGAAAGAAGAATATATGCCCCCAAGTTCTCACTAGAATAAAAGTGTGTTTCCTATAGCACTAGTGATAGATAAAGCCTAGCACATGAAGCAGAAACAAGGGGAAAATAACATCGACTATCACAGTGAATGGATTATGTTAAACCAAGGGACAGGGCTCAGTTAAGCTACTCATCACGAGGAGCTCTAGTCTGTGTCAATTAGTCTGTATGCGCAACAAGTAATAGCCTTAATTTAGAGACCCCTCGATCTCCACCCCAAAAATCTAAACTCGATCCTCTATACCCTACTCGTATTCGAACCTTGCACTCTACACTCTATCTACCCTTGACTTATAAATTCAGTTCGAACCTTGAACCTCAAACTGCAACTCCATCTTATTTGAAATATACCCTGAAAATATTCCCTCGCCCCCTCCACCTCACATAGCTTATCATTGTCATGAGCCGACGCTATTCACAGGTGGTTTAGACACTAGATGTCAGTACTCGCTGGTAGTAAATACCAGGTTTCAATATGCTCAAGAAACCCAGGAGGCAATCCAATAGTTTATATAATAGTTTATAGAAGAGTTGATTAGTGCACTACCAGGAGTAGGAGGCGTGAATTTATGGCTTCCAAGAGATTGATTCCCAGTTGACGATACCCAATAACGCCCATACCTCGCTGCTGGTCTATGCATGTACGCCTTTGAGACTCTCCTCTATTGGTGGAGCTGCTTAACGTTCCTTTCCCTTTTGGGAGCGAGAGCTCCTTCGTCGCTTTTCATGATGGTCACTGTCAGCCCATGGGTCAATCCCTAGGAAGGATAAACAATTTTCCATAGCACAATTACTACCCATCGCTAGTTTATCCTGTCACATAGCACACACGTTGAGGAGGTCTAATTTAGTTAAACATACTGGAAAGACTTCAACACCTGCGCATATAGAGCACAAAAGTGTAGCACCCAGGAAGATACACAAAAGTGTAAGCTCTACTATTACTTGCTTTAATTAGCCTTAGAGTCTTAATAGGTCCCTCCCATGGGAAACTTTACTTAATAGATTACAGTCTAAAGCCCATGCATTAATAACTTCCATGTAAACTATACTACTTTCTTTTGAGACTCACGTCTATACATTCAACTTTGAATATATATGAGACTATGCATCATCCCTATTGTTGTACCATATTTGTCGTACTGCTAATTTCCATTCATATCATATCTGGGCTGGGATCAGGGTTGGGATTCAACCACTACTGCAGATATAATAGCTAAGATGTAGTGTAGGAAAAATTAAATTAGATTTCTCACTATTCTCCTGAGAGTGGAGAATAAGAAGGGGTTGTTAAACCTGTGCTCCAACGAATGTATAAGCTAGATGTTGCTCTATAATTTGTAAGTGGGATTTCCTTTCTAACTGACTTTGAAGGGTTGGATCCACCTTCTACTACTTATATGGAGGGTAGGGAATTTTTCCTTGCGATGTAGGGCATCTTTCCTTGACCAATAAATAAATCAATGCGATATAGGGCGATGTATACTTTCCTTTATTACTCCTCTGGAGAGTAAGGCATGTTTCCTTGCAATGTAGGCTGTGTAGGGTGCTTTTTCCTTTATTACTTATCTAGATGGAGGGAGACTACTTATTTAATTACTTCTATGGAGGGGTAGGTTGGGGTAGGGAAAAATATGGGAGAGGGGTAGATAAAAAGGGTCGCTAAGGTAATGGTGTGATGTGGAAAGCTAGTGTGGGGGAACCTTTTCAACTATCTACACTATATCAATTAGACACCTAGATTTTTCCCCTAAAATAAATAGTTCCTCTCTTTATGAGGCCGAGTTCCTCCAAGTGAGAATAATCACTTAGACCTTAGAGCAATAAGGCCTGATTGTGATTCTCTTTTATTTATAATATTCCCCTATTTATGATGCTAAAGAGTAGTAAGTATTTTTCCCTACCTTTCACTAGCATGGGTGAGTACCTTATATATGTAATTACACTTACGTGCTTTCTCACTCATGTTGGGGAGGCGACCCCTCCCTTAAGTAACTAAGTAAGATATGATGTATTGAACTGAGATTTTTTGATTTTCCAGGAAAAAACAACATGAATTATAGTTCATTCATACATCCATTATAGTAGCAAAAGAGAAAACAAAAAATAGGTCCCCATGTGCATAACCGCTTGTTACATCCCTTACATACACTTTCTTGTTTAATAATAATAACGATGTGAATGCTAATAATCCCTCTCAATGTGGGGCATTAATCTCCTTGGTGTATTTACCTTTTACACATGCCTTGTAGAAATTCAACACTTCATCAATAGACTGGGCGTTCCCTCCTTCAGCTGCTGTATGCAGTGATCTGAGTTAGAGGAAAATAAGATCGCAAACATGCTTAAAGGAGTGACTAATTATGCTAGAGAAATACCGCTAGAATATATATTCATAATTTGAATATTATGTACTATATATATATGGAAAGTAAGACTGCATACAACCAAAATAGCGGAGAGTGCAATCCATATCTAAACATATATATATATATATATATATATATATTTTCAGAATTTGAATATTATGTATTATTTGGTTGACTTGTTTTGTGTTCCATTTTTTTCCCAGGTTCTGGTTCTTAGGGAGAAAGCATGCCAAAGCACTTCAAGGAGTTGATAATAAACTAGGGAAAATCTTGATGAATTAAAGACTCCCCGGAGTCGAGATTGTAACTTTATAATTTTCTTTGAATTAAAGACCAAAATGATAGAAAGAAATCCTCCCATCACCTTTTAGAGTAAATGGATGATGAATTTGGTTAGCAATTTGGCTGACCATTCAGAGACAAAAGCAAACTCGGAATGACAAATGATTCCAATTATAAATGAGAATTGGATTAGCTTCTTTAGAAAAGCATTGAGACATCCAAAAATTGACTCAAGTTGAAAACACCTGAAATCTGATTTATCGATAACTGTTGAAAGTTTCAATTTCAGAATATGTGAAGATTCAAAGATGAAGTGGGTTTCTTGTCATTTATACTACCTGGAAATGTTCATAAGACACAAAATTCTAAGGGGAAGTTTTTATACATAGAGGACAATATGAAGCTGTTAACAGAACTTGATCTCTCTTCCATGCCTTTTATTCTGGACCTGCATAATATTACTTTTTTTTGCTCCTGTAAAAATCCTTCTCTAAAAGAATACAGTGTGTAAGCAAGCTATATATGTAGTACATATATTTTTCAGTTAATGTTCTTCTTGATAGACAATTTGTTTTATTTAATTGCCAACTTGTTCTTAATTGTCATTGTTTCAGGATGGCATCCTGGTATTTAGGAGAATGCAGCTGATTGGGATGATGACTGGGATAAATTTTAAGATGAAGGTGCATTTTATGACATTTTTTAGTCTTTGTACACCAATTTAGATTTTTTAGGGGGTTTAAGATTAGTAGTTTGATGGGCCCTAAAAAATTGTTAATGATCTAATAATGCTTATGATGAAATAAATGAATCTATCTTTTGGTTATGTGTGTGCAAACATCTCATCAAAGCTTGTGTGTTATTGTTTTAATTTTGAAAATTTGCCTACTGCTGTTTCACTTGAAAGCTTGAACTGCTCAATCAAAGTCAGTATACTTGACTCAACGCAAGGCTTATTTTGGCCAAAGGGTCAAACTAGACTTATGACTTCACAAAGACTTGATGGTTGATTTGACAAAGAATTGGCAAAGGCTTCTCAAATAGAAAAAAAACAATTAGCAAAAAAGTATAAACTTCATGCCTTGAAATTAGAGTCCATCTTTTCAAGTGGTTAGATATCACAGAAAAGGGACATCCACTATCCACCATAAGACAACATTTCCAAGACCATGTCTTATTTAGATGTTCCTGACCCTAAAAATTCTATATAAATCAAGAAAATATAAGCAATAGTCAAGATACAAAGCGATGACACATTAACTTTATGTTCTAAACAATTAAAAAAGCTAGCTTATCATAATGGAAATAGTTATCAACGACAAGACTTAGTCCTAGTTCCTATTGAATTTAGTCCAAATATGTATTATATTTTAATCTTGAATTTTATATTTTGTATCTCACCTACATTGTTGTAAAACTATTTCATAAGGAACTTGGTTAAAGAAGATCACTCTCCATCAATTTTAAACTTCTATATATCCCTGGTAGAATATAGAGTGCACAACATTTAGAGTTGTGGCAATCTCCTTTGCACTTCCATTTCTCTGTTTGTGTCTAAGAGTTTTCATTGTCATCCAATTGTGTCCTCATATCAATCAGTATTAGAGCCTATTATTAAGGCTTTTACAAGTTCTACAATTTTGGCTCCATAAAGGTTTTCCCGTGCTGAGAATTCTGCTCAAAATCTTATCTTCAAGCAAAATATGCAGGTTTCTTTAGGGATTTGCAGCTCACAGATGCCTTCCCTACCATTTTAGAGTCATTGACATGATGCACGTAACACCTTATTGCTCAAGTGTATTACAATATAAAATACACTTAGCTTTGTTATTATTATTGTATTTTATCTTAGCACTTGTTATTATTATTGTATTTTATTATTTTATATTGTTATGTTTTTTCTCTGCTCAGGAATGTCAAGAGCATGTGTTTAACCATTCAAGCTATGCTTATTTCACTAAATTATTGATAAATTTAGACGCGAGATCATATCATGTTTCATTGTATATGTGAAACCCATATCTTAAATTGGTTGATATTGAAGATTCTAATTTCCCTGTTGCTACCATTAGAGTTTGAAAGTTTGAATGAACACAACATATCCTGCTTCACTTTCATGGCACATGTGAATCCCATATATGAAAATGTTTGATTAATTATGAGAGATTAATATGAAAGTTCTTGAAAATTTTATTCTCATATCAATCCATAAGGAATTCTATTTAAGGGTGCTAGCTCAATGGTAGAGCACCTACATTATATGCAGGAGGTTGGTGGTTCGATTCCTCCGTACCCTATTTATATTTTGAAACCACTAAAAATAGATAAATGACTAAAAGAATGACCAAAATTTGCATATAAACGATCACCAATACAACATGCGCGATAAGTGAAAAAAAAAATGACCAAAATATGCATATAAATGACCACTTTTGAGTTGGTGATCATTGGTAGAAAATTAGCGGTCATTTATCACGTGACAAAAAATGTGGTCATAAATTTGGTCATTAATTGTGACAATTAATGACCAAATATATGACCAAATATATGACCGCAAGATAATCTATAAATGACCAAGCTAAATATGACCACATTTTTGGTCGCGTGGTATATGAGCGCTAATTTGCTACCAGTGGTCACAAACCCAAAAGTAGTAATTTATATGCGGATTTTGGTCATTTTTTTGGTCACTTATCTTTCATTTTGTACTAGTGGTAAAGGCTATACTGTGAAAGATGAAGATCAATGACCTTGCTCAATGGAAGTATATTACGATAGTCAGAGGCGGTTTCGATCTGAACTAAATGAAGACTTTGCTTGGCATTGTGTTTGGGAGTTTGAATTTGAATGCAGTTATTCTCGCCTCTTGCTAAAAGGGCATTTTCTACAAGAAAACATAAAATTTCAGACTAATTTCCAGGTCTATTTTTTTAGAATATGGATTCGTATACAATTGAGGTGGTGCCAATACTCTAAAATTTATGGACTACAGTTTCCAATAGTGCTAAATTAGTCAATATGGATTTATGCTAGAAGTGTACCCATCTTTCTTCTTCTCTCTTCTTTCATTTCTAACAATTTCAATCATCCTTAGAAACACAAGCTTGACATGTAGGTATTTTTTTTTTTTGCCATGGCGAGAAGGTTTGCTGCTCGAATTTGAAGGGAATGGGGAGAGTTTCCAAAATAAAAAAAATAGAAATTTACACACAGAAACATAATAGGAGCAAACTTCTAATTTCTCTGTTTATCTTCCCCACCCTTTAAGAAGTTATATATATATATATATATATATATATATATACTTATATATAACTATATATATATATATAGTTATATATATATAGTTATATATATATATATATATATATATATATATATCTACATAGTTATATATAAGTATATATATATATATATCTACATACTTATATATATGTATATATATATATATACATATATATATATATATACATATGTATATATATGTATGTATATGTATATCTATATAGATATAGATATACGTATACATACATATATATACATATGTATATATATATATATACATAGAGAGAGAGAGAGAGAGAGAATTTTTTTCTTGGTGACTGGAATTTACATTAGACTGGAAAATTACAAAAAGACTGATGACTAAATCACCATTAAAATTTGTCATCTAAAACACTATCGTTACCTACACTCAATTGGAATCATTTGTACTAGCTCAACCTCTAAGCCACGACAATCTCATTAGTTTTCATACATTTCCTATCTAATGACACATTAACACAACACCGTAATGCTGGCTCTGATACTCTATCATACTTTCTCTGTTGTACTTTACCTCCAATATACCTTGGATTCTACCTCCGATATGACACTTCCACTATATAATTATATTATGTTTGTTGGGGCTCCTCTCGAGCACCTTCATTCATACTTCAGATTGACCTCTCCGACACCTTCTCTCCTTTTTCCACATTTCAATTCATTACCACTTTTGATTTTGGACTTCTCAAGGTTCATTGAATTAAGTCTTCTATGCAACTACAACCGGTGGAAATTAATACCTTCGGTACTGAAGACATAAATTCTGAATGTGGCTAGGTCACTATGTAATTTAAAACCTACAACACTTCTTCAATGTTATTGAAGTCCACCATGTTTCCTAAACATGAGATGATCTAAATTTAGGACGATCACCATTAGTGCTTGTGCAAAACACTTAACTTCTTCGATTCCTAAAAGTGGCACTATTTCATTTATTTGCAACTAAACTGATTGAGCCAACCTCAAGCCTTGCTTATGAAAAATATTAATTATATTGGAATAATAAGAATAAGATGACCGTATGGGGATTGAAGAAATAATTATCTCCAACAAAATATTCCTACCTCAACAACAAGACATTGATTTTTTCTAGAGGATCCCCATCATTATATATTGTAAGGTTTGTCTTCTATAATTCAAACACCATTCTTATCCATGACACCTGCCACAAAACCACCAATAAGAATGAAATCACAAAGGGATATTTGTGGTAGATCAAACACTAGATCCATAGCTAAATTTAACTAGAACAGATCATAACTTTCTATATTGCAAACAAATTCACTAGACCGATGCAAGGTGCTTCTGAGTTTTATCTTATTTTTTATTTGAAAAACTTAATAGGTGAATCATAAGGACAATCATTACCATTTGAATAGATCATTTCCCAAGGTTGATTGCTAGTGTTTTGTGTTCTAGAATGTGTGGGCAGATCCCTCAAGCATTAGAAACAAACAAATAAAAGAAAAATGTAATGTTTGAAGAGGAATTGAGTATAGTCATGGAACCCCAAGAACAATGTTTCATGGAAACTAGAAAGGTATATGGTTGTGTTTTTATTTCTCAATGTTATTTATTATGGATGATATTTCACTAGTTTGAATGAGCGATATTGGGATGTGACATTCACATTGTTTAGAACAAATTTTTTAAGCAAAGAGTCCATATTAGTGGTGATAAGGTTTTTTAAAAATGAAAGATATAAGGTCTCGTTTTAAAATTTGTAAGTCAAAGCACGCTTTTTTATAAGGTGCTCTAGTCAAGTTAAAGTAAAAAAAATAAAAATAAAAATACTGGGAATAAAACGTTATTCAAAGTTTTCGAAACAATAGTTAGGAGTGGTTTTCAAATCAAATCAATACCAAAAGAAAGGCCAAGTCAAGTTTAATAGAAGTAAATGTTGGGTTTAAGTTGAAATTGAGATTAAAGTCTAGGTTGAAGATGGAAGTTAAGTTCATGTATTGCAATTGTATTAGGGAGCACAAAGCAAGTTAAAGTTGTTAAAGTTAAAATACATCTCAATGGTTGTCAAGCGAGTTCATATAATTAGTTTAGGTGCATGATCAGTGATACCCGACACCCTCACAATCATTATAATTTAAAATATGGGTGCCCAGTCAGTTGTACCTAAAACCCAATTTGTTGCATTGCTTCTTGTAAAGCGAGAGTGATTTGCTGGACACGTCCTAATAGGTAAATGATGCAAATGAATAAAATATGATAACCATGAAGTTGAACTTCTTCATAAAGATATTAAAGATGCTCTCCATGAAATTGATAAGCTATATAAACAAAATAAACTAGAAAATTCAATTAGGGTTTTTTTTTAAAAGAAATTGTTAATTGCACTAGACAATGCATAAGTGAACTAGAATTAAATTAGTATCACTATATAAATGGGTAAATGATTTTTAAATATTTAATGATAAGAACCATGAGATGTCATAATCATTGAAAAAATACTTATTGACAAAGGAAAATGTTTTGTTGACATTGGAAAATGATGTGAAAAAATTGAACTAGGAAAAATTATTGTGTGATGCAATTTGCGACACACCTGATTTGCTTCCAAAGCCTGATGTTCATGTGATAGTTGTATTTTTTTGTTGTTGATGATAATGATGTACATGTATCTCTATTATGCTATGTGACTTAGAAAAAATATCTTGGTGATATCTCTGAAAGTGAAACTCATATTGAAGATGATGATTCTAGTGATATTTATGAAGTTGAACTTGATAATGCACATGATGAAATTGTATTTTTAAAAGAATACAATGGTAATTGGGCCTGAACTCATGAATAAAATGGGTTTTCATGGAAAATTTTTGGGAAAGAATGGGAAAGGAATTTAGAATGCCATAAAGTTATGTATAAGGACAAGAAATGAAAGCCTTGACTATCAAGGAAACACAAGCATTGATGATGTCCAATTTATGAAAGAAGAAACATCAATAGAAGGTGAAAAATATATAGTTAGTAGTAGCAACAATGAATTAAGAGAAAATGTTGTAGCAATAAAAAAAGTGACCGTGTAGGAGCGTAGCAGGAATGATGTTGTAGTCATTGTGGAAAAACATATCATGTAAAAGAAAAATGTTGGAACTTGCATCGTTGCAACATTTATGGTTTTAGCAATCATTATCATAACAAATTTTGGAATAGAGAAATATCATTCAAGCCTCATGTACATGTACAGTGTGGTTGGATTGATGTGTAGGAATGGAAAAAAGTTACTTCTATGTTGAAAATAATCTACATCTTCAAATGTTCTAATGCACAACATCTCTCACATAAAAAGGTCCACAGTTAGTGAATATTCAAAACTCAAGTTGTTATTAAGGATAAATCCAAAATGTAACATGTTTAGGAAAGAGTTACATCACAAAAATATATTATACTTAAGTCATTTCTTTGAGTAAATCAAATCATGAGACATTTTCTTGTATTTGTTTGTGGTAAATCAAAAACCAATTGTAATGGTTAAGGGTAAGCCAAAACCCTAGATATGTTGTAATAGTTAAGGGTATTACAAAAACCTATAAATGATGTAATGGTTGCAGGTAAGCCGAAGGAAAATCCATGAGATGGTAGTGCTAGCCAAAAAAACCCTTGATATGAATATGAATCAGTTTAGATGATTGACTCATGATCCATACATATAAAATAAGGAAACAAAAGGTGAAGATACAAATGATGGCGAGAAGGTGATGAATTTTGAAGATGAAAAGTACAAAATACTAAATATGTAGGCAACTCAGACCCAGATTATACTTAAGTCATTTCTTTGAGTAAATCAAATCATGAGACATTTTCTTGTATTTGTTTATGGTAAATCAAAAACCAATTGTAATGGTTAAGGGTAAGACAAAACCCTAGATATGTTGTAATAGTTAAGGGTAATACAAAAACCTATAAATGATGTAATGGTTGCAGGTAAGCCGAAGGAAAACCCATGAGATGGTAGTGCTAGCCGAAAAAACCCTTGATATGAATATGCCGAAAAAACCCTTGATATGAATATGCATCAGTTTAGATGATTGACTCATGATCCATACTTATAAAATAAGGAAACAAAAGGTGAAGATACAAATGATGGCGAGAAGGTGATGAATTTTGAAGATGAAAAGTACAAAATACTAAATATGAAGGCAACTCAGACCCAGATTGAATCACAAGTATTCATTAAGGAGGAGTTTTGTAATGTCCCTAAAAATAGTAAAATTTAAAAAAAAAATCCGTTACAGTAATAAACTTGTTAAGAGATGATGATTTGTAAATTAACTTCAGCACTGATAAGTACATACTACACCGGTATTTAATTTCAACATTTGAAGGGTCTCAATTTCCTATGTAACATGGTCTTATTGGTTGTTATTCCTAGAGCTTTTTGGAAGTGATGTAATGAGTAGAAATGAAATTCTATCGCAAGTGTACAAATGTTTAGAGTGTAATAATACAAATCTCCTTCTTGTTGTTTTAAGAGTTTGTGTGGATATTTATGAAAATCTAACTGATAATTCAGGTGGGATGGAACCCTATTGGTGGCAGTTGAGGCCCATGATGAGATGCTTGGTCTTTCAAGGGGCAAAGTACCCCGAAAGATCTGCCGAGAGGTAGGGTGTAAGAAATGGAAACTTCTAACTTACTTAGCGAGTTTCACTAATGCATTCAATTTATACCTGGCTTGCAGGTGTACCTACGGAGGTATCTACCTAGGGTGATTACTTCGCATTTCTAGCAATTCCTTAACTCTCAAGTGTGTGATGTTTGAAGGTTGGCACTTTAAAAGCCTTGTTGGGGTTTTTAGTACTTGTTGAACTTGCAATACTTATTGACCTCGCAATTACTTGTTGGCACTATGTAATGTTTGTGGTCCTTGCAATACTCGTTGTGTTTATAATACTTGTTGATCAAGAGTGACTTTACAACTATAGAGATCAGGGTTAATATTGAAATCTTTGGGGTTGGTAGTAGAATTAAATGCAACTTATATGATGGCACATGGCCAACGTTGCCATCTATGCTGAGGGTTTTTCATTGGGTTCTACACCAACGAAGGTTCATTTTCGTGGTTCATTTTCCCTTGTTTACTGTTGGATGCGTTTGGGGGTTTTTTTCTCTAGCCTGAGCTTTGCTCATGGCCAGCGCACCATACAGGGTTTTATTTGCAGAGGTGGAGACTAAAACAAAGGTAATACCCATCCAATATTTATGCTACGTTTCCTCCTATTTTGTTTGAATACAGTTCGATAATAGTCTCAAGGTTTGACTTCATATGGTTTGTTTGTTTAGGAGGTGTATGTTGGAATTTCTCTTCTACGTGGCTACTAGCTGATGGCCAGTACTTGACTTGGATGGTGTTGCAAATGGTAAGTTCAGAGTTCACCATTCCTTAACTCCTCCTCTCGCCTCTGTGGAGTGATACTGTTTGTATTTTCTAGGAGTAACTTTGTGAGCCCGGTTTGGGTTTAATGCAACAAGTTTTGGGTTCCTGGAGGTTGTCATTGGCTGGACCAATGTGAAATGTATCTATTGTTTTTAATGGCCCTGGAGGGTTTTAGTTTTAATGTGGCGTTTTAAGTTCCCGCTCCTTATTGGGTTTCTATGTTGTATAAATGGGAATACTACCATATGTATTGAGTTGGGGTTTTGGAAAACCATACAATGCTTTGTGCTTTCTATTTGGTCTTTGAACATGTATGGATGCGATGTAATAATAATGTGTATCTTTTGCATTTTCTTTCTTGGTTGCTCTACCTTGTATGTTTTCAATTTGATGTCTGTGTGAAAGAATGAGGGTAACTGAAGCTCTATCTATGGAAAAAGAAAGATAACGTCTGAGTCTAAAATATTAGTATTGTTAGCTTGCTACAAGTGAATGCATTGATAGAGGATTTCGTAACCCTGGAACTAGTTTATCTATAAGCCAGAGAAGTTTGGTCGTTAGTTCTTACTGCTGCGTTTTTGGTTTTTACAATAGATAGAAAGGGTTTTAATGAGGACTTTGGTGAAGGGATTCAATCCCATGTCCTGCATTTGTATTTGAACTCGTCTATATGTCATCGCTATAAGATATCATATTGTTTGGTTGAATGTGAAAATGCTTCTGTGTAAACTACTACATTGTTTGACTATTTGGAAGATAGCATGGTCTTCCTAGAAACGTTGGTGAGATTCGATCTCATGACCTTTATTTCGATGGATAAAAGTAATATAGTTTAATGATTTGGAATGCACTTTTTTTGTAGTGGGATTCGATCCATGAGAATGGGATTCGACCCATGAGAAAATATTTGTTGTTGTTTTCGATTTAATGGTTGATTGTTTGGTTTAAAATCATAGAGAATGTTGATAATGTGGAATGATACATTGGTTTGAAAGAACATAAATAATAATTTACTATTATTGTTTAATATACGATTAGATGTGTACTATGGCTAAGAGATTCGATATATGTCTTGATGCTATTGTCATTCTATTTGATGATTCTTAAACATAGAGAGAATAACAATAAAAGAATTAAAAGTCATAAGTAATCCTTGCACTACGAATTGATAAGATGATTCAAACTTAAAACATAGTTTATTTAAAAACATAATAACCCTAACCTAGAAGTTAATATGGGAAAACAATGGGAACAATACATAGTATTAGAAGTCCTCTGAAAATCCATTGTAGGGTTCCTAAGTTTACTGATGGGGTGTTATCTAGCACAGGCCAGCTTGGCTAGACCTGCTAGACCCTCCACTGGTTTCTGGGCCAAACCTCTAAGTTGATAATATTTGAAATAAGAATTAAACAATGTTGAAGCATCAATTCTAGTCTAAAAGCCTATGTCTACTATAACGGGAAAATGGAAACAATTAATACTACATACTTGGATGCATTCACACTTGATCCTTTCTTGTAGTAACCTGGCTGCTTTGGCACTTGATCCTCTCCTGTAGAATCATGCACACTCAAACAATAGTTAATGTAGAACCTTTGGTATTTAGCTAACCTGTTAGGATGATCCTATTAGCTGGATAACTTTGGGGCTACCATCTTCCTCCCAACCACAACCCTTAGACCGTTCTTGGTTCTAACTGGATCCCCCTGAGCTGGTTCCAACATGCAAATGAGAGATAGAGGCCCTAGGGACATTGTTGCTTCAGATCTGTAATTATTAGATAAGACTGCTTCAGTTTCTTGGAGCATAAAACTTCTCCTTGATTACCAAAAGAGAATGACAATGAAAGAGATAGATGATCCCCAAAACTTGCGATCTTCCCTCTTTATGTAGGGGATTCTTGAATTATGACTGTTGGAATAATTAGTTTCTTTAAATTAAATAAATAATATTTAAAATATATTATTTAATAAATATCTAGTATTTTGCACTAGGGCTTTTTCAATTGTTTTAACTATAAGTAATTTCTGATTTAAGCCCTTCCTCCTAATTATAATAACAATAATTACAATAATAATATTTCCAACCTACGTATTAATACTATTTACAAATGTGGCTTCCCACTTTAGAAATATTAATACTTTATTAATACCATTAAATAATGTGGCATCCCACTATGCATAAACTATACGCAATAAATGTCTTTTATAAATAAATAATCACATCATTATTTATTAAAATTCTAAACAATAATATTTAATCTTATATCTTCACATGATACTTTGTTTAATAATTTAAGGGTAAGGTCCACTTCTTTGGATGGTCTTTCAGTAAGCTTGGATAGGCACCTCTAGTCTCTCTCTTGCATGTCGGATTCCCTCGTTTAACATGGTAGTTCCCGCAGTATTTGATGATAGATGAAAGATGAATCATTTAACCAAATTGAATAAATGTGATGAAAGTAAAAGTGCTATTCAGAGTCTTTCCAACTCAACACTTTGATATTGAGTAACCCTGAGTGCTCTTCAGAGTCTTTCCGACTCGACGCTTTGATATTTAGTAACGTCGAGTGCTCTTCAAAGCCCTTTAACTCAACACTTTCACATGGGATTTATGCTAGTGCAATTCCAGAGCTTCCTGCTCAACACTAGTGCTAGAATGTGGTTGTGAGGCACATCTAGAATATTCAAGTGGCCTCGGATCCAGTATTCATTTATCTATCTTGGAGTGGTCCAAGGCTTATGCCCAATACTCAATGTACCTTAGGGCTTACTCCCAGTACATAAACATTCGTCTAGGTACATTGGGGCTTATGCCTAGTACGTAGTTCATCTATGTGTTTATGAGTCCACGCTCAACACACCACATAAGTCATTCATGTAAAGATCATAGTTCTGCATAGTAAATGACAAAATATCATCTTAGTATATTAGGGTTTGTACCCATATCAAATCTGAAACACGTCATCAAAACATTAGGGCCTCCTTGTCCAGTATACAACCAAATAAAGAAGTCAGTTAGGGTCCATGCCCAGCATGTCAATATATAAAAGAATAAGTCATAGGTTCTAGGGCTCATGCCCAATACTCAAAATAAAACATATGTGATGGGGCAGTGGCCCAATATAACAACAAAATAGTTAGCCCAAAATTTGGGATATTGCAAGTTTGAAGGAATATATCATACTTGTGATAATTCAGTGGTGACATTTTAAAACATGAAAATGAATAGAATGCACAAAAGCTACATGTGATTGAAATATGAGGAAAAAAAGAAAAGATAGGGATGATGATCTCATGAAGATCACTTGAGATATTTTTGGAGATACTCGTAGAATATATTGTGGATATTGTTACTCAATGCCAACAATTATGTGTTGAGGATACACCATTATAAATTGGTTATGGGGGAATGTACTATGTATGTATTCTGTTTGTGAATACAATATTGATTCAACGTTGAGCCTTTATACTACTTATTGTTTTTATTTCTCTTCATTATGTCTTTTAGTAAGTACTCATCAATTCATTCTGAATTCAAATTAAAAAAGGCATAAGCCAATCACACTTACATACACACAAATAAGAACAATCAATGAATGTAGAAACAAAATAAAGGAAAATAGGACACTATAAGGAAGTGAGAAAATGAAACAATGGATAAAAATCAAATGCTAACATGCAAGTTGAGAAACAAGTCGAACCTATCTAACACTCTTTTCATGCAGATAATACCATAATCTCAACTAATACTTGAGAGAATAAATGTTGAAAGTGGGAAAGAAAGGTTGAAATGATACATACACTTACTTGATAAATTACTATAAGATTTTAACGTTGGTGCGGTGTAACATACATTGGGATAAGTGCATTGTAGGTGTAATATATATATTTATATATTTGACTATGTGTAGTTCTTAGTTATTGTAACATCCCCAAAATCGCAAAATAAAAAAAATTGATATAGCCTATTTTATTTGATAAAAGCTATCTAGGGAATGATAATTAATTAACTAATAGATGATAACTGCTTGATAAAATTGTCGTAATTATTTTTAAACATAAAAAAACTTGATTGTAAATGAGATGTGACAGAAGAATGTTTATTTCGTTATGTATAAAGATCTGGTAACAATACTGATGAATTGCTGCATATTTCTGAAGGGGTTCCTACAGGGTGCCCTTGGGTTTACTTAGCTTTCATAGCTAAAGCATTGGATTCTTTCTTTCGCAGATTTGCAGGTAAGGTAAAAGAGTAATACCAGTATTTCAAGACAAGTTATAAGCTACCGCTAGTCATTTTGTTTTAAGATAAATGTATATGATGTAGTGCAGGAAGACATCGATGGTATGTAAATTTGGTTTATCTTTATAAATCTGTACTATTCTTACCCTAACACTGGTGAGTATAACTAGAGATATTTTTCCAATATACTTCTGCTGTAATCAATGTTATCATTCATTAGAGAATTAATTAATAAGATCGTCATGTAAGATTCTAAAATCTAATTGTTTATGACAAGCATGTGATAATGTTAACAAGATGCAACTGTATAGTAATGATAGCATTAGTATAACAATAGGGCTTATGATAACAATGGTATTCGACAGCTTACAAGACAAATTCCACGTATTTAATTCATATATGCTCCTAATATACTTTTTGACTATATCACTATATGGACAGAATAATAGTTGAAGGGAAAAATAGAGACCTATTTTGATTTGTTATAATGCTTCTACGAAATAATTTGCTAGGGTTGTAGTGCCCCTCTATCCGGAAGGGCACCGGAGTTCTAGTATTTGAAATCAAGTTTGTAACCAGCTCCTGCGGAGTTGTTTTTCTTTCTTATTTATTTCAATAATAAATAAGTATCATTATGCTTTCGTTATGCTAATTTTTTGCATAATTTTAGTGATTAGAAAATGTATAGCAGCATACAGTGCACCTACATATAGTAATTTTAACAACATACATAAATTGTAATTTCTTGCATAATACCCAGTATATTGAAATATAAATCATTTTTCTAACTACCAATAGAATACCTGGACCGATGTAGTTTGTATATTGTTCCCTTACTCCTGTAGCCTTTCCCGTCCAAGCTTTTTTCTCCCGCAGACTTTCTGTTCCAAGCCTTTATACCAAAATGGATGAACCACCCTGCCAACCAGCTCTTATCGTGCTGGCCCTAGGAAACCGACGGGTTTCCTAGCCCCCGAGCCCACAAACCAATAATCCCGATAGCATCGTTCCTTAGTACCTTTCCATAGTTCAAGAGTTAACCCCACCTCATTCTTTTGAGTTTCCCACCTCCTCAAAGCTTCGAGTTATCCCCCTCCTCGGCATTCCTCCTTTTCATCAAAATACTAAGTGTACTTCTCCCAAAAACCAACCCAACCCCCCTTCATCTCCGTGAAACCATTGCTTTATAGATCCATTTTCCTCCCTCCACTTGTCTTCCTGTTTACTCCACCGCCTTCCAAAAAAAACCCTCGAGCCCCCAAAACATTAAATTGATGGCTTGCTTTACAATCCAATTCATAATAAATATGATTTTATAGTACTTATTTTCTCGAGCAGTTCAATGGTATTAAGACTAGTTAGGTTGGATTTGATGGGTTGAATGTACCTTATTTAATGATTCTCGAAATTTTCCATTTAGGACATTCATGAGGCGGTGGATTCAATATTAGTCTTGTCCTCCATTTAATATGTTGATTAAAATAATACTTAAATACTATCATGTTGACCCTTGCAAATTTGAAGTGGTAGTTTGTTTTTAATTATAAATATATATAAAATCAAATCTCAAATCGGTTGTTTGACATGACAGTAATTTATGAATATAAATTTAATTGAGTTTTTATCTTAACCTTCCTCATTTTAATAATACTCCTTTCTCGTTTCATAACAATAAATTAATTAATTTAATAATGCAAACACGTTCACTTACCCACTTATGATTTCTTTTATTCCAATAAGGACACATCATCATTATTAACATTAGTTTAAATAATAACAATAATAACAATATTAATTAATAATAATATTAATATTAAATAATCATAATAATAAATATTAATGGTGATTTAAGTACCTTAGCACTAATCTAACATACCTAATTAATAAATGAAGTACTCTTAAGGGTTTAATTAATCAATATTAACAATTAGATAGTACACGGTTCCAGCATTAATGTTTATCTGCTATACTTCCTATTTCCGATACCTTCACTTGATGAGAATTACAATTGGCGGCAATTATTTTAATTGTTCATTACAATGTTTACATATATGACTAATTAACTTATTTTATACATAAGCAAATCGATCATCTATTACTCATGTCATTTACCCAAACCTTAACTGAGTTATCTATGACAACTTATAACATTGTTAAATATTGTTAAGTATGTCGTAAACTGATACTATAGCACATGTACAAAATGTGCATGCGTGGCCAACGTATGCACAGGTATGACAGGTACTATAAACATACATCATATTTCCTATGCTTAACAGCTAACTAATACTAATAATACTTCATGCAAATAGAACAAGTATGTTACATTTATCATAACATTACTTAAAACATCATTGGTTTTTTTTATTATTATTTCATTTCGTTATTTTTATGATTACATCAGTTCAATCAATCAAGTACAAGGAAATGTACCTACTACCACTAACTCAAGATCAAGGAATACCCAACCCTCAACAGTACTCACTAAAATATCCTCCCATCCTAACCTGCGTCCGCATCCTCCCTATCCTTCCTTTGCTAGTACAAAAGTGGATGTCAGCTATACTGACCTAGCCACATAGAACGTTAGAGCGGTAGCGTCAGCTAACTAGCGGACCTAACCTCTCCTAGCAGGCATCCGACAATCGTCATCGCAACAACTTGGGGAGCGTGTCTCAGCACGGCCCTCCCACGACCTCGGGTATCATAGAAACATAGGGTGGGCAATACATCCATCCCTCTCAACATACTGGGTCTACGCCCTTATCAACTCATACTTTGTTGCTCTCGAGATTATTAGTTTGTGTTATCGTATCCTCATTTTGGCTGCTAAGGTTTGCTGTATGAACATGTTTTTCCTTTCCAATATATATCAGATCAAGTAACTGGCTATCCCATAGCCCTTGTGTCCTGTAGGTTAGTGTTTTGCAAAATACAATTTATAGAAAGCATTTTCCATTGATCGCCAATTGATCCATGTTATCATTTCATTTCATGTAACCTTTTAGCTCATCATAGATACATATAACATTTCAATAATTCATATAAGAAGATGGTATCCATGTACCGAATCATATATTTCACATTTCATTAATGAAAACATATAAACATATACTGCAATCGTAAAATAAGGAAATCATATGATAATCATGACATCATAGTCGCATAACATAGTAACATCATAATCATGGTGAAATCATAAAACAGAGTAACATCATATAACGAGGTCCAATATAGTTTACTCAGTCGAGCTGAGTTCAACAGAATATATAAGAAATAAAGTATGGTGTGTCTAACTAATAAATATGCCGAATCAAAATATGGGCATTACATACACCCACCCTTCGGGAAACTTCGTCCCGAAGTTATGATCAAAATAGTGAGGGAAAATCTCGACGCATGGTCTCTGCGTCCTCCCAGGTAGCAGACCCGGGGCTATACTTGTCCCATTGGACCTTAACCTGGTCCACATGGCGACTACCGAGCTGTCGAACCCTACGATCAAGTATACGTAATGGTTCGACCCTAAAGGTTCCCTCGTCCGAGACCTGCAATTCCTTCCAATGAATTTTGTGAGTCTCATCAGCTATGTAATGTCGCAATACAGAAACATGAAATACATTATGAGTTTTATGCAAGTGGGGGTGGCAGCGCAAGACGATAAGCAACTGGTCCGATTTTCTCAAGAATCTCAAATGGACCTATAAAGCGAGGTGACAGCTTGGTACCCTTCCCAAACCGAATGGTACTTTTATTTGGTCTGATGCGAATAAATACACGATCCCCTACTTCATAAGTTCTATCTGATCTGTGTGCATCAGCGTAACTCTTTTTCCTATCCTGTGCTTCCTTCAACCGCTGCCTAATTTGTAACACTTGCTCCTCCATTTCCTGAATCAATTCAGGCCCAATTAAAACTCGATCCTCTAACCTGTCCCAACTGAGTGGTGTCCTGCATGGCCTCCCATACAATGCCTGATATGGCGGCATACCAATGGAGCTGTGATGACTATTATTGTATGAAAACTCCACTAAAGGAAGATATTTCTCCCACTGTGTCTGTTGATCCATAACATACATCCTAAGCATGTCCTCCATCACTTGATTCACCCTCTCAGTCTGTCCATCTGTCTCGGGGTGATAAGCTGAGCTTAAGTTAAATTGTGTCCCTAATGCTGACTACATGCTTGTCCAAAATCTGGAGGTGAACTTAGGGTCTCTGTCCGAGATTATCTTTTTAGGAACTCCATGAAGACGTACAATCTCATTTATGAATACCCTTGCCACATCTGTCACATCATAGGTGTCTTTGACTGGAATGAAGTGAGCACTTTTGGTTAGTTTGTCGACTACCACCAAAATATCATTATGTCTCAGAGATGTGAGTGGTAGTCCTACAACGAAGTCCATGGAAATGACTTCCCATTTAGTCATAGGAACATCATGTGGTTGTAGGAGACCGGCTGGGTGATGATGATCTGCCTTAACTTGTTGACACTCAAGGCACTTCGAAACAAAATCTACTACATCCATCTTCATACTTGGCCAAAAGAAGAGTTGCTTCATGTCAGCATACATCTTCTTCACCCCTGGGTGCGCACAATAATGTGATCTATGGGCCTCTTTAAGGATTGTTTTCCTGATATCACCTTCCTTAGGAACATACATCCTTCCCTGATACCGCAACAATCCATCTTCCTCAAGATGGTACCCATCATATTTCAATTCCTGTTCCTTTCCATTCTGAATAGCTGAGGTTACTTTTAGATACCAACTATCGCCCAATAGTTGTCCTAGTACTCTTTCCTTCAAGTCAACCTTCAAGGGAATTAAGGAGAAAAGTCTCGGCCTTCGGCTTAGAGCGTCTGCCACCACATTCTCCTTTCCTTTGATGTAAGAGATACCAAAGTCATATTCACTCATGAACTCACTCCATCTCCTTTGCCTAGCATTCAAATCCCTTTGGGTAAAGATGTACTGCAAGCTCTGATGGTCTGTTTTAAGGGTGAAGCTTCTACCAACTAGGTAGTGCCTCCATAATTTTAGTGCCAACATTACTGCTGCCAATTCTAGATCATGCGTGGCATACTGCTCCTCATGAGGTTTCAACTTTCGAGATGCATAAGCTATTACCCCACCTTCCTGCATCAACACCGCTCCTAATCCTTGCTTCGAGGCATCGGTGCATACCATGAAATCTTTATCCATGTCTGGTACCCGCAAGATCGGTGCACTTGTCAACAATCTTTTTAACTCTGTAAAAGCGGCATCACATTCATCGGTCCATTCATACCGGATTCCCTTGCGTTGCAAGGTGGTAATAGGTTTTGCAATTTTAGAAAATCCTTCCACAAACCTCCGGTAATAGCCTGCTAACCCCATGAAGCTGCGCACCTCATGAGCATTCCTTGGAATTGGCCAATCTTCAATGGCCTTTACCTTTTCTGGGTCTACAGAGATCCCTTCACCTGAGATGATGTGCCCTGAGTAGTGAATCTCTTTTTGGAAGAAGGAACACTTTGACAATTTACCATAAAGTTTATGTTCCCTTAAGCATGTCAAGACTAACCGCAAGTGTTCCTCATGCTCCTTCTCATTCTTAGAATAGATAAGAATATCATCTAAGAAGACTTGAACAAAGCGGTCCAAGTATTTTCGGAAGACCCCATTCATGAGGCTCATGAATACAGCTGGAGCATTGGTCAAACCAAATGGTACCACTACAAACTCGTAATGCCCAAATCGAGTTCGAAAGGCAGTCTTAGAAATGTCGCCTTCCTTGATCCTCAACTGGTGATATCCTGATCGCAAATCAATCTTTGAGAAGACTGACGCACCTTTCATTTGATCAAAGAGGTCATCAATTCTTGGTATGGGATACCTGTTCTTCACGGTGGCCTTGTTCAAATCTCTGTAATCTATGCACAGTCGCAGAGATCCATCCTTCTTCTTAACGAAGATCACTGGTGCTCCCCATGGTGAGATACTAGGTCTAATCAGTCCCAAATCTAGCAATTCTTTTAACTGGATCTGTAACTCACGGAGCTCTGGAGTTGTCATTCTATAAGGATTTTTTGAGATAGGTTCTGCACCAGGTTTTAGTTCGATTGTGAAATCGAGCTCTCTTTCTGGAGGTAGTCCTGGTAATTCCTTCGGAAAGACATCCTTGAACTCAGAAAGTACTGGGTAAGAATTCAAGGAAGGTCCTTTACTATCGCTCACGGCCTCCACTACGAACAACTGGCATCCTTGTCTTAGGCACCGCTTAGCTTTCACCATAGAGATGAAACGGAGGGATACCTTCCTCTTCAAGCCTTGGATTTGAATTGTCCTTCCCTCGTCATCGAGGCACAACACCTTCTTTGCATAGCAGTCTATGAAAGCTCTATGGTCTTCTAACCAATCCATGCCAATAATGAGGTCATAAGTCCCCAAATTGGTGACATAAGCATCCAACTTAGTGGTGCGAAATCCTAAGTCAACCCCACAACCTCTCACTTTAAGACCTAGTGGTTGCTTAGTTCTTGAAGCCATTTCAACCAGTTTGAAATCATCGTGCTCGTAGGCTGCCAACCCACATTTATCTAATGCAAATGGTGAAATAAAACTATCAGTTGCTCCTGGATCAAACAAAATTTTAAGTTTGACATTGTTTACATTACCAGTGGATTCTACTACGGTAGACTGATGTTCTGCCTAGTGGTTATGCACCGCTGCATGAATCCGATGACTATTACCCGAACTATCCATGGGTGCCTTTCCTTCCCTATGCCTGCTGCTTGACTGACCCTTGGGACAGTCTCGCTGGAAATGAGGACCTCCGCATCCCCAACAAGAGAGATTGGGAGGGGCTTGCCTGTTGCTCGAAGGAATCCTTTGAGATGAGTTCCTTCCCCTGGTTCCTCTAAAACCCCTTGCTCCTCTATAGGAACTTCCCTGTGTACGTCCCTGGCTTTGGTGGATTGCAGACGATGCCTGCGAGATTGAGTTAACTGAAGTATTACCCCTCGGTGTGAATCGGTTACCATAAGGAGGAGGTCTAGATTGTCCTCCCCTGAAGTAAGGACGTGATGCCTTCCCTGAAACATACTGATTGGTTCTTGTCAACTTACTGCCCCCTTTTCCATCTGACATATCAGCTGCATAACGAGCATACTCAACTGCCATGGCAACTGAAGTTGGCTTCCACATCCGCACAACAGCTCTAATCTTGTAGTTAAGTCCATACACAAAACGCTCTACCTGACAATCATCTGCATCTAGGTAAGGAACATATTTTACCAGTTCCATAAACCGAGATTCATACTCCTCCACCATCTTGTCTCCCTGTACTAAGGCATGGAGTGCACCTTCCTGTTCTTCCTTGTAATAATTTGGCAAATACTTCATGTGGAACCTCTCCTCGAACAATTCCCAAGAAGTTGTAAGAGGAGTAAGGTGCAACTGCTTCTCGAGGTCTGACCACCAATTCAAAGCATCACCTTTAAGCTGAAAGACGACCATCCTAGCCTTGGAACTAGATGTGTACTCATTCAATGCGAAGCATCTCTTCATGCCTTCCAGCCATGCCTCTGCATGCTTACCGGGTCATCCTCCTGAAAACTCTGGAACTTTTATCTTTTGTAACTCCCTTGATATGTCCTGAAGCGGTTCCAGTCTTGGGCCATGTGCCCTTTCAGAGTTCTCTCGACTCACTTGAGTGGTTTCCACCTCGGCGGCCCTTTCCGACTGCCTGTTCATCGTGGTCATAATAGCCTCCAAAGACCTCATTATGATTTGCATTTCAGGCGTTGAGGTTGGTTGTGGCGGTGTTGGCGGTGGCAGAGGTGGTGGTGACGGTGGTCGACCTTGACCCCGACCTCGACCTCTGCGTGTTGTCACCATGATAGTTCCTGAGTTATTAAAATAAAATCATATCCTTAGTTGTCCAATCAAATATACGCGGAACTAAAATGTAGGTATTTAATAACTTTGCATCATGAGATAACAAATTGTCAAGATTAGCGCAGTAAAATCTATAGTCGTTTTTATTTAAACAATCTTGTCATGGTGTTCAGCTCGTCGTGCTGGTCTTAATGGTGTCTTGTTTTTGAGATTTCGGGTCTCTTTCATCCCTTCGACTAGGAGTTGAAATCTCGGCAAAATTTTTAATATCTCTATTCTAGTTAACTTTAAATGTCACCCTTTAATCTAAACAACCTAATTAACATTAATTGTTTAAACCTCAACCAATCATAGTTAAGTTTAATACTAAAAATAAATTAAAAAAATCCTATAAAACATATATTTTAACAACGTATGTTATAACAAAATTAAATTAATTAATTAATTAATTAACTTTTATAATACATATAATCTAAACAAATATAAATAATTTTTAATTTTTATAAATCATACATTCTCTCAAAATATATAAAAATAAATTTAAATTTTAATATAACATACATTATATCCTCCTATATATATTTCACGAACATATACACGTGCTTTTACAACTATATACAAGTATATACGTAGATTTATAAACCGTAGATTTTTACCACGCGGCCTTTCACAGCCATGCGAAGAGCGAGTATGCATGAAGGACACGCGGTCTCTCCAAGCAACCCACCACCCTCGGAAAGTGGGGGAAACCCTAAATAGGGTCAATCCCCAAGACACGGCCATTTTCACCCTCTCTCCTGCAGTTTTAGCTCTGCAACTCCCATCTTCGACTTGGCTAGCTGCTGGTAATGCTCTCGGTGTTGAGCGCATGGGTTAGGAACCAAGAAGGCATGGGCTATCGGCTGTAGTGATGTTCGGGTGTTGGATGGCTGGGTTTTTGGTCATGTATCTTCTCGGTGCTGGGCGCCTGGGCTTAGCCCATTAATTCTTCAATTAAGCCACGAAAGGGTGGTGAGCTTGGCGGTCAGAATTTGATGGTGGGCGTTGCATTGTCGAATGCGTGGGACAGCTAGCTGTTGGCTCTTGATGTTGAGCTCAGTCTGGGGTATGATCCTCGGAGCCCAACAAGTTCTGCAAAAACGTTTTTTAGGACAGGCGCTGCTCTTGTTTGAGGATAGCGTTTGGAATTCGATGGTGTGCGTGGGCAGCTGTGGTTTTTTGCCAGAGGATGATACTCAGAGCCCTGGTCAAAATTTTTTTATTGCAAAAACGCCTTTACTTCCATGCATATCTGCTTTGTCAGCCACCAGTAGCAGAGGCCGTGGCTGAGCGCCTAGTTGCATATCTAGGGCATTTTTGGCGTTGGGCGCTCTTTATACATGGCTACGGGTCACACATATATGCTGGAAAGAGCATGTATGCTCCATTAATCCACTCCAAACGAATTCAAACAGAAGTATAAGCGAACGGTGGGGGGGAAATCTAGGCGGGAGACGGCGAACTCGAGCTCCCATGAGAGCGTTTTCATTTTTATTACCTGAAGACTGCTGGGTTGCGCTCCCTCTGGGTTGAGCTGCACCCTCTGGCCGAGCTAGGGATGCCGCTCAAGAATAATAATAATAAAAATCCGGGGCGGCAGTGTGAGCGAACTCCATCGAGACCTTTTGAGCTGGCAAATTAGACTCTCACGATTTCAGACCTGTGCATACGCTGGCCACGCATGCACATTTTGTACATGTGCGATAGTATCAGTTTACGACATACTTATCAATATTTAACAATGTTATAAGTTGTTATAAGTTTAATGGTCCACCTTATCCGTCGAGACTACTTAGCTTGAGGTTTAAATTCCAAGATTAACATGGAATAATTAAATAACCATTTTCCATCACATCACGTTCATTCCAAAAATGATTATCCTATTATGGCTAACTTTTGAAATGGAAATAATCACACAATATTAATTTATAAATCAATATTTTAAATCTTACTTATATTGCAATTGTTACGATAGGGATATATAAATGTTGCTGGAATATTATTAATTAAGTAATAATAATAATTAGATCACCATTTATTAATTAATAATAATAATTAAATCACCATTTAACAATAATAAAAGGTGAATTAATCATAGTATTCTTAATTATTTGTTTATCACATGAGTACCCTATCATCAACATAGCATCCTTGTTCTTATAAACAAAGCACTTGTGAGGGCTTAAACAATTTTACTAATTAATTAGACACTATCATTACCCTATTCACAACAGTTCTCCTATGACAATGTTAACTGACGACACTTGTCTGAGTTTATTATTACAATGTTTTCATATAATTACTAATTCACTTATTTACACATTGACAACCTAACCATTCATTACCTAAGTTGATTGATGTATCCTTAACTGAGTTATCTATGACATTTATACTACTATTCAAGCATGACAAGTATGTTATACACCAGTAAGATTGTACACGTACAAGGTGTGCATGCATGGCCAGTGTATGCACATGTCGGATATGTACTATAAACAGACCCCATTCCGCCTATGCATACTTGCTAACTAATAATAGTATCTACCCCCATGCAGAAGAGCAAGCATAATATATAGTATAATTACTTTAACATCCTTGGTTATTTAACAGTTAACCCTTTACGATTTAACATCATTCTCTTTATCTTTACATTAGTTTAATCAATCATGTACAAGGAAGGGTGCCTACTTCCACTAAATCGGAATCAAGGAATACTAAACCCCCAACAGTACTAACTAACACATCCTCCCATCATAACCTACGTCCAACATCCTCCCTATCCTTCCTCTGCTAGTACAACAGTGGATGTCGGACTCACCGATCTGACGACATAGAACTTGAGAGCGATAGCGTCGGCTGAACAGCGGACCTATCCTCCCCTAGCAGGCATCCGACCATCGTCATCACAACAACATGGGGAGCGTGTCTCAGCACAGCCCTCCCACGACCTCGGGTCTCATGGAAACATAGGGTGGGAAACACATCCATCCCTCTCAACATACTGGGCCTACGCCCTTATCAACTCATACTTTGTTGCTCTCGAGATTATTAGTTTGTGTTATCGTATCCTCATTTTGGCTGCTAAGGTTTGCTGTATGAACATGTTTTTCCTTTCCAATATATATCAGATCAAGTAACTGGCTATCCCATAGCCCTTGTGTCCTGTAGGTTAGTGTTTTGCAAAATACAATTTATAGAAAGCATTTTCCATTGATCGCCAATTGATCCATGTTATCATTTCATTTCATGTAACCTTTTAGCTCATCATAGATACATATAACATTTCAATAATTCATATAAGAAGATGGTATCCACGTACCGAATCATATATTTCACATTTCATTAATGAAAACATATAAACATATACTGCAATCGTAAAATAAGGAAATCATATGATAATCATGACATCATAATCGCATAACATAGTAACATCATAATCATGGTGAAATCATAAAACAGAGTAACATCATATAACGAGGTCCAATATAGTTTACTCAGTCGAGCTGAGTTCAACAGAATATATAAGAAATAAAGTATGGTGTGTCTAACTAATAAATATGCCGAATCAAAATATGGGCATTACAAGGGTTACAATGCCTAGTTAATACAACTAGAGACTTAGTGCTATACTCTATTATGTGCATCTATATTTGTGAAACTTAGCATTTATAATACCCTATATGCATATTATGCAAATAGTAATCATTGGACTTTCAAATATGTGCGCCCTAAGCAAAATTGGGGACTTAGCACTAAAACACATAAGTCATAAACGTTAATGTGATATGGTTTGAACTCGATTTAAATCATGGTTATATGACATCCAACGTATAGTTGGGAAAACTATAGAATGAAATGTTTTGCAATATATATAAATTTGTTATGCGAATTTATAACTTAGTTTGGGAACTATGTACATAGTTGTAATACCGTAGTGTGATCATAATCCAAGGTTTGGGAACTATATAACGTTTATATGGCAATGGTGATAATATCCAGAGCCATAATTTTGATACTGACATGTATTAAATGTGGTTGCAGGCAAAGGCCTAGCAAGTGATATGTAAAAGATCCAGCATTAATGGAAGCTCTACATGGTAATTGTGGAATGTCTTGTTGGCACCATCATAGGTTCGGCTCCACGTGAAGAAATTGTAAGAAATGTTGGTAATTGCTGAGCTGTAAGCTTCTCTATGGCTATATGGAAATCCATTTGGACTTGCTACTTAATGCAACATTTAATGGTAGGTGACCATAACTCTTGTTTGGGTACTGGCATGTCTTGGCTGGCAATTTCTCATCCGTTGATCTAAACTTGTGTCGATCTTGGAGATCTCGAACCCTATGGAATTCACTATGCCTTGTTGTTTGTTTGTTTCACATTCATTTGGAGTTTTTTTTTTAGGGAAGAGAGGCCGATAGGCCGCTAGATCACAGGGTTTGATCTCGGGTCGAATCTTTTGGTGTTTCTGCAACTGCGCTTCTTTAGTTTTAATGGTGGAAGCCTGTTATAAAATTGGTATAGTTCAATTGGAGAAATAGATGACAAAGACCTGTGGCTTCCATTGTGTAGTTGGTTAGGGTTTGATAATGGTTTTAAACTTGAAGTCTGAGTTGGAGTGGCTGCATGTTGATTTAGTCATAATAGTTGAATGTTTGGAAGCATCGCCAACCAATTCTCTATTCTTATGAAGGTAATCCTTAATGTTGTTATGAATGTTGTTGTTCAATGTTTCTAGTTTGTCTTATATAACCTTCATCTTTGAAGTGTCATAACCACATTGTAGTTTCTGTGGAAGGTGCTGTTGTCACCATGGGTTTTACAGAGTTCAAGCTTAAAGGCAGTTGTGGGCTCGTTCAACTGGTAAGCCCTGGTGGCAACCCATTTGTAGGTTCTCCTGGAAGAAATGGCCAACGATGCTATTGAACCATTATGTGGTCAATGAAAATATTTTCCAGTACTGTGTTTTTAAGTTTTGGGTTATACTGTAATGTTCTTCCACTAGCAATGGTTTTTAACTCTTTCGGATTATCAATGAATAGAGTATTTAAGAGTTTATTTACTGTAGTCGTCTTGTTTTGTCATTTGGGCTCGACCCGTGAATCGATCTTATGATTTGGTGATGTTGAAAGATGAATAGAACTAGTTATTATCAGGGCTTTTGCGTTTGTCTTAAATGTAAAATAATGGTTAATGTGCATACTGGGTTTCGTTACCTCTATTACTATTATTTTCTTCTGTGAGCTTGAAACTGTAGAATATAAAAATGATGAGAAAGTGTACTGAGTAATGTTTGTGGATAATGAAAGACTATTGCTCCATCTCAAACAATAGATAGATATTTTATAACTATGGTAGAATTTTGATTCTGTGTGTAGTTCAAAGTTTGGGGCTTGGCCCGAGAATGAAACCCGTAACTCGTCAGATTGAAAGTAGAAAGAAAAATGTGTGTTAGCAAACCTTTGCGTTCGTATTTGATGAAATATGCAAACAACTTGTACAACTAGGTTTAACATACCAACACTATCGTTCTCTGTTATATAATGCGAATTTATGGAAGTTTACACAATGTAAAAGGGAAATGTATGCTATAAATGAATATTGAAAAGAAATACTACTACTAACATTCAAATAATGGTTATATGTTGTGATACTTGATAGTATTCGGCCTAGCTGCAGCTTCATCGAAATGTAAGAAATGTTTGTGTGTTCGATCTAAGAGCCTTGCCAAAAGTTAGGGTTTAAGATACTAAGTTTTAGTTTGAAACCTGTGATGAAAATGCATAACTGGATTTCTCCACTGTATGATGTTGAAACCATGATTGGATTCTGTATAAATTGTAACAAATCTGTACTATAGTTAGAATCGTATGAAAGAGAGATATGAAGTTTTAAAATGAGAATGTTGACTATATGTGGTTGTTGATAACTCTGTTTAGAGTCTAAGCATAAATCGATAATTGTTTTGATTTCTACTAAGGGCTTTTTGATATAAAACAATGTGAAATTGTATATGGGAAAAATAGTTGGGAATTTTTATTGTCTGTAAAAGAAATATTATTCTGTTGTATATTGAAATAAATATTTATTTATCCCAATATAAACATGTACAGTTTAACTACTAAATACAGATAAAAAAATTCTATACTGTTAGAACAGAAAATCTATTTCATTTGAAAACATAAATTTTATAAATAATAAAACATTACATGTAAATTAGGAAGATAGTTAGCTAAAAATAAATAATAATGAGGGCACTATAAATGTCTCCATAGGAGTCAAATGCTAAGTAGAAAAACTTCAAAATTTATAATAATCTTATCTTCTCATTCACTTGGCTATATGCCTATCTTGATCTATTCTACTTAATCTGTCTCTGTACTAGAGTACGATGCCATTCCTTTTTGCATGGGGAAAAATGCAAAGACTATTTTATTCAATCATTTCAATTTATACAAAATTATAAAATTAAACAGTGAAAGTTAAATAAACAACAGAACTGTAAATATACAAAAATAGATAACAGAACTTAAAAATAAAATAGATAAGACAATAGAACCTGTAAAAGGTGATAGGGCCGACAAACACCCAAGGAGGCCTGTTCGTCCCAACCTGCTTCAGAAGAAGCAGCTCAACTACTGACTTCTAGTGAACCCCCAAGCCTGATTACTGATCCAGTAAATGGGTGGAACCTGTGTAGAAGCAAGACACTCAAAAATACCTTCTCCACTCGGTATCAGCCTCCTGAAATAAAATGCCTTCGCCACTCAGCATCAACCTCCTGAACTCAATAAGAGTTTGGCAGACTCACAACATGATCAACAACATAGCATATGCCCTCATCAAATCATTTGGGTGCAAACACAGCAAAACTCGAAGGTAAATTTCCTCCTCAGGAAAAGTGATGAACCTCAGTTCAATATTTGATAGCTATTATATAGACTGCCTAGGTCTTTTAGTGGTCAGTTTGGAATAAATGAGCCTCAAGCTCCAGTGCCATCTTTCAGGGCACTATGACCACATTTCAAGGAAGTTGTCCCATACCAAAAACTAGTTAGTTGCATCATGATGCTGCCACTTGTCCATTTCCTTCTACCCTAGATTCCATTCCACCTAGTGGATCAATAACCACTCTTTCAACAGTCCTCTTAGGTGTTTGTCTCCTATTTTATTTATTTAATAATAATATATTGTGCAAATTACAGTCATCCTTGGACACCTATCCAACATGGAACTTTACAATAAAAGGTATAATAATGTTTGCTAACACAAAAATGTTTTCTAGCTAAAAGTGTATGTTACAGTTATACAGTTGCACAAGTGTGCCATAGTTTTGAGGGATTGATTACTATTTTATATTAGTTTACAGTGTCAGATCTATTGTTTCTTGTACCATTAGATAAACCAGTCAACTTTGATAAGGATTCCTTATAATAGAACTTGGTTTCAAATACAAAAATGATTAAGGAATACCAGGAATGTGCTAAGTCAACCATCTATAGGTTATATATCTCCTTACAATACATAACACAACTGTTCGATACACATCAATTGGTTTCGAAGCATGCTTGATTCTCCTCTAGCCCATGTTACATTTAAAATTTTTATTTTTTTGTTTCTCTCTACATTTAGGGTTTACACTCCCTAGAAAGAAGCCTTTAGACTAAATTGCACCTATGATTACTCTCCCTAATCTTTAGCAATATGAGCATTGCAACACTTTAACATTATGTTATAAACAATAGATTCTGTTATCCACCAACTCTTGATTGTCACTCACAAACCCACTATTTAGTTATATTTGATCACTACATTTTGCAATCCAATTGGGTTACCCACAAACCCCTCATTCATTTATCTCTTCTTAGCAAGTTCCTTAATCCTACTTGACTGCATTACCACCATCCTTTATTTTTTATTTCACCTACTAGTGCAACACACACACTCTTCTATAGAATATCTTGTATTAAAAACTCATAGATCATCTAAATACTTATTTATTGAGTAGTAGTTAGAGTCTACTTTTTCAATTGACCCTTTATAGAGACCAACAACCATTCTACTTGAATATCAGATTGTGTTTGATACTAGTTTTCTTCTTATGGCCTATAAAAATACCCCAACTACATGTGAATTGTAATATCCCGAATTTTGACTAACTATTTCTAATGTATATATTGGGCTTAAAGCCCCAACACATATGATTTGTTTTGATTATTTGGCATAATCCCTAGTGCACATGATTCATTTATTTTATAGATTTACATATTGGGCGTGGACCTTGAATGATGCATTATTGTTATATATTGGGCAAGAAAGCCCTAATGGATTGATTTTGTTTTGTTATGTGAATTGGGTACAAACCCTAATATACTGAGATGACCTTTTGTTACATACTATGCAGAGTTATGATTCACATGATTGATCTATGTAGTGTGTTGAATGTGGACTTGGGAACACATGGATGACCTACGTATTGGGCATAAGCCTTGATGTACCTAAAGGACTTTATTATGTACTAGGCATAAGCCCCAATGTACGTAGAGTGTTGGGCATAAGCCCTGGAGCACTCCAAGCTTGATAAATGAATACCATATCCGAGGCCACTTGAATATTGTAGATGTGCTTCACAACCACATTCTAGTACTAGTGTTGAGCAGGAGGCTCTGGAATTGCACTAGCATAACGCCCATGTGAGAGTGTTGACTTAGAACTTTGAAGAGCACTCGGGGTTACTGGATCCCAAAAGTGTTGATTCGAGAAGACTCTTAATAGCACTTTTTTCATCACATTTATTTGAATAGGATAAATGAATCATTTTCTATCTATCATCAAGTACTGCGGGAACTACCATGTTAAACGAGGGAATCCAACATGCAAGAGAGAGACCTAGAGGTACCTAACCAAGCCAACTATCCAAGCTTACCAAAAGACCTATCGAAAGAGTTGGACCTTGTACTTAATATTCAAAATAAGTATTATGATATCGGCATAAATAAATCAAAGGAAATTACCATAAGTAAATTATTGAATAATTAAATTTAAATATTCTTATGTGAATGAAATGCATGAAGGCTATAGCTCTCAAAGTTGATATTATTATTAATAGTAATTAATAATAATATTATTATTATTCTCTTAAAAGAAAAACATTTCTTATATATATATTGCATAAAGGTTATGAATAGAATGGCTCTCACATTATCATACTATTAATAGTATTATTAATTGTATTGTTAATATTAAGAAATAATATATAACCACTATTATTATTATTATTTAGGAGTTAACTTAAAGTTACATCCATTTAAAACAACTAAAGGTCCTAGTTAAACAAGGACTAGATATTTAGTAAAATATCTTTTAAAGATATTAATTTTCAAATTAAATTAAATATATATATATATATATATAATTATTCAAACAACTATCCTCCGAAAGAAACTCACCTATATAAAAGAGGGCAGACCCCAAGAGAGGGGATAATCTTTTGCTACAATCATTCTCTTATGAACATAAGAGAGTTATTCTGCAGAACTGAAGCAACCCAATATTTGTTTCCAGATCGGATTCAATAATTCACCTAGGGCCTCTACTTCTCTTATTGCATGTTGGAACCAGCTCGAGGGGATCCGATTAGAACCAGAATGGTCTAAGGGTCATGGTTGGGAGGAACATGGTAGTCCCAAAGTTATCAGTTAAAGATCATCCTACAGGTCAGCTAGGTCCATACTGTTTTCCATTAACTAGTGTTTGGGTGTGCAGGTATTTCAAGGAAGGTCAAGCTTGAAGAACCAGGTATGAGTTATAATTTGTCAATACAATTTAAGTAACTTAAGAAATTTACAGTAGGAATTGTTGTGCAGGATTTATACCTTATAGTGAGGAGAAGACACTACCAAATTAGGTAGGGTGACAGGTAAATACATTCATTGCATTGCATTTAGTTCCTACCAATGAAAGAGATCAATATATCGAAAGATGTACCTTTTATCGATGGCTGGTCCTAGCCTTCGCTTGGTCTTCCACTTGATCTTTCGCTATGATGAACCTGCAACACAGAGGAAACCTTCCTCAACATATCTTGACTGTAATAAATATGATGAATATTGAAAGCAATCAAACATCAACTACAATCAGATATTAAACCAAATGAACATACAATCCAATAAACATTCGATTTGGGACAGGAAGGGTATTTCCACCTTTTTATTGTCAAAGAAACATGAATCAGTACAAATATACCTGATCGGTCAAGACACTTCCACAACCGAGTCCTGGGCTCCTGCTCTTCACAATGTCTTGGGAATTTTTCCAGCGTAAGAACACTTAAAGCATTCCCTCTAGGTTCCTCTCTCATGGATTCTCCTTGTATTTATGGGACAAGGTAGGTAGCTGGATTCAAGAGGTGGTTGAATTTGGAGGTTGGGGAAGTTGCAGAACCAACTTCAACTAATCCCAATTTGTAATCTTAATATATTTTTTGATTTCATCTTAAGATGTGCAAGGGTTTCATACAACAAGAGTAGCACACAGAGAGCAACTTTTGTCCTTTGCAACAAGCGTTTGCAACTTTTTTGAAGGTGTGCGTTGGTTGTCTTTGAGCAAAGTACCGCATCTTTTGAGGTGTGCACTAGTTTACTATAGAAATAGTAGCACACATGTGGTGAAACCTATAGAAACATTAATATTTTCAGCTGTAAAGAGTGTACTACCACCAATAAGTCATCTAGGTCAACTTAGCTCTTCCATACATAGTGTCCTTTTGTGTGATCGACAGAGAAATGTGATCACGGACGGAGAAGTGCAGATTTGACCTATAACAGGTATATTAATGAAATTAATGATAATGTTAATCTTATATGGATGTTGTAAGTGAATGACGATTTCCTTACTATTATGTTAGGAGAATATTTTCTCATGAAATGCGTTTCGTGTTATATAAAAAAAGGTACTAACAAGTGAATTCGGCAGATCGCCACATTCTGGGGAACTTGTCGAAAGACAAGAAACGTGATATAGTATACATGGTAAGCGCATGGTAAGAAAATGAGTAAAAATCAAGGAATTGTGAAAGGATATGTTAAAAGCATGTGTTCAAACTGATGACTAAAAAGGTGAACATATATGATGTTAGCATTCTGTTGCTATTATGTTGCATGTTGTGGTTAATCAAAATTACAGGAAATAATAAATGATTATTAATTCCTGAACTCAAACCAGAAGGTTTGAGGGGAAAAGAATATTTCCTGGACTCAAACGAGAAGGTTTGATGGGAAAATAATATTTATGGGACTCAAGCAAGAGGGCTTGAGGGGAAAGGAATTTTCGACTAAGAAAACACCAAGTGGCAAAGATTGACCCAACTCTACTATGCTAAAGCAAATTTTCCTGGACTCAACAGGAGGCTGGGTGGAAAACAAATTTCTCGACTCAAGCAAGAAGGATCGAGGGAAATTGCGATAGAGTTTTGTGGTATCAATGGAAAAGACCTAGGCACAAAGATTGACATTTGGATACAGGACGTTGTTTGATGTCTTGAGGAGGAAATTTTTTTGAATAGTAATAAAAAAGGAGGGTAATTTGAAAAGTGTAGCTTGTGAGTCCATAGGAATTGGTGACAGAATTCGACGAAGAATTCTTTGTTCAGTAGAGGATTGTTAAAGTTCCAAACTCATGGGATATTTTGATGATCAACAAAGTGTTGTTGAAATATTTTTTTTATGACATAACAAATATTAATGATATGTCTTGTAAACTAGACTATTGGATATCTTTATGTGTGAATGTTATGAATAATAGAGTAAGCAAAAATTTCCTCAAGGATGAGGATGAATGATAAATGTTAAAACATTTATTGTTTGAAATTTTTGAAGTATATGATGCTAACCTGTGAATGATAAGGTGTTCCAAATTACAAGTAAGAATATTGTTTTACCTATGCAATCTCCGCGATTTGATCATGTGTTGTAAGAGGTTCATTTCTTACCTTATGATTATAATTGCAAGATAGTATAATCACGATATAATGAAGGATGTTAGAAAAGCCTATATGGGATGGGCAAGATGCAGGTTATAAAAGAACGATGACACAAGTAGAAGCCCGAAGCTGATTAGGAACATCAAATCAATATTCCAAAGAAATACATACATAAGTTATGAAAGATCGAAGGATATTAAAGATTGAAGACAAAAGTATGATCACCGGGGATGGTGTTATCTTTAAGGGGGAAAGGATGTAACATCCCTCTTTATACTCCCACTTGTTGTAATTTAAAATGTAATTATGTAAATGGTTTCTAGTGAGGAGCTGAAGGCCAAGGCCCCACTAGTAAAACTTTGTAAATATGTTTGTTTACTTCCTAGTTGTGAATTAAGGTCAATGACGCAACTACCCAACGACAACCGAATCCACTAGGGATGAGGTAAGGTTAAAGGTGAAAACATTGAGAATAGTAATGGGTGTGGTCTAGAAATCTGTTGAAGCCTTCGAGTAACCTAAGTATTTTGGTGGAGGGTTAAAGAGTATAAACATGAATGTTATCTAAGACCTTAGAATACATCCTGAGGGGCGGATAATATCTTTTCGATACATAACGAACATGCAGGATTTACGACCTATACTAGCATGACACTTAAGTTACAGATATTCCCAAAGGAGCATCCTAATTACTCTACATGTAAACATATACATTCATTGTACTCCTACATGAGAGTGTTAGAAAACACAAGTATAACGGAAGGAAGCTTAGCTTAGTATTTTGGTAGGCTTAGCTTATTTAATGAGCTTAACTTACCTATTTATAAATTTTGGTTAAAATCCGATTATAAATATATATATATATATATATATATATATATATACACATGTTTATCCTAAGAGTAAAGATAAGCATGTAAACATAAATGTAAGTATATATAGATATATATATATATATATAGTACACATGGATAATTATAATAGAAGTTAACCACCATATGTTCATATATATATATGAAATATCTATATATAAAGCAAAGCATGTAAATCTATATATATATATATATATATATGATCCTTTGTGAGTAAATATATCACATACATATCTAGCATCCGCCTCTTAAATAATCGAATGATGGTTATAAAGGAAACAAAGGCTCCTAATTTAAGGATGGAACACTTGAAGTGGCGGTAGGACGGTTGTCTACATACTGGAGCTCTCAAGTTCCTATAGTACCGCGTTTTGTCTCCTCATAAAACACTCTCATACATTACCCTTTCGATCTGTCCCACTTAACTAAAGTGAGATTATGTTAAACAAAAACGCTGAGCTCCTCTCGCAGAAGGAGGAAGGGAACTCTTAGTTCTATATATTCATTCTTTGTGTTGAATGGGGGAGAGGGTTTCCTCGTCGATAGTTTTTGGGAAAAAAAATATGCATTGGGGTTTTGTAAAACTTAAATCGTGGTTACTTTTCTATGCTCATTCTTGGATGGCAGCAATAAATTCTGTGTATATGTGGAATAGAAGTGATAAATATGTCTTGCATGATTGAAATCGTAGTCATAGATATTTGTCTTCATAGCTCGAATTCTTATTTATTTGTTATGTTTGTTCTTGGGGAAAACGGGGTGAAGGGTTTGGGGAAGGGACAGTCCACTGAACTAGATCCCCCGACAATTTGTTTTCCTGACTATATTTCATGTGTATTTTTTTATGCATAGAGATTCATGTATCTGACTCGTAGGATCATTTCGCCTAGGATTATTCACTGTCTCTTTTAGAATCATTATGGATTATGACGACGGATCCTTTAATTGTTATATGTTGTAGATATGCTTCCCCGATATCGAAATACATTGTATACCACAATGAAAGTTCTAATGTATCATTCCATATTGTGATATGTCCCATTGGTTGTCTTATATATATATAATGATTATGTTTATGCTGCCATAGGGATCAGAAATCCTGATTAATATCATCATGTAGTGTACATAGGCTGCACAGAAAACTTATTGTACAAAATAGGAAAGGACAGTTGGTTGTATTCCTGGTCCTTGCAACCTTTAAATTGATATGTTGCCCTAATTTTTGAATGATCCCTGTGATCTAGCATTGGAATAGTATTATCTAGGAGGACTCTATTATAAATCAAGTTTTTCTTTCCCGGTTTTCATTCTTTGTATTATATATTTGGACGGCCCAAGTGAATGTGTTTCCCCTTTTTGATCTGTGCATGTTGTATGGTGCAGAAGAGAGATTTGTAATCTCCCGGAGAATGTTTTTTTCCGTTTTTGTCTTTGCATGTTATATGGTAGAGAGAAGAGTTTGTCCAATCTCCATATGACTATGGTCAAGCAAAAATCGTAATTTTGGATATTTGTGTGGTATGCAGAAGGAAATCCTAGATCTATTTTCCAAATGATTATGGTCAAGTTGAAATCGTATTTCTGGATAGTTATGTGGGATGCAGAAAGAAATCGTATTGTGAGTTCTAGGAAATCTGTATATGTTGCTTATATATTCTTGGAGCATTTATTTCATAAGCTACAGGTTGATTTCTTTTTAAACTGGATTTTTTAGATATTTATCATCTTTAGAATGGCAGCTTCTCGATTGAAGTGTGATCATCATTAAGTGTGAATTCCGATAAAGAAAGGCTGAACTCGAGCGGCATATAAGATAGTATTTCTCCTTTATATATATATATATAGAAATAGAAATCCCTTTTGAAATAGGTGAATTATTTTACAGATATCTATGTAAATGTTGTTGTTGGTTTATTGGAAAGAACGCAGTGGCAAATACTTTGTATGGTTTTCATTATGTTATTATTTCTGTGTGTACGTCTGAGAGACTTCTTCCGAGTCATATTATGATCTCTGCTTCTATGATTGATTTCTTGCTAGGGACATGAAATCCTAGTTTAAATCATTGTGTTAAAGTACATTGCTATTGTTGGACAGAGTTCAAAAGGATTGAATTCGGATTGTAGGTGCTTATAACTCTTGTTTTGAAAATGCTCTCGAAGAGAGATGAGTTGAGAAAGAAGAGAAGATGCAATAACTAAGTTACGAGTTGTAATACTCTATTTGAGTAATAAAATAAAGATATGACGGTTTGGTGGACATAGCCCAAGGATTCTGTGAACCACATACATATGGTCTTCTATATGTGGTCTCTTTGTGTATGACTTTCATGGCCTCTTTCATTGAGTAGTCATGATGACTTGGTTGTTACATGGTTTTTGCATTTGTGTTATGTGACATACCCAAAATTATCAAGTCAGTATTTAGGTAAATATTTAAGATGATTATCTTGCGACGATGCCTAATCAACGATACTCATAAAACTTAGTATGATAAATTAATGAGATTTCGTCTAGGAAGGAATATTTACCTTTTTGGAACCCATTAATACAACTGGTTCTCATATGATTTTCAAAGGAAACTTACCATGGAAGATGTTCTAATCGTCCTTCCTGATCTCATCATGATAGTTCGATTAGTAATCATAAGAAAATATGGGGAAAACATAAAGCTTGCTGCAATATCCCTTAAAAATAACTTACTTGACTATGCAAATGTCAAAAGTCTATCAATACAATATAACCCTGTTGTCCTAGAGGTACACCCTATTTGGGGTCAATCGTATGTGAGTGAACTTTTCATCTTTATAATTGTTTAATAACATAAAAAGGTCTCCAAAAGTAACTCAACTTATTCCAACTTCTTGGATTGAAAAATGCCTTAACCCATACCATATCTTACATGGTCATCATTTGGACAATATGAAACTAACAATGGATTATCATTCATCCACGCAAGCTTGCTAAGGCATACACTTATATAAAGACAACAATCACAGCAATAGTGATCACCCATATGAGTATTTAACATCAACACAACACAAAAACATAAACATCGTTAACATAAACACATAACATGAATATAAACCCAGATATGATTCGATAAACATAAACACATAAACAACACATAAACACATATATGATACGTGGTTCACCCACTATGTGGGCTACGTCCACCAAAGCTTAGTCACCTCTTGTATTATTTCTCATAAAAACAAGTAACACCGTGCAACAAAAGTTGTTGCAACATTTACAATTTATTTCCTCAACGCCTCCCTCTTCGAGAGCGATTTTCCAGACATTCATAAGTCTTTCTTGGAATTCAGGGTTACACCATAAAGATGACTACAATCTTCCTCAGTGGACTTCATAATCTATAGTAATCTAAACAATCGAAGTTGATCCAAAACGAGACATAAGGTTGAAGCTCTTTAAAGGAGATCAGAGGTGGGCCAACACTTGTTAAAGGATTTTCCTTAAGTCATAATCAAACACGACAGAAACATCGTATAGAGTTGGGCAATTTCATAATGGAATCGCCTATTATATCTTGATACGAAAACAATCATAAGTTACATTGTAATCAATCTATATAATATGAACCACTCCCAACGTTCACAACGACATGGGTTAAACAGGACTATCTCTATACAAACCTATAGATAAATTTATATAGCAGCCTGTATTCATCCTATCGACATAAATTATAGACATCCATCTCTGCATTATTGAAAATATATATATATATATACTGGTATCGAGAGGTTATAAGATAAACATTAAAAACCCCGTAGGGATGCAGAGATCTGGGATAAGACTAAAATTCTACCCTTAATCAAAGTAAATGAGTACCTATTCCTTCAGCGATTTCAATCCAGCTAAACCTTATATAACAAAACCATAAATATGATTTCAGACTTACGAAAATAATTGGGAAACGCTATATTACAAGGTTTAAGCAATCTACTGTTGTCGATAACAGAGTATCAAGATTGGATCTTTTAATATATCAGAGGGAAAGGATTAGAGATATTATTAAAACCCAATTTTACTACATGACTCTGCTAAATTCTATACAGAGGCGACAATGTGAATGAAAATACAAACCTGCTACAGACAATATTTCCCCGGAGTCATAGAAATCTGATGCTCACTCTTGATCATGCAGCCATTAGTTCTGTAATAATTATTTATTCAACAATTAAACAAAAAGGGTTACGCCATACTATATGGGATTTCATCACTGACATAACAGAGTAGAACGCATAATTTAAAAAGGGTATGCAACACAGGGGTTTCATTCGCTGCCTGCGATGGATGGTAGGAAACAACTCTGTCCAACCAATGGTGCACGGTATTTGCAGAGGTAATCAAAATTAACAATTATCTCGACATTTTCTCATAACCATAGTTATTACCTACTGGCGCGAACCCGGATCATACAGAGATCCGTATGCAGTCAAGGTAGGTACATAAAAATAATCGATATCGAAAACAATATACACGTTTTCCTCTAAAAGATCTGGTTTTAAACGGATTCAATCTCTAACACAATTTTGCAGAAATATCAAAGCATATTTTAACAGAAGCAAAAATTGATATCGCATTCTATCAGCAAAGGCAGAAAGCCAAGCCGGATTCGAGATCGACGCTACCAAGCAATCAAAAACCTCATTATATCTAATGACAGGAAGCCACGTCGGCAATAAGCCTCGACATTTTCAATCAATTAGATCTATAACAAAACTACTCCGATTCATAAAATCTCAGGCAGAAATATGTGTTTTTATAAAATCGCCACCGAACGGACAGTTGCATTTTACTTCACCACAATGTAAAAATAACATCCTATATAGATTGCAAGAACATTACCCATTCTTCCAAGTGGTATGGGTGCCCAGCTCGCACTGAACATTACAGGCTCTTTACATCACGCAGAGCTTCTCCTTCTACAGAGATGGAACTCTCCTCGGTTATTATGGAGCTGGAAATATCCCCTTCCTATCGCAGAGATGGAACTCTCCTCGGTTATCATGGAGCTGGAAATATTCCTTTCCTATCGCAGAGATGGAACTCTCCCTATGTTGTGATTCCCCCTTCCACCGTCATCTTCTATCCATCTATAAACCTATGGATCTTACCTCCCCTCGTGGAGTCTGCCAATCAACGGCGAAAAAGACTGAGTACTGTCCCCGTAGATCACCCGCCAAGGAAATACATGGAGAGGACAACTAGTGCACACCCCGACACATGTCGAGGGAAATCTAGCTAAATCAAAAGATGTCTTTCTATTCACATCCTTTCCCCCACCTCTAACTCGTATATCTCCACTTGGCACACTAGGAATCCGCCCACGTTTTTAAAAGTATCTCTCCACATGGCAAGATATCGATATAAGTTGGCCGCTTGAGAAGTCTCATAAACTAACCCTATTGTGGATTGAAAATCCAAAAGAATTTAAAACATTTCTTCTTTATAATATTCATATGGGACCATACTATATGGTATTAAATGTCTCAGAACTTAGAGTCCAATATAGTCGATTTTCAAATGTGTATATATATATGTAAGTATTCTTTTCCAAGTAGCCTCTTTATATGGTAGCTTAAGTGTGAGTGACACTCATATATTTTTTTTCTTTCAAATACATATATATGTATTCATTTAATTTAATTAATAATGATTATAGATTTAACTATCCCCTAGTATACTTGTAACAAAGTATGCTAGTAAATACAAAGCTTATCAAACACATATATTAATAAGCTAAGCTTCTAGCGTTATTATATATATATATATATATATATCAATTATATATATCTAACTCAAGAGATATAAAATGATCTCTGAGATTGCTTGGCTTAAGCCTTAAAAACTATCTTCTTAATTAACAGATCCATCACATAACTTAATTGCGGCTAGTATTCCTTCCCCTCAACCTCTGTAAGCAAGTACCTATCTTACCTCGAGTTTCTTACGGCACTAGAGGTAACATCCATTATTAAGTTTTCATTTTTCATGGCTACACTATGTGATATCCCTCCTTTATGACCTATTATGGTAAAAATGAAAACGTTGTTGTACACTTGGTTACTAGTCAGGAGCTCATAAATAATTTACATTATACATTTATAAATCTTTAGAGGGATATTACATGTTATATTAAAATGTTGAGAGATTGATTGCTTATAAACCTGGATGATGTTATAGAAGGTTGCATTAAGTAAAAGGTAAAGTCATGAGTAAGAATTTCATGATTATGTTTCAAGGTAAATAATGTTGTATGTTGAATGTTTCGATTTAACTAATCGTCATTTTTGCGATGGAAGTATGTTAGGAATTTTGTTCTTTCCACAAATGAATTTTGAGAAGATGAGTAATGTTGTAAAATTTCTCTAAATTCACTACTTTACTAACTGGCAGAATTTGGGTATGTTACACAAAGAGACTATTGAAAGAGTGTTCACTATCCCACTAGGTGGAATAGAATCTGGGGTAGAAGGCGATGGACAAGTGGCGGCATATGAACTCAATTACTAGATATTGTTATGGGACAACCTCCCTTAAAATGTGTTTATGTTCCCAAGGATGGTAGAACTGAGCTGATGGGTCATTGAATGCAAAACTGACCACTAAAGACCTAGGCAATTTTTTATAAGCCTTTGAATTTGAGCAAAGGCTCAAACATTATCAAAAGATAAGAAATTTATTCCTTGTGGTGGTAGAAGTGATCCCACAAGAGATTCGATGAGGAGAATCTATGTATTCAGTTGCAGAGTAAGACTGTCTTATTCCTGCTAAGTGAAGAGGTATTCCTACTGAGTGCAAAGGTATTCCTACTGAGTGCAGAGGTAGTGATATGCATCCAAGTCTCCATGATTGCTAAAGTACATATGAGAGGTTTGTATGCAAGCCTTCTTGATTGTTGAAGTACAACCCGAGTGTCTTGCTTCTACATAGCATCTTTATCGTGATGGTTCAGTGAATAGGCTCGGGGGTCCAAAAAGCAAGTGATCTTCACTGCTTTATGGAGAAGGTTGGGAGGAACAGTCCTCTTTGGGTGTTTTTCCACCCTATCAAGTTATCAAGTTCTACTTCATTTATTTTTTTTTACTTCTAAACTGTTGAACTATTCTGAAACTTTTTGTTTATGCTACCATAGTTTTCTGGATGTAACCTAGATATCAGTTAGTTGTTAGAAATGATAGATTTTTGAATGGACACATAGATTGGAAAATATTGAATGAATGATTATAAATCTCTTCCTATATTTTTCCTTTCACCATAGGTGATGTACTCTAGTACATGAAGATGTTTAATAAACTTGGATTAGAGATAATAGGATGATTTCAAACAAAAGAATAATTCTGAGTAATATATCATGAGATATATAATTCCTTATTGTTTACTATCCTCATTAGTACAAGTATTTTCAATATATATATAATGTTTACTCATAAACAGTTGACATTAATAACCTAGTAGAAAAGTCCATAGTTAGCATATGATAGAGTCTTATATATTAACATAAATATAAACCTTAGATTATGCATTCATTGCTTTTCATGTAAACATTTTTATTTACAAATAGATAATGTTAGAAATCTAATTGTAAAATCCACTTTGTCTTATCAGAAATTTCTTATACAGTAAAAACTATATAAATAATATATTTACAGACATGATACAATGCAAATAAACTACAAATATTCACAAAATCAAACTCACACAAAATTGTAAATCATTTAAACAGAAGTTTACACTATAACGATATATATAGGATCTTTATAAAATTAACAAGAATATTATATAAAAATGTTATCAACCTGAAGAAATCTATAACTTTAAATCATCCTTAGATAAGCCCTATAGGCATCAGTCTTCATAAACAAAGTATTATTTAAAATACTAAATCGAAACATAATCCTGGAATATACATTCACATAAACATTGAATACATCGGCTACATTATACTAGGTAATCTTCTGTTATTGATCAATATTCCCATAAGGGATTAATATGAATTATATAAAAATAAGGACAAGTTCAGGGTCAAACCCTATTTATAACTTATAATGATATTAATTGAATCCTGTAGACTCAAACTATTTGCAAGTATCAGATAGTCAATCAATACGATAAAAACATAACAACATTGTAACTAGTTATTATTATACAAATTTTGTTAAGGGTCGAAACCCTGTAATCGTCTCTCAAAAACTAACAATATACTATCGCAGTACATAATGGAAACATGATTATTATAAATATCAATCAACATAATTAAGGCAATCTCGGGTTCGAGACCCGTAAGGGCTCACCAAGGTTCATTGAAACATTATGAACCAACATTATACAACTTAAGGTTTTGCCAATCAATCTAATATAAAGATGGTTCAGGTATTTCTATATATATATATATAGGAAATTCATAATCAACAAAAACCAAATCAATCCCTATTACAGTTGAAACGTTCATAGTGATACAGAATGCATTCATTTAATGTATCGATGCATTTATGTCACATAGGTATCAAACTAAGGTCAAGGTTCGAGTCTCAAGTAGAGAGCTTGCTCATTCATAGGCTATTATTTATAAACAAATGATAATTAGAAAGTTAATTATAAGATAGAGTTAGGGTTTAACCCTATATCATATCCTGAACCAAGAAAACGTTAAAAAAATTGCAAAAAAATACGAAGAAGGGTTTGGCCCAAACTTTTAAAATATGATAACCAAAATACAAATAGTAATCTATAAAGATAGTCGAGAGCAACACTTCGTCAACATTTAAAACAAAAATCGAAACCTATAACCATTCTTTCCATAAAACGATTACATTACTATGAGCTTCGCTCAGGGTTTCCTAAATGGTACCTATAAAACAAAATGAAATGAAGTTCAACACCTTCCTTTACAAAATGGTGATCTAATCCCCAACTTCAACATCTAGCTAAAAGTTAAAAAGAACAACGCCATCACTAAGAAGTACTAAAATAGGTTTAACTTGCAGGCAAACAAAGAAACCATCGTTGTATTTTAACACATTTTGGATAGAGGTCACTCTCATGGATGAGCCCAAATCTTACCATGGTTCCCAACCATTGGAACAGCTTATCCTTTCTCCCAATCTATCGGCGAGACCTTAGACATGATGCAGGCTCGTAGAAACCCTGTCCAACAATTAATCAAGAGGTTAAAACTTATTTAAAAATATCATGTGAAGAATTTTATTAAAAAACATAGGAAGCATTAAGTTGCTGAAAATCACGACCTATAAACAAACATTAAGAAATTGAAGGATAGAAGTTACCTTTGTGGGATTTGAACTCATGCCGAGAGGAGAAAACAAGAAATTGAACCCCAATGCACGTTCTGATTTACCATAAAGACCCCACGACTCAACTTTGGCAGCGTTGAACCAACCCTGCGAGTTGTGCTCGAGTTGCATAACAATCATGGAGGCTGAGAGAGCTCTTCCCTCTACTTCAAATGCTGAAACAACAACTAATGCCAAAGACCAAAACCCTTAAGAGCAGGGATATGGTTTACCCTTACATGGTGCTACTCCCAAGCAAATCATGTGGATTCATTTAATATATGAAGTGACAACCACCACCTTTCAAATTTGAACCCATGATACTATAGTCATGCCATCGTATTATGGAGAGTACATTACTTTACCGTCGAATGAATTCTTGGAACCCACTTTAATATAGTTCGGATCTCATCGTAATTAATACCATTAAATCATCTAAGAATCATGAAGTCTATGATAAATGCTTAATCAACCAACACTTGTATAATGTAAAAGCACCCATAAAAACAATAGATTGTCACCATAAGTTTTGGGTAAGAAGTCTCCAAATCCTTAGTCAGGTTTGGACTAAGTTATTAATAATAATCGAACTAGTATGAAGTAAAGAGGTATATTATTACCATAGTAACCTCGATCATAACATTATTATTCATTTTTTAGATGTATATTTCAGACCTATAACCTGAACACAATAGTAGCATGCACTAGCGTAAATCTAAGTAAGCTACAGGGCATCACAAGGGACCCCTTCAACAATTAAAGTATAGGTTCATTAGTAACATTGTAATTATAACTACAATATCATATTACAAAATAAGGGTAATCAATTAAATTATCAATCATCATCATAAGCGTTATATCACCTCATTAATGACAGACAAAAAGAGGTTGTATTTTAACGCTTAAAAGACCTTTTAAAGTAGATGAAAAATATATGTAGTTTGGTGTCGTCATGTCGAAATGTAGTCAAATAAGTTAAACTAGAAGTTTAAAATTCTATAACTATACTTTCTGCATATCAATATTAGTATTTATAGTAATATAGAGAATTTTTTTTTTTATGAATTTTGGAGATGTTAAACTCCTCCTCCCTCTCCTTCCCTCCCAGCCTCTCCCTCCCCTCCTTCACACTCCCACTCGTCCTCCTCCTCCCTCTCCCTCCCTCGAATACTCCCCCTCCACCTCCCCCCCCCATCCCACATCCCCTCCCACTCCCACTCCGCCCCCCCAACCCACCCCACTACCCCTCCCTCCCCCACCTACCCATACCTCTACTCCTTAGGCCCCACGTGCATTGACCCACTTCCCCTCTTCCTCCTCCTAATACACCACCTCCGCCTCCTCCTCTCCTCCCTCCCCTCTACCTCATTCTAACCCCCCCTGCAACTCCTCCTCCCCTCCACCTACCTCTCATCCTCCAACTTTCCCTTCCCCACTGTCCCGCTCAACTTCCTCACTCCTCCATCCCATCCCCCTACTCCTCCCCCTCCAACCCATGCACCTCCCTTCCATCCTCTTCCTTCTCCTCCCCTTTCCAAAAATCCCACCCTCACTCCCCACCTCGTCCTTCTCCTCCCCCCTCCTCCTTCTGCTGTTTGCACCCAAGAGATATGATGAGGGGATATTCTAGTTTTTTATCATGGTGTAAGTCTACCTATTTTACTATTGAGTGCAGAGTCCTAAAAGCTAAGGAGCAAGTATTAATAGTTTGTTTCCTGTACAAATTTTCAGTGCCTTGCTTCTACACGAAGTTCATCTACCTGGTGGTTCAGTAGATAGGCTCGGGGGTCCAAAGGAGGCAAGTAGTTTGGCTGCTTCTTTTGGAGAAGGTTGGGAGGAATAGGCCTCCTTGGGTGTTTGTCCACCCTATCATCTATTACAGGTTCTACTTGTCTTTTATGTTTCTAAGTAGTTAAATTATTTTCTGCAATTGTTGAATTAGTATTCATAAGTTATCATCATACAGAAGTATTTGTTTTGAATCCTGATCTAGTCATGATTTTTTGTATTGATGATTAAGTAAATGAAATGATTGAACAAATAACTTCTCTGTATTTTTCCCCATACTGTTTTTTGTATAGTACTCTAGTGTACAGAAGGAAAATTAAGATAGATGAATGATAGGCATATTTCCAAATGAATGAATAGACTAACGCTGTTGTATTTCATAGATATTTCTTATCGGTTACCTTTTGTAATATAAATTATATATATCTGTCCAGACTCAGGAATTATATAGCTACAAAAATGGACTAAATAGTATTTACAAATATTCTATTATATCTCTATTTTCATATAAACAGAAAAGTGTAGGATTTAATCCTTTTTACATATTTCTAAAACTTTTGCAAATAATAGAATGTAGTTATAGTCTCTTCTATTTTCTGCATATTTATTTTAAATCTTCTGATAAGACAACTATTTATATTTTGTACCATATATATTTATTTCTATCAAAACATTTACAGTTCATGTTTGCAAACAAATACTAGTACTCATATAGTAATCGGAACGTTTAAACACCTACATTATCATTACCCTAGATACTTAAAAATAGAACAAGTCTGCTTAGTACGAGTACACTTTCTTGAAAAAAACCCTAGTTCGTGTGTTATAAAACTTTAGAAGTAGTTCAAACTCATTGGGCTGAATGGATTATCCAATCCTGAGTTCGACGTTTTAGAATGCTTTTATTTCACATAACAGTTATGGGTTCGTAACACTTACCACTCTATACATTACAACATACCTATATCAATAAGACAAAACCCTTGTAAACTTAGAATTTAAACAAAACAAGGTTGATACATTACTTTAGTGAATACGACTGCCATTGATACTATTCACCTTCACAAACAAACTATGTTACATTTCGAAGAAACAAGGTGTATGGATTTCATCATCTTTGAACATAACAAAATCTTATTCACATGACAAACCAAGGGCTGAGAGTTGCAACAATCCCTTACATCTAAACGAAGAAGACTTAGGGTTTGAACATAAAAGACAAGGTATCTACCCTAGACTCTCGTTCATCTTTATACAAACATTTCATAAAATAGAAAAATCAAATTTAGTACAGGTTCCATAAAGATCAGCTCACGAAGATCGAGTTTTTAGAATAGTTATCATTCTTATCCACAATTCGGAACTACAGCACAACAATCCTTCACATTAAACACAATTAACATTTAAATTATAGTATCGACGCATGGTCAAAACCAATAGTAATCCTTTTTACAAGTACCAAGTAGGAAGAGAGTAACAGTAAGATTTCTCTTATTTTCCCATCAAAACAACGGAGGGATAAAACCCTCGTTACATTTGTATCAAACAAAACACATAAAAGTGTTGTAGCTAACAGTAAGGTAGGTCGAGGAGTCATCCTCCCTACACCGTCATTTGGCGCATAAAACTTCACAACGGCAGTTACCATCCACAACCAGATATCAACATTGAAGTCTTGGCTAAAAACCAAAGAGGGACCAACAGTCACCAAGCCCAAGTCAACTAGGAGAACCACCAAAGCTTACCAGTTGCAATGCAACTGCTATTACCCAAGCTTGAGCGTGGAAGCAAGGAGCTAAGGACACCTACCACACAATCATATTATGGTTAAAAAGGGTACTATAAAAGGAAATTTCATTAAAACAAATAGCACAATTGAAAAACCTTAGTACACTAACAAAAGAAGATTAGGTTCGAAGACTTGCATGTTACCTTACAAAGAGAACCACTTGCCGAAGCTGAGTATGTTCATGCTCAAAGAGAACTAGAACCAAACCTTCATAGTAAACTTGGAGTAAGGGAAATACAACCCTAAGAAATCTCTGTGACAAAAACTTACAAACTAAAGGTTGAGGTATCAAACACTGTGAAGGCCTCTCCTAAAACAACACAGTAAAACCCTACAACCACGCAGGCCTGTCGATGTCTCCACCAAGCCTAGTAACACCAAATGAATGCCAAAGAACAACCTCAACAAGGACATAGTGGAAGGACAAGGGTTTAAGACCCAAACCCGAGGTAATACTAAATCATTGGTACAGATCTGGGCAATAGTGCACAACAAACTTTGAAGCACCAACTACTTTAAAACCACATTTATTACCACCTCCACCATGGAAGAACAACTCCGCTAATCGATAGGTCCAAGAGTGCACAACTCGACGAGGTGGTATTACAGTTATGAAGTCTTCACATGATTTCTATCCATGATAGCTGCCACCGAGGAATCCACTAGGTAAGTAGATAGGAGAGTTAATGTTGTGCCTGGACGCGAGTGCCTACCAGCATTTAAATCACTTTTGCATCATTACCATATTCGTATTGGAATCCAACTCCAAATTTACGACTCCAAGGACATAACATTATAAGTCTATAGTTACAATCCCTTCGTAACATAGTATTAAAACCATCGAAAACTTAGGTTTAAGTTATCATAACTCCTTTGTGCATATAGACTATTATCTCACCATCATTTATAGTTACACTTAAATCGAAATGCATGGTTTTGCATATATTTTTACACTTACTAAGAGATGCAAGGTGTTGCAGATATTTCACATATTATATGAATATTATGATATTGCATTTAGTTTATATATAATAGGAATGCATGGTTTTGGCACATCGTTATGTTTCCCAAGCTAGATGTTGTCACAAAGCCTTGTGTCAATGCTCAAGGCTATTTCATCACTAAGATCTAGCAATTATATCAATACTCTAAAACATTATAAACCTATCATATAAGTAAGCATATGAAATTGACATAAGTCATAGCTTAGACTTCGTCAAGCTATTTTTAGATATTATGATTTAGGTTATCATATTATGATTTAGGTTATGTATATGATGTATAGGAACGTAATAAGATTCATAGGATGTTAATAGTAGCATTAGAGTTAGAATACAATCTAATTCATAGCTCCTCTGTACATGTTGATATTGTTAAGGTAAGATCGTAACCTCTTAACATATCAAAGTTAACACCCTAACACTTTCATTATTATACAAACACTCTAGTTTACTAACAGCTTAAAGTTTTGAATGAAGATCAATTGGAAGAGCTCACTGAAAATTACTCCAAGAATTGACTCTAAAAATATTGAAGACTAACTGAAGCAAATTTAGGAACTCTTCTGATTACACTTCGAAAACATTAGCGCTCTTACCTACAATCTGCGAAATGGAAGGTTCAAATGCTTTACCATAAATGCGAAGCAAGCTTCGGGGTACCCATACGACCCCTTCACCATCAAAGAAAAGAACAAATAGTTAGCACTTTTAAACATTATTATTTGTTAAGCTTTGACTAAGTAATCTAAACAATACAGCTCAGAAAGGAAAATAATCAATAGCATCTAAATGTAGATATTAATTTCATCTCTTATCATATCGCAAACCATAAATTTATGATCATTACAAACATTTATTATAGCATGACAACATAGAAGCATTTATTATAATTTCGCACAGCCAATATATGCATTAAATGCTACTTTGAAATTTTTTTAATTTTTGTGAAATTTTGGGATGTTTCACCCTCCCTCCAATCCTCCTCCTCATTTTCCTCCGATCCCCTCCCTCTGCGCCTCTCCCCAATCCTCCTTCTCCCCTAATAACCACCTACATATCCACCTCCTCCACTTCACTCCCTTTCCCCTCCCTCTCCCTCCCTTCGATCCTACCCCTCCCCTCCCTCACATTCCCACTCATTCTCGTCCTCCTCCCTCTCCCTCCCTCCCATCATACCCCCTTCATTTCCTCCCCGTCACAATCCACCTCCTCACCCCTTCTTGCCCTACCCCTCACTCGCCTCATAATACTCCTTCCCCTGCATCCCCTCCAACTCCCTCCCATCCCCCCCTCCCCACAATCCCACCATAACTCCCCTCCTCCTCCTTCACCTCCCCCACCCCTCATTCTTCCACTCCTTCCCCTCCTCCTCACCATTTTCCCCGCTCCTCTTCCTCCTCCTCCTCCTCCTCCTCCTCCCTCCCTTCCACCTCATTCACACCCCCCCTGCACCTCCTCTTCCTACCCTCCACCTACCTCTCATCCTCCAACTTTCCCTTCCCCCCTATTCCACTCAACTTCCTAACCCCTCCCTTCCCTCCCCCTCCTCCTCCCCCTCCCACTCCTCTACCACCCTCCTCCTTCTGCTCCCCTTCCACACAATCACACCAACGCTCCCCACCTCCTCATTCTCCTCCCCATCTTCGCCCTTTCAACCCTCTCCTTCCTCCTCATCCCCCCGCTCTTCCTCTTACTTCTCCCCTAATCAACACCTACATCTCCACCTACTCCCCTTAAATCCCCTCCTCATCCCTCTCCCTCCCTCCTATCCTCACCCTCCCCTCCCTCACACTCTCACTCCTCCTCCTCATCCTCCTACCTCTCCCTCCCTCCCATCCTCCCCCTCCCCCATCCACTTCCTCCCTGTCCCGCTCCACCTCTCCTCCCCCTCGCTCCCCTCCTCATACTCCTTCCCCTCCTTCCCCTATACCTCCCTCTGATCATCCTCCTTCTCCTCCCCCTCACCACAATCCCACCGTAGATCCCCTCCTCCTTTGTCTCCTCCCTTCCACCCTCCTTCATCGTTTCCTCCTCACCACCAACACCCCTCCTCCTCCCACTCCCACCTGCCTTCCCCCCCAATCCTACTCCTTCTCCTCCTCTTCCCCACTAGTCCCCCATGCATCTCCAACTGCTCCCCTTCAAACCCCTCCTCATCCCTCTCCCTCCCTCCCATCCTCACCCTCTTCTCCCTCGCAATCCTAGTCCTCCTCCTCGCACCCCCTCCTCCTCCTCCCACCTCTTCACCTCTTCTTGCCCTGCCCCTCACTCCCCTCGTCATACTCCTTCCCATCCCTCCCCTCCCCTCCACCTCCCTCACATCCTCCCCCTCCCCACAATCCCACCCTCAATCCCCTCCTCCTCCTTCTCCTCCCCCCACCCCTCCTTCCTCTCCTTCCCCTCCTATTCACCCCTTGCCCCCCTCCTCCTCCTCCTCCTCCTCCATCCCTTCCACCTCATTATCACCCCCCATGCACCTCCACCTCCTCCCCTCCACCTACCTCTCATTTTCCAACTTTCCCTCCCCCCTGTCCCACTCCACCTACTAACCCCTCCCCCTCCTCCTCCCCCTCCCACCACTCCACCTCCATCCCATCCTCCTCCTTCTACTCCCCTTCCCCACAATCCCGCACTGGCTCCACACCTCGTCCTTCTCCTCCGCCCTTCCTCCTCCTTCTTCTCCTCCACCTCTTCCCCCTTTCCAAACTCCCCCTCCTCATCATCCGCCACCCACCTCACTCCTCCTCCTCCTCCTCCTCCCATCCCCCTCCCACTGCCCCTCCCTCAAATCCTCCTCCAACTCCTTCCTCTCCCATAATCAACCCCTACATCTCCACCTCCTCCCCTTCAATCCCCTCCCCCTCCCCTCCCTCACAGTCCCACTCCTCCTCCTCCTCCTCCTCCTCTCTCTCCCTCCCTCCAATCCATCCCTCCCCATCCACTTCCTCCCTATCCCACTCCACCTCCTCACCCCTTCCTTCCTTCCCCATCGCTCCCCTCCCTCACACTCCCCTCCCCTCCTCTCCCCTCCCTCACACTCCCCTCCCCTCCTCTCCCCTCCCTCACACTCCCCTCCTCCTCCTCCTCCTCCTCCTTGTCCTCCCCCTCAAAACAATCCCACCCTCGGTTCCCTCCTCCTTTGTCTCCTCCCCCCCACCCTCCTTCATCCTCTCCTCCTCACCACCCACACCCCTCCTCCTCCTCCTCCTCCTCCCACTCCCACTCCCACTCCCACCTCCCTCCCCACCAATCCTCCTCCTCCTCCTCCTGTTCCCCCCCAAATCCCCCATGCATCTCCACCTCCCCGCTTCACTCCCCTCCTCCTCCCTCTCCCTCCCTTCAATCCTCACCCTCTTCTCCCTCGCAATCCCGGTCCTCCTCCTCCTCTCCCCGCCCCCACCCCCTCCTCCTATGCTTCCCCCTCTCCCCATATTCCTCCTCCTCCTCCTCCTCACCCCTTCCCCACTAATCCTTTTCCTCGTCACCAACACCCCTTCTGCCCCGTCCGCCACCTCCCCTTCTCTCCTCATCACCCACCTCTACCTCTTCTTCTACCTTCACTTCCCTCCATTCTGCCCCTTCTTCCTCACCCTCTTCTACACTCACTCATCCTCCATTTTCCACCCTTCGCCATTATTCCTCCTCCCCATTGTATGCTTTTACCCCCATCGTTTTTCATTTTCTTTTTTTCCCTTCCTTCCCTCATCTACCTCTTCATTGTTATACATTTATTTGCCAACTTAAAAACAACTCATAAATATTAAAAATAAATCATTTATAACACACCAAAAAAATATAAAAATAATGTACTCGTATACATAAATTTACATTAAAAATAATAAGCAAACTCCATATATATATACAAACTATTTTGTGACACTAATAAACTACCAATTTTATAAAAAAAAATTCTTTGGGTCCATTTTTCCTGCGTAATTTGACTCATGCAACATATTTTAAACTACGGGGAGGCTTTAATTTCTTGTTTTTGTTTGTTACGTCCACTAAAATAATATAAAACTACAGGGAGGCCTTAATTTCGTGTTTTTGTTTGTTAAGTCCACTAAAATAATATATATATATATATGAAAAATAAATTAAAATTAAAAAAGTTTGTTTGCGTAATTAATTTTAAAAAAAATTCGTAAGTTGTTTTTTATTTTTCTTCCTATAAAACCAAGAAAACCTATCATGAGTGATGTGATGAAGTAAGCCTTAAGCGCAAGAGCAATTATTGCAAGCTTAGTGTATCAAATGGAATATATAATTAACCAAGTCCATAATGCTTTGGGTATGATGGAATTGGTTTAATTCGGAATTTCCGAACTATTTTATATCTAGTTAATATTATACTCTTCGATATAAAATTAAGCAAAAGAAAAAATATTGAATTTGAAAAATAATCATCCTGAATTTGACTAGCCAAAAGGTATTTGATTATAGAAATTGGCTAATCCCAAATTTCTTTATAATTTTGGAAATGGCATAATAAAAAAATCAGTATTATAAAAGCAAAGTAATACATGTTTAAAAATAGCCCAACATAAAATAATGACGAAAATAATGGTAACTGTAAATAATGGTAACTGTATATCACTGTTAATACCTTTAGCAGTTTAACGTATAAATACAATTCTCTGGTGACAGCAGTCGGTGAGTGGAAAATAATTTCAGAAAGTTGATAAATAATGATGTAAAACACAAGAAATATTTAAATACATTTAAATAATTACTTATATAAACTATAAAAAAAAATATACAAATACAAATAAAAATAATTAAAAATCTCTGTAATATTTAAGATAAATAAAATCAACCAGAGATCAAGATAAATAAAAATTGAGGGCAGTTACATAAATTTAGAATAACAAGAAATATGGATAACTTACTTCTAAATCTTGCAGAAAAAGGATTTAAACTTTTTTGTTTCTTTGGTTATGGATACGGATACACATTTGGCTAACTCTATCTACAAAATTGACCATTATAACCATGAAATCATAGCCACAAGGTAACTTCTCAATATACATGATTTTTACATTCACATCGATTCAATTTATGTATTCTGCAGGTGGTGCGTTTTTTTATTGGATCACCAATACCATAATTCAGTACTAGCTACCTAAGATGAGGTGAGCTTAATCCCACATATGCCGACGTATCTCTCGATTATGAGAGCCTGAGATGATGCGTGAATCTGAAGTTGAGTGTAGTGAATATAAAGTTGAGGTGGGTATGGCCGTGGAAATGGGACAGGATTGCAAAGGCAAAGGGTAGCGTCATAGTTGTTGGAGATGCGTTGCACCCCATAACACCAAATTTGGGTCAAGGTGCTTGCTAAGATGCCTCTCAGTCTTGAATTTAAATTTAGATGACAATTGGGGAGGAGAATGAGAAAGATAAAGGAATGCTTAAGGGAATTCAGGGCACAGCGAGGAAATGGAGAGTGTTGGAGATGTGTTGTACCCCTTGACGACAGATCTGGGCCAAGGTGCTTGCTCGGCCTACGCCAATCGGGGATAAGTAGAAGAAGAAAGATACAATAATTCTCACGGGAATTGGTTTAGGGTTTACTTAGAGGTTTTATAGATATATATTTCATGGAGAACGAGCTCAGCAACCAGTTATGCAAACAAAAAATCAATTGACTATTGGTTACAATATGAAAACCAACCAATCATGCATCATGCAGCTAACAAAATCAATGAACTATTGATTACAATACAGAAATTGAACAAAGAAAGAAGAAATTATGGACAAATACCTACTATCACCGATCTGAGAGGGCAACGACAATCCAGATATGGCCGCACACCATGCATGCATGTACTGCTGTTCATATTCTGCCTCCCCCACCAATCTGAGCGGCCAATGTTGAACGACATGTTGCTGCACACCATGCCCTTGCTCCTGCTCATCCCTAACATTCTACAGTTCTATAATTTTGCCTCCCTTCAAATTAATGAGATTTTCTTCGGAGCCTGAAGTAATTCTTGTTTCCTCGTCACAGAAAACAGAAAACGCAGAGGACGAGGTTTAGACAATCACCCAATGCATCTCCCACACACTGGATCATTTGCTTTGTCAAAGATTTCCTAGGTCTTTAGTGGTCAGTTTCCAATAAAGCAGCCTCAAGCTCTAGTCCCATCTTTCAAGGAACTATGACCACAGTTCAAGGGAGTTGTCCCATACTAATAGCTAGTTACCTACCTCGTGATGCTACCACTTGTCCATTGCCTTCTACCTCATATTCCATTCGACCTAGTGGGTTAGTAAACAATCTTTCAACAACTCTCCTTGGGTGAGTGTCATCCTTGGACACTTGTCCAAATATAAAACTTTACAATAAAATTTAAGATCTGATGTGTTCTTCAAACATAAAATGTTTTCAGCAAAGGGGTATGTTGAAAACACCCCCACTTAAGCTCAACATTGTCCTCGGTGTTTTGTATTCTTCATGAGAGCCTCCCTGGAACAGAACTAGATATACTGCCCGCATGTTACTTTCCAGTTCCCAGGTAGCTTCATAAGGTCTAAGGTGCTTCCATTGCACCTTTACCTTCCCTATGGTACGATTCCAGAGCATAATTTCCCTCTTGTCGAGAATACAGTCCAGTTCCACCTGTATGTCATTCCAATTCAGCACATGAGTAGCATCGTGCACATACTTCTTTAAAACAGAAATGTGAAAAACATTATGGATCTTGAAATTAGATGGCAAGGCTAACTGATATGCAACAGGTCCAATCCTTGATAGGACTTCAAATGGTCCACAATACCTTGGTGCTAGTTTAGCACAACTCCAAGTTTAAAAGAACTTTTCTTGGGTTTTACCTTTACAAAAACATGATCTCCAACCTGAAATTCTCTTTCAGTGCGTTTTAGATCTGCATAATGTTTTTGTCGATCTTGTGCAACTTTTAGGTTTCCTTGTACTTGTTTAACGGTTAGCTCCATCTCTTTTAACAAATCTGGTCCTAACATTAATTTGTCCATAGGGTTATCCCAAGAAATAGGAGTACAACATTTTCTTCCATATAAAATCTCAAATTGACTAAGTCTAGTAGATGCCTGATAATGATTATTCTATGCAAATTCAACTAAATGCAAATAGTCTTCCCACTTAGTTGGTTGATCTTTAACATACATTCTTAACATTGTTATAGGTCAAACTTGCACCTCTCCGTCCGTGATCACCCTGAGCTGCTGATCACACAAAAGGACAACTTGGATGGAGGAGCATGTTGACCTTGGATGTTATTACAACTCATCCCATTTCCTGAGAATACTGGAAAACATACAAAAATACCATTTTGAGGCATGAGCGCTACTCTACTTAAAGATACTAGCGCCCATACGCGACTCCAGTGCATAATAGTAGCGCCCATATCAATGTATACGCTACTCTTTCTTATCAAAGTAGCGCTCACAATTTAAAACTAAATGAGCGCTATTGTTTAAACAATAGAGTAGCGCCCTATACGCTACTCCACTGTGTAATAGTCGCGTGTACCTTAAAAAATGATTAAAAAATATATTAATCCATCGAAGAGGATTAGTTGAAGACAGTTTCTTAACTTCCCCAACCTCCTCATCGACTTGAACTGCTTCCTTAAACCTATAAATTCCTAGAAGACTAAGGGAGCAAGGTTAGAAGAAATTATGAATGCAAATGATTACCAAAGAATGAGAGGATGAGTTAATGGAGAAACTGTTGCAGAAGACATTCAGATCAGAACAGAGCCAGAGCCCAGGATCTAGTTGCAGGAGCCTGCTTCATTATCAGGTATATTTGTACTGCATACTATTTCGACAAATAAAGGTTGAAGTGTTTCCTTGTTCCAATCTGAAGGTGTTATAAAATGGCATTTTGAATTGGATTTACTTTGGTCAATACTGGATATTAAACATAATCTTTGTTTATTTTATGATTTATATTTTGCCCAAAGTGTTTGAGGAAGGTATTGTTGTTTCAGGTTTGCTGAAAGGAAGTAGATTTGAGAGCTGGACACAAGACTGAGTCAAAGCTAGGATCAGACTCCAGTAAAAGGTATGTTCTCTAAATCTGTAATCTATTTCTTTTGTGAACACCTCTGTAATGACATAAATGCACTTACCTGTCACCCCAACCAAGTTGATAGTTTAGTTTCCTGACTATAGGGTAGAAATATCCGCCAACAGACTGGCGACTCCGCTGGGGAACCAAGTGTTTTTGGCTTTAGGAAACCATTGTTTTTGGATGTCTTCTCGGTTTATTTTGATTCCTTCGATGTGTTAAGAACTTTTTTAGGTATCCTGTGTTGTTGGCTTGCCTGCTTTCATCGATTTTCATACCCTCCCAAGTCATTTTCCTAGCCTTTGAAATATGAGCGCTACTATTGCATATACACAGTAGCGCCCATACGCTACTGTACTGTATATACAGTAGCGCCCGTTTTGGCATGGGCGCGAGTTGCTCTACTGCACAGTAGAGTATATTTCCTGAAGCAGTCATTTTTTTATTTTTCTTGCTTTTGGCCCTTTGGAGACTTTCTGACTTTGTTGTAGGATTCTTGGGATGATTGCATAAGGTTTTTAATCATTGATTCAAGTCATAGAACCGCTCCTTAAAGTTTTTCCATTTTTTAAACCATTTGTTGGCCTTTGGATTTCTTTGAGACCTTTTTGACCTATTTGGAAGACCTAGTGGTGTTCGGTGACGAACATTTTCACTTGTTTTCAGACCCTGACTGCTTTTGCCCATTTACAAACCTGAACACTCCTGTGTCTGTTGTTTGTGGTGAAGTTGTCTGCTCTCTCCTATCCTTGTCCTTTGTTTAGGGTTTGGTCTTTGGTAGAGCTTCTAGGGTGTCTTCTTCTTGTCAAGTTTCATTTTTTTCCCGGGACTTTTTGTCTTTTGATGGTCACAAGTGATTTTTTAATAACTGTAGGTTAGTTTCACCTCTCAGTTTTCTTCGTATTAGTAGGGCAGCCTGCTTGTCTACGTATACTTGGCTTCGTGGTCTTGTTAGGGTTAAACACTTTAGGTCAGTCCTTGGGTGTTCTCTCCTTGGTTTTCTCCCACTTAGTGTCCAAGTTTATAGGCTTTTTCCTGAGTAAAAAACCTGTAGATCAAGCCTTTCTCGAGTTAGATTTCGATAGCTGTAGGCTCAAGAACATTTGCCATACTTCCACTTTTTTGCATAAGAAGTTTATTTGGCTTTCCATTTTTTTTTTATAGTTCTTTTTCGGTCATTGAAAAAGCAAAAAAAAATTTGGTACTTTGAGTTAAATAGAACTTGTTTTTGTCAATGCAAAATAGCTTAGTATATTTTGTTTAATTCAAAAAGAAAACAAAAAATTAGTAGGAAAGTTTGCTTAGATTTTCATTTTTGAAAAAGATAGATGAAAAAGTAAAAAATAAAAGAGTTTTGTTGTAAGAAAATTTGAATATATTTGCATTTGGTTTTCTTGTTATAACCACGTTCACACACTCACTATCCCCTTTGCGTAATAAAAGCCCTTAAAATTTATTAATAAAATGAACTAGAAACCTTTTCTTTTTTAGGGCACACTACACCAACTAGTCTTGGTTAGGGTCTTGGGTTTAAATCACCTTAAACCACCCAAGATCACACATTGCGCAATAATCGTAGTGAGATTATCATTTAGGCAAATCCACTACACTCAAAAATTGCCTCGGAGCATATGCAGTAGGTCAATGTGAGATCGGTTTGTGGGAATACCTCTCCTACTTTCTGATTGAGCATACGCCAGGATTGGATAGCGTATTGGGGACTCTTTCGAGTTTCGGGCTTAGCTACCCTGCCCACGCTTTCTCATTCGACCGGTGACTGTTCCCCCAGGATTTTTCGGTGTTTTGGTATCCTTAGTATCAGACTTTTAGGTTCTTACACAGGTGACAGCAGAGGGTATATCTGCTGTACCTAGGACAGACGTGGGAGGAAATCCCTTGCAGGTCTTTGGGAGGGCGGTTGGGTGATTCCAGCGCTTGCACCCTTAGTCATTGTATTGTGGACCACGGGTAACTGTTCTTCATCCTTCGTTGATCTGTTCTGGGCCCTCATCATCCCAGACTCTTCTCCGGAAGGCACCTTTGTTTGATTGGTTTGCATACTTAGGAATTTTTAGTTGGTGTGCTGTTTGCCCCCTAGTCTTAGTGGCCCCTAGGTTCTAGGTTGTTTATTGGATATCTATAATCACGGAGAATCAACAACTCCGTAGATCGAGAAGGATTCAAAACCTTCCTCCTATTAGAATAGAACCTATTCAACCAGCTACAAGACAGAGGGTAAACCCCAGTATTTCTTCAGAAATTACCTCTGAAATAGAACTGCTTGAAGAAATACTTATAACAGAAAACCTTGAAACTGAGGTTCCCGAGGAACCATCACCAGGTATCACAGATCAACAACCTTTTAATACTGTTGAGGTGGAAGATCTTACTTCCGCGGAGTATAGCACTCCTTTCAATCCTCCCTTAACTAACACTAGAATTCCGGTGCTGTTACCTGTTGGTTTCCAACAGCCTCTTTTCAGTGCAGATCTTTTGCTTCCCGATTATCTGATGACTAATACAGGAGGTGAACAAGGGGGTCCCCAAACTCCCACCTTAGGTATGAATACCAGCACAGTCAACCCTTCTTTTACTGCTACATCTAGTCAGGCACAAACTACATCTGTGCCTACTCCATCTTTCAGTTTTAACACTAGTACTTTAGGAATGCCTAGTTTCACAACAATGGCATCTATTCCCACGTCTACTGTTAGACCTAGTGGTATGGCTAACTGTGCAACACCATCTACTTCACAACCTTTATATCAGATCCCTAGTACTTGGGTTTCCACACCTGTGGTAGGACCAAGTGTTTCAGCAAACATGCCAGTCATGGGTACCATGACTGCACCGTCCACATCAGCTTCGGCTGGTTTCAACAACTTTGTAGGCCCTAACTTGAATCAGGGTAGCATGCCTGCAAATAATGTTCCTTTTTCCTTATTCTCAGGGGGAGGGGGCAACTTTTTCAACCAGCAATATGGCGGGGCTAACACCCAGCCACAATGGACGAACCAACAAAGCACTAATCCGCTCTCGTACGGGTGGGGAAATTTTAATCATTCTTTCTCACAACAACAACAACTGGCAGGGGGAAACCCCTACCAACAAATACTTGGGGGTAACCCCTACCAACAGTTAACTGGGGGTAACCCCTATCAACAGTTGGGAGGTGGAAACTCCTACCAACACATGGCCGGGGGCAACCCTAATCACCAAATGGATGGGGGAAACCCCTACCAACAATTCATGGGACAAACAATGGGTGCTTTCCCTTATCAAGCTTCATCTTACCGGCCTCGTCTACCTTTTCTGGCAACTTTGAATTTGCCAGACCTTTCGAAATTGACAAATGATCCTGTGTGTCATAACTCAGCATGGCCATCAGTTCCCACCAAATTACCTTCGGATATTCCCAAATTCGAAGGCAAAGCTGGTGAAGATCCTGGTGACCATGTCACTACCTTTCATTTGTGGTGTTCTTCAAATTCATTGAATGAAGATTCCATCAGGTTGAGATTGTTTCAAAGGACCTTAACTGGTCCCGCGGCCAAATGGTACATTGAGTTACCTGCGGCTACTTTCTCTAGTTTTGGGGATCTGGCCACCGTCTTTTTGAACCATTTCCAACTTCCTGTTCGGTATGATGCCGGAACAGAACTTTTGTCTACTTTTAGACAAAACAAAGCCACTCACCTATCTGACCACATTCAGGAGTGGCGAAGACGGAAGAGGCTCATAAAGGCCAATATCCCTCCAGAGTTCCTGCTCGAGTGGTACTTGAAATCACTCCTTCCTTATATTTCTAAGGAAGTAGCGACATCTGGAGTCTCCAATGAAGAAGAAGCTATCTTAAGGACTCAACAGTTAGACCTTGTATACGCACAATCTGGTTTACTGTATGAGATTATACCAGACGCACCGAGATCAAATACTGATCTAAGTAGACCCAAACCTGGACCACATACTGACGGCATAGTGGGTTCGGTTAACTCTGCAGCTTTCGAAGCACTGACCAAACAGGTCCAAGCCTTAACTGTCAAACATTCGACTGCAGACATTGCTTCCATCACAACCTCTCCTTCTACTTCTGAATCTGTTAATCAGGTTCAGAACAATCAAAAGGGCCCTCGGCAGCCCAACAACAAAAAGAAGGGCAAGAAAGGAGAGGGGAACCAACAAAAGCCCAAAAAAGATAATGCCGAAGAGGGTAATAAAGAGGAGAAGAAGGTTAGGTTCCCTTGTAAACTTTGCAAACAAAACCACCTTACTCATCAATGCCCTCTACTAGAAGAAGCCCAGAAGCTTTTGAAAGAGAAGAAGCCTGCCGTCTTGAAAGATCCATTTCCCAAAGGGCAAGTCTCCACTTCTGGCACCTCCAAAACTGGGGGCACTTCACACGCTTCGGTTGATCAAACATTCATAAACATGGTCAACTCAGATGCACTTTTGCAAACCAGAGCTAAGAATTATACCCCGGAAACGCAGAGAAAGGATAAGGAGATTGCTGAATCCTCCACTCCACTCCACATACCTGTGGACCCAATGCCTAAGATTCCGAAAGGTGTCTTAAAGAGGGCATCGCACAATCCCAATACGCGGGCTGCTTCTAATTACAATGTAGTTGAAGATCTAGCCCAAACTCCTTGTGCCATGTCTACTTTAGAAGTCTTGCAGAGTTGTCCTTTGCAACGAAATGCACTTCTGGCAGCTATTGGGAGTATGGAGTCCTCCAACATGTCTGCGCGATTTGATATGACTGATGTCAAATACCGGTTGCCATATCACGTTGCCCTCCAGATTGAAGTCGTTCATGGTCCAATGACCATAAGACGAGCTGTAGTAGATGAGGGAGCGTCGACTTGCGTAATGTCTATTTCCTGCTGGAAAGCTCTAGGTTCACCTGAGTTAGTCCCTTCCAACACAATGCTTACTGCATTTGATGGCAGAACTTTCCATCCACATGGAGTTTTGCCATCATTTAATGTCACTTTGGCCGGTAAGACAGTTGCTGTTGAGATTGAAGTTCTGGACGCTCCGCTCAATTACAACATGTTATTGGGCAGGAGTTGGACTTATGCCATGCAAGCTATAGCATCGGCAGTTTTTCGAGTGGTCATGTTCCCATTTGAAGGTAAGATCGTTACAGTCGATCAACTTTCTTTCACTCAAGGAAAACACCAGACTTCTACGGAAACCACGATTCCTATGATTGATCAAACCACCTCAGTTAGCGAGAGTTTAGGAGCAGGACTTTTTGGATCACTGATTGGCACTTTTGACCTACCCGCTCCTACTTTATTTGTTGGTACTGAAGGATGTTCATCGTCTGAAACTCCTATGATTAGTTCAACAACTGATTCCGAGTTTCTCTCAGCTAATACAAACCCCTCCGTGCCTACCCCTGCTGTAGAAGTTACCCATTTGGAGTCTCATCAAACTACAACAGGACATATGTCGACCCAATTGGTGTCTGTTGAGTCAAATATAGATTGTGCCACTACTCAGATACCCAACCCAATTCATTCTCTCAACAGTTCAGGAATTACTTTACCTTCTGATGAAGAAATGTTAGAAGCTTTGAATGACCCAGACCATCCTCGTGAACCTATAAATCGTGTGTCCTTCTTGTTTCCTTTTCTTCACTTATTAGAGAGAGGAGAATTTTGTTCACCACCCGATGAGAATACTGGTCTCACCCCTTCACAAGTTGCCATTGTTGAAGCAAATAGAGCACATACCTCGTTGGTGAACATTTTTACTGGAGTTAACGGAAACATTTTCTTTGAAACGGGATGCTATCTCGATGAAATAATCCCGTATGCTAACCTTTTCCGTGAGTTCCATAACACCTTTGCCCGTCCTCCTGAGGAAGATCCAGGCATTGACCCTACCTGAAGAAGTACTACGCCTAGGTTGGAGTACTTTTTCTTGTAACATAGCTGTATATTTTTGTATAGTTAGTTTTGTTATGTTCGTTAGGTGATCTGATGTGTGCTTCTCGTTTCATGTACCAGATGTCAACCGCACATTTCTTAGGATTTGCTGATGGTGCCAGTCGCCACACCTGTCAGTTGGCTGCAGCAGCTTGGGTCATTTATTCACCCGCTGACCAACTTATCTCTTCGGGGGGGGTTTGTTTGGGACCTACCACGAACAATGTGGCTGAATACAGTGCAGTTATAGAACTTCTCCAAGATGCCCTCAGTCATGGCATTTCATACCTGGAGGTAAGGCTTGACTCACAACTAATTGTATTTCAGTTAACAGGTGTCTATCGGATCAGAGATCTAGGATTGCTACGACATTTTCTACGAGTTAGATTATTGGAAAGACATTTTCATTCTATCAGATATGAACACATTCCAAGAAATTTAAACAATTTAGCTGATTCGTTAGCAAACTATGTGTTAGACTGGCATTTGCATCATACATTGTAAACAACATTCCACACATAAAATTTAAAAACACATTCACATGTAGATAACCGATACTGTATATATAACCGATACCGTATCAAAAAATATGAGTTTCGAGTCATGAGTCTCATAAGTCAAGTCATAAAAGTACAAAAGTTGGGCATGGCAGCCTCAAAAATATATACATATAATGTTTTTCTTCTCCTATGGAGAAGGAGGAACCTCCTCATCATCTACCCCATTACGGTAGCATATCACTAGTCTAGCAACCCTACGCAGTAATCTAAGCCATGCTGGGGGCACCCCAACAACATCCTCCTGCATGTCAACAGGTATCTGGTCCATGCGGCTGGTAGGAATCTCATGAGTCAGTCGACTCATTTTCCTCTCCAGGGTTCCCAGCATAGCTTCTGCTGCGGTGATATCAGCTGGCCTCACATAGATAGTAGGATGGCCCTCGGGACGAACAGGCCCAACATCTGCATTGAACACTTGATTAGAACTCCAAAACTCATTTCATAAAAATCAAATATTTGAAAAGTTTGAAAAAATTAAATAAATTCTTAAAAAGTAAACATACCAATATCTCCCCAGGCACCACCTGGCGGAAGTACCAGCTCTGGGTCGTGACGAAAATCCAGTCCAGCATAGGGAAACTGCTCAAAAGCGGGAACTTGCCTCTCCCACCACCCCCAGAAGTCATCTGTATGGTAACAGTAGTGACTCTCCCCACCACCTTGGCGGAGAAAAATGTCACCCCAACGGCCTAGTCTGGGCTCACGGGGGTTAACCTGTGGTAATGGCATTCCCAAACTAATAGCAGGCATTCTCTTGAAGAAGAAAGTACACAAGATACTCCCGTACCCGAAATTCTTCATTGTACCAGATTTGCAACTTGTCAATTGATACTTCATGTTTGCCAACAAGCTAGTACTCCAATCATAAACATGCCCATGCAAGCACTGTACACCGACATGCATCGAGTTCCTAGAAGCTAAATGTTGTGATGCACTACCGGATACCCGGTTGATCATGCTCACTATCACTTTCAGCGGGAGACCATCAATAGTTGAAATCAGGATTTGGCTTCCCGATTTTTCTGCTCCGGCAACACAGTAGGTGTTCACATATTCTTGCACTGATCGTGCACCCAAGCGAGATGTACTTTTTAGATTGATTACGTCTCCTCTCCTTGAGAGACCGGTTATAAAATATATATCCTCAATGGTAAGCTCAAGAGTTTGCCCTCGGATGATGAAGGTATTTGTATCGACATCCCAATACTGAATCAATCTCCGAAACAACTTGTTTAGTGCCCGCATGTTTACGGTTCGATAAAATTTCAACAAACCGCATCTACGGAGTGCATGAAGGGTAGCAGGGTCTTGCATAGCTAGTCTATCCATGTCTTCATGCTCCCTTTCCCTCCATTGTAAGACCATCCTGCACAAAAACCCCAAAAATTTTGAGTCTCGGCGCTTTAATTTGGCTTTGCAAATGTGTACGCTACTGTGTATATTACACAGTAGCGTGTAGGCGCTACTCTGTTTGAGCAAAGTAGCGCCCATTGCCTTCGTACGCTACTGTTATGTATATACAGTAGCGCCCGCGCATAAAACTTTATGAGCATTGCGTTTCGGGCCATTTTTCCTCAAAATTTTAAAAATAAACCATTGAAATGCAAGTTGGGTTGATTTCTACTTACTTGGTGGAAGCGGTTTGGCGATTGGATGCTCCGTTCGATCACAAAGGAGATTTGAAATTCGTGAAAATGTGCCCAATGTTTGCCCTACAACACAAACTGCAAATTGATTGGTTAATATTGAAATTATATATATAATTGGATTTTAATTTTTACCCATATTTTTCAATTTTCTATAGTTTCAAACATTTTCAAAAACCCTAATTAATCAATTGAAACACAAAATAAGGTATAAAATTGATCCAACTTCAATTTTCATTCAAATGTTGTTGAATTCGTCTCCTGACCTCAAATTTCTTAACGATAAATCTTGTCAATTAGCTAAACATTTCAAATCCATATTTTCTTTAAGATTTTTGCGTCATCGACTAATATTTTGTTGAAAACCTAGTTTTTGGCAGGACATGAAGTTACGATCCTAGAAGCTGACCTTTAAGTCATTTTAAGCTCTTGTTTGGACTATTTAAACCTAAACAAGATTGTCGAGCAGACTTGTCCTCTTCGAGCTCGTTAAAGTATCCGAAGGCTCATCCACTCAGGTATAGAATTACCCCTTTTCCGGGCCTCAGTGGATTAACTACGGAAAAGGTATACTCTAGGTATACGTCAGTATGCGCTAGAAGAGTTCTCCTCTCATTGTTTTATACTTTTTCGGGGGAGGAGACTAACTATACGAAAAAGGACCTTCTAGAGTCTCTCTTTAGGGTTTTCAGACTCTTTAAATATGAAAATACCAAGCGAGCATTCACCTACTCGGGCTCGATGTGAAATCCACGAGAGGGTAAGTAGAGGACTGTTTAAGTTTTTCAACTCTATAAACAAGAAAACACCGCCGAGCACAGACCAATCCGGGCTCGATATAAAATCCACGGATAGGTGAAAAGAGGATTGTTTAAGTTTTTCAGACTCTATAAATAGGAAAACACCGGCGAGCATCAATCTGCTTGGGCTCGATACTAAAATCCGCGAGCAGATATATGGAGTTATTGTTTACGTTTTTCAGACTCCTTAAAATTGAAAACACCGGCGAGCAAGAACAGATCTCGGCTCGATATTAAAATCCAGAGATCAGTACATATAGAGTAATCTTCTATCTCTTCTTCGAACTCTTTAAATTATGAAGAAGGTACTGAGTCTTCCTCCCATGGGCTCATTAAATTATTTACATGGTTGGACCTATTGAGTTTTCATTCTTTCATGGACTCATTAAATCCACAAGAAGGGTATTCTTTTATCTAAAAAGAATAAGGAACGGGAAAACACATCATATCTTCATTGTTAAAGGCAGTATCAGTCAAGTCCTATCCTTGAACACAGCACCTACTTGAGTCTATCTTGTCGGTTGGGTTTAGTTTTGGCCTTAAGGTGAACCTTTCCTCCGAGTTATTTACTCCCCCGGTTGGTTATTCTTCCAACCATATGGAGGGTCTGCTAATGTCTCTTACATTTCAGACTTATTTACCCCATTATGTCAAAAACTGCCTGAGTTACTTTGTGTCGTGCTCAATGTTCAAGGATATACCCTGTGTCGGCCATTCTGCAGTTTACCTTGACCTCATGTGTCGGCCTTCCTAGTGTCAGTCTTGTTACATATCGTTTCGTATCAGCTCTTACCAGTTGAGTGTTCCTCGAGTTGGATGATGGAGGATGCCTTAAGGCCTCCCTTCCAACGGACTTCTTCCCATCGACATCAAATCATTATTCTGGGATTGAAGTTTAGCGTTTCGGTTAGTACCTTGGAGATTGCAGTCACCAGTGGCAATTTTCCTCGCTGTTGAATGATGAGAATACATCAATGTCTCTTCTTCGACAGGATTCCCAAGTGTTCGACTCCAAGTCCATCTATTCACATTTGGCGAATCGTACTTGGTACCTTGGACTCCATTATCATTATCGATGGAAGTCCTCGCGTTTGTTAACGGTATACATCAATGACCGGTAATCAAACGATGCCCTCCATGTTCGACTATCAGCTCATCTATTCACATGGCTCGGGTTTGTACCTAGGGTTGTTATGGGATGAAGACCTTGGGATTTGGATGACATAACCCCATTTTGTTATCACCCAAGTTGCGCAAGACTGAGCCTCACTTCTATACGGCTCTCCATGAGACATAGATCCAGTGTGTTGTTATGGCTATGATCTCTTAGTTTGACATGGATCCACGCTTGTATTTCAAGTGGCCATGCTTTTATATACATCTCCTTGTTATGTATCGGAGATCATGTTGTATCACTCTACACATCTATACGATGTCAACAATGTAATTGCTCGCTGACCTTGATTTTTGTTACAGGTTTCTTGCGACTTTGTTCTGTGGTTCTGTGCTCTCTCTCTGGTTTTGGATTATAATGTATTTCGGCCATCACTTCCCTCTGACCTCATACATTAGGGGGCATCTGTTATAGGTCAAACTTGCACCTCTCCGTCCGTGATCACCCTGAGCTGCTGATCACACAAAAGGACAACTTGGATGGAGGAGCATGTTGACCTTGGATGTTATTACAACTCATCCCATTTCCTGAGAATACTGGAAAACATACAAAAATACCATTTTGAGGCATGAGCGCTACTCTACTTAAAGATACTAGCGCCCATACGCGACTCCAGTGCATAATAGTAGCGCCCATATCAATGTATACGCTACTCTTTCTTATCAAAGTAGCGCTCACAATTTAAAACTAAATGAGCGCTATTGTTTAAACAATAGAGTAGCGCCCTATACGCTACTCCACTGTGTAATAGTCGCGTGTACCTTAAAAAATGATTAAAAAATATATTAATCCATCGAAGAGGATTAGTTGAAGACAGTTTCTTAACTTCCCCAACCTCCTCATCGACTTGAACTGCTTCCTTAAACCTATAAATTCCTAGAAGACTAAGGGAGCAAGGTTAGAAGAAATTATGAATGCAAATGATTACCAAAGAATGAGAGGATGAGTTAATGGAGAAACTGTTGCAGAAGACATTCAGATCAGAACAGAGCCAGAGCCCAGGATCTAGTTGCAGGAGCCTGCTTCATTATCAGGTATATTTGTACTGCATACTATTTTGACAAATAAAGGTTGAAGTGTTTCCTTGTTCCAATCTGAAGGTGTTATAAAATGGCATTTTGAATTGGATTTACTTTGGTCAATACTGGATATTAAACATAATCTTTGTTTATTTTATGATTTATATTTTGCCCAAAGTGTTTGAGGAAGGTATTGTTGTTTCAGGTTTGCTGAAAGGAAGTAGATTTGAGAGCTGGACACAAGACTGAGTCAAAGCTAGGATCAGACTCCAGTAAAAGGTATGTTCTCTAAATCTGTAATCTATTTCTTTTGTGAACACCTCTGTAATGACATAAATGCACTTACCTGTCACCCCAACCAAGTTGATAGTTTAGTTTCCTGACTATAGGGTAGAAATATCCGCCAACAAACATGTCTTCGAAAATCTGATTAACCCTTTCAGTCTATCCGTCAGTTTGGGGATGAAAAGAAGTGATGAAATTGAATTTAGTATTTAAACCCTTAAACAATGTTGTCCAGAAATTTTCAGTAAACTTGGAGTCTCGGTCAGAAATAATTACCTTTGGAATTCCATCTAAGCGAAAGATTTGCTTCATAAACACCTCTGCAATGCTAGCAGCTTGGAAAGTAGTCTTAAAAGGAATAAAATGAGTAGATTTACTAAGTTTATCCACAACCACCATTATTGAGTCATTATGTTTCTGATTCTTAGGTAAACCTGTAATAAAATCAATATTTATAATTTACCATTTCCATTCCGGAATTGGCAATGGCTGCAATAGACCAGTTGGGTGTTGATTTTCAGCCTTAATGGTTTGACATTCAAAACACCTAGCTATGTACTTAGCCACTTCATTCTTCATTTTGGGCCAAAAATAATCCTTCCTTAACATAGTTATGATTTTATGATAACCATGATGTCTCGAATAAGGATTTTTATGCACTTTATCCAAGATCAACAATTTAACTATTGAAAAATTAGGTACATAAATTTTGTTTTTTTATGTCATTAAGCCTTTTTCATTAATGTTGTATTCTGTTATTAAATTTTCAGATAAATTTGCAGCAACATTATCATGCAGTTTTTTATAATTTTCATCTTGCTTAATTCCTTCTTCAATCTAATTTTCTAGATCTGTCTTAAACATGCCGATTGCTGTCACAAAACTTAATTTGACATTTCTTCTGAAGGCATCAACAACTTTGTTTTCTTTACCTTTTATGTGTTGGATCTCAAAATCGTACTCGCTAAGGAAAGCTAACCATCTAGCTTGCCTTGCGTTAATATTTGTTTGATCCAACAAGTATTTTAAGCCTTTATTATCTGTCATTAATATAAACTTTCTCCCAATCAAGTGACGGCGCCACATTTTTAGTGCATGTATCACGACTGCGAACTCTAGATCATAAGTTGCATAGTTTTTTCGTGGATTTTTAACTTTCTAGACTCAAGAGCAATAGCATGACCTTCATGAGTTAAGATCCCTCCAAGTCCTTCATTACATGCATCAGTGCATACAACAAAGTCCTTATTAGGATCAACATTTTTTAATATAGGTGATGTTGTTACTAACTCTTTTAACTTCTTAAAACTTTCTTCACATTTCTGATCCCAGACAAATTTATTCCCTTTCTTCTGCAAAGAAGTTTTTGGATTTGCAATTCTATAGAATCCTTCAATAAAATTTCTGTAGTAACCTGTTATTCCCATAAATGACCATACATCAGTTACATCTTTAGGGACATGACACTCATTAAGTGCTCTTATTTTATCTGGATCAACAAAAATTCTGACTTTAGAGATTATGTGACCTAAGTATTGTATTTTATCTTTATAACAGTCACATTTACTGAACTTAGCATAAAGCTGATGTTCTCTTAACACTTGCAGAATTATTCTTAAATGTTCGTCATTCTCTTCTTTAGTTTTTGAATATATTAGAATATCATCGATGAACACGATTACAAACTTATCTAAGTACTTATGTAGAACATTATTCATTAAGCACATGAACATTGTCGGTGCGTTAGTTAGCCCAAAAAGCATAAATACGAACTCGTGGTGCCCATAATGCATTTTGAAAGCAGTTTTGAAAATGTCTTCATCATTTTTACTAACTTGATGATATCCACACCTTAAATCAATTTTAGTGAATATCTCTTCTCCATGTACCTGATAGAATAGATTGTCAATGTGGGGCAAGGGATATCGATTTTTAATTATCATTTTATAAAGTTGACGGCTATCTATGCACAGTCGCATGGTACCATCCTTCTTTTTAACAAAGATAACTAGTGCTCCCCAAGGAGACACACTAGGCCTTATGTAGTTTTTATCTATTAATTCCTTCAGCTGAGATTTTAGTTCATTTAAATCCAAAATATTCATTTTGTAGGGAGCCTTTGAGTTTGGTACCACACCCAGTAATAACTCAATGGTGAAGTCAAGTTCCCTTTTCGAAGGTAGTCCTAGAATTTCTTCCAGGAATACGTCAGAAGAGTCCCTAAGGATGGGTATATCTTCCAGCTTTATCTTATCTTCTTTAGATGAACACTTGTCATTAATAACATTCACAACAAATATTTTACAGCCCTTCCTTGTAGCTCTCTTTACTTGTAAAGTAGAAATTTGTCTTATAGATGTTTTTCTAGGAATTCCTTTTACTGTTTCTATATTACCTTCATTATTCAAACAAGTAAAATATTTCTCATAACAGTGAAGTACTACTCTATGTTGTTCAAGCTAGTCCATACCAATTAACAAGTCATATGACCCTAAGGGTAAAACAATCAAATTAACTTGCGTTTTTAGCTGACTCATAAGTACATCACAACTTTTGACAAATTCTATAACCTTTCTTTTAGTGCTTGTTGCTAACTGAACTAACCATGAATTATCAAATTTTTATACCTTTAACTTGCAACTTTTCACTAAATCAGGTGAAATGTAACTCAAACTTGCACCTGGGTCTATTAAAATGGAAATAGATTTGTTTTTTTATCATACCTTCGAATTCGACCATAGACATTTGATGGTCTGCTTGACGATTTTCTAGCGCTGCATTTATCCAAGGCATTTCTCTTGCTACATCACCAAGTGTAGGTTCTACTTGTATGGTGTGAATGTTGCTGAGTATCTTTCTGTTGTGTGGGCATTGATCTCTAGTATGGTGTCCACTGCAATCATTACACTTCAAAGGTGCTTTATGTTCAACATATCTGGTGTTTTTATTATTATTGTTGTTATTATTATTAGCCACATTCCTTGCAATAGTAAAATTCTGTGGTGTATTACCCCTATAATTATTATTACTTGGAAAATTTTTGTTATTAATTTTTCTCTTAAAACTTCCAGAATTCTGATTAAAACTTTTCTTTTTATGCTCAAAATTATTAGACTTACTACTTCTCCAACTAGATACACCTTCTCTTCTCTTGTTCTGTTCCAAACAGAAATTAGCCTTCTTCATGGCTTCTTCAAGAGTTTATGGGTTATCGTACTCAATTTTGTCCTTTATGTGGAAGCGTAAACAACTCAGAAACCTTTGTATCTTAGTTTTTTCTTCATCTAGGTAAGGTACATACCTTAACAAGATGAGAAACTTGCTGCATAACTCATTCATGGTCATCGAACCCATCTTTAAATCGTAAAATTATTTTGACTTATCTTCGTAGTACTATTCGGATAAAAACTTTTTCTTAAACATGTTCTTAAATGTTCTCCATTTTATGTCCTTATCCTTAATATTTTTAACTCTTTTGACATCTTGCCACCAAATATCTGCCCTTTCGATCAGATTGCATATGGCCATCTTAGCTTTTAATTGATATGAGTAGTTATAAATCTGAAATCACTTCCTCATTCTGGACAACCATGCTTCAGTTGCCTCTCCCTTTTAATTTTCACCATTAAAAGTTGGTGGCTTTATCTTTTTAAATTCTCTAGTAATTTGTTCATGATGCTTATGCTTCCTCTTCTTATAACAACAATCACTATCATTGTTGTCCTGATCAGAATTACGGTCGCTTTGATAAGATTCAGATGAAGAGTAACTATTACTTTTACCATTGTTTGCTTTCTTGTTCTTATGTTTGTGAGACATTGTACCAGAATCAGAATTTACTTCTGATTTCCTTCCTCTTTCCTCATTTTGGTAGTTTGCCATTAAAATATGATTTAACTCTTCTCATGCCTTCAAAATTCATTCATTCTCTTCTTTAACAGTTCTTATTTGAGATTTTAAATCTTTTACAGTATGTAGTAGTTCAAAATATTGATTATTTAACTCTACGTAAATTCCTTCATTACCATTATTATGTGCATTGTTATTATGCTCATTATGATTAGGAGATCTATCCTCTGTTGATTCATCTAGTATTTCCATACCAGCAAATTAAATATCAAACTATTCTATATAGAAATAAAATTAAATAAAATTTAGTAACTAAGTTTTTATGTTCTCATTTTCTGTTTCGCACGTGTGAGCCTATTTCAGGCCTAGAGTTTGAACTCGTGCTCTAATACCACATGTAACATCCAAAAAAATCATAAAAATTTAAAATTTTTCAAGTAAGGAATTTACGACTAACGTTGATGTGCAAAAGTAGAATAAATGTCAATCTGATAATAACACTTCATAATGTTTGAAAACATATTAGCACAATACTTGCTTATGTGTATCTATGGAACTATGTGATGTATTTATGTTCACTTGCAATATAGTTTTCATTAAATGTGCTGACAGTTTGTTTTCTGATGATGATGAAAGGGGTCTTACGGGGTACCCTGAGGCTTACTTAGCTTTGTAGCTAAAGCATTGGAACCTTGATGTTTGTAGAATATAGGTAAGAGCGATAAATTCAAACTATCCTATAGTAATGTTCTACTTTCCATCTTGTGTTATAAACTATAGAAAGGAATAAATTCCCTTCTTCAAGTCAGGTACCTTAGTGAACTTCATGAAAATGTCATCCTAGTTGGTTTTAATTTAATTATAGTTTGAAGATCTGCCTTTGTAATTAACTACACAAATAGAAGCACCTTCGTATGAAAACCAACTTAAGGAAGTTGGCTTGTAGTTTCATAACATATATTTAACCACTTCCATGCAGATGTCATTATATTTAAACAATGTAATGCTTAGGCTATTTGTTCAATATTAATTGATCAATGAAATCATCTTTCTATATGTAACCTCTATTCTATGCTATTTGTATAGTGATAGAATAATTTAATTCGTGGGTTCTTTAGTATACACTATGAATTAATACCATGTTCCTTTGTGAAAACATAGGCAAAATGCAAAAAATACTATGCATTCCTATAATATGCAAATTGCCATGCGACTTCCTCTATGCAATTGTCATGTATTTCCTATAGTATGAACTATATGCAAATCCTATGTAACTCCTGTAGTGTGTAAACTATATACAAATTACCATATAGTTCCTATAGCATGTAAACTATATGCAATTCCTATATGCATGAATTTTATGCATTGGTTCAAATATGAAACAACATGAATATGTGAGCATCAATGTGAAGCTTGTAAACATATGCTTGATACTTAGTTGGTTCATCACCAAAGTGGGAGCTATTACTTACATTAATGTGTATATTATGACAGGTTGTAAACATAACCAATGTGACAACTTATGATAAGGACAACGTATTTAATGATGTAGTGGTTATGTGCTGGCAGGCATTCGTAATCCAACCTTAGCATTAAACACTCCTATATACTACCTCGGTGGATTGTCTCGTTGGCTGCTATCATGGTGTTTAACATGTGAAGACATCGTGAGAATACAATCAACATGGTTGAGATGTACATAGTTTAATTTGGGGGTTAACTGAGCTGGCCTCCATGGTTGCAATGGTTATTAATGTGGTCTTAAATGTAGTGGTTGCTTGGAATTACGATGTTTTGTGATGTAGGATCTCCACTGTTGATCTTATCATTCTCTCGGGATTTGGGGCTTAACCCTAATCCTCCACTAAGTCTCGTAGATGTGGTTTCTTTTGGCATTCATTGTGTTACAGAGTGGCTCGGTGGAGAGGCCGACCGGCTTGCGTATGCTTAGGGTTTGTTAGCAAGTTTTCGAAGCACCTATTTCAGGATTCGATGACATGATTGGTGACTATAAACTAGGATTTCGGATCCGGGTCTATTATGAGTACAGGCTTACTGCAAAATTTGTAGTTGGAAAAGCTCCAGGGTTTAAGATAGTCTTGTGAGTAGATTGGACCAGAGGTCAGTTTTCCTTGCATGTAAAATGGTAGTTCTCAGAATGGTCTCCATTCTTCATGGCATTTGTTAGTGAGGTGATGGCTTTGGTTTCTTGTTGGTTATGGCGTCTCTACTCCATAAGCAACATTTTAAAGCTAATGGCTCGAAAACTTGGTTTGATTTTGTTATTTTGGAGTTTATTTTCCAACTCCAAAATGCATATTTTAACCTTAAAATGTTTGATGATAGGTACTTTAAGTTGTAGGTTATAAAGCTTGAAGCTAGCAGGCGGTAATGTGCAACCAACCGGTAAGCCTCGGTGGTTTAACCCCTTTAGGTTACTCTTTGAAAAAAATTTGGCCATTGTTTTGGTTTAGCTGATAAGTTGGGGTTTGGAGAAAATTCAGGCGTCGTGATATTGTTTGTGTTCCAAAAGATGAATGGAAAGATGATGAGATCTTTGGCCTATTTTGATGTTTAGCACTGGCATCATTTCGCTGTAGATTTTCTTGTTGAATGTAACAGCTTTGGAGAGGTTTAAACCCTCGGTCATTTTTAATGGAAAGACAGTTCTGATATTTTTATGGTTGTAATTTGTTAAGGCTGTGAGCAATGCTCTAGGTCCTGTTTTAAAATGTTTTCAATGTGTAGTTATAAAATGTAATGTATCGCCACTGGCCGAGAGCCAAAGGCAATAGACTTGTTGTTGTGCACTTAAATCCCGAGCTTGTTTTGATTTACGATATGACTTCGAAAGTTTAAAATGTCGAACCTAAAAACTGAGATATACTCTTCAAATGTATATTTGGTTTCGTTGCAGCCTACTTCGATAATGGTATTGAAATTGGTTCTTTGTTTTTAGTTTAGGCATTGAACAAGTTATGTGATTCCATGACTATATTGTTCACAAGTTGAGTAAGGATAATGAATGTAATGTTTAGCTGGATTTATATAAGGCTTGAACTTGTAAGCTTTGATTTGAAACCATTGCGTGCTTGGCATGGCGCCTTTAAAGGTTTCGATCTCTATCTTGGATAATCTATTTGCTCTGCTACCTATTGATAAAATACTATATAATATAATATAGAATCTAGGGTTTTTCCAAACAGTAGGACGCTTGTCCAATACATGCTTATTCTATGTTTAAAAGGCTATGGTAAGATGATAAAATGTTGATCAGTTCTGGTTACTCCATTTGTATTGATAGTATTTCTCAGACATGAAAATTAGTAATTGTTTTGATACTAAATACTACAATACAGAATAATATATAAGTCTTAAGTAAAGGTTTAGAAAAACATGGGAAAAGTAAAACCCTATATTATTCTATTTCTGCAAAAGTAGAGATGTAACAGATTTGTTTGAATGATGTGAATACTACTATGTTTATTTTGGCAACATTTAACTTTTAAACATATAGATAAACAAAATAAATATATTAAAGGGAAAGATGATATGATAAAAATGTAAATAGCATTTATTTTAAGGAAATAGTTAACCTGTAAATAAACCTACATTGATACAGGAACCTAGAACTGCGTGTGTTTCTGTTATTTTTCTATTGTAAAAAGAAAATATTCTACAGTTTGCATAGTAAATGTGTAACTAAAAATCTTCTATGAATGAGATTTATAAGATATTGTTAAATTTACAGAATATAACAAACAAAGGAAAAACATGACAGAGTTAGTTTAAATAAAAATAAAGATGGGAAACTTAATAGAGTTAGCCTATTCATTCATCTTCCTCACTACTTCATCATTTATCTATTTTTAATCTTCCTTCTCTCTACTGGAGTATGATAGAGAAAATACTATGGGAAAAAATACAGAGAGGGAATTTATTCTATCAATTCATAGATATATTCAGCAGTCTACAAAATCCTAAACAGATTAGAAAAATGCACTTATACTTCTGCATTATCATTAGTTAGCTAAGAGTACTAAATCAACAATTACAAAAAATAATTTAACTACTTAGAGGTTGAAATAACAAGTAGAACCTGTAACTGTAGATAGGGTGGATAAACACCTAAGGAGGCCTGTTCCTCCCAACCTTCTCCAGAAGAAGCAACCAAACTACTTGCCTCCTTTGGACCCCCGATCCTGTTTACTAAACCACTAGGTAGAAGAAAGGAACTCAATTTGTATAACCAACAATCAGTAGAGACTTGCGAAAAACCTCAATCTCTGCACTCAACAGTAAAAAAGGTGGACTTACACCATGATAAAAAACCTAGACTTCCCCTCATCGAATCTCTTGTGTGCATACAGTAGAACCACAAGGTAAGTTTCCTCGTCAGGAAAAGTGATCAACCTTAGTCCAATATTTGATGGCTCTTAAAAAGATTGCCTACGTGTTTAGTGGTTAGTTTTCAATAAATGAGCCTGAAGCTCCGGTCCCATCTTTCAGGGCACTATGACCACAATTCAAGGGAGTTGTCCCATATCAACATCTCATTACTTGCCTCATGATGCTGCCACTTGTCAATTTCTTTCTACCCCAGATTCCATTCCACCTAGTGGGTCAGTAAAAACTCTTTCAACATCTCTCCTAAGGTGAGTGTCTCCTATTTAATTTATTTATATAATAATATTGTGCAATTATAGTCATCCTTGGACACTTGTCCAAATATAAAACTTTACAATAAAAGTTAAGATAATATATTCTTCAAACATAAAATGTTTTCAGCAAAGGGGTATGTTACACCCAGGACTTGGAAATATACCATTTTTGGCACAGAGAATATAGGAGGAATGATCGCAAAGGGAAGGTAGTAAATCATTACATGTCTATAAACTACCACTGGCCCTATCAGCATGATCAATGTGAAGAAGAGGAAACTTATAGGTAAGTGCAAGATTTGGAAAACCTAGCTAAGAATATGGATAAGGGGAAAAACATTGAAGGAGCCTCCTCCAACAAACAAGCGACCTAGGAAACAACATAGGAATAAATATCAGGAAAGCATTAGTAGATTGCATAAGGAAAGGCAACTGAAATTATGTTGATGTATATGTAACTTCGGAATGTATTTCATATATGTATATTGTATTCCTATAGAGATGGTATTATTCCTCTATAAGGAAGTGTCGTCATTTATATTGTAAGTGTCGTAACTTATACTTGATGGGTTATTAGACCACCTTGTTTGGGGTCGGCCCTGTATAAGTCATGTGGGTCAAAGGGTTATTAGACCACCCTATTGGGGGTCGGCCCACTCAGCATTATGTTATGTGGTTAAGTTCGAGCCTACATGAGTTAGGTTAAAAGGCAAGTCAAGTCAAGTATAAATAGAGTGCGGGAGGCACTCTATTTACTCACTCACTTCTCACACATGCACTCAAGGAGGAGTGGCGCACTTATGGAGGAGGAGGATCTGCTGCTAGGCTATGGCTATCTCTCTTGGTTGGTTGTATCATTGCTCTATCTATCTCTGAGGAAGTTATTGGGGTTTTTCACCTTTATGGTTTTCTCCAAGTAAATCTTTGTGTCTCTTGTGTGCTTGCATTATTGTCTCCATGATTGATATGCTGTAGATATGTCGTACATGTTGTTCTCTCAGTTAAGATCCTAGATCTTATTGAAGTAAATTCTGAAAATTTAACATGGTATCAGAGTTAGCCTGAAAGAAGGCATGATATGGCATGTATGACACTTGTTGCACTTACGATGCTAGGGCTTGATATAGCAAAAACCAGTCATCGTAGCACTTTCGCTATAAATCCGTTTTGGTTAAGTTTTCAAATATGAAATTGTTGCAGGACGAAGATTAAATCTCCAGGTACCTTGTGTCCAAAGGAAAACCTCTAATTCGTTGTACTTTGTGATTTATGATCTGTGCAATATAGGGTTTCTGCCTCTTCCAGATCTGAGTCAAAATCAGGTGACCTTGGGAAAAAGGTCATAACTTGGGCTAAGAAGCTCCAAATGAAATTTCGTAAAAAGTGGCAGGTAGTACACAGACTGTACTATCTGAAAAACGTTTTTCAGAGGCTGAAGTTGAACTAGTGACACGTGGCAAGTCATACAAGTTCGCTCTCTTGTATTATCCCATAAACAAGTCACGTTGCGACACTTGGCATAACTCTCTTTCAGAGAATCCAATTGAGGTCATACCTATCAAGATGGAAAGATAACAGGACGAGATATCTCAGGAAAGGTTTTTAGAGGCCGAAGTTGAAACAGTGAGACGTGGCATGCCGTACAAGTTCGCACTCCTGTATTATACCAAAACAGGTCAAGTTGCGACATTTAGCATAACTCTCTCTCGGAGAATCCAATTGAGGTCAGACCTATCAGGATGGAAAGCTAACAGGTCAGGCTATCTCAAGAAACTTTTTCAGACCCTGTGGATCAAAAATTTTAAAGTTACACCAGAAACAATCAGGTACATATTTCTGTCAAAACAGAATTATTTTTTGGTACCTTCATTCATGGCTTCCGGAATTTAGGGCTTTGGAGAAAGTTGGAATTTTTGTAATCCGAGACCACGGATGGATGCTACTCATCAAAATAGAAATTTAGAGACCAAGATCAGAATTTTTGGTTGGGCAGAAGGCCGGGCTTGATCAAACCCTAGTTCGAGACTTTGATAAGAAAAGTGGAAAATTAGGGCTTCTGTAAAAATGGGAATTTTTGAAATCTGTGACCACGGCTGGAAGCTCCTCAGAAAAATAGAAGATTAGAGCTTTGGATCAAACCTTTTGATGGGGAAAAAGAGTGGGCCTCATCAAACCCCAGTTCAGGGTCACGTCCAGTGAATCTGGAAGTTTCAAAGGAAAAATTGAGGAGTGAAACTTTGCAGTTTTCAAATTCTAAATATACCAGCTTGATCAGCTCATCAAGGCGCATATTTCTATCCTTTAGGAAGTTTGAAATTCAAAGTTTGAATTTTTGGGGTTTCTTTGACAAACCCATATCCAGCTCCAGGTCCAGTTCTTTCAAATCAAGTGGATAGGGTTAATCCTAGAAGAAGATGGATTGGTCATCTGCATAAGTGAAGGAGTTCCTATTTCAGAGGGAGATGAGGCTAAGGATTTACATAAGGATATTACAAGTGATCTCGACAGGTATGACTCATCGAGGTATGTTTTGAGATTTGTTCATGATTAAGTTTATGGTATGTTTGTCTTCATGTTATTACGGTTAGTACAATCTTGATTTTAGATTTGTCGTATCACCTTAACAAAATTATGAATGCATGATAGAAGATATTCATCGGTTAGGGTGTTGACACTTATGATTGTACTAATGCATTATGGTGTTGTATGAGGTTTATGTTGTCTACTAACATGAAAGGTACACCAAGAAAGACAAATCATGTTCCAGTTCAAGAACATATGATCATGATGACATGAGGATAAAGACTCATCCATTGTCATCGATCTCATAGAAGATCCATTTACGAGGTATGTATAACCTGGTTTTATAATGGCTAACCTATGAGATATACAGGTTACTAGCACAAGTCATTGAAGAAGAACAAGAAGACATCATGTGAGTATGTTAGACATAACTAACTAGCATGCTAATCCCGGTATGTTTTTCCTATATCAAGATAGAATCCTACCTTGTGTTAGGATCTTATACTGTTGTTGATAATGATTATTCATGAAGTCATAGGTTTGAATAATTGTGGTTGTATGCATATTATGTTTCTTACCATAATTGATGATATGACTAACCAGAAGAATCATGAAGGTATAGGTTTGAATAATCACAGGTTTTACGCATATTATATCTCTTATCTTGATTAATGATTCAACTAACCCGAAGAGTCATAGGTTTGAGTAATTACAGGTTTAGACATGTTATGTTTCTTATGATTTGACTAACCATAAGAATCCTACATAAACCTTGAATGCTAATGCTTATTATTTTTTGTTTGTTTGAAATAATCATGACTATACATGCTTGAGATTATTGTGTTTTAATAGTATACTAATGAATGTATGATTTTATATGAGTTCACAAGGATAACACAATCATGATACTAATAAGCATGCATAGGTACCAAGGATGAATGTAAGTTCAAGGATAGGTAATCCAGGAAGCAGAGATCAAGAGGGAGCACACTCCAGTTGTTCCTGCAAGAAAGCAAAGGAACACACTTCAGTAGTTTCTGCAAGGATGCAGATATTCAGAGGGAGTTGACCATCTTTCCACAACAGAAAGGTGTAGAAGAAGCTACTTCAGATTAGGACTCTAGCAGCTCCTATAAGGAAGCAAAGACTCAGAGGGAGTCCACCCAACGAACAAACAAAGATAAGTATTTTAATTTCTTGCATATTTGTTTGTTTAAATAAAATTGTTCAATGATGTATATGCTCATGTTCCTAGACTTAGGATATGTATTGTGCATATTAGAATAGTTGCATTGATGAACAATATACTACTAATATACATGGGTAAGTGGCCTATGGCACTATACAACATTCCATTGCTGCTTATCTAGAATGAAACCTCTTTGCTGACATGTTGGGAGTTGTGCACACTCTTAGCAATGTTCTAGTAGAGATTGGAAGGCATCTAGAAAGTTATGGAATATGGATAAATGTTGTATTGAAGCATTGGCTAAAATAATTGCATGACTGTATGACATATTTCTTTATGTGTAAGAATTTGTTCTGAAAACTATGAGATGTTTCTAATCATGCAATTTAACTTGTTTTGTAGGAAAGACCGTATATCTTCACCTACAAAAGGACTACAACATTTGTTCCAGCAACAAAGATATCTATTGAAAATATTGAAGATATTGAAGTTCCCAGGATCTGGGATGAAGAAATGGAATGCCATGATCCATCGATCATGAAGAATGATGTTTGGGATGTAATACTAAGACCTGAAGGAAAGTTTGTTATGACTTCCATATGGATCTATCACGATAAAGCATGCTGCAGATGGCAGCATAGAGAAATATGAAAGTAATGAAATAGAAGATACACTAGATGGATTTGAAGACAGCTTTCTTGAATAGTTGTATGTGGATGACCTGTTTGTAACAAGAGATGATAGATTGATTTCCGACACGCAGTGGAACCTTGCTGCTGAGTTCGAGTTGAAGAACTTGGGGATGATGCACTATTTGTTTTGGCATGGAGGTGTGGCAGAGTGCAGATGGAATCTTCCTTGGACAAGGGAAGTATGTAGTAGAGATCCTGAAGAGGTTCGGGATGATGGATTGCAAGGATATGGCCACACCTATGGCATCGAATCTGAAGCTTCTATGTGATGCTTCATCTGAGCCGGTTGATGTCTCCATGTATCGTCAGATGATTGGGTCCTTGATGTACCTGGCGAACATGAGACCAGACATTTGCTTTGCTGTGAACACATTGGGATAGTTCCTGACGGATCCAAGGAGTGTTCACCTGGTTGCTGTAAAGCATGTTCTGAGGTACCTGAAGGGTACAGTGGATTAGGGGCTCAAGTATGAAGCGAATCAAAAGTTTAACCTGCAGGGTTATGTTGATTCAGATTGGGCTGGGAGTGCTGCAGATAGGAAGAGCACATCTGGGTGTTGCTTCAGTATGGGATCCGGTGTGATCTCATGGTTTAGCAGGAAGCAGTCCTGCGTAGCACTGAGTACAGCTGAGGCAGAGTATGTTGTAGCCTGTTCAGCTGGTTGTGAGGCAGTATGGCTACGGAAGCTACTGTCTGAGTTATTTGATCTCCCGTTTGAGGCTACTGGTATCTTCTGTGATAACCAGAGTTGTGTAAAGCTGTCCAAGAACCCAGTGTTTCATGATAGGTCGAAACACATAGAGATCAAATATTACTATATCAGGGATATGGTGCAGAGAGGAGCTGTGAAGCTCCTGTATGTTGCGACGGACGAGCAGATTGCAGATGTGCTGATGAAGCCACTAGCCACGGTGAAGTTCGAGTACTTCAGAGAGAGGCTTGGTGTTCTCCAGATCAAGGACACTTCGAGGAAGAAGTGATGGACACATTTGCTAAATCCATTCCAAGCATGTTGGAAGGAGGATCCTTCACATGGCTGTGGATGTAAGCGCTGGATGATGAGCATCAGGATGATGTTTTAGTTTCTGCTTGGATATGATCAGTTGGATCATTTTTATGTATGTATGTACGCATCATGTTGGATGCTGGATATGATCAGTTGGATCATTTATGTATGTATGCATCATGTTGGATGCTGGATATGATTAGTTGGATCATGTGTATGTATTTTGTATATGCATCATGTTGGATGCTTGGACCATGTATCTGTATATGTATCAGGTGGATACATTGTATGATCAGGTGGATCATGTATGGTGATATGTATCATGTATCAGGTGGATACATTGTATGATCAGGAGGATCATGTATGATGATATGTATCAGGTAGATACTTGGTATGCATCAGGTGGATGCATTGATGATCAGGTGGATCATGCAGCAAGATGTTGCAGTGATGATAAGGATGATCATGGATGATGAGCTTCAGGATGTTGCTCCAGATGACATGCAGCAGGACGTTGCAGTGATGATGATCAGGATGATCATGGATGATGAGCTTCAGGATGTTTCTCCAGATGACATGCAACAGGACGTTGCAGTGATGATGATCAAGATGATCATGAGTACATCAGGATGATGTATGGTGAAGTATCAGGTTGATACTCTGTGGCCGTGGATCAGGTTGTGCAGATGAGCATGTCTGGGAGATCCTATAGGTTGGAGTTGTGTAACCGTAACAACCTGGGATGCTCTTTCGAGACATTGCTCTGGGAGGACATGTAATTTGTGCCCTGGGAGATTTCAGGTCGAAGTTGTGTACCCGTAACATCTTGAGATGCTCTTGCGAGGTTTTGTCCTATGGCATGTAATTTGGGCCCTGGGAGATTTCAGGTCGGAGTTGTGTACCCGTAACATCCTGAGATGCTCTTTCAAGGTTTTGCCATGACCACATGTAATTTGTGCCCTAGGATATTTCAGGTCGGAGTTGTGTACCCATAACATCCTGAGATGCTCTTGCTAGGTTTTGTGGTGACCACATGTAATTTGTGCCCTGGGAGATCCTTCAGGTTGGAGTTGTGTACCCGTAACATCCTGGGATGCTCTTTCGAGGTTTTGTGGTGGGGTCACATGTAATAGCGCCCTGGGAGATCCTACAGGTCGGAGTTGTGTACCCGTAACATCCTGAGATGCTCTTTCGAGGTTTTGTGACGCACATAATAAGTCCTGAGGATTCCACAGTATGGCCAGTGATGATGAAGACCTGCAGGTGGTGGGCCTACATCCAGTATGAAAAAGGACTGGATCTGTAGAACTTCCTATGACGAGTAGATTCAAAGATTGATTGAGTTAGCAGCAGCAATGACGATGATGATGACTCGATGACGATTATCCAGTGACGATGATCCAGAGAAGATGACTTGTGCTAGAAGAACTGTGCTGAGAAATACCTTCCTAGTTAAGAGGGAGTGTTGATGTATATGTAACTTCGGAATGTATTTCATATATGTATATTGTATTCCTATAGAGATGGTATTATTCCTCTATAAGGAAGTGTCGTCATTTATATTGTAAGTGTCGTAACTTATACTTGATGGGTTATTAGACCACCTTGTTTGGGGTCGGCCCTGTATAAGTCATGTGGTTCAAAGGGTTATTAGACCACCCTATTGGGGGTCAGCCCACTCAGCATTATGTTATGTGGTTAAGTTCCATCCTACATGAGTTAGGTTAAAAGGAAAGTCAAGTCAAGTATAAATAGAGTGCGGGAGGCACTCTATTTACTCACTCACTTCTCACACATGCACTCAAGTAGGAGTGGCGCACTTATGGAGGAGGAGGATCTGCTGCTAGGCTATCGCTATCTCTCTTGGTTGGTTGTATCATTGCTCTATCTATCTCTGAGGAAGTTATTGGGGTTTTTCACCTTTATGGTTTTCTCCAAGTAAATCTTTGTGTCTCTTGTGTGCTTGCATTATTGTCTCCATGATTGATATGCTGTAGATATGCTGTACATGTTGTTCTCTCAGTTAAGATCCTAGATCAGATTGAAGTAAATTCTGAAAATTTAACAAATTATGCATAAAAATAGATATGGGACCGATATCCAAAGGCTAAATGAAAAAAATAAATATGAGGAAGTGGCCTGTGTAGAATCCTTGGCTAAGAAAGAGCAAGAAGAAAAGAGAAAACAAGAAGAGATGTAGAAAAGGCATGAAAAACAAAGGGATCATGAGGAATCCTAGAAGAAGATAGAAAAAGAACAAGAATGGGTAGAGGGAACACAAGAAGGTGGGATACAAGATATGAATATTGATGCACCCACTACAAGCTCTGAAATCCAACTTACTAGGGGGAATTTCCATTTAAACGAACTTGGAATTGTGATGTACACCCCGTCCAAAGTAGCCTGTTTAGTAGCTAAACTAAGTTCCTATTCATTCAACTCAAGTATCTGGAAACAAATTATGTTAAAGACAGAAAAGACGCTTAAGATTGCACATCAACTTGAGATGGTCATCACTCAGGAGGTCAATATAATTGAAAACATAGATAAAGTGCCTAAATCCATGAAATTTTTTAATGTGACCACTAGTATAGACATGAAGGATAACATAAATAACTTAGCAAGAGAGGTGGAGTAGGCCAACTAGAAAATTGAATTACTAGAATATCTGCTCTTACAGGAAATGAGAGAAGGCTTAGAGTTCAGACATGATAATGGTGCACTGCAAGTGGAGAAGAGGAGATTGGATATAATAACTTAATAATTACAAAATGATAAGGGGAAAATGGAAGCTAAAGTGAATGAGCTTGAAGCAATAAGGGAAAGCACAATTGTTCAAATAGTAAGTTTTTAGAGAGAGAAAGATGCACTAGTTGTAGAGACAGAAGCTTCCAGAGAAGGTAAACAAAATTTATCACGATTTCATGAGTATGCCATTGCATTACATGAGTTTTATTTGGACATATAGGAACAATTCATTGCGTAGTTTTTTGAGGCTTAGAAGGAAATAATTAAATTCCAAGCTATAGTGTCCAAGACTCAAGAAAGTAATCAGAAGGTTGCAAAGATTAAATCCATCATTGTTGAAAGACATCGCAACATGGTAGCAAGTAAATGTCGATGTCCCCCTTAATATGTCTAATAAAGTTATAAAAGAAATTCAAGTAGACTCTGCCACCCTAGACAGCTACCAAAAGGTGGGAGTAACCCTGCAGAAGAACATCTTTGCCTCACTCAAGAAATGTCAAAACCTGTATGTTCTGATCAAGAGGGTTTTTGTAAGATGTACACTGCCTCCTTTAGAGAATCTTGAGTAACCCATTCAGAAGAATTAATGATTGGTTGAGCTCAGGACCATCAAATTTGAAGACGTTGAAATAGTTTAAAAAGTATCATGGGTTACTACACAATCATTGTGTGATCAAATCATGACACCCACCATGAAATATCAAGTCATGACAACCTGCCACAACACACTCACAAAAGGATTGCATACTGATGCAAGTCACCTTAGACCAGTAAGGTTCTTGCTTAGCAATACACACAGTACTACCACAATGCTTACATGAACTAGGTGTAAAACAAGATGCCAGAAGTGGCTTATATTACTTCTCAGAAATTGGTTACAATGTGAAATAACTAAAATGCAAATAACTAACTATGGTCGGGCTCGGCCGCTACAATACAGAAGTAACTGTGGTGTGTTCTCCCTATGCATCGACCTCACCCACTCCTGGTTCACTGTGGATTTCTGAGCTATGGATTGATCTCAACTCTCTTATCATCATGTGTGGCTCTTCTCTATCACAAACTTAGACTTGGCTCCCCGATCTATTGCTGCTGAAATTTTCAAAAGTCCCCTCAACTAATCTCTCTCTCTGGTCTTCTACCTAGTTGTTGCTATTACCGAGATCACTGCAATCCCCGGGACACACATCCTCCTTCCAACCGATCCTTCCTCGATCCTACAGACCTGCAACTGTTAGCATCTCTACCGTGCAGCACAACCTGCACCTGTGGTGACTTCTGTCATGTCCTTCACCTACCTGCAATAACTGTATTAACTTCCTTAGCAACCCCGAATGGCTACCAGGTACAGTTTTCTTGACTTTCTTCTCTCCCGACCCTGATATAGTAGTCAATCAAATCTTGACCTTCCTGTCGCCTTAATAGTGACACATGCAATTCGTCAGTCCTCCCCTTCCTCCACGCTTGGCCCCACCAAACTTGTGGTGTCATGGTTTGACCACCTGTCGACCATTCGATGCCTTTGCTCGAGTTACTGTCTATCGAACATATACATGCCGCAACTCTCGATCCTTCTTCACTCCTATTGATTGCTTTGATAGTTCCTTGCTTGACTTATTGACTTCGACAAGTCAATCTACTTCATGCACCAGCGGTCGTCGGCTCTCCCTCTGGTCGGTCTCCACATGTCGACTATCTTTGACTGATTTTCCCACGCCCTAATGCTCCTACATGAGACTCCCTAGGTGAAAAAGAACTTGAATGCTCTGTCAGTATCCTTAAATCTTCTTCGGAAATCCATGTCGCCTCCTACAACTCATCATCCTTCCATCGCACTAAGTATTCCTTCTTCCGTGAACTACATGTATGCTCGAATTTGCATTCTTCTATTACTTCTGCGATCTCTTCCTTGTGTCGATCTGGAATTTGGGTTTTCTAGTCGATGTTCGACACTTATTTGCTTTCACTGCTTGACCCTTCTTCAAATTTGTATAGATCTGAGACATTTAACATTGTTGAAATTTTCAAGTCATTCGGCAGCTCCAACACATAAGCGTTGTCCGAAATCTTCTTCAGGATTGTACATGGTCCAATCTTCTTCAGCTTCAGCTTGTTGTATGTTCCTGTTGGAAATCTCCCCTTCTGCAAGTATGCATAGACTAAGTCTCCTTCACTGAATGACTATAGCCTCTTTTTCTTGTCGTCCCTCAACTTATATGCCGCATTACACTTTTCACCCCTTTGCCAACTGGCAAACTTGACATTGTCGAACCCACTTTCTGACATCTGTAGTCATTCCTGGCCAATAATACTTTTCCTCAACCAATGCTTTAGTCTTGTCTATTCCAAAATGACTTGCCAATCCACCGTTATGCAGTTCTCGGATTAGGTTTTCCCTGATTGATCCTCTGAGAATACACAACTGTCTTCCCCTGATTAGATAGTCTTCTTGGATAAAATAATCCAAGTATGGAGTTCTGTCGACACTCCATGGTTCACGACAAGCTCCCCATGCTTTCACAAAATCCTTGTTGGTCTCATACTCAGCTTTCACCAACTCTATTCATGTCGCCTGAACTGTTTTCGTGTTCAGTAGTGCAACTCTCCTACTCAGCGCATCCATAACCTTGTTTGACTTTCCCAACCTATGTCATAACATGAATGTTTATCCCTGTAGAAATTCCACCCATTTGATGTGTCACTGATTTAACTTCAAATAAATATTTAGATACCTCAGTGCTTGGCGATCTGTGTATAACACAAATTCTTTGGGAAACAGATAATGCCTCCAATTCTTCAATGCTTGAACGATAGCATAAAATTCTTGGTCATAGACCTAATACTTCTTCTTTGCTCCATCCAACTTTTGACTAAATAATGCAATTGGTTGGCCTTCCTGGCTCAACACTACTCCAATTGCCATTCTACTCGCATCACAATCGACCTGGAAAACTTTGTCAAAGTCTGGGAGGGATTAGACTGGGCTCTTAGTGACCTTTTCCTTCAACTTGTCAAAAGATTTCTAGGCAGTGTCCTTCCATTTGAACTTGCCCCTTCTCATGCATTCTGTCAATGGTGCATAAATCTGATTGAATCCCCGAATGAAATTCCTGTAGAAGCTTGAAAGTCCATGGAAACTCCTTATTCCTATTGTATTCGTCGGTTCCGTCCAATCTACTATTGCCTTCACCTTTTCTAGGTCCATCACTAGCCCTTTACTTGAGATTACAAATCCTAAGTACACCAATTCCTTCTTCATGAAGAAACATTTTTGTAGGTTCACCATCAGCTTTTCCTCCTGCAATCTCTGCAATACCTGTTGAATGTGCTCCAAGTGTTTTGTCTTGGTTCGACTGAAAATCAGAATGTTGTCTAAATAGACTACGACAAACTTTCCTAAGAATGGTTTCAGTACTGTTAAGTTTATACTAATTTGACCAGCAAGATCACTGAAAGAAACACAATCACAAGATAGAAAGATATTTTACCATGGGAAACCCCCATGGGGTAGAAAACCCAGCAAAGGTTTCCTCAATAAGATGATCAACCAAACACAAGATGTAGTCCAAGACTAGGGCTCCTCCTCTACCTCCTATATAAAACAAAACATACAAGCATTAACATACATACAAGCATTATATACAAACGCACGATTCGAGATAGAATCCCTCTACCAATCATTCATTTAAAATCCTTCTTGTTTCTATCTATTGCAAATACCAGAAACACAGTAGTAAGAACTAAATCTTAGAATGTTTCAGGCTTATAAATTTAGCTTCAAGGTTACGATTCATCTTGTCAAACATTCACAGTTACTAAGCCAAAACATTTCGAAGACCTTACATGCAGACATCATTCCTTTTTCAATAGACAGAATACCTCATCCTTTCTCATTTTAAAACATGAAGACATCGAATCAAGAACCCACAGGGTAGAGAAGCCATGAATTAAAAATGCAGAAATTATACATTTCTTTACATCGTGATAATACATGTTCAAAACCCCAAATCCATAGAACAAAATTTTATCATTCCCTTAGACAAGTTTAGAGCTTCCATAAATCCCAATGGCCCAAGCCATGACATCGTGTCCCCATTTAAGACAATAGATACAAGGTCCAGCCAAATGGTGACCTCCAGAATTCAAACAAACTAGTGATCTAAGGGGCTCCATGAAGTCTCACAAAAACAAACTTATAGTACCCTTGCCATGAATGCGAGAGGAAAGAGAAAGGATGGAAAAATTTTGGACTTACCCATGAAGTCGAATGTCTTGACTACCTACAGAAGTGTTCACCACCCTTCACATGTCATTCATAATCGTGCTCTGGTTAAACCCTGAGGAGTATAGACAATGAACAACAAAATACTGAAGTAGAGAAAGGGAAATAGCATTTAGCAGAGAAACATCGCCTGAGCATTGGTATCGTGTTACTATTCTCCATTGTTTCAGTAGCTACCAGGTGCCCTGGCCATGAGCATAGCTCAGGTCAGGAACGAAAACCCTCACCCAAAAATGCAACACAAGATGGAACCAAGCCAAATGAGAATGCAGAGTGGCCTTCACTAGTGACAAACCCCAACACATCAAAACCCTCCATGCTAGCTGATCTCACAATGCATGTACCATGCGGTACAACTTTTATCCACCAACTCACCATTAATGCGAATCGAATGACCCCCAAGCACCATAGTATAAGATCATAGAAATATATCAACGAATTTCGTAGTTTGCAAGCAAGCTGTCCATAGTATTACACCATCAAAATATAACATTACACCATAGTTTTTAACCATAGCCATGTACACTTAGGTCATTCACCTTTTAAAGCTGTAAACTTCAAGCACATTACTTGCTATTACATGGTGGTAGACTGAAGAAAGAATAGTCTCACCATAGCAGTACTTGCACGTAAACAAGGAATAGATACATTACCAAAATGCTAAGTAAGACGAGAGCCTTTCAAGGCTACCCTTACCTCTCGACAACTCTGCTAGGGGTACTCCTTCCCCTTTGTTACAAACCATCAGTGCCCCATCATGGGCCTTAACTTTAATCAAGAATAGTCTGTATCACGTGAGGTAACAATGAGACTTTTATAATATGCACATGGATCTTTAAAAATAGTAAGCAGGAAGTTCTTTTATTAACACTCTAAGCATTGGCATAAAAACAATAGATTTACCTTACCTATACTGCTTATCGCTTCCACAAAGCCAAAGAGACTTACAACCAAGTGAGATTATGTTATTCAGGAAAACTTAGACCTTTTAATATACCACAAACAAGTATTGATGCATATCTTATCAGTGATGAAGTTTATTTACGAATCATCATCCTTAAAATAGCTTTTATTACATTAGCAGAAAATTTTAAATTTTTACTATTTTTAGGGACATTACAAGTGGTATCAAAGCCCAGCTATAAAACTAAGTGACCTATTGGGCTCATTACAAACAAAACATCCACTGCAGATACACAGTAAAAATAGAAACATACATTTGAAATGTTATTTTGTTTATGCCAAAATGAACTAACAGATTTTTTGTTCTTGACGCTTATATAATATTTCAGGTACAGTCATTGTTTGAAAATGAATTCAGAAGGGGGAAGAAGCATACATGGAAATCTAATCTCTCCACCATGAGAGCAATAAATTGTGGTGGAACTCAATTCGGATTTAATGAAATCCATGCAAAAACTACAGGCAGAATTCCAAATTTTCATAGATGACAACATGCAAGAAAGACGAGAAAAACAAGCTATCAATGAAGCTCTGCTTCAGACTTTAACAAGGGAAAAACCCCACAGACAGCCCAGACTCTCAGTCAACACCATTAAAAAGGGAAACAGTCACACAAAAAGGACTTCCATCCCTACCGGAGAAGAGCAGGGGGAAAGACATACCTGAATCAATGGAAGAGGACTGTAAGAGCTCTTCCAACGATAAAGGTTCACCACCTCCTTGCAAGAAAGGGAGGGAAAGTGACGACAACTTACAAGGAGAATTCAGAAAGATAAAATCACCAATGTATGACGGAGAGATTAACTCCGAGGAGAAGGCTGAGGAGTGGCTACTAGGAATGAATAAGTACTTCAAAGTTCATAATTACTCTAGTCAAATGCAATCTCGACTAGCCATATACAACCTGAATCGTAAAGCAACCAGATGGTGGTGGGACTTGAAACACACCAAAGGACAAGAATTGAGAGACATAACATGGGATACTTTTAGCAGAATATTTCAGGACAAATATATGTCTGAAATATTCTTTGACAAGAAAATTAAGTAATTTCATGAGTTGAAAATGGGCTCCCTCACCATGGAGGCATTCATAAACAAATTTTTAGACTTGCTGCAATATGTTCCATACATCAAAGATGAAAAGGTCAAAATACAACAGTTCTTGGGAGGGCTGCCACCAAACTTTAGAGAAAAGATAGAGTTTGACATGCCCAAAACCCTTGATGTGACCTTACATAAAGCAAGACTATGTTATGAACACGGACAACCAAGAAATGACAACACTAACAGAAACATAGATAGGTTTAGAACCTTCTCAGACAACCGCAGATCAGGTTTTAGACCTCCACCTTATCGGAAACATAACAATAGTTTTCCTCCCAATAGAGGCTTTAACCGACCTCAAGCATGACCAAGTGTATCCCCACCACCTGTAAACAGGATAGCTTTCAACAAAGGGGCAAAAGCTGTCCCACCAATTGTTTCTTGTTGGAAATGCCAAGGGCCCCACTACTACAGAGACTACCCAAGCAAAATGGATGGAGTTTTATACAACGTCCAAGTAGAACCTACCATAGGAGACATGGAAAAGACACCCAGGATTTATACCGCTCTTGATGATCAACAAGCGGATCACCACGCCACCATGGTTGAAATTCAGGGTAAGACCTCAAACACAACCGTTTCAGTTTTAATAGACCTCGGTGCATGCTGAGGTTACATCTCCCCTAATATAGTGGACACTTGTAAGTTGAACCGAGAGCATCACGAGAAACCGTGGCTGGTACAACTAGCCACTGGTACCAAACAAAAGGTCTCCAAGTTAGTTAAAACTTGTGAGATAGACTTAAACAGTTTTCCAACTAGGTTAGAATTAAACATTATACCTCTAGGGTCGTACGATGTACTTATCGGCATGGATTGGCTAGATGAACACCATGTCCTACTGTACTGCTTAAAGAAATCTTTACTCTACAGGGATGACCAAGGGAATCAGAAGACGAAAGGGTATCCCTAAGAAAGTGTCGGTACGATAGATATCTGCCTTACAAGTAATGAAATGCATCAAAAAAGGTTGTAAACTCTTTGCCGTCAATATCCAAAGCATAGAAACTAATAGTGAACAAAATATCGAAGACTTCCTAGTACTCGTGGAGTTCAGAGATGTATTTCCTGAGGAGATACCAGGGTTACCACCCAAACGAGACTTATACTCTTCCATTGAATTAACAGTCGGGTCAATACCAGCTTCCAAAGCCCCGCACCGCATGAGTACACTAGAATTGGTGGAGCTCAAGCTTCAATTACAAGAGTCAATAGACAAAGGGTATATTCGACCGAGTGTGTCCCCTTGGGGTGCAATGATACTCTTCGTCTAGAAGAAGGACGGAATGATGTGAATGTGCATCGATTACTGCCAACTCAACAAGATGACCATTAAGAACTGTTACCCACTCCCTAGGATCAATGAGTTGTTTGACCAAGTTAGAGGAGCAAAGATCTTCTCAAATATCGACTTACAATCCAGATACCATCAGGTGAGGATCCGTGATGAGGATATCAACAAGACCACATTTCGGACCCGTTACGGCCACTACTAGTTCGTAGTGATGCCCTTTGGGTTGACGAATGCACCGGACAACTTTATGTGTATGATGAACAACATCTTTAGCAAATACCTCGATAAGTTCGTTCTAGTCTTTATTGACGACATTTTGATCTACTCCAAGAATGAATTTGAACGTGAGGAGCACCTCCGAATTTTTTTACGAATACTAAGGGGACACCAACTTTACGCCAAGTTTAGTAAATGCGATTTCTACAAACCCCAGATTCAATACTTAGGATATAGCATTTCCGAGAAGGGAATAGCCGTCGACCCCAAAAAGGTCAAAGCTATCTAATAATGGCCCACACCTACATGCGTATTTGATATAAGATCATTTTTAGGTTTAGCTGGTTACTACAAAAATTTCATTGAGAACTTTTCACGGATTGCATGTCCCATGACCGCCTTGCAAGAAAAGGAAAACAATTTTATCTAGACGGATAAGTGCGAAGAAATCTTTCAAAAGTTGAAACAACTATTGATTAGCGCACCAATCTTGCAAATTGCAGACCCCAATGGGGACTTCGTTGTTTGCACGGATGTAAGCAAGGAAGGACTTGAGGGAGTCCTTATGCAAGACAATTTTTCCATATGCTATGAATCAAAGAAATTAAAAGAACATGAGTAGAACTACCCTACGCATGACCTCGAACTAGCCGCCATCATCCATGCTCTAAAGATGTGGCGACATTATCTCATGGGAAAGAAATTCCTATTGATGACTGATAACCTGAGTTTGAAATACCTTTTCGACTAACCCTACCTAAATGCTAGGAAGGCCAGGTGGTTAGCCTTCCTTAGTGAATACCATTTTGAACTAAAGCATATAAAAGGCAAGGAGAACAAGATTGCGGATGCCTTGAGCCTTCGAGCACATATCCTTTACAAAGTCATGGTGAGTCAAACCGACTCAAACTTACACCACAAGATTCGAACGGCATGTAAGAGTGACCGTTACTACACGGAAATCCTTGCAAAGACCCAAGAAGACAGATTATTCTAGCAACAAAAGGAATATAAGATAGATGAGTCAGGACTACTGTGCTCGAAAGAAAGACTCTACATCCTGGAGGGTGGAGACATTAGATCAAACATTCTCACTGAGTTTCACCAGAAACCCTATTCAGGGCATCCCGGATCTCAAAACATGATATCAGCAGTAAATAAACATTACTTTTGGCCTATGTTGAAAGCTGACATCTCCATGTTCATCATGAAATGCCAAGAGTGCCAACTAGTCAAAGCAGAACACCAACACCCCTCTGGATTACTTCAACCTTTACCCATTCGAGAATGGAAGTGGGAGGTAATAAGTGTGGACTTCATTACAGGCTTACCCAAGAGTAACAAACAAAACAATTCCATCTTCGTAGTGGTGGACAAGCTGTCTAAAGAAGCTAATTTCATAGCGGTAAAATCTACCTACAAAGCGGTCCACATTATGGACATCTTCTTGAAGGAGATCTTTCGATTGCATGGGATACCCAAGGCAATCATTTACGATCGAGACACAAAGTTGACTAGCAACTTCTGGAGAGCATTGTTTTCTGGTTTGGAGACCCAGTTACAATTCAGTACCACATACCATCCCTAGATCGATGGAAAGACAGAATGAGTAAACCAAATCCTTGAAGACATGCTGAGAATGTACATCATGAAAAACCCCACTAAGTGGGAAGATTATTTGCACCTCGCAGAGTTTGCATACAACAATGGTTATCAAACCTCGGCCAAAATGAGTCCTTTCGAGGTACTTTATGGTAGGAAATGTTGGATACCCGTGACTTGGGATAGTCCAGTAGACAGACTTATGTTAGGACCCGACCTACTAAAAGACTTGGAACAACTAGTCTCCAAGGTACAACTGAACTTGAAAGAAGCACAAGACCGCCAAAAGAGTTATGCGGACAAGAAAAGAAAAGACAAAGACTACCAAGTCGACGAACATGTGTTTCTAAAGATAAAGGCCAAATGAAGCTCATTGACCTTAGGATGTTGTAGGAATCTAGCCCCAATATTTTGTGGACCTTTTGAAATACTGGCCAAGAAGGGCTCAGTGGCTTATGAGTTATCCTTACCAGCTCATATAAAAGTTCATCATGTTTTTCATGCTTCATTTTTAAAGAAATATGTATACGATACTAAACATGTTATTGATTGGGCCTTATTACAGGTGGAGCCCAAAGGGGAGTTCATGCCAAAACCACTCCACATTCTGGATAAGAGAGAGGTGCAGCTTAGGAGGAGGACCATTACTCAGCTGAAAGTGCAATGGAGGCACTTTCGACCAGATGAGGCTACTTGGGAGAATGATACCACCATGAAAGAGGCATACCCTGCCTTGTTTCATGGCCTCATTCCTAGTCCCTAGAAACATCGAGATGGTGTTGTTTCTAAGCAGGGAGGGATGTAATATCCCAAATTTTGGACTAACTATTTTATTGTTATATTGGGCCACCTCCCAATCACATATGTTTTATTTCGAGTACTGGGCATGAGCCCTAGCACCTATGATTTATTCTTTTATATATTGACATATATGGCATGCACCCTGACTAACTTCTTTATTTGAGTGTATACTAGACAAGAAGGCCCCAATGTTTTAATTATGTTCTTCACCTTTGATATGGGTACAAGCCCTAATATACTGAGGTGATATTTTGTTACTTATTGTGCAAACTATGATTTTACATGATTAACTTATGTGGTGTGTTGAGCGTGGACTCAGAAACACACAAGTGACCTACGTACTAGGCTTACGCATTTGATGTACATAGAAGAATGTGTATGTACAGGGAGTAAGCCCTGATGTACATTGAGTGTTGGGCATAAGCCCTGGAGCTCTCCAAGCTTGATAAATGAATATTGGATCTGAGGCCACTTAAATATTATAGATGTACCTCACAACCACATTCTAACACTAGTGTTGAGCAGAGGCTCTGCAATTGCACTAGCGTATCGCCCATGTGAGAGTGTTGAGTTAACAGGACCTGAAGAGCACTTGCGGTTACTGGATCTCAAAGTGTTGAGTCGGAAAGACTTTGAATAGCACTTTTACTTTCATCACATTTATTTAAAATGATTAAATGATTCATCTTTCATCTATCATCAAATACTGTGGGAACTACCATGTTAAATGAGGGAATCCGACATGCAAAACAGAGACTAGAGGTGCCTATCCAAGCTTACTGAAAGACCATCCAAAGAAGTGGACCTTACCCTTAAATTGTTAAACAAAGTATCATGTGAAGATACAAGATTTTATATTATTATTAAGAATTTTAATAAATAATGATGTGATTATTTATTTATAAAAGACATTTATTGCATATAGTTTATGCATAGTGGGATGCCACATTATTTAATAGTATTAATAAAGTATTAATATTTAGTGGGCATCCACATTTGTAAATAGTATTAATAATGTATTAATACCCAGGTTAGAAATATTATTATTGTAATTATTGTTATTATAATTATTATGAAGAGCCTAAATTAGAAATCACTTATAGTTAAAACAATTGAAAGAGTCTTAGTTCAAACAGACTAGATATTTATTAAATAATATCTTTTAAATATTAATTATTTAATTTAAAGAAACTAATTGTTCCAACAGTCATAATTCAAGACTCCCCTACATAAAGAGGGTAGCTCCCAAGTTTTGGGGGCATCTATCTTTTTCATTATCATTCTCTTATGGCAATTAGGGAAAAGTCTTCTACTCCAAGAAACCGAAGCAACCTTATATAATAATTTTAGATTTGAACTAGCAGTGAACCAAGGCCCTCTATCTCTCATTGCATGTTGGAACCAGCTCGGGGGGATCCAGTTAGAATAAGGAACGGTCTAAGGGTCATGGTTGGGAGGAACATGGTAGCCCCAAAGTTATCCAGCTAATGAAATCATCCTAACATGTTAGTTAAATACAACAGGTTTTGCATAAATTACTGTTTGAGTGCGTAGGTTTCTACAGGAGAGGATCAAGTGCCAAGTAGTCAGGCTTCTACAGGAAAGGATCAAGTTCCAAAGAAGCCAGGTATGTGGTATTAATTGTTTCCATTTTCCAGTTACAGTAGACATAGGATTTTGAAATAGAATTAATACTTCAACATTGTTCTCATTACAAATATTATCAAACTTAGAGGTTTGGCCTAGAAACCAGTGGAGGGTCTAGCAAGTCTAGCTAAGCTAGCCTGTGCTAGACATCGCACCATCAAAAAACATAGAAATGCTTTCATGGTTGATCGAAGATTTTTATAACTATGCTTTTCTCCTATTATTTTCCTAGGCTAGGGTTATTATTGTGATTATTATCTCCTTAAGAATAATTACGTTCATGTTTGAATCATTATAATAATTGGTAGAGCAGGGATTACTTCTAATTTCACTTCCTTATTACTATCATTTTTCTTTCTAGGCTTGAAATGTACTAATTAAAAACCACAGAAGAACATCAAAGCAGCCATCAAAACTCTTAACCACATCACACATAAAAACGTAGGCTATTCATTGAAATCATATTTATGATTCTCTACTTTCCCAAACTAGGGTATCCTACACCCCACTTTATTAACATCTATACGATTTCTACCAACAGTCAACCCATTACAACGAGACAATGCATCAGGCATTACAAGGAAATACGATTGCAAACATAGGCTCAGAAATTTCATGTCTACAACCTACTTTATAATCTTTTAAACCCCAACGATTACCATTTCAAGGAACAAAGGCCCGCAGTACACATAGTGTTTCACCTATGATTATCTTTAAACATATCGACCTACAAGTCAAGAGATCAAACCCCACCCACGACTTTACCATTTGACCCTGCTATCATAATAAACGCCCACATCATAGTATTAACATATCAACCCATATTCTCTCGAAGGAAAAACGAATAGCAGCTAGGGTTACAGCTTCAACTAAAACGCAGGAGGTTTTACACAGTCATTTTTCAACCAAATGAGTCTTACAATCATCATCACCACATCCACTTTCATTCAAAACAATACGCATTAACATATAGACAAGAATTATATACAAACATAGGATTCGAGATCGAATCCCTCTACCATTCATTCATTTAAAACCCTTCTAGTTTTTATCTATTGCAAACACCATAAACACAATAGTAAGAACCAAATCTTAGAACGTTTCAGGCTTATAAATTTAGCTTCAGGGTTATGATTCATCTTGTCAAACATTCATAGTTAGTAAGCCAAAACACTTCGAAGACCTTAGATGCAGACATCATTCATTTTTCAACAGATAGAGTACCTCATCCTTTCTCATTTTAAAACCTGAAGACATCAAACAAAGAACCCACAGGGTAGAGCAGCCATGAATTAAAAATGCATAAATTATACATTTCTTTACATCATGCTAATACATGTTCAAAACCCCAAATCCATACAACAAAAGTTTATCATTCCCTTAGACAATTTTAGAGCTTCCATAAAGCCCAATATCCCAAGCCATGACATCGTGTCCCCATTTAAGACAGTAGATACAATGTCCATCCAAATGGCGACCTTCAGATTTCAAACAAACTAGTAAGCGAAGGGGCTCCATGAAGTCTGCGAAAAGCAAACTTACAGTACCCCTTCCATGACTGCGAGAGGAAAGAGAAACGATGGCAAAAGTCTGGACCTACCCACGAAGTTGAATGTCCTGACTACCTACAACAAACCACATAGAAGTGCTCCCCACCCTTCACCTATCATTTGTAATCATGCTCTGGTTAAACCCTGAGGAGTATGGAATAACAACAACTAAATACTGAAGTAGAGAAAGGGAAATAACGTTTAGCAGAGAAACATCACCTGGGCACTGGTATCGTGTTACTATTCTCCATTGGTTTAGTAGCTACCAAGTGCCCTGACCATGAGCATAGCTCAGGTCAGGCACGAAAACCCTTACCCATAAACGCAATGCAAGATGGAACCAAGCCAAACGAGAATGCGGAGTGACCTTCACTAGTTCCAAACCCCAACACATCAAAACCCTCCATGCCAGCTGGTCTCACAATGCATGTACCATGGGGGACAACTTTTATCCACCAACTTGCCATTAATGTGAATCGAATGACCCCCAAGCACCATAGTATAAGATCATAGAAATATATCAATGAATATGGTAGTTTGCAAGCAAGTTGTCCATAGTATTACACCATCAAAATATAACATTACACCATAGTTTTTAACCATAGCCATGTACACTTAGGTCATTCACCTTTTTAGAGCTCTACACTTCAAACACATAACTTGCTATTACATGGTGGTAGACTGACAAAAGAATAGTTTCCCCATTGCAGTACCTGCACATAAACAAGGAATAGATACAGTAGCAAAATGCTAAGTAAGACCAGAGCCTTCGAAGGATATCCTTACCTCTCGGTAGCTCTACCAGGGGTACTCCTTCCCCTTTGTTACAAACCATCAGTACCCCATCATGGGCCTTAACTTTCATCAACAAGAGTCCGTATAACCTGAGGTAACAATGAGACTTTTATAATATGAACATGGATATTTAAAAACAATAAGCAGGAAGTTCTTTTATTAACACTCTAAGCATTGGCATACAGATAATAGATTTACCTTACCTATACTGATTATCGCTTCCGCAAAGCCAAAGAGACTTACAAGCAAGTGAGATTATGTTATTCAGGAAAAATTAGAATTTTAAAGATACCGCAAACAAGTACCGATGCATATCTTATCAGTGTTGAAGTTAATTTACGAATCATCATCCTTAAAATAGCTTTTATTACATGAGTAGAAAATTTTAAATTTCTACTATTTTTAGGGACATTAGAGCTATAGGAATGCTTGAATCCTAACTCTATCTTGATGTGATATTTTATGCAATTTTTTATTAAGGGATATGATACTTGTAGGATCTTTAAAAGAATGTTGGAGTTTCTATTTATAAAAATAATTGTGAGTTCAGAACGTTAAGCTGAGAAGAGTTTTGTTCTGAGATTTGTACCCTTCAAACGTAAAATAACCTATTTATATAAGATGTTTGATTGATATAAAATATTGAATATATGGTTTTTATTTTGATTCCTGTATTGCTTGATAATAGTATAATGCTTATGTTTACAAGATATGAATTTATTGTTTGATCTAGGGTTACGTTTATATTACTGTATAACCCTAAATGAACTCTGTTTTTGATCGAAAAGAAACAAGTGTATATATATATTGGATAAACAAGTTCTTCTGAGAACAATGATAGTAATGAAATATGAAACTAATATATTATATAGTATGAAATTTTCAGTTTTAAAAGAATGACAATACGTATAAAATTCAATCTATTTCGAAGTGTAGAATACTGTTATTTTCATATCATTTTACTCATGTTAATTAAACCCTTCCTGTACTAGAGTACATCGCCTATGGAAAAAGTAAAAAATACAAGAAGACATTTATTCATTCATTTATATCATCTATTCATTCATTCATCTTATAGAAATAATTTATCAGTTTAGAAATCAGTCATTTTAGAACAGCTAATTGATATCTAAGAATCATTGGAAACTATGATAACCTATTTACACAGTTTTCAGAATAAGATTTACATTCTAAAATAAATAACACAGAAAACAAGTAGAACCTGATAACTTAATAGGGTGGGGAAACACCTAAAGAGGCCTATTCCTCCCAACCTTCTCCAGAAAGCAGCCAAGTTCATTTTCTCTTTGGACCCCTGAGCCTGTTCATTGAACCACTAGGGCGAAGTCTTTGTGTAGAAGCAAGGAACTCAGGTTGTATTTCAGCAATCAATGGAGACTTGCATACAAACCACTCATATGTACTTCAGCAATCAATGGAGACTTGCATACATATCACTACCTCTGCACTCAACAAGAATACCTCTACACTCAACAGCAATAAGACAGTCTTAGTCTGCAACTCAAAACATAGATTCCCCTCATCGAATCTCTTGTGTGCTCATTTCTAACACCACAATGAATAATTCCATATCCTCTGAGAATATGTGAGCCTTTGCTCAAATTCGATGGCTATAAAAAATATTGCCGAGGTCTTTTGATGGTCAATTTTGCATCCAATGAGCCATCAGCTCTGTTCCATATCCTTGGGAACATGACCACAATTTAAGGGAGGTTGTGCCATAACAACAGCTAGTTACTGAGTTCAGATGCTGCCACTTGTCCATTGCCTTCTACCCTAGGTTCCATTCCTCCTAGTGGGTCAGTGAACACTCTTTGAACAGTCTCATTGGGTGAGTGTCTCCTATTTTAATTTATTAAATAATAATTTTATTCATTTACATTCATCCTTGACCACTTGGTCAAATATAAAACTTTACAATAAAAGATAAAGTAATGTCTTTCCACAAACATGAAATGTCTCAAGTACTAGGTAGATTACAAGAACTCCCCTGATCACTTAGCTTCTGCTACTTTCATCATGATGGATATTCTTTGTCCAAACTTTCAACCATGCCAAAAACTTGACACTTAACAATTTTTTATCACGTAGAAGCTTTTGTTTATGGATTTTTGAAGCGATTCCACGCGGTGGCATTCAAATGGGTAGATGAAAATTTAAATCGTGATCATGACTAACATGATTCCATTAGCAATCTGCAGAACTTCTTCAATGCTATTGAAGACCACTATGTTTCTTGTTCAAACCACCTCACTGCCATTACTTAACTGAACTGATCTTGAATTGAAATAGCCGACCTCGAGCCCTACTATTGCAAAAACAATTAACTGCGTCGACCTGAATGGTCTGTTTGATGTTGGAAAAATGAATTACGAGCTGATGTATTTCAAATTATAGCCTGACTCAGTTAGAGTCTGTAGAAGCGCAGAGATGTCAGACAAACTATCAGGAGGATTCGTGCACACTTCATTTTATTTATTCATCCGTGTTTGTATTCTGCAAGTCAAAATTCTTAGGTAGAAATTAATTATAGTATTTAATTTAACTCAACAGCTTCTAGGTGAAGCGAAATCAAGTCCACTTATATATATAGGAGAAGATAGTTGAAAAACCAGAGAGTGTGTGAGAGAAGAGAAGAGTAAGAGATAAAGGATAAGAAGAGAAGGTTCACGATGTGTCTGTGATCTCAAGCTCATAGTTGCAAAATGTATTAAGAGCTCAAGGTCTGTAAAATGTGAAAGATCGAAGTAAATTCCATCTCTGTGTAATGCAACAAAGTTGCACTGTTTTAATGCAATAATATATAAGTCTATAGTTGTAGGTAATCATTCTCAAGAATGTTAAATATTGCATGTCCCACATCTTCTCTAGATGAGTTGCATGAATGCTGCTTACATTTACCATTTGTAAAAGAAATCAAGATTTCCGAAATATTTCACCGGTGGCAAAAAGTTATGTTTTAACGTAGAATAACTTCGACATAAGTTTCATTTAATATTTGGTTCTGATGTCTTAGCAAGAAATATTTTCAAGAGGTCCACAAAGTCAAGAGTTTGGGATGTCAAGAGGTTTGTGAAGCAAAATCTTGTCGAAGTGAATTTTACTCCGCGAAGTAAATGCCCGTCGAAGTGAAGTCCTTGGTGAAGAAAAATTTGGGGTTTCGTTTTGTATGTCCGTCGAAGTCCCAAAGAAAAGAAAATTTGTATTTACTGCGTGGTTAATTTTTAATTAAATGTGCGGCGTTCTTTTCCCTTGATCTGGTATCAGAGTTTCGTTTACGGAGAGTAGAAATTATATTTACAAAAAAGGGAAAAGTAATTAAAGTTAAGAATGGCTTCCACTTCCGGTAATTTGCAAACTCCAATCTTTTCAGGTAAAAATTATGAATATTGGTCTCTAACTATGAAATATGGGCTCAAGGGTCAAGCTGTATGGGAAATAATAAAAAATGGTTATGCAGAACCAATAGATATGACATCATATAACAATCTCACACAAGCTGAGAAGGATGTCTTAAGGCAACAAGGGAAGAAATATGGAAATCCATCATTCTACATACATCAAGCAACACATGAATCCATACTCCCAAGAGTAGCAGCAACAATGACAATTAAGGAAGCATCAGACACACTAGAAGATTCCTATCAAGGCTTGAACATGTAAGGACTGCCAAACTACAACTCCTTAGAAGATATTTTGAATCTCTGTTAATGAAAGATACAGATTCAGTAAAATATTTTTATACTTGAGTTATTGGTTTGATTAATCAAATAAGTCTCATGGAGAAAATCTAAGTGACCAAAGAGTTGTTGAACAAATTCTTCGAAGTCTTCCTCAAAAATTTGAATCTTTAGTTGTTACCTTGGATGAAAAGAAAGATTTGTCCCAATTTATTGTAGATGAGTTGCAAGCCTCACTCCTTAATCATAAACATAGAATCAATAGATCAAATACTTCATTAGAAGGTGCATTTGCATCACAGTCATCCATAAGTCATGGAGGAGGCAGGGGAAGATCAAAATCTAGAGGAAGAGGAGGTCACAGTAGCATCCCCGCATATGTTGCTGGTAGAGGTCAGAATTAGATCCCTAGTCATCCAAGTGGATAGAGGTATGATCAATAAAAAATTCAATGTCATTACTGTAATAGGTTTGGACACTTTGCATATGAATGCAGGAAGAAGCAGTATGACCAAGGAAATCAAATTCAAATACAATCAATCAACACCTGCACTTCGACAAGCTCATTTTTTTTAGCATGTGCATCTCCACTTGAATGCAATGCTGTCCAAGAAAGTACAAGTGACATATGGTATTTAGACTCAGGCTGCAGCAATCATATGACTGGTAATTTAAATCTATTCTCTAGTCTAGATAAATCAGTTCAAACTGATGTCACACTTCGAAATAATATTCAAGTCACTCTAGTGGGCAAGGGTATTGTTGATATTCTAACCAAACAGAGGGAGCAGAAAACTATGCCTGATCTTTATTATGTTCAAGGTTTGAATCAGAATTTGATGAGCATTGAACAACTGTTAGAAAAGGTTTACAAAGTTTATATGATATGAAATCATTGTCTTATTAAGGACATATATCCAAGCAATCTCTTAATAACGAAAGTGAAGATGACAAGCAATCACTTGTTTCCTTTGAGTATAAGACCAAGAATAGAAAGAAAGACAACTCAAGTTTTTCATGGAAGTCAGAATGTAAACTCAGGAGTAGCATTCAAGGCAGAAAGTAAGGAAGCAAACAATCACTACGACAGGAAAGAAGACGACAGTGACAAAGAAATAAAAGTAGTGTTTCAAACATAAATACGGGATGAATGGACTGGTTGTGGTATTTCAAATTTGGACATCTGAATTTTTGTGGGATGAAGCTACTGCAAATGAATGACATGGTGAAAGGATTTCCATTGATTGAAAAGCCAAAAAGAATTATATCTCCAGTCGACAAAAAAATAAATTCGCAAAATATAGTACCAGGTATCACTGTTAAAAAACGTGTTTCGAAGATTTCCCAAACCATTTTCATCGACAGAGCCACGGCACAGATGAAGTGCACTACGAGGGTATGGAAGACCCGAAGCTTACCAGTGTAAGAGTGCATGGTTTTTCCTTTTTCCATACCCTAGCCAGACGTTCTTTTTACACCCTGCAATTGACATTAAGCCGGAGTTAGATATCTGATATTTTCATAAACGGAAATTTGAAATGCAAATACCTTTGATAAATGAAAAGCTTACCTTCATAGCTTTGACGAGAACATTGTCACAAATAACACCAAGGAGCCATTCTCCTGGCCTAAACTCTGTGTTTTCTCTCTTTTCACTCTTGCTTGTCTCAGAGATATTAAAGCGTAAAACTATAACCTTTCGAACCAGAGATTCTAACCCTTCAAAACCACTTCATCATCACAGTAAGAAAACCTGCAACGTCAACTTCTTTAGAAGGTCTCGGGTTCGAAACCCTTGCAAACTTCCTACCAAGACTTTGGCAGCCTGTCAGCCACCCCAACTAAAACAATAGATCAACGAACTGCTTTTCCAATTTCTTAACTCATTCCACGGTAGATGTTAGGGTTTCCATCTGATGGTTTAGATTCATCACCATCTATGGTCTCCACATTGCCAGAAAACTGAGCTTTGGTACAAACGACATCCACAATAAATGCCAAACCTACCTAACAGGTTGACAACGCCACCATGGCACACAGTGGAGCATGCACAACCTACGCGTGGTGCATTATTCTTACACCTTGACAAGTTTGGAGGCGTTCATGTCTACATGGATCGATGGACATCCAACTTGGCAAGGTTATGGCCTCAAGCTTTTAATGCAATATCAATGTATGATCTCTACCACAGCTCGAGACCAACGTCCTTTATTAAACCAACAACCTGTCAAGTTTCTAATTAAATTCATGTCAGCATCCTCGACGTGACTTCAAACGCTGCTTTGTTCATGTTAATATAACATTTAAATTTGCCATAGTATTAGTAACTATATGCAAAGGTTTCATTATATCGCTTGCCCTATATTATAATCGTTTCGACATATTACAATGTGATAACAATTGCAAACTAATTATATAGTTTAGTGATAAATCTAATGTTTGCATCTTATTACAATGAGTTTCGATATGAATTTATAATGTTGATAATAAACCAAAAATCGACATAGTCACACCACTATGTATGTAGGACTTGAATATATCACGATATGGGATAATAGTTAAATAGTTCAAATCTTTTTGCAACATAGTTAATCTATGTGTTGTATTTGATTATTATCCAATTGCTACAAATGTCTAATCTTTGGGAAAGACTAATTTTGCTTATATAAGACTCAAATAATTATAGTGATGAATATGAGTGGTGAACCATAAGACTTATATAGCCAATCAATAGTGTTGTATAAAACCCACATATATATTTATGCTAACACATATAGTTGGTAATTTGGGAATAATAAGTTCTCCAAGTTTTAGACCCACTTTATTCATGTGATATAATGGTATTGTACCATCTTGGTACTACCAATTAACTGGCGATGATAAGACAGCTAATACAATGATGACAACAGAACCAGCTAGCACAATGATGACAACAAAACCAGCCAGCATAATGATGACTACAGTGACGATGTTTACTTAAGTTGATACAAGACGAACCTTGGAAAGTTGAAGAGTAAGCACGTAAATAGTACCTGTATGCTTTTACATTTACAACAATCTCTATTGATTCTATTTTATTTTCATACGATGAAGTTGAACTCACGCGAATTGGAATTTATTACAATCATGAAACTTCTTACCTATTGTCTGCACATAGAACAGGTCCAATGTTTTAGCATTACAGCTAAGTAAGCTTCAGGGTCCCTCATAGGACTCCCTTGGACAACAAAGAAGCAAACTATCAGTATCGTCTCAAAGAAACAGTACCACATCACACTTCTAACCTGGCATTTCATTATTACATCTTCCATACATTGCATTGCTTTAAAAAGTGTCACATCAAAAGTCTAATCTAACCATGCATTTCATTATCTTAATGGTAGAGGTTATGAATGTAATTAAGTTGTCAATGTCGCTTTAGTTTCATCAGAAATATATTGGTGTTTAGTACAAACAGTTGTTACATTTAGCAATTATTATTTTCCACAATTATAAATTATCATAAATTAAGCTATTATTGCCGTTAATAAAAAAATTTAAATTTTTACGAAAATATGGGATGTTACATTACGGAAAGCATAGTTTAGAGAGAAGGGCCGCCATTGAGAAGGACCTAGCTGGTTTTCAGCTAAGTCTAGTGGTTCTATTCCAGGAACCACCCTATTTCCTAGGAAGGTGTAGGTTGGATGGGTTGTGGTCATTCCCGCTAGCACCATTTGTGGTATCAGAGCGAATTTTGACTGTCACAACAGAAGAGAGGCATGGATATACATTTGGGAAGAGAAAGAGATCGTGGTAGAGGGTGACCAGCAACGAATGCAGAGGTCATGGAGGAAATGAGAGAAATGCAAGCATGTATGGATTCTTTTGGAGGTAAACAGAGAGCCATCAATGGAGTATATGTTGCAAGATGGATTACTCTTTAAAAACAATAAACTTTCTATTCCCAAATGTTCCATGAGAGATAATCTGATACAGGAGAAAGATAACGAAGGGATGGCAGGTCACTTTGGAAGTGATAAAACCTTTGGAGAGTTGAGCCATTTCTATTTTCGACCAAAGATGAGGTATGAAGTTGAGAAATTTGTGAGCAGATGTAGGATTTGCCAGCATGGCAAGGGAAGAAGCCAAAACATAGGCTTATACACACCATTGCCTATTCCAACTAGGCCTTGAGATTTTGTGAGTATGGATTTCATTTTGGGTTTGCAAAAACTTAGAAGGGAAATGATTATATTTTTGTAGTTGTGGATAGATTTACTAAGATGGAACATTTCATTCTATGTTATAAGACTAGTGATGCCACACACATTGCTAACTTGTTTTTCAATGAAGTTGTGAAGCTACATGGTTTACCTAAGAGCATTGTATTTGACAGAGATGTAAAGTTCATAGGTCATTTCTGGAGGACCTTGCGGAAGAAGTTGGGAACCATGTTGAACTTCAGTTCAACATATCATCCACAGTCTGATGGCCAGACTGAGGTGGTAAATAGGAGTCTAGGCAACATGTTGAGAAGTCCAATTTTGGAGAAAATACAAAGCAATGGGATACAATGCTAGCTCAAGTAGAGTTTGCATATAATGACTCACCAAACCGAAATACAGGAATGAGTCCATTCCAAATTCTGTATGGAATGCATCCAAGAGGAGTGTGTGAACTTCGTGATTTGGGTCAAATGGAGAAGAGATGTGCAGATGGCGAGGAGTATGCAGCAAGGCTTAGTGAATTACAGGATCAAGTTAAAGCAAGGTTGCAGCAGAGTAACAATAGTTACAAAGCCAGAGCATATTCCAAGAGAAGAGAGAAAAACTATGAGGTAGGAGATTGGTTTTAGCACACCCCAAGAAAGAGAGATTTCCAAAAGGAGAGTACAACAAGCTGAAAATGTAAAAGATTAGACCTTGTAGGATACTCAGAAATTTTTCAGCAAATGCCTATGAATTGGAAATGCCAACAGGGATTGGTATCTCACCTATTTTTTATGTTGCATACCTATACACTTATGTGACTGATGATACAAGACAAATGAGAAAAGACAGGGAACCTATGGAAGATCTTCAGTGGCTGAAGCAGATGCCTATGGCTCAGCCATTAGAAGCTGAGTCTATCTTAGATACTAGAGTGGCAAAGAATACCAGATAGAGAGACTACCTGGAATACTTGATAAAATGGAAAGGACATCCAATAGAAGATTCTACATTGATGAATTTTAAAGACTTGGAGACAAAGGGTTTCAACCTAACTGATCTACTGAACAAAGATTCAGAATTTTAAACTTAGGATTCTGATGCAGGATCATCGATGCTAATCCAACAATGTGATTGTGTGTTCACATGTTGTGTCTAGCAAGAGGACAAGTTACCTTGAAGTGGGATAAAGTCTGTTTATTAAGTATTATGAATAATTGCAAATATGTAACCAAATAGTATTTGTCAATTTTTGAGGAGATAGAACGTAGTGGCAATTTGATACTGCCTGCATGGAGGTCAAGCCAGTTAGCTAGTCTGTTGTCAATCGATAGTGACTCCTTCAGTGATGGAGGAAACTCTGTTAGGAGTGTGTTGTTACGATCCATCCATTCAGTTTTTGGAGGATATTCTTGAATGGATGAAATAGGGGAAGATAGGAACTCAGTAGGGGGTTCCGAGGAAGTCGGTTAGCAGAAGTGAGGGCTTTGCGTAAGAAAGAGTTGGTGGGATATTTTCCTGCACACCATAGGAAAATACGACTATATGGATGTTTTTGCTTTCACTTAATGAAATTAGCCAGTTCTGTGTGTTAATGGTGTTACGGTGCATGAATGGGAGATAAGCCTAGATTCTATCAGGTAGAGCTATGTGTGAATGTTAACCTGATGTCTGTGTAAATGAATCTTTGTCTCTGTGTTTGTATGAATAGTAAGAACACCCGAGTCCTTTGTAAGAAGACCATGAATGCGTAGCAAAAATAGTTTCTCGTCATCCATAGTTCTCATCAAATATGGACAAAGATCAAGATGGATTGATGTCACATCCCCAAAAATTCATAAAATTTAAAATTTTTCTAGATGTCTAATCGCCAATAAATCCTGTGCAAAATATAAAATTTATGTACGACGTCTATAATTATTGTTTTAATAAAAGCATCATAATAACAATCTCGTAACTTTTAACATTAACTATTCAATTGTACTCATTAATAAAACTTCACTTGTCGACACAATATCCTCTATCTTGTCGCAAGCCACCCTAACTATCAATATACAACTCTTATTTTATCGTAAAAGCATACATTATCCAATTCCTTCTATTAGTGCAAAGATCTAAAAATAAAATGGAGATTACACCAATTCAAATGTAGACCAACTAAGCTTTAGAAATAATCTCTATTCTAATAAGCTTACTTATGAACAAGGTCTTTCATCAACAAAATTAATAACAACTAACCCATTGATGTTTAATTCATAATTTACTTTTGAATCTCTTCATGAAGTTCTTAAAGTATGAGAAGTATATAAAATTCATTAACTATTTTCTTGTGAACTCAAATATGATTAAATGATGAAGACATCAGGCCAACATAAATTCAAAGTCAATTTAAACAGATACAATATATAAGAGAGAAGCCATCATATACAACCATAAGGCATCAAAAGATAAGCACACAAAAAGATGCATACAAAAGAGAACGTTTTGACACGGTTCACCGCACCTTGGGCTACGTCCACAAAGGTTTGAGTCATAAATTGATTAGTCGATGAAAAAGAATTACAAAGGTATGTGGCTCAGTTATTGACTGAGTTTTCGACATACAATAGCATATTGCTTGCTTGAAGCTTCTCATATAGAGGGCGCAAAAAGAAAGGTTATTTCTCAAAGGTTTACAAAAAGGAAACCTTTGACTATCTCTTTTATGTTTTCCAAGAACTAAACCTTTAATATATATAAATGTGCTTATATAATCATAGACCTTCATAGATTATTTCAATTTTCCAATATATATCTATAACATGATATATATAAGATACAAGCATAAATACTATGATCTATTCATTTATCCAAATGAAAAATACTTCAATCATTTATCTCTACATCCAAACATGAATAAAACATACATAATAATAAAGCTTCTATATGTATATATATATAATTAAATAAATCTTTATAATACTTCATTGGCTTTCATTAAACTATTAATATTTTATAATACTCCACTAGCTTTTCATTAGCTTTTATTGAACTATTAAACATAATACATGATGAGAAAGTCTATATACATATAAAGGAAACTTTATAAGCTTTCCACTAATTTTCAACGAATTATTAGGCATAAGATGATTATACATAAATTTTTAGAGCTTATAATTATAAATGTTAAACTCTACTCAACAATAATATAATCCTAAAAATGATTTTAACCTTTTTAGATATTAGGATACTCTAATAGATCTATTCTATTTCAACAAACTATTGTTATATTAAAATATGGACAACCTCCTTTTTCTTTTTATGCTTACATGTAATAACTTGTCAAAATCTAAAATCTTCTTTAATTGAGTTTAAGATTCTATGCAAGTGCTTGACCTATTTTGCGTTCTATCTTTTTAAACTTCTACGTTTAAGATCCACAAACTTCCCATAGTTTGTTTTAGATATTGTGTTATTAAAATGATGTTTTGACCTCATTTTAACTAATTATAATGCATTATAATACTAATCAACTTTCACATTAAATTCATCGAATACACATTATATAATTAATTTGTCACAAATATAACATTGATATGCTACATTATTACATGTTCAACCTTTGCTAGTACAATTATTAACACACATATTATAATTTTATTTGCGAATTAACCTTCATATGTTACACTATTAATAAACCTACTGTATTACATCATTAATCAGAAAGGGTTCCCATTATGAAAATTGTCACTATACATGAATTAGTGCGCTATTACACATTCTACCCTTCGTGGATATAAACCGCAAAATACATAGTGCAAGGTATTATGACACGAATCATCTCCCACCTAAATGACACTAATATAAACATTCGTAATATATTTATATAAATAATTTCTTTAAAACAGTTCTAGAGTACCCTGCCACGTGTAATCCATCACTTATCACTAGGCTGGCATAGGCGTTCTTTGAAAGAACACGCTTAAGTAGGGTAGAGATCTATCAACGGCAGTAATTAACTACGATGGCAACATGCTGACCAGAGACCTCGCCGAACTGGTCCTACACGCAGCAGAGTTAACGCCATGGAGATCTCCATGAATAGAACTATGAAAAACGTGATCTTTGTTTCCACAATGATCTCATCAAACTAGGCGTTGCCGTCTTTCTACAGAAAAATCGAGCCTTTTAAAAAAAATATGATTGGCATGGGTCAAAGTTCTGAGCGATTCCTTTCCAATGTAATCTCCAGACTTAAAGCGGAGCTATCATAAAATATATATATTTATATCTATCAATCGGCGAATAACTTATATTCTCTGATATATATATATATTGCAGAGAGTGCTCTGATGTAAAACTTCAACGCTTCAGAAAATCATGCCGTTCAACAGACTTTAGCTGCATACGAATGTTGTTATAATGGAAAATATGTTTCGAAAAGAATAAGCGATGGTAAGATCTAAGATAACCTTGTCTTCTAAAATTTCTTAAGCACCGAAACAGACAAGAGATAGTTCCCGCTTATCGTTTCTAAGGCAGCGAAGTAAACAAGGTAACACCTACGATTACTCTAGCTAGATCAACAACAAAAGAAAATGTCTTGCATAACTTTTCTAAAACAGTGAAATGAAAAACAGTAACACTCTTAAATTCATATCCCACACAACAAAATCTGTGAAAAAGAATTCAGATCTACATTGATATCTTAATGCTAGCACTAAACCCCTAAATTAGGTAAAAATGTTGTTTAGATTCCTACCAGATCGCTGGCATGAAATACTTTGTTAGTAAAGTGGCTGATAGAGATCGAATGTACTCAATTGCTTCATAACACCACTTTCAGAGACCGAACCTCCAATCTCAATCCACTATCAATCTGATATCTATCTTCATGCTTTGGCAGATAGATAGAAATCGTGATATCTATCCACTATCAAACTGATATCTATCCACTATCAAACTGATATCTATCTGATATCTATCCACTATCAAACTGATATCTATCTCCATGCGTTGGCAGAGATAGAAATCGTATCCCTCTTGTCGAGACCGAACCTCCAATACCTCCCATGATCCCCGCTCTTGCTCAGGCTAACTATATAAATTCTCTTACTTTCGTAACCTCCAACTCTCCTCTGGTCATTAATATGCACAACATGGTTGGCAGCAACTCCACGTTAGATGGCGATCCATAAGAATTTCATCCAAGCAAGTGGCGACCTCTCCCCATCTTCTCGACCGTCCTCCTTAACTGAGAAAAGACCCTTGAACACATGGCAGCCGACCTTAAAACAAATGGCAGCTTACCTTGAAAGTTTTTTAGTGGGATGGTCGCCAATAAGTATTTGTAGCAACGGCCCTCTATCCCCGTCTTGGAGGCAACTTCCCAGAAACCATTAATTAATTTAACTTCATTAATTCACGCTCATCATGCTAGGCCTTTAAGGTGGTTGATCGTGGAGCTGAGAAGCATCGAAATAAAGGCAACAATTATTCACGCCACCCATTAAAGAGGAAGAGATCTATTACTCTCATGATGGAATGCACTACGTATAAATTAATTATACATAAGCGTATAGTTACTCAACTAATTGTTGGTAAGGATGGTTCTTTACGTGGATGCCTTTGTATAGGATAAAGATAATAACATATCAAGGTTTGCATAATAAGGTAAAAAGTATATTCAGGCTAAAATATTGGATGATTTAAGTATTATATTTGATATTTTCATATATAAATATGATATGGCTTCTTTTAGGCATGGTTACTTTTCTAATGAAGTGAAGTGAACTTCGAAAATGAATACTTTTAATAAGATAATATCAAAACATGAAGTATTAAGAAGAGGCAAAGTTTATAGGTACTAAATTAACCATCACTAAAACTTTATATAATAATAAGCATTCTTTATATACAAACTTAAAATAAGTATTCTATTCCTCAGTTAAATAGTCTTAAGTATAACTCAGGGAAGGTTTTAGCCTTTTTAAATATTAGTGTTAAAACAATGTATCATAATAGATTATATGACCATGTACCTCTTATATCTTTTTAATTATGTCATATAATACTCCCCTAATATATATATATAACTTCAGTAGAAAGGATTAATGTTAACCCCTATATTTTGTCAAAGGAATAATTAAGAGTGTCTTTCTTTCTTGCACCCTTATTAATATTTAGTGTTAAAAGTTAGTCAAAACAATACTCCAAGTACCACTGGTGGGGCCTTGGCCTTGAGCTCCTCACCATGGCGATTTGCAAAAATCATATCTATATTTGCAAGAGAAATTAACAAAAAGGATCTAATTTGCGAGATGTTACAATTGATCGATTCTTTGATCAGTCAACGAAGAAATCGTAGAGCACAATCGAAGCAACTAAACGGAGGTTGGACGTCTCAGATCCAAGCTGAAAGGAAGATCGACGACAAGGAAGCATCGATCAAGTGAACGTGCACTGGATTTAGCATCTCTCCAAGCCAAGTTGAAGTGTTCCACATTGATCATAGATCAATGGCTGAGATCAGATCCGCAAAGGATCGATGATTGAGACGGTGTTACATAGAAGAAAGAAGGGCGGGAGTTAACGATGAGGAGTTGCAGACGAGTCTTTGTGGAAGGATTTTAAAGAAAGGTCGAAAAGCTCACCCGCAATCCGCAATCTGCAAGTGCGGAAAGGAAATCGCAAAAAGGAAAGTGCAGAAGCATTTTCAAGAAGTCATGTGGAGTGCACTCGAAATCTACAATCTGCAAGCTATGGAAAGGAGCATGCGGAAGCGTCCTTGTGGGAAGGCGATTGCGGAAAGATTATTACAAAATAACACTGTAATTGCGGAAGGAAGGTGTTTCTGCAATATTTTTGCGGAAGGTCAGTTCTGGCCATCAGAAGGTTGCGGAAATCTCAGTTTGGAGAGAAGGGTCACCATTGAGAAGGACTTAGCTGGTTTTTAGCTAAGTCTAGTGGTTCGATTTCAGGAATCACCCTATTTCTTGGGAAGGTGCGGGTTGGACTGGTTATGGTCATTCCCATCGGCACCATAATGTAACAGCTCCATCTACTTCCAGGACACCGCGACGTGTTTCACCATAAGGAACTCTAACACATGTCGTAGTTCAAGCTATTCCGACAAGCACACTAATAGCGCAGAAAACTCCGTCAAGTAGTTCGTGGATTTCAACATCAACAAATCAGACAAAGAAAAGAACTCTGCGTGACGTATATGAGACTGGTACACCCAATTCATTCTCAGTTTTTGCATTATTTTCTCAAATTAATGATCCGCTAACATTTGAAGAAGCTGTCGAAGATAAATTTTGGGCACAAGTCATGGATGAAGAAATAGAATGCATTGAGAAGAATCAAACATGAGAATTAGTCAATTTTCCTAAGGATGAGGATGTGATAAGCGTCAAATGGATCTATAAGACCAAGTAAGATGCTGATGGAAATGTGCAGAAGCAAAAGGCAAGATTGGTAACAAGAGGGTTCACACAACAACCTGGCATAGACTTCAATGAAAATTTTGCACCGGTGGTATGAATGGACAATGTCAGAACAATTTTGGCCATCGCGGCACATAAGACATGGCCTGTTTACCAAATGGATGTTCAGTCTGCATTTTTAAATGGTTATTTGGAGGAGGAAGTATATGTGGAACAATGAGAAGGCTATGAAGTCTCAGGAAAAGGACACAAAGTAAACAGGCTAAAAAATGCACTATATGGTTTGAAGCAAGCTCTTAGAGCTTGGTACAGTCACATTGACTATTTCCTCATGCAGAATGGATTTCACAGAAGTGAATCTGAACCAACACTATACACAAAAATCAACAAGCAAGGTAAAAAGCTAATTGTCTGCCTGTATGTAGATGATTTAATATTTAATGGTAATTTTGGCATAGAGGAGTTTAGCTCAGTCATGGAAAGTGAATTTTTGAAATGACTAATTTGGGGCTTATGAAGTATTTTCTGGGCATTGAAGTCCAACAGACTGAAAATGGCATATTTATATCTCAGTCGAAGTATGCAAGTGATTTCTTGGACATATTTAAGATATTAAACTGTCACACAACCCCAACACCAGTGATAACAGGTTTGAAATTGAGCAAGGATGATGATGGATCCAATGTAGATCCCACGCTATTCAAAATTTTTTTTGGCAGCCTTATGTATCATACTACAACAAGGCCAAACATCACAGTTTAATATCAATATTTATGGAGTCACCAAAAGAATCTCATTGGCAAGCAGGTAAAAGAATTTTGAGGTATGTAAGTGGAATAAAAGATTTTGGTATTTTGTATTCACACTCATAAAATTTTAAACTAACTGGATACATTGACAACGACAATGGACGCAACATATATGACAGAAAAAGCACATTTGGGAAAACATTTCATTTAGGAACATGTGTTGTATCATGGCTTCAAAGAAACAACCCATTGCACAAATCTTTCTTCAGTAGAAGCAAAGTATGTCGTAGCTACAAGCGATGCATGTCAAGCCGTTTGGATGCGGAGAATGTTAAGTGATCTGTCACAGAACTAGCAAGAACCCACAACCATTTACTACGACAACAATTCAGCTATTGCACTATCAAAGAATCATGTGTTCCACAAGAGAACCAAACACATCGACACATGGTATCATTTTATCGGAGAATTGATAAATAACAAAGATATCCGTTTAGAATTTTGCAGGTCTGAACATCACGTAGCAGACATCTTTACAAAACCATTGGCAAGGGACACATTTCAATATCTGCGAACTTGTTTAGGAGTGACAAGCTCGACACAATGAACTTCGTCATGCATAGAGCATGTTTTAGCTATAAAACATTTTGTAAAAATTTATTTAATCCCCATTTGCTCATAATTAAGGGGGAGTGTTGGAAAAATGAATTACGAGCTGATGTATTTCAAATCATATATAGCTTGACTCGGTCAGAGTCTGTAGAAATGCAAAGATGTCTGAAAAACTATAAGGAGACTTCGTGCAAACTTCCTTGTATTTATTTAGCCGTGGAGCTTCCAGGAGAAGCAAAATCAAGTCCGCCTATATATATAGTTGAAGATAGTTGAAAAACCAGAGAGTGTGTGAGAGAAAAGAAGAGTAAGAGAGAAAGAAGAAGAGAAGGTTCGTGATGTGTTTACCTCGTGAAGTAAATGCTTGTCGAAGTGAAGTCCTTGGCTAAGTAAAATTTGGGGTTTCCTGTTGTATGTCCGTCGAAGTCCCAAAAAAAAAGAAAATTCATATTTACTGGGTGGTTAAAAAAATTTAATTGACTGCCCGGTGTTATTAATGGCTTCTTTGATACCATCAATTGAATGAGAAGCAAATTGAGAAGAAGAACACCTGTAAATAGCCTAAGAGGACGGGAGGGCCTCCACAATGAATTCATGGATTTCTGAGGAAAAACTGCCAGAATCACGAGGCATGTCAATGTAAGCAGATTCACAATGCTAAACGTTAGTGCTCGTACAAAAATTTCATTGCGCCCCAAAGTTAATATGCCCACAACGTAAGGGACATAAAAAGTCCTTTTCATAATTTCCAATATTTCGTGCATTAGCAATGGATTGAAATAAATTTACCTTTCCACTTGATAAAACACACCCCAAAATATAAACGAGCCGTTGATAAAACATAAAAGAAAATATGAAATGGTTTCAGTAAAGTAGAACAAAGCCAAAATTGGAATGAGTTTTCAAATCTTTTATAAAGCTATAAATCTCTACAAAGCGGATTTGAATAGTTATATACGGCCAGAAAGCTTTTAAATTGGAATGAATTTTCAAAATTTATATAAAGCCATAAATTGTTAGAAAGCCGATTTGAATAATTATATAAGGCCATAAAGCTCTTTATGTTAATATAATAAAGTTATAAAGCTGCACAAACAAAGCTATAAAGCTCTAGAAAGCCAAAAGGAAGTTAACCTATTTAGTAAGTAGTTAAAACTGTGTATATATAATTTAGTAAGTAGTTAAAACTTATGTGTATATATAAAGACTACGAGTGTTGTAGAGTTTGTACTGTGATCAATTTTCTTGATTTATCAACCAGACAGATACTTGTGTCTTTGAATCAGTTTGATCTTGAAACAATGGCCGCGCTCAGCAGTCGTAATCACGGAGGGTTCTATGTGCATTCGCTGTTGTTTGCTGTCTGCGTATTCTTCTTTACTTTTCTCTCGTTGCGGGTTGATGCCGTGAAAGAGGGAGGAAGAGGACCTTCCGTTGATCTGTCATCGAGAATTAAAAAGAGTGATGATAAATCAAGCAGGTTGAGTGAGACGTGCTCCAATGAAGACATATCAGTAAACCAGAACAATGCTGGACCATGGAGCGGAGGCGACCCGGGATCGTCCAATGGTATCAGTGTATTTGAGGTAGAAATTCTGAACGAATGCAGTTCTGGCTGCTCAATAGCAAACATCCACGTCAACTGTGGCGATTTCGCATCACAAGTAGAAGTAAACCCTGAATTATTCCGAAAATTAGCCGTCGGCGATTGCTTGGTGAATGACGGCAAGAAGTTGGACGTTGGACAAATCGTGTCCTTCAGCTATGCTAACACCTTCAGTTATCCACTCACAGTCAGTTCAGTCACCTGCGTTCCCTAATTATTTACATCTCTTTAATTCTACATTTATAAATAATAATAATGTTATAAGAGTTTTTATTTATAATAATAATATTGTACTAGGTTTTCCATTCCATCCACTTCCTTTTTCACTGTTGTTTCAACAATCAACTGAAATCTGCAGCAAATTGGCAGTATTACTTTGTATTTAATAATCATTTTAGTTTTCTAAATCACTGTTGTTTCAACAAACAGTTCAAATTTGCAGCAAATTGGTTTAGTATTACTTTGTATTAAATAATCATTTCAGTTCTCTCACATTTTCATGAACATTTATTTCTATTTTGCAATCTTCCTCAATTCGGCTTCAATTTAATTCTAAAATGTATCATGAAACAGAAAGTAATACACGTTTTCATGAACATTTATTTCTTGTTTGTAATGTTCCTGAATTCGACTTCAATTTAAAATTGAAATGCATCATAATAAAACGGGAAATAATACAGGTTTCACAATCGCGTTTTGACAATGATTGTGATTTTTATGAAATGATTGTTGGTTTCAAATCAGATAACATTTCAGTTATATTTATTAATTTTTTTTAAATATATATGATTAATAAAAATGAATTATTTAGTTTGTTTAGGATTGTATTTTTAAGCTCAAAAAGCTTGGAGAGAAACATTCGGAAATCACTATAATTTTAAGAGATTAGAGAACTGAGATTTAATATGGATGTATTCAGGGCATTTTAAGAGATAGTATTTTTTGTCAATGTTTATAATATCGCAGAAATGATAAACCCTTTCCTCCCACTGTGTTTTAGGAACTAACTAGTGCCCAGTATAATAGCCACGCTGCCTTAAACCCAACATGTGATATGGTAAAAAAAAAGTCTTAGCTTTGGGCTATGTGATCTTAGGCCCTTGCATGGCCACATTGGAGGACATTGTTTCCCTGTCCGGGTTGAAACGTTGCTGAAACAATGCTACTTTAAATATTGCTAGCTCTTACAACTTTATGAAAACAGCACACAAGGTTTTGGATTAGGAAAGGCTCTATTCATGTGGATGATCAAGATCAACGACCTTGATCAAAGGAAGCAGATTACGACAAGCAGAGGCGATTGCAATCTGAACTAAATTAATGACTTTGCCTGGAATTGTGTCTGGTATTTAGAATTTGAATCCATTTATTCTCTCTTTCCGGTAAAAGGGCATTTTATTCAAGAGAACATAAAATTTCTGATTGGTTTCTAGGTCTAATTTTTCCAAACATGGATTACTGTACAATTGAGGTGGCATGAATGCTCTGAAAGTTATGGAATGCATTTGCCAGCCGTGATAAATTCGTAAAAATGGATTTATGCTAAAAATGTGCCCATATTTCCTCTTCGCTCTTCGTTCACATCTTGCAATTCCAATCATCCTTCGAGCGTTGCCAATGTTGATAGCAAGATGAGCACCCAGATCTGGACTGTTCTTTACTTGGAGACACAAGATTTGCTTAGAAACACAAGCTCGACATGGAGGTAGTAGTTAGGTTTTGCAGCAGTAAGTGAGAAGGTTTGATGCTCAAATATTCATACTTCAATAAAAAGATACTGATTCTGTCCAGAAGCTCCCCATTTTTTTGTACTCTAGGGACTATATTCAACAGGCCCAACACCATTCTTATCCATGACACCTGCCATAGAACCACCAAGAAGAATAATATCATAGAGGGAGATTTCTGGTAGATCACACCAGATCCAGAGATGAGTTTCACCAGATTAAATAAGAAATTACAAGATTGCAAACAAAGTTACAATATCGCTGCGGAGTACTGTTGAGCTTTATCTTATGTTTGCTTTGAGAAACTTGACGGGTGAATAACGAGGAAAATCATCGGCATTACAATAAATCGTTTGCCAAGATCGATTGCCAATTTTTTGCGTTGAAGCATTAGAAACAAATAAATAAAAGAAAAATGCAATGTTCGAAGAGGAGGCTAGTGTAGTCATAGAACCCCAAGCACAATGTTTTATGGAGAACGGTATAGGAGGAGGCGAAAAGTCCGACTTTTCACCTATGCCGAATTTTACTATTTTTTATTTTTTATTATTTTTATTTTTTTAATTTATTTTTTCTGCAGCCTAAATCATTTTTTGACTGTTGAAATAGATTCAATATTCTCAAAAACTCGTCAGACACCTAAATTATGCAAGTTTGACAATCTCAAATTACCAAAATTCATCAAACAAATTATAAAAACTCACTTTACAACCATAGACACAATTTCACTTTAACAATTTAACTTGCTTCTTACTCCTTAATACTCTTGCAATACACAAACTCGAATTCCATCTTCAACCTGGACTTTAATCTTAATTTCAACTTAGCCCGAAACTTTGCTTTGATTCAATTTGACTTGTCATTTCTTTTGCTATTGATTTGATTTGGAAACCACTTCTAACTATTTTTTTAAAACTTTGAATAGCGTTTTATTTTCAAATTTTTTTATTTTATTTTACTTTAACTTGACTTGATCAAACTTTGCTTTGATTCAATTTGACTTCTCATTTCTTTTGCTATTGATTTGATTTGGAAACCATTTCTAATTATTTTTTTAAAACTTTGAATAGCCTTTTATTCTCATACTTTTTATTTATTTTACTTTAACTTGACTGGATCAGATTACAAAAAATGTATGCTTTTACTAACCAATTTTGAATCAGACCCTCCTATTACAAAAAATCTCAACACTCCAATATGCACCCTTTCTTTAAAAAGTTGTGTTCCAAACAATGTGAATGTCACATTCCAATATAGTTGAATCTAGTCCTCCTCCTATATCTTTCATAGTAGCCTAAATAAGCGAATTTATTTTTCCTCATTGTTTTTTTCTTTTTTCGTGACAATTTTTTAATTGAATGCAATGAATTTTGGTAATTCTAGGTAAGGGTTGTCAAACTTGCATAATTTAGGTGTCCGAGGGGTTTTTAAGAGTGCTAAATTTATTTCTCCACTCAAAATAACAAATTAGGTTGCAGAAGAAATTAAATTAAGGAAAACAAAATTAAGATTCCAACCAACCACCAGATAGGCAAAGAGATTGCACGTTTAGACTCCTCCTATACCTTTCAGAGTAGTCTAAACAAGCGACATTTTTATCATTGTTTTTTTCTTTTTTCCCAACAATTTTTTTATTGAAACCCGCAATGTATTTTGGTAATTCCAGATAATAACTCTCAAAATTGCATAATTTGGGTAACAACTGCCAAAATTGCATAATTTTGGGTGCTAGGGTTTTTGACAAATAAATGATTAAGGGTGCACAAAAATTCGAATTCAAGAAAAAACAATCATTGAATTCCACCAGAAATGCAAAAAGGTCGCATGTACTACAAAATGCTAACAATCAAAATTGAACTTATTCAAGAAGATCTCCAAGATGCTCTCCATGAAATTAGAAAGTTATATAAACAAAATAAATTTGATAATTCAAGAGGGGGTAAATTTTTTAAAGATTTTGTTGATTGCATTAAACAACACATAATTGAAATATAAGTAAAATTGGAATTACTGGATAAATGGGTGAATGACCTTTTAAGACTTCATGATAAGAAAGATGAGATGATAAAGGAAAATGTGTTGTCATCACTCAAACGTCAAGTGAAAATTTTGAAGTAGGAAAAAGCAGTGTGTAATGCAATTTAAGACACAAGTGATTTGCTTCCAAAGCTTGATGTTCATGTATTAGTGATACTTTTGTTGATACCGATCATGATGATGTACATGTATCTCTCTCATGTTATGAGACTCACAAAAATGATCTTGGTGATATGTATGAAAGTGAAACTCATATTGAATATGATGATTCTGGCAATATTTCTGAAGACGAACATGATACTGCACATGGTGAAAATGGTTATTTTGATAAACATACAGAGGGAATTGGGTCCAAACTCGTAAATAAAGTGGGCTTTGGTGGAAAAGGTTTAGGCAAGAATGGTTAAGGAATCCATAAGGACATAAGGATATGTATAAGGACAAGAAATGAATGGCTTGGTTATGAAGAAAACAAAAGCAATGGTACATCAGATTTATGAAAGAAAAAACATTAATTTAGAATGTGAAATATATATAGCTAGCAGTATTAGTAATTAAATAATAGAAAAAATGGTAGCAACAAAACAAGTGCATAGTGCATAAGTTGGAAAATGTTGTAGTAGTTACTGTAGAACACGTCATGTAAAAGAAATTTTTTGGAACTTGCATCCTTGCAATATTTATTATTTTACCAATCATTATAATCACAAATGTTGGAAAAGAGAAATATCAAAGCCTCTTTTATAGGTACAGTGTAGTTAGCTCGATGAGAAATAATGAAAAAAATTACTTCTATGTTAAAAGGATTCTACAAATTGAAATGTTCTAATGTACCACATTTGTCACATAAAAAGGTCCATGAGTTAGTTAGTCTTCAAAATTAAATTTTTTATTTAGGAAAAATCCAATAAGTAACATGTTTATGAAAGAGTTGTAATTCTATTCTACTTAATTCATTTATCAGAGTAAATCAAATCAGGCATCATTTTCTTGAATTGGTTTGTGGTAAATCAAAACCACCCATAATGGTTAAGGGTAAAGGAAAACCCTCAATATGTGGTAATGGAAAGTGGTAAGAAAAAAATACTAGAGATGATGTACTACTCACAAGTAAGCTTAATGAAAACTCATGATATGGTTAAGTGTTAGTTGAAGAAACCCTTGATATGAAGATGAAACAATTTAGATGATTGACTCAAGATGTGAGCTTATCGAAGAAGGTAACAAAATATGAAGATGTAGATGAAGATAAGAATGTGACAACATCTGAAGATGCATATTATAGAGGATAGGAGATGAAAGAAACTCAGATATCCAAATTGAATCACAAGTATTTATTAATGAAGAGTATGAAGGAATAATTCATGCTTGTGATAATTCAATGGTGACGTTATAATGTGTGAAAATGAATATAATGCACAAAATATACATATGGTTAAAAGAAGAGGAAAAAGAGAAAAGTTATGGATGATGATATCATGAAGATCACTTGAGATATTTATGGACATACTCATGGAATATATTGTGGAGATAGTTATGGATATGGTTGAACAAACATTCCTATTATGATATGGTTGTTATGCTTACCTATTCTTCTATAAGGGACTTCATTGTACTCTGTTGTATCATGAGAGAATTATATATCAATATAATGTAAGGTTTCATGCCATTTGTGTTCTTTTATGTGTGATTGTGTAATGAATGCTCTAATTAAACCCTAACCCAACATGTGGTATTAGAGCTAAGGTAGAAAAAGCATCTTAGGTTTATTTTATGTGATCTGTGCTATGTGATTTGAGGACCTCACATGAACACATTGGAGGACATTGTTTCCCTATCCTAGGTTGAAAGGTTTCTCAATTATGCTACTTTGAATATTTCTAGCTCTTATAGTTATATGAAAATAATACACAAGGTTTTTGATTAGTACACTAATAGAAAATGAGAGATAAGTGACGAGATGACCAAAAAATTTGGTCACCACATTTTTTTCGAGGAATAAATGACCAAAATTGAGGAATTTTAAGTGAGATAACTACAAATTACCAAGATAAATGACCAATCTGGTCACGGGTGTAAAAACCCTCAAAATTACACCGTAATTTTTTTTTTCTTAAGGGTCTCCACATCGTCTTAAAACACATGTTTTCATATATATAGCTTTATACATTTAAAACAATATCTTTAATCCAACTACTAAGTGGAATATCCAATTCCACTAGACAATGTATGTCAATTAAATACCTATGTATGTCAATTAAATACCTATCCTCTTTTCTTTAAAAACATATCAATAAAATACAATGTTATGTATCCAATATTTCATATAAAACATAACATAATAATTTGGATGCAATTTCATTTAATGAATATATATAAATCAATGATAATGTCCAATGTTACCACTTAATGTTGACTACATTGAAATAATTAAATAAATAATATACCCATATTATTATTTACCACTTAAGATCAACTATATTAAAATAAATAAATAATGTAACACATATTATTAATCCACATGTATATTCCCTTTTTGCACAAACTATTATTTATTAAAAACACATGAATGGGTATCGAATTCCCTTTCCTTTTTATTTTTCTTACCTCTTATTACCGTAATTACTTTACCGTAATTACTTGGCCGAATATTGGAATATATATTTCTATTAATTTACCACACACCAGTCTCCCATATTGTAATCATAACTTCAACATAGTGGATCACGGATGCTTTTCCAACCGATCCGATAATTACGAGTTTGAACTATTTATTTTAACCTTTGCAATTTATGAAAATAATATTTCATTGTAATTTCAGACTAATCTATTGTAATTTAAGTTTGATACATATAATCTATTTCTTTTAAATGTTTCTAAATATAATAGGAAAACTGTAAAGATTTATGAGTAATATTTACAAGCATCAAACTTAACCATTGACATAAGAAATCACGCCATCGAAAATTCACACATGAAGACAGATATAGGTGGTTCACCCACTACCGGGCTATGTCCACGAGGTAAGGGTCTCAATCTATTATATTAGAAAAAAAAAAAGGATTTTACACTTGCACCCTACAATAGTTCCTCATTCACTATGCCTCTAACATTGAGGGCTTTCTCCAAATTACTCAACGCTATCAACAAAAAATTTAGGCTATCTTATCAGACACACAATAAGGCCGAACTTTCTTACCAATAGAGTATACAAGTGAAGGTACCCCTTATTCAAAACCCAGCGTTCACTAACCTTCAACACTCAAGTTCAAGGATTATTCACCAAGTAAAATCCTAAATCGTATTCTTACAGAGATGTTGGCGACTAATATAAACTATGTCAAGTTAAGGTCATAGATCGACCAAACAATGTGAGTTCGAGTTTCTATAGAGCTGTGAAGGAATACATAACGCGGAGTTATACTGTCCAGGTGGATTAGGGTAGAGATCGCTTATCACATATAGGGATCAATCTAAAATTTCAACAACAGAGTATGTGAAATATTATCGTGACCAATGCACAGAGATTTCAATCGATCTGTAGATAAGCATTCTGCAGCATACGTTTGACAACTGTGTAGGGATCGCAGGTGAAATCTCAGGGATAAAAGATATAAGAAAAACATATAAAAAATACCACACTAAAACTGCTGACATATTAAAGTGATCAACGCGCATAGATCCCAATCGATCTGCAGATAATCATACTGCAGAAATGTTGATCGTGTTCTAATAGTACGGTGTATCCAATACAACCTCGACTGAGAAGGAGTATTTGAATCTCATACATACAGAGTATCATAACATTACAATCACTATCGGAAAATTGGGTTTAATCCTATTCAACAGACTATTCTATAACATTTAAGTAGAAATCGATTCTTTTAAAAGACTCTGTTAAGTAAGCATTGAAATCCAACATCGAAGCACAGATAATCATATCTAAATGCTACGAAGAGCAATATGTAAAAAGAAACATGAACATAAATCACTTACCCTGATGATAGTGACTCAGCTACCCACCCTTCTTACACTGAACAAAGCATTACTGGTTTTCTCATCTACAGTTTTCTTGACCACCACCTTCCCTTCGCCTATATATTCGCAACCTTCAATTACTAAATAGAAAATAGGCTTACATCCTTCTCTTCCCCTACCAACATGCTGCTTCTTTTCTCTGGAATTGCATCCTACTAATTCCTTGTGGGTTTTTTTTTCCCACCTCTCTGTGTATATATGAATTTAAATACCTAACGTTAAGGTTCTACCTCGGAAGGTTCGCCTCGAATAGGAGAAGATCCTCCTCCTCATTATCTCAAGCTAAAATCTCAGCCACATGGAGTTAACTCTCATAAGGAAAAGAGGTCGTGGCCCTTTCTTGTTAGGAAAACAATAAACAATAGGATACACTCTTATTTGTTTCCAACTAGTTTGTAATAAATGCCAAAAACGTGTAGTGGAGGAAGTCTCGTTGTCCCTTATGGAGAACCCAATCCTTCATAGTGGTTTCGTCGAGTTTAAAATATGTAATAGTTATGTTGACCTTTGTTATGAAATATATATACAATATTTATTTATATATACACCTAGCGTATAAATCTATTACACGTTTCAAGTCAATTAACGTAAGGGATCTTCTAGGACAATAAATATTTGTTCCCTATCCCTTTAGAGATAATAAAGAAACAACATAGTATGTTCCCCTTACTCAATATAAGTTTTAGCTCCCTTAGTACTTAAGGGTGTCTATCTCCTAAGTCGAGCTAGATACTTTTTAACATAACTATGACTTTTGGCTTTGTTATGAGTCTAAAATAGTGTCAAGATAAAACAATCTTGTTATTCTCTAGCCAACATAAAGAAATTCCTTCATCATTTTTGTTTATGTATGATCCTACTTAGGCTGACACTTACAAGCGTTTTTGCCGTTTGAACAATCCACCTTTTTTCTGGTGCTCAAGGCACCACAATTGACAACTTTGTCAGTAACGGTATTTCCTTGGATTCCTAGTCCATAACCTCTCCCCCTAGTGGATTCATGCCCCGTCGTTAAGTTGCAACATGTCCTCAGTCTCGTAAGTCTACTAATTACAACTTAGGAACAATAAACAACATACATAAAAGTTGTACTGGTGGAGCCTTGGCCTTGAGATCCTCACTATAACAAGTATACATTTACATTTTTCCATTACAAAAAGGAAGGTAAAAGCAGATATGTTACAATGGGATAAGAACTAGACTAAAAATGACCAAGATAAATGACCAATTTGTTCATGGTATAATAACTAAACTAAAAATGACCACATCACAATTGGTCATTTTCAGTTGTCACCCCGACAATGGAAATTAATTATAATTTTGATAATGAATTTGTACAATTTACTACATTTTAACACTGCGGGTCTCTGAATCCATCTGTACTATTAAAATTTAGTAATTTATAGACCCCGTCATGTGTCATAGCTTAGCAATTTAATTAACACCAAAATATTAGTGTTACGTCTCATCATTGTATATGGATTTAGAGACCCGAGTGGCGTTAATTGTGTTACTCATAGATTACCCTGTTTCACTAATTTCGCTTCTGTATGCTCCCTTTGGGACACTTGTCAAGGATCATATTAAAAAAATGATCTAGTAGCTTTTGTTTATTCATCTCTAATTTAAATTTATAAGAATGTAAAAAAATGTCTGTACTATGTAGTGTTTATTCATTTATTAATTTCATTTTCAATTTATAGAAATGGTAAATTTCATTTTATATAAATAATGAGTATCCATTACAAACATTTGGATGGGTAAAATGAATATCATCCCAATTGAATCATTTAAACTATTAAGAATGACCAATTTTATTATGTATATTTTTGTATCAATAATATAATTTTTTTGACAAATGTATACATGTAAAATCCAAGATTATTGATAGAACTTCATTATTTAAAATATATTTAGTATCTACAATTACTAATATATAAAATTTATATTTATATAAAAATAGATTTATAATACATTAAAAAAAATTAACTTATTAATATATAGAGTTTATATTTATATAAAAAATAAAGTTATAATATAAAAAACTAAACATAAACCAAATTAAATAAAAATAAAACAATTTCCATTTTCTACCAAACTACACACAGACTGGGGGTTTTGGTAGGGAAACAAATCCTATTCTCTACCCCAAACTACACACAGATTGAGGGTTTTGGCGGGGAAACAAATCCTATTCTCTACCAAAATACATAGATATTGGGGGTTTTGGTGTAAATGCCTAGAGCATAAAGGGATTTCGATATGTATAATAGACAGGGGCAAGTGGATCAACATGGCTTTTTCCTCCTCAATGAAACTGCGTGTGCCTCTTTTGCAGATAATACATCTCTAGTTAGGGAGTCCCTGTGGTTGCGGTGGATGGTTTCCTTAGGGATGCTTAGAATTGCCAACGATTTTCTCAAAGATGTCGCATTAAACCCTCACAAGGGTTTTTCTTCAAATCCTCATCAGCTCTATGACATGTTGATTTTACATATTAGGTATGCGGTTTGAATCCCCTAGTCTTTGATTTCTGAGGAGAACTCGGATCACCTATTTAGAATGCCATTCTGTAAGCCATAGCTTAGGATTCAAGAAGAAATATGTATGTCTTCAGTAAGAAATATAAGGATTCCCATTTGGTTTAAGGAATAGTTATAATTATTATGGAAAAATGTCATTTTGAGTCAAATTGGTGAAGTGCAATCACATAAGAGCCACTTCTACACAATACTCATTCGAATCCGTAGTGAATTTTCAGTGTTTTTTATTTATTAATTTTTTCAATAGTTTGTTTTCAGAGGAAAGGCATTTGGTTTGGATGATTCCCTAGGTTTGGATGATTCCCTACAATTGAATTGGAAGGATTAAATAGCAATGAAGAGCACAAACATTTTCAATCCTGATATAACTCCTCTAACTTTCCATATAAGGAACACAAGGTTCTACATAGCTTACTGCTAAAGATCTCTCAGTATTGAAACAACAGTTCACCCATCTTACTGCATGCGCACATTACCCCTTTGTGAAACAGTAGCAAAGAACCCATTGTGAAATAGTTCAATCAGAATAAATAGACCTAGGGACATCGTAACCCCACCCTAGAAAACACCGCATGAGGAACCCTACTTGACTTGGAAAAAACCCAGTAAGGTGTTGATAGATTTATTGAGAGATAGAAATAATATTCTGGGAGGGGTTATATAAGGGATGGGATTTATGATTTATAACTACTGAATCTTCTACTGATGCTGGGACTTCTCTTGGAATTGCTGGGAATCGCTATGTTGATTTGATTATTGCTAGTTGTTATGCTTGGCCTTCCCTATTGGTTCAACTGTTGGAAATGACCTTGGTTATGCTGATAAGAATGCTTGTGTTGAGACTCCTTTTGCTCCTAGGAATTATGCTAATTAAACCACTCATTGAAATTATGCAAGAATTATTATGATTTGACTACTCGGAGTAATGCTGCTAAGAATTATGCCTCAACTAGTGTTGCTTTTCCTGGTTCTGCTAGTGCTGATTATGCTTTTTGGAGTGTATGCACCATCCCTCTGCAACAGATCTCGTTCACTCTATCAAAAGGTATTTAGTGCTATTTCCCCCTTCATTAACATATATACATCACATTTTATTGATTATTAGATACATTACATATGATACCATGGATAAATTAATTAAAAATTACCATAAAATACATTAAAATCTTTTGTCTTATGTTATTGTTTCATTTTTACTTTGATACTTGCAATTAGTCCATGTCACCTTGAGATCTCATGCATCCTAACTTATCTCATGACAAATCTTCTTATCTATTCTTATGACTATTGTAGTAGCAAGAATTCTTAGTAGGTTTTAGACTTGTGGCTTTTGTATGTTAATCTTGACCAAATCAACACATCCTTATGAAATTAGGATATAAGACTAAAGTTAAAGATATCATTACCCCAGTGGGACTCTTCTCATTGTACATGTATTCCCATTTTGATTCTCTATGTACATGTATTCAGAAGACAACGTAGCCACCTTGCAAGTCCCAAGCTTTGGAACACCGAGGTATGCTCATTCAAAAATCAACTACTTCAGTTGCGAGGTTGTGGATTAAGGTTATAGGTTTGTGAAATGGAGTTATTGGTTTTTACAGATCATGATTTTAATTAAAATAAGAAGAAATTGCATATGAAAATAAAAATAAAAGATACATACTAATAACGAATTCACCAGGGTCTTTGATAATCAAATATCACTTAAACAATAGCCCATAGGATTACAATGAAAGCACACATTTTTGGTTGCAAGGGTACTTTAAACTAGAGGTGAAGAGAGAATACTTGATCCTACCAACCCAACTGTCACTACAGAAGCCATGTAATAGAATAATCAATAATAAGTGTTTTAATTTGCTTTTGAGTTTGCACCGTTTTGGCACTCAAACCCTATTGAATGCCATACCATTGATGAAGTAGATAGAAGTGGTAGTGAAGCCAATACCTACAATAGTAGGGATAGTAAAGGGGGACCAACCCGACCTCTGCCTTTATGTTCTCATCGAATATTAGCAAACTATTTTCCTAAAGGTTTCTTTTACCCCTTATAAGTGTATCTTCAAAGTCTCTCAAAACTTCTTCGACTCAACCCCCCCCCCTTTTGCCATTACAAATCCTAGTTTATATAGAAAATACATCATTTATGAGTTTTTGGAAAATTTAAGCATTAATAAATTAAAAATGAAACAAGTATATGATTTGATGCAAGAAATTTGGAACTCATTTGCAAATTGCCTCTAGAAATGTGTATCTGGATGATAATTAGCTGCCTCAAAATATAGAAATGATCTTTGATTGTTGATATTATGCCTTCAATATGGATACTAAAGCGATTTGAATGCCAATTCTTTGTCAATATTGAATATTTTTCTCATGGAATGCTGGATGATTGCCTTAAGATATGGATTTGATGCCTGGAAAAGAGGATCTAATGATTTAATGTAGATACTTTACCTTCAATCTAGGGCTACTTTTTCCATGAATAAATTTGAAAACAAGAAGATTTTATTTCTATTCTATCCCTTTTAATATCCCCATGTTGTCATTTACTAACAAATCTATTGTTTGACCAATATCCATTTTTCTTTGTGTGTTCTGCCACCTATTACCTCAAAATATACTCTGCCCCCTCATCTATAAAATAATCTAACCACTCCAGTGTAAATCAACACTAATCTCATTCATGATAGAAGCTTTTGATGCTCGAAGGACAAACTTGCACATCATTGTAGTAGTCTCATCTATAAAATCAACATTCCTACTTACTTCACTGGCACCAAAAATCATTATGCCTCCATAGTATGCACCTCAAGTGATTTGATCCTTCTCAATGTTTTTTAATTAGGGATTGAGACAATTCTAGGTTGGTTTTAAATCGGGCACATAACACACCTACCAATGCTTTTATTTCCTTACCATATGAATACATAATACTGCACATTCATTTCTCCCATGGTATGCTCTTCCCAATCAGAAGAGATAGACTTGAAATCACTAAAATGAAATCAATGCTATTATTATGATTTTTTTTAGGTCTTAAATCAACAATGATCCTCTTCATAAAGGATGATGCTGAAACGTCCATAGACATTTTATCCTTGCTTTCATTCAATTTCATGCATGAATTAGCATCATGAGAACCAACAATAGAAATAACTCCCAAAACTGTAATGTTTTCAAGAAGCCATCTTTCCCCAATATCATACTCCCCCGTTTGGAATTTTGGTCTAAATCTCACTCCTCCCTCTTTAATATCTGCAAAAAAATCTATGTAAATTGACTTTCCATGCTCTATTGCGATTTCCAAATCCTTTCCATTGTCCACATATAGATCCCCATATGCTTCCACCTTACCACCCAAAGCAACCATCAGACTAAATGGGATTCTTTTGACTTCACTAGTTGTCATACCCATTTATTGCATTGCCAGTATATGCTCCTGATATACATGGACATTGATGGTATCCAGTGGAGCAAGAAGACTAATGTATTAGCCACTTTCATCTATTATTGAGTCTAATACATTGTACAAATTTTACCAAGTTCCCTTTGTAAAATAAGCATCCATAGTGCTTGCTCCTTTCTTTAAAACAAGGGAGAGCAAGACCTCTTTACCAAATAGAAAATGGGTGTTGATTCCTAGTGTATTAGGATCCTTAGGGAATATGAAGAACATAAGCCCGACAATGGGGTATCCTTTAATGTGGCATTCAAATGAAAATGTGTAGATGTATGGAAGCATTTTGTACCTCATACATAATTCCTTACTTGCAAACCTTGTGACTAATTCCCATAAGTAAAGATCTTGGTGAATTGTTCCCTTGTCAGAGTGATCTCTAGAAAAAGGATAAAAGGAGCCTAGTTGAATCCACCTATTGCAAAGCTTTTCAATTGTCTTTTACAAAGACAAAAATATCAGCACCTACCATTGGGACTCCAAACAATCAAAAACTCAACATTGTAGGTATGGAGTACCAGAGATCATTCCGTGTTGCATCATTAGCTATTTTCCAATGCGTGACATGGTCCCCTAATCCAAAAAAGGTAGCTTGGTTAGTATGAATGGCCTCCTTCTTTATTGCCAATTTCAATGTTGTTTCAGTTTTTGTCACAATAGCCTCATATAACCCATATAGATTATGAGCATTATACTCCAATATATCACCATAGTGAATTGTACTAGCAGACATGGTTTTGTTACCAAATGGTCTGTGTATTTCAAAAGCATTGATTTTGCAAGGGTGATCATCCCATCTAGTGGTGTTTGCATTGCCCATCTAGTGGTGTTTGTATTGCTACAAATTAAGCAACAATATGTTTGTGAATATTTATGTGGGCAATACCCATCCTTTGTAATGGAACATGTGATACTAGTACAAAAGTTGGAAACTTCATTCATATCAAGCCAAAGGCCATGAATTGCAATTGTATCATGAAACTCAGAAATTTATTTTTTCCAAAACGACAGTGTATTAGGATCGACAAAATACTAAAAATATATTGGGTCAGGCCACACTTATGCCAAATATGGCACACCTCCTCGCTTAACAAAAATGTTGTCTTGTATCCCTCTCTAAAAAGTCTTGTATGTTTCATTTAAGCTTATTCCTGCTCAATGAAGAAAATGATTTGTATGTTCATAATATAATAATAAAGCTCAGTTCAGTCCTTATTCCTTTCTTAATGTTCTTTTTATCCAATTAATAAAATGATCATATCTTATCTTCCTCAATATTACAATCAGCCTTGTTACCTCCTAGGTTTGCACTTAAATGTGGAAATCCCAACTGTTACCCTCCTTTTTGCATAAATTTCAAGGTGTAAAGATCTAGGGCCAATTTTTAATTTTTTTAGGCCAGCAACAATATGATGAAGTTTTGGGGAGTCATGACAATCAATGGGTGATTTTCATGAGGATTTTTAAGCATTTCTGGACAATATATGTGAGTTGAAGTATTCATAATATAACTTGTCCGCACCAATGAGCAGTGAAGACTGTTGTTTTGAAGTCTTGAAGAATTTGGTCCTATTCATTTGTCTTAATTCCAACATTTCAACTGAGACAGAGGATAATTTCTGTAGCATAGGATACGTTACCAAATATGCTTTTCGAATATCCATATCTCAAATCTCTATGTGTGATCTTCAAACAAGTATATTCTGGTATTTCTGTTGAGAATCGTGAAGAAATTTATAGATAGTTGGAATTTGCAGACAGTCTTCATTCTGACACCATTTCTAGTTTTGACTAAGCTGAAAATTTTTTATGATACTTTGGTGCAAAGGTTAGTCCTTTTGACATCTTTTCATGGAAGAAGGGATCATTGCTAGAGTAAATATAGAAGGCTTGGTGGATGAAAGCATAATACTACTGAGCATCAGATCTTCCATTAAACACAACAACATACGGTTTTCAAGATGATTGAATGAGAATAATGAAGGACATACATAAAAATAGAGAAAGTTGTTAGATACTGTTATTTCAGCCACCTACAATGACAATTCATTATGCCATGATGTTCATAAACGGAATGATTCCAATTGCAAATTAGAGAGGATACATTTGCATGTCCATGCAAGGTTGTCTCAACCTGGAGGATAGGGATTGCATAATTGGGGATTTAGATCAGGGATAAGAAGGATTATTATATCAACTGATGTTTGCATGATGGTTTGACCAATTTTGACCTCTCTGTGATCATTTATTCTACAAACAAAATTGATCATGAAATCTATTTGCATAGAATTGGTCAAAGTGGATGTTTTGGTTGCAAGGGAGTAGTTTTTAATTTTCTGGTCACAACACGGGATGGTGAAAATATGACCAAAATTGGAAGACATTTCTAGTGATATACAATTGAGGTTCATTGGGATACTGAAGGGTTCTCAGCTACAAAGGTGGCATCAGTTTTGAAGAAGTTGGCTAGTATTGCAGCTACTCACTGAAATCTCTATTCAACCCAATCCAAATTTGGTTTTACAAACATTATTTTTCTTACACTTCAAATGAGTTTAATTTTTACTTATGGTATATTTGCTTGATGTAGCTGATGCGCAATGTACTCAATGTGTACATTTACAGTTTGCTCACTGAATTGTGATTCCCTGTATTCCTTGCATTTACAATTTTCTCACAAAATATGTACTTTCAGTTGGCATTTTCGTCAAAATTGGTTTATATGGTAGTTCACTCGTTGCATTGTGATAGTCATAGAACTTGACATGTGTAGATTCTACACATTTAGAATGCAATTGTAACTGTTCTCAGAACTGGCTTTTAGATCTGTATTGTTTGGTTACCTTCCCATATCAGTATAGATAATCTCTTGCAGGATATATGACCTCTGTTAGAACATAGTACAATTTAAAAATATATTTGGATACAGTTGATGTTGACAAAAATTGCTTTGCAATCAGTAAAAGCAACTAGTTTTTCCATGGGCCATCAATCTCGAACTATGACCTTATTTGTTTACAAAATTTCCACTTGGTTGGTGTCAGGTAAGTCCTCTATCAATGTACATTCTAAGTTTTTGGTCAAGGTCATACAAAATCATGAGGGCTTATACCCAGAATCCTTTCTCTTATTTCATTTATTTCCCTTTGTGATTGCTCAGACCCAGTTCTATTTGTTTCATTGTACAAGTTTTGGTTAAAAATCAATATATTTGGAGAACATAATAATTCATTTTTGTTTTGTTTTTTCTTTTCCTTTCCTCAAAACATATCTATTTTTATTAGATCAGTTGAATTTACGCTCAAAAACTGTGCGACGCAAATGATACACATTGTAGTCAAGAGGGCGAAGCTAATATATATTTGAATATGACATACGTCGTTGTTGTAGTCTAACAAATCACAAAGGTACATTTGTGTTTGTTTTACAGGACCTGTAATACTTTGATTTTGGCATGTTTGAAGCCTAATTCCAGGTCCTTAGGTCTACAATGGCCTTGTATGAGGACCATAGGTCAAATGTAGGGTTCGAAAATTTTCTTTTAAATCCCCCAATTCATGGCTATAGTCTATGTGCTTTGAGTGGAGAAGCAATATTGCAACTTTACCTTCATGCCTATTATAGATGCTATCGATCTTATGTGTGGGTGGCATGTATGTGGTGGGACCTACCTTCTTGGAGAAAAACCTACCAACCCTTTTTTCAACCCACAACTTGCACAATAGTGCATTGATCCATGTAGGCAAACTACCAAGATTGCATGTCCTTAGTGGGATTGTAGACAATGGGATTATGATATTGTGGGAAAATTGATCAAAGCATGTGTCATGTAATAACAAAATGCATTACTTAAAGTAAAGGTCAGACAATATTACGAGGAAAAGAGAAAAATAGAAACACCACATCAATGTACCCAAGAACAAGTGGTTAACATAATCATGAACAATGGGATCCCTAGCCATTATGCCAATTTTTTTTTAGTAACACTACATTTTGCCTATCTTACTAGAAATGACTAACATGAAACATAATGAGAATCAGGACCAAAACAAGAAACAGGGCTAGAGGATTTTGGGAAAAGACAAAAACAAGAGAACTGAGATTAGAATTATAGCATCTGCTACCACAAAAATTTTACTAGAGCTTCATTTTTCAGATCTAGGAAATCTAGCTTGTCAACTAGGGCCTTCTGTTAAAAGCTTGCCTTGTCAATGACCTGTGCAACAATAGATTTGGTCTTCCAATAAACATCAATTGGCTGAAAATACTTAGTTGGGATGCTTCACCAGCTAGTATCTAGAATCCACTTCACAAGCTCAGCATCAATTTTCTCTGAAGGAATATTGCCTTGCTTCTCTTTAACTTTCTGCTTCATTTTCTCCAGCTCGGGTTTAATATGAGGAGGAAACCTCCTTTGATACTGCAGTGCTGCTTCCTTGGCCTCTAATTCTGCTTTGGTAGGCCTGTTGGAAACTTGGAGGAGATACATTTTCTAAGGTTCCTATTCTTAGGTCTCCCTATTTGACCAGTCTTAGAAGTTTGGTTGTCTCCTAGGTTTGACAAAAATGCATCGAGAACTCTGATTTTCCGCCCCGAATTGATGAAAAAGAATAGGTTGCTGCTAGTTTTATATAATTTTATTATTTTTTATAAAGGACATGTGTCAACTCCAAGATGAGCATGGAAGGGGTTACCCATCCCCCTATTGGGCTGTAGAATGTGTCTTTTATTTTAGTGTTGAAATTTTTATTGTTATAAAAGAATAATTTTTTCTTAATTAGTATTTTTAATTAATGATTTTTTATCAGCTAAAGATAGTATTAACACTAAGACTCAATATGACATTCCTAATATTACATTGTAAGAAACTATTGGTTGTGTAGAAAAGACATGAACCTATAGTCAATACTTGTTGACCAACAACATGCACTAATCATACCCTATTTAAAGTAAAATTATTTGGAAGTTAAGGTCTAACATTTGACTATTTCAATACACGTTGACTAACAACCTTACTAGACCCTAGCGCAAAGTACAGTTATTTGAAAGTAACTTAATATCTAAAACTTAACTATTTCTTGTTTGCATGTGGGTGCTTGATCACTTCACCTTCAAACGCTTCTTTTCTTGCTTGCTCTGTATTTTGATGTTCTTTTGTGTCTTCCCTTCCTTTTGTGAGTTCTTCTTGAGGGCATTTGGATTCTTCCTTTTTTCAAGCTTTCATTCATAAGATTAAGTATCTTATGGATCATGAGAGGGTGTAGACTCTAGAGAGGGTTTGTGATATTTGAAGTAGTCCCACATACATTCAGGATGATTGTGCTTACTAATTATATTACAGAGTGAGTATGGTATTCCAATAAATATTTTCGTCCTCTACCACATGACCTAATCCACATTGATTGTCTTATGCAAAAATTAAGATTCGGGATTGGAATATTAACATATATCTATCTTTAACCAAAATGGAGAGAAGACCAAAAGGAAATGTTTATGATTGAAGATATGTTTTTTGTTGTATAATGGGAATATCTGGGCAGTGGTTGGGAGTTTAGCATGTCTATAAAATCACAGGAAGATTTGTTTGAAGGATTCTCTATAATTATGAGTTGTATGTGCAGCAAAATTTGGAAGTCCCAAATTAACAGAACTGTGATAGCTCAATGCACCACTACGATTTTCTTGGTGCTCTTTTAACTTCCAAGAACCATCTTTCTACACTTTTGATTGAACTACGTGTTAGATGGCTAATATAACATGAGATCTGTTGTCATTCTTATTATTAATAGAGATTATTCTCAATCTGAGATGAGGGCATTCTTCACTCTGCAAGTCACCTATTCTTGAAGGTTTTATGTTTGACATCTTGTCAATAAACCGTACAACAAGGATTATATTACCAACCATTTGCAAACTTCTATTTGGCTTCCTTTTTGATGGAGTGATTAGATGAAATATCCAACTATTGCTATAATGACAACCAAAATAAATGCTTCTTTAGTTTGGATTTCAATACAAATAGGTGCATTTCGATTCAGAAGAGAAAAGTGTTCTTGACACTTGTTCTAAGTTCTTGGATGGCATAATTTTTTTTATAATTTGTATGACATCAACTATGATGGCACTTTTTTCCATTACAATTGATTTTTCAAGTTTATCCCAAGATAATAGTAATAGATTTTAACATTTGGACAAAGATGTGAGCTCCTGGGCACCATATTTACATAAATTCAGATGCATTATTTGCATTTATTAAACTTAAAACAATGTCTTCGAGCCTCAGTCAAATATTTGCATTAGAGCATGTAGGTGTACATATTACTTTTCAATTTTATTGATGTCTAGCAATTTACAAACGTGAATCTATATCTAGAATTGAGTGTACAAAATTTGATTTGCAATGTTATTTTGTACATGTATTCAAAGTAGACAGGTTTTAATAATGTTATGTCATGGCCATTAATGGGGATGTAGTGCCCCTAGACTACTGTAGACATGGAGGGCACCTGTTGGGTCACCCTACTATTTGAAACATTAGTAAAATAACCCTATAAGTTTATTTTGAGTATATTTATGATTATGATTAACTTTGATATGAAAACTGTACATACGAATGATGCTTAACGACTAGCTGTGCAATTGATTATGTGATTAGACGAATGAGTAATGATTAAGTAAATTATAGATGCTTAATGAAGCAACGGATTTATAAACCAAATTGTGATTATTGAGGACAATGCTACTAATTTACGTTTGTGAGAAATGTGTGTAGCGACAGGTGAAACGGTTCACCGATGGACACACAAAGGAATATGAAGGGTCATAGAGTACGAGTAAATCACACACAGGTAAAGCGACGACGATGTCGAATTTTGACGGAATACCACGCTTGAGCAGATAAGCACTGCTCTGCTTGCTCAAGAGGAAAGCGTGAGGGCGTACGAGGTGGGCCACGACGGAGCTATTCATGTACGAGTTGGGGGGCGCGCAGTGAGAACGGACTCACTCCGCAACGCCATTAGTCCATAATAGCATGTATACGGAGGATGGAAGGTAACGGCTCCTGAAATCCCTACATGAAGTTACCGCAAGTCAAAACGGAAGGATGACGGCAGAAGGGCCCGACGGTGCGGTACCCTAACGAGAACAGAAAGAGTGAATGCAAGGACCCAATGATGTAGTTCCTTGCCGAGGAATGGAAACTACAGATGAATGGACTTGACGGATTGGTGCCATGTCAGGGAAATTAAATTAAGGAACAAGGAGGCCCAACGGCGCGGCACCGGGTCCCTAGTAAAAGTTGATTGCTAATCTTAACTGCATTGAAACGTATAATTTTGCACCTAGAACTTTACTTAGAAATGCATTTGAGTACTTTAGGAATTTGCACATAAATGATTACTTTGGCATTTAAATATTATTAAGTGTTATTTAGGCATTGCACATGAAAGGATATTCCTGATTACTTAAAAATATTATAAATATTTATTTAGGAGCAAAATGGAATCCTAGGCATGGACACCTAGTCAACTCCACCTACACCACAAATCTAGGAGTTAAGTGAAATATCTAGGGGACAAACATGAGCAAACTTAGGGATGTTGGTGCATCTCCTAGAGGAACTGACATTTGGATGGGTGATTTGTTTTTCATTAAAGAATTAATTAAAGAATTATTTATGCATGAAGCGACATGTGTCGCAGGGGATTTTCCTTTAAAAGGGAGACTTTGGGGATGGGTAAAGGACCTAGACCCTGGATGACTATCATAATATTGAGTTACCTCATGACTTGCTGCTATTGAGGGTTTGGCTGGAAATCTTGGTGGGGGGGAAACGCAAGCTGGGTTTCTTGAGAATTGTGTGTGAACTTTACGACCCAAAGCTCGGGGGAGGCCCTGCGACTGAAAGCATGAGCCTATGGTTGGGTGGCGAAGCTAACGGTTGCTTCGCCAATGGTTAAACGATCTTTGGTATAGGGGTCCTCCATTTACAGAAGAAGAAGGTGACAACTGACCAACTGGATCGGGTTGACAGGTTAAGGTTTTGCTTATTTTTGTTAAGTTATTCATGCTTTTTATTTTATTTTTCCAATAACTATGATGGCTAATTTGTTTGTATGAAGTTGTTAAAGTTTCAGGTTTAGTTCAAGGGGACCTTAAAGGAGGGGTCCTACATCGGACAGTCCAAAGCTGTCAAGTGGAGAATTAATTGTATTAAGAAAAATTATATGCATACACAGATTTATAATCTGTGTCATTTAATTTAGACCTGATTTGACGGTACATTTATATTGAGCTTTCGACAAGAGAAGAAGCTTAGGCAGATTAATCTTATGGTGGTTTTAGATGATTTGGTTCTGATCAAAATATAGTGAAGTAAATGCTATTTTAGCTTTAATTTATGTCAGGAATTTCTTTTTATGTTAAATGCATATATACCTATCTTATATGTGTGATTTTTAGGAAAAAGAATAATATAGATAATAGATGTGGTATTATAAATTGAACTAGGTTGACATTCTTTTATAGATAAAGTGGAGTTTATTATATATGCGCTGTCAGCTATTCTATCTGTGTCTTTGCATGCACGATAAGGATGTATATCTGGGTGGGTATACTTTTGAATTTATTAATTGAAACAGTCCTGAACTAAGGTTACCTGCAAATAGTCCGAAAATGCTTCATTACCGCGACGGGATTCTGTAAATTCTCGTCATGCCAGATCAGCTATATTAAACAGAAGTTCAAATAGGCCATTGGAACCTTTGATAGAAGCGTAATCATCTCACAACCTAAGTTCGTATTCAAATTTAGGAATAATAGATAACAGGAACTCTCAAGGATGGAGGGCATTCAAACCCTCATTACAGGGGAAATGAATTATACAGTTAATTAAATTATGAGTGAATATTTGAGTGAAGATTTCTTTTTAGACTCCTAAACTTATCTTATTTTTGGTTTTATTTGCAACCTCATTTAAATAACTAGTTCATAATATAGGGAATCTTCCATAAAAAAAAAATAGTAAAGGTTAATGGAGTAGTTAATTAATTGCATTTTTTTTAAGGCATTTATAGGTAGGCGGGATGGAATCGATTGCTTTTAGGCTCCACAAAATATTACCATGGCTTGACAAAAAAATACACCAACGGAATTAGATAGAATCAAGTTGGCTTAGTTAGGAATATAACAGTGTGGGAGCACAAGGGCCACACCTATAAAGGTAAAATGAAGCTCTATAGATACATGCATATATAAGTTAGTTTAATTTTGGGTTTACTGTTCCCTATGGGGGAGAATCGATAATAAATAAAAATTTGCAAAAACAACATACAAGGAATAAACATAGGGAATTTTGCATGCATTGGGAGGTTTTTAATCTAAGAAAGTTCCAATTTATTGTTATTTTATAATTTTTTTAATGACAAGAATTAGTTCAAGACCTTGTTGTAATTCAAACTCATTCTTTAAATTGTGTAATAGTAGAGATTGGATAAGCGTCTATAGCACTACTTCTAAAGGCACTACATAGTTATGGATTATTTAAGAGAAAGAAAACAAATAATAAGGATAAGAATTAAAATATCTTACTATAGCTTGTAATCCACTTATTGTAGGGTTAAAAAATAAATATAGTACTTATATATATATATATATATATATATATATATATATATATAAATAAAAGTAATAATATGAATCAACAAAAAGAAATTGTCAAGGTTTAAATTTATATTTCATAATATAATATCTTGATTTAGGTGGAAGGATAGTATACTTATATTTCACAAAGTCATACTTTATTTCATACTATTATCACATGATAAAATAAACTAATTGAAATATAAAGTATTTGGGATAATTAGAAATTATTGAATGGATTATTAATATATTGTAAATATTTTACCTCATGGTAAGAATAATTTCCAAGTATGATCTTATTTATGATATATTTTGAAATGATGAGGACTAATGGAAAGGATTGCAATGTTTTAATTATAACTCTTATTAGAAGTGAAATGGTATTGTTTGTTTATAATTCTTAAGAAATGTCACCTATCAGTTGTAATTCATATTTCATTGATAGAATGTCATGTGAAGTTGAAAGGATATTTAATTATTTATAACTCATCATTTATGTTGAGGAATGATATAAATTAGGTATGTTTCATAATTTATTTTCATTTTATATATGATATTCCATTTACGAATTATATGAAAAGATGATGTATTTTTGAATGGTATGAACAAATGAAAGGATAATGTACTGTTGTATTTTATATTTTGTTTAGGAAATGGTATAAAATAAAAGACAAGATTAGATACTTTTATATTTCATTTAGGAATTAGATGACTAAGCATTGTTTATATTTTATAAATAATTACGGGATGAGATGAATTAGATGAAAAAGTAAGTATTGTTCATGTTTCACACTTCGCTAGGATATGAAGGATTGTAAAAGTTATGATATATTCATACACCCTGTCAATAGTGGTGCGATGCTATATATGTAATTCATACTTTTAGTGGAATGCAATCTTTGGGATAGAAAACAAGGGTGTACTCACTAGTTAATTTACTATGGACCATCTTAGCGAAAGAATGCAGCTATAGTCCATATAAAGGAACCTTATGATAAAATCATAATAATGTGGATGGTTAAGATGTAGCTTAGTAAGTAGAAACGTCTAAATTCACCCTTAAAAAAAAATGCATATACTTGTCGAGACTTGGATAGATGATCGCGAGGGCGAATGGACTCAGGAATTGAAAAATGAGATATTGATGTTACTAGCATGAGGAGTTGAGCCTATTGACACAATTTTTATTTTTATTTTTTTCCAAACATGACAATGTTGTTAAAAAGAAGGAAAAATTACAAACCCAACATGACAGAGACAACAATAAAAAAGAGAATCCTTAATTGGGAAAACCCACCAAAGGGCCAAATGATGATGACCTTTGTAGAGAAAAGTATGGAGACAATCAACATGGTGAGTTGAGGACAATGATATTAACCACCTGATGATGTGCAACTTAATCACTAGATGACTAGTTCTGATGATAAGACTCGATGAGACTACATAGACACATAAGACGAAACATGGAAGGTCCATTGAGAGGGCCAAGTGAAGACGACTTTAATAAAAGAAAGTATGGAGACGATCAGCATAATGTCAGGACATGGTCAAACCTTGATGAAAATACGACTAGCCCAAGGTAGAACTCGATGAGGTTGAGAAAACACATAGTGTACGACTTGATGAGTCTGTCGAAGTAACCATGTGACAACTAAAAGAATGAAATGAGGTAGGGATCTGATAAGCTCATTAACTTGGACATAATGATAATTATGAAAGGACTAAGAGATAAATCTTACACTTTCGACTAAGTCACTAAATTTCGACAACTCGAATCCTAACTTTTTGAGAACCAACAATGTTAAACATTTAGATATTTGGAAGTAGTCTTATGGAATTTATTTTTGGACCATTTGAGGGTCCCTCCCGATTTGTTAAAAACCGTGACTTGTCTTGAAGGGAGAATAACCAAATAAATTTGAAACCTTACTTGGATGTGTTATGTTGATAAATTATTGGGTGGCTATTGACGCAATACAACTTTTTTAAAATTTGAACATAGTAGACCCTCGTGAACGAATAAGAGATATACGAAATCCTGTTGTGACTGACAATTATGGAATGTATTATCAGATTGATATTAGGAGAAGTTACGATTAATATCCTGAGGGTGTGTTGTAACCATACTAGATGATATAAGAACTAATGACTTTAACCACTTGTGCTTATAGCCATGATTGTTTGAGAAAAATGGAAGAGAATGACAAGAAGATGAGAATAGGAAATTAAAGTAAAGCCTAAATATTGAAAGTATAAGAACTAACTTCGGGACGAAGTTCTATATAAGAAAGGGTGTATGTAGTGCCCCTAGAATGATTGTGGACCTTAAGGGCACCCGTCGAGTGACCCGACCGAACAACTTCGACTTGAGCCTTGATATGACTTAATTGATTGAGGAAAACCTGAAGATGTGAATGATGAAAATAATTGATAAATAAATTAACGAATTAAATTATATATATGGAGTGGGATAATTTATTGATTATTTCTTGCTTAATGCTTAGCCTTGATTGATCAAGTCAAAGTACATTAGGACAGTTACAGTCCTAGCTCTGTGACTTGGGAGGACGCAACTGAGATGCATCATAGCTTTCTGCATTTATTCTGAACGTCAGGACGAAGTTCTAAATAAGTAGGGGTATATGTAGTGCCCCTAGACTACTGTAGACATGGAGGGAACCTGCTGGGTCACCCTACTATTTGAAACATTAGTAAAATAACCCTATAATTTTATTTTGAGTATATTTATGATTACGATTAACTTTGATATGAAAACTGTACATACGAATGATGCTTAACGACTAGCTGTGCAATTGATTATGTGATTAGACGAATGAGTAATGATTAAGTAAATTATAGATGCTTAATGAAGCAACGGATTTATAAACCAAATTGTGATTATTGAGGACAATGCTACTAATTTACGTTTGTGAGAAATGTGTGTAGCGATAGGTGAAACGGTTCACCGACAGACACACAAAGGAATATGAAGGGTCGTAGAGTATGAGTAAATCACACATAGGGAGAGCGACGACGATGTCGACTTTCGACGGAATACCACGCTTGAGCAGATAAGCACTGATCCGCTTGCTCAAGAGGAAAGCATGAGGGCGTACGAGGTGGGCCACGACGGAGATGGTCACGTACGAGTTGGGGGGCACGAAGTGAGAATGGACTCACTCCTCAACGCCATTAGTCCCTAATAGCATGTAGACAGAGGATGGAAGGTAACGGCTCCTGAAATTCCTACATGAAGTTCCCGCAAGTCAAAACGGAAGGATGACGGCAGAAGGGCCCAACGGTGCAGTACCCTGCCGAGAACGGAAAGAGTGAATGCAAGGACCCAATGATGCGGTGCCTTTCCGAGGAATGGAAACTATGGATGAATGGACTTGACGGAGTGGTGCCATGTCAGGAAAATTAAATTAAGGAACAAGGAGGCCCAACGGCGCGGCACCGGGTCCCTAGTAAACGTTGATTGCTAAACTTAACTGCGTTGAAACGTATAATTTTGCACCTAGAACTTTACTTAGAAATGCATTTGAGTACTTTAGGCATTTGCACATAAATGATTACTTTGGCATTTAAATAATATTAAATGTTATTTAGGCATTGCACATGAAAGGATATTCCTGATTACTTAAAAATATTATCAATATTTATTTAGGAGCAAAATGGAATGCTAGGCATGGACACCTAGTCAACTCCACCTACACCACAAATCTAGGAGTTAAGTGAAATATCTAGGGGAAAGACATGAGAAAACTTAGGGATGTTGGTGCATCTCCTAGAGGAACTGACACTTGGATGGGTGAGTTGTTTTTCATTAAATAATTAATTAAAGAATTATTTATGCATGAAGCAACATGTGTCGCAGGGGATTTTCCTTTAAAAGGGAGACTTTGGGGATGGGTAAAGGACCCAGACCCTGGATGACTATCGTAATATTGAGTTACCTCATGACTTGCTGCTATTGAGGATTTGGCTGGAAATCTTGGTGGGGGGGAAACCCAAGCTGGGTTTCTTGAGAATTGTGTGTGAACTTTACGACCCAAAGCTCGGGGGAGGCCATGCGACTGAAAGCATGAGCCTATGGTTGGGTGGAGAAGCTAACGGTTGCTTCGCCAATGGTTAAATGAGCTTTGCTGGATGGGTCCTACATTTATGGAAGAAGAAGGCGACAATGGACCACTGGATCGGGTTGACAGGTTAAGGCTTTGCTTATTTTTGTTAAGTTATTCACGCTTTTTATTTCATTTTTCCAATAACTATGATGGCTAATTTGTTTGTATGAAGTTGTTAAAGTTTCAGGTTCAGTTCAAGGGGACCCTAAAGTAGGGGTCCTACAGGGGAAATGAGCTTCCAATCTGGTAATTTTTTGGGAAAATTTCTATGTTATAGGTAAAATTACCTTAGACTATTCAGTGTTATTGGAACTGGACTAGTTCTGGCAAAACCGATTGGTCCAACTAGTTCCCACGAGTTTCCGGTTGGAATTGGTGTCTCAAATCGGGAAAGGCTTGAACTAGTCGGTTTTGTACAGAATCAGCCGTCCTACTCAAAACCGGCTGGTTCCTTACAGCTGTGTACGGAGGACGTTATTTGGGTTTTTATTTTTTATTTTTGTTCTAAAAAATAATTAAAAGATAAAGTGAGGTGGGGCGGGTGGGGACTAACCCTAGGCTCCTACTTTGGTTCAGATATGGATTGCACTCTCTATTATTTTTTACTTGCTATATACGTGAGAAACTTTGCATATTTGTGTATGCATATATTTTTGTGCATTCATTAGATTTCTAACCATTATACACAAATATGCAAAGTTTCTCATGTATATAGCAAGAAAGTAAGAGTGCATACAGCCAAAATAGCAGAGAGTGCAATCCATATCTAAACCCATATATATATGAGACGGTTGATAAAGCTTTTCAGGGAGGGCCATTAATAGAAGGGCTAGGTAAGAGTCCATTCAACCAGGTAAGGTAGTGGGTCAAGGAGGTAATGGAGGGCTCATTCACCCAGGTAAGGTAGAGTGGATTTCTCAGCCGGGTCAGAGAACGTCGTTCAGGTAAGGTGGATTTAGTGCTAGCATAACAAGGTAACATCTATTCTCCAAACTCACCCATTGCATCCAAGTCCCAAGGAACACTTGCGGCACCATATAGACTGGATATGAGGAAAGAGGGGCTAGATACCATTCAAAAATATTATTAGCACTAGCACGAGGAGATAGCACACATTCCCTTCCAACATCCTTTACACCAGATTAGAGGAAAGAGAAAGAAGGACTTACCATCAGATGAGAGAGAAGCAACCCTAGTAGTTCCCACCGGATAAAGGGAGATCGAGCCATATTATTTACATATAGCCATATGGATTTAGCCGTGTTTTCGTCAGACGAAAGAAGAAGATATGCCCCCCAAGTTCTCACTAGAATAAAAGTGTGTTGCCTATAGCACTAGTGATAGATAAAGCATATCACATGAAGCAGAAACAAGGGGAAAATAACATCTACTATCACAGTGAATGGATTATGTTAAACCAAGGGACAAGGCTCAATTAAGCTACTCATCACAAGGAGCTCTAGTCTGTGTCAATTAGTCTATATGTGCAACAAGTAATAGCCTTAATGTAGAGACCCCTTGATCTCCACCCTAAAACTCTAAACTCGATACTATATACCCTACTCCTATTCGAACCTTGCTCTCTACCCTTTATCTACCCTTGACCTATAAATTCAGCTCGAACCTTGAACCCCAAACTACAATTCCAACTTATTTGAAATATACCCTAAAATATTCCCTCGGCCCCTCCACCTCACATAGATTATCATTTCCGTGAGCCGACGCTATTTGCAATTGGTTTGGACACTAGATGTCAGTACTCGCTGGTAGTAAATGCCAGGTTTCAATACGCTCAAGAAACCTAGGAGGCAATCCAACAGTTTATATAACAGTTTATACAAGAGTTGATTAGTGCACTACCAGGAGGAGGAGGTGTCAATTTATGGTTTCCAAGAGATTGATTCCCAGTTGACGATACCTAATAACGCCCATACCTCGCTGTTGGTCTATGCATGTCCGCCTTTGAGACTTTCCTCTATTGGTGGAGCTGCTTAACGCTCCTTGCCCTTTTGGGAGCGAGAGCTCCTTCGTTGCTCTTCATTATGGTCAATGTCATCCCACGGGTCAATCCCCAGGAAGGATAAACAATTTCCCATAACACAATTACTAGCCATCCCTGGTTTATCCTGTCACATAACATGCACGTTGACGAGGTCTAATTTAGTTAAACGTACTGGAAATACTTCAACACCTGCGCATATAGAGCACAAAAGTGTAGCACCCAGGAAGATACACAAAAGTGTAAGCTCTACTATTACTTGCTTTAATTAGCCTTAGAGTCTTAATAGGTCCCTCCCATGGGAAGCTTTCCTTAATAGCTTACTATCTAAAGCCCATGCATTAATAAGTTCCATCTAAACTATACTACTTTCTTTTGATACTTGCATCTATACATTCAACTTTTAATATATATGAGACTATGCATCATCCCTAGTGTTGTACCATATTTGTCGTACTGCTAATTTCCATTCATATCATATATGGGCTGGGATCAGGGGTGGCATTCAACCACTACTTGCAGATATAATAGCTAAGTTGTAGTGTAGGTAGAATTAAATTAGATTTCTCACTATTCTCCTGTAAGTGGAGAATAAGAAGGGGTTGTTAAACTTGAGCTCCAGCGAATGAATAAGCTAGATGTTGCTCTATAATTTGTAAGTGGGATTTCCTTTCTAACTAAATTCGAAGGTTTGGATCCACCTTCTACTACTTATATGGAGGGTAGGGCATTTTTCCTTGTGATGTAGGGTGGATTTCCTTGACCAATGAATAAATTAGGGCGGCTTTCCTTGACCAATGAATAAATCAATGCAATATAGGGCGATGTATACTTTCCTTTATTACTCCTATGGAGAGTAAGGCATCTTTCCTTGCAATGTAGGATGTGTAGGGTGCTTTTTACATTATTACTTATCTAGATGGAGGGAGACTACTTATTTAATTACTTCTATGGAGGGGTGGGTTTGGGTAGGGAAAATGCTGGGAGAGGGGTAGATAAAAAGGGTTGCTAAGGTAATGGTGTGATGTGGAAGGCTAGTGTGGGGGAACCTTTTCAACTATATACACTATATCAATTAGACACCTAGATTTTTCCCCTAAAATAAATAGTTCCTCTCTTTATGAGGCCGAGTTCCCTCCAAGTGAGAATAATCACTTGGACCTTAGAGCAGTAAGGCCTAGTTGTGATTCTCTTTTATTTATAATATTCCCCTATTTCTGACGCTAAAGAGTATTAAGTCTTTTTCCCTACCTTTCACCAACACGGGTGAGTACCTTATATATGTAATTACACTTACCTGCTTTCTCACTCATGTTGGGGAGGTGACCCCTCCCTTAAGTAACTAAGTAAGATATGAGGTATTGAACTTGGATTTTTTTATTTTCCGGGAAAAAACAACATGAATTATAGTTCATTCATACATCCATTATAGTAGCGAAAGAGAAAACAAAAAATAGGTCCCCATGTGCATAACCACTCGTTACATCCCTTATATACACTTTCTTGTTTAATAATAATAATGATGTGAATGCTAAGCATCCCTCTCAAGGTGGGGCACTAATCTCCTTGGTGTATTGACCTTTTCACATTCCATGTAGACCTTCAACACTTCATCAATAGACTAGGCGTTCCCTCCTTCAACTACTATATGCAGTGATATGAGTTAGAGGAAAATAAGATCTCAAACATGCTTAAAGGAGTGACTAGTTATGCTGGAGAAATACCGCTAGAATATATATTCATAATTTGAATATTATGTATTATATGTATATAGAAAGTAAGAGTGCATATAGCCAAAATAGCGGAGAGTGCAATCCATATCTGAACGTATATATATATATTCAGAATTTGAATATTATGTATTATTTGGTCTACCTGTTTTGTGTTCCATTTTTTTTCCAGGTTCTGGTTCGTAGGGAGAAAGCATGCCAAAGAACTTCAAGGAGTTGATAATAAACTAGGGAAAAGCTTGATGAATTAAAGACTCCCCGGAGTCGAGATTGTAACTTTATAATTTTCTTTGAATTAAAGCCCAAAATGATAGAAAGAAATAATACCATCACCTTCTAGAGTGAATGGATGATGAATTTGGTTAGCAATTTGGCTGACCATTCAGAGACAAAATCAAACTCGGAATGACAAATTATTCAAATTATAAATGAGAATAGGATTAGCTTCTTTAGAAAAGCATTGAGCCATCCAAAAATTGACTCAAGTTGAAAACACCTGAAATCTTATTTAGTGGTAACTGTTGAAAGTTTCAATTTCAGAAGATGTGAAGATTTAAAGATCAAGTGGGTTTCTTATCATTTATACTACCTGGAAATGTTCATAAGACAAAAAATTCTAAGGGGAAGCTTTTATACATAGAGGACAATATGAAGCTGTTAACAGACCTTGACCTCTCTTCCATGCCTTTTATTATGGACCTGCATAATATTACTTTTTTTTTGCTCCTGTAAAAATCCTTCTCTAAAAGAATACAGTGTGTAAACAAGCTATCTGTGCAGTACTGTTAATTTTTTAGAATTTACTCCAATCTGATCTACGATCTTAACTGAGAGAACAACATGTACAACATATCTACAGCATATCAATCATGGACACAATAATGCAAGCACACAAGAGACACAGAGTTTACTTGGGGAAAACCATAAAGATGAAAAACCCCAATAACTTCCTCAGAGATAGATAGAGCAATGATACAACCCAAGCATAAGAGATAGACATCTCCTAGCAGCAGCTTCTCCTCCTCCACAAGTGCACCACTCTCCTGAGTGTGTGAGAGAGAATAGAATGATGAAATAGAGTGCCTCTCGCACTCTATTTATACTTGACTTGACTTGCCTAATAACCTTTACTAGGTCAGCCTTAACTTAACCACATAACATAATGTTGATTGGGCCAACACTCAATACGGTGGTCTAACAACCCTTTTATCCACATGGCCGACCCCCAATAGGGTGGTCTAATAACCCTTCGACCCACATGACTTATACAGGGCCGACCCCAACAAAGTGGTCTAATAACCCATCAACTATAAGTTACGACACTTACAATATAAATGACGACACTTCCATATAGAGGAATAATAACATCTCTATAGGAATACAAACACTTATGTATAGAGGAATAATACCATCTCTATAGAAGTACAATATACATATATGAAATATATTCCGAAGTTACATATACATCAACACTCCCTCTTAACTAGGAAGGTATTTCTCGACACAGGTCTTCTAGCACAAGTCTTCTTCTCTGGATCATCGTCACTAGATAATTGTTATCGAGTCATAGTCATCATCACTTCTGTTGCTATCTCAATCAATCTATGAATCTACTCGTCATAAGAAGTTCTACAGAGCCAGTCCTTTTTCATACTGGATGTAGGCCCACCACCTGCAGGTCTTCATCATCACTGGCCATACTGTGGAATCCTTAGGACTTATTACGTGCATCACAAAACCTCGAAAGAGAATCTGAGGATGTTATGGGTACACAACTCCGACCTTTAGGATCTCCCAGGGCGCTATTACATGTGACCCCACCAAAAAACCTCGAAACAGCATCCCAGGATGTTACGGGTACACAATTCTGACCTGAAGGATCTCCCAGGGTGTTATTATATGTCCTCCTAGAGCAATGTCTCGAAAGAGCATCCCAGGCTATTACAGGTACACAACTCCGACCTATAGGATCTCCCAGACATGCTCATCTACACAACCTGTTCCACGGCCATAGAGTATCAACCTGATACTCACCATACATCATCCTGATGTACATGTGATAGTCCTGATCATCATCACTGCATCGTCTTGATGCATGTCATCTGGAGCAACATCCTGAAGCTTGTCAACCATGATCATCCTGATCATACAATGCATCTACCTGATGCATACCAAGTATCTACCTGATACATATCATCATACATGATCCACCTGATCATACAATGTATCCTCCTGATACATACATAGATACATGATACACCTGATCACACAATGTCTCTACCTGATACATATCAACATACATGATCTACCTAATCATACAAAGTATCCACCTGATAAATATATAGATACATGGTCCAAGCATCCAACATGACGCATATACCAAATACATACAAATGATCCAACTGATCATATCCAACATCCAACATGATGCATACATACATAAATGATCCAACCGATCATATCCAGCATCCAACATGATGCATACATACATAAATGATCCAACTGATCATATCCAGCATCCAACGTGATGCATAAACATATAGCAGTAACTGGAGCATTGTCCTGATGCTCATCATCCATGATCCTCCTGATCATCATAGCATCGTCCTCTTCAGATCATCTCATCGTCCACAAAGCATAGCCCAAATGCACATCATCCAGTACTTACACCACCGACATGGGAGAACACATCTACCACCATGTGAAAAATGGCTTCAGCCCTTACATCTACACCATGCGAGAACACATCTACCACCATGTGAGAATGGCTCAGCAATTACATCACAACCATGGGAGAACACATCAACCATGTCAGAAAATCTCATGTGCATTTGCATCTTTTGGACTCATCACTTCCCTTTGGAAGGAACCTCGATCTCAAGTGCACCAAGCCTCTCTCTGATGTACTCAAAACTGTACTCTGGCCAACTACTTTGTCAATACATTTTCAACCTGCTCATCCGTCGCAACATACTCTGCTTTGGCTGTACTTAGTGCTACGCCGAACTGCTTCCTTCTAAACCAAGAGATCACACCTGATCCCATACTAAAGAAACACCCATAAGTGCTCTTCCTATCTGTAGCACTGCCTGCCCAATCTAAATCAACATAACCCTGTAGGTTAAACTTTTGATTCACATCATACTTGAGCCCATCATCAACTGTACCTTTCAGGTACCTCAGAATATGCTTTACAACAACCAGGTGAACACCTCTCGGATCCATCAGGAACTGGCTTGATGTGTTCACTGCAAAGCAAACATCTGGTCTCCTGTTCATCAGGTACATCAAGGACCCAATCATCTGACGATACACAATGACATCAACCGGATCAGATGAAGCATCACACAGAAGCTTCAGGTTCGATGCCATAGGTGTGGCCATGGCCTTGCAGTCCATCATCCCGAACCTCTTTAGGATCTCTACTGCATACTTCCCTTGTCCAAGGAAGATTCCATCTGTACTTTGCCACACCTCCATGCCTAGAAATAGTGCATCATCTCCAAGTTCTTCATCTCGAAATCGACAACAAGCTTCCATTATGTGTCGGCAATCAATCTATCCTCACCTGTAACAAACAGGTCATACAAGAGTAGTATCATTAGATTGCCTTCCTTAACCTTGTAGTAAAGGTTAGAATCCGCTTTACTCTTGGTAAAGCCCAAACTGGATAGAAAGCTATCTATCCTACCATACCAAGTTCTGCACATATCTGACTCCCTATCATGTGTCTCAGAAGCAAGTGGCTGCTCCACATACACTTCTTCTTCAACTACACCATTCAAGAAAGATTTCTTGAAATCCATCTGGTGTATCTTCCATTTCGTCACTGCAGCCAGAGCAAGTACGGATCTAATGGAAGTGTATCTGGCTACAGGAGCAAAAGTCTCTATGCTACCACCTGCAACATGCTTGATCTTGTAGGTCCTCTTGGAAGTCACTACAGACTCCCCTTCAGGTCTTGGGACTGCATCCCAAACAACTTCATGATCGACTGGTACTCCTTGATCATGGCATTCTTCCCAGATCATGGGAACTTCAATATCTTCAATATTTTCAATAGATAACTTTGTTGCTGAAGAAATGTTGTATTCCTTCTTTTGTAGGTGATGGTATACGATCGTTCCTACACAACAAGTTAAATTGCATGATTAGAAAACATCTCATAGTTTTCATAACAAAATCTTACACATAAGGAAATATGTCATACATTCATGCAATTATCTTAGCCAATGCTTCAATACAACATTTATCCATATCCCGTAACTTTGTAGATGCATTCCAAACTCTACCAGAACATTGTTAAGAGTGTGCACAACTCCCAACATGTTAGCAAAGAGGTTTCATTCTATATAAGTAGCAATGGAATGTTGTACAGTGCCATAGGCCACTTACCCATGTATATTAGTGGTATACTGTTCATCAATGCAACTATTCTAATATGCATAATACACAACCTAATTCTAGGAACATGAGTATATACATTATTGAACAGTATTATTTAAACAATAAAATATGCAAGGACTGATAATTCAAATACTTATCTTTGTTTTTTTGTTGGGTTGACTCCCTATAAGTCTTTGCTTCTTTTCTACAATTCCATTCTGATGTGGATTGTGAGAAGTGGTCAACTCCCTCTGAATATCTGCATCCTGGCAGAAACTACTGGAGTGTGCTCCTTCTTGATCTTTGCTTCCTTGTAGGAACAACTGGAGTGTGCTCCCTCTTGATCTTTGCTTCCTAGATTACCTGTCCTTGAACTTATATCCATCACTATGGATGCTTCTTAGTATCATCATTGTGTTATCCTCGAGGTCTCATACATAATCACACATTCATTAGTATAATCTTAATATTATCAAAACACAATAATCTTAAACATGTATAGTCATGATCATTTCAAACACAGATAATAAACATTAGAATTCAAGGTTTCAGGGAAGTCTTATTTTACTCATGCACATTCTTATTTGATCATAGGACTCTTCTAGTTTGTTAAATCATCAATCAAGATAAGAGACATAATATGCATAAACCCTTGATTACTTACATTTCTAAGTTTATGAATAAACATAACCAATCATACCAAGTATACTTATATAAGGGATCCTAACACAAGGTAGGATTCTAACTTGATATAGGAAAAAAATACCTGGATTGGTATGTTAGCTAGTTATGTCTAACATACCCACATGATGTTTTCTTGTTCTCTTCAATGATTTGTGCTAGTAACCTGCATATCTCATAGGTTAACCATTATAGAACCAAGTTATACATACCTCGCAAATAGATCTTCTAAGTGATTCATGACAATGGATGAATCTTTGTCCTCATGTCATCATGATCATATGTTCTTGAACTAGAACATGATTTGTCTTTCTTGGTGTAACTTTTATGTTAGCGGACAACATAAGCCTCATACAACACCATAATGCATTAGTACAATCATAAGAGTCAACACCTAATCAATGAATATCTTCTATCATGCATTCATAATTTTATTAAGGTGATACGACAAGTCTAAATTTAATCAAGATTGTACTAACCGTAATAACATGAAGACAAACATACCATAAACTTTATTATGAACAAATCTCGAAACATACCTGGATGAGTCATACCTATCGAGATTGCTTGTAATCTTCTTATGTAAGGCCTTAGCCTCATCTCCCTCTGAAACAAGAACTTCTTCACTTATGCGGGTGTTCAATCCATTGTCTTCTAGGATTAACCCAATCCACTTGATTTGTAGGAAATAGATCTAGAGCTGGATTAGGGTTTGCTAGAGAAACCCTACAAATTCAAACTTTGAATTTGAAACTTCTAAAAGGATAGAAATATGCACCTTGATGAGGTAATCAAGCTGGTATACTCATAATTTGAAAATTGCAAAGTTTAACAACTCAAATTTTCCTTTGAAACTTCCGGATTCACTGGACATGACCCCGAACTAGGGTTTGATAAAGCCCACCCTTCTGCCCAATCAAAAGGTTCGATCCAAAGCTCTAAGCTTCTATTTTTTTGAGGAGCTTCTAGTAGTGGTCACAAATTTCAAAAATTTCCATTTTTGCAGAAGCCCTAATTTTCCACTTTTCCGATCAAAGTCCCGAACTAGGGTCTGATCAAGCTTGGCCTTCTTCTCAACCAAAAATTCTGATCTTGGTATCTAAATTTTGATTTTGATGAGTAGCTTTCAGCCATAGTCTCCGATTACAAAAATTCCAACTTTCTCCGAAACCCTAAATTCTGGAAGCCATGAATGAAGGTGCTCAAAAATAATTATGTTTTGACAGAAATATGTACCTGATTCATTCCAGTGTAACTCCGAACTTTTCGATCCAAAGGGTCTGAAAACTTTTACTGTGATAGCCTGACCTTGCATATTTCCAACCCCATAGGTCTGACCTAAAATGGATTCTCTGAGAGATAGTTATGACAAGTGTCACAACGTGACCTATTTATGGGATAAAACGGGAGAGCAAACTTGTAGAACGTTCCACGTGTCACTGGTTCAGTTTCAGCCTCTGAAAACGTTACCTGAGAAATTTCAGTCCGTGCAATACCTGTCACTTTTTATGAAATTTCATTTGGAGCTTCCTAACCAAGGTTATGACCTTTTTTCCAAGGTCACCTTTTTTTTACTGAGATCTGGAAGAGGTAGAAACCCTATATTTTACAGATCATAAATCACAAAGTACAACGAATTAGAGGTTTTCCTTTGGTCAAAACGTACATGGGGATCTTATCTTTTCCCTATACGATTTTCAGATCCTGAAACCTCACAAAAATTAATTTATAGCGAAAGTTCTACGATGACTGGTTTTTTCTATATCAAGCCCTAGCATCGTAAGTGCAACAAGTGTCATACATGCCATACCATTCCTTCTTTCAGGCTAGCTCTGATACCATGTTAGTTTTTCAGAATTTACTTCAATATGATCTAGGATCTTAATTCAGAGAACAACATGTACAGCATATCTATAGCATATCAATCATGAACACAATAATGCAAGCACACAAGAGACACAGAGTTTACTTGGGGAAAACCATAAAGGTGAAAAACCCCAATAACTTCCTCAGAGATAGATAGAGCAATGATACAACCCAACCATAAGAGATAGACATCTCCTAGCAGCAGCTTCTCCTCCTCCACAAGTGCGCCACTCTCCCGAGTGTGTGTGAGAGAATAGAATGATGAAATAGAGTGCCTCCCGCACTCTATTTATAATTGACTTGACTTGCCTAATAACCTTTACTAGGTCGACCTTAATTTAACCACATAACATAATGCTGACTGGGCCGACACCTAATAGGGTGGTCTAATAACCCTTTGACCCACATGGCCGACCCCCAATAGGGTGGTCTAATAACCCTTTGACCCACATGACTTATACAGGGCCGACCCGAACAAGGTGGTCTATTAACCCATCAACTATAAGTTACGACACTTTTACAATATAAATGATGACACTTCTGTATAGACGAATAATAACATCTCTATATGAATAGAAACACTGCCGTATAGAGGAATAATACATTCTCTATAGGAGTACAATATACATATATGAAATACATTCTGAAGTTACATATACATCAACAAGTACATATATTTTTCAATTAATGTTCTTCTTGATAGACAATTTGTTTTATTTAATTGCCAACTTGTTCTTAATTGTCATTGTTTCAGGATGGAAACCTGGTATTCAGGAGAATGCAGCTTAGTGGGATGATGACTGGGATAAATTTGAAGATGAAGGTGCATTTTATGACATTTTTTAGTCTTTGTACACCTATTTAGATTTTTTAGGGGGTTTAAGATTAGTAGTTTGATGAGCCCTACAAAATTGTTAATTATCTAGTAATGCTTATGATGAAATAAATGAATATGTCTTTTGGTTATGTGTGTGCAAACATCTCATCAAAGCTTGTGTGTTACTGTTTTAATTTTGAAAATTTGCCTACTGTTGTTTCACTTGAAAGCTTGAACTGCTCAATCAAAGTCAGTGTACTTGATTCAACGCAAGGCTTATTTTGGCCAAAGGGTCAAACTAGACTTATGAATTGGCAAAGACTTGAAGGTTGATTTGACAAAGAATTGGCAAAGGCTTCTCAAATAGAAAAGAAACAATTACCAAAAAAGTATAAACTTCATGCCTTGAAATTAGAGTCCATCTTTTCAAGTGGCTGGATATCATAGAAAAGGGACATCCACTAACCACCATAAGATAACATTTCCAAGTACCATGTCTTATTTAGATGTTCCTGACACTGGAAATTCTATAGAAATCAATAAAATATAACCAACAATCAAGATACAAAGCGATGACACATTAACTTTCTGTTCTAAACAATTAAAAAAGCTAGCTTATCATAATGGAAATAGTTATCAATGACAAGACTTAGTCCTGGTTCCTATTGAATTTAGTCGAAATATGTATTATATTTTAATCTTGAATTTTATATTTTGTATCTCACCTACCTCGTTGTAAAAATATTTCATAAGGAACTTGGTCGAAGAAGATCACTGTCCATCAATTTTAAACTTCTATATATCCCTGATCAAGTATAGAGTGCACAACATTTAGATTTGTGGCAATCTCCTTTGCACTTGCATTTCTTTGTTTGTGTCTAAGAGTTTGCATTTTCATCCAATTTTGTCCTCGTATCAGTCAGTATCAGAGCCTGTTATTAAAGCTTTTACAAGTTCTACAATTTTGGCTCCATAAAGGTTTTCCCGTGCTTAGAAATATGCTCAAAATATTATCTTCAAGCAAAATGTGTAGGTTTCTTTAGTAATTTGCAGCTCACAAATGCCTTCCCTACCATTTTAGGGTCATTGACACGATGTAGGTAACACCTTATTGCTCAAGTGTATTACAATATAAAATAGACTTAGCTTTGTTATTATTATTGTATTTTATTATTTTATATTGTTATCCTTTTTCTCTGCTCAGGGATGTCAAGAGCAAGTGCTTAACCATTAAAGCTATGCTTATTTCACTAAATTATTGATAAATTCAGACCCGAGATCATATCATGTTTCATGGTATATGTGAAACCCATATATTAAATTGGTTGATATTGAAGATTCTAATTTCCCTGTTGCTACCATCAGAATTTGAATGAACACAACATATCCTATTTCATGGCACCATGTGAAACCCACATATTAAATTTGTTGATATTAAAGATTCTAATGTTTTTGTTGCTACCATCAGAGTTTGAAAGTTTGAATGAACACAACATATCTTGCTTCACTTTCATGGCACATGTGAAGCCCACATATGAAAATTTTTGGTTAATTATGAGAGATTAATATGAAAGTGCTTGAAAATTTTATTCTCATATCAATCCATAAGGATTTCTATTTAAGGGTGCTAACTCAATGGTAGAGCACCTACATTATATGTAGGAGGTTGGTGGTTCGATTCCTCCGTACCCTATTTATATTTTAAAACCACTAAAAATAGATAAATGACTAAAAGAATGACCAAAATTTGCATATAAACGCTCACCAGTACAACATGAGAGATAAGTGAAAAAACAAATGACCAAAACATGCATATAAATGACCACTTTTGAGTTGGTGATCACTGGTAGCAAATTAGCGTTCATTTATCACGTGACAAAAAATGTGGTCATAAATTGTGACAATTAATGACCAAATTAATGACCAAATATACGAGCAAATATATGACCGCAAGATAAGCTATAAATGACCAAGCTAAATATGACCAAATTTTTGGTCACATGATATATGAGCGCTAATTTGCTACCAGTGGTCACAAATGCAAAAGTGGTAATTTATATGCAGATTTTGGTCACTTATCTTTCATTTTGTACTAGTGGTAAAGGCTATATTGTGAAAGATGAAGATCAATGACCTTGCTCAATGGAAGTAGATTACGATAGGCAGAGGCGGTTTCAATCTGAACTAAATGAAGACTTTGCTTGGCATTGTGTTTGGGAGTTTGAATTTGAATGTAGTTATTCTCAACTCTTGCTAAAAGGGCATTTTTTACAAGAAAACATAAAATTTCAGACTAATTTCCAGGTCTATTTTTTTAGAATATGGATTCGTATACAATTGAGGTGGTGTCAATACTCTAAAATTTATGGAATACAGTTTCCAATAGTGCTAAATTAGTCAATATGGATTTATGCTAGAAGTGTACCCATCTTTCTTCTTCTCTCTTCTTTCATTTCTTGCAATTTCAATCATCCTTAGAAACACAAGCTTGACATGTAGGTAGTATTTTTTTTGCCATGGTTAGAAGGTTTGATGCTCGAATTTGAAGGAAATGGGGAGAGTTTCCAAAATAAAATAAAAAAAGAAATTTACACACAAAAGAATAGTAGGAGCAAACTTTCTATTTTCTCTATTTATCTTCACCACCCTTTAACATGTTTTATATACACACACACACACATAGATATATATATATATATATATAGATATACTTATGTATATATATATGTATACGTATATATATATATAGATATATGTATACATACATATATATATACATATGTATGTATACGTATATCTATATAGATATACATATACATATGTATATATATACATATGTATATATATACATATGTATGTATATATATACATATGTATATATATACATACATATGTATATATATACATATGTATGTATATATATACATATGTATATATATATATATACATACATAGAGAGAGAGAGAGAGAGAGAGAGAGAGAGCGAATTTTTTTCTTGGCGACTGGAATTTACGTTAGACTAGAAAATTACAAAAAGACTGATTACTAAATCACCATTAAAATTTGTCATCTAAAACACTATCAGTACATACACTCAATTGGAATCATTTGTACCAGTTCAACCTCTAATCCACGACAATCTGATTGGTTTTCATACCTTTCCTATCTAATGACACATTAACACAACACCGTAATGCTGGTTCTGATACTCTATCGTACTTCCTCTATTGTACTTTACTTCCAATATACCTTGGATTCTACCTCCGATATGACACTTCCACTATACAATTATATTATGTTTGTGGGTGCTCCTCTCGAGCACCTTCATTCATACTTCAGATTGACCTCTCCGACACCCTCTCTCCTTTTTCCACATTTCAACTCGTTGCAACTTTTGATTTTGGACTTATCAAGATTCATTTAATTAAGTCTTCTATGCAACTACAACTGGTGGAAATTAATACCTATGGTACTGAAGACATAAATGTTGAATGTGGCTAGGTCACTATGTAATTTAGAACCTGCAACACTTCTTCAATGCTATTGAAGTCCACCATGTTTCCTAAACATGAGATGATCTAAATTTATGACAATCACCATTAGTGCTTGTGCAAAACACTTAACTTCCTCGATTCCTAAAAGTGGCACTATTTCACTTATTTGCAACAACCAAATCAACATCAGTGTCAATACGGATTCCCTTACTGACTAAACTGATTGAGCCAACCTCAAGCCTTGCTTATGAAAAATATTAATTATATTGGAATAATAATAATAAGATGATCGTACGGGGATTGAAGAAATATTTATCTCCAACAAAATATTCCTACCTCAACAACAAGACATTGATTTTTTCTAGAGGATCCCCATCATTATATATTGTAAGGTTTGTCTTCGATAATTCAAACACCATTCTTATCCATGACGCCTACCACAAAACCAGCAATAAGAATGAAATCACAAAGGGAGATTTGTGGTAGATCAAACACTAGATCCATAGCTAAATTGAACTAGAATGGATCAAAACTTTCTATATTGCAAACAAATTCACTAGATCGATGCAAGGTGCTTCTGAGTTTTATCTTATTTTTTATTTGAAAAACTTGATAGCTGAATCATACGAACAATCATTACCATTTGAATAGATCATTTTCCAAGGTTGACTGCTAGTGTTTTGTGTTGTAGTATGTGTGGGCAGATCCCTCAAGCATTAGAAACAAACAAATAAAAGAAAAATGTAATGTTTGAAGAGGAATTGAGTATAGTCATGGAACCCCAAGAACAATGTTTCATGGAAACTAGAAATGTATATGGTTGTGTTTTTATTTCTCAATGTTATTTATTATGGATGATATTTCACTAGTTTGAATGAACGATATTGGGATGTGACATTCACATTGCTTAGAACAAATTTTTTAAGCAAAGAGTCCATATTAGGGGTGATAAGGTTTTTTAAAAATGAAAGACATACGGTCCCATTTTAAAATTTGTAAGTCAAAGCACACTTTTTTATAAGGTGTTCAAGTAAAGTTAAAGTAAAAAAAATAAAAATAAAAATAAAAATTCTAGGAATAAAACATTATTCAAAGTTTTCAAAAGCATAGTTAGGAGTGGTTTTCAAATCAAATCAATGCCAAAAGAAAGGCCAAGTCAAGTTTAATAGAAGTAAATGTTGGGTCTAAGTTGAAATTGAGATTAAAGTCTAGGTTGAAGATGGAAGTTAAGTTCATGTATTGCAAGTGTAGTAGGGAGCACAAAGCAAGTTAAAGTTGTTAACGTTAAAATACATGTCAATGGTTGTCAAGCGAGTTCATATAATTAGTTTGGGTGCATGATCAGTGATACCCAACACCCTCACAATCATTATAATTTAAAATATGGGTGCCTAGTCAGTTGTACCTAAAACCCAATTTGTTGCATTGCTTCTTGATAAGCGAGACTCGAGAGTGATTTGGTCGACACTTCATAATAGGTAAATGATGCAAAGGACTACAATATGATAACCATGAAGTTGAACTTCTTCATAAAGATATCAAAGATGCTCTCCATGAAATTGACAATCTATATAAACAAAATAAACTAGAAAATTCAATTAGAGGTTATTTTTTTAAAGAAATTGTTAATTGCACTAGACAATGCATAAGTGAACTAGAATTAAAATTAGTATCACTATATAAACGGGTAAATGATTTTTAAATATTTAATGATAAGAACCATGAGATGACATAATCATTGAAAAAATACTTATTGACAAAGAAAAATGTTTTGTTGACATTGGAAAATGAAGTGAAAAAATTGAACTAGGAAAAAATATTGTGTAATGCAACTTGCGACACACCTGATTTGCTTCCAAAGCTTGATGTTCATGTGATAGTTGTATTTTTTTGTTGTTGATGATAATGATGTACATGTATCTCTATTATGCTATGTGACTTCGAAAAATTATCTTGGTGATATCTCTGAAAGTGAAACTCATATTGAAGATGATGATTCTAGTGATATTTCTGATGTTGAACTTGATAATGCACATGATGAAATTGTATTTTTAAATGAATACAATGGTAATTGGGCTTGAACTCATGAATAAAATGGGTTTTTATGGAAATTGTTTGGGAAAGAATGGGAAAGGAATTTAGAAGGCCATAAAGATATGTATAAGGACAAGAAATGAAATCCTTGATTATCAAGGAAACACAAGCATTGATGCTGTCCAATTTATGGAAGAAGAAACATCAATAGAAGGTGAAAAATATATAGTTAGTTGTAGCAACAATGAATTAAGAGAAAACGTAGTAGCGATAAAACAAGTGCCGGTGTAGGAGCATAGCAGGAATGATGTCGTAGTCATTGTTGAAAAACATGTCATGTAAAAAAAAAATGTTGGAACTTGCATCCTTGCAAAATTTATGGTTTTACCAATCATTATCATAACAAATATTGGAATAGAGAAATATCATTGAAGCCTCATGTACATGTACAGTGTGGTTGGATTGATGTGTAGGAATGGAAAAAAGTTACTTCTATGTTGAAAATAATCTACATCTTCAAATGTTCTAATGCACAACATCTCTCACATAAAAAGGTCCATAGTTAGTGAATATTCAAAACTAAAGTTGTTATTAAGGATAAATCCAAAATGTAACATGTTTAGGAAAGAGTTAGATCACAAAAATCTATTATACTTAAGTCATTTCTTTGAGTAAATCAAATCATGAGACATTTTGTTGTATTTGTTTGTGGTAAATCAAAAACCAATTGTAATGGTTAAGGGTAAGCCAAAACCCTAGATATGTTGTAATAGTTAAGGGTAATCCAAAAACAAATAAATGATGTAATGGTTGTAGGTAAGCCGAAGGAAAACCCATGAGATGGTAGTGCTAGCCGAAAAAACCCTTGATATGAATATGAATCATTTTAGATGATTGACTCAAGATCCATACTTATAAAATAAGGAAACAAAAGGTGAAGATACAAATGATGGCAAGAAGGTGATGAATTTCTAAGATGAAAAGTACAAAATACTAAATATGAAGGAAACTTAGACCCAGATTAAATCACAAGTATTTATTAAGGAGGAGTTTTGTAATGTCCCTAAAAATAGTAAAATTTAAAAAAAATTCCATTACAGTAATAAACTAGTTAAGAGATGATGATTTGTAAATTAACTTCAGCACTGATAAGTACATACTACATTGGTATTTAATTTTGACATTTGAAGGGTCTCAATTTCCTAAGTAACATGGTCTTATTGGTTGTTATTTGTTAGAACATTTTTACACCTATGTACATTAATCATTTATTAATTGATGATTAATTAGCCCAAGTTATTAATGATTACATTCCTAAGTTGATTAGATTGGTAAATGGTCAAACTGTCTTGAACTAGTTAGCAATGTGAACAAGTGCTGAGTGAAACCAGCTGTTTGGAGCGCTCCCCAGGGCAATTAATGCATTCAGCATGCCTAGAGCGCCCTCCTCAGGTCAATTAATGCACTCAGCATGCTTCTCTTCTACCTAGGGCGCATTTGCTCAGTTTGTGGACAATCTTGCCAACTTTGTCATAATTTTGGCCATTTTTAGCTACCAAACCTCTAACCAACCAGTTTCTTCACATGTGTGAGGTCACATGGGCCTGTCCAGTCATTCCTAGCATTCACACAGCTGATTCGAACCAGTTTGGGATGGTTTAGGATATTTTGGTCAACCTAGGGGGGTTTGAGCTATTTCTAAGCTAGATCAGTGTGAACACTCCAGATGGATTTGAATTCTTCCAGATTTGTATATATGAGTGTTCTTAACCTATGTTAAGGTTGGACAGTTAATAATATTGACATTATTCACCCATCTTATGTGTATTGTTCTTCATTCATTTAAATTTTTTATGCTATTCTTGCAAATGTTGTGCAATCTTTCACTAGTGAGGAATCCATAGTAGCTAGGTTCTGCTGTGATTGAGATTTTACATGGTATCAGAGCTCTTGGAGCTAGAATTCGAACCAGCAAGACTGTTGTAGTGGATTGCCAGAAGCAGTGGAGAAACCACATAATTCCTGAGGCCATTGCCTTGAGCTTACTGGAGAAATCTAGTGGCTCCTCTCAGGTGATGCTCTCCCGAATGCACCCACTATCCATACAGGGTTCGAATCTGTTAGTGTAGATCCCTCCTAAGTGATTTGAGAGTTGTTTGCAGGTATTGAAGATCAACATTGTCAGCAAGTGCGAATTGCAGCAGAGGAGAATGGAGCCATCTCACCCAAACGTGCTCACTCCCTTCAACTATTTCGATTGGAAGGCAGAAATGGTGATTTTGCTGAGATCTAAGGGTCTCTACAGAATTACGATGGGCACTGAGGTTGAGCCAAACTCAGCTGTGGAGAAATCCAAGTTTTTTAACAGAATGGATGAGGCATTTGGCCTCCTTTGTCTCAGCATTTCGAGAGACCTCCTGTTTCATGTAGAAAGTCTAGCAACTCCAAATGAAGTGTGGCTCAAGCTTGAGACAATGTTTGGAAAGACTGATGAGATGAGAGGCCACTAGCTCGAAAATGATCTTGTCTCACTGAGCCCAGGGAATTTCGATTCCATCTAGGACTTCTTCACCAAGTTCAAGAACTTGGTCTTGCAGATCAGACAATGTGGCATAGAGAAGAAAGAAGAACAGTTGGTGTTGTCCATTCTCTCCAAATTGGGTTCTGAATACTCAGTTTTTGTGTCTTCCTTCAACTCCACAAGGCTCACAGTTAGAGGTTGGAAGATGCCATCTTTGGCTGACTTCATGGAGATGCTAACTCAAGAGCAAGACAAGCTGGTCTTGATGGGCTCCATCAAGCAAAAAGATCAAGTTCTTGCAGCTGGAGATTCGAAATGTGGAAGAGGCAAGCAAAAACCCAAGGGGTCGAAACCTCAAGAGAAGAAGAGGAAGGATGAGAGGCCCAAATCCTCTGAGGGGGTTTCGAATCCTGTCAAGAACAAGGGAAAGAAGGCTGAGAAGACAAAATGTAGCTACTGTCAAAGAGGTTTTCATACAGAGAGCTCATGCATGAAGAAAACCATAGACACCATGACCCATCTCCTACAGAAAAATAATATTCCTCTTCCTGAAAGTTCCAAGAAGAAGGAGTGCGTTTCTGAAGACAAGGAGAGCTGCCATGCTTTGGTGGCTAGCTCATCTCATTCACCTTTGTTCATCATTGATTCAGGTGCCTCAAGGCACATGGCTTCCTCAAGAGACTCGTTTTCTGAACTTGCTCCCTACAGTGGCCTCTCAATTTGAATGGGAGATGACTCAGAAATCCCTGCTCATGGCATTGGGAAAATCTCTATGGAGAATGGCTTCTTCTCCAATGTGCTATATGTGCCAAATCTTGCAGCAAACTTGCTCTCTGTATATCAAATGACACATACTGGAGCAGCAAAGAAGGTGGTCTTCACTCAGGATGAAGTGGAGATATCAGAAGTTTCCACCGGGAAAATTGTTGCAAAGGGTGTTGCAGACCATGACATGAAGATGTACAAGTTCTCCCACTTCCTCGAATTCTCTTCACCAAGTGTGCTTCTGTCAAATGGGAATGAGACCAGAAAGCTATGGCATCAAAGGTATGGTCACCTAAACTACAGATATCTTCAAGTTTTAAGCAAAGGAAATATGGTAGAAGGGCTGCCACAAATCAGTTTTTCAAGTGGAACATGCAAGAGTTGCATGATTGGGAAGCATCCTGAAAAGAAGTATGACAAAGGGAAGGCAAGGAGGGCTGATCAACCACTTGGGATAGTGCATTCTGATCTCATAGGGCCACTCCCCACACCCTCCTATGGCTGCAGCAAATATGTGCTCACCTTCATCGATGACTACTCAAGGTACTGCTGGTTATTTTTCCTTAAGCAAAAATCTGAAGTCTTTGAATGTTTCAAAATTTTTAAGAGCATGGTTGAGAACTTCAGTGGGAAGGCCATGAAGGTTTTGAGGACTGATAATGGCAGAGAGTATGTCAATAACAATTTGCAGCAGCTCTGTCAAGAGCATGGCATTCAGATGCAACACTCAGTGCCCTACACACCATAGCAAAATGGTGTTGCAGAGCGCAAAAATAGAGCACTGAAAGAGATGGCAACTTGCATGTTGCAAGCAAGGGATTTGTCTCCCAAATTATGGGCTGAAGCTATGAATTGTGCAGCATATGTTCAGAACAGAGCACCACACAAAGCATTGCAAGGAATCACTCCATTTGAAGCATGGATGGGCCACAAGCCCAATGTCTCACATTTCAGAATTTTTGGCTCAAGGGCTTGGGCCAGAATTCCACCGGAGAAGAGAAAGGCCTTGCAGTCCCAAAGCAAGGAGTCAATCATGGTTGGGTATGCAGAGGATTCCAAGGGCTACAAGCTCTTTGATCCATCCACTCACAAAACTTTCATCGAAAGAAGTGTCAAATTCGAAGAAGAAGAATTCTTGCAAGCTAGTGAACAAGGTGATGGGGAATGCTCATTTCCTCGTCTTGATGATGAAGTAAGTAGTGATTCTTTCTCTGATATTTCTGATTCTGATATTGCTGAATATGATGTTGATATGGATTCTGAACATATCCCTCCCTCAAGGCCCAAGTGGGCAGAGAAAACAATTCAAAGTGCCGGAGAGCTTGTGGGAGATCCCCAAGATGCTAGGAAAACTAGATCTCAATTTCACAATTCCTTTGCATGTGATAATTCTGATCTGAGTGAGGCATGTTATTTGATGGTTGGATCTGATCCAATGTCATATTCAGAAGCATGTACAGACCCAAGGTGGCAATCAGCCATGCAAGAGGAGATGAACTCACTCCATGAGAACAAAACTTGGGATTTGGTCCCTCTTCCTCCCAAGAGGAAACTAGTGCAATGCAAGTGGATTTATAGAACCAAAATTGGATCTGATTGCTCTGATCTGAAGTATAAGGCTAGGTTGGTAGCTAAGGGTTACTCTCAGGTCCAAGGAGTAGACTATACAGAGACATTTGCACCGGTGGCAAAGATGGACTCCATAAGACTAGTTTTGGCCATTGGGGCTTCCAAGCGCTGGGAGATTCATCACATGGATGTAAAAAGTGCCTTTCTTCATGGGGATCTGAATGAGGAGATATATATGCAGCAACCTGAAGGTTTTATTTCTGATCATACACTTGTTTGCAGGTTGAACAAGTCACTCTATGGGCTCAAGCAAGCTCCTAGAGCATGGTATGCAAAAATGGACAATTTTCTGCTATCTTTGGGGTTTGAGAGGTGTAAGTCTGATCCAAATGTGTATATGCAGCATGTTAGTGATCTGATATTGATTATTGTACTGTATGTTGATGATCTTTTGATCACTGGTAGCTGCACCAAAGAACTTGACTTAGTTAAGAGAGCATTGCACAGTGCATTCTCCATGACCGATCTAGGATTGCTAAAACAATTTCTGGGTTTGGAGATAGATCAATCTGTGAATGGAATTTCTGTATGTCAGTCAAGGTATGCTTCAGATTTGCTGCAGAAATTTAAGATGGCTGAATGTAAGTCTGCAAAATTTCCATTTCTTTCAGTAGTTAAGCTTACAGAATGGGGTTCTTCACCACTAGTTGACAGTTCATTGTATAGACAACTAGTTGGGAGTTTGTTGTATCTTACACACTCTCGACCAGATTTGTCTTATGCTGTTGGGGCTATTGCAAGGCACATGCAAGAGCCTCATGAGATCCATTGGAAGGCAGCCAAGAGGATCCTTCATTATGTTTACGGTACTAAGTCATTTGGTATCCATTATGCTGCTGGTTCATCCCTTGAACTAGTAGGATTTACAGATTCTGATTGGGCCGGTGATTGTATTGATCGGAAGTCAACTTCCGGTTATGTCTTTATGCTTGCACATGGACCTATATGCTAGTCAAGCAAGAAACAAAGCACTATTTCCTTATCTTTAGCTGAGGCCGAGTACAGGGGAGCAGTTAATGCAGCCACACAATGTGTTTGGTTGCAAGGTATTCTTGCAGAGTTCGGGATTGTCTTTGATTCACCCACTATTCTTTGGTGTGATAATCAAAGTACAATCAAGATTTCTACAGATCCAGTACAGAGACAGAGGACCAAGCACATAGAGATACACATGCATTACATTCGGGGTTTGGTGCATGACTGGACCATAGCATTGCAGTATTGCCCATCCAGTGAGCAAACTGCTGATATCTTCACCAAGTGTTTTACCGAGAAGACCTTCACTCACCTTAGATCTTTGCTTGGGGTGAGTGATGCATGGTGATGATTGGTGTATTTTGATATATGCCACATGTCCATTTTAGAGGGGAGGTTTTATTTCCCATGTGGTTTTCCTCCTTACCTTGGTTACATGGACAAATAAATTTTATGATGTAAAAGGTGACTTGAGCCTAGTTGCCAAGGCCTTAATTTTTGATATTTCACTAAGTCTAGCTTAAGGGGGGGTGTTAGAAAATTTTTACACCTATGTACATTAATCATTTATTAATTGATGATTAATTAGCCCAAGTGATTAATGATTACATCCCTAAGTTGATTAGATTGGTAAATGGTCAAACTGTCTTGAACTAGTTAGCAATGTGAACAAGTGCTGAGTCAAACCAGCTGTTTGGAGCGCTCCCCAGGGCAATTAATGCATTCAGCATGCCTAGAGCACCCTCCTCAGGTCAATTAATGCACTCAGCATGCTTCTCTTCTACCTAGGGCGCATTTGCTCAGTTTGTGGACAATCTTGCCAACTTTGTCATAATTTTGGCCATTTTTAGCTACCAAACCTCTAACCAACCAGTTTCATCACATGTGTGAGGTCACATGGGCCTGTCCAGTCATTCCTAGCATTCACACAGCTGATTCGAACCAGTTTGGGATGGTTTGGGATATTTTGGTCAACCTAGGGGGGTTTGAGCTATTTCTAAGCTAGATCAGTGTGAACACTCCAGATGGATTCGAATTCTTCTAGATTTGTATATATGAGTGTTCTTAACCTATGTTAAGGTTGGACAGTTAATAATATTGACATTATTCACCCATCTTATGTGTATTGTTCTTCATTCATTTAAATTTTTTATGCTATTCTTGCAAATGTTGTGCAATCTTTCACTAGTGAGGAATCCATGGTAGCTAGGTTCTGCTGTGATTGAGATTTTACATTATTCCTAGAGCTTTGTGGATGCAATGTAATGAGTAGAAATGAAATTATGTCGCAAGTGTACAAATGTTTAGAGTGTAAAAATAAAAATCTCCTTCTTACTGTTTTAAGAGTTTGTGTGCATATTTATGAAAATCTAACTGATAATTCAGGTGGGATGGACCCCTATTGGTGGCGGTTGAGGCCCATGATGAGATGCTTGGTCTTTGAAGGGGAAAAGTACCCCGACAGAGCTATCGAGAGGTAGGGTGTAAGAAATGGAAACTTCTGACTTACTTAGTGAGTTTCACTAATGCATTCAATTTGTACCTGGCTTGTAGGTGTACCTATGGAGGCATCTACCTAGGGTGCTTACTTCGCATCTCTAGCAATTACTTAAGTCTCAAGTGTGTGATGTTTGAAGCTTGGCACTTTAAAAGCCTTGTTGGGGTTTGTAGTACTTGTTGAACTTGCAATACTTATTGACCTCGCAATTACTTGTTGGCACTATGTAATGTTTGTGGTCCTTGCAATACTCGTTGTGTTTATAATACTTGTTGATGAAGAGTGACTTTACAACTATAGAGATCAAGGTTAATATTGAAATCTTTGGGGATGGTAGTAGAATTAAATACAACTTCTACGATGGCACATGGCCAACGTTGCCAGCTATGCTAAGGGTTTTCCCTTGGGTTCTACACCAACGAAGGTTCATTTGCCCTTGTTTGCTGTTGGATGCGTTTGGGGGTTTTGTGCTCTGGCCTGAGCTTTGCTCATGGCCAGTGCACCATACAGGGTTTTATTTGCAAAGATGGAGACTGAAACAAAGGTAATACCCATCCAATATTTATGCTACATTTCCTGCTATTTTGTTTGAATACAGTTCGATAATGCTCTCAGGGTTTGACTTCATATGGTTTGTTTGTGTAGCAAGTGTATATTGGCATTTCTCTTCTACGTGGCTACTAGTTTATGGATAGTACTTGACGTGGATGGCGTTGCAAATGGTAAGTTCAGAGTTCACCATTCCTTAACTCCTCCTCTCACCTTTGTGGAGTGATACTGTTTGTATTTTCTAGGAGTAACTTTGTGAACCCGGTTTGGGTTTACTGCAACAAGTTTTGGGTTCCTAGAGGTCGTCGTTGGATGGACCAATGTGAAATGTATCTATTGTTTTTAATGGCCCTGGAGGGTTTTAGTTTTAATGTGGCGTTTTAAGGACCTCCTCCTTATGGGGTTTCTATGTTGTATAAATGGGAATACTACCCATATGTATTGAGTTGGGGTTTTGGAAAACCATATAGTGCTATGCGCTTTCTATTTGGTCTTTGAACATGTATGGATGCGATGTAATAATAATGTGTATCTTCTGCATTTTCTTTCTTGGTTGCTCTACCCTGTATGTTTTCAATTTGATGTCTGTGTGAAAGAATAAGGGTAAGTGAAGCTCTATCTATGGAAAAAGAAATATAACATCTGAGTCTAAAATCTTAGTATTGTTAGCTTGGTACAATTGAATGCGTTGATAGAGGATTTCGTAACCCTAAAACTAGTTTATCTATAAGCCAAAGAAGTTTGGTTGATGGTTCTTACTACTGCGTTTCTGGTGTTTACAATAGATAGAAAGGGTTTTAATGAGGAATTTGGTGAAGGGATTCGATCCCATGTCCTGCGTTTGTATTTAAACTCATATGTATGAAATCACTATAAGATATCATATTGTTTGGTTGAATGTGAAAATGCTTCTGTGTAAACTACTACGTTGTTTGACTATTTTGAAGATAGCATGGTCTTCCTAGAAACGTTGGTGAGATTCAATCTCATGACCTTTATTTCAATGGATAAAAGTAATATAGTTTAATGATGTGGAATGCACTTTTTTGGTAGTGGGATTCGATCCATGAGAATGGGATTCGACCCATGAGAAAATATCTGTTGTTGTCTTCGATTTAATGGTTGACTGTTTGGTTTGAAATCGTAGAGAATGTTGATAATGTGGAATGATACTTTGGTTTGAAAGAACATAAATAATAATTTACTGTTATTGTTTAATCTATGATTAGATGTGTAGTGTGGCTAAGAGATTCGATGTCTGTCTTGATGCTATTGTCATTTTCTATTTGATGATTTTTAAACATAGAGAGAATAACAATAAAAGAATTAAAAGTTAGAAGTAATCCTTACACTACGAATTGATAAGATGATTCAAACAGAAAACATATTTTATTTAAAAACATAATAACCCTAACCTGGAAGTTAATATGGGAAAACAATTGGAACAATACATAGTATTAGAAGTCCTCTGAAAATACATAGTAGGGTTCCTAAGTTTACTGATGGGATTTTGTCTAGCACATGCTAGCTTGGCTAGAACTGCAAGACCCTCCACTGGTTTCTGGGCCAAACCTCTAAGTTGATAATATTTGAAATGAGAATTAAACAATGTTGAAGCATCAATTATAGTCTAAAATCCTATGTCTACTATAATTGGAAAATGGAAACAATTAATACTACATACTTGGCTGCATTGGCACTTGATACTTTCCTATAGTAACCTAGCTGCTTTGGCACTTGATCCTCTTGTGTAGAAGCCTACACACTCAAACAATAGTTAATTCAAAACCTGTGGTATTTAGCTAACTTGTTAGGATGATCCTCTTAGCTGGATAACTTTGGGGCTACCATCTTCCTCCCAACCATGAACCTTAGACCGTTCTTGGATCTAAATGGATCCCCCCGAGCTGGTTCCAACATGCAAATAAGAGATAGAGGCCCTAGCTTCACTGCTGGTTCAGATTTGGAATTATTAGATAAGACTGCTTCAGTTTCTTGGAGCAGAAAACTTCTCTCTGATTACCATAAGAGAATGATAATGAAAAAGATAGATGATCCCCAAAACTTGGGATCTGCCCTCTTTATGTAGGGGATTCTTGAATTATGACTGTTGGAATAATTAGTTTCTTTAAATTAAATAAATAATATTTAAAAGATATTATTTAATAAATATCTAGTATTTTGCACTAGGACTTTTTCAATTGTTTTAACTATAAGTAAATTATGATTTAAGCTCTTCCTCCTAATTATAATAACAATAATTACAATAATAATATTTATAACCTACGTATTAATACATTATTAATACTATTTACAAATGTGGCTTCCCACTTTAGAAATATTAATACTTTATTAATACCATTAAATAATGTGGCATCCCACTATGCTTAAACTATATGCAATGAATGTCTTTTATAAATAAATAATCACATCATTATTTATTAAAATTCTTAATAATAATATTTAATCTTGTATCTTCACATGATACTTTGTTTAACAATTTAAGGGTAAGGTCCACTTCTTTGGACGGTCTTTCGGTAAGCTTAGATAGGCACCTCTAGTTTCTCTCTTGCATGTCAGATTCCCTCGTTTAACATGGTAGTTCCCGCAGTATTTGATGATAGATGAAAGATGAATCATTTAAACAAATTGAATAAATGTGATGAAAGTAGAAGTGCTATTCAGAGTCTTTCCGACTCAACACTTTGATATTTAGTAACCCTGAGTGCTCTTCAGAGCCTTTTAACCCAACACTTTCACGTGGGCATTACGCGAGTGCAATTCCATAGCTTCCTGCTCAACACTAGTTCTAGAATGCGGTTGTGAGTCACATCTAGAATATTCAAGTGGCCTTGGATCCGGTATTCATTTATCTAGCTTGGAGTGCTCCAAGGCTTATGCCCAATACTCAATGTACCTTAGGGCTTACTCCCAGTACATAAACATTCGTCTAGGTACATTGGGGCTTATGCCTGGTACGTAGGTCATCTATGTGTTTCCAAGTCCATGCTCAACACACCAAATAAGTCATTCATGTAAAGATCATAGTTCTGCATAGTAAATGACAAAAGATCATCTCAGTATATTAGGGTTTGTACCCATATCAAATCTGAAACACATCATCAAAACATTAGGGCCTCCTTGTCTAGTATACAACCAAATAGAGAAGTCAGTTAGGGTCCATGCCCAGCATGTCAATATATAGAAGAATAAGTCATAGGTGCTAGGGCTCATGCCCAATACTCAAAATAAAAGATATGTGTTGGGGTTGTGGCTCAATATAACAACAAAATAGTTAGTCCAAAATTCGGGATATTGCAAGTTTGAAGGAATATCTCATACTTGTGATAATTTAGTGGTGACATTTTAAAACATGAAAATGAATAGAATGCACAAAAGCTACATATGATTCAAATATGACGAAAAAAAGAAAAGATAGGGATGATGATCTCATGAAGATCACTTGAGATATTTTTGGAGATACTCATAGAATATATTGTGGATATTGTTGCTCAAAGCCAACAATTATGTGTTGAGGTTATACCATTATAAATTGGTTATGGGGGAATTTACTATGTATATATTCTGTTTGTCAATACAATATTGATTCAACATTGAGCCTTTATACTACTACTTCTTTTTATTTCTCTTCATTATGTCTTTTAGTAAGTACTCATCAATTCATTCTGAATTCAAAGTAAAAAGGGCATAAGCCAATCACACTGACATACACACAAACAAGAACAATCAATGAATGTAGAAACAAAATAAAGGAAAATAACACACTATAAGGAAGTTAGAAAATGAAATAATGGATAAGAATCAAATGCTAACATGCAAGTTGAGAAACAAGTCGAACCTATCTAACACTCTTTTCATGCAGATAATACCATAATCTCAACTAATACTAGAGAGAATAAATGTTGAAAGTGGGGAATAAAGGTTGAAATGATACATACACTTACTTGATAAATTACTACAAGATTTTAAGTTGGTGTGGTGTAACATACATTGGGATAAGTGCATCCCAATGTGCATTGCAGGTGTAATATATATATATATTTGACTATGTGTAGTTGTTCGTTATACAGTTGGACAAGTGTGTCATAGTTTTGAGGGATTGATTACTATTTTATATTAGTTTACAGTGTCAGATCTACTGTTTCTTGTACCTTTTGATCTTTTGATAAACCAATCAACTTTGATAAGGATTCCTTATAATAGAACTTGATTTCAAATACAAAAATGATTAAGGAATACCATGAATGTTCTAATTCAACCATCTATAGGTTGTATATCTCCTTACAATACATAACATAGTTGTTTGGCACACATCAATTGGTTTCGAAGCATGCTTGATTCTCCTCTAGCCCATGTTACATTTAAAAAAAAAATATTTTTTTGTTTCTGTCTACATTTAGGGTTTACACTCCCTATAAAGAATCATTTAGACTAAATTATACCTATGATTACTCTCCCTAATCTTTAGCAATATGAGAATTGCAACACTCTAATATTATGTTATAAACAATAGATTGTGTTATCCACCAACTCTTGATTGTCGCTCACAAACCCGTTATTTAGTGATATCTGATCACTACATTTCGCAATCCAATTGGGTTACCCACAAACCCCTCATTCATTTATCTCTTCTTAGCAAGTCCTTTAATCCTACTTGACTGCATTACCACCATCCTTTATTTTTTATTTCACCTACCAGTGCAACACACTCACTCTTCTATAGACTATCTTGTATTAAAAACTCATAGGTCATCTAAATACTTATTTATTGAGTAGTAATTAGAGTCTACTTTATCAATTGACCCTTTATAGCAACCAACAACCATTCTACTTGAATATCACATTGTGTTCGATACTAGTTTTCTTCTCATGGCCTATAAAAATACCCCAACTACATGTGAATTGTAATATCCCAAATTTTGACTAACTATTTATGATGTTATATATTGGGCTTAAAGCCCCAACACATATGATTTGTTTTATTATTTGGCATAAGCCCTAGTGCACATGATTCATTTATTTTATAGATTTACATATTGGGCGCGGACCCTGAATGATGCATTATTTTTATATATTGGGCAAGAAATCCCTAATGGATTGATTTTGTTTTGTTATGTGAATTGGGTACAAACCCTAATATATTGAGATGACCTTTTGTTACATACTGTGCAGAGTTATGATTCACATGATTGATCTATGTAGTGTGTTGAACGTGGAGTTGAGAACACATGGATGACCTACGTACTGGGCATAAGCCCCGATGTACCTAAAGGACTTTATTACGTACTAGGCGTAAGCCCCAATGTACTTAGAGTGTTGGGCATAAGCCCTGGAGCACTCCAAGATTGATAAATGAATACCGGATCCAAGGCCACTTGAATATTGTAGATGTGCTTCACAACCACATTCTAGTACTAGAGCTAAGCAGGAGGCTCTGGAATTGCACTAGTGTAATGCCCATGTGAGAGTGTTGAGTTAAAACTTTGAAGAGCACTCGGGGTTACTGGATCTCAAAAGTCTTGAGTCGAGAAGACTTTGAATAACACTTCTTTCATCACATTTATTTGAATTGGATAAATGAATAATTTTCTGTCTATCATCAAGTACTGCGGGAACGACCATGTTAAACGAGGGAATCCAACATGCAAGAGAGAGACCTAGAGGCACCTAACCAAGCTAGCTATCCAAGCTTACCAAAATACCTATCCAAAGAGTTGCATTATACTTAATATTCAAAAGACGTATTATGATATCTGCATAAATAAATCAAAGGAAATTACCATAAATAAATTATTGAATAAGTAAATTTAAATATTCTTATGTGAATGACATGCATGAAAGCTATAGCTCTCAAAGTTGATATTATTATTAATAGTAATTAATAATAATATTACTATTATTCTCTTAAAAGAAAAACGTTTCTTATATATATATTGCATAAAGGTTATGCATAGAATGGCTCTCACATTATCATACTATTAATAGTATTATTAATTGTATTGTTAATATTAAGAAATAATATATAACCACTATTATTATTATTATTTAGGATTTAACTTAAAGTTACATCCATTTAAAACAAATAAAGGTCCTAGTTAAACAAGGACTAGATAATTAGTAAAATATCTTTTAAAGATATTAATTTTCAAATTAAATTAAATATATATATATATATAATTATTCAAACAACTATATTCCAGAAAAAACTCACCTATATAAAAGAGGGCAGATCCCAAGAGAGGGGATCATCTTTTGCTACAATCAGTCTCTTATGAACAGAAGAGAGTTATTCTGTAGAACTGAAGCAACCCAATATTAATTTCCAGATCTGATTCAATAATTCACCTAGGGCCTCTACTTCTCTTATTGCATGTTGGAAACAGCTCGGGGGGATCCAGTTAGAACCATAATAGTCTAAGGGTCATGGTTGGGAGGAACATGGTAGTCCCAAAGTTATCCAGTTAAAGATCATCCTACAAGTCAGCTAGGTCCATACTATTTTCCATTAACTAGTGTTTGGGTGTGCAGGTATTGCAAGGAAGGTCAAGCTTCAAGAGCTAGGTACGAGTTATAATTTGTCAATACAATTTAAGTAACTTAAAAAATTTACAATAGGAATTGTTGTGCAGGATTTATACCTTATAGTGAGGAGAATACACTACCAAATTGCGTAGGGTGATAGGTAAATACATTCATTACATTGCATTTAGTTCCTACCAATGAAAGAGATCAAGATATCGAAAGATGTACCTTTTATCGATGGCTGGTCCTAGCCTTCGCTTGGTCTTCCACTTGATCAAGATATGATGAATATTGAAAGCAATCAAACATCAACTACAATCAGATATTAAACCAAATGAAGATACAATCCAATAGACATTCGATTTGGAACAAGAAGGGTATTTCCACCTTTTTATTGTCAACGAAACATGAATAAGTACAAATATACCTGATCGGTCAAGATGCTTCTGCAACCGAGTCCTGGGCTTTTGCTCTTCACAATGACTTGGGAATTTTTCCAGTGTAACAACACTTAAAGCAATCCTTCTAGGTTCCTCTCTCATGGATCCTCCTTGTATTTATGGGACAAGGTAGGCAGTTGGATTCGAGAGGTGGTTGAATCGGGAGGTTGGGGAAGTTGCAGAACCAAGATGTGCGTGGGTTTCATACAACAAGAGTAGTGCACAGAGAGAAACTTTTGTGCTTTGCAACAAGCGTTTGCAACTTTTTTGAAGGTGTGTGTTGGTTGTCTTTGAGCAAAGCAACGCCTCTTTTGAGGTGTGAGCTAGTTTACTATAGCAATAGTAGTGCACATGTGGTGAAACCTATTGAAACATTAATATTTTCAGCTGTAAAGAGTGTACTACCACCAATAAGTCATCTAGGTCAACTTACCTCTTCCATCCATAGTGTCCTTCTGTGTGATCGACAGAGCAATGTGATCATGGACGAAGAAGTGCAGATTTGACCTATAACAGGTATATTAATGAAATTAATGAGAATGTAAATCTTATATGGATGTTGTAAGTGAATGATGATTTCCTTACTATTATGTTAGGAGAAGATTTTCTCATGAAATGCGTTTTGTGTTATATAAAAAAGGTACTAACAAGTGAATTCGGCAGATGGCCATATTCTGGGGAACTTGTGGAAAGAAAAGGAACGCGATATAGTATACATGGTAAGCGCATGTTAAGAAAATGAGTAAAAATCAAGGAATCGTAAAAGGATATGTTAAAAGCATGCGTTCGAACTGATGAGTAAAAAGGTGAACATATGTGATGTTAGTATTTTGTTGCTATTATGTTGCATCTTGTGGTTAATCAAAATTACAAGAAATAATAAATGATTATTAATTCCTGAACTCAAAGCAGAAGGTTTGATGGGAAAAGAATATTTCCTAGACTCAAACGAGAAGGTTTGATGGGAAAAGAATATTTCTGAGACTCAAGCGAGAGGGCTTGAGGGGAAAGGAATTTTCCACTAAGAAAACACTGAGTGGCAAAGATTGACCCAACTCTGCTATATGCTAAAGCAACTTTTCCTAGACTCAAGAGGAGGCTGGGTGGAAAACAAATTTCTTGACTCAAGCAAGAAGGATTGAGGGAAATTGTGAAAGAGTTTTGTGGTATCAATGGCAAATAACTAGGCACAAAGATTGACATCTGGATACAAGACGTTGTTTGATGTCTTGAGGAGGAAATTTTTTTGACTAGCAATAAAAAAGGAGGGTAACCTCAAAAGTGTAGCCCGTGAGTCCACAAGAATTGGTGATAGAATTCGACGAAGAATTCTTTGTTTAGCAGAGGATTGTTGAAGTTCCAAACTCATGGGAGATTTTGATGATCAACAAAGTGTCGTTGAAAGATTTGTTTTATGATATAACAAATATTAATGATATGTCTTGTAAAATAGACTATTGGATATCTTTATGTGTGAATGTTATGAATACTGGAGTAAGCAAAATTTTTCTCAAGGATGAGGATGAATGATAAATGTTAAAACATTTACTCTTTGAAATTTGTGAAGTATATGATGCTAACCTGTGAATGATAAGGTGTTCCAAATTACAAGTAAGAATATTGTTTTACCTATGTAATCTCTGCGATTTGATCATGTGTTGTACAAGGTTCATTGCTTACCTTATGATTATAATTGCAAGATAGTATAATCATGATATAATGAAAGATGTTAGAAGAGCTTGTATGGGATGGGCAAGATGTAGGTTATGAAAGAATGATGACACAGGTAGAAGCCCGAAGCTGATTAGGAACATCAAATCAATATTCCAAAGAAATACATACATAAGTTATGAAAGATCGAAGGATATTAAAGATTGAAGACAAAAGTATGACCACCAGGGACGGTGTTATCTTTAAGGGGGAAAGGGTGTAACATCCCTCTTTATACTCCCACTTGTTGTAATTTAAAATGTAATTATGTAAAGGGTTTATAGTTAGGAGCTGAAGGCCAAGGCCCCACTAGTAAAACTTTGTAAATATGTTTGTTTACTTCCTAGTTGTGAATTAAGGTCAATGACGCAACTAACCGATGTCGAATCCACTAGGGATGAGGTAAGGTTAAAGGCGAAAACATTGAGAGTACTAATGGGTGTGGTCTAGAAATCTTTTGAAGTCTTCAAGTAACCTAAGTATTTTGGTGGAGCATTAAAGAGTATAAAAATTATTGTTATCTAAGACCTTAGAAGACGTCCTGAGCAGTGGATAATATCTTTTCGATACAGAACGAACATGCACGATTTACTACCTATACTAGCATGACACTTAAGTTACAGATATTCCCAAAGGAGCATCCTAATTACTCTACATGTAAACATATACATTCATCCTACTCCTACGTGAGAGTGTTAGAAAACACAAGTATAACGAAAGGAAGCTTAGCTTAGTATTTTGGTAGGCTTAGCTTATTTAATGAGCTTAACTTACCTATTCATAAATTTTGGTTAAAATCCGATTATAAATTTATATATATATATATATATATATATAAAGATAGTACACATGGATAATTATAATAGAAGTTAACCACCATATGTTCATATATATATATGAAATATCTATATATAAATCAAAGCATGTAAAAGAAATATATATATATATATATATATGATCCTTTGTGAGTAAAATATATCACATACATATCTAGCATCCGCCTCTTAAATAATCGAATGGTGGTTATAAAGGAAACAAAGGTTCCTAATTTAAGGATGGAAAACTTGAACTGGCGGTAGCGCAGTTGTCTCCATACTGGAGCTCTCAAGTTCCTATAGTACCGCGTTTTGTCTCCTCAGAAAACACTCTCATACGTTACCCTTTCCATCTGTCCCACTTAACTGAAGTGAGAATATGTTCAACAAAAACGTTGAGCTACTCTCACAGAATGGGGAAGGGAACTCATAGTTCTATATATTCTTTCTTTACGTTGAATGGGGGAGAGGGTTTCATGGTCGATAGTTTTTGGGAAAAAAAATCTGCATCGGGGTTTTGTAAAACTGAAATCGTGGTTACTTTTCTATGCTCATTCTTGGATGGCAGCGATAAATTCTACGTATATGTGGAATAGAAGTGATAGATATGTCTTGCATGATTGAAATCGTAGTCGTGGATCTTTATCTTCATAGCTCGAATGCTTATTGTAACATCCCAAAAATCGCAAAAATTAAAAAAATTTGATACAGCCTAATTTATAAGAGAAATGCTATCTGTAGAATGAAAGTTATTTAACTAATAGATAATACAGCTTCATAAAATTATCGTAATTATTTTTGAACATAAGAAGATACTTGATTATAAATAAGATGCGATAGAACAATGTTTATTTCGTTAGGTGTAATGATCTGGTAAAAGTACTGATGAATTATTTGCATATTTCTGAAGGGGTTCCTACAGGGTGCCCTTGGGTTTACTTAGCTTTGATAGCTAAAGCATTGGATTCTTTTCTTTTGCAAATCTGCAGGTAAGGTAATAGAGTAATTCCAGTATTTCAAGACAAGTTATAAACTTCAGCTAGTCATCTCTGTTTTAAGATAGATGTAAATACTGTCGTGCATGAAGATGTCTATGGTATGTAATTTTGGTTTATCTTTATCAATCTGTACTATTTTTGTCCTAACACTTGCAAGCGTAGCTAGAGATATTTTGCACTATACTTCTACTGTAATCAATGTTGTCATTCATTAGGGAATACAATTGATATGATCGTCATGTGAGATTCTACAATCTAAATGTTGCGACAAGCATGTGATAATGTTTCAATATGTCAGGTTTGAACAATAAGCGTCCTCAATGTTAAATGCTAGGTTAGCTGTAATGAGACCTTTAGAATTCTAGTCCATCATCTATTCAATTCAAAAATGCAAATGTATAGTAATAATAGTATTACTATAACGCTATGACTTGCAATAACGATGATCTTCAAAGCCTACATGATATTTTTCATGTGCTTAAATCATATATGCTCCTAATATGCTTATTCGACTATATCACTACGTGGACAGATAATAGTTTGTTATGTATTGGTGACCCATATTAAATTGTCATAACACTTCTATGGAATAATTTGCTAGGGTTACAATGCCTAGTTATATGCAAATAGAAACTTAGTGCTATATTCTATTATGTACATGATAAACAAATGATATTTTAACATTTAAATTTGAAATGGGTGCGCCCTAAGCAATTGGGGACTTAATGTTTAAAATGCATAAAACATAGACATTATGTGATAAGGTTTGGTCTCGATTCATATCGTGGTTATATGAATCTAACATATGGTTTAGAAACTATGGGATATAGTTATGTTGCAATATATATCTGTTATGCGAATTTTAACATAGTTTGGAAAATTCATACGTAAATGGAATATCATAGTATGATCATAACCTATGGTTGAAAACTATACAACGGTTGTATGACAATGGTGATAATATCCGAATCGTGTTGTAAGCCATAACTTCGATGCTGACATGAATTAAATGTAGTTGCAGGTAATGGCCTGGCAGGTGATACGTAAGTTCTGGCATTAAATGTAAACCCTGTCTAATGGTAGTGGTTTGCTTCGATGGCTCCTATGTGTATATGGCTCCATGTGATTTAGTTGTATAATTGTTGAGATCCTACCGAGCTGTAAGCTCTACCCTGGTGATATGGCACTCCGGTCATGCTGGTTATTTATTGATGTTATTAATGGTGATTGATCGAAATCTCTATCTTGGTACTATCATGGCTTGGCTGGCCAAATCTTGATCGTTGATCTAACCTTCTCGATCATTGAGATCTGAAACCCTAAGGCAGTCTTGTTTGGAGTTTTTGTTTGAGGAAGAGGCCGACAAGCCGCTAGATAGTAGGGCTCGACCTTGGATGGCTTGTGATGGCTCTGTAACTGCAATCTCTGTAATTTTGATGGTGAAACTTACTGTATAAGTTGCTTGGGTTTGAAGGTGGTAATGCAATGAAGCCCTGTGGCTTTCGTCGTGTGACAGGTTAGGGTTTCGGTGAGTTATCCTCCGAGTTCGATAATTGTTTAGCCACATGATACTCCTGTTGCGTCAGTGGGGGAACTGGAAGCAAGAAGCATTCCTCCTGACTGTTACTGTGAAGGTAAAATTTACTCGTACCACTACTTGTTAAATACAGTTTTTGTTTACTATGTAATCGTTTGGAATTTGTTATAACTTCTAGGGGATTGTGTGGGAGGTACTGCCTCCCTTGTGGATTTTACAGTGCTGTGGTTTGTTGGAAATGGATGGCACGCTATAAAATGGTAAGCCCCAGTGGCAAAACCCTCTGTAGGTTCTTCTGGCATATTTGTGGCCAACGTTTGAAGTTGTAACAACTTTGTCTTTGAAATCATGGTTCAAAAACACATGTTATTTTGTGTTACGCCTGTGTTAGGATGCCTCTTGTCTTACAGAGTCGATGTAATAGTTTTGTAAGTTATTGTACAGTGTTTTGGGTTCTGATTTGAACTGGGCAATGTACCTTTGTCAACGAGGGTTTCAATCTCTATCAAGTTTTTTTATACAAAAGAATATTTACAAATCTATGTTGCTGTATTTATTTTGTTTCGTCGTTCTGGGGCTTGGCCCTTGAACAAAACCTGTGACTCATTGATTTAAAATGTGGAAATGAAACTTGTGTTTTAGCAGACCTGTGCATTTGAATTCGATGTATTACGATGATGTCGTTTGTATAACTAGGTTTTAATACTTTTGCTACTATAGTTTTCTTTTATGAGTTGTGAAAATGTGAACTGTAAAAACAATGGGAATAGGAATCGTAAGATATGGTTTCAGCCTATTTAAGGCTCGTCGATTTGCAAATGATGTTGTAAATTCATTCTACAAGCTTGTCAAGGATTAGGGTTTGTCTCTGTATGGTTATATGTTTACTCATCGTCAAGCCTTCGGCAAGTCCAGACTTGTTTTGCTTCTACTGTTTAGAGGCGTTCTATGGTTAATAAAATAATGGAACTTTCAAATGATAAAGAATTTGTTTAACTAATTTGATTCCGTGAAATTTTGTGTTATGCAAATAGAAACATGTGAATGGATACTAAGTTGAGAACGGTTTAAATAAAAGAAATAATATTTTTGTTGCTATTGTTTGATGATAATTTCAATAGTTTTAATGTATGGATTTGAAAATGAAAAGTGCAAACCCTAGGTTTGTAATATGAGACTTCTGCTTGCCTATCTATCATGTATGTATAGCAACAGTGGACTATAGTAAACTTTGAGAAGAAAATGTGGAAATTACAAACCCTAACTTGAAACTTGAAAATGATATACTAGTTCTGTATGATAAAATTATACAATATTCTTAAATTTCTGTATCAGCAATGATTACAATATTAAATATAAATCACAGTAGTAATCTTCAAGACAATAAACTTTTATTTGATTCAGTAAAAATAGTATTGTAACAAAATACATTAATCAACATTAATTTCTAATAGTAGGAAAATTTAACAATTTATGCAGAGTTGTTCTTTTCATCATCTTGGCAATTTGCCTATCATAACTATCTATCTTAAATTATCTCTGTACTAGAGTACAATGTTGTTCCTTTTTGCATGGGGAAAAATGCAGAGACTATTTTATTCAATCAGATTGATTTTATACAGAATTATTAAATTATTCAGGAAATTAAAATAAACTTATAAAAGAACTAGTAACAGCTAATAGACAACAGAACTTTAAAATATATAAAAGTAGATAAGACAATGAAACCTGTAGATGAAGATAGGGCTGGAAAGCACCCAAGGAGGCATGTTCCTCCCAACCTATTCTAGAACAAGCAGCTCAACTACTGGCTTCTTATGAACCCCTGAGCCTGATTACTGAACCAATAAGTGGGTGGAATCTGTGTAGAAGCAAGGCACTCAAAATGCCTTCAGCACTCAACATCAACCTCCTGAAATAACATGCCTTCTCCACTCAGGATCAACCTCCTGAACTCAATAAGAGTTTGGCAGACTCACAACATGATCAACAACATAGCATATCCCCTCATCAAATCTCTTGGGTGAAAACATAGCAAAACCGCAAGGTAAATTTCCTCGTCAGGAAAAGTGGTGAACCTCAGTTTAAAATGTGATGGCTATTATATAGAATGCCTAGGTCTTTTAGTGGTCAGTTTGGAATAAATGAGCCTCAAGCTCCAGTCCCATCTTTCAAGGCACTATAACCACATTTCAAGGGAGTTGTCCCATACCAACAGCTAGTTAGTTGCATCATGATGCTGCCACTTGTCCATTGCCTTCTACCCCAGATTCCATTCCACCTAGTGGATCAGTAACCACTCTTTCAACAGTCCTCTTAGGTGTTTGTCTCCTATTTTATTTATTTAATAATAATATATTGTGCAAATTACAGTCATCCTTGGACACCTGTCCAACATAAAACTTTACAATAAAAGTTATCATAATGTTTGCTAAGACAAAATGTTTTCCAACAAAAAGGGTATGTTACACTTATTTATTTTTTATGTTTGTTCTTGGGGAAAACTGGGTGAAGGGTTTGTGGAAGGGACAGCCTGCGAGAACTTGATCCCCCGACGATTTTTTTTCCTGACTGTATTTCATGTGTATTTTTTTATGCATAGAGATTCCTGTATCTGACTCGTAGGATCATTTCACCTAGGATTATTCACTGTCTCTTTTAGAATCATTATGGATTATGATGATGAATCCTTTAATTGTTATATGCTGTAGATATGCTACCCCGATATCGAAATACATTGTATACCACAATGAAAGTTCTCCTGTATCATTTCGTATTGTGATATGTCCCATTGCTTGTTTTATATATATATAATGATTATGTTTATGCTGCCACAGTGTAATGTCCCCATTCAAATAAGTGCATAGTAAGACAATCCCATCAATCCTACTAGTTTCCTAGGTTGGATGGGCACATGTGGGATGGTAATAAGGAAGCTAATAAATGATATTTAGACATTAGAGGGGTTCAAGCATTTAATAAATATGGTGAATAAATAAATTCAAGATAAATTCTAAGTGGCAAGTGGTTTTGCAGACATATGGAGGTGGTGGGACCCACACTAGCTTGATTTTTCATAATACATGGTATCTCTCTTTTGCCAATTCGAATTAATGGGAATCTGAACACTCTTGGGTGAGTTGGTAAGTCATAACACATGTCATTGAGCATCTTAGGTTGAATTTGGAAGGATTGGTAACCTCCATGGAAGATAAAGAGTCAAAGTAGAAGTTTGTGGACACTTGGGCTAGATTCCCTAGCCCATATGACACCAATGATGGAGCATCTATGACAACTATGAGAAATTGCAGACCTGAACTCTGACATCTCACCACTATGACATGTCAGCAGCAAAAATAGGCTCAAGGAAGGCGAATTTGGGATTTGGAGAAGCCAAAGAGACTCAAAATCGAATTTGGGAGAAGATTGATGGTTGGAACTAGGAGACAAGTGGCAAATGTGGAATATTTCCTAAATGGAAATATATTGAGTCTATTGAGAGGATTTCGACCCTTAGAAGGCTAATGTTGGTTATAAAATGTAGAAATGAAGAATGAGAATGGCTTTTGATGATTTGAGAAAAATTGCATTTGTGAAGAGAGAGCTAGTGGATGACTAGTTTCTTGCCTTAGCCAATTTCGAGGGTGAAAGATTCCCATCCAAGTTGGTGTTTGGAGAGGCCACTCAGGTCTTTCATGGTGCTTTAATGGAGTTTGTATTTGCAGGTAGCAGCTACAGGAAGTTTCATGGTTTGGTTTAGTGCAGCACTTTCTCTCCACCGTTTCCAGTTTTGAAGGCATATTCATGCTCCTTGAGGGAGGGCGTTTTTGGTGAGCACTTGTGCTTATTGAGAGAAATTATGATTATATATTTCTGATTGTAATAGCTTCATATCCTCTTCTATTAATATTCAGAAATTCTCAGGTCGAAATACCCACTGGTTGTATGCAAAACTATTGATTAATGAGCAAACAATGTCCATTTCCCCAATGCATTGATGTATGACACTATAATGTTGATTATTTCGAATGGATGGATGATTCTTGGATATATTTGTGATCAATATAATGCCATGGATGTCTTATACAAGTTTCATGTACTGTACTTGAGCATTTGAAGCATTTTTACTCAGTTTAGTTGTATTGGGAGGTGAAATAGTGCCATTTCCCGAAGGGTCGAATTGGGGGTTTTTGCTGTTGAATGTGAGAGAGTTAGAACAGTAGTAAAAATCAATTAATGGTTCATATGAGACCTTAATCACATACTTAACACATTATATACCTCTATTCATAAATTTGTGGGAGTTTGGAGGCATTTGGAAGGTCATTTTCAGTGTTACGCGGGGGGGATTTGATGCAAAAATTACTAGTCAAAATTACCTATATTGATCAGAATACAAATCAAGTTTGCAGAAGTATTTGGAGGGCCATAAAACATCCCTGAACCTAATATTAATGTCTAAATACCATTCATACACTCCTACAGAATATTTGGGAGCATTTGGGTTGATTTGGAGGTCAAAACAGTTAAACTAGTCAAAGGTCGAAATTGGGGGAAAAGTAGAAAAATTGGCATTTTAATAGAATTTTGAAAAAGGGTCATTACACACAGGGATCGGAAATCCTGATTAATATCGTCATGTAGTGTACATAGGCTGCACAAAAAACTTACTGTACAAAACGGGAAAGGACAGTTGGTTGTATGCCTGGTCCTTGCAACCTTTAAATTGATATGTTGCCCTAATTTTTGAATGATCCCCATGATCTAGCATTGGAATAGTATTATCCAGGAGGAATCTATTATAAATCGAGTTTTTCTTTCCCGGTTTTCATTCTCTGTATTATATCTTTGGATGCCCCAAGTGAATGTGTTTCCCCTTTTTAATCTGCGCGTGTTGTATGGTGCAGAAGAGAGATTTGTAATCTCTCGAAGAATGCATTTTCCCGTTTTTGTCTTTGCATGTTATATGGTACAGAGCAAGTTTGTCCATTCTCCATATGAATATGGTCAAGTAAAAATCGTAATTCTAGATATTTGTGTGGTATGCAGAAGGAAATCCTAGATCTATTTTCCAAATGATTATGGTCAAGTTAAAATCATATTTCTGGATAGTTATGTGGGATGCAAAAAGAAATCGTATTGTGAGTTCCAGGAAATCTGTATATGTTGTTTATATAATCTTGGAGAATTTATTTCATAAGCTACAGGTTGATTTCTGTTTAAACTGAATGTTTTAGATATTTATCATCTTTAGAATGGCAGCTTCCCGATTGAAGCATGATCGTCATTAAGTGTGAATTCCGATAAAGAAAGTCTGAACTCGATCGGCATATAAGATAGTATTGCTCCTTTATATATATATATCTATATATAGAAATAGAAATCCCTTTTGAAATAGGTGAATTATTTTATAGATATCTATGTAAATGTTGTTGTTGGTTTATTGGAAAGAACGCAGCAGCAAATACTTTGTATGGTTTTCATTATGTTATTATTTCTGTGTGGACGTCCGAGAGACTTCTTCGGAGTCATATTATTATCTCTGCTTCTATGATTGATTCCTTGCTAGGGACATGAAATCCTAGCTTAAATCATTGTGTTAAAGTACAATGCTATTGTTGGATAGAGTTCAAAACGATTGAATTCAGATTGTAGGTGCTTATAACTCTTGTTTTGAAAATGCTCTTGATGAGAGACGCGTTGAGAAAGAAGAGAAGATGCAATAATGCAGTTACTAGTTGTAATACTCTATTTGAGTAATAAAATAAAGATATGACGATTTGGTGGACATAGCCCAAGGATTGGGTGAATCACGTACATATGGTCTTCTATATGTGGTCTCTTTGTGTATGAATTTCATGGCCTCTTTCATTGAGTAGTCATGATGACTTGATTGTTACATGGTTTTTGAATTTGTGTTATATTAAAATGTTGAGAGATTTATTGCTCATAAACCTGGATTATGTTATAGAAAGTTGCATTAAGTAAAAGGTAAAGTCATGAGTAAGAATTTCATGATTATGTTTCAAGGTAAATAATGATGCATGCTGAATGTTTCGATTTAACTAATCATCATTTTTGCGATGGAAGTATGTTAGGAATTTTGGTCTTTCCACAAATGAATTTTGAGAAGATGAGTAATGTTTTAAAATTTCTCTAAATTCACTACTTTACTAACTGACAGAATTTGGGTATGTTACACAAAGAGACTATTGAAAGAGTGTTCACTGACCCAGTAGGCGGAATGGAATCTGGGGTAGAAGGCAATGGACAAGTGGTAGCATATGAACTCAGTTACTAGCTATTGTTATGGGACAACTTCCCTTAAAATGTGGTCATGTTCCCAAGGATGGTAGAACTGAGCTGATGGCTCATTGAATGCAAAACTGACCACTAAAGACCTAGGCAATCTTTTATAAGCCATCGAATTTGAGCAAAGGCTCACACATTCTGAAAGGATAAGAAATTTATTCCTTGTGGTGGTAGAACTGATCCCACAAGAGATTCGATGAGGAGAAGCTATGTTTTCAATTGCAGAGTAAGACTGTCTTATTCCTGCTAAGTGTAGAGGTATTCCTGCCAAGTGAAGAGGTAGTAAATTCCATACTTAGCATATGATCGAGTCTTATATATTAACATAAATATAAACCTTAGATTATGCATTCATTGCTTTTCATGTCAACATTTTTATTTACAAATAGATAATGTTAGAAATCTAACTGTAAAATCCACTTTGTCTTATCAGAAATTTCTTATACAGTAAAACCTAGATAAATAATATATTTACAGACATGATACAATGCACATAAACTACAAAGATTCACAAAATCAAACTCACACAGAATTTTAAATCATTTGAGCAGAATTTTACACTATAACGATATATACAAGATCTTTATAAAATTTACAAGAATATTACATAAAAATGTTATCAACCTGAAGAAATCTACAACTTTAAATCATCCTTAGATAAGCCCTATAGGCATTAGTCTTCATAAACAAAGTATTATTTAAAATACTAAATCGAAACATAATCCTGGAATATACATTCACATAAACATTAAATACATCGGCTACATTAGACTAGGTAATCTTCTGTTATTGATCAATATTCCCATAAGGGATTAATATGAATTATATAAAAAGAAGGACAAGTTCAGGGTCAAACCCTATTTATAACTTATAATGATATTAATTAAATCCTGTAGAATCAAACTATTTGCAAGTATCATATAGTCAATCAATATGCTAAAAACATAACAACACTGTAACTAGTTATTATTATACAAATTTTGTTAAGGGTCGAAACCCTGTAATCATCTCTCAAAAACTAATAATATACTATCACAGTACATAATGGCAACATGATTATTATAAATATCAATCAACAGAATTAAGGAAATCTCAGGTTCGAGACCCATAAGGGCTCACCAGGGTTCATTGAAACATTATGAACCAACATTATACAACTTAATGTTTTTCCAATCAATCTAAAATAAAGATGGTTCAGGTATTTCTATATATATATATATAGGAAATTTATAATCAACAAAAACCAAATCAATCCCTATTACAGTTGAAACGTTGGTAGTGATGCAGAATGCATTCATTTAATGTATCGATGCATTTGTGTTCACACAGGTATCAAACTAAGGTCAAGGTTCAAGTTTCAAGTAGAGAGCTCACTCATCCATAGGCTATTCTTTATAAACAAATGATAATTAGAAATTTAATTATAAGCCAGAGTTAGGGTTTAACCCTATATCATATCTTGAACCAAGAAAACATTAAAAAACATTGCAAAAAAAATACGAAGAAGGCCTTGGCCCAAACTTTTAAAGTATGATAACCAAAATACAAACAATAATCTGTAAAGATAGCCGAGAGCAACACTTTGTCAACATTTAAAACAACAATCAAAACCTATAACCATTCTTTCTATAAAACGATTACGTTAATGTGAGCTTTGCTTAGGGTTTCCTAAATGGTACCCGTAAAACAAAATGAAACGAAGTTCAACACCTTCCTTTACAAAATGGTGATCGAACCCCCAACTTCGACATCCAGCCAAAATTAAAAAGAACAACGCCATCACTAAGAAGTGCTAAAATAGCTTTAACTTGCACGCAAACAAAGAAACCATCATTGTATTTTAACACATTTTGGATAGAGGTCACTCTCATGGATGAGCCCGAAGCTTACCATGGTTCCCAACCATTGGAGTAGCTTATTGTCACGAACCCAAAATTTCGTAAAAATTTAAAAAAATTTCTAAGTGGTTTAATTTCCCATAAATTCTATGTGGAAGTATAGAGTTTAACATTTTAAATTTATTGTTTTACAATAAAATATGACAACCAAGTAATTCACATTCTATCAGTAATTATTTAGCTGTCTCAACGACAATTATCACAACACTTTAGAAAATTCAGCCGTATTCATAACTCTAAAATTAAATATGTAATACAACCTATTTTATGAAATCTCTTTATCACCTTTTGGACGGTTATGTGAGTAAATGGACAATTTATACTTGATCAATTATTTCCCATAGTCCTGAAATTAATAGCAACTAACATATTCATCATTGTTTATATACAAAGATTTCTAACTTGATTTTACTTATCAAGTAGGTTTCTAATGACTCATATGAGACACATCCAAGGAATGCATTATTACATATAAATAATCAACATATCAATACATGAACACATAACTCGCAAGGTACACATAAAAACATTTGATTTCAACACTAGTACACACATATGCAAAATCAAGTCATACACAGGAGACCAAAAGTAACGTGGTTCACCCGTACACGGGCTAGTCCACAAAAGTGTGTGCATCTTTATTTATTCTGAGAACATAGTGTTTACAAGCTGCAACTTTAGTTGTTGCCATAGTAACTCCTCTTATTGAAGGAATCTTTTACAAGATAATCAAAATACTAGCTATTTCCAAGGTTACAAGATTCTAGCCTAAGTGTCAAAATAGCCATCAAGATTCTCTTGATACTAAAAGAAGCAATTTCAATAATCTAAATAAGAATAATATCATTTCTATGAAGATCTACTCTTGTATAAAAATAAGATCCCCAAGAGAGTTAAACACTTCTACTCACTAAAATCTTTATGTTTCTCATAACATTATCATAACATAAGCAAGGCCTTAATACTAATGAATACATAAGTATGATCTTAAAAATTATTCACTTCTAAAGCTTAACCTAACTAAACAAGGCCTTCTCATATGATTCAAGTATGTAATTATGATTTCTACTAGGTAGCACACTTTTCAATAAGCTTTAGTTATAATTCACTACCTTTATACTTATCTCATAATCTTCTCCATATAGTCTCATGTCTACTTATAATCTATAAAAGTCAATCCTTTTCCTTTTTAATATTATATATATATTATATTTATTATCTTAATAAAGTATAAAAACAACAACAACATATATATGTATAAATAATTAACCCCCTTACTTTTCTTTCTTTAAAAACTAAACCATATAATGAAGAGTTGTCCAAACAATAATAACTACGTGCTCATCTATTTAGGTTACAACATTTATTCATAGAATGATCCACTCATAAAAATGAACTCTTAAAAAGAAAACTAATGAAGGGTACAATAATTTAACAACTAGCCATATCGTTACACATATGCCAACTACCATTCAGCTTATAGGAGTGGTTCACCTAAGATGATCTCAGTAAAACCGAGCGGTCAATTACTATTTAAAAATATAAACTAAAAGATGGACGGGGATCTATCCCCAACCTTGCGCAGGTAATCAAAGTAAATCATAGTGATCCGATAACACAAATGCAAAGATTTCTTTGATGATAACCCACAGATAAAATCTAAGTGCAGCAACGATCAATCAATCAACAGAAAAACATAAAACTTAATTCACTTAGATTATGTGTATCACGTTTCTCTACCGAGGTTAACATTTTATTTCTTAACTAGACTTTTCTGTTTCCAATCTAACACACATTTCCCTTTTTACACAGTGTACCAATATAGCGTAAATGTATATCACCAGAGTGCCACAAAATTTCAAGGTGATCGTGAAACATTAATGCAGCTGAGAGGGTTCGATCATGGCAGTATTAACGTACACTGCGAACCTCAGCAAAGATTATTACCATTCACTGAGATTTCAATAGTTGACTAACCCTCCTTTTAACACTTTTGGGTGGCAGAGTTATTAAGTCAATGATTCTTTTCATGGATTATGAAGTAATCTCAACCAACGATTTAAGGAGATCGGTGCAGTTCTAAAATAAATATAACCTCACCTTAGCTAGTACTAAAGGAGTGATGGCTTCACTCTCCCGCAGAGTTGTGATGGGGTGATAACCATTCTACAGGTTTTCGCAGAGATCAAGACGATTTCGTGCAGCGAGATACAAGGGAAACATGCCAAAAAAAAAACGTGCATCAATATACACAAAAGCGATGAAAAATCGAACCTTTAATTACTGTGCTAATTATCAAGCTTTTTGATATCTCCTATGGATCTACTGCGCAGTTTCATTAAACAATGCTTCCATTCCACAGAGTTTAAATATAGTAAAGGAAACTGAATTAATTTGCTGTGAAAAATCTAGAGGTTCACGAAACTCATAAATTTTGATCACGCATTCATCATAGTTTTACGACTATAAAAGAAAAGATCTATACTGGGCTAAAATCTCCCATATCTGGGTTCTAAGATCATAATGGAATTTATATTGCAAACCAGGAGTGGAATTTAAATGCAAACCTCCATTGGAGTGCTACGCAAATGGTAAGTGACTGACATGCAGGGTTTTAATCCACGGGTAAGGGTTTCAATCCACGGGTTTTAATCCACGGGTTTTCTATTAAGGAAAAGAATATTATACAGAAATCTACTGCGTCTTCCAGAGGAAAACTAACTCTCTTATATATTTCCTTTTTATTTTTATTTTTTTTTGCAATTAAGAGGTCGATTACCCAATGGGCATCATTCGACATCAAAGGCGGCATACGACAGGTTTATTCGGTGCCAAAAACATATCTAACCTAAAGCGTGGAGGTCAAACTTCCTAAAGTGAACTACGTGTATAGAGATTATAATTATACGATGCTAACGCAAAGCAGAGGTATAATAGAGGCTCTATCTTAACATAATTACCATTCTGAATATGCAATTAACCTCGCAGATGTAGATACTTCCTTCAGTATGAATTTAATGCATTCTGGTAAAGAGAACTACCGTATCTAAAATTGATGCAGTGTAATTATTGAATGCAAAACCATCATAGCAAGAGTACTAAACTTTTACCTTTGCAACTAGTACTTAATGAAATCATAATTATTCTGACCTGTATAACATGCCTAATCAAAATTACTGAGAATTCCATACCTCAGGCGTTTTACCAGAGGGTGCATAAATCATAGAAAATGAAACGATCAATGCAGAGCTATGTGAATCTATGGACAGGCTTCCTCATCTGCGGAATCACCATCCCATAACTATTGTTGACAGCATGTAACCATATACTGAATAAAAACTGGAGATTCACGCTCCCCTCAAATAACATCATTCCCCTGACTCTTATGGAATAGACTTCCCCCCGCAGAGATGGAGAAGTACTAACATCATGCAATCTCCAACCCAAGGTAAGCATGACTAACTGGTTATTTATGCCTTCCCCTAAATACAAGATCCTCCATTACGCAGATCGACCATTTGTCACGCGGATCATACAGCCAGGAAGAAGATCTTAAATCTCAGAATGATCCCCTAAAATAATTCTCCTTGGCTAATATATAGTTTGATCAATGATTACCAATACTAGCGATGGTAGGCAAATCTAGCCCGATCCTAGGTTCACGTTAGGGAGGTCATACTAAATGCCAATTGTCTAACGCATTTCCAAAGTGGTAGGAAATGAAAAACGGTTCTCATAAAGAATTTCGATACCCACGATGGGGAAAATATACCGGCTTCGATGCTTCCATGAGATCATATATAAGTTATGGCAAGTGGGGTTAAAAAAATTCTTCCCTAGGATTAACTTTCCATGATCTTGAAGTAGCAAGGAAATCCTACTATTAAGGATCGTGTCTCTTCCAGTGTCTCCAGACTGTAACCAGATCAACAAACTCCCATATGTCATAATTCTCATGCATAGATGGTATTAACTCCATTTCTAAATCGCACTCATATTGTGCCTCCACTTGGAGTTAACTCCTTTGGCCAAAAGAGGTCATGGCTATTTTGTTTAGGGTTTGACCAACAGCGAAACCCCCATGTGTTTTTTTATAATAACTTTCTCTATCTTTCTTTTAATACCAATTAATATATATATTAATAGTTTCTACTATATACTTTATAGTAAAGAAAATATTGATTTAAGGTGTGGGTCTCGTTGTAGATATTTCTATGTAGTTTCTAGATTATATAACCTTGAATATATTTTCAAAGTATTGAAAATATTATTATGACTAATAATATTTGGGCTTCAATAACTGTACTATGATAATTTATAAATTACCTAGTTCTTCACCTGTAAAGTTTAATATTTAAAACATGAAGCTCACGGCTTCCTAACCATCTTGTCCTTTCTTTTGGATGGTTTTGTTACTTATCATTTAGTCACTTTTACTATTCTTAATTCTTGTAATCTTAACTAAGACTTATAAACATAAAACTAGCTCAAGGTCCACTCGGGTGGCTTTGACCTTGAGCTCATAACCATGGCCATTTACAAAATTCATAATTACATTTACAAGAATAATAATAATAATAAGGGTCGAATTTGAGGGCTGTTACACTTATCCTTTCTCCCAATACATCGTCGAGACCTTAGACAAGACTAAGGCTAGTAGAAACCCTATCCAACAATTAATCAAGAGGTTAAACCTTATTTAAAAATAGCATGTGAAGAATTTTATTAAAAAACATAGGAAGCATTAAGTTGCTGAAACTCACGACCTATAAACAAACGTTAAGAACTTGAAGGATAGAAGTTACCTTTCTGGGATTCAAACTCATGTCGAGAAGAGAAAATAAGAAATTGAACCCCAGTGCGAGTTCTGATGTACCATAAAGACTCCACAAATAAACTTTGGCAGCATTGAACCAACCCTGTGAGTTGTGCTCAGGTTGCATAACAACCATGGCAGCTGAGAGAGCTCTTCCCTCTACTTCAAACGCTGAAACAATAACTAATGCCAAAGACCAAAACCCTTAAGTTCAGGGATAGGGTTTGCCCTTACGTGGTGCTACTCCCAATCAAATCATGTGGATTCATTTAATATATGAAGTGACAACCACCACCTTTCAAATTTGAACCCATGCTACTATAGTCATGACATCGTATTATGGAGAGTCCATTACTTTAGCGTTGAATGAATCCTTGGAACCCACTTTAATATAGTTCATATCTCATGGTAATTAATACCATTAAATCATCTAAGAATCATGAAGTCTATGATAAATACTTAATCAACCAACACTTGTATAATGTAAAAGCACCCATAAAAACAGGAGATTGTCACAATAAGTTTTGGGTAAGAAGTCTCCAAATCCTTAGTCAGGTTTGGACTAAGTTATTAATAATAATCAAACTAGTATGAAGTAAAGAGGTAGATTATTACAATAGTAACCCCTCCCCTCCCTCTCCCTCTCCCTCCCTCACACTCCCACTCCTCCTCCTCTTCCTTCTCCCTCTCCCTTCCTGATATCCTCCCCCTTTCCCCCTCCACTTCCTCACCTCGCATCTCCTCCTTATCCTCCCCTTTCCCACAATCCCAGCCTCACTCCCCACTTCCTCCTTCTCCTCCCCCCTCCTCCTTCTTCCTATCCTTCCCCTCTTCCCACTTTCCACCATCCCCCTCCTCCTCATCCCCTACCCCCCCACTCATCCTCCTCCTCCTCCTCCCATCCCCCTCCCTCTCCCCCTCACCCCAATCCTCCTCCTCCTCCTCCTTCTCCCCTAATCAACCCCTACATCTCCACCTCCTCCCCTTCACTCCCCTCCCTCTCCCTCTCCCTCCCTCTTGTCCTCTCGATACCCTCCCTCACACTCCCACTCATCCTTCTCCTCATCCTCCCTCTCCCTCCCTCAAATCCTTCCCCTCCCCCCCCACTTCCTCCCCATACCACTCCACCTCCTCACCCCTACCTTCCCTAACCCTCGCTCCCCTCCTCATATTCCTTCTCCTCCTTCCCCTATACCTCGCCCTCCCCACAATCCCACCCTCGCTCCTCTCATCCTCTTTCCCCACACCCTCCTTCATCCTCTCCTCCTCACCCCTCCTCCTTCTCCTCCTCCTCCCACTCCCACCTCCCTCCCCCCAAATCCTTGTCCTCCTCCTCTTCCCCCGCTAATCCCCCATGCACCTCCAACTCCTCCCCTTTACTGCACTCCTCCTCCCTCTGCCTCCCTCCCATCCTCCCCCTTTTCTCCCTCGCAGTCCCAGTCCTCCTCCTCCTCCCTCTCCCCCCTCCCTCCTCCTCCCCCCCCTTTCTCCTCCTCCCTCTCCCCCCTCCCTCATAGTACCAAACCTCCTCCTCCTCCCACCGCCTTTCTCCACCCTTGTTTCCAATACCTCCTTTTGACCTCTCCTCCTCCTCCTCCTCCTCCTCCCATCCCCCTCCCTCTCCCACTCTGTAACATACCCCTTTTTGCTGAAAAACATTTTATGTTGGAAACATTATCTTAACTTTTATTGTAAAGTTTTGTATTGGACAAGTGTCCAAAGATGACTATAATTTGCAAAATATTTTATTATTAAATAAATTAAATAGGAGACAAACACCTAAGGAGACTGTTGAAAGAGTGTTTACTGACCCACTAGGTGGAATGGAATCTGGGATAGAAGAAAATGGACAAATGGCAGCTTTGTGAGGCAAGTAACTAGCTGTTGGTAGGGGACAAATCCCTTGAATTGTGGTCTTAGTGCCCTGAAAGATGGGATTGGACCTTGAGGCTCATTTATTGAAAACTAACCACTAAAGACCTAAGCAATCTTGTTAAGAGACATTGAATTTTGGACTGAGGTTCATCACTTTTCCTGACAAGGAAATTTACCTTGTGGTTCTGTTGTTTGCACCCAAGAGATTCGATGAGGGGATATTCTAGTTTTTGATCATGGTGTAAGTCTGCCTATTTTACTACTGAGTGTAGAGTTATACTGCTGAGTGCAGAGTCCTGAAAGCTAAGGAGCAAGTCTTAATAGTTTGTTGCCTGTACAATTTCTGAGTGCCTTGCTTGTACACAGAGTTCATCTACCTGGTGGTTCAGTAAACAGGCTCGAGGGTCCAAAGGAGGCAAGTAGTTTGGTTACTTCTTCTGGAGAAGGTTGGGAGGTACATGCCTCCTTGGGTGTTTGTCCACCCTATCACCTGTTACAGGTTATACTTGTCTTTTATGTTTCTAAGTAGTTAAATTATTTTCTACAATTGTTGAATTACTATTCATAAGTTATCATCATATAGAAGTATTTGTTTTGAATCCTGATCTAGTCATGATTTTTTGTAATGATGATTAAGTAAATGAAATGATTGAACAAATAAATTCTCTGCACTTTTACCCATACTATTTTTTGTATAGTACTCTAGTGTAGAGAAGGAAAATTAAGATAGATGAATGATAGGCATATTGCCAAATGAACGAATAGACTAACGTTGTTGTATTTCATAAATATTTCTTATCAATTACCTTCTGTAATATAAATTATATATATATCTATGCAGACTCATGAATTATACAGCTGCAAAAATGGACTGAACAGTATTTACAAATATTCTATTATATCTCTATTTTCGTATAAACAGAAAAGTGTAGGATTTAATCCTTTTTCCATATTCCTAAAACTTTTGCAAATAATAGAATGTAGTTACAGTCTCTTCTATTTTCTTCATATTTATTTTAAATCTTCTGATAAGACAACTATTTACATTCTATACCATATATATTTATTTCTATCAAAACATTTACAGTTGTTCATGTTTGCAAACAAATAATAGTACTCATACAATAATCGGAACGTTTAAACACCTACATTATCATTACCCTAGATACTTAAAAATAGAACAAGTCTCCTTAGTACGAGTACACTTTCTTGAAAAACACCCTAGTTCCTGTGTTATAACACTTTAGAAGTAATTCAAACTCATTGGGATGAATGGATTATCCAAGCCTGAGTTCGACCTTTTAGAATGCTTTTATTTCACATAATAGTTGTGGGTTTGTAACCCTTACCACTCTATACATTACAACTTACTTATATTAGTAAAACAAAACCCTTGTAAGCTTATAATTTAAACAAAACAAGGTTGATACATTACTTTGGTGAATACGACTGCCATCGATACTATTCACCTTCACAAACAAACTAAGTTACATTTCTAAGAAACAAGGTGTATGGATTTCATCATCTTTGAACATAACAACATCTTATTCACATGACAAACCGATGGCTTAGAGTTGCAACAATCCCTTACATCGAAACGAAGAAGGCTTAGGGTTTGAACATAAAAGACAAGGTATCTACCCTAGACTCTTGTTCATCTTTATACGAACATTTCATAAAATAGAAAAATCAAATTTAGTATAGGTTCCATAAAGCTCAGCTCACGAAGATCGAGTTTTTAGAACAGTTATCATTCTTATCCACAATTCGGAACTACAACACAATAATCCTTCACATTAAACACAATTAACATTTAAATTACAGTATCGACGCAAGTTCAAAACCAATAGTAATCCTTTTTACAAGTACCAAGTAGGAAGAGAGTAACAGTAAGATTTCTCTTATTTTCCCATCAAAACAACAGAGGGATAAAACCCTCGTTACATTTGTATCAAACAAAACACATAAAAGTGTCATAGCTAACAGTAAGGTAGGTCAACGATCCATCCTCCCTACACCATCATTTGGCGCATAAAACTTCACAATGGAGGTTACCACCCACAACCAGATATCAACATTGAAGTCTCGACTAAAAACGAAAGAGGGACAAACAGTCACCAAGCTGAAGTCAACTAGGAGAACTACCGAAGCTTACCAGTTGCAACACAACTGCTATTACCCAAGCTTGAGCGTGGAAGCCAAGAGCCGAGGACACCTGCCACACAATCATATTATAGTTAAAAAGGGTACTGTAAAAGGAAATTTCATTAAAACAAATAGCACAACTGAAAAACCTTCAGGTTCGAAGACTTTGTCTTATCAGAAATTTCTTATACAGTAAAACCTAGATAAATAATATATTTACAGACATGATACAATGCACATAAACTACAAAGATTCACAAAATCAAACTCACACAGAAGTTTAAATCATTTAAGCAGAATTTTACACTATAACGATATATACAAGATCTTTATAAAATTAACAAGAATATTACATAAAAATGTTATCAACCTGAAGAAATCTACAACTTTAAATTATCCTTAGATAAGCCCTATAGGAATTAGTCTTCATAAACAAAGTATTATTTAAAATACTAAATCGAAACATAATCCTGGAATATACATTCACATAAACATTAAATACATCGGCTACATTAGACTAGGTAATCTTCTGTTATTGATCAATATTCCCATAAGGGATTAATATGAATTATATAAAAAGAAGGACAAGTTTAGGGTCAAACCCTATTTATAACTTATAATGATATTAATTGAATCCTGTAGAATCAAACTATTTGCAAGTATCAGATAGTCAATGAATATGCTAAAAACATAACAACACTGTAACTAGTTATTATTACACAAATTTTTTTAAGGGTCCTATAAAAGGAAATTTCATTAAAACAAATAGCACAACTGAAAAACCTTAGTAAAGTAACAAAAGAAGATCAGGTTCGAAGACTTGCACGTTACCTTGCAAAGAGAACCAGTTGCCGAAGCTGAGTATGATCATGCTCAAAGAGAACTAGAACCAAACCTTCATAGTAAACTCGGTGTAAGGGAAAGACAACCCTAAGAACTCTCTGTGAAAAAAAATTACAAACTAAAGGTCGAGGTATCAAACACTGTGAAGGCCTCTCCTAAAACAACACAGTAAAACCCTACAACCTCGTAGGCTTGTCGGACTCTCCACCAAGCCCAGTAAGACCAAATGAATGCCAAAGAACAACGTCAATGAGGACATAGTGGAAGGACTATGGTTTAAGACCCAAACCTGAAGTAATACTAAATCAACGGTACAGATCTAAACAACAGTGCACAACAAAATTTGAAGCACCAACTGCTTTAAAACCACATTTATTACCACCTCCACCGTGGAAGACCAACTCCGCTGATCGACAGGTCCAACAGTGCACAACTCGACGAGGTGGCATTAAAGTTATGAAGTCTTCACATGATTTCTATCCATGATAGCTACCACCGAGGAATCCACTAAGTAAGTAGATAGCAGAGTTAATGTTGTGTCTGGACGCGAGTGCCTACCAACATTTAAATCACTTTTGCATCATTACCATATTCGCATTGGAATCCGACACCAAATTTATGACTCCAAAAACATAACATTATAAGTCTATAGTTACAATCCCTTCGTAACATAGTATTAAAACCATCAAAAACTTAGGTTTAAGTTATCATAACTCCTTTGTGCATATAGACTATTATCTCACCATCACTTATAGTTACACTTAAATAGAAATGCATGGTTTTGCATATATTTTTACACTTAATAAGAGATGCAAGGTGTTGCATATATTTCACATATTATATGAATATTATGATATTGCATTTAGTTTATATATAATAGAAATGCATGGTTTTGCCACATCGTTATGTTTCCCAAGCTAGGTGTTGTCACAAAGCCTCATGTCAAAGCTCAAGGCTATTTCATCACTAAGATCTAGCAATTATATCAATACTCTAAAACATTATAAACCTATCATATAAGTAAGCATATGAAATTGACATAAGTCATAGCTTAGACTTCGTCAAGCTATTTTTGCATATTATGATTTAGGTTATGTATATGATGTATAGGAACGTAATAAGATTCATAGGATGTTAATAGTAGCATTAGAGTTAGAATAGAATCTAATTCATGGCTCCTCTGTACATGTTGATATTGTTAAGGTAACATCGTAACCTCTTAAGATATCAAAGTTAACACCCCAACACTTTCATTATTATAAAAACACTCTAGTTTACTAACAACTTAAAGTTTTGAATGAAGATCAATTGGAAGAGCTCACCGGAAATTACTCCAGGAATTGACTCTAAATATATCGAAGACTAACTGAAGCAAATTTAGGAACTCTTCTGATTACACTTTGAAAACATTAGTGCTCTTACCTACAATCTGTGAAATGGAAGGTTCAAATGCTTTAGCATAAATGCTAAGTAAGCTTCGGGGTACCCATACGACCCCTTCACCATCAAATAATAGAACAAACAGTTATCACTTTTAAACATTATTATTTGTTAAGCTTTGACTAAGTAATCTAAATAGTACAGTTGGGAAAGGAAAATAATCAATAGCATCTAAATGTAGATATTAATTTCATCTCTTATCATATCGCAAACATTACATTTTTGATCATTACAAACATTTATTACAGCATGACAACATAGAAGCATTTATTATAATTTCGCACAGATAATATATGCATTAAATGCTACGTTGAAATTTTTTTAAATTTTGGGATGTTACACTCTCCCCCCAATCCTACTCCTCCTTTTCCTCCCAGCCCCTCCCTTTGCGCCTCCCCCTAATCCTCCTTCTCCCCTAATAACCCCCTACATCTCCACCTCCTCCACTTCACTCCCTTTCCCCTCCCTCTCCCTCCCTCCCTCACACTCCCACTCCCCTCCCTCACACTCCCACTCATCCTCGTCCTCCTCCCTCTCCCTCCCTCCCATCATACCCCCTTCATTTCCTCCTCGTCCCAATCCACCTCTTCACCACTTCGTGCCCTATCCCTCACTCACCGCCTCATACTCCTTCCCCTGCATCCCCTCCAACTCCCTCCCATCCTTCCCCTCCCCACAATCCCACCATCACTCCCCTCCTCCTCCTTCACCTCCCCCACCCTCATTCTTCCACTCCTTCCACTTATTCTTTCCCTGCCCCTCACTCCCCTCCTCATACTCCTTCCCATCCATCCTCTCCACCTCCCTCACATCCTCCCCCTCCCAACAATCCCTCCCTCAATCCCCTCCTCCTCCTTCTCCTCCCCCCACCCCTCCTTCCTCTCCTTCCACTCCTCTTCACCCCCTGCCCCCCTCCTCCTCCTCCTCTTCCTCCTCCTCCCTCCCTTCCACCTCATTATCACCCCCCATGCACCTCCTCCTCCTCCCCTCCACCTACCTATCATCCTCCAACTTTCCCTCCCCCCTTCTCCCACTCCACCTCCTAACCACTCCCTTCCCTCCTCCTCCTCCTCCCCCTCCCACCCCTCCACCTCCATCCCATCCTCCTCCTTTTTCTCCCCTCCCCCACAATCCCACACTGGCTCCCCACCTCCTCCTTCTCCTCCTCCCCTCATCCTCCTTCTTCTCCTCCCCCTCTTCCCCCTTTCCACCCTCCACCTCCTCGTCATCCACCACCCCCCCCCCCACTCCTCCTCCTCCTCCTCCTCCTCCCATCCCCCTCCCACTGCCCCTCCCCCGAATCCTCCTCCTCCTCCTTCTTCTTCCCTAACCAACCCCTACATCTCCACCTCGTCCCCTTCCATTCCCTCCCCTCCCCCTCCCTCAACCTTCCTCCTGTCCTCCCACTCCCCCTCCCTCCTTCCTACCCTCCCCCTCCCCTTCCCCTCCCTCACACTCCCACTCCTCCTCCTCCTCCTCCTCCTCCTCTCTCTCCCTCCCTCCCATCTAGCCCTCCCCCATCCACTTCCTCCCTATCCCACTCCACCTCCTCACCCCTGCCTTCCTGCCCCCTCACTCCCCTCCTCATACTCCTTCCCCTCCTTCCCCTATACCTTCCACTGATCCTCCTCCTCCTCCTCCTCCTACCACTCCCACCTCCCTCCCCACCAATCCTCCTCCTCTTCTTCTTGTCCCCCCCCCCTAATCCCCCATGCATCTCCACCTCCCCCCTTCACTCCCCTCCTTCTCCCTTCAATCCTCACCCTCTACTCCCTCTCAATCCCGGTACTCCTCCTCCTCTCCCCACCCCCACCCACTCCTTGTATGCTTCCCCTTCTCCTCATCTTCCTCCTCCTCCTCGCCCCTTCCCCACTAATCCTTTTCCTCATCACCAACACCACCTTCTGCCCCCTCCCTTGCCTCCCCTTCTCTCACCATCACCCACCACTACCTCTTCTTTTACCTCCATTCTGCCCCTTCTTCCTCACCCTCTTCTACACTCACTCATCCTCCATTTTCCACCCTTCGCCATTATTCCTCCTCCCCACTCTATGGTTTTACCCCATCTTTTTTCATTTTCTTTTTGTCCTTTCCTTCCCTCATCTACCTCTTCATTGTTATACATTTATTTGCCAACTTAAAAACAACTCATAAATATTAAAAATAAATCATTTATAACACACCCAAAAAAATATAAAAATAATGTACTCGTATACATAAATTTACATTAAAAATAATTAGCAAATTCCATATATATACAAACTATTTTGTGACACTAATAAACTACCAATTTTATAAATATCTTTCTTTGGGTCCATTTTTCCCGCGTGATTTGACTCATGCAACATATTTTAAACTACGGGGAGGCTTTAATTTCTTGTTTTTGTTTGTTACGTCCACTAAAATAATATAAAGCTACGGGGAGTCCTTAATTTCGTGTTTTTGTTTCTTAAGTCCACTAAAATAATATATATATATGAAAAATAAATTAAAATTAAAAAAAGTTTGTTTGCGTAATTAATTTAAAAAAAATTTTGTAAGTTGTTTTTCATTTTTCTTCCTATAAAACCAAGAAATCATGAGTGATGTGATGAAGTAAGCCTTAAGCGCAAGAGCAATTATTGCAAGCTTAGTGTATCATATGGAATATATAATTAACCAAGTCCATAATGCTTTGGGTATGACTGAATTGGTTTAATTCGGAATTTTCGAACTATTTTATATCTAGTTAATATTATACTCTTCGATATGAAATTAAGCAAAAGAAAAAATATTGAATTTGAAAAATAATCATCCCGAATTTGACTAGCCAAAAGGTATTTGATTATGAAATTGGGTAATCCCAAATTTCTTTATAATTTTGGAAATGGCATAATAAAAAAATCACTATTATAAAAGCATATTATAAAAGCAAAGTAATAAATGTTTAAAAATAGCCAAACATAAAATAATGACGAAAATAATGGTAACTGTATATCTGTTAATACCTTTAGCAGTTTAACGTATAATTACAATTCTCTGGTGACAGCGGCTGGTAAGTGGAAAATAATTTCAGAAAGTTGATAAATAATGATGTAAATCACAAGAAATATTTAAATACATTTAAATAATTATTTATATAAACTATAAAAAATTAAAATACAACTAAAAATAATTAAAAATCTCTGTATCATTTAAGATAAATAAAGTCAACCAGATATCTCAAGATAAATAAAAATTGAGGACAGTTACATAAATTTAGAAGAACAAGAAATATGGATAACTTACTTCTAAATCTTGCAGAAAAAGGATTTAAACTTTTTTGTCTCTTTGGGTATGGATACACATTTGGCTAATACTATCTACAAAATTGACCATTATAACCATGAAATCACAGCCACAAGGTAACTTCTCAATATACATGACTTTTAAATTCACATCGATTCAATTTATGTATTATGCAGGTGGTGCGTTTTTTTATTGGATCATCAATACCATAATTCAGTACTACCTACCTGCGATGAGGTGAGCTTAATCCCACATATGCCGACGTATCTCTCGATTACGAGAGCCTGAGATGATGCGTGAATCTAAAGTTGAGTGTAGTGAATATAAAGTTGAGGTGGGTATGGCCGTGGAAATGGGACAGGATGGCAAAGGCAAAGGGTAGCGTCATGGTTGTTGGAGATGCCTTGCACCCCATAACACCAGATCTGGGTCAAGGTGCTTGCTAAGATGCCTCTCAGTCTTGAATTTAAATTTAGATGACAATTGGGGAGGCCGAGAATGAGAAAGATAAAGGAATGCTTAAGGGAATTCAGGGCACACCGAGGAAATGGACAGTGTTGGAGACGCGTTGCACCCCATGACGACAGATCTGGGCCAAGGTGCTTGCTCGGCCTACACCAATCGGGGATAAGGAGAAGAAGAAAGATACAAGAATGCTCAGGGGAATTGGTTTAGGGTTTACTTAGAGGTTTTATAGATATATATTTCATGGAGAACGAGCTCAGCAACCACTTATGCAAACAAAAAATCAATTGACTATTGGTTACTATATGAAAACCAAGCAATCATGCATCTATGTTTTCAAACAATCATGCAGCTAACAAAATCAATGAACTATTGATTACAATACAGAAACCGAACAAAGAAAGAAGAAATTATGGAAAAATACTCACTATCACCGATCTGAGAGGGCAACGCCAATCCAGATATGGCTGCACACCATGCATGTATGTACTGCTGCTCATATTCTACAGATCTATAATTTTGCCTCCCTCCAAATTAATGAGATTTTCTTTGGCGCCTGAAGTAATTCTTGTTTCCTCGTCACAGACAACCGAAAACGCAGAGGACGAGGTTCAGACAGTCGCCCAACGCCTCTCCCGCACACTGGATCATTTGCTTTGTCAAATGTTGAAAGTAGCTTACGTTCCGCAGGCGGTTTCTCTTGGCTCCTTCCATTTCGGGAAACCCCATCATGCCAAAATAACAGAGCCGACAGTCCTCCCTTCAAGAACCTGCTTGAGGACATGAACTAACTGACGTAAACGAACCTCAAACAGAGGAGTGAAGTCACAATAAGGAGAAATGTCATGGCCGATATAATGATTTTGTCATACACGACATATCTGGGCTCCACATTATCAAATCGAAGCCACAAATCTCGACCGAAAATCGAACAAAAACTCCGAAAAGAATAACTAAAAACCCTAGCATTTTTAAGGGCTCTTTTAATGGCGGAGCAGTGCTTATAAAGGAAGTCCTAGCTTCCATGCCTGTCCAGGACCCAGTGTCTGTCCTCGCTTCTGCGAAATTGGTAGAAAACCCATTTGGCCAGATTCTAAAACACTGCCTCTGGCAACGGTAAAATCTTGACCCGCGATTTACTGAATCAACCCTTGTGATTTAATGTTGAGCTAGTTTTCACAACGGTTATATCTTCCATAGAGCAATCCTTGTCGTCCTGACACAATTTTAAATCATTCATGAATACGGACTTCTAATTTCAAATCGTTCATGAATATGGACTTCTATGATCCAACGGCTTCAATAAAATGTTTTATTGATGGCACTTGGATCGTGTAGATCCCCTAAATTCAAGTTGCCTATCAAAAAAACCGATAGTGTAGATGCCAAGAACGTTCTAAATTGAAGTTGCCTATCTAAAAAAGTAGAACAATTTTTAGTCATTTGTATTAAAGCAGAACAGTTTTTATAGTGATTTGTATTAAGGAATTTATTTTCTAAATAATTTTAAAATAGGTTAAAAATTTTAATAGCAAAATTTAAAATTTCGTTAGAGTAGGTTTACCAATGCCTTTTCTAGATTACTAGTACCTCGTTTTGTGTTTTTGGAAAAGTATAACTTATAAAAAAATTGATTAAAATTATATTTAAAATAAACTATATTTATTTTGTAATAATTTAATCTTTATATATATATATATATATATATATATATTTTGTTTTTAAAAAAAATTTACCAATGCCTTTTCTAGATTACTTATTAGAGTACTTCGTTTTGTTTTTTTTAAAAAGTATAACTTATAAAAAAATTGATTAAAATTATATTTATTTTGTAATAATTTAATCTTTATATATATATATTTGAAAAAAATAATAAAAATACTGATTGTGTGCATCAGAAAAATAGACCTATAGCTATATTCTTGGTGCATGGAATAGTAAGGACAATTTTGATTCAGAATTTCATAAAAAATTTAACATAAAGTAATTAAATTTGACTAAATCTTGAATAAAGAAATTTAATTTATATATATTAATAATTTAATTTATTTTAATGATTTTTATTTTTTATATATTTAGTTTTAAACAATAAGTATAATTATGTTGATAGGTGTTAGAATAATTTTTATGATTATTATTCTCTCTAAATTTGTACATTGGAAGTTGATCTCCGAAAGTTCCAGTTTCACAAAAAAAATTAGTCATTTTTATTACTAGTTTTAACTATGTGTTTGAGGTAAAGAAGAGATTCTACAAACTTAACAACCCAATTGGTCAACTAGAGTGTGTCGTGGAAGGAGTGGGACTTGCAAACAATATCAAGACACTATTGCCATATAGAGTGACAACATTGTAAAATTACTATGTTGAGATACTAGTGGTGTTGTTCTCCTATTAATAAATTAAATTTCAAGTCCATTGATTCCCTCCTTTTAGGAGGCACAAAACGTTTCATTACCTTGATGGTTATATCAAAATCAAGGATTGATCAAACAACATTATTATCTCGGGAGTGGAAAATATCAGCATCCTAGAGGTGGAGAATACTTTGTATGGTTATCATAGAGTTTTGATCCTTATCAACTTTCACCGCTATGAGTTATGTAGTGTGATAATATGTACCAATTCATATAGGCTAGAGAATACCAATCGGAAGGTATAGACGAGATCCCATTGTATAAGAATATAAGACGATTTAGGCTTCATGAGGTGGAAGAGAGATTAGAATTGTTACCATGCGTGAAAATAGTGGAATGGATCCTTCCTCTCACTAATGCAAAGAGGCATATTATCAAGAATGTTGTGGGAGTGCCCATAGATTCTTTCGATCTCAATACCATGAGAAAGTACTATAAGCTCCTAGCACCAGAGATAGACCTAACCGATTAATGGGTGAAATCCATCTAGCTAAACTAGGTAACAGTCATAAAGCAATCTGTGCTCGTGAACAACAAAAAAATGCTAAAGAATCCCTATAGGATGACATCTATAATGTTATGTTTTTTATATGGAAAAGAAGACACACTTCAAGATTGAATTGTCACCCCTACTATATTATGTTACTATTCATGGTGGAAGATTTAACTGGTTTGGAATCCTCTCAAAGAACATGGAAGAGGCAGTGTTGAAAGCATAAGATGGATTTTCAAGCAGCAATAAGACTTCTATATGTCCTTATGTATCATAGCTGCACAATCTGCACATCGAATCAATTTCAAGGTATGGGATTGCATTGGGTTCCTGGGGAGACTCCTATTCCTGTATGTTGTCAATTTCTCTATGCGTAAGAGCACATTAGTTACTATAAACAAATATGTAAGGAATTTATTAATCCATTATATACATTCTTACATGGGAGACCGAACAAGTGTATAGGTCGGAAAATGTCATTTCCATGGTAGCATAGTTGGGCAGCTGGTATTTGATTGAATATGACACTTACATGAGGATATATGGAGCTTCGAAGGAACCATACATCATGCTCAAGCACGTTACCGATTACGTGATCCTGAAGGAAATTGTTCATCAAACACTTATAGATGGGATTGTATCTACCCTTAATGCTACCAAGAAGGCATGATGGCCACCTTTTCCAAACATAGTTGGTGATTATTGGTTTACAAAAGTGAAAGAAGCCATTCAACTAACCCGGTGTAACATCCCGAAAATTCATAAAAATTTACAATTTTTCAAGTAAGGCATTTACGACTAAAGTTGATGTGCGGAAGTAGAATAAATGTCAATATGATAATAACACTTCATAATGTTTGAAAACATATTACGGAAATACTTGCTTATGCTGATCTATGGAACTATGTGATGTATTTATGGTCACTTGCAATACATTTTTCTTTAAATGTGCTGACAGTTTGTTTTCTGATGATGATGAAAGGGGTCCTACGGGGTACCCTGAGGCTTACTTAGCTTTGTAGCTAAATCATTGTAACCTTGATGTTTGTAGAATATAGGTAAGAGCGATAAATTCAAGGTATCCTACAGTAATGTTCTACTTTCCGTCTTGTGTTATAAACTATAGAAAGGATTAACTTCCCTTTGTCAAGTTAGGTACCTTAGTGCACTTCATGAAAACGTCATCCTAGTTGGTTTTAATTTAATTATAGTTTGAAGATCTACCTTTGTAATTAACTACAAAAATAGAAGCACCTTCTTCTGAAAATCAATTTAAGGAAGCTAGCTTGTAGTTTCATAACATATATTTTAACCACTTCCATGCAGATGTCATTATATTTAAACAATGTAATGCTTAGGTTATTTGTTCAATATTAATTGATCAAGGAAAACATCATCTTACTATATGTAACCTCTCTTCTATGCTATTTGTATAGTGATATAATTATTTAATTCGTGGGTTCTTTAGTATGCACTATGAATTAATACCATGTGCCTTTGTGAAAACATAGGAAAAATGCAAAATACTATGCATTCCTATAATATGCAAATTGCCATGCGATTTCCTATATGCAATTGCCATGTATTTCGTATAGTATGAACTATATGCAAATCCTATGTAATTCCTATAGTGTGTAAACTATATAAAAATCACCATAAAGTTTCTATACCATGTAAACTATATGCGTGAAGTTTATGCATTGGTTCAAATATGAAACAACATGAATATGTGAGCATCAATGTGAAGCTTGTAAACATATGCTTGATACTTAGTTGGTTCATTGCCAAAGTTGTAACTAGTACTTACATTAATGCATATATTATGACAGGTTGTAAACATAACCAATGTGCCAACGTATGATAAGGACAAGGTATTTAATGATGTAGTGGTTATGTGCTCGCAGGCATTCATAATCCAACCTTAGCATTAAACACTCCTATCCATTACCTCGATGGAATGCCTCGGTGGCTACTATCGTGGTTTTTAACACGTGAATACATCGTGAGAATAAATTCAAAATTGTCGAGCTGTACATGGTTTAACTTGGGGGTTAACTGAGTTGGTCTCTCTGGTGGCAATGGTTATTAATGTGGTCTTAAATCTAGTGGTTCCTTGGAATTACGATGTGTTGTGATGTAGGATCTCCACCGTTGATCTTATGATGCTCTCAAGCTTTCGGACTTAATCCTAATCCTCCACTAAGTCTCGTAGATGTGGTTTCCTTTGGCATTCATTGTGTTAGAGAGTGGCTCAGTGGAGAGGCCGACTGGCCTGCGTATGCTTAGGGTTCGTTACCGGGTCTTCGAAGCACCTCTTTCAGGTTTCGATGACGTGACTGGTGACTATAAATTAGGATTTCCAAGCCGAGTTTGTTATGAGTACAGGCTTACTGCAAAATTTGTAGTTGGAAAAGCTCCAGGGTTTAAGATAGTCTTGTGAGTAGATTGGACCAAAGGTCGGTTTTCCTTGCATGTAAAATGGTAGTTCTCAGAATGGTCTCCATTCTTTGTGGCATTTGTTAGTGAGGTTATGGCTTCAGTTTGTTGTTGGATGTGGCGTCTCTACTCCATAAGCAACATTTTAAAGGTAATGGCTCGAAAACTTGGTTTGATTTCGTTATTTTGTAGTTTATTTTCCAACTATGAAATGCATCTTTTAACCTTCAAATGTTTGATGGAAGGTACTTTACGTTGCAGGTTATAAAGCTTGAAGCTAACAAGTAGTAATGCGCAACAAACTGGTAAGCCTAGATTGTTTAACCCCTGTAGGTTACTCTTAGCATATTTGTTGGCCATTGTTTTGGTTTAGCTGATAGGATGGGATTTGGAGAAAATTCGGGCGTCGTGATACTGTTTGTGTTCCAAAAGATGAATCGAAAGATGATGAGATCTTCGGCTTATTTTGATGTTTAACACTAGCAGTGTTTTGCTGTAGAATTTCTTGTTGAATGTAATAGCTTTGGAGAGGTTTAAACCCTCGGTCATTTTTAATGGAAAGATAGTTCTAATATTTTTATGGTTGTAATTTGTTAAGGCTCTGAGCAATGCTCTAGGTCCTATTTTAATTTTTTTTCAATGCATAGTTATAAAATGTAATGTATCGCCACTAGCTGAGAGCCAAAGGCAACATCCTTGCTGTTGTGCACTTAAATACCGAGCTTCTTTTTATTTAGTCGATGACTTCGAAAGTTTAAAAGGTCGAACCTAAAAATGAGATCTACTCTTCGAATGTCTATTTGGTTTCGCTGTAGCCTACATCGATAATGGTATTGAAATTGTTTCTTTGTTTTTAGTTTAGGCATTGAACAAGTTATGTGATGTCGTGACTGTATTGTTCACACGTTGAGTAAGGATAATTAATGTAATGTTTAGCTGGATTTATATAAGGCTCGAACTTGTAACCTTTGATTTGAAACCACTGCGTGCTTGGCATGGCACCTTTAAAGGTTTCAATCTCTATCTTGGATAATCTATTTGCTTTGATACCTGTTGATAAAATACTATATAATATAATATAGAAGCTAGGGGTTTTGCAAACAGTAGGACGATCATCCAATACAGGCTTATTCTATGTTTAAAAGGCTATGGTAAGATGATAAAATCTTGATCAGTTCTGGTTACTCCATTTGTATTGATAGTTGTTCTAAGACATCAAAATTAGTAATTGTTTTGATACTGAATATTAGAATACAGAATAATATATATGTAATAAGTAAAGGTTTATAAAAACATGGGAAAAGTAAAACCCTAGATTATTCTATTTCTGCAAAAGTAGAGATGTAACACATTTGTTTGAATGATGTGAATACTACTATGTTTATTTCGGTAGCATTTAAATTTTAAACATAGAGATAAACAAAAGAAATATATTAAAGGGAAAGATGATATGATAAAAATGTAAATAGCATTTATTGTAAGGAAATAGTTAACCTGTAAATAAACCTAGAATGATACAGGAACCTAGAACTGCATGTGTTTCTGTTATTTTTCTATTGTAAAAAGAAACTATTCTACAGTCTACATAGTAAATGTGTAACTAAAAATCTTCTATGACTGAGATTTATAAGATATTGTTAAATTTACAGAATATAACAGAGAAAGGAAAAACAAGACAGAGTTAGTTTAAATAAAAATAAAGATGTGAAAGTTAATAGAGTTAGGCTATTCATTCATCTTGCTCACTACTTCATCATTAATCTATTTTTAATCTTCCTTCTCTGTACTGGAGTACGATACAAAAAATAGTATGGGGAAAAATACAGAGAGGGAATTTATTCTATCAATTCATAGATATATTCAGCAGTCTACAAAATCCTAAACATATCACAAAATCACACTTATACTTCTGTATTATTATTAGTTAGCTAAGAGTACTAAATCAACAATTAGAGAAAATAATTTAACTACTTAGAGGCTGAAATAACAAGTAGAACCTGTAACTGTAGATAGGGTGGACAAACACCCAATGAGGCATGTTCCTCCCAACCTTCTCCAGAAGAAACGACCAAATTACTTGCCTCCTTTGGACCCCCGAGCCTGTTTACTGAACCACTAGGTAGAAGAACTCTTTGTAGAAGCAAGGCACTCAATTTGTATAACCAAAAATCAGTAGAGACTTGCCAAAAACCTCAATATTTGCACTCAGTAGTAAGGACTCTGCACTCAGCAATAAAGAAGGAAGACTTACACCATGATCAAAAACCTACACTTCCCCTCATCGATTCTCTTGTGTCCATACAATAGAACCAAATAGTAAGTTTCCTCATCAGGAATAGTGATCAGCCTCAGTCCAAAATTTGGTGGCTCTTAAAAATATTGCTTAGGTCTTTAGTGGTCTGATTCCAATAAATGAGCCTCAAGCTCCAGTCCCATCTTTTAGGGCACTATGACCACAGTTCAAGGGAGTTGTCCCATACCAATAGCTAGTTACCTACCTCGTGATGATACCACTTTTCCATTGCCTTCTACCTCATATTCCATTCCACCTAGTGGGTCAGTAAACGCTCTTTCAACAACTCTCCTTGGGTGAGTGTCTCCTGTTTTATTTATTTAAATAATAATATTGTGCAATTACAGTCATCCTTGGACACTTGTCCAAATATAAAACTTTACAATAAAATTTAAGATTTGATGTGTTCTTCAAACATAAAATGTTTTCAGCAAAGGGGTATGTTGAAAACACCCCCACTTAAGATCAACATCGTCCTCGATGTTGCTTATTATTTGTCAGAGCTTCCCTAGAAAAGAACTGGATATGCTGCCGCATGTTACTTTCGAGTTCCCAGGTAGCTTCATCATGGCTAAGGTGAGTCCATTGCACCTTTACCTTCCCTATGGTACGATTCCAGAGCATAATTTCCCTCATGTCGAGAATACAGTCCGGTTCCACCTGAAAATCTCCTTTGGGTTCCACCTGTATGTCATTCCAATCCAGCACATGAGTAACATCATGCACATATTTCTTTAAAACAGAAATGTGAAAAACATTATGGATCTTTAAATTAGATGGCAAGGCCAATTGATATGTAATAGGTCCAATCCTTGATAGGACTTCAAATGGTCCACAGTACCTTGGTGCTAGTTTAGCACAACTCCAAGTTTAAAAGAACTTTTCTTGGGTTTTACCGTTACAAAAACATGATCCCCAACCTGAAATTCTCTTTCAGTGCGTTTCAGATCTGCATAACGTTTTTGTCGATCTTGTGCAACTTTTAGGTTTCCTTGTACCTCTTTCACGGTTAGCTCCATCTCTTTTAACAAATATGGTCCTAACATTAATCTGTCCATAGGGTTATCCCAAGAAATAGGAGTACAACATTTTCTTCCATATAAAATCTCAAATTGACTAAGTCTAGTAGATGCTTGATAATGATTATTGTATGCAAATTCAACTAAATGCAAATAGTCTTCCCACTTAGTTGGTTGATCTTTAACATACATTCTTAATAGGTCTTCTAAAATCTGATTAAACCTTTTAGTCTGTCCGTCAGTTTGGGGATGGAAAGAAGTGATGAAATTGAATTTAGTATTTAAACCCTTAAATAATGTTGTTCAAAAATTTCCAGTAAACTTGGAGTCTCGGTCAGAAATAATTACCTTTGGAATTCCATGTAAGCGAAAGATTTGCTTCATAAACATCTCTGCAATGCTAATAGCTTGGAAAGTAGTCTTAAAAGGAATAAAATGAGCAGATTTACTAAGTTTATCCACAACCACCATTATTGAGTCATTCTGTTTCTGATTCTTAGGTAAACCTGTAGTAAAATCAATACTTATAATTTACCATTTCCATTCCGGAATTGGAAATGGCTACAACAGACCATCTGGGTGTTGATTTTCAGCCTTAATGGTTTGACATTCAAAACACCTAGTTATGTACTTAGCCACTTCATTCTTCATGTTGGGCCAAAAATAATCCTTCCTTAACATAGTTATCATTTTATGATAACCATGATGTCCCGAATAAGGACTTTTATGCACTTCATCCAAAATCAACAATTTAACTATTAACAAATTAGGTACATAAATTATGTTTTTATATGTCATTAAGCCTTTTGCATTAATGTTGTATTTTGCTATTAAATTTTCTGATAAATTTGCAGCAACCTTATCATGCAGTTTTTGATAATTTTCATCTTGCTTAATTCCTTCTTCAATCTAATTTTCTAGATCTATCTTAAACATGCCGATTGCTGCCACAAAACTTAATTTCACATTTCTTCTCAAGGCATCGACAACTTTGTTTTCTTTACCTTTTATGTGTTGGATCTCAAAATTGTACTCGCTAAGGAAAAATAGCCATCTAGCTTGCCTTGCGTTAAGATTTGTTTGATCCAACAAGTATTTTAAGCCTTTATTATCCGTCATTAATATAAACTTTCTTCCAATCAAGTGTTGGTGCAACATTTTCAGTGCATATATCACGGCTGCAAACTCTAGATCATAAGTTGCGTAGTTCTTTTCATGGATTTTTAACTTTCCAGACTCAAAAGCAATAGCATGAACTTCTTCAGTTAAGACCCCTCCAAGTCCTTCGTTACATGCATCAGTGCATACAACAAAGTCCTTATTAGGATCAACAATTTTTAATATAGGTGCTGTTGTTAATAACTCTTTTAACTTCTTAAAACTTTCTTCGCATTTCTGATCCCAGACGAATTTCTTCCCTTTCTTCTGCAAAGAAGTTTTGGGATTTGAAATTCTATAGAATCCTTCAATAAAATTTATGTTGTAACCTTTTATTCCCATAAATGACCATAAATCAGTTACATATTTAGGGACATGACACTCATTAATTGCTCTTATTTTATCTGGGTCAACAAAAATTTCCTCTTTAGAGATTATGTGACCTAAGTACTATATTTTATCTTTATAACAATCACATTTACTGAAATTAGCATAAAGCTGATGTTCTCTTAACACTTGCAGAATTATTCTTAAATGTTCGTCGTTCTCTTCTTTAGTTTTTGAATAGATTAGAATATCATCAATGAACACAATTACAAACTTATCTAAGTACCTATGCAGACATTATTCCTTATGCACATGAACACTATCGGTGCGTTAGTTAGCCCAAAAGGCATAACTACGAACTCGTAGTGCCCATAACGCGTTATGAAAGCAGTTTTGAAAATTTCTTCATCATTTTTTCTAACTTGATGATATCCACACCTTAAATCAATTTTAGTGAATATCTCTACTCCATGTACCTGATAGAATAGATTGTCAATGCGGGGCAAGGGATATCGATTTTTAATTGTCATTTTATTAAGTTGACGGCTATCTATGCACAGTCTCATGGTACCGTCCTTCTTTTAACAAAGATAACTGGTGCTCCCCAAGGAGACACACTAGGCCTTATGTAGTTTTTATCTATTAATTCCTTCGGCTGAGATTTTAGTTCATTTAACTCCAAAATATTCAATTTGTAGGGAGCCTTTGAGTTTGGTACCACACCCAGTACTAACTCAATGGTGAAATCAAGTTCCCTTTTCGAAGGTAGTCCTGGAATTTATTCCAAGAATACGTCAGAAAAGTCCCTAAGGATGGGTATATCTTCCAACTTTATCATATCTTCTTTAGATGAACACTCGTCATTAATAACATTCACAACAAACATTTTACAGCCCTTCCTTGTATCTCTCTTTACTTGTAAAGCAAAAATTTGTCTTACAGATGTTTTCCTAGGAATTCCTTTTACTGTTTCTATATTACCTTCATTATTCAAACAAGTAAAATATTTCTCATAACAGTTAAGTACTACTATATGTTGTTCAAGCCAGTCCATGCCAATCAACAAGTCATATGACCCTAAGGGTAAAACATTCAAATTAACTTGCATTTTTAGCTTACTCATAAGTACATCACAACTTTTGACAAATTTTGTAACCTTTCTTTTAGTGCCTGTTGCTAACTGAACTAAACATGAATTATCAAATTTTTCTACCTTTAACTTGCAAATTTTCACTAAATCAGGTGAAATGTAACTCAAACTCGCACTTGGGTCCATTAAAATGGAAATAGATTTGTTTTGTATCATACCTTCGATTTCGACCATAGATGTTTGATGGTATGCTTGATGATTTTCCATCGCTACATTCATCCTAGGCATTTCTCCTGCTCCATAACCAAGTGTAGGTTCTTGTAACATACACTTTAAGCTGGAAAACATTTTGTGTTAAGAAACATTATGATAACTTTTATTGTAAAGTTTATGTTGGACAAGTGTTTAAGGATGACTGTAATTTGCACAATATATTATTATTTAATAAATAAAATAGGAGACAAACACCTAAGAGGACTGTTGAAAGAGTGGTTACTGATCCACAAGGTGGAATGGAATATGGGGTAGAAGGAAATAGACAAGTGGCAGCATCATGATGCAACTAACTAGCTGTTGGTATGGGACAACTCCCTTGAAATGTGGTCATAGTGCCCTGAAAGATGGGATTGGAGCTTGAGGCTCATTTATTCCAAACTGACCACTAAAAGACCTAGGCAGTCTATATAATAGCCATCAAATATTGAACTGAGGTTCATCACTTTTCTTGACGAGGAAATTTACCTTGGGGTTTTGCTGTGTTTGCACCCAAGAGATTTGATGAGGGAATATGCTGTTGTTGATCATGTTGTGAGTCTTCCAAGCTCTTATTGAGTTCAGGAGGTTGATGCTGAGTGGAGAAGGCATTTTTCAAGAGGTTGATACCGAGTGAAGAAGGTATTTTTGGAGTGCCTTGCTTCTATACAGATTCGACCCACTTACTGGATAAGTAATCAAGCTCGGAGGTTCATTAGAAGTTAGCAGTTGAGCTGCTTCTTCTGAAGCAGGTTGGGAGGAACAGGACTCCTTGGGTGTTTATCAGGCTTATCATCTCTTACAGGTTCTATTGTCTTATATACTTTATTGTCAAGTTCTGTTATCTATTTCTGTGTATTTTAAAGTTCTGTTATCTACTAGTTTTTATTGTTTAAGTTTTATTTCAATTTTCTGAATGATTTAATAATTATGTATGAATCGAAATGATTGAATAAAATAGTCTTTGCATTTTTCCCCATGCAAATAGGTACAGCATCGTACTCTAGTACAGAGACAGATTAAATAGAATAGATCAAGATAGGCAAATAGCCAAGTGAATGAGAATATTAATTTATTATAAATTTCTCAAAGTTTCTATTTTTTGTTTAATTCCTGCATATACATTACAGTACCCTCATTATTATTTATTTTATTATCTAACTATTTTTCCTAATTTACATATATGTTTCTTTAATTATAAATATCTCTGTTTTCAAAAGAATTAGAGTTCTGTACTAACAGTAAATATTCTATCTATATTTAGTAGTTATAATGCTCATGTTTATATTAGGAAATTTATAGGTTTACAACATAGTAATATTTCTTCTTTAGATAATAACAATTTCCAATTATTTCATGCATACTTTCATACATCGTTTTATACCATAACTACACAGTGAAAATCAAGGAATTTGTTATTTCTGCCAAAACCCTAAACAGAGTTATCAATCACTAGCCTATAATAAACATTTCCATTTTAACAACAAGCTTAACTTTGTTTCTCTTTCCCTATAAAAGCATTACCATGTAAACAGGATCAAGATGTAATCTCAACATTTCACAGTAGAAGACCTGGTTAATATTATCGGTTTGGACAACATTCTGGTATTCTTTTCTTTTAACAATAGACAAATCTTTTCAAACAGAAGTATCAAGATAGGAAAGCTTGACTGCCATTATCATAACAAGACCAAAGACAATAAAAGTTTACACCATAAACATGCCTCTAGACCGATTAGTTAAGATTGAGTTATCAAAACGACTGTAGGAGATTTACAAACGAAGGCTAAACCCTAGCTTTGGGAACACTTTCCTATCTCTTTAAAAACACAGCAACATTATTATATTTAAACGAAGTGCTTACAGGCTGTAAGCCTCATCAACAATTTCATCTATCCATTATTCCTATAAAACAAATAGTTGTGTCATTGTTTCACAAAATATTCACCCATCGCTTTATAACCAAGATAAACACAGAGGTTGCCAAAACATTGTACATTCTCATATCATTGACGAGTTACAGATCTTGTTTGCAGGCCAAGCCCAAAATCGACGAAAAGACACAACTACAACAACATGGGTTATAAAACATTCTTCTCAGATTTCAAACTTGACAGAGCTCGAAACTTAACCTACAGGATTTACATTTCATAATCAAACACGGCTGTTGCCTTATGGGTCGAAGCATATCCTCCCCATACATTTTTAAAGGTTTACAAAACCCTATCCCTACAAATTACAAAACTCTGTGAGTTAAAAACAAAAACACACAAACATCACACCAATCAGCCATCTTCTTCATCTACATAGGGTCTCAAGACAAATGCCGAGGCTTACCGGTTGGTATAGCTATTCCAACCTTCAACGACAGATTCAAGGAGCCATTGCATAGTTACACCTACAATAACATTACGAAGTGGTTAAAACAATATCTAGATAAAAATACTTCAGTATCCAAATTTTATTAACTGATAGCACTTTGTATGAATATTACGGTGGAGGAAATCGAATACATTACCTTTCAAAATGCTAGCTGTAGTAGCAACAAACGCCAAGTATTTTGCAACTGCAATGAAACCCTACCTCAATAAATGCTGGAGTAACCGAAGTCAACATCAAAACCATCAACTCTTAACAGTGTCAAGACCTACAAGGTTACAAACCCAACTAATAACTTAACAAATAACTACTGCACAAAGAACTAAGAGCTCAGCTCTATAAATTTATGAGGTTGCGAGTTCAAAACTCAAAAACTACGCTTCTATGGTAGTGGTTTAATCACTTGCATTGAAACCCTCGACAGATCAACGGTGTAGATCATTGGACAGAATCACGAAATCCCAAGACATCTACCCTATTAAATGTTACATCGTTACAATTGCCACGATGAGCCACAAGTTATCGATGAGCCACAAGTTATCGCAGGTTATAGACCCTGAAACAAGTTAACAAACAGTTGTACATGGAATTTCCATGATTTTCCACAGAGGTAGAAGGTAGGCTCTTACATACAAACAACATGAACGGAAACCAAATAAATTTGGGTACAACACTGCGATACGAACAATATAGATCTTCTTTGATAAACTGTTGATTACTTGTCGCAACTTTAATCTCTTACCTATAAATCTATCACAAGTACAAATTCACATGCTTTATCACAAATTCTAAGTAAGCCTTGGGGCGTTCGTAGGACCCCTTCATCAGCAAAACAAAAGTACATTAGTCAAACAGTTGTTTCAACATTCATAAACAACGATAGTAGAAATTGTATCAGCACAACTAAATTTGGATAACATCAAGACATAAGCTGAAATCTGTTCACCACAAAATCTTACTTAATAACCTAGCAAGGCATTTCATACAGCAAGATAACATTTCATGCATTGTTCTATTTCTACATTCATTAAATAAGCAATAAATGTCACGTAGAAAAAATTTAATTTTTTGTGATTTTTCGAGATGTTACAGTTCTGCTTGTATGGTGTGAATGTTGTTGACTACCTTTCTGTTGCGTGGGCATTGAGCTCTAGTATGGCATCCACCGCAATCATAACACTTCAACGGTGCTTTATGTTCAGCATATCTGGTGTTGTTATTATTATTGTTGGTATTATTATTAGCCACATTCCTTGCAGCAGTAAAATTCTATGGTGCATTACCCCTATTATTATTATTACTTGGAAAATTTTTGTTATTAAATTTTTTCTTAAAACTTCCAGAATTCTGATTAAAACTTTTCTTTTTATGCTCAAAATTATTAGACTTACTACTTCTCCAACTCGATGCACCTTCTCTTCTCTTGTTCTGTTCAAAACAGAAATTAACCTTCCTCATGGCTTCTTCAAGAGTTTATGGGTTATCGTACTCAATTTTGTCTTGTATGTGGAAGGGTAAACAACTTAGAAACCTTTGTATCTTAGGTTTTTCTTCATCTAGGTAAGGTACATACCTTAACAAGCTGAGAAACTTGTTGCATAACTCCTTCATGGTCATTGAACCCATCTTTAAATTGTAAAATTATTTTGACTTATCTTCGTAGTACTATTTGGATAAAAACTTTTTCTTAAACATGTTCTTAAATGTTCTCCATTTTATGTCCTTATCCTTAATATTTCTAACTCTTTTGACATCTTGCCACCAAATATCTGCCCTTTTGGTCAGATTGCATATGGCCATCTTAGCTTTTAATTGAGATGAGTAGTTATAAATCTGAAAGTACTTCTTCATTCCAGACAGCCATGCTTCAGTTGCCTCTCCCTTTTCATTTTCGCCATTAAAAGTTGGTGGCTTTATCTTTTTAAATTCTCTAGTAATTTGTTCATGATGCTTATGCTTCCTCTTCTTAGAACAACAATCATTGTCATTGTTGTCCTGATCAGAATTACAGTCACTTTGATTAGATTCTGATGAAGAGTAACTATTACTTTTACCATTCTTTGCTTTCTTGTTCTTATGTTTGCGAGACATTGTACCAGAATCAGAATTTACTTCTGATTTCCTTCCTCTTTCCTCATTTTGGTAGTTTTCCATTAAAATATGATTTAACTCTTCTTTTTCCTTCAAAATTTGTTCATTCTCTTCATTAACAGTTCTTTTTTGAGATTTTAAATCTTTTACAGTACATAGTAGTTCAAAAGATTGATTATTTAACTCTACGTAAATTCATTCATTACAATTATTATGTGCATTGTTATTATGCTCATTATGATTAGGAGATCTATCCTATGTTGATTCATCTGGTATTTCCATACAAGCAAATTAAATACCAAGCTATTCTGTACAGAAACAAAATTAAATCAAATTTAGTAACTAATTTTTTCTGTTCTCATTTTCTGTTTCGCACACGTGAGCCTATTTCAGGCCTAGAGTTTGAACTCGCGCTCTGATACCACATGTAACATCCCAAAAATTCATAAAAATTTAAAATTTTTCAAGTAAGTCATTTACGACTAACGTTGATATGCAGAAGTAGAATAAATGTCAATCTGATAATAACACTTCATAATGCTTGAAAACATATTACGACAAGACTTGCTTATGCTGATGTATGGAACTATGTGATGTATTTATGTTCACTTGCAATACAGTTTTCTTTAAATGTCCTAATATTTTTTTTTCTGATGATGATGAAAGGGGTCCTACGGGGTACCCTGAGGTTTACTTAGCTTTGTAGCTAAAGCATTGGAACCTTGATGTTTGTAGAATACAGGTAAGAGCAATAAATTCAAGCTATCCTACAATAATGTTCTACTTTCCATCTTGTGTTATAAACTATAGAAAGGAATAACTTCCCTTCATCAAGTTAGGTACCTTAGTGAACTTCATGAAAATGTCATCCTAGTTGGTTTTAATTTAATTATAGTTTGAAGATCTACCTTTGTAATTAACTACAAAAATAGAAGCACCTTCTTATGAAAACCAGCTTAAGGAAGTTGGCTTGTAGTTTCATAACATATATTTTAACCACTTCCATGGAGATGTCATTATATTTAAACAATGTAATGCTTAGGTTATTTGTTCAATATTAATTGATCAAGGAAATCAAATTTCTATATGTAACCTCTCTTCTATGCTATTTGTATAGTGATAGAATTATTTAATTCGTGGGTTCTTTAGTATGCACTATGAATTAATACCATGTGCCTTTGTGAAAACATAGGCAAAATGAAAAAATACTATGCATTCCTATAATATGCAAATTGCCATGCGATTTCCTATATGCAATTGTCATGTATTTCGTATAGTATGAACTATATGCAAATCCTATGTAACTCCTATAGTGTGTAAACTATATACAAATTACCATATAGTTCCTATAGCATGTAAACTATATGCAATTCCTATATGCGTGAATTTTATGCATTGGTTCAAATATGAGACAACATGAATATGTGAGCATCAATGTGAAGCTTGTAAACATATTCTTGATACCTAGTTGGTTCATCGCCAAAGCGGTAACTATTACTTGCATTAATGTGTATATTATGATAGGTTGTAAACATAACCAATGTGCCAATGTATTATAAGGACAAGGTATTTAATGATGTAGTGGTTATGTGCTAGCAGGCATTCGTAATCCAACCTTAGCATTAAACACTCCTATATACTACCTCGGTGGAATGTCTCATTGGCTGCTATCGTGGTGTTTAACATGTGAATACATCATGAGAATACAATCAACATGGTCGAGCTGTACATGGTCTAACTTGGGGGTTAACTGAGCTGGTCTCCACGGTTGCAATGGTTATTAATGTGGTCTTAAATGTAGTGGTTGCTTGTAATTACGATGTGTTGTGATGTAGGATCTCGACTGTTGATCTTATGATTCTCTCGGGCTTTGGGACTTAACCCTAATCCTCCACTAAGTCTCATAGATGTGGTTTCTTTTGGCATTCATTGTGTTAGAGAGTGGCTCGGTGGAGACGCCGACCGGCCTACATATGCTTAGGGTTTGTTAGCAGGTCTTCGAAGCACCTCTTTTAGGTTTCGATGACATGACTAGTGATTGTAAACTAGGATTTCAGATCCGAGTCTATTATGAGTACATGCTTACTACAAAATTTGTAGTTGGAAAATCTCCAAGGTTTAAGATAGTCTTGTGAGTAGATTGGACCAGAGGTCGGTTTTCCTTGCATGTAAAATGGTAGTTCTCAGAATGGTCTCCATTCTTCGTAGCATTTGTTAGTGAGGTGATGGATTTGATTTCATGTTGGCTATGGCGTCTCTGCTCCATAAGCAACATTTTAAAGGTGATGGCTCGAAAACTTGGTTTGATTTTGTTATTTTGTAGTTTAATTTCCAACTCCGAAATGCATCTTTTAACCTTCAAATGTTTGATGATAGGTACTTTAAGTTGTAGGTTACAAAGCTTGAAGCTAGCAGGCGGTAATGTGCAACCAACCGGTAAGCCTCGGTGGTTTAACCCTTGTAGGTTACTCTTGGAAAAAAATTTGGCCATTGTTTTGGTTTAGCTGATAGGTCGAGGTTTGGAGAAAATTTGGGCATCGTGATATTGTTTGTGTTCCAAAAGATGAATGGAAAGATGATGAGATCTTTGGCCTATTTTGATGTTTAGCACTAGTAGTGTTTCACTGTAGATCTTCTTGTTAAATGTAACATTTGGAGAGGTTTAAACCCTTAGTAGTTTTTAATGGAAAGAAAGTTCTGATATTTTTATGGTTGTAATTTGTTAAGGCTGTGAGCAATGCTCCAGGTCCTATTTTGAAATGTTTGCAATGTGCAGTTATAAAATGTAATGTATCACCACTGGCCGAGAGCCAAAGGAAATAGCCTTGTTGTTGTGCACTTAAATACCGAGCTTGTTTTGATTTAGGATATGACTTCGAAAGTTTAAAAGGTCAAACCTAAAAACTGAGATCTTCTCTTCGAATGTCTATTTGGTTTTGCTGCAGCCTACTTCGATAATGGTATTGAAATTGTTTCTTTGTTTTTAGTTTAGGCATTGAACAAGTTATGTGATGCCATGACTATATTGTTCACAAGTTGAGTAAGGATAATGAATGTAATGTTTAGATGGATTTATATAAGGCTTGAACTTGTAAGCTTTGATTTGAAACCACTGCATGCTTGGCATGGCACCTTTAAAGGTTTCGATCTCTATCTTGGATAACCTATTTGTTCTGCTACCTGTTGATAAAATACTATATAATATAATATAGAAGCTAGGGTTTTTCCAAACAGTAGGATGCTTGGCCAATACAGGCTTATTCTATGTTTAAAAGGCTATGGTAAGATGATAAAATGTTGATGAGTTCTGGTTACTCCATTTGTATTGATAGTATTTCTCAGACATGAAAATTAGTAATTGTTTTGATACTAATATTACAATACAAAATAATATATTTAAGTCTTAAGTAAGGTTTTAGAGAAACATGGGAAAAGTAAAACCCTAGATTATTCTATTTCTGCAAAAGTAGAAATGTAACAGATTTGTTTGAATGATGTGAATACTACTATTTTTATTTCAGCAGCATTTAACTTTTAAACATACAGATAAACAAAAGAAATATATTAAAGGGAAAGATGATATGATAAAAATGTAAATAGAATTTATTGTAAGGAAATAGTTAACCTGTAAATAAACCTAGATTGATAAAGGAACCTAGAAGTGCATGTGTTTCTGTTATTTTTCTATTGTAAAAAGATACTATTCTACAGTCTACACAGTAAATGTGTAACTAAAAATATTATATGAATGAGATTTATAAGATATTGTTAAATTTACAGAATATAACAAAGAAAGGAAAAACATGACAGAGTTAGCTTAAATAAAAATAAAGATGGGAAACTTAAACGAGTTAGCCTATTCATTCATCTTGCTCACTACTTCATCATTTATCTATTTTTAATCTTCATTCTCTGTACTGGATATTGATAGAGAAAATAGTATGGGTAAAAATACAGAGAGGGAATTTATTCTATCAATTCATAGATATATTCTGCAGTCTACAAAATCCTAAACGGATCAGAAAATCACACTTATACTTATGTATTATGATTAGTTAGCTAAGAGTACTAAATCAACAATTACAAAAAAATAATTTAACTACTTAGAGGCTGAAATAACAAGTAGAACCTATAACTGTAGATAGGGTGAATGAACACCTAAGGAGACCTGTTCCTCCCAACCTTCTCCAGAAGAAGCAGCCAAACTACTTGCCTCCTTTGGACCCCCGAGCCTGTTTACTGAACCACTAGGTAGAAGAACTCTGTCTAGAAGAAAGGCACTCAATTTGTATAACCAGCAATCAGTAGAGACTTGCGAAAAACCTCAATCTCTGCACTCAGCAGTAAAGAAGGAAGACTTACACCATGATAAAAAACCTAGACTTCCCCTGATCGAATCTCTTGTGTGCATACAACAGAACCATAAGGTAAGTTTCCTCATCAGGAAAAGTGATCAACCTCAGTCCAATATTCGATGGCTCTTAAAAAGATTGCCTAGGTATTTAGTGGTCAGTTTTCAATAAATGAGCATCAAGCTCCAGTGCCATCTTTCAGGGCAATATGACCACAATTCAAGGGAGTTGTCCCATATCAACATCTAATTACTTGCCTCATGATTTTGCCACTTGTCCATTTCCTTCTACCCCAGATTCCATTCCACCTAGTGGGTCAGTAAACACTCTTTCAACAGCTCTCCTTGGGTGAGTGTCTCCTATTTTATTTATTTAAATAATAATATTGTGCAATTATAGTCTTCCTTGGACACTTGTCCAAATATAAAACTTTACAATAAAAGTTAAGATAATGTATTCTTCAAACATAAAATGTTTCAACAAAGGGGTATGTTACACCCAGGACTTGGAAAGATACCATTTTTGGCATGGACAATATAGGAGGAATGATTGCAAAAGGAAGGTAGTAAATCATTACATGTCTATAAACTACCACTGGCCCTATCAGCATGATCAATGTGAAGAAAAGGACACTTATAGGTGAGTGCAAGATTTGGAAAACCTAGCTAAGAATATGGATAAGGGGAAAAACATTGAAGGAGCCTCCTCCAGCAAACAAGCCCCCTAGGAAACTATCTTGGAAGAACCCACCTGGGAAACAACGTAGGAAGAAATATTAGGAAAGCATCAGTAGATCACATAAGGAAAGGCCACTGAAATTATGCATAAAAATAAATATGGGACCGAGATCCAAAGGCTAAATGAAAAAAATAAATATGAGGAAGTGGCCCGTGTAGAATCGTTGGCTAAGAAAGAGCAAGAAGAAAAGAGAAAACAAGAAGAGATGCAGAAAAGGCATGAAAAACAAAGGGATCATGAGGAATCCTAGAAGAAGATAGAACAAGAACAAGAATGGGTAGAGGGAACACAAGAAGGTGGGATACAAGATATGAATATTGATGCACCCGCTAGAAGCTCTGAAATCCAAATTACTAGGGGGAATTTCCATTTAAAGGAACTTGGAATTGTGATATACACCCCCTCTAGAGTAGCCTATTTAGTAGCTAAACTAAGTTCCTATTCATTCAACTCAAGTATCTAGAAAACAATTATGCTAAAGACAGAAAAGACACTTAATATTGCACATTGACTTGAGATGGTCATCACTCAGGAGGTCCATATAATTGAAAATATAGATAAACTGCCTAAATCCATGAAATTTTTCAATGTGACCACTAGTATAGACATGAAGGATAACATAAATAACTTAGCAAGAGAGGTGGAATAATCCAACTGGAAAATTGGGTTACTAGAATATCTGCTCTTAGAGGAAATGAGAGAAGGCCTAGAGTTCAGACATGATAATGGCGCACTGCAAGTGGAGAAGAGGAGATTAGATATCATAACTTAATAATTGCAAAAGGATAAGGGAAAAATGGAAGATAAAGTGAATGAGCTTGAAGCAATAAGGGAAAGCACAATTGTTCAAATAGTAAGTTTGTAGAGAGAGAAAGATGCACTAGTTGTAGAGACAGAAGCTTCCAGAGAAGGTAAACAAAATTTATCACAATTTCATGAGTATGCCAGTGCATTACAGGAGGTGTATTTGGACATATAGGAACAATTCACCGCATAGTTTTTTGAGGTTTAGAAAGAAATAATTAAATTCCAAGCTATAGTAACCAAGACTCAAGAAAGTAATCAGAAGGTTGCAAAGGTTAAATCCATCATTGTTGAAAGACATTGCAACATGGTAGCAAGTAAATGCCAATGTCCCCCTTAATATGTCTAAGAAATTCATGGAAGAAATTCAAGTAGACTCTGCCACCCTAGACAGCTACCAAAAGGTGGGAGTAACCCTGCAGAAGGACATCTTTGCCTCACTAAAGAAATGTCAAAACCTACATGTTATGATCAAGAGGGTTTTTGTAAGATGTACATTGCCTCCTTTGGAGAATCTTGAGTAACCCATTCCGAAGAATTAATGATTGGTTGAGCTCAAGACCATCAAATTTGAAGACGCTGAAATAGTTTAAAAAGTATCCTGGCTTACTACACAATCATTGTGTGATCAGATCATGACACCCACCATGAAATATCAAGTCATGACAACTTGCCACAACACACTCACAAAAGGATTGAATACTAATGCAAGTCGCCTTACGCCAGTAAGGTTCTTGCTTAACAAGACACACAGTGCTACCACAATGCTTACATGAACTAGGCATAAAACAGGATGCCGAAAGTGGCTTATATTACTTCTCAGAAATCGGTTACAATGTGAAATAACTAAAATGCAAATAACTAACTATGGTCGGGCTCAGCCACTACAATACATAAGTAACTGTGGTGTGTTCTCCCTATGCATCGAGCTCAACCAGTCCTGGTTAACTGTGGAACTCTGAGCTATTGATTGATCTCAACTCTCTTATCATCATGTGTGACTCTTCTCTATCACAACCTCAGACTCGGCTCCCCGATCTACTACTGCTAAAATTTTCAAAAGTCCCTTCAACTAATATCTCTCTCTAGTCTTCTGCCCAGCTGTTGCTTTTACTGAGATCACTGCGATCCTCGAGACACACATCCTCCTACCAGCTGATCCTTCCTCGATCCTTGTAGACCTACAATTGTTAGCATCTCTACCGTGCTGCACAACCTCCTCCTGTGGTGACGTCTGTCATGTCCTTCACCTACCTGCAATAACTGTATTAACTTCCTTAGCAACCCCGAATGGCTACTAGGTACAGTTTTCTTGACTTTCTTCTCTCCCGACCCTGCTATAGTATTCGATCACATATCGACCTTCCTGTCAACTCAATAGTGACTCTTGTGGTTCGTCAGTCCTCCCCTTCCTCCACGCTTGGACCCACCAAACCTGTGGTGTCATGGTTTGACCACCTGTCGACCATTCGATGCCTTTGCTCAAGTTTCCGTCTGTCGGACATATACATGCCACAACTCTCGATCCTTCTTCACTTCTATCGATTGCTTTGATAGTTCCTTGGCCGACTTATTGACTTAGATAAGTCAATCTGCTTCATGCACCAGCGGTCATCAGCTCTCCCTCTGGTCGGTCTCCACATGTTGACTATCTTTGACTGATTTTCCCACACCTCGATGCTCCTACATTAGACTCCCTGGGTGAAAAAGAACTTGACTACTCTATCAGTCTCCTAAACTCTTCTTCGAAAATCCATGTCACCTCCTACAACTCATCATCCTTCCATCGCACTAAGTATTCCTTCTTCTGTGAACTACACGTATGCTCAAATTTGCATTCTTCTATTACTTCTGTGATCTCTTCCTTGTGTCGATTTGGAATTTGGGTTGTCTAGTCAATGTTCGACACTTCTTCGCTTTCACTGCTTGACCCTTCTTGAAATTTGTATAGATCTGAGACATTGAACATTGCTGAAATTTTCAAGTCATCCGACAGCTCCAACACATAAGCGTTTTCCGAAATCTTCTTCAGCTTCAGATTGTTGTATGTTCCTGTCGGAAATCTCTCCTTCCGCAAGTATGCATAGACTAAGTCTCCTTCACTGAATGATTGTAGCCTCTTTTTCCTATCGGCCCTCAACTTATATGCCGCATTACTCTTTTCTATGTGCCTTCGTACATTTTCGTGCACTTCATGTATATGTTCAGCAAATGATTCTGTGTCTGCACTTTTCTTGATTTATGTCGGTAAATCGACTAAATCCACCACTCCATGTGGGATTCCCCCTTGAACAATCTGGAATGGGCTCCAACCTATTGACCAATGCACAAAATTGTTGTATGAAAACTCTGCCTGTGCCAACACATTCTCCCACTGCTTGGGTCTGTCAGTTGTCAGACATCTCAGAAGGTTTCCCAAGCTTCTGTTTACTACTTCAGTCCGTTCATCTGTCTACGGATGGTATGCCAAGCTAAACTGCAACTTCATGCCCAATTTCTTCCATAAGGTTCTCCAAAAATTCCCCATAAACTTGGTATCCCGATCTGACGTGATACTCTTTGGAAACCCATGTAATCTTACTATCTCCTTGAAGAATAGAGAAGTAACCCCTATGGTGTCACTTGTCTTCTTACACGGAATAAAGTATGCCATTTTTGAAAACCTGTTGACTACAACAAATATTGAGTCGTTTCCCTGGTGCGTCTTTGGCAATCCTAACAAAAAATCCATGCTAAGATGCTCCCAAGGGGTATTCGGTACTGGAAATGGCATATATAACCCCATGTTATAACTTCACCCCTTTTCCAACTGGAAAACTCGACATTGTCGAACCCATTTTTTCACATCTGCCGTCATTCTTGGCCAATAATACTTTTCCTCGACCAATGCTTTAGTCTTGTCGATGCCAAAATGACCTGCCAATCCACCGTTATGCATTTCTCGGATTAGGTTTTCCCTGATTGATCCTCTGAGAATACACAACTGACTTCCCCTATATATATAGTCTTCTTGGATAAAATAATCCAAGTATGGAGTTCTATCAACACTCCATGGTTCACGACAAGCTCCCCACACTTTCACAAAATCCTTGTTGGTCTCGTACTCAGCTTTCACCGACTCTATTCCTGTTGCCTGAACTGTTTTCGAGTTTAGTAGTGCAACTCTCCTACTCAGCGCGTCAACAACCTTGTTTGACTTTCCCAACCTATGTCGTAACCTGAATGTATATCTCTGTAGGAATTCCACCCATTTCATGTGTCGCTCATTTAACTTCGACTAAGTATTTAGATACCTCAGTGCTTGGTGATCTGTGTATAACACAAATTCTTTGGGAAACAAATGATGCCTCCACTTCTTCAATGCTTGAACGATAACATAAAATTCCTGGTCATAGACCGAATACTTCCACTTCACTCCATCCAACGTTTCACTAAATAATGAAATTGGTAGCCCTTCTTGGCTCAACACTGCTCCAATTGCCATTCCACTCGCATCAAAATTGACGTGGAAAACTTTGTCAAAGTCTGGGAGGGCTTAGACCGAGCTCTCAGTGACCTTTTCCTTCAACTTGTCGAAATCCTTCTAGGCAGAGTCCTTCCATTTGAATTCACTCCTTCTCATGCATTCTGTCAATGGTGCACAAATCTAACTAAATCCCTGAATGAACTTCCTGTAGAAGCTAGAAAGTCCATGGAAACTCCTTACTCCTGTTGTATTCGTCGGTTCCGTCCAATCTACTATTTCCTTCACCTTTTATGGGTCCATCACTAGCCCTTTACTTGAGATTACAAATCCTAAGTACACCAATTCCTTCTTCATGAAGAAACATTTTTGTAGGTTCACCATCAGCTTTTCCTCCTCCAATCTCTGCAATACCTGTCAAATGTGCTCCAAGTGTTCTGTCTTGGTTCGACTGAAAATCAGAATGTCGTTTAAATAGACTACGACAAACTTTCCTAAGAATGGTTTCAGTACCTCATTCATCAATCTCATGAATGTATTGGGTGCATTAGTCAATCCAAATGAAATGACTAACCACTCATACAACCCTTCTTTGGTCTTGAATGCTGTCTTCCATTCCTCTCCTTCTCTAACCCGAATCTTGGGATAACTGCTTTTCAGGTCTATCTTTGTGAATTATGTCGCTCCACTCTCGGTAATGGAAACTGATACTTGATCATGATCCTGTTGATGGCTCTGGAGTCCATACACATTCTCCATTCTCCACCCTTCTTTAGCGTTAATAAAGCTGGTATAGTGCATGGGCTTAATCTCTCTCTGATCAACCCTCTATCTAACAACTCTTGGACCTGTCGGTTGAGTTGTAACCTTCTGTCGGACTCATCCTCTGCGGTGCCTTGTTTAGCAGACATGACCCCAAAATCAAGTCAATCTGATGGGATATGCTCCTTGTCGACGACAATCCCATCGGTGTCTCATCGGCCATTATGTCTCGAAACTCTTCAAGCAACTTTCTGACTTCGACCGAAATATTTTCCTCCATGGTCGTCTTCTCAACACATGGTCCTTTTGGAATGATCGCAAAACATACCAACTACCTTTCCTCTTCCACAAGGAATTCTTTTGATGAGCTCATCAGCACTCATTTTTCCCAAAAGTTGCTCTCGCCTCGCTTACTGCCAGCTTGCTAGTCCTACCTTGGCTTAAGAGTCCTTTTCATGCCATTCTTCCACAATGTGACTATGTTGGCTTGACTATCATAGATCATTTTCCGATCATACTGCCATGGTCTTCCTAACAATAGATGGCATGCGTCCATTGGGATTACATTGCACACTACACTGTCTTCAAATCCTTCAACTCTGAAGTTGATCAGGCACTGTTTGGTCACTTTTACATGGTGTCTGTTAGCACCGATATACTTTTGGTCTTTTGCAGCATAAAAAAACTCTATATGAAAGGTGGAGGGTCAGACAACTACCTGATGGAAGCTTGAAGTAATATCCATCCTCAATGGACAGGTGCTAAGACATGACAAGGAATGGTATAGAAAGGTCCAATGTAATGAAGATGGACTAATGTCAAAGGCTAGGTATTACTAGCCAAATAAAATGACAAAGGAAAGTGGAGAATACCTTAAAACCTATAGTCCGTGGGCGAAACATGAAAAACTAAGCGTCGCACAGGTCAGGACCGTTGATCAAGGGCGGGAGAAATATCTATAGCTTTCAATTGAGCGTCGCATGGCCAAGTTGCGAGGAAGGAAAAGAATATGTGGATGCGATAGGCTTTGTCCCGCTGGACAAGTGTCGGCTTATGAAGGCATCGCATGGAGAAAAGAGCAGTGGGCAGTTCCATATTAGGTGGATGCGATGGTGGGTATGGGTGCAAGGACCTACGATGTAGGTTATCCTTTTGATATATAAGGGTTCGAGTTCATTTACCATAGTAAAGGACTAGGTCTCTGGCATATCTACGGTTCAGATGGTAAGGAAAGCCACATCAATGGCTGGTGGAAGTCGGAAATACACGGAAGATAATAGGAAAATCCCCGACAGCACGCCATGAGGGAGATGGACGGTTCTCATGGATAGTCGCATCAAGAAGTAGCACACTGGATAGCGACAAGGCGGATGCGACGAACTCTTCCCGCCAGACAGGTGTCAACTCCAGAGCCTCTCGCATGGAGGAGGGGCGATATAAGGAACCATTTTGGATGCATGCAATACTACCTCCTAGAGGCATGCGAATGAGATGAATGGCCTAGATGAGAACTAGCAAGATGATCCAATGGTGGAAATAAAAGAGTTTTCAAATCAATAGGTAAAGGGAAGCCAGATCTGACGGCGGAAAGTGAGCACGTGGGAGTTCAACGACTGAGATTAAAGGACAGTTGGCCAAAGAAGCCAGAGGTTATGGAAACATGGTTATATATATAAGAATTCACATAAAGTTTGACATTTATTCTAAATCCTGTCGAAGTCAGAAAATCTCTCAGCGTGTGGCAGACAACGAAGGCGACAGAACCTTCGACACGGTGCGTGCAGGGCTTCCAAAGTGACAGGTAGGACCATGTAACCGCCATTCTCTGAAAATTTAAGTCTTTTATAGTCATAATATGGGAGAAGGACAGGCTTCTACTAGTTCTAGGGTTAAGGTTTCCTTGGAAGATAGAGACATCGATGTGTTTGACACATACATTTGGCTCCGGGTTCCAGAAATTAAGAAGAGATTGGAAGCCTTGCATGAAGAGGGACTGGATATACATGGAATCTTTAGGTCACCGTTCATTTTCTTTTGCCTTGACCAAGTGTCCCCTTTCCCTATGTTTGTAGCATGGTGTTCTTCGAATTACTCAGAATCCCAAAGAGTAATTATGGATGCCCATAAGTCCAGAGTCGTCTATAATGTAGATGCGTCAGCTGTTAGGAATTATTTTTTCATTCCCGAGTCACAGTACCAGGAGTTGGAGGGTTTTTCTGAAGAGTCTGTGATTTCCCTGTATTGCCAAATCACCCCCAAAATCCATCAAGATTTCTTAGCTATGTGTCTAAAACCCCACTCAGAAATTGCCGAAGAACCCTACCCCTTAAATGTCATCCTTTTTTATGATGATTCCTAGTTGGTTTTTTCTTGGGTGGCTCAATTTTTAGGATTGGTTACAGATTTGTGGGTGACTAAAGTCCAGTTAAGTTTACTTTTTAGGATTAGCATAAGTTTGGCCAAGTTTGAAAGTGGGCTCATCCCATCACTGAGGTTTCATGAATTTTTAGCGGAAAGGATACATGTACAATTGAGCAATTTCCCAAATACTATGTTTTTTAGATATCATACACTGTTGATGAAAATGATTATGTACAACAGTACTGAAAGCCCACGTTTTTTCTCACTGCTTGGAACAGATGCTTTGATAGACAATGTTTTCAATTATTTGAACTATGTTTTGCCCCCTGTTTATAAAATCATCTATGGGGAAGAACTACCTAGGATTTTGCCAGAAATGAAATCAATGATGTAGTTGAAAAGCGATCTAGTAGTCGATGACTGCTTTTTATTAAGGGATGCTATAGTCATTAGGTTGTATGGTTTTGTAAAGGAGCCCTATGTTTTTCCCTCTTTTCTAACATTGCAGATCTTTGCTCTTGATTTTATCAGACAGAAATTGACTCTGGAGGAGGAGCATTTCCTGCAATATAAGAAAGGCACGGATGTGAAATACACTTGGAAGGTAGGTCCTTTCGTCGTGAAGAGCAAGGAAGCTTTGCTAGATGTAGAATATTTTTTGAGGCCACTAGGGTTCAAGAAAGATGTGGCCATCGAATACGACCCCTTGCACAATATTTCCAAGACAAGGAAAGATTGTAATCTAAGTGCTTTTGAACATAAAGAGGCAGAACGGGTACTAAAGGGGCACAATTTGTTGCGCTTGGAACCTGAGACAAAGGAAGCTATAGAGTCATAGGAAGGAGATCTAATGCTATCTGATTTAATAATGGACTTAGATCAGGTTTCGGACACCGTGGAAGTGGGCCGAAAAAGAGACTTAGAAGAAGTCAGAGATATGGATACTGAAGAAGGAAGTGGAGACAAGCGGCCTAAATTGGAAACACCAGTTGGGTTAATTGTTGCGGCTACTCAAGCCGAGTTAGTTGTTTCTCCCACTAAAGAAGAGCTAGTTGTTGCAGTGGATCAAGAAGGATTGACTGTTCTGATGGATGGTGGGAAGGCATATAATGATGATTCTTCAGCTCCTGAAGTCCACGTTATAGAATATAACTTTCAATATGTTAAGGAAGGTGATAATGGCAATAAATTTAAGTCCAAGGCCGACCTGTGCAAGCAGTATGATCAAAATAAACAGGCCTTAGCCCAGAGGCTATTTGATTTGATGCCTAGAGCAAGGGGTTTGTCTAATACCAAAACTTCCTTGATGACCAGCAGAGATATGAAGGATAACACTTTCAGCCTGGCAGTATTGACAGAGGATGAAGTGACCGGAACGAAGCTCAATTGGCAAAAGATACTGGTGCCAGATAAAATCCAGTTTCATAAGCAGATTGGGGATCTCATATATGATGATTTTGTAGAAGTACCATTGAAAAGCGACAATTTACAAATTAGCGTAAGAAATTTAAAAAACCAATTGAAGAAAGAAAAGCTTTAAAACCGAGCCTTCCAAAAGCAGGTCGAGAAACTACAACTTGACCTAGTTGGAAGTGATGGTGGAGGAAAAACCATGAAACAACTATTGGCTGAAAAAGATAAGTTGATTCTGAAGCTGCAGACAAAGGGAAAAGTTCCTAATATCTAGTTAATCCAAGCTCCTGAAGAAACATACTTCGAAATACAAAAGGAAGCCTTGTCTAAAGAATTGAATGATTGTAAAGTAGAATTGTTGAAGTTTGTTGGAGAAAAAGACAATTGAAAAAAAGAGAAAACAAGCTTAGAAAAGTAGCTTGATGACTTGAAAAGTAACTTGTCCAAATTGGACATGCTGCCTACCAATATGAACTAAAATGGGGATAATAGTAGTACTGACAGCCTTGTGCAGGCTATGTCTCACATTAGCCTAAAAGATGTGGAAATCAAGGAGATGAAGGAAAAAGCTCAGAGGTTGGAGGAGAGTGAAAAGAAGGAAGAAGAAGCAAAGACCCTCTGAGATAAGCATAGTGAATTAGTTGATATCAATAAGAAGCTGACCCGTCAGGTTACATAACAAGTAGCTTTGCAGGGTTGCAAGCACTTAGTGTGGGATCGAATTATTAAGGAAGCTGAAAGTTTCAGGCCATACCTGGAATTTATAAGAGTAAGGGAGAAAACAATCAGTGATGTTTTCATAGGTTGTGCAGCCTTAAGAGAAATTCTTGTCCGAAAGCCCAAGGAGACAACATTGAATGCTATTACTTTTTTTAATAGTTTATCAGAAGAGGAAAGGATCAACTTCAATATTGGAAACCGGATCATAGCCATTGCAGTAGCGCAAAGAGTTCTGGGACAGTATGCACAGGTTGAGGGCATGGAAACCAGAGTAGAGGAAATGAAGAGGCAGGTGGTGGATTTCAAAGGATCGTTTGATAAGCTGGTTGAGATGGGGCTACCATCATTTCAGTACAATAATAAAGATTTAATCTCCCTAAATGGTTACAAAAACTTGCTCTGGAGCATAAGGATGGATCACACCAAGTTCAAAATTCTAAACCAGCTGCTTATAGGAAGAAATTTGATGGAGAAGATCTGTGAAGACTTTGAAATCCTGAACCGATTGATCGCCACTGGTGAAATACTCCCTCCAGCTTCCCTTGCAGAGCACATCGAGATCTGGGTTATGGAAAAGGAGATGACGGATTATGACCTCCCTTTTGCTGAGCTATGGGCTACCATGGAAAGATATAGAAAAATTAAATACACTCTCCGCCCTCCACAATAAGTCGTTGGCTTTTTTAATAGTTGTTGTTTATTTGAGAAACAAAGAATTCTAAGATACTTTTATTTTTAAAATGCAATTTGGAATATTTTTTGAGGGGACTATGAAAATAGTCAGCTGGAACAATTACTTCGTTATCTTTATCTTTGTAGTTGAATGTAAATATCATGTGGTAAAATACCGTTAGAGATAAAAAGCAGTTAGAATGGTTCTACCTGTTTATGTTTTGTAGAGATAAGTGACAAATAAATCTTGATGAGGTGTCACTCAATTGCAATAGTTTTCAGTTTTGATGGATTGAGAACTTTTTGGAATTTTGAGAATCAGTCTGTAAGACATTTTGAGCTATTTAATAAAGTTTGCAGATCCAAGCCTACGTTTTTCAGGGATTCTTGTGTAATTGGTTTGATAGTTTGTCTTTCCTTTTCCCATGTTAATTGTGCTTCTTTCATCGTTATTCCATGTCTGTAATATTTCTTCATACTTGGTGCAGTGTAATAGTTAAGTGGAATTCATAGAAATTATGCTCTGCTTAATCTCATTCCAAGTATTTCATCCTTATTCTCTACTAAAGTTGGTGTGGGATTCATCATTGTATGCCTTATATCAATGGATTGTTCTTTTCTCTTTTGTTTCACCAATTAAAAGCTCTTTTACTATTAGCTGCTTACTACCTCTTCCTTGTGTGAATGCATTCGCAAAGCCTTTGTGGATAATTTTCAAGGTTTGTTTAAATGTGACTCCATTTCCCATATAGAGATTTATATGTTTCAACCAAGCAATGTTTAAATCATTTTGTTTCTAGTAGAAATATGATCTTCTGTATGTTGTAATTGAATATCTTAAATGATGAATACTGGTGTATGTTTTCGTTGTTGACACCTTTGATTATTCCATTTTTTCATGAGCTTATAGAGAGATCCCTCTCTGTTTTTGTTGGGTCAGTAGCACAATCTAAAGATTGGTTAGTGGTTACCCCGAATTGCCTTCTTCACAACCTTGGGGGTTAATTTCGGTGTTAACAGTGTCCTTTCTCCAACCATGAGATCTTGTATGGGTGTGAGTGTTCCCGACACTTCATCCCAATCTTGTCGATGACTTCTTTCAATGCAAGATTCTATGTGCCTTTACCATCTAATATGGTTTTGCAACGCCATTTTCCGATTCACACCTTCATTCGAAAGATCGCCTTCTGCTATGATGGATTTATCTCATCAAGTTGATCTTCCTAGATCAAGGCTCTCTGGATTGTTAGGTTTCAGTTCTTTGTTTTCTCACCTACACTACTATCGGATGCCGACTCTTCCCTCTCGTCAACTTGCTCATCTTTTCAACGTCTGGGTTTCGACTCCTCTACAGCATGTAGATTCTCGAGGCACTCATATGTCTTGTGTCATGCTCCTTGACACTTGTAACAGATTATGGTTGGTCTATTAGCTCCTTTTCTGTCGGATGGACCACTTCGACTGTACACACCCCGACCATGAGCCTCACGACCATCGCATCAGTTCTCATGCATTTTCTCCTTTGTTGATGTCCCTTCCATCCGTCGATTTTCTTTGATAGATTCCTTCTTATAGCCACTACATTGACCCTTCGCGAAAACAGTCTTTGCACCTCGACCAGTCATCCTACCTCTGGTCACCGTGGATTTCCTCGACAATTTCTCTTCTTCCTTTAGAGCTAACTGGTAGGCTTCATCGACTGCTCTAAATCTCGACATGCTCAATTCATCCTGAATAGCATATTTCAAGACGTTCACGTACCTAGCGATAGCTTCTTATTCTTTGTCAGTTTGTCCCGACCAAATTGACAATCGCTAGAACTCTTCTGTGTACTCCTTCAAGGTCATCTACTTTTGTCGAAAGTTCTGTAACCTTCTAAATAAGGAAATTGCATAGTTGTTCGGCAAGAACTTCTCCTTCAACTTGGAGACCATCCTGTCCGAAGACTTAATTTTTTCCTTGCATTTCTTATCTCTGTCAGCCTATACATTATCCCACCATAACAAGGCATGACCCTTCATCCTCGGACATGCAGTCTTAACCCATTTAGGATCCTCAATCCGTTATATGTCGAAATATTTCTCCATTTCTCGGAACTAGTCGATCAAGTATTTTGGGTCCAGGCTTCTCAAGTAGGTACGCACATCTAGCTTCACCTAACCTCTCATGTTTGTTAGAAGTTTGATCAATATTTCTTCTGGTTCTTCTACATCTTCTTCCCAAACTTTCACCTCTTTGAATTCCTCGTCACTGTGGTCTAACGCATTAGGAATACAACCACGCCTTCGGCTTTCTTTGATCGCTATGACTTTGTTTGTCAAAGTTCACATCGTTCGGATGGATTCATCGAATATCTCACGATCCACTATGACAGCTACTACACCACGCGCTCTTCATCCTCGGACGTTAACGCCTCAGTGAGCCATTTTCAACCTCCGCTCAAACTCCCATGCGTCCAATCGCAACTAGACTTCAACAAGTCATGCACAACTATACCCAACCTTAGTTGGAGCTATTCAATGCACTTGCAAGCTCAATATTACTCACGTTCTTCAACTCCACAGATTCTTCCGCTTTGATACCAACTGACACAAGTCACCTTAGACAAGTAAGGTTCTTACTTAACAATACACATAGCACTACCACAATGCTTACACGAACTAGGTGTAAAACAGGATGCCAAAAGTGTCTTATATACTTCTCAGAAATCGGTTACAATGTGAAATAACTGAAATTAAAATAACCAACTATGGTCGTCCTCAGCCGCTACAATACAAAAGTAACTGTGGTGTGTTCTCCCTATGCGTCAACCTCACCCTGTCCTGGTTCGCTGTAGAAATATGAGCTATGGATTCATATCAGCCCTCTTGTCAGCATGTGTGACTCTTCTCTATCACAACCTTAGACTTGGCTCCCGATCTACTGCTACTGAGCTTTCCAAAAGTCCCCTCAACTAATCTCTCTCTCTAGTCTTCTACCCAACTGCTGCTGTTCCTGAGATCACTGTGATCCCTGAGACGTGCATCCTCCTGCAAGCTGATCCTTCCTCGATCTTGTAGACCTACAACTATCAGCATCTCTACCATGCTACATAGCCTCCACCTGTGGTGACATCTGTCATGTCCTTCACGTACCTACAATAACTGTATTAACTTCCTCAGCAACCCCAAATGACTACCAGGTACAGTTTTCTTGAATTTCTGCTCTCCCAACCCTACTATAGTATTCGGTCACATCTCGACCTTTGTGTCGACTCAATCCTGACACCTACGGTTCGCTAGTCCTCCCCTTCCTCCACGCTTGGCCCCGCCAAACCCGCCAGTGTACTGGTTGGACCACTTGTCGACCATTCGACGCCTTTGCTCGAGTTGCCATCTATCGGACATAGCCATCCTGCAACTCGTGATCCTTCTTCACTTCTGTCGACTGCTTTGACAGTTCGTTGCTCTACTTATTGACTTCAACAAGTCAATATGCTTCACGCACTAGCAGTCGTCGGCTATCCCTCTCGTTGATCTCCACATGTTGACTATCTTTGACTGATTTTCCCAAGCCCCGATGCTCCTGCATCAAATACACTCTCAAGGGAGGTAATAAATCCTGAAGTTTTTTTATGGTTTCTTGAACCGAAGCAATTAAATGTGATTGTTTATTAATGTTATGCATGGGGTCAATTCATTAAGTCTCAAGTGGGACCATGAGAAGAAATTTAATTATTTTTCTCTCGAAGACAATGTAATATTTTAAATGTCAAATATTTCGGGAGCTTAAAACTCGCAACTGACGTGAGGCATATGAAAAGACATTTGTCATTTATTTTGTAAATTTAGAAATTAAGGGGAAGATAAAGAGAAAGGGATTTTTGACACTCGAGCCCTTTCTAATCGTTCTTTGTCAGAACTATTTCTCGGGGGATGAATACAAAGGATGTTTGAATTAAGTTTTTTTGGAATGAATACTGTGACTATATTTGAAGATAGATTGCCATGAAACTATTTTCTACTCTATTTTCACTTATATGCAATAATAATGTTTTAATTTCATCTTTAACTATTCTTACAGCCATCAGCATCTCTTTTTGTATATTACAATCTCATGGTGTCTATGCTTTTTAGGAGTTGTATATGTAGGATGTTTTAATGCAATGGATATTTTTGTGGTGTATTTCAATATGTGATTGTTATACATGTCTTGTGTCTCATATGCATGTCTTTGGATATGTGTTTTATTTTTATTCATATCTCATTCTTCAAATTTTCTCATTGGTATGATAGAGTATGATAGCTTAAGATTGCATCGTAGGTTAGGCATATTGCATCTCATCCTCAAACAATAAAAAAAACCCTAAATGGTGGATTGATTTTCAACCAGTGAAATCCAAAACAAGTTAATAATAGCCGGGAATGAATCTAAATGTGTTCTCTATTCAAACGCTTGGAAGTCTAATTGGGGATTTCACCATGGCGAACCCCTACTGTCAGCACAAGGATATTTTCGGGAATATACAATCATGGAATGGTCTAATTTTTTGTAGTTGGTGGCATCAATGTATGATGGTTGGGGTGAGGTTGTCCTCTCAACAAAGTTACCTATGTTGTATCCACTACAACTAGGCATATCTATGAATATCCAACACGTAATTGCTTACATGATGAGAGGGAAATTGTCAAAGTTAAAACTATCATATCTTTTTGCGATACCTTTATATATATATAATTAATTATGAATACTTGAAGTTAATGAAACTATAAATTAAATTTTTTATTAGTTCAACAAAGAAATTTTATTTTCGAACATTGAAAAAGATATAGAAAAAAATGGAGGAATAAGATTCTTTAGATTTATGTGTGTTGAGATGTTGAGTTTAACAATATTGTATTGAGAAAAAAATAAACTATACAAACTATGGTTTGTATGAAAGAATCAAGCCACATAATGATAAAGTCTTTTAATCACAAAACGAGTTCCCCGATACATACAAAATGTTTGACAAATTCTTCCAAAACCATCCATCCATTATAATAAAGTTAATTGAAGTGGACCACTGATGCCATTGATGCTCTGAGATCAAATTGCATCATATGTCCTCAAGCCAAAGTGGAGCATTCGTCATCGTATACCAAAGTGGAGTACTAATTTGTATCTTAGAGATATAAAATGAACCAACAAATACATGGATATTAAACCCCTTCAAACATTGACCGATGCTATATAAAACATTACCCCTTGCTTGGTCACACTTGCCCCTCATTTCTTTCTCATGATACCTATTGTGAAAAACTAATACAGTCCACCGGTAAGTTGCAAAGGATAGGTAAATCCTTCTAGATAATGCATGTTTCTTTATTCTACTTAAAAGTCAATTAATGCCCTTTATATTCTCAATTTTATTTTCTATTATATATAAACAAATAAAAACTATAAACATATTTTTTTACCATAGATATGACAAAATATATATGTATATCTAAATTATTCACACAATAAAGATTTACCACCTTTTATAATTGTACAATATTAAAAATGTAATTTTAAATTAAATAAATGTTTAAATTTTTTAATTATACAAGTGTTAACAATTATGAAATTTCAAAAGTTGTGCTTGTAGTACTAAAAATCTATTTTTTTCTCCACTATAACATTTTCCTTATATTGAACTTGCAAACAATTAATAAAATATTGTGTTTTTTAATATTTTTTATTATTAAATTTGTAAATTAATTTTAATATTTTTAATTTACAAAAATGTTTGAATAAATTATAGTTAAATGTTTTTTACAAATTTGTTTAATTTTTATTATAATTTATTCATTTAACTTTTTAAAAACTCTAATGAAAAAATTATATATATATATGATTTGATGTCTTATTTATTGTTACATTCATGTTTAAAAACCAATGTTCCTTTTACCTTTGTTTATGCTTGATTTGTGTAAGGTAATAAGCTTTTGATATTGTATATGACATCTATCACATAGATTTGTATGTATGATATTCCACGGTGCATTTTGAGAGAGACGACACCTTGTTGTAATGAATTTTTAAATTGATTATGGTTGAATAAGTTTTATCTTAAATATCTTATTTTTATTCTTTTTAAAAATTATGGTTTTTGAGTCAATTAATATACTCCAAAAAAATGGGAGACTAAGGACAACTAGCTATGATGTCATCTCAAAACTCTTCATTTGGTTTTACTTAAATGATTGACATGAAAATAAAACAACTTTGATAGTATGTAGATACAGCTTAACAAAGAGAAAACTAAAAAAAATCTTTATATATATATAAACTTAATTCCAGAATACTTAAACGCTCAAACCCTATGTGATATATTAAATATTCATGATAAAACGTTTTGGAAATAATAAACGGACCCTTGACATCTTGACATTATGTACCTTAACTTATGAGGAGCACTTCCACAATGTTTAATCAAAGGAATATTTATTATAAAAAGTTATGGAAATAATGAACTAAACCTTGACATCTTGAGACTATGTACCTTAGCTTATGAGGAGCACTTCCTCAAATATTTAATCAAATGAGTATTTAAAAGAGGTATTATATGGTAAAGGAAAATTTAAAAAAGGTATTATATGGTAATGTATGTGCATATAACTATTAATCAAATGAGTATTTAAAAGAGGTATTATATGGTAAAGGAATATTTAAAAAAGGTATTATATGGTAATGTATGTGCATATAACTATATAACTTATGGTATTGACATGCGTTTAATCTCTTTATAGAATTTCATACAGTTGATACAAAACCTTTTTTTAATAGAAGTGAAGCTTAGAAATGAGTAAGTGCTTCTAGCATAATGCATTCATAAGGAAATATCATTTTATTTTTTCAAACAATATGCATGTTATCATACAATAAAAAGTGAGATCATTTACATACAATGAATTTAAATATAAACTTTCATAATAGATGAAACAAGGATTAACTATAAGAAAAAAAATATGTTGAAGAAAAATAGATGAAGACAAAAATTGTGTAAAACTCCTATAAATTAATCATTTATCTACATCAAATTAAAAACCTCCATTACCACCCCTTAAACTATAACTAAAACTAGTTCTTTGATATCTAATGTTAATCTTGACACTAAGGTAATCCCCATTAACTGTAGGGTAAAATTATACCCTACAATCCAACCATATTTAGTAAGGATAAGAAGGACATGAATCCAATCAAAACTTCACCTACAACAACTATAATCACAACTTCAACATATACTCATAATTTTACATTTAATCAACACAATCGCTTTGTAAAAATTAATCAAAGCATTTATATACCCAAGTGTTGAACAAATTATGCTTTCAAGATGCCACATGAAAATGTGAAAAGCCTCACAGCAGATCTAAGAGCTAATGCATACCTCACAAGAAAGATTAATATTAAGTAGGAAAATAGAAGAAGAGTGGTCAATGCAATGTAAAAGAGAAACACAATTATGATACAGTAGAACTCGGATAGAAGCAGAATAACATCACACACTAATTCATTAATCATAATATGAACAATAAATAATACAATTGTGGAGAGGATTCAAATCCCAAGGTGGCAATTTGAGTTAGCCTGCATGGGAATGGCTTATTTGCACTAGGAGTCATCATCATCATCAGTGGAGTGTTAGCAATACACCACTAGGAGTCCTAATCATCATCAGTGGAGTCATCAATCCAAAAGTAACTGTCAACCAGGTGTCAAACTGAGTCTAACTGAGTATGGTAGGTGTAACTGGAACATGGAAGCCCTAATGTAGTGAAGGAGGCTCAGTGGAGGGAACATGGGGAGCTGGATGGAGTCAAAATAGGCAATCTAGTCTCATTGGGGGTCCAACGGAATGTTTTAGTTAGTTAACAAGTCAATCAATCCTCAAATCAAGGAGAGATCCATAAATAAATCAACCAACTGAAGTGTAACTAAGTTGTAGGTGAAGAAGGGAACCTTTCACATGTGGTAGGTGAAAGGAGGGCACACTAAGCACTAGGAGGGATAGAAATGATTAGAAAGAAGCTCTTGGGGCTAGCAAAATGGGGACTAGGTGCTCGGACTGATGACTGGGATGCATGGAATTGCATGTCTGCATGCAATTACATGACTACATGCAAAAATGCATGCATGACTGAAATGAAAAATAATGAAAATGCTGGTAGGACTAGGATGGAGTATAGGAATATCCTAATACCCCCGCTTAATCCATACTGGGCCCTCGTAACTGAGACCAAAGGTCACCCAATACAATGAATAATAAATAAAAATCCATAAATAGAGGAAATGGGGAAAACCTCATGGAAAAAATACCCCCGCTCAAAATAGACTATAGGGCCCACCAAAATAAATGCTCCAAACTCAAGCAGGTGTGATGCTTGGTCATATGTCTGGAGGTATCTCCTTCTTGGGAAGATGTGGGTCATGCTCAAAAGGCATGTCCTTCTACTTGCTCTTCAGATTGAATGTGATGAGAACAAATCGAGAGGTATGAGGATGATGCTGGATCCTATGATTCGAATCAGCTAAGGTAGGATCAAATCCATGATTGTGTAGATAGTCTTTTGTTTTCTCCTTTGAACCATCATAGGTGAAATTATTCCCAAAAGAACCATCATATGATAGTGATTGCTTGGAATCCAAATCAGATCCAAGACTTGAAAAATTCTTTATTGAGATCTCCTTTGAACCATTAGAGGTGCGATCAAAACCATGAAATGCATGAGAAATTATCCCAAGCGAATTGCAGTTCCCTACATCTTCAATAAACTTCTGAGAGCATGTACAAATGATCTTATAGTAGTACATAAGAGGTGAGTGATCAAGGAGAGTGAATGCATTACCTTCAATTGCTAATTTAACCTACGAAACATTCGTGAGATCATCTTTATGCAAACCAATAGACTCTTGTGCAAGAGAGGATAAAAGAACCTCTGCAGTTTCTAGAGTGTGAGTTGGCACAAAATTTGAAATAGAAGATATTGAGAGCATGAGTGTAGAATCTGCAAGCTATTCTTCTTTGTGGACAACTTCATTATGAGATGTGTTTGGTACTGATTCATGATCATAGAGACCATCAAGAAGGGCGAATGCATCACTAGGCTTGCTCTCGAAATGGTTTTGACCAATCCGTTCATTCTGTTTTGCAAATATTTCATCCAAATGGGTGAGTAGATCTTTCGGAGACTCAGCAGAAAGGAAGTGGGTTACCATGCAATGAGACATGGCATACATCATTGCTGCATAGGCTCTGACACCTTCATTTAACCAAGCATTCTCTTCTTCATAGGATTCAAACTTTCTTTCAAAACAATAATCAAAGAGACCATGTCTCTTCAAATGTGCTATCATCTTTGGTTTCTGCTCATCATAGTTGAATGGAGAAAGAGGAGGAATTCCTTCAGGATTCATGGAATCTATTTCAGAGGACCTGCAAAAAACAATAGCAAATATATGCAACTGCTACTACTGCAAAAGTGCAAAAAACTACTGCAACTGCTGTAGTCGAAATCTTAATAATAACCTGCAAAAGAATATCATGAATAGAGATAGACAATACTCTCAATAGGCTCTGATACCATGTGAAAATCCTCACAGCAAATATAAGAACTGATGTATACCTCACAATAAAGATTAAGGTTAAGCAGGAAAATAGAAGAAGAGTGATTAATGAAGTGTAAAGGAGAAACATAATTATGATATAGTAGAACTCAGATAGAAGCAGAATAACATCGCACACTAATTCATTAATAGTAATATGAACAATAAATAATACAATGGTGGAGAGGATTCGAATGCCAAGGTGGCAATTCGAGTTAGCTTGCATGGGAATGGATTATCTGCACAAGGAGTCATCATCATCATCAGTGGAGTGTCAACAATACACCACTAGGAGTCCTAATCATCATTAGTGGAGTCATCAATGCACAAGTAACGGTCAACCAGGTGTCAAACTGAGTCTAACTGAGTGTGGAAGGTGTAAATGGCACATGGAAGCACTAATGTAGTGAAGGAGGCTCAGTGGAGGGCGCATGGAGAGCTGACTGGAATCAAAATAGGAAATCTAGTCTCACTAGGGTTCCAACAGAGTGTTTTAGTTAGTTAACAAGTCAATCAATCCTCAAATCAAGGAGAGATCCACAAATAACTCAACTAACTGAAGTGTAACTGAGTGGTAGGTGAAGAAGGGCTCCTTTCACATGTGTTAGGTGAAAGGAGGGTGCACTAAGCACTAGGAGGGATAGAAATGATCAGAAAGAAGCTCCCGGGGCTAGCAAAATGGGGACTAGGTGTTGGGACTGATGACTGGGATGCATGCAATTGCATGCCTACATGCAATTGCACGACTGCATGCAATAATTCATGCAGGACTCAAATGCAAAATAATGAAAATGTTGGTAGGACTAGGATTGAGTATAGGAATATCCTAACACAAAATGCAAATTCTAGGTCAAACTAAAATCTGAATTCAATCTCCCATAACCAAGGCTAGAGTGCAACCTTCTTGTAGAGGCCATGCTTGGTCCTTCGTAAAATAAAGTAGATTCTATTTTAAATTCAAGTTTTCCCTATGTTATGTTTTCTTCAAATACTAAATTTCTATGTCCACATAAGAAGCAAGTAAATTGTGTTGCATAAAAGTAAAGCTCGTAAGATATGAAATTTCTTTTTTTGCAAGTATATCTAGTCTATTCAAATTAGAATTTAAGCTAAGTTAGAATTTAAGCACCATATTTGTTCTAACAGTTAATTAAATACCTGTAAATTAAAATCCCAACCCTTACTCAACCACTGAACTTGGTATGCCTCCCTGCCAACTAGAGAGGTCTCGTCGACCACCGAGGTCCAAGAGTTTCCTCTTGGACCCCCGAGCCAAAACTGAGTACAAGCCTCCACCAACCAGTGCTTCTCCCTCAAGTCGACTAGCCTCCACTTGATGTAATATGTTTCTCCCCTCCTTCTCCTCTATTCAATCCTCCTTTCTCTATTCCAGAAAAAAAATATCCCCTTTCCCAATTATCTGCTCGACCTTAACCCCCTTTCCTTCAGACTCTATCCGCTGTCATTACTACCCTTATCCCCTGAAGTAAATGTTTCCCCTCTCCACATTTTTCCTCGAACCCAACAATTCACTAGTACAAAATGAGAAATTAATGACTAAAAAAATGACTAAAATTCGACTATACATGACTATTTTTGAGTCGGCGACTAATAGTATCCGATTTCAACTATCTTATCTCTAGTCGTATTTCACTAGTCATTAATTGGTTGACTTATTAGTCATTGATTTAGTCATTAATAGTCACTGATTAAGTCATTGATTTAGTCATTGATACTCACTGATTTAGTCATTGATACTTACTGATTTAGTCATTGATTGTCATAATTAATGACCAAATATACGACTAAATAAACTACTAGATGATAACATATTAATGACTAAGCTAAATACGACTAAACATTAGTCATGCTATCAGATACTGGAAATTAGCTACTAATAGTCGTATATATGCGAATTTAGTCATTTTCTTAGTCACTATTTTATGATAGGGTACAGAGGAATTGAACCAGCAATCTCCTCCCTATAATTAGGCAGGTGCTCTACCATTGAGCTAGAACCCTTTAAGAAGAAGTTATTGCTTGACAATGATGATATTCAAACAAATTTTGCATGGAAACAAAATGAATGTCAAATATATTCAATAAAAATGCTTCAAGTACTAAAAGAATTCTAAGATATAATAGTTCAACTATGACAATGATGAAAATTCAAAGAAGAATGATCTTACAAACTATGCATGGGTACAATAACCCATGGCTGTACAAATTATCAGGAACAAAAGCAAGTTGTTGCCCTTCACAGACAGGAAAGAATACAAGATCCAACTTGTAATAAATTTGTTTTAATTGTCTATCAATTGTTGATCTCTCAACACCTAGAGACGTTTGCTTGTCTGAGATCCAAAATACATACAATTATATTCAACTTCACTTCGTCAAAACCAGTTGCGGTAAAAATTATTCTAGGAATTGTCTTAAGAGAAACAACCAATTTTTTTAACAATAGGCTGCCATTTCATTTCTACAGTAGCAGGTCTGCTGCTATTCATTTGTACCTACTAAAACTTTGTAAATAACAAACAAAATGCAATTTGGGCATCCTCAAAACACTATAATACGATATACTCTCTTAAGGATAGATGTTCATACCAACTCTCTACGGACGGATGATGATCTTGGGGCATCTTTAAAATACTCTTCCATTGAAGAAATGAATGATACTGGTGACTGTTCATTTAGTAATTTGATTCACAAGAACCAAAGTAAGTATCAAACAGAACCATGCACATTTGTAATGACCAGCTACATGCCATTACACTAAAAAGTTGCATTGAACATGATGACAAAGTTCAGAAATTATCTATACCTGTTCAAGTGTAGGAAATTTAAATCCACGTCCAAGGTCAAGACCTTTGCAAACTTCATAGAACTCTGATAATTTTTCATCCTACCATGCCAGTGGAACAAATAATTGCAATAAAGTTATTTTATTCGTCACGGGTGACACAAAGTGATATTCATTCCACATTTCAGAAATGATGCTAGAAAATTTGTTTCTTTAAATTAAACATGCTGGAAAACAGTAGGAATGGTGGGTGTATACAAATAATTCAATTCTCTAAAACGTTTATGTTTACTTCAAGTTGAAATTCCTAAGGGAAATATGGGTCTGAAGAGGTCAAAGTTGAAAAACATAAAACTTAGCAGTTTTGTTTGTCAAAAACAAGCCAAAATTGTTTCCCAACTTCATATTTTCACCCCGAGGAAAAGCCTAAAGTGCAAACATTTCTCAGTTGTCTATCTTTCAATATAAAGGACCGTATCGAGTATGATAACCCTTCCAGTTTGGAAGAGGCCATGAGAAAAGCCAATTTCTATTTTGATCAAAACAGAAAAAGAGAAGGAACAACTGGTTGGAAGAGCAGTAAGAATAATCAGTTTGATTATAAAAAGAAGAATTTTAATCAAAATTATGGAAGTTTTAAGAAAAATTTTAATAACAAAAATTTTCCTAGTCATAATAATTATAAGAATAATGCATTTCAGAACTTTACTGCTGTAAGAAACGTACCTAACAATAATAATCACAGCAATAACAATAATAATAACAACAGGTATGCTAACTAGAAAGGACCTATGAAGTGCTATGACTGTGGTAGACCACATAAGAGAGCAGATTGCCCACACAACAAGAGGACAACCAACAATATTCACACTATGCAAGCATAACCTACAGTTGGAGATATCGCAAGAGAAAGGCCCAGGATAAATGAAGCGCTAGAAAATTGCCAGGCTGACCATCAAACATCCATGGTCGAAATTGAAGGTATGATACAAAACGAGTCTATTTCTATTCTAATAGATCCAGGTGCAAATCTGAGTTATATTTCACCTACTTTAGGAAACCATTGCAAGTTAAAAATAGAGAAATTTGATAATTCATGGTTAGTTCAGCTTGGAACAGGTACAAAATGAAAAGTTACAGATTTTGTCAAGGATTGTGAAGTATTTATAAGTCGGTTGAAAACGCAAATTAATCTGAATGTTTTACCCTTAGGGTCGTATGACTTGTTGATTGGTATGGACTGGCTTGAACAACATAGAGTTTTACTAAATTATTATGAAAAATCTTTCACCTGTTTAAATAATGAAGGTAACATTGAAACAGTAAAAGGAATTCATAGGAAGATTTCAGTAAGACAGATTTCTGCTCTACAAGTAAAGAGAGCTACCAGAAAGGGTTGTAAAATGTTTGTTGTTAATGTTATTAATGACGAGTGCTCATCTAAAGAAGACAAGTTAAAACTAGAGGATATTCCCATCCTTAGGGACTTTTCTGACGTATTCCTGAAAGAAATTCCAGGATTACCTCCGAAAAGGGAACTTGATTTCACCATTGAGTTAGTACCTGGTGGAGTACCAAACTTGAAGGCTCCCTACAGGATGAATATTCTGGAGTTAAATGAGTTAAAATCTTAGCTAAAAGAATTAATAGATAAAAACTGCATAAGGCCTAATGTGTCTCCTTGGGGAGCACCAGTAATTTTTGTTAAAAAGAAGGACGGTACCATGCAATTGTGCATCGATTACCATTAGCTTAATAAAATAACAATTAAGAACCGATATCCCTTACCCCGCATAGATGATCTATTTGATCAAGTACGTGGAGTAGAGATATTCACTAAAATTGATTTAAGGTCGGGGTATCATCAGGTCAGAATAAAAGATGAAGATATATTCAAAACTACATTCAGAACGCGTTATGGACACTACGAGTTCATAGTTATGCCTTTTGGGCTAACCAACGCATCGGCAATGTTCATGTGTTGAATGAACAACGTTCTGCATAAATATTTGGATAAGTTTGTAGTGGTATTCATTGATGATATTCTGGCTTACTCAAAAACTAAAGAAGAGAATGAAGAACATTTAAAAATAATTTTGCAAGTACTAAGAGAACATCATCTTTATGCGAAGTTCAGTAAATGTGACTTTTATAAAGATAAAATATAGTATTTAGGTCATGTAATTTCTAAAGATGGAATTTATGTTGACCCTAATCAGATAAAAGCAATTAATGAATGGCCTGTCCCCAAAGATGTAACTGATGTATGGTCATTCATGGGAATAACAGGCTATTATAGAAAGTTTATTAAAGGGTTCTCTAGAATTGCTAACCCCATCACTTCTTTGCAGAAGAAAGGGAAGAAATTCGTATGGGATCAAAAATGTTAAGAAAGCTTTAATAAGTTAAAAGAATTATTAACTATTGCACCCATGTTAAAAATTGCAGATCCCAATAAGGATTTTGTCATATGCATTGATGCATGCAACGATGGACTTGGAAGGGTCTTAAGTCAGGAAGGTCATGCCATTGCTTTTGAGTCAAGAAAATTAAAAATTCATGAAAAAAATTATGCGACTTATGATCTTGAGTTGGAAGCCGTGATACATGCACTGAAAATGTGGTACCATCACTTGATTGGAAGAAAATTTACTCTAATGACAGATAATAAAGGCCTAAAGTATTTATTAGATGAAACGAATCTTAACGCAAGTCAAGCTAGATGGCTAGCTTTCCTTAGCGAGTATGATTTCGATATTCAACACATCAAAGGGAAGGAAAACAAAGTTGTTGATGCCGTGAGCAGAAATGCCAAATTAAACTGTGTGGCAGCAATCAGCATGTTTAAGACAGATCTGAAAAATCAGATCGAAGAAGGAACTAAGCAAGATGAAAATTACAGAAAATTACATGCTAGAGTGGGTGAAAACTTATCTGAAAATTTAATAACAAATTACAGTATTAATGAAAAAGGCTTTTTAAATTATAAAAATAGAATTTATGTGCCTAATATGTCGAAATTTAAGCTGCTGATTTTGGATGAAATTCATAAAAGTCCTTATTCAGGACATCCTGATTATTAGAAAATGAGAACTATGTTAAGAAAAGATTATTTTTGGCCCAACATGAAGAATGAAGTAGTTGAATACATAGCTATATGTTTTGAATGTCAGACTATTAAGGCTGAACATCAACATACAGCTGGACTATTGCACCCCTTACCAATTCCAGAATGGAAATGGGAGATTATAACTATTGACTTTATTACACGTTTGCCTAAAAATCAGAAACATAATGATTCCATAATGGTGGCGGTGGACAAGTTAAGTAAGGCTACTCATTTTATTCCTGTTAAAACCACTTTTAAAGCTTCTAACATTGCATATGTATTCATGAAACAAATTTTTTGCTTGCACGGAATTCCAAAGGTAATTATTTCTGACCGGGACTCTAAGTTCACCGAAAATGTTTGGACAACACTGTTTAAAGGATTAAATACTAAACTAAATTTCAGTACTTCTTTCCACCAACAAACTGATGGTCAAACAGAAAGGGTAAATCAGATTTTAGAAAACATGTTAAGATTGTATGTTAAATATCAACCATCTAAGTGGGAAGATTACTTACATTTAGTAGAATTTGCATACAATAATCATTATTAAGCATCTGCTAAGTTAAGTCCATTTGAGATTTTATATGGAAGAAAATGTTGTACTCCTATTTCTTGGGATAACCCTATAGACAGATTAATGTTAGGACCAGGTTTATTGAAAGAGATGGAGCTAACCGTGAAACAGGTTCAAGGTAACTTAAAGGTTGCCCAAGATCGACAGAAAAGCTATGCAGATTTGAAATGCACTGAAAGAGAATTTCAGGTAGGAGACCATGTTTTTATAAAGGTAAAACCCAAGAAAAGTTCTTTGAAGCTTGGAAGTTGTGCTAAATTAGCACCAAGGTATTGTGGACCATTTGAAATACTATCAAGGATTGGAGCTGTTGCATATCAATTAGCATTGCCATATAATTTAAAAATCCACAATGTTTTTCGCGTTTCTGTTTTAAAGAAGTATGTGCACGATGCTACTCATGTGCTAAATTGGAATGACATACAGGTGGAATCCGAAGGAGATTTTCAGGTAGAACCGGATTGTATTCTTGACCAGAGGGAAATTATGCTTCGGAATCGCACCATAAGGAAGGTAAAGGTGCAATGGAAGCACCTTAGCCCTGATGAAGCTACTTGGGAACTAGAAAGTAATATGTGGGCAGCATATCTAGTTATGTTCCATGAGGAACCTGATGAAGAATAAGCAACATCGAGGACGATGTTGAGTTTAAGTGGGGGTGTTTGTAACATACCCTTTTTGCTGAAGAACATTTTGTGTTAGAAACATTATGTTAACTTTATTGTAAAGTTTTATGTTGGACAGGTGTCCAAGGATGATTGTAATTTGCACAATATTTTATTATTTAGTAAATAAAATAGGAGACAAACACCTAAGAGGATTGTTGAAAGAGTGGTTACTGACCCACTAGATGGAATGGAATTTGGGGTAGAAGGCAATGGACAAGTGGCAACATCATGATGAAACTAACTAGCTATTTGTATGGGACAACTCCTTTGACATGTGGTCATAGTTCCCTGAAAGAGGGGACTGGAGCTTGAGGCTCATTTATTCCAAACTGACTACTAAAGACTTAGGCAGTCTATATAATAGGAATCAAATTATGAACTGAGGTTCATCACTTTTCTTGACGAGGAAATTTACCTTGGGGTGTTGCTGTGTTTGCACCCAAGAGATTTGATGAGGGGATATGCTAAGTTGTTGATCATGTTGTGAGTCTGCAAAACTCTATTGAGTTTCAGGAGTTTGATGCTGAGTGCTGAAGGCATGTTTTGAATGTAGGAGTTTGATGCTGAGTGCTGATGGAATATTGAGTGCCTTGCTTCTACACAGATTTCATCTACTTAGTGGTTCAGTAATCAGGCTCGGGGGTTCACAAGAAGCCAGCAGTTAGGCTGCTTCTTCTGGAATAGGTTGGGAGGAACATGCCTCCTTGGGTGTTTGTCAGCCCTATCTTCATCTATAGGTTCCATTATCTTTTCCATCTTCAAACACTTTAAAGTAAAATTACTATTTGATTTTGTAAGTTTATTTAAACAAATGCAATTATTTTAGTTTCTGAGTAAGATAAGATTCTGTATAGAAATGATTTTCATTGAATAAAATAGTTCTCTGCATTTTTCCCCATGCAAGTGGATCTGCATTGTAGTCTAGTACAGAGACAAATTAAGTCATATAGATAAATGATAGGCAAATAGACATGTGATTGAGAAGATAAAAATGTTACATTTTCTTAAGTTTCTACTTAGTGTTAAATTTCTATGTATACATATATCAGTGTCTTCCTTATCATTTTCTCTATAGATAATCGTTTTTCAGAATTCATTGTTTTTCTTTTACAAACCAGTATTCAAATTTCCAGTAATAAGAAAGGATAATTGTTTTCCTAAATGCACAGTAATGTTTTCTTCATTCTATAAATATATTTTGTCTCGAAACAAATAGTTTCCCTTTCTAAAGTATAATAATTATCTTTTTGTGTTATAGTATTTAAAATATATATGTTTATATCATAATAGTTGCAGATTCAATCTCAACATACAACATATTATTATCTTCCTTTTCTAAAAACAGTGCACAGTTAATAAGCACCAATTTCTTCATGCACATGATTATCTATTACTATGCTATTTATTATTTCTTTATAGCAAACAATCTTCTTGTCATAAAAGCAGAAGTCTTAGGTTTCAAACCTAGGGTTTTTATACATTTCACTTTCAAGCCAAACCTTCAAGCTATTAAGTTTTTCGTTAGACGATAGCAACAAAAACTTTGAGAGTATCATTACATTCTAGACAAAACCTAGTTCGGCCTCAAGCATCACCAACAGCTGGAAAGTCAAGCTTAACATTATCAATTCTCATAACCGGTTTTTAAATTTAAACTTCATCTCTCTTACTTAGTATCATAAACACTTGTCACGCAGCTAGTTTTTCATTTAACTATTGTAAAACGAAACTTAAAACAACACATTTTATATTTTATTGCCAGCAAACGAAGTACTCAAGCATTCATTTGTTATGTATATCGAACTAGACAACATTCCTGTATCTTCTTTCAAGTTTTCTTTTATTACATTGATAGTAGAACAACTCTAAACAGAAGTAACAAAAGAACAAGTTTGAATGCCGAGATCATAATGAGGAGCAGAATCAAAACCAAACATTTTAACATAAAATCAAAACCCTGACTTTCAAAGTCCATTTATAACAAAACACAGTGTTTATAAAATTGACGAACTACACACAGGCCGAAACCTTCCCATAGATTTCAAACATCTACCATTGTTCATTGAATCATATGATTTTTACATTATCCAAGTCTGTGAATAAGAACACTTCCCCACGACTGTTATAGTCTATACATTTCAAATCAAAATCAACAGGGGCTCATTCCCTTTGGGTCGAGGTACTATCCTCCCGAAGCTATTACATTTTTTGTTACAAACCCTAATTAGAAGAAATACAAATTATCAGAGATAAACATGGAGACCTCGGAATACACATTTGAAGACCATTACTTCGATCTAACTAGAGTTAGAAGGAAACCTCTGAGGCTTACCGATCGGTGTAGAAGTAGCCAACTATCAACACTTAGACTGGAGAAGTCACCAAACCTCTGCACCTGCAAGTACATTGGAGATGTGGTTAAAAATAGTTTTATTTAAAAAGAATGATTTTAGTATCGATCAAGCAACTATTACTGTATTAATGTTCGAGTATGGATGCTACAAGAAAGGTTTTCAAAGGACATTACCTTTATAATGTTAGCACAAAGCAGAAACGCCAGACAGGTGCAACTGCAACCAATACTCCAAAGTCGATAGTCAAATGCAAAGAAAGAAGGGAACAACTTCGAGTTCACTACCATTGAACAGTTATGAAATGCCGAGACCTGTATCAACTATTGCGAGGACTTGGTCTCTCATTTTTTAACCTTAAAAACAAAGCTACAACTGTAAGCTTCGCATGAACCCAGTTTTAAAAGAAAACTCTCAACAGGTCTGAGTTCCGAATCACCACCAAAACCAGACTTTCAAGCTTAAATTAATGGCAAGATATCACTGTGAGAGACTTGGCCTTTAAAACTTGCTATAGGTCATGGGTTCAAAACACAAGCATTACGCCTCCAAACTGCAAATCAAGAACTGTAAAGATCCTCATCCTATCGGCCAAACACAGAGTCACTACCACCGAATGCCAAGGAAACAATAAACACATTGAACATAGTGGAGGTAGGGTTTAACCCTCATCCATCGAAACCCTTCCAGATCGACGGTGGACATCATCGGGGTAGCTTCACGAACACTAAGCAAACCAACCATATTAATTGAACCATCATTACTACTGCCGCGAAGGAGCCAGCTTGGTTAACCATCGAACCATTGTTACTTACAACTCATCACAGAACTTTTAACACCACGATACTATCATGTGCTCAAGCTCACTACACCATCCACGGTGGAACTCCACTATCTCGGCAGATGTGAGCATTCAATGCCTAGGAAGTGTCAATATCTGCCAGCTTGTGACATTTACTAACATCCTCATCACACTTTTAATTATTTTGAACATGTTATATGGTAAGTCTTCATACATAACTTTGTAACAATATCGTATGGCATGGTAAAAAACATATAGTAGTGTTGCTAGGGTTTTGCATAGTTTATATGGGGGTCACGTGAATTGCACACACATGCATTTCATTTTATAGTGTAGTGAAATTAATACTCAATAAATCCTATTATCACATAGAATTGTATAATCATTGTAGTATATAGTTCCTAGGAAAAGTATTAAATCAATTGTACATAGAATTTCTAAGATTTGCCTTGAGATAAGAAATATACATATTTTTTCAGTCCAACATGAAATTAAAATGAAAATAACATATATTTCTGAGCATAGAACTGAGTCATGATGATACAGACATTCTCTAGAATCAAATACAAGCTTATAGTTTACATTTAAATAAGATGCACTATTTGCATCAGCAATCATATCCATATATCGTTAACTTGAACGTTTAGTCTTTAACCAAAGTTTCTCACCCGGTAGAGTGCTCAATGTCTTATCTCTCAATACATTTTTACAAAGGAGATTACTAAAAAACTATTCGGTCACTTGTCGTAAACATTAGACCTTACCTATAAACTTCCACAAGTACGAATTCACATGCTTTAGCACGAATCCTAAGTAAGCCTCAGGGTGTCTGTAGGACCCCTTCATCAATAAAAGCACATTAGTCAAAATAGTTAAATCATCAATCATAGCAGCAACAATAGAAGTTTTGTAATAGTACAGCTGAGTATGAATAACATCAAGACATAAATTTAAATCATCTAGTCGCAAACCTTACACTATAAATCAGCATGGTATTTAGTACAACAAGACAATCTTTAATGTATTATTATATTCTGCATAGTTGAATAGGCATTAATTGTTATGTCAAAAATTTTTATATTTTTGTGATTTTTTTGGGATGTTACACTTTCCATCATAGCTTTTCCCAAGAGAGCCTTAATTTGCCTGTGTAAGGAAACCAACTTGAAGTATTTTGTTTCTCTAGACCTAGTAGAATTGGCATCTTGAACCCAAGGGCCCATTTCGACCTCAATATCCTCATGGCGGGTATACTCCATCTTTGTTTTCATCCAGGCTTCATTTCTTTCAATTCCCTTTCTAATAAAAGTGGGGGTATGATTCCAATAAGTCCCTTTTGCTTCTACTTTTGCCACTTCTTTCATAACTTGAGTCTATGGACCAATCCTATTTCCCTTGGTACTTATTGGCCACGAACTTTGCTTGCCATCACTAGAAAGGTCTGAGATGAGTTAACAACACGAAGAAGGGTTGCTCATCTAGGAGCGGGATTGAGATAGAGACCTGGATAGAAGATGAAGTCGCGACACTCGATTAGTCACAGGCTTGAATTAGAACCATCCCCCAGCAATGAGAAAAAGCTAGACCCTCTTCCTGTCGTAAGAATGAACTAGAAGTGATCCAATTGAAAACAAAACCACAAAATAAGCGCATGTGAATTAGGAAATGTCTTGACGAGTTTTCGTGGATAAAACTGATCCCAGGATTGAAGTTTCCAATTGTGAATGTTGTTCACATCACCATCATCTACCATGTATCATAGTAACCTCCTCTATATCATCATCATGAAGAATGCCACCAAGGGAAGAGCCTAGTTGCCAGAGATTGGTGCCAATCGTCTCTTGTCGTGATGATGAGTCTTGCCATGATTAGGGTTGCACCAAACCTCACCACTATGCAAAGTGCCCTCCTATCCACTATCCTTTCCCTACTCAAGCTTGTGTTGTCTGAAAACTTCATGCCAGGGATGACCTAACATGTGCCCTCGACATGGATGTCACGCGGTTCCATTATGCCTCCTTACCACCCCATCTGAGGGAACACATATTATTACTATTAGTATTTGTTCTAAGTATAATTTTTGAAGCTGATATATGGTGACAGAAGCATTATACACATGACAACATCTCTACCATATCGTTCTGTAGAAGTGACTTTCAACAAAATAAGCATATCATAGAGAACTTCCTTTTTGATTGTTTGCTGGTAATTGCAAAACACATTAGATTAAATTTTTGTGATCTTTCGATGTTTCAAACCTCGAAGAAGGTTCGATGTTTCAAACCTTGAAGAAGGTTCTTCTTCATGAACACTACAGTTCATCTTCTACTTTGGGAAATTGAGAGGGATCGCTGCCCAAATTTCCATGTGGAGACTGAGAATGTACTAGAGAGCTAGAGGGTATTGTAACCTGTGACTCATCAAAGCCAGTTGAATGCTGGTTTTTCCATTTGGGCTTTTATGGTAAACACTGTTTTTGGTTTTTGGGGTGATGTTTCTTTTGTTGTGTTAAATTCTGTGAGTTATCGAAATCTCTTCTCTATAGTTTATACGATGTCTGTAGTCAGAGTAATTGTTTAATGATGAATTCCTAGCTATAATTCTGTTAGTTCACTTAGAATTTCATTTCTCCATTAGCAATCAACAATTGATGAATATCAACAACTCTGAGTTACCTGAAATATATTAAACTAATATCCATATATCAAAATATTATTCACTAAACATTCAAAACTTATACAACGCGTCGACATTATTGTATTTGCAAGCTCGACCGAATGCTATATGCTAAACTGTTACACAGAATTCATTTTAAAATGATTTAAGGTCTGTACATATTGCAAGAAGATTTAACCTAGAAGTTTTTTGTGTCTATCCTATATACATGAACACAAAGTTCATCTCGTACAACACCCACAACAACACTCATAACTGTAGCAATAACACCATACAACACACCCAACAAATTACTTACAAACTTTAGGAACTGCTCATCATTTCATTGTAAATAAAACTAGCAACAACAAAATTAATAATATTAATGAAATATCTAACTACTATAACACAATGCATTCATGGATAACCTAAGGTGTAAAGGATTTCTTACCAAGCGCTCTGTTTCAATGTCATATTTCAGTACATGGTAGCATTCCAATCTTTCTTCGAGGAACAATGCATATGAATGAACCCATGTTGAATAGTCCCAAGCTGAGAATAAACCCACAACCATTTCTAAGTTGATACCACTTACGAAAGGATTTAAAATGATGAGAGTAGAAGCTACTGGAAAAAATAGTAGAAACATATTTTAAATATGAGTCCATATGGTCCTCCAAAATAGGACTGTCCCAGCTGCATTTTGTCATAATATCCTCTCAAAATGAGTTTTATTCATGCAATATTGAACTAACTTTATTATGCAATTTTATTATTATTATTATTTTATTATTATTTATTCATTTGTCCCTCTATACTATCCTATTTTATTTGGAAAAATAAAGCATTCCCTCAAGTACAAGAGAATTTCCAATGCATCCATTTGTGTAACAAGATCATAAGTAAACTCACATCCAAGTTTGAAGAATATACCTTAATGAATGCCTGGACATGAGAGATCAAGTGCTCACACAAATTTGATGCCAGGAAATGTCGAAAAATGAAGTGGCATTGTGATGTTTTCAGCATTATGATGTGCATTAAATAACAACACTATCCCACCAACATTCATTAAAATTTGGCAGCATATTGTTGAAGGTGACCTACAAACACAGTAATCAAAATTCCACTGTGTAACCATGGTTTCTTTGACGAATAATGATATGATCAAAAATTCTGATGAACTAAGATGTTTCTAGAGCTTGCAATTTTCATAGTTTTTTGAAATAGCATTCATGTAGTCATTTGTGATGCAGGAAAATAAGAACCATAATAATCTAAGAAGAGGACACATTTTAATTTAGAAATTATTTGTTTGCACACCTCCATCATCTCAAATCCAAGAGAGCGTAACCACAGAAGTGACTTGTTATGGATCATTATAGCTTTTCCCCACCATCCAAGAACATGAGCTAAAACAAATTCATCAAACAAAGTTTCCTGATGGCAAAGAAATTATAAGTAATTATCCACCTAGAGGATCCCTTGGATTGAAAGACTAAAGTGTTAAAACAATAATTTGTGATATACATCAAAATATACACTAAAGAAATTAGCTAAGGAAGTGACATAAGACATCATACATAAACATTATTAAACCTGCTCTTTGGATTCTCTGTGGTATAAATGCGACAATCTGTACCAAATGATCTCTCAGGGAGTTCTACATAAAAAAGGGTAACAAAGTGATGAATTTTCGTGCAATCCAAACTTTCAAGGAATGAGAGAAAAATGAGACTTATTTTATTCACAAGTATAGGTACTAGGGGAACACAAATTTGAGTTATGTTGATGAATCGATCCATACTTAAAAATTCAAAATAATTCATCTCATACAAGGTTAAGCAATGTACCAACACCCAAATCAGGATGGACATACTTCATAAATTGTCGAGCATCGTCATGCTTCTGTAAAGGCGAGTGAATATTGTTATTAACAATAGTGACAGAGGTAGATGAATCAAAGAACTAATTTCAAAACCTTTAAACTATATATATAACCTGTATTTTAGAATCTGTGACCTAAGTGTCCAAGTTAGAAGACATTTGAAGCATCAAACTTTAATATGGCCACAGGAACCTAATTCACAAAAATAAGGTAGTAGAAATAAGCATTCAATTCACAAAAATAAGCTAAAAAGGGAACAAATATTTTCATGTATAATCAAAATGGGATACTGGCTAACTTGGAATTTAATTCATTTCTCAAAACCTAAGAATATATCTTCTATAAATGGTCTACTCACATACCTAGGAATATGCAACATTAACAAATTCACTTTGTAATGAATATTTTCAGTCATTCAAAAAATTCTATATAATAATGAAAGATGAATAGTGATTCACTCTTCTTGGTGGCACTGTCTGTCAAGTTAGCTCTCAAATTGACCAAATTGAGTTTTATCAACTGAATCAACTGAAGATGGGTGTCCCTCTTCCAGATTAGATAATAGTTGTTCATGCTTTCTCCAGTCTGCTCTAGATATTAATATTTTAACTATATTAATATTAAATATAGTGAGTTTTCCAAAGGAGAAAATTGAATTCTTACATGATCAAGGAATTTATACCTTAAACCAAGTAGTAGATCAGGAAACAACAAAATTAGGGCACCAAGGTTGGGTGAATGCTCAAACTTTGGGGCAAGAAGGAGAGAATGAGGTTCTGTGTAATTCATATGCTGACAACCTTAATTGGAATCATGTCAGACTATGTGATGAAGAACATACATCGGCATGGTATAATAACAAGACACTAGGAGAGTACAAAACCCATTTGGGATATAAATTCATGTTTGTGTCAGCCATACAAGAGCCAAACTAGTACTGGAAATTGTTTTGGAAACTAAAAGCACCAAAAAATACTCATATTTTCTTATGGTTTTCCATTAAGAATAAGGCGTTGATATGGGAGGTCTTACAGAGGAGGTGTTGGGGATTTGCATGGTATGCAGAAAGGATGAAGAAACAATGATGTTGCTAGAAGTTGAGTTGTTAATAGGTGTAAGAATTAGTGTAAGACTCTAGAAAAGAATAGCTCAACCAAAAAAAAACTCATCGAATACAAGGCACTACTTTGTTTCATCAATTGGGGCATCTGGCTGGCAAGAAACTCTCCAATATTTAAATAAATATTTTTTCCCTCATTTCAAATATTCTCCTAGGTTAGATTCATTTTATGAGTGTAAAGAGCTTGCTACAAAAAGGAGGCCTAGCCAATTCAAGAACATGGAATTGATAAATCCCAAGTATAGGATTCTTTAATGGATCCAAACAATGGCCTCCAAACTTTACTAATGCAGAGGTCAAAGCTTGTATCTATCAGATTCATTGTGTAAAGTTCAATGATGGATTAGGGGAAGGTTAAAAATTCAAAGAGTTATGCTCAATTCATCGCTTTAATATTTCTCCTAGAGTGTGCAATGAAAAAAATGTTAAGCATATTCATAATTTTGGGGATTCCAGCTTACTCATAAATTGGATGAAAGGCATAATTTAGTTGTCCAATATAACTCTCAAAACTATTTGTGATCATTTGAAAGAGGTGACAAACTCCTTTGAATGTATAAATTTTATACATTCATATTGAGAGTCGAATGTAGAAGTGGATGCTTGGTCAAAGTAGACATAGTAGATACCTGAACGTAACTTGGTCTAGGAGGAAATCAAGTATGACACTTCTCCCATCAATGCAACCAAATTCTAAGCTTTCACTAAAGTTGTGATAAATGTTTTTAATCTCTGTTTGTTTATGTTAGAATATGCTGAAACACATAATGGTGGGTATAAATACTATAGCTTCTTTTTTTGCATGTATTTTGGTATATAGTCTTTAAATACACTGGTGCATGTCTCCTTTTTGGGACTAATACGTATTGTTTTTAGTTTTCTGCTTAAGTTGATGCAAATCAATGGGACAGTCAAAGGTCCAATCAATAAGGTTTGGATGATACATCTATCAAAAGAGCTCAGTCACCTTGAATCCAATAATATATACAAGATACAAATTAAATCCCTTTGTATATTTTATCCTTAAAAGGTACAATATATAATAAATATACAAGAATAACAATTCCCATTTTCCATAAATTCAGGCTGATACAATCAAATTTTCAGAGAGAGAGAGATAAGATTGTTGATAAATCAAAATTGAGTTGATCTCCATTTCCTTGCAAGAAAATCACCATGCTCAAACCCCTATTCTACTGTTGAATCGACTTTTTATAGACCAACACTCTTCTCCTTTTAGATATCCAAAAAATAATTAAAATAATTGAATTATATTCAACTAGATCCTATCTATGCATATCGGGTCTTGAATGCATAGCTCTGAGTTTCAAAACTGTAAGTGATTGAAACACCACACATGTTGTTTTTCTAGGTTGAGAATGCAGGATAGTAGTTGAAGATAATAGCACTGATTTCACTAAGTGTGAAAGTGAAGTTTAGAATCTCAAAAACTGAATTAGAAACACCAAATGAGGCATCCTTACCCAGGGAACTATGTGCATGAATAGATTTGAAATGATACCCATCATTAATGTGACTTGCAAGATGAATTTTGAAGATAATATAAGATAGTTTTATTAATGTTCGACGAATGATCACAAAAGTAGGTCAATGTGACTACCGAGTGCAATGATGTCTATTAGAACCCATATATTTTTCTATTATATGAAGTTGAATGGAAGGAATGGAGGGTGAAAATGTATCTGGCAGTGAGACCCAGATATCCTCCATGCTCCAGTGCTAGATGCTAATGGGAAGACTAAGGGGTCTAAAAAGAAACAAATGTGCTAAGGATGAGAAAGTGTTGAAGTATGGGTATAAATAGATGAGAAACACACTTTATAACATATAGTCCGCCGGTCAGTTCATGGGAAGCTAAACATTGCATAAATCTACGCCATAGATTTGGAGCAAGGATCAGATCCATGGTCATGCATGTAATACCGCACAACCAAGTTGCAAGAGAGATAAGAAAGTAGTGGATGGGATGAGCCTTCTCCACCGACCATGTGTTAGCAGCAGACGTGGTCGCAAGGGGAAGGACCAAAGGGCGATCTATAAGAATGGGTGCACGCGATGGCAGGAGCTTGTGAAAAGATCCAGGGTTCGGAATGCGACAGAGATATACATCAATGGCTCTTGCAGTAGATCGCATAAAGAAGTAGTGCACCAGATAAGAAAGGGGTGGATGCGATGATATTTTCCCGCATGCCAGATGTCAGCTTCAGAGCCTATTGCACAGAAGCGGAGGATCGTGGTAGGGAACATTTGGTTACATGCAAGGCCGTCTTATGGAGAAATACGGATGAAAGGGATGGCGTATATGGAAGGTTAAACCGGATCCAACAGCAGAGAAGACTTGACAGTCAAATCGAGAGATAAAGAGGCAACCGATCTCATGATAGCAAAGAGGAACGTGAGAAAACCAACGGCGGAGATCAAAGGATAGCAAGTGAAGAAGGGCTGTGGTTATGTTGGCATGGTAAATATATAAGAAACAACCGCGAGGGTTGACATTTGTTCTTGAACATTGTCAGAGTCTGGTGGTCCCTCGGCGTGTGGCAGACGGCGAAGGCGACAGAACTTCCTGAAACCTGCTCAAAGCTTCTAAACCGATAGGTAGGGTCTTGTAACCATCCTTTCAATTGAAAATTGGATCTTTAAAGTCATAAAATGGGAGAGGAACAGGCTTCTACCAGCCATAAAGCTAGGGTGCCCTTGGAAGATATGGACGCAGATGTGTTCGACCCATGCCTTCAGATCTTTGTCCCAGAAATTAAAACAAAGCTAGATTCTCTGCATGAGCAGGGTTTGGACATACATGGGGTTTTTAGGTCATCCTTCATTTACTTTTGCTTAGACCAGGTACCCTCTTTCCTCGAGTTTGTAACATGGTGCTCCGTGAATTACTCTGAATCCACAAGGATAATCATGGATGGCCCCAGGTCTAAAGTGGTCTATGTTTTAGATGTGTCAGTTGTAAGAAATTCATTTTTTATCCCCGAGCCACAGTACCAGGAGTCAAAAAGCTTTTCAGAAGAGTCGGTGGTTGCCCTGTTCCGCCAAATCGCCCCAGAAAGCTGTCGAACTTTCCTAGCCACATGCCTAAAACCCCATTCCGAAGTTGCCGAAAAGCCGTACCCCTTGGACGTCAACATTTTTTATGACGATTCCCAGTTGGTCTTCTCACTGTTGGCTCAATTTTTAGGTTTAGATACCAATCAATGGGTAACAGAGGTCCAACTTAGTTTACTCTTTAGGATTAGTATTTGTTTAGCGAGGTCCGAGACAGGACTCATCCCTCCTCTGATGTTTGATGAATTTTTGGCTAATAGAATGCATGTACAGTTGGAAAATTTCCCAAATGCTAGGTTTTTCAGATACCAGACACAACTCATGAAGATGATCATGTATAGTAACGCAAAAAGCCTACATTTTCACCCTTTGCTTGAGACAAATGCTCGATTGGACAATGTGTTTGAGTATTTCAATTATGTTTTACCCCTAGTGTACAAAGACATTTTTGGGGAAGGACTACCAAGAGTACTGCCCAAGATAAAGTACATGATGCAGTTAAAGGATGAAGTAGCCGTTGGAGACTGGTTCCTTTCGGAAGATGCTACAGTCATTCGGCTGTATGGCATTGTGAAGGAATCGTACATCTTGCCTGTCGGTCTGACATTAAGAACCTTTGCCTTGGAATTTATCAGGCAAAAATTGACTTTAGAGGAGGCACTGTTCCTACAGTTCAAAAAGGGCATTGATATAAAATACCCATGGAAGGTCGACCCTTTTATTGTGGAGAGAAAGAAAGCTTTATCAGAGATAGAGGAAATGATAAGACTCCTAGGGTTCAGAAAATACATAGCTATTGAATATGATCCCCTGCATGTCATTTCTAGAAGACAGAAGGAATGCAATATGAGCGCCTTCAAACACAAGGAGCCAGAGAGGCCACTCGAGAGACGAAACCTTCTACAATGGGAGCCCGAGGCAGAAATAGTACCAAACATGTAGGAAAGGGACCCCATAATGTCTGATGCTGTAATAAATACTGAACAGGTGCCGGATACTGGAGAAGTGGGCTGGAAAAGAGATCTAGACAAAATACAGGATATGGATACTGAAATGGGTGGTGAAGATAAACGACCAGGGATGATAACACCAGTTGAGGTGCTTGATGGAAATACTGAAGTCGAGTCATTGATTCCCCTTAAGAAAGAAGAGTTGGTTAATGAGACACCTATGGAAGAGTTGACCGTCTAGATGAATAACGAGAAAGCCAAAAATGAGGGGTCCCCAACCCCTGATGCTCAAATAAAGGAATACAAGTTTCAGGATGTGGAAGAAGGTGAAAGCAGTGGTAGACTCTGGTATAAAGATGATTTGTACGAGCAATATAAACAAACTAGACAAGCCTCAGCACAAAAGCTATTTGACCTAATGCTGAGAGATAGCAGTTTGTCTAAATCTAAGACTTCCTTAATAGCCAGTAGAGATGAGAAGGACAACAATTTAAATGTGGACATATCAACAGATGCAGAAGTAAAAGAAATGAAGCTCAAGTGGGACACGATCCAAGTCCATGACAAGATACATTTTCACCAGTAGATTGGTGATCTCATCCATGTTGATCTTGCAAAAGTTGCACTAAAAGGTCATAACTTGGAAGTTGCTGTAAAGAAATTGACGAATCAGCTAAAACATAAAAAGAGTGAAAACCGAGCCCTTCAGCAACTCGTAAAAAGATTACAAATTGAACTTGTTGGAGTTGACGAGGGAGGAAAATCCATGAAGTAGTTGTTGGCTGATAAATAAAAGTTAATTTCAAATATGTAGAAAAAGGCTAAAGTCCCTAACATCCAGCTAATCCAGGCCCCTGAGGAAACCAATTTCGAAATACAGAAGGAGGCTTTATCTAAAGAATTGGATGAGTGTAAAGCAGAAATACTAAAACTTGCTGGAGAAAAGGACAATTGGAAACAGGAGAAAACTAGCCTAGAAAAGCAACTTGACGACCTAAGAAGTAACTTGTCCAGTCTGGACATGCGGCCTACCAATGTAAGTCAAGGTGGTGATGAAGAAAGTACCAATGATCTGGCATAGGCTATGTCACACATCATCCTGAAGGACAATGGGATCAGGGAGTTAAGAGAAAGAGTGTGCAAAATAGAAGAGGAAAACAAGAAGCAAGAGGAGGAGATAAACGGTGTCCAGGAAAAGCAGAAAGAGTCAATTGAACAGAATAAAAAACTCACTCACCAAGTAGCAGGATAGGCTGCTATGCAAGGATGTAGACATTTGGTGGGGGATAAGATATATAAAGAAGCTGAGAGCTTCTGGCCCTACCTAGAATTCATAAGAGTCAACGAAAAAAAAATCAGTGATGCTTGGGCGGGATGTGTGTCCGCGAGAGAAGACTTGACCCAAAAACCCAAAGAAACAACATTAAGTGCCATGGCCTTTTTAAATGACTTGTCAGAAGAAGAAAGGGTCCAATTAAACATTGGCAACCAGATCGTGACAATCTCTGCGGCTCGAAGAATTTTGAGGAAGTATGCTCAAGTGGAAAGCGTGGAGGCCAAAGCAGAAGACATGAGGAAGGAGGTAGCGGACTTCAGAAGTTCATTTGGTAATTTAAATGAGATGGGATTGCCATCCTTTTGGCATGAAAATTTAGAGCTTCTCTCCAAGAGTGCTTAGAAAAAGAAGATCTCGGCTATAAGAATGGATCATTCGAAGTTCAAACACATGGAGCAGCTTCTCATAGGGAAAACGTTAATGGAAAAGATCCAAGATGACTTTGAAATACTGAGAAAGCTAATTTCCATTGGCGAAAGGCTTCCACCATCCTCATACTCTGACCACATTGAAATCCGGGTAATGGTGAAGGAAATGATAGATTACGACCTCCCTTCAGTTGAACGTTGGGCTGCTCTGCATGCATATGCAAATGTGAGATGCACTCTCTGTCAGCTGTAGTAACTGTCTAATTTTTTATAAGTTGTCAAGTATTTGTTTGAAAGGTCTGAAAGACACATAAGACATTCTTAATTTTTGATATAATTTGTAATATTCTTTGAGGCGGCCAAATGGATAGCCAGCTGGAACTTTTATCTTTACTATGTTTGTTTTTACTGTAAAGTTCATTCCATGCTATGATAATATCGGCAATTGTAAGAAATAGTTAGACCAGCTCTACCTATTTCTTTTTTAAAGCAGTTATGACAAACAAACTTTGATGAAGTGTCATTCTGTTGTAAAACATGTTGGTTTATAGGATTCCAGCCTAGAGCTCAAAGATATCTATAAATATGTTTGTAATCGAAGGCACAAAGGTTGAAAATCTTATGTTGAAAGCTTTTGGTAATTTGAGGATTAGTCTGTAAGACATTTTTTGAGTTGTTTTAATAAAGTTTGTAGAGCAGAAGCCTGTGTTTTGACAGGGATTCCTGTGTAATTGGTATGGTGGTCTATATCTTCTCTCTTCCCATGTGAAATTGTATTTTCTCTCTTCGTAATCCCATTTTTGTGTTATTTCCTTCATGCTTGGATCAGGGTAATGATTAAGTGGAATTCATAGAAATTATGCTCTACTTATTCTTTTCCAAGTATTTCACCAACATATTCTACTAAATTTGATGTAGGATTAATCCTGGTATGCCTTACATTAACGAACTGTTTCTTTTCTCTTCTATTCCACAAAATTAAATTCTCTTTGACTACTAGCTGCTTGCTACCTTGCCCTTGTGAATGCATTTGCAGAATCTTTGTGAATGATGTTTCATAGTTTGTTAAAGGTGACTCCATTGCCCAAACTAAAGTCCATACGTTTTCAACCAAACAATGCGTGAACCATTTTTATTTCCAAACAGAAAATTTATCTTCTGTATAATTGTTGTAATTGAATATCTTGGCCATGAAAGCTTGTGTTTCTTTTTCATTATTGACAATCTTGATTATTCCAGTCTTTTCATGAGATTTTAGAGAGAGCCCTCTCTGTCTCTGTTGGGTCAGTAGCATAGGCCAAAGATTGGTTAGTGGTTACCCAGAATTACCCTCTTTCATCCTTGAGCGTCAATTTGGGTTTTAACAAAATTGGCGTCGCTGCCGGGGACACGATTGTTTTATCAATCCCTGGAAGAACGACATATACATCCGAATTTCAAACAACAAGAGAGATCCGTGTGGGAAAATAGAGGTTTCCGCATTATTCAAGAAGGTTGAGGAATTTTTCCCTGGCAACTCCACTTATAGAGATTAGACAATTCAGGAAGACTCCACTGGAGACAGATCAGTATGCCAAAATATACTACTGAAGAAATTCCAAAGGCATCCTGGCCTCAAGAAAGATCCATACGAGAGGTAATCCTTTTCCTGAAATCTTGCTAGGAATAGATAATCCAGAAAGTTTACTCAGGCATAGAACTGTGAAAGATCGGGCTAGTGCTCTTATCATTGAGACTGTCCCTTTTTCAGAAGATGCATCTTTTTCCAAGAATTGGATCTAGAGATTGATATTAGCAAACCTTTGTCAATAACAAAATTTGAGTCATACCTAAGCCTAGGAGAAGAAGCTCTGAATAATTTTGAGTCTTACCTTTTAGATCATGTGTGGTTTGATTCTAAAAAACTTGCCAAATTTGAAGGCGATAAACCCAATTCTCAGGCCCCTCAAGCCCACGCTACAATTCTAGCCAGGGATCTTGCTCAGAATACTTTCCCATAAGCTCAGAATCCACCTAGACCTATGGCTGCTAGATTTGCACCTTTTGATCTTGCTTGCTGCTTTACATGACCTCCCTCAGAACTACGCTCAAAGAATTGTCTCTTACAATGGGGAGGGAGATTGGTCCACAAAACAACATGTTGATAGATTTGAATATTTTATAGAGTTGGAAGAAGTGGACCACGATGACGCTAAAATGAGATTGTTTGCTCAAAGCCTATTTGGAGAGCCTAAGAAATGGTTCAAACAACGACCCAATGCTTCCATAGCATATTTTACATCCTTTAAAGTATTGTTTCTAGAAAGATGGGAAACCATGGGAAGTTCTGCCATATTCTTATCCCAGTATAATCACTTAAAGAAAGGCGGGTTTGAATCAGTAAATGCATTTTCTTCCAGATTCATGAAAGCTTATAATTATATTCCCAATGATCTAAAACCCTCGGTAGGCACTACAAAGCTCCACCATGCAGATGCCCTTGACGAAGACTTCTCATGCACATTAAGAGAAAGAAAATCAGCCTCACTGCCGGCTATGCTGAAGGATGCCGTAGAGGTTGAGGCCAACATGATGGATTCTGGGAAATTAAAGGGCAAAACTGAAGTAGATAAGAAGAAGCAAGAAAACCAAGCCTCTTCTAGTGATGCTAAATTTGATACCATGATGAGAACTATGGAAAAATTGATGGATAGGTTACCCATGGAGATAAGCCTCCTATTAGGGAACAACCTAAAAATAAGATAAGGAACCCTAACTTTAGAAGGCCACCCCTCCAAGAAATACAAGAAACCAAGAAGACCATTAGATTAGACCTCCCTTTCCTGAGAATTTGATAGATGAAGAGGGACCTGAAAACACTACTACTGACTAGATACATCTCTTCGACACCCTAGAACACGTAGTTCATTTGACTGAAAAGGAGCATGATTTTTTCACCAAAGGAAATGTTGATAAAGCCCCAGAGTTCGATTCTGAATAGTATCAAATGGGTTACATGAATGTTGTGGACGATATCCAGAGAAAGATGAGTTTGAGAAACATATAAATACCAATAACTGAAGGGAAGTCTGCACAGATTCAACCCCCTCATACTCAACAGAATACAGATAAGCTGAAAGGGAAACAGCTAGAGGATCCTGCATAGAAAATCTCTGAAGATAAGGGACAACATTCTAAAGAAGGTAAACAACTAGAAGTCACTGAAGTAGGGAAGCCAACGTCAATATTCAGCTTGAAGGTTGAACTGTCTAAGGTAAATATCTCTATCCCCCTGAATGAAATATTGAGAGTCAATGAATACAGGGATAAATAGCCTAGTAAAAGGGAAGACGAGAAATACACAAGATATGTTGGCAATGATGGATGATGCTCCCACTATAATCTTTGGTTCCAAACTAGAGGAACCAGATGATGAAGAAGTCCCTCCCTTCTATTTGAGTCTGAATATCCATAATAAGTTATTACACAACGCCCTGATAGATTCTAGAGCTTCGCACAACTTGATGCCAAAGTCGCTGGTAGACCTGTTGGGGTTAGAGGTCACTAGACCCTATAAAGACCTTTATTCTTTTGAATCCAGAAAGGTACCTTGTTTAGGACTGATTAAAGATGTGGTGGTAACCCTCGCCCAGATTCCAACAAAGAGTGTTATGATGGACATAGTGGTAGCTGATTTACCTACTAAGTTTGGGATGTTGTTGTCTATATCCTGGGTAAAAAAGCTAAAAGGAACCATGCAGATGTACCTATCTTATGCTACTATACCACTTTTCGGAAGCAATAGGAAGTTATACAGAGAAAAAAGGATGTCTTATGTGGTCAACAGTGATGACAAGCCTGAAAATGACCCTATATTCGTTGTGGATACAGACATGGGTTCCTCCATCCTTTTCAATGATCGTCCACATACTGATCCTAAACCACCATTTTTTCATGAAGTAGAGGAAGACAGAGAATTTGCAGCAAGGCATGAGGCATCAGAGAGGCTAAAAGATGAAGAAGGATTGTGGAAGATGTACTTCGATGGTTCACTAAGCAAAAATGGAGCTAGGGCTGGGGTTTGGATCATAACTTCAAACCAAGAATCTAGGGCCCTATCCTACAAATTTACTTTTGAATGCACAAACAATGTGGCTGAATATGAAGCTCTACTTTTAGGACTAAGAGCTCTGAAAGATCTGGGAGCCAGGAGAGTACATGTATTTGGAGATTTATAACTATTGGTGACCCAGGTGAATGATAGTTATCAGGCAAAGCATTCCAGGATGAGAGCTTATAGAAATGAAGTTTGGGAAATGTTTGGGAATTTTTTCAACAAACATAAGATCTGGGCAATTCCGAGATGTGACAATCAAGTAGCTGAATCCCTGGCCACTACTGCAGGAGGTTTTAAAAAACCCATTTTTCCCAAGAAAAATACGAGGCCGAAGTGATACACAGACCATCCATCCCAGACAATTCCAAGTATTGGAAAGTGTTTGAAGATTACCTACAAATTAGAAGTTTTTTAGAACTATCTCATGAGTTTGCTAATGTCCAGATCGATACAGAAAATGAGAATATAGAAGGTCTAATGGACCAAGAGCAGTCAAAAAGAGAAGAGAATGAAAATAGGGGTTGGAAGAACACTCTGGGAGGCAAAGACATTGTCCAGTTAAAAAGAAACTATATTCCCAAAGGACTGATACCTCTAGAAAATCTCTTTGGCCAAAACGATGTGGCAAAGAATCCCAAATTTGAACCTCCCAAGGATACAGTAGAAGATCGGAATTTGGGTTCTGTTGGGGAACCTCAGATGGTAAAGTTGTCTAAAAAATTGGAGACTAAGAGGAAAAAGCAGTATGTTGATCTGATGAAAAAGTATGTTGTTGCCTTCGCCTGGAGCTATGAAGAATTAAAGGAGTATGATACCTCAATAATCTAGCATTCCATCCCGACTCGGCCTGGAGAAAAACCTTTCAAACAGATGTTGAGGAGAATATGTTAAGATTTAATATGCTAAGATAGAAAATAGCAGCATTACATTCCATTTCACAAAAATAGCATATATAGGATCACTGAAGAAACAACAAGCACAACATAAACACAAGAGACACAGATTTATCCTGGGAAACCCTCATGGGGTAGAAAACCCACCAAAGCTTCCTCAATATAGATGACCAGAAATACACAAAGATGCAAACCAAAGACATGATCTCCTCCTCCACCATAGCAGACCTCTCCTCCACAAGTGCGCTATATTCTGAGTGAGGGAAGTGTGTGTATAATGAGGAACACACCTCCTCTATTTATAGACATCTCCAACTTGTACTTTATATTAACTAGGTCGGCCCCAACTTTACCACTGGGTTAAACACCCTACTACAACTGACTGGGCCAACCCCACTAGGGTTGTCTAACACCCCTCTGACCCACATAACACATACAGGGCCAACCCCCACTAGGGAAGTCTAATAACCCAAGTTACCATATTTCGATGGAGGAATAAACATCACTGGATATAGAATAAGATCTTCACGGAGGAACGAAACATCTCCGGAATAATAAAGTACAAATATAATATTCTTAGAAGTTACAATATCTCAATACTCCCCCTTAACGAGAAGGAAATTATAACAACATCTACGGGAGCAAGGAGTCATCAACATGATACATCTATAAATCATTGGAAGCTTTCTCAACATCATAAGTAACTCAACCAGTTACTGGAACATCTTCAATACTGGAACATCAACATATTCAGCAATGAGTCTTTATCTTCTACAGCACTCAAACAGCTACAGCAACATCAACATCTGAATCCTCACGATCGTCAGTATCGTCATCACACGATCATCAACATCATCATCACATGATCATCAGCATCGTTATCACACGATCATCAACATCGCCATCACACGATCATCAACATCGTCATCACACGATCATCAACATCGTCATCACATGATCATCAGCATCCTCATCACATGATCATCAGCATCGTTATCACACGATCATCAGCATCATCATCACATGATCATCAGCATCGTCATCAAACAATCATCAACATCGTCATCACATCTACAGTATCTGGATCATCTCGATCTACAGCATATGGATCATCACGATCTACAGCATCTGGATCATCTTGATTCCACAACATCTGGATCATCACGATCTACAACATATAGATCATCATGATCTACAGCATCTGGATCATATCGATCTATAGTATATGGATCATCATCTCGATCTACATGATCAGCAACATCGTCATTTAGATCAACACGATCAGCAGCATCGTCATCTAGATCATCAGCATTAGTACTAATACAAGTATACACATCATCAATACAAGTATCCTCATCAATACAAGTATACATACAAGTATCCTCATCAATACATATCATCAATACAAGTATCATCATCAATACAAGTATTCTCATCAATACATATCATCAATACAAGTATCAATACATCAATACAAGTATCCTCATCAGTCAAGTATGCATAGCCGCATACCCTGCAACACACACGATCATATTACAGGATGATCAATCCCGCTCTCTTTAGGACATAGGTCCATGGATGATACAATCCAGATCAAGTTCCAGGATGATCAATCCTTATCACTTTAAGACAAGTCTCATGTCTAGGGATGATGCAATCCCATAACGTACATTTTGAACCTAGTTCACGGACGATGCAGTCCTCTCATGTACATTTTGAACCCAGTTCATGGACCATGCAGTCCTCACATACATTTTGAACCCAGTTCATGGACAATGCAGTCCTCACGTACATTTTGAACCTAGTTCACGGACGATGTAGTCCTCACGTACATTTTGAACCCAGTTCACGGACGTTGCAATCCTCTCACGTACATTTTGAATCGAGGTCCAGGGATGATGCAGTCCTATATTCAATTCTCGAAGACATCGGTCTACGGATCAATTCTGGGACTGAAGTCTAGGGAAGATACAATCCCCTACCTGTTCATTCAAGACTTCATTATTAGAGACCCAGTCTACGGCTCAATTCTGGGACCGAAGTCCAAGGACAATACAATTCCCCACCTGTTCATTCAGGACTTTATTCTCGAAGACCCAGTCTACGACTCAATTCTGGGACCAATGTCCGAGGACGATACAATCCCCCACCTGTTCATTCAGGACTTTATTTTCGAAGACCCAGTCTACGGCTCACTTCTGGGACTGAAGTTCGGGGACGATACAATCCCCCACCTGTTCATTTAGGACTTTATTTTCGAAGACCCAGTCTACGGCTCACTTCTGAAACCGAAGTCCGGAATGATCCAATCCTCACATGTCCACAAAGGACTTCATTCTTGAAGACATCTGTCTAAGGGTGCTTTTAGAACATGTCTTTAAGGATGATGCAATCCCTCTTCTTTCTCAGAGACATCTGTCTACGGATCCTTTTAGAACATGTGTTCAAGGATGATGCAATCCCTCTTCTTTCTCGGAGACACTTGTCTACAGCTCCTTTTAGAACATGTGTTCAAGGATGATGTGATCCCTCTTCTTTCTCGGAGACATCTGTCTATGGATATTTTTAGAACATATGTTCAAGGATGATGCCATCCCCTTGTCACCTTAGACCCTGTCTAAGGACCATCCACCAACCTCTCTATCGGTATCACCAATATAGGTATCCATGTCATCGACCTCACTGTCGATGCAGGAAATCTCATCATAAGTGATCAAATCACTCCCCCTTTCGAGGAGGATCCTTCTGAACTATATTAAGTTTGTCTCGAAAAACTTTACTTCAGGTAGAGGTTTGGTTAGTACATCGGATCGGTAGAGGTTTGGTTAGTACATCGTTAACTTGTTACAAATTCAAACTTTATAGTTCCTTTCTGCACCATATCTTGTCAGATTTCTATGTGCTTTTACTGATCATGGAACACTGGATTCTCTACCATCTTGATACAACTCTATTTGTCACATAGGATCACAGTTGGGTCTATCTCTAAGTCAAACAATCCTGAAGCCATACTTCTTCACAACTAGCAAAGCAAGCAGCCATATATTCCGCTTGTGCTGAGAGCCACACTAGACTGCTTCCTGCTAAACCACACAATCATAGTTGATCCCAGACAATAACATCTTCTCGATGTGTTCTTCCTGTCTGATACACTTTTTGCTCAATCAACATCTGTGTAGCCATCTGAAGTCATGATCTCCAAGATAGCATGGATCAAATTCTATAGTATCCTTTAGGTACCTCATCACATGCTTTGCAACTATCAGGTGAACACATCTAGTTTCCACTAGATACTGACTCAAGGTGTTCACAGCAAGGTAGATATCTAGCCTGGTATTCGTCAGATACATCATTAACCCAATAATATATCTGTACAGAGTCACATCAACTAACTCTGAGGAGTCATCAGCTAACAACTTCAAGTAGGAACCCATGAGAGTGGCCATGGTTGTTCATTCTAACAAATCAATTCTTCTCAAGATTTTCACAGCATACTTTCCTTCATTGATAAAGATTCCTTCTCAGCCTTTTCATGCTTCCAGTCCTAGTAGGTAATGTATCAATCCAATATCATTCATCTCGAACTCTGTAGCTAGCTTCTTCTTTCTTTTCATGATTTGTTTCTCATTCCCTAACAGAAAGAGATCATCTACATACAATAATAGTATGATCCATAACCTTAAGGTAAAGGTTAGGAACAACTTTACTTATGGTAAAGCCTAAGCTTGTCAAGAAACTGTCAATTCTCCCTTTGTGACTGAACACCATTCACACTCTGCATTAAATGATCTTATGTGCCAACTCTTGACAGATGGGTCTACTGATATGAGCCTCAAGATCATTCAAACTTTGTGGTGAGTTTCTTCTTGTATCCATGGCATCTGTATATAGAAACCATATTCAACCTTGTAGCAAAGGTTGAGATCCACATCACTCAAGGTGATCATTAGGCTCATCAATTGACTATCGATCCTGGGTACAGAACCGGATTCACACTTCTTCTTTAATTACACCATTTAGGAGAATGGTTTTATCTAGCCACTTGGAGCAAACATCTCGTCATGATTCTCTTCCTCTTTCTAAGAGAATCTTCTAGCCATGAGCCTTCTATATTTTGTTTGATTTGTAAATCTTCTTGTTGAACATCCATCACTTGTTCGGTGTTCATCATTATTCATGATCTTTCCTACAAATCAAAATTAAGTACATGATTAGTAATACTTCATAATCATGAAATTATGTTGACATGATAACCTACTATGCATAAAGATATCATTTACATAGTTAATGAAACTATCTTGACCAATACTTTGGCACAACACTTTTCCATATCATGTATGCATACAGTGGCTATCTAGATGCCTTCCATCTCTACCAGAACATACTATCGAGAGTGTCCACAGCTCTCAGCATGTCACCAAAGAGGTTTCATTCTAGACAAGCAACAATGGAATGTTTGTCCAACTTACCAATCATATGCATATTAGTAGTATATTGTTCAATGCTCTATGAATGTTTACACTGAGCATGATATATTCTAGTAATACAAATATGCATACAACCTATTATAAGCAATATTATTTACTATTTCAAATAACAACTCAAATACTTATCTTTTATGTTTGTGTGGTTGCCTCCCACTTGATCTTCTAAATGTCTTTTGAACTTCTATTCATTTTGTACCACTGTGCATGCTCAAGTGTGAACTAGTGTTATCCTCATGATTTCATACACAAACATACATTCATTAGTATATTATAAATATTATCAAAACATTATAATTCGAAATAATCTTGAATATGTATAGTCATGATCATAGATAATAAACATTAGTATTCAAGATTTCAGGGAAGTCTTCTTTTACTCATGCATATCATCAATCCAGATAAAAGACATAATATGCATAATCCCTTGATTACTTACATTTCTAACTTTATGAATAAGCATAACCAATCATACAAGGTATACTTATATAAGGGGTCCTAACACAAGGTAAGATTCTAACTCGATATAGGAAAACATACCTGGATTAGTATACCTACTTAGTTATGTCTAACATACGTAATCAATATCTTCTTTGTTCTCTTCAATGATTGTGTTGGAACCTGCATATCTCATAATAGAACAAAATCATACATACCTCGTAAGTAGAACAAATATTATGGAGGAGTCTTTGACTTCATGTTGTCATGGTCATGGAGCTTGATTTGTCTTCCGTGATGTACCTGTATCTTGTTAGCAAACAACATCAACCTCATACAACACCACAGTGCTTTAGTACAATCATATATCCCTAATCAATGAATGTCTTCTATCATTCACATGCATTCATACTGTTACTAGGGTGATAAGACAATTCTAACATTAAATAAGATTGTATTAATAAATAATATGAAGACAAACATATTATGAACTTAATCAAGAATCAAATTTCAATACATACATGTACCTACTTAAGTCATACCTGTTGAGACTTCTTGTAGTCTTCTTATGTAAGGCCTTAGCCTCAACTCCCCCTGACACTTGATTTCAATTTTGAAATCTCCAAAATTTGACCCCTCAAAATTGCCTTTGAAACTTCTGTATCTTCTCGACAAGATCCCGAACTAGGGTTTGATGAAAACCACCCTTCTTCCCAATCAAAAGGTTCGATCCAAGGCTCTAAACTCTTATTTTTCTGAGGACCTTCTAGCCGTGGTCACAGAGTTAAAAAATTCCAACTTTTGCTAAAGCCCTGATTTTCCATCTTTCTGATCAAAATCCCAAACTGGGGTTTGATCAAGCCCGGTCTTCTACCCAACCAAAAAATTTGATCTTGGTCTCTAAATTTTGATTTTCCTTAGTAGCATTCAGCGGTGGACTCCGATTCAAAAAATTCAAACCTTCTCTGAAACCCTAAATTCCGGAATCCATGAATAAAGGTGCTCCAAAAATAATTTTGTTTTGACAGAAAAAATGTACCTGATTGTTTCTACTATAACTCTGAACTTTTCAATCCAAAAGGTCTCAAAACATTTCCTGTGGTATCCTGACCTGTCATATTTCCATCCCGATAGGTTTGACCTCAATTGGATTTTCTGAGAGAGAGTTATGCCAAGTGTCCCAACATGACCTGTTTATGGGATAAAACAGGAGAGCAAACTTGTACGGCATGCCATGTGTCACTAGTTCAACTTCGGCCTCTAAAAATGTTTCCTGGGATAGTACAGTTTGTGTAATACTTGTCACATTTTACAAAATTTCATTTGGAGTTTCCTAGCCCAAGTTATGACCTTTTTTCCTAAGTCACCTAATTTTGACTGAGATCTAGAAGAGGCAGAAACCCTAACTTGTACTAATGATAACTCACAAAGTACAACGAATCTGAGGGTATCCTTTGGACACAAGGTACCTGGGGATGTTATCAACAGCCTACAAACGTTTTTTATCCTGAACCTTCCAGAAATGGATTTATAGTGAAATTTCCACGATGACTGGTTTTTGCTATGTAAAACCCAAACCTTCAAATTGTCGCAAGTGAAGCAAGTGTCGTAAGAGCCATACATTGCCTTCCTTCAGGTTAGCTCTGATACCATGTTAAGATTTAATATGCTAAGATAGAAAATAGCAGCATTACATTCCATTTCACAATAATAGCATATACAGGATCACTGAAGAAACAACAAGCACAACATAAACACAAGAGACATAGATTTATCCTGGGAAACCCTCATGGGGTAGAAAACCCAGCAAAGCTGCCTCAATATAGATGACCAGAAATACACAAAGATGAAAACCAAAGACATGATCTCCTCCTCCACCATAGAAGACCTCTCCTCCACAAGTGTGCTATATTCTGAGTGAGGGAAGTGTGTGTTTAATGAGGAACACACCTCCTCTATTTATACACATCTCCGACTTGTACTTTATATTAACTAGGTCGGCCCCAACTTTACCACAGGGTTAAACACCCTACTACAACTGACTGGGACGACCCCACTAGGGTGATCTAACAACCCTTTGACCCACATAACACATACAGGGCCGACCCACACTAGGGAAGTCTAATAACCCAAGTTACCACATTCCGACGGAGGAATAAACATCTCTGGATATACAATAAGATCTTCACGAAGGAATGAAACATCTCCGGAATAATAAAGTACAAATATAATATTCTTAGAAGTTACAATATCTCAACAGAATAAATCCTAAGTTGGTACGAGTAGTAGAGAAAGAGATCAAGATGTTGTTCGACGCAAACATTATTGTCACTTTGAGATTCTCTCAATGGGTGGCAAACCTAGTTCTTGTAAGAAAAAAGAATGGAGAAATTAGAATCTGTATAGATTTCAGGAACTTGAACAGAGCCTCCTTAAAGGATAATTACCCTCTGCCAAGAATGGAACACATCTTGCAGAAGGTAGTAAGGGCTGAAAGGATTTCTATAATGGATGGTTTCTCAGGGTATAATCAGATCAAAGTCAGTCTAGAAGATCAAGAAAAGACTGCTTTCACCACTCCATGGGGCACTTTCATGTATGCTAGGATGCCTTTTGGATTGATGAATGCCGGAGACACTTTCCAAAGAGCAATGGAAATTGCATTTGCTGAAGAGAAGGATCAGTTTGTAGTGGTATACATGGACAACATAACGGTGTATTCAAAGTCTGATGACAAACATTTAAAACACCTAGAACAGGTATTCAAGAAATGCATAAAATATGGTATCTCCCTCAACCCAAAGAAATCTCATTTTGCTTTAGGAGAAGCTAAAATCCTGGGACATATCATATCCAAAGGAGGTATCAAGACTGACCCTAAGAGGGCTAGTGCAATCCAGAAAGTTGGAGAACCAAGAAGCAAAAGAGAGGTACAATCTTTCATTGGGAAAGTTGGTTTTCTGAGAAGATTCATTCCTAGTTTCACTGAAATTATGATGAGTATCACTAATATGCAAAGAAAGGAGAGTCAAATAAAATGGATGGAGGAAGCTAGAGATTCTTTCAAGGGAATAAAGAGTGCTATCAGTGAAGTCCCTGTATTAGCCAACCCCAATTTTTCTAAATATTTTTTGATTTTTTCTTATGCTTCTGAGCATACAGTGGCAAGAGTACTGCTACAAAAGAACGACCAGAATGCAGAACAACCAATTGCTTTTTTCAGTAGGGTGCTGAGAGATGCAGAACTGAAATAAGACATCATGGAGAAATAGGCCTATGCCTTGATCAAATCACTAAAGGATTTCAGGATTTACATACTTCACTCACACATCATCGCCCATGTACCAAATAGTGCTGTGAAAGGTATTCTTACCCAAGCAGATCTTGAAGGTAGAAGGGCAAAGTGAATTGTTGTATTATTAGAATATGACTTAGAGGTAAAGCCTACTAAGCTGGTGAAAGGGCAGGGATTAGCAAAATTGATGACCAAAGCAAATTGTGATTCCTTGCAGATGAATTTTTTAGAAGAACATCCACATCGGCTAGACACTAAAGTACAGATAAGTCCAGAATTTGTCATATCCCCTTGGTATGCCAACAGTGTTTATGTGTTACAAAATCTACAAGCTCCCCCAAGGTTAAGCAAGAGTAGGTCTCAGGCTGTAAAATTAAAAGCTGCCAAATACTATATAATGAATCAGTTCTTATACTGGAAGGACCCCAGAGGTGTGCTCCTAAATTGTCTATTGGAGGAAGAAGCTAAGCATACTAAGAAAGAATTTAATAAGGGAGACCATGGTGGACATAATTCTTGGAAATTGACAGTAAATAAGATCTTGAGAGCTGGTTTCTATTGTCCTACCATGTTCACAGATGTATATAAAGACACTATGGCTTGTCACCAATGTCAAATTTTCGAAGGAAAAAGGAAAGTTGTCTCACTACCCCTTCACCAAGTCATAGTAGAAGCTCCTTTTCAACAATGGGGACTAGATTTCATTGGAGGAATAAACCCTAACTCTTATGGGCAGCATAGGTGGATATTGATAGCTACTGATTATTTTTCCAAATGGACAGAAGCCATACTCACCAGAAATGCAACAGAAAATGTTATCATGGATTTTCTGGAGGATAACATTCTATCTAGGTTTGGATGCCCCAAAAGAATTGTGATTGATAATGCGTGTGCCTTTTGTTCAAAGAAGATGAATAATTTTTGTCACAAATACCATATCAGTCTGAACCATTCTACAGCATACTATCCGCAGGGTAATGGACTATCAGAGTCCGCCAACAAAAGCTTAGTGAGAATCATAAAGAAATTGTTGGAAGAGAATAAAAAAGCTTGGCATATGAAGTTGAAATATTCCCTATGGGCTGATAGAATAAGCATGAAAAGAGCCATTGGGTTGTCCCCTTTTCAATTGGTATATGGAGCCGAGGTGGTGTTCCCGGCATCTCTAGGTTTCCCAGTTATGAGATTGCTACAAGGGATGGAAGAAGAGCCAAACCATATGTAGAGGAGAATAAGCCAGATAATCAAACTAAATGAGCTAAGGATGAAAGCCTACATCAAAGTGCAGGGGCACCAGGAAAAGATGAAAGAATCCTTCGACAAGAAAGCTAAAGAGGATGAGTTCCAGGTAAACGATCTGGTCCTGAAATGGGACACTCCCTGTCACATACCCCAATTTTGTAAAAATTATGTAATTGTTTTATTATATTCCTGAGACATTATGTTAAATTTAATGCTAAGTAGGAATTGATGACTCAGCAGAGTCACTAGAAATGGAATGTAATTCAGAATATTTTATTATTAATAAATAAATTATGGAGACAACAACATGGGAGAGCTGTTAAAAAGAGGTTACTGGTCAAACTGGTGGATGGAACCAGGTGGAAAGGCAAAAGACAAGTGGCAGCATCCTCAAACACTTCCTAAGTTGCAGGTGGCAACTTCCCTATATTTGGGGTCATGATTCCCCAAGAAAGTGGAATCTGAGCAGGTGGCTCATTAATGATAGTAACCCAACAAAGACCTAGGCAATCTTTTAAATAGTACTCAATGAACAGAGCTGGGGGTTTGAATTGTTTTGGAGGGAGAATACATTCAGGTGAATGTTATTCAGGAGTCCCATTGAGGAAGAGGGAAATATACAGTAAGGAAGTTGTTTGAGAGGAATTTTGCAGTAACTTGGTTCCATTATACTTGTTTGGGCTGAGAGAATTACTTTGCTGCACCTAGTTCCAGCCAGGGAGACCAGAGCAAGCTCGGGGGTCCTGAGAAGTGTTGTCTGGGCACTCTCCAGGAGTTGGTAGGGAGGAACAACCTCCCATTGCTGTTGTTGTCCTCCGCTTAAACAGGTTCTGCCATTTATTTCCTTATGTTTGTCAAGTATGAATAAATTTATGATGAGTTTATTTCTATATGTCTGAAGAGTAATTAGTTAGTAAAGTAATATATAAGAGTAGCAGTAGATAGATTTGGTACAGTTATTGTGTTTTAGTATTCCTTAATATCATTATTATCTTACTGTTAAGGTATCTCTAATGCATTCCGTACAATAGTAATACTTAAGTAATAGTTAATGCATTCAGTACAATAGTAATACTTTAAATAATAGTTTATTATTGTAATTATAAACCTAGTTTTAATCATAATTGTTAATTAGATAAATAAGGTCTACGTATAAGTAATTTTATGCTGTGTGTTACAAAATTTATTTAACAAACATAGGAGACAGTAATAATATTAAACTAGATAAATTACAGTATTAAATCATTATCAATAATATTGCAGAAGAATGGTAGCCTTAGTTCGAATATCTATAACAGGATACAAACCCTAAGACAACAATTTAACTAGTATCATTCTATTAAAGAAATTAATACACAAACCCTAACTAAAATTTAACCAGTCATCTCTTGACAACTAAAATCATTATGCAGAACCCTAATAGAGATTTTCACAAAGAATTTAACTTGGTTAAATAACTTAGTTATTGTCTTAGAAACAAAAGAATTTGCAAAACCCCATTTGACTCAGAATCGAGCTTAAGCAGTATAGTATTAACTTTCACTAAACCCTCTATTTCGACAGAGTTAGAATCATAACAAACAAAATAAGCAACTAAACAAAATCATGACAGTGGTGTTCGAATCGAACCTTATCACTCCAGTTTTACAACAAAAAGAAACAAACAAAACAGTATTCAAGTTCATTGTCGAGCTTCAATATTATATTAATATTGTTCACTTGGCTCACAATTTACCAACAGAGTCGTAATCGCAGTAATGAAACAATCATTTAAACTACACTTCAACTGTAAAATTTTGGGTAGAACCCAATAGACCTGTATGTACGAGTAATAGTAATGCTGATAATGAAGACAGTGCTTCCACTTACAGTCGTATCATAAATATAAAGGGTTATACACTAGTTTCCATTGTTCCTGGGAAAGCCCAAACAAAATACACGCTAAAACGAGCTGAAAATTACAGTAGAAAGTTACAGTAGGTTGTATTTAAAAACCATGGGTGAAAACCCTGATTGAAATCTAACAGCCCTGTATTAAAACCACGAGGCCGTAACCTCACCTACAGAACAGGCTCACAACCTTCGTTCTCTTCAAAATTTTGATACAATTCTTCTGTAGAAAACCTAAGTGCCAAAAGGAGGATAAATAGTAACAATACCGACCGAAGCCATAGCACCCTAATACTACACAGGGTTAAACCCTTATTTTTTCATTTAAACATCTAGTTAAAAAGATTGAGCAAGGCTGCTGTAATCACTGCGTCAATTCATTCAAACAAAAACCCTAACCATACAGACAACCAGCAAGGAGGAAATTCCATGGTGAAACCAGGCTTACCAGGTAAGAGCCAAGCACCGAGGGTTGAGTCTTTTATACCTTCAAGAGTAGGCAACACCTACACAGGACAGAAGCGAATCAGTTACAAATTTCATTCTTAAAAACAAAATAAATTCTTAAAAACTGGAAACGACGAAGCAATTTTTATAGCTTACCAATAATTTTGAAAGGAGCTTCGTCACTTTAACAGCCTGCTGACCACGAACTTAATAAGTGTAAACCCCATCTTCGCTACCAAATGAATGAGCTGACTGAAGCAAAAGGTAAACTTTGACAGAACTAAGCCAAGAGATGCAGTCACGCGATCACAGGGTTAATACCGGTAACATAAGATTAAACCCTTGGTTTATAACAAACTTATAGCTGCCAATAACACAATCTAATGACTCCCAAACGAAGCAATCAACAAGCACAAGCACTGAAGCAGCGTAGTAGCTGCCTCCATCAATGTATCAGCAAGGTTGGACCAGGAGGGTTTGCAGAACGGCTGAGCCCGAAGACAAGGGAGAAATGCCCAGCTAGGGTTAAGTCAACGTTTTATATATCATCAACACTTGGTCCTGAAACCACCACGTAGCCTTTTAATTCTTTCCATGCAGTGGGTCGACATTCCTAAGTCCACGATGAGTTCCAATTATTTAGTTTTCAATTAAAATCATCGAGTGGATACACCATAATCATAGCTAGGGTAAACCATAATCATAGCATGGATATTCTTTTATGGTCGTGGCACCATAGTTTAAACTTGCCCTATTTCATATTGCAAACAATGCTTTCGAACTTGCATTTGTGAACCATATTACATTGCCCTACAAGCAATAAAATCATACCTTGTCATTAATGTTCAAGATTCGATGACGTTCTCATTATTGTTGCTAAATAAAATCATAGCATGGGTAACAGAAATTATTGCATGGCTATCCATAATGGTTGCAATACCATAGTTCACATATCATCCTTCTAATAATCAAAACATTAGAATATGGCCTTTAATAACTTGCCTTATATTCAATGAAACCTTGCATTGTCAATAGCATTCGAGATTAAGACATGGAGTCTATTTAAACATAGAGGATATGATAAATTACTATAAAATTATAAGGAGAGAAGTTCCAAGTATGTTATTTTTGTTGTTTATAAAACCTACCACTATATGGCCCTATTTTCTTATGTGACAAAACTTAGATTATTCTTCAAGCCTGTAAGATAATGAAATGATATTAGGGTTTAGCTGTTACATCTTCACTTGAATTTGCCGATTGTCATAGTCTTGCACAGATGATAAAAGACATGTCATTCCTTCGTCATGTTACTTTCACTGGTGGATTTCAAGCTCTACAACTCATAAAAGTTGGACTAAGGTTACCCTAGACCTTAATACCAACGAGTTTAATCAGATATGATACTTGAGGACTATTTCTACAAGTACTGATAGATTTTATTCAAAGTGTTATTTATGGAAACTAAAGTAGATTCCAATCAATGCAAACCCTTAAATTAATAATAGAAGACAGGTACTGACAGGTGATCCTTGCAATTACTGAAGATAAGAAAAGTACAAACATAGTGATATCTTTAACTCCCAATCTTTTACAATTAAATTATAAATCAAAACATATTCTGAAATTGAAATTGGCATGATGCAGGAAGAACTCTACCTTTAAAAAGCTTGATAAACCTGGTTAGCATGCTTAAACTGCTACTGGATGTTTTGGTACAGTAATTGGATTTTAAAATACTTGAAAGATTTAATTGTAACAAACCGCACTTTACCTGTATATCTGTAAGAGAAAGAAACCTGTTGCATTAGCTCGGAAGCTAAGTAAGCCCGGTCTGCTATGGAAAAATCCCCTTGCGGTTGTAAAATAGAAAAACAATCAGCAACGGTAAAGAAATTCAGATCAAAAATTTAGTACAATAAAAGATCTTTCAGACACAATTTTGAGCACTTAAGCTAATCAAACAGTTAAATGAATGCATTTAATAATATTACATGCTACTTTAAAAATTTTAAATTTTTCAAAAAATTTGGGTTTTGACACTCCCAGAGAAGATAAACAAAGGAAATTCGACCATATGTGGATGGGGCCATTTGTTATCACAGCAAATTGAGGGTTAAACACTTTTATCCTAGAAAAGCAGGATGGATCCGCCTTGTCTGGGGAACCGATCAATGGAAGGTTCGTAAAGCACTATCTATCCTAGAAGAGCCAGGAAACCAATGTACCATAGATTGTATATATGTACCTTTTTATTTGTTACAGTTGTTATGAAGTTTTGTTTTAGGGTGAACCAGAGAACTTTGAAGCCCGAAAAGTGAAAACCCTAAGGTCAGGAAGGAGAAGCCATGATTCCATTTTTGGGGGTTCAGCCAAAATATGCTATAAAGTATGGTCCTTAGTTACTAAAAAAAGTCTTAGTCTAGGGTTTGAAGGAGCCGCCCAATGGACCACGCACTTAATCTACAGAGTTCTTTGCTACCTCGTCGGGAGGATAGCATCACCTTTGGAGCTAGTTGTTAGCACCCATATATTTTTCTATTATATGCAGTTGAATGGAAGGAATGGAGGGTCAAAATGTACCTGGTAGTGAAACCAAGATATCCTCCATTCTCTAGTGCTAGATGCTAATGGGAAAGACTAAGGGGTCTAAGGAGGAACAAATGTGTTAAGGATGAGAATGTGTTGAAGTGTGGGTATAAATAGATGAGAAATACACTTTATAACATATAGTCCATCGGTCAAGTCATGGGAAGCTAAACATCACATCAATCTACACCGTAGATTTGGCGCAGGGATCAGATCCATGGTCCTGCATGTAATACCGCACAGCCAAGTTGTGAGGGAGATAAGAAAGGAGTGGATGTGATGAGCCTTCTCCGCCAGCTAGGTGTCAGCAGCAGACGTGGTCGCAAGGGGAAGGACCAAAGGGTGATCTATAAGAATGGGCACATGCGATGGAAGGAGCTAGTGAAAAGATCCACGATTCGGAATGCGACAGAGATATACATCAATGGCTCTTGCAACAGATCACATAAAGAAGTAGCGCACTAGATAAGAAAGGGATGGATGCGATGATATTTTCCTGCCTGCCAGATGTTAGCTGCAATGAGCCTTCTCCGCCAACTAGGTGTTAGCAGCAGACGTGGTCGCAAGGGGAAGGACCGAAGGGAGATCTATAAGAATGGGCGCACGCAATGGAAGGAGCTAGTGAATGTTGAGATATTGTAACTTCAAAGAATATTATATTTGTACTTTATTATTCTGGAGATGTTTCATTCCTCCGTGAAGATCTTATTGTGTATCCGGAGATGTTTATTCCTCCGTCGGAATGTGGTAACATGGGTTATTAGAATTCCCTAGTGGGGGTCGGCCCTGTATGTGTTATGTGGGTCAAAGGGTTATTAGACCACCCTAGAGGGGTCGGCCCAGTCAGTTGTAGTGGGGTATTTAACCCATTGGTTAAATACGAGCCTACGTGTTCTTGTGTAAAAGACAAGTCGGAATAGTGTATAAATAGAGGAAGTGTATTCCTCATTTGACACACACACTCACTTGAGAAAGGCACACTTGTGGAGGAGAGGTCTGCTATGGTGGAGGAGGAGATCATGTCTTTGGTTTGCATCTTTGTATATTGCTGGTCATCTGTATTGAGGAAGCTTTGCTGGGTTTTCTACCCCATGAGGGTTTCCGAGGATAAATCTGTGTCTCTTGTGTTTATGTTATGCTTGTTGTTTCTTCAGTGATCCTGTATATGCTATTATTGTGAAATGGAATGTAATGCTGCTATTTTCTGTCTTAGCATATTAAATCTTAAAATGGTATCAGAGCTAAACTAAAGGAAGGCAAGTTATGGCACTTACGACACTTGCTTTACTTACGACAATTTGAAGGGTAGGGTTTTATATAGCAAAAACCAGTCATCGTGGAACTTTTGCTATAAATCAATTTTGGAGAAGGTTCAGGATCTGAAACCTTTACATGTCATATATAACATCTCCATGTATCTTGTGTCCAAAGGGAACCCTCAGATCCATTATACTTTGTAACTTATGATCAGTACACGTTAGGGTTTCTGCCTCTTCCACATCTCAGTCAAAATCAGGTGACCTAGGAAAAAAGGTCATAACTTGGGCTAGGAAGCTCCAAATGAAATTTCATAAAAATTGACATGTAGTACACAGAATGTACTATCTCAGGAAACTTTTTTAGAGGCCGAAGCTGACCAGTGACACGTGGCACATGGTAAAAGTTCGCTCTCCTGTTTTATCCCATAAAACGGTCACGTTGCGACACTTGGCATAACTCTCTCTCAAAGAGTGAAATTGAGGTCAGACCTGTCAGGATGGAAAGAAAACAGGGAGAGCTATCTTAGGAAAAATTTTCAGAGTCCGAAGTTCAAACAGTGACACGTGGCATGCAGTACAAGTTCGCTCTCCTGTATTATCCCAAAACAGGTCATGTTGCGACATTTGGCATAACTCTCTCTCAGAAAATCCAATTGAGGTCAGACCTATCAGAATGGAAAGATGATAGGTCAGGCTACTGCAGAAAACGTTTTCGACCCTGTGGAGTGAAAATTTTGGATTTATAGCAGAAACAATCAGGTACATATTTCTGTCAAAACAAAATTATTTTTGGAGCACCTTTATTCATGGCTTCCGGAATTTAGGGTTTTGGATAAAGTTAGAATTTTTGGAATCGCAATCCATGGCTGAATGCTACTTAGGAAAATAAAAATTTAGAGACCAAGATCGAATTTTTTGGTTGGGTAGAAGACCGGGCTTGATCAAACCCTAGTTCAGGATTTTGATCGGAAAGATGGAAAATTAGGGCTTCAGCAAAAGTTGGAATTTTTGAATTCTGTAACCACGGCTGGAATCTCCTAAAAAAAAAAGAGTTTAGAGCCTTGGATCAAACCTTTTGATTGAGTAGAAGGGTGGGCTTCACCAAACCCTAGTTCGGGTTCCTGTCCAGAAGATCCAGAAGTTTCGAAGGCAATTTAGAGGGGTCAAATTTTGGAGATTTCAAAATTGAAGTATGCTAGTTTGATTAGCTCAGCAAGACACATCCTTCCATCCATTCAAAAGTGTGAAAGTCAAAGATTGAATTTCTAGGGTTTCTCTAGAAAACCCTAATCAAGCTCCAGATCAAGTTTCAGGGGGAGTTGAGGCTATGGCCTTACATAAGAAGACTACAAGAAGTCTCGACAGGTATGACTTAAGGAGGTTTAGGTATGTCTTGAAATCTGATTCTTGATTAAGTTCATAATGTGTTTGTCTTCATGTTATTTATTAGTACAATCTTGATTAATGTTATTAATTGTCTTATCACCCTAGTAACAATATGAATGCATGTGAATGATTGAAGACATTCATTGATTAGGGCTATATGATTGTACTTATGCATTATGGTGTTATGTGAGGTTGATGTTGTCTGCTAACAAGATACAGGTACATCACAAAAGACAAATCAAGTTCCATGACCATGACAACATGAAGACAAAGACTCACGAGGTATGTATGACTTTGTTATATTATGTTTAACCTATGAGACATGCAGGTTCTAGCTCAGGATCTCTAAATCATTCAAGAGATTGTTTAGGTATGTTGTACATAACTAAGCAGGTATACTAATCCAGGTATGTTTTCCTATGTCATGTTAGAATCTTACCTTGTGTTAGGATCCCTTATGTAAGTATACTTGGTAGATTGGTTATGCTTATTCATAAAGTTAGTAATCAAGGGTTTATGCATACTATGTCTCTTATCTTGATGATTTAATTAACCTGAAGAGTACTATGATCAAACAAGAATATGCATGAGTAAAATAAGACTTCCTTGAAACTCTGAATACTAATGATCATGACTATATATATATTCAAGATTATTTAGAATTAGAATGTTTTGATAATATTGAGAATATACTAATTTTTGTGTATGAGATCATGAGGATGACACTAGTGCACACTTGAGCATGCACAGTGGCTCAGAATGAATAGAAGTTCAGAAGACATACAGAAGATCAAGCAGGAGGAAACCACACAAACATAAAAGATAAGTATTTGAGTTGTTATTAGAAATAGTAAATGATATTGCTTGTATGCATATTTGTATTCCTAGAATATATCATGCTGAGTGTAAACATTCATAAAGCATTGAACAATATACTACTAATATGCATGTGATTGGTAAGTTGGGCCAACATTCCATTGTTGCTTGTCTAGAATGAAACCTCTTTGGTGACATGCCGAGAGCTGTGCACACTCTCGATAGTATGTTCTGGTAGAGATGGAAGGCATCTAGATAGCCACTGTATGCATACAGGATATGGGAAAGTGTTGTGCCAAAGTATTGATCAAAATAGTTGCATAACTATGTAAATGATATATGTATGCATAATAGGTTATCGTGTCAATATGATTTGATGATTATGAAGTATTACTAATCATGTACTTAATTTTGATTTGTAGGAAAGATCATGATGAATGATGAACACTGAACAAGCGATGGATGTTCAACAAAAGATTTACAAATCAAACACACTATAGAAGGCTTGTGGCTAGAAGATTCTTTTAAAAAGAGGAAAAGAATCATGATGAGATGTTTTGCTCCAAGTGGCTAGATAAGACCATTCTCTTAATGGTGTAATTAAAGAAGAAGTGTGAATCAGGTTCTGTATGGGTACCCAGGATCGATAATCAATTGATGAGCCTAATGATCATCATGGGTGATGTGGATCTCAACCTTTGCTACAAGGTTGAATATGGATTCTATGCACAGATGACATGGATACAAGAAGAAACTCACCTCAGAGTTTGAATGATGTTGAGGTTCATATCAGTAGACCCATCTAACGAGAGATGGAACAGATAGATGGCTGCATAAAAGAAAATGAAAGATCTCAGATTGATGTATTACTTCCTAGGTTTGCAAGTATGGAAAGGCTCAGAAGGAATCTTTCTTGACCAAGGAAAGTATGCCGAGAAATATTAAAAGGACTTGATATGTTGGAATGACCACTCTCATGGATTCCAACTTGAAGCTATTGGTGAATGACTCATCAGAGTTAGTGTATATAACTCTGTACAGACAAATTATTGGGTCATTAATAAATACTAGGTCAAATATATGCTTTGCTCTGAATACCTTGAGTCAGTATCTAGTGGAAACTAGATGTGCTCACCTATTAGTTGCAAAGCATGTGATCAGGTACCTAAAGGGTACGATAGACTTTGATCTATGCTATTTTTGGAGATCATGACTTCAGATGGCACAGATGTTGATTGGGAAGGAAGTGTATCAGACAGGAAGAGCACATCGAGAGGATGTTATTATCTAGGATCAGCCATGATCTCGTGAGCACAAGCAGAATATATGGCTGCTTTCTCTGCTAAGTTATGAAGCAGTATGGCTTCAGGATTGTTTGACTTAGAGATAGACCCAACTATGATCCTATGTGACAAGCAAAGTTGTATCAAGATGGCAAAGAATCTAATGTTCCAAGATATGGTGCAGAAAGGAACCAAAAGTTCAAATTTGTAACAATGTACTAACCAAACTTCTACCGATCCGATGTACTAACCAAACCTCTACCTCAAGTGAACAAGTTGCCAATGTACTAACCAAACCTCTACCTCAAGTAATGTTTTCCAAGACAAACTTAATATAGTTCAAAAGGACCCTCCTCGAAAGGGGGAGTGATGTGATAACTCATGATGAGATTGCCTGCATCGACAGTGAGGTCGATGATGAGGATACCTATATTAGTGATGCCGACAGAGAGGTTGGTGGATGGTCCTTAGACAGGGTCTAAGGTGACAAGGGGATTGCATCATCCTTGAAGACATGTTCTAAAAAGAGCCGTAGACGTATGTCTTTGAAAATGAAGTCCTTGGTGGACATATAGGATTACATCATCCTCAAGAGAGCCGTAGACGTATGTCTTTGAAAATGAAGTCCTTGGTGGACATATAGGATTGCATCATCCTCAAGAGAGCCATAGACGTATGTCTTCGAAAATGAAGTCCTTGGTGGACATATAGGATTGCATCATCCTCAAGAGAGCCGTAGACATATGTCTTCGAGAATGAAGTCCTTGGTGGACTTGAGGGAATTGGATCATCCTTGGACTTCAGTCCTAAAGAGAGCCGTAGACGGATGTCTTCGAGAATGAATTCCTTGGTGGACTTGAGGGGATTGGATCATCCCTGGACTTCAGTCCTAAAGAGATCCGTAGACGGATGTCTTCAAGAATGAAGTCCTTGGTGGACTTGAGGGGATTGGATCATCCCTGGACTTCAGTCCTAAAGAGAGCCGTAGACGGATGTCTTCGAGAATGAATTCCTTGGCGGACTTGAGGGGATTGGATCATCCCTGGACTTTAGTCCTAAAGAGAGCCGTAGATGGATGTCTTTGAGAATGAAGTCCTTATTGGACTTGAGGGGATTGGATCATCCGTGGACTTCAGTCCTAAAGAGAGCCATAGATGGATGTCTTCGAGAATGAAGTCCTTGGTAGACTTGAGGGGATTGGATCATCCCTGGACTTCAGTCCTAAAGAGAGCCGTAGACATGATGTCTCCGAGAACAAAATCCTGAATGAACAGGTAAGGGGATTGGATCATCCTCGGACTTTAGTCCTTTGAATTGAGCCGTAGACATGATGTCTCCGAGAAAAAAATCCTGAATGAACAGGTAAGGGGATTGGATCATCCTCGAACTTTAGTCCTTTGAATTGAGCCGTATACATGATGTCTCCAAGAACAAAATCCTGAATGAACAGGTAAGGGGATTGGATCGTCCTCGAAATTTAGTCCTTTGAATTGAGCCATAGACATGATGTCTCCGAGAACAAAATCCTGAATGAACAGGTAAGGGGATTTGATCATCCTCGGACTTTAGTCCTTTGAATTGAGTCGTAGACATGATGTCTCCGAGAAAAAAATCCTGAATGAACAGGTAAGGGGATTGGATCGTCCTCGGACTTTAGTCCTTTGAATTGAGCCATAGACATGATGTCTCCGAGAACAAAATCCTAAATGAACAGGTAAGGGGATTGGATCGTCCTCGGACTTTAGTTCTTTGAATTGAGCCGTAGAAATGATGTCTCCGAGAACAAAATCCTGAATGAACAGGTAAGGGGATTGGATCGTTCTCGGACTTTAGTACTTTGAATTGAGCCGTAGACATGAGGTCTCCGAGAATTGAATGATAGGACTGGATCGTCCTTGAGCTTCGGTTCAAAAGGTACATGATAGGACTGGATCGTCCCTGAGCTTCGGTTCAAAAGGTACATGATAGGACTGGATCGTTCCTGAGCTTCATTTCAAAAGGTACATGATAGGACTGGATCGTCCCTGAGCTTCAGTTCAAAAGGTACATGATAGGACTAGATCGTCCCTGAGCTTCGGTTCAAAAGGTACATGATAGGACTGGATCGTCCCTGAGCTTCGGTTCAAAAGGTACATGATAGGACTGGATCGTCCCTGAGCTTCGGTTCAAAAGGTACATGATAGGACTGGATCATCCCTGAGCTTCAGTTCAAAAGGTACATGATAGGACTGGATCATCCCTAAGCTTCGGTTCAAAAGGTACATGATAGAACTGGATCATCCCTAGACTTCGGTTCAAAAGGTACATGACTAGATTGCATCATCCATGGACCTATGTCCTAAAGAGAGCAGGATTGATCATCCTGTAATATGATTGTGTGTGTTGATGTGGTTACTTGTATTGGTATGGATACTCGTATTGATGATGTGGTTACTTGTATCGGTAGGGTACTTGTATTGATGATGTGGCTACTTGTATCGGTAGGATACTTGTATTGATGATGTGGTTACTTGTATCGGTAGGATACTTGTATTGATGATGTGGTTACTTGTATCGGTATGGATACTTGTATTAATGATGTGGTTACTTGTATCGGTATAGATACTCGTATTGATGATGTGGTTACTTGTATCGGTAGGATACTTGTATTGATGATGTGGTTACTTGTATCAATATGGATACTTGTATTAACGATGTGGTTACTTGTATCGGTATGGATACTTGTGTGATGACGATACTGATGATCGTGTGATGACGATGCTGATGATCGTGTGATCTAGATGCTGTAGATCGTGATGATCTAGATGCTGTAGATCGAGATGATCCAAATGCTGTAGATCAAGATGATCCAGGTGCTGTAGATCGTGATGCTATAGATCGAGATGATCCAGATGTTGTAGATTGAGATGATCCAGATGCTGTAGATCGTGATGATCCAGATGCTATAGATCGAGATGATCCAGATGCTGTAGATTGAGATGATCCAGATGCTGTAGATCGTGATGATCCAAATGCTATAGATCATGATGATCCCAATGCTATAGATCGAGATGATCCCGGTGCTGATGATCGTATGATGATGATGCTGATAATCGTGAGGATATAGATGTTGATGTTATTGTAGCTGTTCGAGTGCTGCAGAAGATAAAGACTCAGTACTGAAGATGTTGATGTTCCAATATTGAAGATGTTCCAGTAACTGGTTGAGTTACTGATGATGTTGAGAAAGCTTCCAATGATTTATAGATGTATCATGTATGATGTTGATGACTTCTTGGTCATGCAGATGCTGTTATAATATCCTTCTTGTTAAGGGGGAGTGTTGAGATATTGTAACTTCAAAGAATATTATATTTGTACTTTCTTATTCCGGAGATGTTTCATTCCTCCGTGAAGATCTTATTGTATATCCGGAGATGTTTATTCCTCCGTCGGAATGTGGTAACTTGGGTTATTAGACTTCCCTAGTGGGGGTCGGCCCTGTATGTGTTATGTGGGTGAAAGGATTATTACACCACCCTAGAGGGGTCGGCCCAGTCAGTTGTAGTGGGGTATTTAACCCATTGGTTAAATACGAGCCTACGTGTTCTTGTGTAAAAGACAAGTCGGAATAGTGTATAAATAGAGGAAGTGTATTCCTCATTTGACACACACACTCACTTGAGAAAGGCGCACTTGTGGAGGAGAGGTCTGCTATGGTGTAGGAGGAGATCATGTCTTTGGTTTGCATCTTTGTATATTGCTGGTCATCTATATTGAGGAAGCTTTGCTGGGTTTTCTACCCCATGAGGGTTTCCCAGGATAAATCTGTGTCTCTTGTGTTTATGCTATGCTTGTTGTTTCTTCAGTGATCCTGTATATGCTATTATTGTGCAATGGAATGTAATGCTGCTATTTTCTATCTTAGCATATTAAATCTTAATAGTGAAAAGATCCACGATTCGGAATGTGACAGAGATATACATCAATGGCTCTTGCAGTAGATCACATAAAGAAGTAGCACACCAGATACGAAAGGGATGGATGATATGATATTTTCCCGCCTGCTAGATGTTAGCTTCAGAGCCTATCGTACAGAAGCGGAGGATCGTGGTAGGGAACATTGGGTTACATGCGAGGCCACCTTATGGAGAAATACAGATGGAAGGAACGACGTAGATGGAAGGTTAAACCGGATCCGACAGTAGAGAAGACTCGGTGGTCAAATCGAGAGATAAAGAGGCAGCCGATCTGATGATAGCAAAGAGGCACGTGAGAAAACCAACGGAGGAGATCAAAGGACAGCAAGTGAAGAATGGCCGCAGTTATGCTGGCATGGTATATATATAAGAAACAACCGTGAGGGTTGACATTTGTTCTTGAAGATTGTCGAAGTCTGGTGGTCCCTCGGCATGTGGCGGACGGTGAAGGCGATAGAACTTCCAGAAACCTAGTCAAAGCTTCTAAACCAATAGGTAGGGCCTTGTAACCGTCCCTTCTCTTGAAAATTGAATCTTTAAAGTCATAACATGGGAGAGGAACAGGCTTCTACTAGCCATAAAGCTAGGGTGGCCCTGGAAGATAGGGACGTAGATGTGTTAGACCCACGCCTTTGGCTCTCTGTCCCAAAAATGAAAAGAAAAGCTAGATGCTATGCATGAGCAGGGTTTGGACATACACACAGTTTTTAGGTCATCCTTTATTTACTTTTTCTTAGACTAGGTACCCTCTTTCCCTGAGTTTGTAACATGGTGCTCCGTGAATTACTCCGAATCCACAAGGATAATCATGGATTCCCCTAGGTCTAAAGTGGTCAATGTTTTAGATGGGTCAGTTGTAAGAAATTCATTTTTTATCCCCGAGCCATAGTACCAGGATTCGAAAAGCTTTTTAGAAGAGTTGGTGGTCGCCCTGTTCCACCAAATCACCCCAGAAAGCCGTCGAACTTTCCTAGCCACATGCCTAAAACCCCATTCTGAAGTTGTCGAAAAGCCATACCCCTTGGACATCAACCTTTTTGATGATGATTCCCAGTTGGTCTTCTCACTGTTGGCTCAATTCTTAGGTTTAGATATCGATCAATGGGTAATAGAGGTCAAGCTTAGTTTACTCTTTAGGATTAGTATTTGTTTAGCGAGGTCCGACATAGGACTCATCCCTCCTCTGAATTTTGATGATTTTTTGGCTAATAGAATGCATGTATAGTTGGGAAATTTTCCAAATGCTAGGTTTTTCAGATACCAGACGCAACTCATGAAGATGATCATGTACAGTAATGCAGAAAGCCTGCATTTTCAACCTTTGCTTGAGACAAATGCTCGATTGGACAATGTGTTTGACTATTTCAATTATGTTTTACCCCCAGTGTACAAAGTCATTTTTGGGGAAGGATTGCCGAGAGTACTGCCCGAGATGAAGTCCATGATGCATTTAAAGGATGAAGTAGCCATTGGAGACTGGTTCCTTTCGGAAGATTCTATAGTCATTCGGCTATATGGCTTTGTGAAGGAACCCTACATCTTGCTTGCCTTTCTGACATTAAGAACCTTTGCCCTGGAATTTATCAGGCAAAAATTGAGATTAGAGGAGGCACTGTTCCTACAGTTCAAAAAGGGCACTGATATAAAATAGCCGTGGAACGTTGGCCCTTTTATTGTGGAGAGCAAGAAAGATTTACCAGAGATAGAGGGAACATGATAAGACTCCTGGGGTTTAGAAAAGACATATCTATTGAATATGATCCCCTGCATGTCATTTCTAGAATACGAAAGGAGTGCAATATGAGCGCCTTCGAACACAAGGAGCTGAAGAGGCCACTTGGGAGACAGAACCTGCTACAACGCTAGCCCGTGGAAAAAATAGTACCAAACTCATAGGAAAGGGACCCCATAATGTTTGATGCTATAATAAATACCGAATCAGTGCCAGACACCAGATAAGTGGGCCGGAAAAGAGATCTAGAGGAAATACAGCATATGGATACTGAAATGGGTGGTGAAGATAAACGACTAAGGATGATAACACCAGTTGAGGTGTTTGATGGAAATACTCAGGTCAAGTCATTGATTCCCCTTGAGGGAGAAGAGTTGTTTGATGAGACACCTATGGAAGAGTTGAGCGTCTAGATGAATAACGAGAAAGCCGAAAATGAGGGGTCCCCAAACCCTGATGTTCAAATAAAGGAATACAAGTTTCAAGATGTGGAAGAGGGTGAAAGCAGCAGTAGATTCTGGTCTAAAGCTGATCTGTACAAGCAGTATAAACAAACTAGACAAGCCTCAGCACAAAAGCTATTTGACCTAATGCTCAGAGCTAGCAGTTTGTCTAAATCTAAAACTTCCTTAATATCCAGTAGAGATGAGAAGGACAACACTTTAAATCTGGCCATATCAACAGATGCAGAAGTAAAAGAGATGAAGCTCAGGTGGGACACGATACCAGTCCCTGACAAGATACATTTTCACCATCAAATTGGTGATCTCATCCATGTTGATCTTGCGAAAGCTGCAATGAAAGGTGATAACTTGGAAGTTGCTGTAAAGAAATTGGCGAATCAGCTAAAATAGGAAAAGAGTGAAAACTGAGCCCTTTAGCAACTGGTAAAAAGATTACAAATTGAACTTGTTGGAATTGACGGGGGATGAAAAGCCATGAAGCAGTTGTTGTTTGATAAAGAAAAGTTAATTTCAAATTTGCAAAAAAAAGGATAAAGTCCCTAACATCCAGCTAATCCAGGCCCCTAAGTAAACTAGTTTCGAAATACAAAAGGATGCTTTATCTAAAGAATTGGATGAGTGTAAAGCATAAATACTAAAACTTGCTAGAGAAAAGGACAATTGGAAATGGGAGAAAACTAGCCTAGAAAAGCAACTTGAAGACCTAAGAAGTAACTTGTCCAGTCTGGACATGCGGCCTACCAATGTAAGTCAAGGTGGTGATGAAGACATTACCAATGATCTGGCATAGGCTATGTCACACGTCAGCCTGAAGGAAAATGAGATCAGGGAGTTAAGAGAAAGAGTGTGGAAACTAGAAGAGGAAAATAAGAATAACGAGGAGGAGATAAACGGCCTCCGAGAAAAGCAGAAACAGTCAATTGAACAGAATAAAAAACTCACTCACCAAGTAGCAGGACAGGCTACTATGCAAGGATGTAGACATTTGGTGTGGGATAAGATATATAAAGAAGCTGAGAGCTTTTGGCCCTATCTGGAATTCATAAGAGTCAATGAAAAAACAATCAGTGATGCTTGGGTGGGATGTGTAGCCGCGAGAGAAGATTTGACCCAAAAACCCAAAGAAACAGAATTAAGTGTTTTGGCCTTTTTAAATGACCTGTCAGAAGAAGAAAGGGTCAGATTAAACATTGGCAACCAGATCATGACAATCGCCGCGGCTCAAAGAATTTTGAGGAAGTATGCTTAGGTGGAAAGCGTGGAGGCCAAAGCAGAAGACATGAGGAAGGAGGTAGCGGACTTCAGAAGTTCATTTGGTAAGTTAAATGAGATGGGACTGCCGTCTTTTTGGGATGACAATTTAGAGCTGCTCTCCAAGAGTGCCTACAAAAAGAAGATCTCGTCTATAAGAATGGATCATTCGAAGTTCAAACACATGGAGTAGTTGCTCATAGGTAAAACGTTAATGGAAAAGATCCAAGATGACTTTGAAATCCTGAACAGGTTAATTGCCATTGGCGAAAGGATTCTGCCAGCCTCATACTCTGACCACATTGAAATCTGGGTAATGGTGAAGGAAATGACAGATTACGACCTCCCTTCAGCTGAACGTTGGGCTGCTGTGCATCCATATGCAAATATGAGATGTGCTCTCCATCAGCTGTAGTAACTGTCTAAGTTTTTATAAGTTGTCAAGTATTTGTTTGAAAGGTCCGAAAGACACATAAGATATTCTTAATTTTTCATATAATTTGTAATATTCTTTGAGGCAGCGAAATGGATAGCCAGCTGGAACTTTTATCTTTACTATGTTTGTTTTTATGTGATGCACCTGCAACAATTAATTAATACGAATATGCGAAATAGCGGAAATGACAGAACTCAGAATCACTTTTATATTGATCATAGGCCACTTCGAGGGGGCAACCTCCTATGAGCAAGCTCAATACAAATAACTTCACGGTGCCTTCATAGGTCTCAACACACACTTATATACTAAGTCTAGGCACCAATACTATGGGTCAAAACCATGGGCCACTACAAACTATGGATCAACAACACTACGGGCGACTTACAAAGCATATGCGCCAACAACAATAACAAAAACTATTGATCAACAAATACTACGAGATGACTTACAAAGCATATGCATCCAACAACAACATACTAACAAAGTAAAGACATGGGTTCCTAACATCCCCTCCCCCTTAAAAAAAGCTTTGTCCTCAAAGCTTTAGATGTGGAAATTGTTGTTGAATCTGAAGGAGTGGTTCCCATGTAGCATCCTCTGGTTGCATGCCGTGCCACTGAATTAAGACCTCTGTGATAGAGTGAGAGGGAAGATGACGCGTGCGTCGATTGAGGATGGCCTCTGGATCCAAAAGGATGGATCCTTCATTATCCATTTCGGGTAAAATCGTTTGTCCACTGATTTTGGTGCCAAGAACTTTCTTCAGACAAGAGACATGAAAGACTGGATGAATACGGGAAGAAGGAGGAAGTTCCAATTTATAAGCAACGAACCCAATCTTCTGAAGAATCCGATATGCCCCATAGAACATTGGAGCGAGCTTATGACGCCCTTTGAGTCTCAAGGAGGATTGTTTGTACGGCTAGAGATGAAGAAAAACCATATCACCGACTTGAAAAGTGCGCTCAGAACAGTGCTGATCAGCTTGTTGCTTCATGCGATTTCTTGCCATGTGAATATTGTCCCGCAAAATGCGAAGAATCTGATCGCAGTTTCGAAGGACCGTGTCAACTTCCTAAACTGGTGAACTGGTGGGGGTGTATGGAAGAAGAGCTGGAGGTGCCTGACCATAGACTGCTTCATATGGGGTCATTTTAGAGGCAATGTGGTAAGAGGTATTGTACCACCATTCAGCGAGAGGGAGCCACTTTGCCCATTGATGTTGTTGTTCCAAGGTGAAGCAACGAAGATAATTTTCCAAGCATTTATTGATAATTTCAGTCTTACCATCTGTTTGTAGGTGATACCCTGAACTCATCTTCAGTTTGGTGCCAGTGTGGCGAAATAGTTTTGTCTAAAAATGACTAGTGAAAGTCGCATCACGATTCGAGACAATGGAAGAAGGGATGCCATGAAGACGAAAGATCTGGTCCAGGAAAATTTGAGCGACGGAGGAGGTTGTATAGGGATGGCTGAGAGCACAAAAATGACTATATTTGGAGAGGCGATCAACCACAACCAGAATCACTGTCTTCCCGCCAGATTTAGGGAGCCCTTCAATGAAATCCATAGAAATATCTGTCCAAATCCGTGTAGGTATGGGAAAGGGTTCAAGCAATCCTGGAAGGAGTGTTGTTTCACCCTTATTGCACTGGCAGGTATCACATTTGGCCACCATCTGTTGAATTTTCCTTTTCATGCCCTGCCAAAAGAAGTTACGCCGTGCTCGTTCATACGTTTTGAGGAACCCAGAGTGCCCTGCCGATGGAGAATCATGGAGTTCATAGAAGACAGCCTGTTGAAGATCTGTGCTCTGGGGAAGCACCAGATGACCCTTGTATCACAAAGAAGCACCATCCCAAGAGTAATGTGGTACAGCAGAAGGGTTGTTGGTCAAGCGTTGGATGATTTGAGATACGGAAGAGTCATTGACATAACCCTGTTGAACAGATTGCAACCAATTTGGAACAGACATAGAAATAGCTGAAAGAGAACCTTGGGCATCAAATGTGCAAGAAAGAGCATCTGCCACAATATTGTCTTTACCCTTCTTGTAAGTGATCTCATCGTCATAACCCATGAGTTTGCTAACCCATTTCTGTTGTGCCGGGGAGGAGACACGGTGGACCAAGAAATATTTCAGACTCTGGTGATCAGTCTTGATGCAGAAATGATTCCCCAATAGGTATGGGCACCACTTCTATACTGCATGCAAAATAGCCATCATTTCCTTCTCATAGGTAGAGGCAGCTAAATTCTTACCTAAAAGGGCTTCGCTGGTGAACGCAATGGGGTGTTCATCTTGAAGGAGAACAACACCAAGTCCATTGCCGCAAGCATCACTCTCAATAGTGAAGGGCTTGGAAAAATCGGGCATAGCTAGCATAGGTGTAGTACACATAGCTTGTTTTAGTTTGTCAAATGCACACTGAACAGCAGGTGTCCATGTAAAAACATCCTTTTTCAATAGAGCAGTTAATGGAGCTGCAATCTTGCCATGATCCTTGACAAACTTGCGGTAGTAGCCAGTCAACCCCAAAAAACCACGAAGGCTCTTGAGTGTCTGAGGATGCGGCCAATTGTTCATGGCATCGATTTTGGCAGGATCCAAGGGAACCCCTTGTGCTGTGATAATGTGCCCGAGATACTCAACTTCCTTCTGTCCAAAAACACATTTAGACTGCTTGGCATGGAGATGATGGTCATAGAAAAGTTGCATGACAAGATCCAGATGCTGGAGATGTTCATCCCATGTTTTACTGTAGATGAGGATATCATCAAAGAATACTAGAATGAATTTCCACAAGTAGGGTCGAAATATTTTATTCATTAAGGCCTGGAATGTGGAAGGAGCATTAGTGAGGCCAAAGGGCATGACCAAAAACTCATAATGGCCATCATGTGTGCGGAAAGCTGTTTTAGGGATATCATCCTCATGAACCCGAATTTGATGATACCCAGAATGAAGATCCAACTTGGAGAAAAAGTGAGCCCCATGAAGCTCATCAGCAAGAGGAATTGGAAACTTATCCTGGATGGTGAGGTGATTAAGTGCTCGGAAGTCAATGCAGAGGCTCCATGACCCATCTTTTTTGCGGACAAGAATAACTAGAGAAGAAAAGGAACTAGTTCTTGGGCGAATAATACCTTGCTTCAATAAGTCTCGAACGAGCATTTCAATATCCATTTTTTGGTGAAATGGGAAGCGATAGGGCCTGATGTTGAGAGGGAGGCTGCCAGGAAGGAGCTGAATACGATGGTATTCTAGCCTGGAAGGTGGCAATCCCACTGGTTCAGCAAAGACACCTGTATATCGATCCAGAATTTGTTGTAGATCCAAAGGAGTAGTGGAGACCGCTGATGGTTGCATCTGAATGGAATGGATCTGAGCGATGACACCATGTGAATTCTTCTTGAGGATTTTTTCCATGCGATGTGAACTGATGATGTTGAAAGAACCTGGTTGTAATCCTGTCAATGTGTGTTTTTGTCCATTGTGGGAAAACTGCATCCAAAGTTCAGCAAAATCCCATAAGATAGGGCCAAGTGTGTGTAGCCATTGAGCGCCCAAAACCACATCACATCTGCCTAAGGGCAAGGAAAACATGTCAGAGCGCAAGGTATAATATCCCATAGAGATATGCACATTTCAACATTTCCCTTTGCAAGGTAAGGTGCCCCCATTGGCAACCATGACTTCAAAGTTCGAGTAAGGATGGATAAAACAATCAGATTGTTTGGCGATCCGAGGGTCAATGAAATTATGGGTGCTACCAGAATCAATGAGTATTGTAAGAGGAAGCTTCTTGAAGTAACCCCTGACCCGCATTGTTTGGGGGGTGGTGATTCCAGCTAAAGCATGGAGAGATATCTCTGGCTGGTCATCCTGAGACGGAGGGTCAATAGGCAGTTCCTGAATGTCGACCAGAGCATCCAGTGTTTCTGGATCCTCGTCACCAATTTTAGAGGCAGGCGGAGACTCCACATCCAAGAGATAGAGCTTTTGCTGAACACATCTATGTCCCCGAGTGAATTTCTCATCACAATTATAGCAAAGCCCCTTTTCTCTGCGTGCTTGCATCTATGTTTCAAACAAACGCTTGATAGGAGTCGGTCGAGGAGCCTGCGGTATAGGTGGTCGCTGAGAGCCCATATTTTGGAAGGGAACAAAAGTGGGCTTGGAGCGTTGTTGGGCTGCAATCTTGTCTTTTGCCAACTTAGCCAACCCTAGGGCTTCCATCATTATGGTGGGATAGAACATTTTGACCTCAGAGCGGATGGCATCCTGTAGGCCACTGATAAAACAACTCGGGTAAAAGTCATCAGACAATCCTTCGATGTGGTTGGCTAGGTTCTCAAATTCGTTTTGATACTCTCTCATAGTGCCAATTTGGTGAAGTTTAGTGAGGGCTCCGGTGAAGTCATCAAAAGCACTAGGACTAAATCGTTGCAAAAGGAGCTGGCAAAAGTCTGACCATTTGAGCTCTGGATGAGCCTTGATGTACCAACGGTACCATTGAAGAGCTTCCTGTTCCAAGTGAAAGGATTCCAATGGAACTTTGTTGACATCAAAAGTATTATGCAGACTGAAATACTGTTCTACACAATAGATCCATCCAGTTGGATCAGTACCATTGAAGCGAGGAAAATCAAGCTTCGGACCACGGAAATTGCTGGAAGAAGAGAACCCATTGTCTGATGAAGACTCGGACTGCCGTTTGTTGTTCATAGCTGAATGTTCAAGATGGAGGCTGAGAAATTTTTCATCCAGATCCTGGATTTTGGGTTGGATGGCTGCAAGTGCTTATTCCATGGTTTTTGCTCCTGCATGGGTGACAACCATAACCAGGAGTTTTTTTTTTTTTTTTTGACTGGGTAGGAAAACAAAAACAGAAACTGCTTTAGTTAGGGAAAATATGGACTTGGGAAAAAATCTAAAGGGTAATTGGGGTTTGACTAGGTGTTGGACACTGTCGACTAGACAAGGAAGCAAAAATGAGGATTTCAGAAGCGGGGTGAAAGAATGGGAAAATTTGGCAGAGGGGGACAAAGAAACAGAATTCAGAAAGGAACTTTATGGTAAAATTTGAAAGTGATTGGGTGAAATCTGAGGAAGTTATGGAAAACCCTAAAAATAGACAAATATGGGCTTTCGGGATTTGGGAAGGGGAATTGGGGACAGGGTCCTCAAGAATGAAATATGCAGAATGGGATGACAGGGGTTCCCCGAAAATTTCAATGGAAACAAAGTGAAAACAAGGGAGATATGGAGCGGCTATAGCTCGGAAGCGATCTGAAACAACCCCGAATGGATTGAAAATGGATGGATCTGGAATGGCTTGCAAAATGGATCTGAAAAGGCGCAGTAGTGATCGACAATAGTTACGCTGAAAGACAATAGTTCAGCTGAAAGTAGATGTGGATCCCAGGTATGTGCGGCTTCCTAACAGTTCAGGGGTTTCACTCAGCCACCAATGTTGTCCGACGGCTTGCGTATTGGGGTAGTACCCCTCACTCCACGGCTCAGGTAAAACTGATAACTTCTTTGCCACAAACGATAGCTCTTGGTTTACCTCACGGGTGGGAACTAGTCAATCAGGTAGGGGTCGTTGCCCTTTTCACTGGCAAGTCCTCTCAATGGGCCTGCTACTACGGGGTTCCTGTGGTACTCCTCACAATGATTTTTAGGGATTAGGTCCAAGTACTTCCCACAGTTAAGCGGATAGGGATTATTCTCAAATCCGAACCTGCAACAGATGCGAAAAAAAGAATTGGCAGAAATTTCACCCAGCGAGCCCAAGAAAGTGCTCTGATACCAGATGTGATGCACCTGCAACAATTAATTAATACGAATATGTGAAATACCAGAAATGACAGATCTCAGAATCACTTTTATATTGCTCACAGGCCACTTCGAGGGGGCAACCTCCTATGAGCAAGCTCAATACAAATAACTTCACGGTGCCTTCATAAGTCTCAACACACTTATATACTAAGTCTAGGCGCCAATACTATGGTTCAAAACCATGGGCCACTACAAACTATGGATCAACAATACTACGGGCAACTTACAAAGCATATGCACCAACAACAATAACACAAACTATTGATCAACAAATACTACGGGACGACTTACAAAGCATATGCGTCCAACAACAACATACTAACCAAGTAAAGACATGGGTTCCTAACATTTTACTATAAGGTTCATTCCATTCTATGATAATATCAGCAATTGAAAGAAATAGTTAGACCAGCTCTACCTATTTCTGTTTTAAAGCAGTTATGACAAACAAACTTTGATGAAGTGTCATCCTGTTGTAAAACATGTTGGTTTAGAGGAGTCGAGCCTAAACCTCAAAGAGATCTATAAATACGTTTGTAATCGAAGGCACAAAGGTTGAAAATCTTATGTTGAAAGCTTTTGGTAATTTGAGGATTAGTCTGCAAGACATTTTTTGAGATGTTTTAATCAAGTTTACAGAACAGAAGCCTGCGTTTTGACAGGGATTCTTGTGTAATTGGTCTGGTAGTCTGTATTTTCTCTCTTCACATGTGAAATTGTATTTTCTCTTTTTGTAATCCCATTTTTGTGTTATTTACTTCATGCTTGGATCAGGGTAATGATTAAGTGGAATTCATAGAAATTATGCTCTGCTTAGTCTTTTCCAAGTATTTCACCAACATATTCTACTAAATTTGATGTAGGATTCATCCTGGTATGCCTTACATTGATGGACTATTTCTTTTCTCTTCTACTCCACAAAATTAAATTCTCTTTGACTACTAGCTGCTTGCTATCTTGCCCTTGTGAATGCATTTGCAGAATCTTTGTGAATGATGTTTCATAGTATGTTAAAGGTGACTCCATTGCCCAAACTAAAGTGCATACGTTTTCAACCAAACAACGCGTCAATCATTTTTATTTCCAAACAGAAAATTGATCTTCTGTATAATTGTTGTAATTGAATATCTTGGCCGTGAATGCTGGTGTTTCTTTTTCATTATTGACAATCTTGATTATTCCAGTATTTTCATGAGATTTTAGAGAGAGCCCTCTCTGTCTGTGTTGGGTCAGTAGAACAGGCCAAATATTGGTTAGTGGTTACCCAGAATTATCCTCTTTCAGCCTTGGGGGTCAATTTCGGTGTTAACAATGTCTTTACAAAGTAGAAGCACGAAAAGGTCTCCTATAAAAGCAATATGCAGAAAGTAAAGTAAACCAAAATAAAGTAGACATTGTCTCTTACATAATTTTAAACATCTTTTACATTAGGTAAACAAGCCACACCAATATTTTATGACAATCTTTAGGTATACTTGAATACTCTTTATTCTGATGATGCAATTACTCAAAATATATTCTTGTAAATAAAAAAATGAGTCTCATGCACAAATTTAAGATCATTGTAGATCATAAAATATCTACTCTCATAAGATAACTCACAACATTGCTAGTTACAAATATTGCTACCAGATAAACAAATAAACAAAAATCAAGATGTATAAACCCTACAAATTTGAATATGAGGAAGAGTGAAATACCCCGAGTCCATATTCATATCATGTGCATTAAAAAATGACATAAGACAAAACATAAATATAATATAGAAAAAACATAAGCATCTTTAATAAATATTGAAAAATGCATTAGGAAGAGGAGAAGAAAGAGCACAATTTCATCAAGATGCATGCAAACAACATATGTGGCCCTTCCAAATCGGAGAACCAAAACTTTGTCCAATGTATCCCTGATGAGCTTTTCAACATCTTGTTTTCTTGGAAGAGTCCCTAAGAGGTAGCTCATTTGTGTAGTGAAAAAGAGTCAAATTTCCCTCTCTTCCCCTGCACATAAGCAAAGTGAAACAATTGATCCTATAAATATTAATGCAATAGTAACTCATGAGACAAGTCAATCAATTGTATAACATACAATAAATAAAAATGATTCCTAAAAAGAAACATATATTCTATGAGGATAGCCAATATAGTGTGATCACCCAACTGTTGACAATGAAATTTTTAACTTCGACACCATAGGAAAATTTGGCATTCAATTATCTAATGAAGCAATAGGTGCATCAAGAGGTCAATGGTGAAAGTAATAGCCAAGGTCAAAGGAGAAAAACCAATTTTCCATTATTTTAATTTATTTCAAGTTTGCATTGTTGCTGCATTAGTTCATCAAAGTGTTTTTAAGTTGACATGAAAATGATAGATTCTTAGTCGGTATGATTCTCCCAGCCAACAAGGAGACACTACCCAAATTTAGGTCTTCATACATTCCATCCAGCCCACTTTTTGAATAGATATCCACAACTTGTGGCTTAGCATGCTCTCCTCACGCAATTTACTCAAGTACAATTCAAGAAAAATGAAAGGACTAGGGATATTAATTTGAGACTTTTATGGATGCTACAGAAGATCCCTGAATACTAGCATCCTAATGAGCCTTTCAATTTTCGTTGTGAAAAAAATGTGATGCCAAAAAATGTCAAATATGACCTTGAAAGAAAATAGTATTAATCTATGTTGCACGAGAACCCATCCATATGAGAATAGCCAATATAGTGTGATCGCCCAACTGAATGATGTTCTCAAGATTGCTCAAATGAAACTTACAGTTACCATTCAAGGCACCCATATGTTACTAAATGTCATTCATGCACTCCTCATCTTTGAAATCCTTGGTAGTTAGAAGAAACGTCTTTGAAATCCTGGGTAGTTGGAAGAAAGAACATTGTTTTTAAATGAACAATACATATATTTTCTTGTAAACATAGAAGGGCTCCTTAGATCTTACATCTTATTGAGAAAAAGTATAGTGGTAAGGAGACATCTTAAGTTTAAAGGCTCATCTTTAAAATCCTTGGTAGTTAGAAGAAACGTCTTTGAAATCCTGGGTAGTTGGAAGAAAGAACATTGTTTTGAAATGAGCAATGCATATATTTTCTTGCAAACATAGAAGGGCTCCTTAGTTCTTACTAAGAAAAAGTATAGTGGTAAGGAAACATCCCGAGTTTAAAGGCCTAATGTTTTAATAAGAAGACTTCTATCTCCAAAATGGGCATAAATATTTCCCTTCCCATGCAATCATGGATATAGAACACTCAGAATAGAATCTAAAGTTTAGAGGATGGTTTTTTTGTCATGAAATATCTTGGAGTCTGTTACCTTGAATTATACTTAGTTTTTTAAAGTCTATAGAAGCAGAAGCATATTACATGTAAATAAATAGAACAACCCTAGATATCTCAATATGGTGACTTTTTTTACCAAGAATGAATCGCTGCATCATATGCCCACAAAATTGTTGCCCACCAATGCTTGAGTCTGTCTCTCAGAATTCTCTCATTCATTGGGCAGATTAAGGACCTTCATAGACAATGTCACCCTTCTCTTTGTCCTATAGGAAGTGTAAAAGGAATGTGTACATGAATTCTGAACAAAATAGGTGCTTATGAAGCTATCACATAGAGAGTTGAATGTTGAGTCTTCACATAGGCAGATTATATTCACAATGGCAGTGTTCTTCTTCAAATATAGTGTCTTTCTATATTCAATTCGATAACAAATTCAGAAAAAACGAAAAAGTATTTACATGCATTGTGGATAGGTGAGAATGTTGATACAAACAACCTTATAGTAAAGATAGAAAGAGCACCTGTGTTCTCCAAATGCCTGTTGTGCTCTCCAAATGACTATTCTCAAAACGTGCAAGTGAGAAATACAGAATTTAGGGTTTCCTGGAGATTCTGTAGGTTAAAAGGGGATATAATGAAAATAAACTCCCACACTAGCTTTTCTTCTGTCTTTGTTTCATAGTCATTTCCAGCAAATGGAAACGGTTTCTAATTTCCAGGAACCATTTCCATCTGCTAGAAGCCTAGAAACAATTCGGCTATTGTCAAAACTGTTTCCAAAAGGTAGATCCTTTCCTAAAAAACAAACAGAACCTGAAGGATTGGAAATATTTTTATGATTCTGAGGTTCTGGTAGGCATGGGAAGCATGAACATGAGTGGCACCTACAGGAGGCAATTTTGTTAACATAACTCCCAATCAAGAAAGTTGAAAAATATAGGTCAGTATTTGATATATACTCAAGTGAGAGAAGTCAACTGGGTCTAGCTTGAGTGGTTATGGGATGGAGTGTTATCCTCCCCACCTAGGTTCTATTCCTATAAAAACTGTTTCCAAATGGTAGATCATTTCCTAAAAAACTGCCAGAACCTAAAGGATTGGAAATGGTTTTGTGATTTTGAGGTTTTGGTAGGCATGGGAAGCATGAACAGGAGTGACACCTATAGGAGGCAATTTTGTTAACATAACTCCCAATCAAGAAAGTTGGAAAATATAGGTCAGTATTTGATATATACTCAAGTGAGTCAATTGGGTCTAGCCTAAGTGGTTATGGGATGGAGCGTTATCCTCCCCACCCAGGTTCTATTGTCGTAAAGGACATGTTGAGCTCACAATGAGTATATTGTTGTAATGGCTTCGATCCCCATTGTTGAATTGGCCTTGTTCCATGAAGAATCTAGGGTTTACCCTAAGTACCATCCTCGAAGTGAGGGGAAGTGCTTGGGGGTTTGTTCCAGGATAATTTACTTGGAAAAAAAACACTCAAGTGAGAGAAATTTGTGGTCATAGTGCTGAATGTATGTGCTTGAACCTGTTAAATTGTTCATTCTTTGTTATGCTACTCTTAAGTCTTGTATACATCTTATTGGTTTCAATCTAAGTTGTAGGAAACTCAGGTCTGGCACCCGTTTCACCCTCGCAAACTTGCTGAAACTCAAAAAATCATATGGTACTTGACGAGAACTCATTTATGTCCATACAAAACACGTTTCCTGCATGGGAAATGCATCTGTACATACGAAATGCGTTTCCGTCACGTTTCCTCTCTTGTACGGTGCGTTTCCTATCAAATAAAAGTCTGCCAGTTAAAAAACCAGCCCATAAAGTCTCGTTCTGCCCATGGATTTCAATAATTAAGGGTTAATACATTAAATTTTAAAATAAAATATAATTCTAGATGCCTTTAACTAGGTTGAAGAATGTTATAAAGAGAACATCACTTCATTCTCTCCTCACACAAGTGACTTGAGCACTCGAGGCCCATAATATTGCAATGGGCCATGTGCAGATTGGGATGTCGAGTCATAATTTATTGACTTGGACCTCTCTCTTGTTGCAGTAAGTATTGAGGAACCTAGAAGTGGAATTGGAAATACTTCTTCCACTCTACATTCTGCTGTTGAGCATGCTTCATGTTCTCTTTTTTACGAAGACTATGAAGATGAGGGTGACAATTAGTATGAGCTCATGTTTTAGTTTTATTTTTATGTTAGTATGTTCATTGTTCATAGTTTGATACATTGTACTTGCAGCCTCATACATAAAGGCTAATTGTGGATATATAGTATATAGCCTCATTTATAAAGGTTGTTTTTCGATACTACTACTTGCATGAATGAAATGATATAGACTTGGATTAATGAGTAAAATGTGATGTTACACGTATGATTTAAATTTTATTTGTATCATTTAACATTTATCACTTGGCAATGTTGCTTGCAACTAAATGTAATTAATAATTTATGGTTTATGTTTTATAATAATTTTGTTCTTGCTCATATATATATATCGCGTTTCCCCGTTTCCAAAATTTGGGGGGGTCACGTTTCCAATGTTTCCTCGTTTCCCCGTTTTGTCCCCATTTCCCTGTTTCATGCAACTTAGGTTTCAATTATCTACATGTTGAAGATTAATCTAGATGCCAGAGGCCTAGTTCCTCAACTCACGTCCATCATTCTATGTAACAAATTTCCAGGTTCACATATGAATGTAACTAGTGTCAGGGACATAATTAATGGTCGCTGCCACTATATCAGACATTTGTCTCCTACAAGAAATACAAGTATCAAGATTCGTGAATACCCCACATGCCTTAAGTTAATACTACTTGGTATGCATTTGATTGGTTTCAATTATCAAAATGTTGAAGATTAATCTAGATACCATACGCCCAGATCCTCAACTCGCATCTATGTAGCACATGTTTAGGTTTACATGCAATACTATATGAATGTGAGTTTGTAACTAGTGTCAAGGTCAAAATTAAAGGTCGTTGCCACTATATCAAACATTTGTCTCCCACACACATGCCTTAATATTACTTGAAACAAACTAGGTCTGGCTTCTAACTTGTAGTGCCCTAGTTTCTGCAAAGAACAAAGATATCATAATCTGCCCAAAAATCAAGTTCAACAACTGATAGCAGTAATTAGAGGAGTGTCTTATGATGATGGTTAGTTCACATAACAGGAAAATCCTCATCAAATTTGGTCCAATCTATGTTGGGCGGTGCTACCTTTATATTTTTCTAACTTTTTATGGTTTTTACCACAATGCCCAAAGTAGATTATTTTTCTAACCATTTTATGGTTTTTACCACAATGACCATAGTGGATTGCATTTCTCATTTGAACTAAAAGAATCAACATAGAAAAAGAAGAATTTAGATGTTTGAAGGTGAAGATCAACAACCATGAATAAATCCACAAGAAACATGAGACAATAGATTACAACTCGTAGAAGGACACCTTGAAGGAGATTAAGAGAAGGCTCACAAAGCTTGATAAGGGAGTCAACTAAGAGATTACAAAACTAAAGAGGAACTGAAGAATTAAACTATGTCTTGAAGAAATTAGGGGATTTAAGATGGACAATAACTTGAAAGAGATATGCTCAGAGAGTTTGAAAAAACGAGGGATGAAGATGACAAAGACATCATAGACACCTAGAGCCTTCCCAATCACAAACCAAATTCCAATCATGGAAACCAATTTTGCCAATTGTGGAGGCAATGGAATTAAGATTCCCACCAGGGTTCCAATCCTCTCAAGACATGAATATATCATCATCCTTTAATGGGATGACTCGATTTCTAAATTTTACCATCAATAGGCTAACTCCCTTAGTCAAAACAAGTCTACGAGGAATTCTTCTTATGTTCCAAAGTAACGTTCTTTAGAGAATTATGGAAACCAAATTCATAATTTGCTAAAAAAACTCAATAACATAAGTGAAATGTCACAGAAATGACCACAATCAAACCAATTAAGGGGTTTAAATCATTACATCCGCCATCACCTTCATTGAAACAAATGGTATCAATAATGATATTATTTATTTTCCTATTTTAGGAATAGAATGCAATGGGATGACTCTTTTTGGTAAATAGATAGGATATTTCTTGCAACCAATTCTAACAGTTTTCAATAGACTTTAGTTGAAAACCAAAAATTTCCTGCAGTATTCGATATATACAGAATCCAAAGAGATATAGCAAATAGAAATTGTTGCAAAGTTAGAAATTATCAAACATAAAAAACCTAAAACACGATAGAGAAACCTATAAGTATAATAGGGTGAACTCTAATGATTTTCAACGGATTTAGCATCATCCCTATCTTCATCCAAATCCCAACTCAAATTCTCATCATCTTCTACAACAATGCTCATTATCTCACGAATATCGACGATCCTCAAGCCCTAAACCTTCTCAGAATTTCCTGTTGCACTCTGTTTCTTTACAAAATCAATACCACTGGAATATTCGGGAGCATTTCCCCACCTGCCCTCATCTTCAGCATCATTTTCCCCTATGTCGGGGCTAGTTCAACTTTAGGGATATCATCAATTTTCTTCATGAGTCTATATGGGAGTGATGAAATTGACTTTTTCCCTTGTGTGTCTACCGGTATTTAAAAGGTTTCAATCTCAGTGGGGGAAGGAGAGCAGGATTCCTCTCTTGCATCCATTCTGACAGCTATTTACAAACCTTTTCTACAATTCCTAGAACTCAATTTGATCCATCAACATGCCTACTCTTCTCCAAACCCTTGTTGTGTACCTCAGGGATGTCGTTTATTCCAAAATTGTTGCATTGTGCCTCACCAACCCCATTAACAACAATGTTATGACAAATTTCACATTTTGGATTAGGAACCATTTACTCTATGATTGTTTCTAGTTAAACCATTCCCAATAGCTCATGATTAACATACGAATATGTATATGTTTGTGAATCCACGAAGAGATGGTTCAGATTGATATAATAAAATAAATATTGAGTGAGTTATAAGGATTGATCTAATAAAAGAAAATAGCTTTTATATATAAATATGTGTGGTCAATATTAACTAAAATACAAATAATAATAACTTATATGTATCGGGAAAATGATTCATTATTATAAATTTTCTCATTTCTAGAATGCAACGAAGAGTTACATCATATACATAGGTCACAAACCAAAACTTCTAATTTTAAGGTTACAAAATCTAATATCTTTTAATGATTTTTTTTCAAAGTTTTTACTTTAGTATCCATAATAAGTCATGGAATTGTGATAAGATTCATTTTTTTTAATCATTCATTTGTCTCTCTCGATGGATGTAGTCATTAAAATAGCCATAGGAATATTGTGAAGCATTAGGTTTGGATGTGACTCTATATTTAGGCATTCTAGTAATATACATATTTTCTTATATTTTCACACTATGAACTTGATTTTAATATGCAAGACATTTTTGCTACAAAATCTTGGACCCTTTAGTAATCTATGTCCTTTTGTTTTTTCTTTATAAGCATGTTTCTCTATTGAAATGGAAATCCAACATATAATAAATATACGCTATATATTAAGTATATAACAGTACAAAACAAAGTCATATCCAACCCTCACACCTCCAAATGTAATTTATAGTAGAGAGAGTGTCATGTTACAAACAATACTGCAAAAGGAGCATCTAAGTGACCTCCCAATGATATCGTATCAACATCGAGTATAATATAACTTTCAACTAACACCTTCTAGGTATTGTAGACTTCAATCTTCTTCTAGTTGCATATACACATAATCGATAAGTTGGAAAAACACTCTACCCAACGATGAAATGCATGCACCACTAAAGGAAGGTTGTCACCAAATATTTGTGCCACTCCTTGATACAAATGATTGTTATGTGGCCATGTTGTTTCCAACATAATAAATAGTGGGAAATGGAAATAGTTGTTACATGGCCATGTTGGCTCTAGTATAATAGATAGTGGGAAATGGAAAAAACCACAAATGGATAGAGAAATGGAAATAGCCATTTAGAAGGCCCAAGGGGATGAGGTGGAACTCAAATATGAATGGTACTAATAACTAGTGGATACCTTAAACTGGAAGTCAAATTTAAGCCTTAAACAAGAGTTCTTGATTTAGTGTGCAAGAGGAATCTTTCTCACAGAATATGCCCTTACCATAAATCACTGCCATATATTTTGGAAATGTAATTAAAAGGTCAAAATGGCCTCATACCCCCATTTCTAATTGTAAATGCCTACCGACATTATATATATATATAATCTAGAAGAGCATATATGTAATTGATTAGGATTACAATTTAGTAATTTTGACACCGTAGATGGATTCAAATACCCCCTATTTATTTTACCATATCCAACATCTAGAGCTATAGAGAGCTCACTAGATGTCTTAAAAGAAGAAAATGTTGCAGAGTGAAAAAATGGGTCGCTCATGAATCCATTTGGAGTGTTAAAATTTTAATAAATTTTAACACTATAGATGGCTCCAGATACCCCTAGAATTTTAACACTACAGATGGATCCAAGGACCCCTAGAATGTTAACACTACAGATGGATCTAAAGACTCCCTAGAGAGGGTTATCTAGATCCATTTGTAGTGTTAAAAATTAGTAGATCGTACAATGTTACAATTTACTAAATTTTAACATTGTAGATGGATTCAGAAACCCTTCAGAGATCCCCTCTGAATCCATCTGTAGTGTTAAAATTTATTAAATCATACAAATTCATTGTCAAAATTGTAATTTTCCATTGTCGAGGTGACACAACTAAAAATGACTAACATAAACGACTAATTCATATTCCTAGTTGTTGTTAGTTAGTCATATTTGTATTCCCGTGACTAAATTAGTAATTTACATTAGTCATTTTTATTTTAGTCACTTGGTATCTAGTCGTATATTTTATCCCGTGACTAAATTAGTCGTTTATATTAGTTGTTTTTAGTTGGATCATTTAAAATTGCTCAATTTTAGTAAATTATCCCTTTAAAAAACTGTGCTGACTAACTTTTTTAGTCGCCTGGTCACTTATCTCTCATTTTGTACTAGTGATTTCAACCTTATTAATAATTAATATAGTAGATAATGTGTTGGTTGGAGTCACCTTCCAACCGTACCTTCTCATTAAATAAGACTTATCCTCATTAATTCCTTTTTTATCATTCGTTGAGTATACAATTCAAAATTTCACAATCTAATTTATAATTTTTATTAAATAAACTCCAAAACATATTTTAACACATTGTTTTATAATTTGAATATGGTAACTATTTATGAATTTACCCTATATTATAAATGACTTTCAACACAATCATAAATAATTAAAATTAAAATTGATCAATATATATTATATCAATTAAGAATTATTATTTAATACTTAATAAAACTCATTCACCTAGTACCATATTAATTACACCTTAGTTTATAATTAAACTAAGTAACAATTATTACTCAAGATAATAATAGTCCCATTAATATTAATTAATATTATTAACACATAGCTAATTTTAATGAATCAAGTTAATAATATTTTAATTAATACTATTAACACCATTATCCTTTAATAACTAGGTAATTGAACTAACTAATATCATTAACACTTATTTAACATTCTGTAACCAAGTGCTTCATTCAATAATTAAGTAAATAACAATGTTATTAACATCATTAACATTAATAATTAACCCTAAACTCCATTGATTAATTGTTCATTGAATGATTTCAACATAACTTATTATGTTAATTTATTACTTAAGCACAAGCAAGTGCATGATGATAATTTATATTTACAATACATCCAAGCAATATTTCAATAGATAATTTATATATTCAAGCAGACATGCTATATAAGTGTAGCTAAGGCTTACATAGATCGTGTAGGTACACTAACAGTACTTAACCACAAGCCATGCATAATCACTAAAGTTTATTGTTTATTAACATATGATTAAACACAATTTGAAACATTGGATAATTTACTTTACTAAATATAATTAACTGATGAAAAATTATATAAGTTAATGAGATACGACACATGAATCAACAATGGTTTCTAGATCATACATAGTTAATCAAGTTTCCTTCCCAAATTTGTGATACACCTATCTACCTACATCGTCTATCTAATTGACAACTAGCTTCCACATCCTATCCTTCCTCTGTTGGACTACCCTGAAGTGTCACGCCATGATTGGCTTCAGTTAGAACCCATAAACGGAAGTGTCGATTACATCGACCAAGCTTCCCGAGAAGGAACCCACCAGTCATCATCACAGACCTTGGGGATCGCACCATAGCACAGTCCTCCCATGACTTTGGGTTTCAGGGATAAACGATGCGTAAAGCCTCCACCCCTCTAATGGAACAAGAAACTATGTCTACATCAACATATTGCCTGCATTGTGACTTGTACTTAGTTTGTCATTGTATAACCAATTTTGGCGGTTGAGTTTACTAAAACCCTACTACACCCATACATCATGATAATAAATACAATAATCATGCTAAATAAACAATGCATCACTTTCATACCATTTATATTTTGGAGTCCATGTCCCCGAGGTACTCCCACCTCATGATGAAAGGTCACCCCGACAAGGGTTCTTACTTAACAATTACACACAATGCACGTGTTCACATCAACAAGATGTAAATAGGATGACATAAGCTCGCTTATATTACTTCTACCGAAAACGGTTACAATGCGAAATGCAAGGAATGTGAATAACTAACTATTGTTGGCCTTTAAGCCTATTACAATACAAAAGTAACTATGTTCTATCTCAGTGTGTCGATCTTCACCCTCTCGTCGTTCACTGCGGAACTCTGAGCTATTGTTCGATCTTATTTCACTCTGTATATGTGTGACTATCCTATCCAATCTACAAATCTTATCTTGAGCTTTGCTCTATGCCAACTCTCTCATGAGTTACTAAACTCTACCAAGATCAAGTCAAGTGCTCCAACTGATCCAAGCTCCCTGGCCTTCTACTCCGCTACTGCTCTTCCTGAGACATGCTTCCTCTGTCCGCCGATCTCCGTGATCCTCCAGACTTGAAACTGTCAGCGCTTCTGCCATGTTGCATAGCCTTCACCTGTGGCAACATCTGTCATGTCTTCAACCACCTTCAATAACTGCTCATAACTTCTTTAGCGACCCCGAACGGCTTCCAAGTACTTCTTCTTGACTTTTGCACATCCTTCTGACACTGCTATAGTAGTCAGTCTTATAACTACCTTGACCATACTGTATTCTGTCATCTTCGACATATACATCAACTTCCTTCACTCATGTGACTTCCAGTCTGCCCCTTCCTCACTGCTTGGCCTTCGCCTGAACCCGTCGGAGTCATTGTTCAACAACATGTCGACCCTCTATGTCTCCACTACACCTTGTCATATGTTGACCAATGACATGTCGAATATCGACCTATCACACTTTATGTCTATATGTGATCAGCTCCTCTTGCTCGACTTATTGAATTTGATAGTCAATATGCTCTCTCGCACCAGTGGTCGTCATCACTCCCTCTGGTAAGCCTACTTTAGGTCGATCAACTTCAAAAAATTTGCCTAGGCCCCGATGCTCTTGCATCAGACTCCTGAGGTGAAAAAAAAACTTGAGTGCTCCATTAGTCTCCTGAACTGTTATTTGGAAACCCATGTTGCCTACTGCAACTCATCATCTTTCCATAACACTAAGTATTCCTTCCTTCGCGAACTACATGTACGCTCGACTTCGCGTTCCTCTATTTCATCTCCGATTTCCTCTTTGTGTCGATCTGGAATCTGCATTGTTTAGTCGATGTTCGACACCTCCGCGCTTCCACTGCTTAACCCTTCTTCAAACTTGTACACATCTGAGACATTGAACGTTGGTGAAATGCTCAACAAGGATAATTTTACGGGCAAATTTTAGCCCATGGGCAAAATTAAAGGGGTTCCCAAAATTTAGGCGGCAAATTTTTATATGCAAAAAATTTATAAAATTTATAAAATTTCCTCCTCTTTTTATTTAAAAAATAATATTTAACTTACAAATAGCCTTTTCATGAAATGAGGAGAGCCCCTAGAAATGAATTTCTCCCTCGAAAAAGCACTGTAAAATTCTTCATTCACCCATGTAAATCAATGAAATCTGTCTTGCATTGCTCAATCACCCCCGATTTATGGACATGGAGATAAATAATAGCAGTTTATCCCTATTATTTGCTTGTAAGTCCATGATAGAACTACCATCGCCCTTGGATTATCCATTTGGAGAATTTTTTACATAAATTCATCCATATATTATGGAATCAAGGAAGATAGTAATGATTTCATTGCAGAATCAAGTTAATAGGTTTCAAAGCTCTTATGTTCAGGAATTCTGTAAAAATCAGGTTCAAATTTCAATTTCAAAGGTTGTTATGGAATTTCAGAAGTTGCAGTTTTCCAGGGTGGAAATTTTAAGTTTTCTTGCAATGAAATGTTCCAAAGCGCAGGTGTCCAAGACCAAAGGTTTGAATCTTTGCACACAAAGGTTTTGTATGATCCATAGTAGGTGCATGTTTGTAATTGGGACAAAAATTAATGTGCTCATAGTCTAATTTGTTTCCAAATGTTGCCCACAACATCCAACCGATGCTCCTTTGAAAGTCCTTTGGATAGATCTATTTCAAAACAAATCATTGCAAAGGTTATGCAATGTGTTTCTATTGTTTAAAGTTGTCGATCTTTGGGGTGGATATATTCCTTTCCTTCGATTTTTATTACTTGGGTTTGGGGAGAAGACTCTGAGGTGTTCTAGTGGTACACTCTCATTTGAAGGTATTGTTTCTTTGTTGTGGTGTCCATTACTTGTTAAAGGTTCTCCAAAAATTTCATTTACCCATAGATCCTTAAAAGCAGTAGTAGCCCCAGGATCTAGCTACCTTCCCATAACTCTTTCAATGGGTACATTAGTGTGGAAAACGTTCTATACATTACGATACTCTCCCTCAATGCTAAGCTAGATTTAATCTTCAAATTATAACAAGGTTGCAGACTAATTTGCATGTTTATATGCTTCTAAATTTGCATCTTATAGATCTTCACAATTGGATCTCCCAGAGTTGGAAACCCTTCTCTCAATAGGAGTATTATATCCACCCCTATTATTGGGGTTGCTTTGTGGTGGAATTCAATTGAATAGAATATATAGTCATAATTCTCATATTTCGGCCTAAGTTCATGGGTTGACCCAAGTTATGCATGAAAACTTGGTAATTGTCTTTTGATGCCTCCATAGAAGTTGTCTCTAAAGTGCCTATTTAGGTTAGTCTTCCCAATATTCCTCTAAATTTAAGGAACTTAAACCTTTGTAATCCAAAAATAACTCTCTATAAAAATTTCACTCCATGTCCCATGGGATGAGAAGAAGCGACCTTACTACCTTTGCGAGAGTTTGCATTGAAAGTAACCTTGCCAAAGGCCTATAGGAAATCTAGTTGAAGGTAGCAATACTTACATGGAAGTAGAAGTTGCAAGAATTTGCATTGAAAGAAGCCTTGTCAAGGGCCTACATTAAATCTGGTTAAAGGTAGTAGGAATTACTTGGAAGTAGAAGCTAAACTACAAGCATTTATTCTTTAAATATCTATGATGTTTTTACTTATGGGATCTTAGTTTTAATGTGCCCTAAAAAGAAATTAGAAAATTATGCCTTACAATCCTACATGGTGACAGGATATAAATGAGAAACACTATTTGATTCATCCAACTGACACAAATTGAAAGGAGTCTCATCTAGATACCATGGAGGAGGCCCTATCCGTTAATGCTAATATTCCCTTCAATCCTCATGCGGAAATTCTAGATTCCAAATTGACATAAAAGAATGTTTTTCCTAGGCACATTTCTCAGGATTCCACTTTAGGGATGAAGAAGTGAAATTTGTTGATACCTTTCCCAATTCTAGTAAGAGTCTTGAGGGTCTAGAATTGATGGGGAAGGTTAGGGAGCCTTACCAACACCGTGTCTAAGGAAGAAAATCCATAGAGTTATCAAAGGTTAGATACTAGGGCTTCCTACAAAGGTTGGTAGTTCCTCAGAACTAGAGGTCAAATTGAAGACTTCCATCTTCCCCCTACATCCCTTGAGATGGGGAATTCTAAGATTAAAATATAGAAGGGAATAGGGTGGTCAATGGCATCGATTGATTTATAACATTATATGGCAGATATTGTCAAAGACATTCAGTAATACAAAGCAAGCTTCATATTCCTAGACTCGATTGATCAATTGGTCTAATGAGCCATAATCTGGAGGGGGTAGGGTATGTACACCTCTGTACACCTTCGTAGATTAGGGTATGTTGGAATTGGAAGTTGGAATGACATTATACAGTAGTATATTCCTTATCCTCTCTCCTTTTTCCTACAACTTCCATATAAATATAATTACATAAATTAAAATGGCAGTTGTTAAAACCACAACTAAGAGAGCATGGAATCAAGATGGAATCTTAACTATGGAGAATGAAATATTAAAATTCTCTGATTTTCAACAACAGTGAAACAAATTGTTATAAATTCAGCTAGTTTGAAGCAACACTGAAGCAGGCTAGATCTTTAGGATCGCAAGCAAGTCATAAATTAGATTCAGTTCTATGAGGCTCTTTGGCCCCTAGATTGGTGACAATTCCTGATACTGATAGCCCCTATGTCCCAGTATTTTTCCAATTTAAAATGAAATGTTTGGATGAATGTAATATGTCCAGCGAAATCTAGTATGTTTGAAATTGTGGGAAACCTTTATGTAGTCCCAGTTAGGGTATAAGTCTATCTTTGGAGATATGCTAGTAGTTTTACTTTGTAAAGAACAATGGTAGGTTTTGAGTCAAGAATCGCTGAAAGTTGATGAATCTTAGTCAATATATGCTTTGATTTTTTACTGTAAATATAAAACTTAAAGTATAAACATGACCATCTCATTAGTGTCTCCTAATATGTTCAATTAGGCCATAAGAATTTCCAAAATCTCGTTAAAGAGGGAGTAAGATCAACTCAAGTTCACTGCTTTGTTTTCTTGGATGGACAAATATTACATATAAGCTCAAACACAAAACACTTATTATTTATAGTATACCACTATAGACTATAATTTTTACAAATATATTATATATGCCGAATAATACATTTACAACATATTATAAGCCCAAATAATTTCTAAATATTAGACCAATCTATTCATCAATACAAATTCAAGAAAAGGGAAAGAAGAAAAGAAAATACATACAAATCCACCATATAGATGTTCATATCCCAGTTTCCAATCACACAATTTTATGTTTTTCAATACACGTTCAATATCATTTTCCTCATAGGGAGTGACACTGGTCGCCTCATGTTGTTAAGGGGAGGGTTATTACAATCATGTTTCTAGCCACTTCGGGGTTGAGATTTAAGAATTGGGTTGTCTGGGGATCAACATTAGATTCTCACCAAAGATCACCTTTGGTCCTAATAAATGTCAACAACTTTTGATTTTCCAAGACTTCTAGGAAGAATTCAACAAGAGCAACAACACTTGTATGAAGGTCAAAGTGTAAACTGCTCTATTTGGAGTCCAACTGGCCATTACAACTTAGAGTTTGCAGACTTGTCAGCTAATTTTTTTTGTAACTTTAGGCATTTTTTTCGACCAAAAAGAAAGATATTTTTACAATTAAAAAGGAGAATCTCTCTCTCTCTCTTTGTGTGTACTGTAAGAAAACAAATTGATACAAAAGTGTTAAAGATCCAACTATGGGTTTTTAATTTTTCATGGGATCCCAAACAAAAACAAAGAAGCTACATTCCATCCAGTCTATATCTCGCATCATAATTCAATAAAAAGCATTAAGAGTATACTCATGATGGACTTAAGCACTCTAGGGTCTATGTGTGTGTGTGTGTACTATAAAAAAACAAATTAATACAAAAATGTTAAAACTCCAACTATGGGTTTTCAAATTTTTCATGGGTCACAAAAAAAAAGAAGCTGCATTCCATTAAGTCTATATATCGCATCATAATCCAATAAAAATCATTAAGAGTATACTCATGATGGACTTAAGCACTTTAGGGTACAATGACTGCACAAAGTAATGCAGTCCGAAAACACGAGAGTGACTGCAGAAAGTAACTCTAAGATGGACTTAAGAAGTTCAGGGTAATCCAAACTAGCCCACCTTCATCAATCTTGGTTCGAATGGTCATGGGCCTATCCTCAACTTAGTGATATTCATTAGATAGCTCAATACTATATAAGTTTTTTTCATGCAGGTACTTGTAATACTGTTTCGCATAAGCACATTTTGGGACACATTCATGGTATGGTGCAAAGTGACCAAGGAGTCATACATGTCCTTGGCCATCTTATTCTCTTGTGATGTGAGGGACTAAGTGATCCTTCACCAAATTGAGGACAAAATTCTTGAGTTCGAATTAGGTTAACTTGCATACCATCATTAATGATATGACATCTCATATTTTCAATTCCTTTTAGTTGAGTCTTTGGCCTCTTCCTATATGTTAGAATATGTGTTAATGTTGTGCTTAGGAGTAACACTTGTGTTGGTTAATCATTGGTGACATCCAAAATCCTATAGATATTGTGAAATTTGTTGTTTCGAAAGAGCAATGTGAACAATCTAGAGGTCTCATTGGCCAATATCAAATGACCTACAAGACTACAAGTACACACTAAATCAACAAGTCCTGTTGTTGGTTATTCGTTTGAAGGAAGGTGGACTTAGTGATAGGTTGCAATATTTTGATTAACTGACCATAGTAGCAGTGTGAGTGTCCATGCATAGTTCTTTGTATGGCACATGTACATTTTTTATTGGAAGACAATCTTGTTGCATATGGGGTTTGGAGCACTTGTTAATCCTTATGGTCAAGGTCTTGGTTTCTGTGGTTGATCATTGGAGCATTTTCTATGCAATGCCACCAAAAGTAGGTTGGACATATTGTTATCACCCAAATCGTACCCTCTAGGTTGGGGAAGACGACAATCTGGGGTAACCACTAACCAACTTTAGACTAATGCTACTGACCCAGCATAGTCAGAGAGGGCTCTCTCTACAAACATATGAAAGACTGGAAATAATCAAAGGCATCAACAATGAAAATGTACACAAGCATTCACCACATCAAGATATTCAATCAATAACATACATAGAAGGTCAAACTTCTGTTAGAATAGATTTTTATAGATTGTTGGTTGGAAAACAACGTGGATCTATATTGGGCCAATGGAGTCAATTTAAACAGAACATGAACATCATTGACAAACTTTACAGATACATTCATACAGGGGCAAAGTAGACACCGGCTCACAGTAAAAAAGCTTTTAGTTGGTGATTTAGAAGAGGAATGAACATTACATCAATATAAAGCATGGTAAACATGAATTCTATATCGACTTTAGTAGAAAATGGTTGTGAAATGCTTGGTATAATTTGAACAGAGCATAATCTCTATGAATTCCATTCAAATACTATAGTGAACCAAACATGAATAGGAAATTACAAAATGGATTAACAAAGAAAGAAACACAATTCGCATGGGAAAAGAGAAGGAACAGACTGCAAGACCAATGACACGGGAATCCCTGTCAAAACATCTGCTCGGCTCTGCCAACTTTATTTAGAAACAGCTCAAAAGATTACATCGAGCAATATACTAATCTCCAAAAAGTTTTCAACCATTCTCCTTTCAATTAAATAGCATATATAGCTGCCTAGAGCCTAAGGCTCGACCTATTCATACTTGAAAATAGTTACAACAAAATGCCACATCATCAAGACATATTCACCATTATAAAAAATGATCGAGCAAGCCTAACTGTTTTCTTTCACATTTACCATTCTTCTTAATAAATTACAACTAAATTTAAGATAAAAAACAAAAGATAGTAAAGCGGTTGCACTGGCTAGCTATTCCCAATAGTCGCCTCAAAAAATATTACAAATTACTTTAGAAATAAAAATGTCTCAGAAGTCTTTGAAAATCACAGAAATTCTTTGAAAATAAAAACAACGGCTACCAAGGAACATGAGATGGGTATTTCATCTTCCCATAGATCTCCACATAGTTCCATTGATCAGCCGTGATGCTCTCATGCAGCACCATTTCTTTCACTAGTACTTTCAGCTCCACATTCTCTTCAAAGGACATGACTGGGACTCCTTTGCTTAGGCTCTTTAGCAGGTTCATAATCTCAAAATCCTCCACAAGCTTTTCTAATAGTATTTTTCCTGTGAGAATCTGACTTATCCTCTAGAACTTTTCATGATTCATCTTTATTGTGCACAACAAGTTCTTATAGTCATTGTGGAGAATGAGCTCGTTGTCTGCATTCCAAAAGGAGGGTATCCCCTTCTGGAAGACTTCCTCGAACTTTCTTTTTATACCAACGATCTAATCTGCCATCGTTCCACAGTGGGACTCGATATTTTCCACATGAGAGTATTTTCCTAGCGTCTTCTTCACCCAAGCGATCGCTGCAACTCTGTTTCGGATTCCGAATGTAGCCAACTACTCTTCTAGTAAAACCCTTAGAAAATATATAGCATCTTGATCTATTTCCTTTTTCGTTAAGCTCAGAGTTTCTCATGTGGATGCACAGCTTTGTAAGGCTTCCCTTATCGCCTTCTCCCTAGCTCTTATGGAGGTTAAACAAGGCCTGAGGCTAGTGGCGGTCTCTATAATAATACCCTAGATCAATTGTTTGCATCCCTACATTGGGATTTTCACAATTACTTGGGGGACGAAACTTTGATTTGTTTCCACCAGTCCCTTATTTTTACTCTACAATCCTTTTATTTCTTCCTCCATTTGGATGCTTTGCTCTTCTAGTTTATGATCCCTCTCTTTCAATTCCTTAATTTCTACTTATTTCAAACTGACCTGAGACAGATCCCGTGAAAGGCTCTCAGCGCTATTTTCATCTACATCTTGACTTATCTTGGACAAAGGCGTGCCCAAAATGGGTGAGGTATCTTTCAGATCTTCAACTTGCTTTTCCAAACTCAGCTTCTCTTTCTCCCATTCTGCTTTCTTCTTTGCTAACTTCAATAGCTCTGCTCGGCTTTCACTGAGCTCTTTGGCTAGGGTCTCTTTCTCCTGTTCTAATTTAGCCACTTCGGGAGCCTGAATTAATTGAGTGTTTGATACTTTCACCTTCTTTTGTAATGTTTTGATTAAGCCTTCTTTCTCTGTTAGCAAATTTTTGGTAGCCTTGCCACTACGATCACTAGTAACCAAATCGAACTGTAATTTCTTAACTTGCTGCTGGGGGGCTTTGCTTCCCAGCTTCTCATGTTTTAACTGAATATCCATCTTATTAATAATTCCTTCTAGCTTCTTGACTCTCAATACTGCCTATATGTAGTCCTCGTAAATAACCTCCCCGATTTGTTTATGTAACTGGACCTTATCGAGGGCTGATATGTTTTTCAAATCATATTTCACTTCAATTAATTTGCTAGGTGTAGCCACTGCCACGTTCAAAGTGCCTTCCCTTATATTCCGACTAGTCACTAGAGGAAATTTTGACTTCGATAGGCTCTGAAACTTGGGTAGCAAGTTATACACAAACTAAGCAGAAGCCTGCTTGTCCTAAGATTATTGTTCAAACATCTCATCTCTTGACGAGAACTTGCTTATGTCCCCGCTTTCACTGGCTTCCTGGAAATTGTATTCTAATACTTGTACACTAGGGATTGGAATTCCCCCCTCTTTACCACCTTCATTATCCATCAAAACAACTAAATCTGGCTATGTTTCAGCTACTCCCTGATCCTCAATTATGAGTCTCTTTCCTCCCTCTTCATCATATTCATCCAGGATTTCCTGCAGACTTCTTTTCTCCCCCACTTCCACGACCTTAGGTATAGTCTCCACCTCTATCGTCGCTTCCAGCAACATGAGCTCTTCTCCCTGCAAAGTAGGTGTTGCATCCGCTTCAGGCTTGTATTGCAACAAGTTATTTTCTCCTAACGACCCCTCCACCTCCTTGTGCTCGAACCCACTAAGGTTACTCAATTTTCTTTTATTAGAAATAATGTCACGAGGGTCGTAGTCCATGGCACTATCCTTTTTGAATTCCAAATCTTCTAACAAACTCCGCACCTCCAAAATAGCTTCCTTACTCTTTACAATAAACGGACCGATGGCCCAAGGATACTTTAAATCGACTCCCTTTCTGAACTTTGAAAAATGTTAATCTTCTAGGGTTAACTTTTGCTTGATAAATTCTAAAGAAAAAAGCCTCAATGTTAAGAAGGCGGGCAGTATGTAGGGCTCGTGTAGGAGCCCATACAACCTGGTGACTGTAGAGTCTTTTGATAAAAACCAGTCCCCCACGACGACCTCCTTTTTTAACTACAATAAGGTCTTCATTTTGGGCAAGACCCTTGGCAGCTCTTCCCCAAAAAATAATTTGTAGAATACAGACAAAATAGAATTCATGTAATTAAACATGTTCTCCTCCAGAGTACCGGCATAAACCTCTGGCGTAAAATGCAATTCATTCTGGTTACTAACCATGATTAGCTTCATTAAATGGTCTTGAAACCGGAAACATCTAGTATTTCGAAAAACTGTGAAATGAGAGTTAATGGCCTCCGCCACAAAATCATCAAACCTAAGACTTGGAACCGACTCATAACTGACTAGGGGCAAACTGACACTTATCCTGTACAACAGACTTAACTGCAACTCTGTCATAAACCTATCACTATCAAGACCTAAAAACTATGTGAGTAATGAAAGGCCTAACTAGGTATTGACATTGAACAGGTTAACATCTAACGGGTATGGAGTTTCCTCAATATCCAGGTACGGCTTGAGGAAAGTGTTCAAAAAATCTTGTCGACTCTCCGAATGGATTTGGTGATGGAGGGTTACAATTTCTTCTGCGGAGAAGTTCTCAGACTCTGGTGTTTGTGGCTCAAGGATTGCAAATGAATGATGCACGACTGATGGTTCTATGGAACAGATGATTCTACTTTGCTGACTATCCATGATGACTCTTTGGGACCCTTCGTAATTAGACGCACACTAGAAGATGAACTCAGGAATGACATGATTTGGTCTAAACAAAATAGAATGAATGAAGACTGAAATACTTTATGTACATCTGTGCCCCCGTCCTATAGACATTTAAGACTTCCCTTAATTTCGGCTACGGGTCCCTATCCTCTAGGGTACTCCTAACCCTACTCGTGCTTACGACTGAATCTTCTTCCATTATTTTACTATGAAAACACTTATACTACTAATGAATTCAGTCGGAAAAGGGCCTACCTATCACTAGCAATCTTCTGGAACTGATTTGTTGAAATCCCTGTCACCCTTGTCGTCTCCCACATGCCGAGAAGCTTCTAACTTCAACAGTTCCAACAAGAAAATGTCAACAACACATGCTGGTGATCATATATATAAACTCTGTTCACTTAACCATCAGTCTTATCTGCCAGTTGTCCAATGATCTCGGTCGTTTGTTTCTCACATACCACTCCCCGCTGTCAGATCCAGCTTTCATTTAACCATTTTATTTGACAACCTTCATTTGCCCGCCATTGGATCACTCCGTAGGTCCCAATATACACCATTCCCTTGATACTACGTGTCAACAAAATGGTATCGCGAACATCCCAATGCTGTTTTAAATACTGCTTTGCTGCCTTGCGAGCATCCCTTATGTCAACACCTATCGAATGGTTTCGTCTATCACGACCACCTTTTCCTATATCCATTGTGTTATTTCCCTACAAGACCATCCTGGGGAGCCGTTGATCTATGTTTTCTTTGCATTCATGGCAGGAACAGATGACCCATTTAACTCTTCGACCTTTTTTGCAGACGGGGTCCACCTTCTCTATCATCTATGCATCTTCGTTATTGCATCGCCATTAATTTGGTTATCTCTGCATTCTGCACCATACAGCATCCACAACGTTACCACTGTGGTATTGTGTGCCTCCGCAGTGGTTTCGCTTATCGCTTTTCCTCCCTCATGACGTGATCCCCGGATGACATCTTCCTGGAGACATAACCAATCGTGACCACTAATGTGACTAACCTTTGCACCTTTTGGCCACGCGACCATTAATGTTGGCCGTCGATCTTATGCTTGCGCTCGATCAACGGTGTCCTACCCGTCCGTGGTTAATCTATGTAATATTTAGTTGTTGGACTTAGTACTTAGGGTTATTTGATTGTTCAAAAGGCCCTTTAACACATTTCTTCACAAATTTCCCTATGGTGCACCATATTTGCCCTTTCTACACCAATTTTTTACACTTTAGCTTCTAACCATGGAGAAAGAAAGGGACCTCATGCCTTTACCAGGTAAGATTTCTAATCCTCCACCTTTCATTTTCGATGTTTATGCTACAGAAAAATTCGGTGCTAACAACTGGCTCCAACTCAGGGATTCTATCCTCTATCTAAGGTAGCAAAGAACCCTTGGTATACCGATGCCTGATCCATTAGGAAATACTCCACCCTCTGAACTGCAAACCCTAGGTTGTAAATTCAAAACTATACATATTGCAAATCTGGGTTGAATATGTAGATAAAACAAAAACCCTGGCTAATTCTTCAGATCTTAGGGCCTTCACTTCGGGCTTCAAATCTTCAGGTTTTCCATTAACACACCAAACCATTGTAAAAAAATATATATATATAGGCCATGGTACAAAAGTTACCTATCTTCTCTAAGACAGGTAGTGCTTCAGAAATCTCCCGTTGACCGGGCCGCCAGACCAAGGGGACCCATCTTGATTTTCTAGGATGAAATAATTTACCCCTTGGCTAGCTACAATAACATAAGGTCCTACCCACAAATGGTCCAATTTCCCGTGCTTCTATTCATGAGGAGCATCCCACTTCAGAACCAAATCATTCACCTGGAACTGCTATTCCTTTACCTTCCTGTCAAAGGTGTCTTTCATTTTCTCCTGGTGCATCTGTACTTTATTGTACGCCCTGTTTCTCAGCTCGTTTAGCTCCACTATCTAGTTCACCCTTCTCTACATGTGATTCAGCTCTTCCTCTAACCCCTGCAACAACCTCATAACCAGTAACCCTAAGGATGTAGGAAAAACCACCTTAGCTACATATACCAATTGAAAAGGAGACATCCCGATGGCCCTCTTGGTACTGATTCTATTGTCCCAAAGAGCATGTTTTAACTTTATGTGCCAAGCCCACTTATTCTCCTCCAACAACTTCTTTATAATCCTTACCAAGATTTTGTTCGATGACTCTGCCAGTCCATTTCGCTGAGGATAGTATGCTGTGGAATAGTTCAGATTGATATGGTACTTGTGACAAAAGTTTATCATCTTCTTAGACTTAAATGCTGGTGCATTGTCAGTCACAATCCTCTTGGGACATCCAAACCTAGACAAGATGTTGTTCTCTAAGAAATTCATGATTACTGTCTCAGTTGCATTCTTGGTGTGGATGGTTTCAATCCACTTTGTAAAATAATCCGTAGCTATTAAAATCCATCTGTGCTGGTCAGAGGAGTTAGGGTGTATTTATCCGATTAAATCCAACCCCCACTGCTGGAAAGGAGCTTTTACTATGATTGGGTGGAGAGGAAGTGAGACAACTTTCCTTTTTCCTTCAAAAATTTGTCACTGATGACAAGTAACAATCTCCTTATACACGTCAACAAACATGGTAGGCCAGTAGAACCCAACCCTCAAATTTTTTTTGACTATTACTTTCCAAGAATGGTGTCCACCACAATCTCCTTTGTGAAACTTCTTCTTGGTGTGTTGAGCCTCGTCCTCTTGGGTCATTCCAATATAAAAATTGATTCATGATACAAAACTTCACGGCTTTCAATTTCACAGACCGAGCCATGGTTTTGTTCAACGCTACAGGAGCTTGTAAATTTTGAAATGTATAAATAATGTAAGCATACCAAGCGGATGCAGAAAATTCTGGTATAACCTGAGGTCCTGCGTCCGCTTGCTCCAAATTGTCTTCCAAAAAATTCAGCTGTAAAGAATCACAGTTGGCCGTAGTCATCAATGTTTCCAATGCTTGTACCTTCACCAACTTGGTGGGTTTTATTTCTAGGTCGTATTCCAGCAATATAGCAATCCATTTGGCTCTTCTTCCTTCTGGGTCTGCCTAGGTGAGGATACTTTTCACAACACTATTTGGGACATGAGCAATGATGTGTGAGTGGAGGATGTAAACCCTGAAATATTTCAATGACTTGATTAGAGCATAGGCTTGTTTCTCCATGATATCATATTTTAACTCTCCATCCCTCAGCACCCTACTGGAAAACGCAATTGGTTGCTCAACATTCTGAGCATTTTTCTGTAATAGCACCCCTACCACCATATGCTCAAATGCATAGGAAAATATCAGGAAATCCTTTGAAAAATCTGGACTGGCTACTACTGGGGCTTCAGTAATGTCTCTATTTACTCCTTTGAATGAATCTTTGGCTTCCTCAGTCCATTTTATCTCACTCTCCCTTTTCAACATATTAGTGATGTTTCTCATTATTTCTACAAAACTTGGGATAAACCTTCTCAGAAAACCCACTTTCCCTATGAAGGCCTGCACTTCCTTCTTATTTATAGGCTCCCCAACTTTCTGGATAGCAGTAACCCTTTTGGGATCAATCCTGATACCTTCTTTAGAAATAATGTGCCCCGGGATATGGGCTTCTTCCAATGCAAAATGTGACTTTTTAGGGTTAAGAGAGATACCATATTTCATGCATTTGATAAAAACATGCTCCAAAGGCTTCAGGTGTTCTTCATCAGATTTGGAGAACACTGTTATATCATCCATGTAAACTACCACAAACTTGTCTTTCTCCTCAGTGAATTCTATGTCCATTGCACGTTGGAAGGTGGCTCCTGCATTCATTAGCCCAAAAGGCATCTTTTCATACATGAAGGTGCCTCAAGGAGTGGTGAAAGCCATTTTTTCTTGGTCCTCTGGGCTTACCTTAATCTGATTATATCCTGAAAACCCATCCATGGTAGAGATCCTCTCTACCCCGACCACCTTTCGGAAAATTTGTTCCATTTTTGGCAGAGAATAATTGTCTTTCAGCGAAGCCCTGTTTAGGTTCTTGAAATCTATGCAGATCCTGATCTCACCACTCTTCTTCCTCCCAGGAACCAAATTAGCTATCCATTGGGAAAATCTCAGAGTGACAATGATCTTGGCATTGAAAAGTCTTCTGATTTCTTTTTCTATTATATGCGGCAACTTTGGATTTATTCTTCTTAGCTTTTGTTTGAAAGGCTTTTCTCCTAGTTTGATAGGAATAGAGTGTTGTATTATGGAAGTATAATATTCCTTCAGATCTTCATAGCTCCAAGTGAAATCCCTAGCATATTGCTTCATTAATTCTACATATCGCTTTTTCTTCTTAACATGTAGCTTCTTGGATAGGTCCACCATCCGAGGTTCTTCCTTAGTACCCAAGTTATGTTCTTCTACAGCATCACTGTCCGGTTCAAAATTTGGGTTTCTGGAAACATCATTCTTGTCAAACAACTTTTCTAGGGGTATCAAACCTTTAGGGATATAATTGCTCTTCAATTGAATGATATCCTTTCCACCCAACATGTTTTTCCACCCTTTGCTTTCATTCTCTTCCTCTTCTAACTGCTCTTGGTCTACAAGACCTTCCAAGTTTTCATTTTCGGTATCAATATGAACATTTGCAAACTCATCAAACAACTCTAAGAACCTCTTAATTTGTAAATCATCATCAAATACCTGTCAGTATTTAGAATTATCTAGAATAGATGGCCTGCTCACCACTTCCACTTCATATTTCTCTTGAGAAAAGATAGGAGTTTTAAAACCACTAGTGGTAGTGGCCAGGGAATCTTCCACCTGATTCTCGCACCTGGGAATCACCCTGATCTAATGTTCTATGAAGAAATTTCCAAACATATCCCAGACTTCATTCCTGTAGGCCCTTGTCCTAGGGTCTTTGGTTTGATAGCTATCATTCACTTGATTGACCACCAACTCTGAATCCCCAAACACTGCTATCCTTTTGGCTCCCAAATCTTTCAGGGCTCGTAATCCCAATAGTAGAGCTTCATATTCGACCACATTGTTGGTGCACTCAAAAGTTAACTTGTATGAAAAAGCTATGGAATCCCTGTCAGGAGGTTTGATCAAGACCCCTGCTCCGGCACCATTTTTACTCAAGGATCCATCAAAGTACATAGACCATAGGCCTTCTTCATTTTTCTGCCTCTTTGAGGCTTCATACCTTGCCGCAAACTCTTTATCTTCATTAACTTCAATGCATGTGGGAGGCTTTGGATCAATATGGGGGCCATCATTGAAGAAGATAGAGGATCCTATATCTGTGTCCATAGCATATACATGGTGATTTTCAGGCTTATCTGTGATGCTAACCACATAATCCATCCTCTTCTCTCTATATAGTCTTCTATTACTCCCAAAAAGAGGTATAGTGGGTTAAGACAAATCCATCTGCATAGTCCCTTTCAATTTTGAAATACAGGACCTTGATAATAGCATCCCGAATTTAGCAAGCACATCGGCTACTCCACATCCATCATAATATTTTTAGCTGGGATTTGGGTGAGGGTCACCACCAGATTCTTTATTAATCCCAGGCATTGCACCTTTCTGGAATCAAAAGAGTAGAAGTCTTTGTATGGCATGGTAAATTTTATCCCTAATTGATCCATCATAGATTTTGGTATCAGATTGTCTGATGCCCCAGAGTCTATTAATGCACTGTGTAAGATCTTTCCATGGATATTCAGACTCAAATAAAATGGGGGAACTTCTTCATTATTTGGCTCTTCAAGCTTGGACCCAAAAATTATGGTGGGAGCATCTTCTGTCACCTCCAGTATGTCATGCGGACAATCACCTTGACCCTTTACCATGCTAGTTATCTCCTCCCTATATTCATTGTTTCTTAATAGATCATTAAGAGGGATAGAGATCTTCAGCTTGGAAAATTTTTCCTTTAGATTGAAGGTTGAAATTGGTTTCACTAGTTCAGTGAACTATAGATGTATGACTTCCTTGGAAGGTTGCCCCTTATCCTCCAGTTCTTTCTGTGCAGCAACTCCTGGTTGCTTCTGCGCAACAACTTCTAGATGCTTCTCCTTTGGATTGTTTGCCTCTTGTAGAATATTTGAAGGCTGGGTTTGGTCGAGATTTCCTTTGTTCATTGTCACCTCCCAATTCCTTAGCTTCCTCTTTCTTTGAATGTCATCTACATCATTTTGATAACCCATATGGTACTACTCAGAATCAGACTCAGGGTTTTGGCTGGTGCTCTCCTTGGTGAAAAAATCATGCTCTCTTTCAGTCAAAAGTAACTCATGGTCTAGAGTGTCAAAGAGCTGAATATGGTCTCCCATGGGGTCTTCATGTCCTTCTTGATCAACTAAATTTTCAGGGAAAGGAGGCCTTATCTGTTCGTCATCAGGGTTTCTCTGCTTTCTTTGAGGGAATGGCCTTCTAAAATTAGGATTTCTTATTTGGTTTTTACACTGCTCTCTAACGAGAGGCTTGATGTCTAAGGCTAATCTATCCATCCGTTTTTCCATAGCCTTCATCATTATATCGAACTTTGCATCACTAGAAGAGGAGGAGGAAGAGGTTTGGGTCTCTCGTTTCTTTTTGTCTACTTCATTTTTACCCTTTATCTTTCCCAATTCCATCATGTTCACCTCCACTTCCATGGCATCTTTCAGCATAACAGGCAAGGAGGCTGATTTTCTTTCTCTCAATGTACATAAAAAATCTCCATCAAAGGCATCTGCATAATGAAGCTTCGCTGCACCTTTTGAAGGCCTTTGATCATCAAGAATGGAATTGTATGCCTTCATAAAGCTAGCAGAAAACTCATGCACAGATTCAAAACCTCCTTTCTTCAAATGATTGTACTGAGACAGGACTATGGCAGGACTTCTTATCATCTCCCATCTCTCTAAGAACAATGTCTTAAAGGCTGTAAAATCATGGATAGAAGCATTTGGAAACTGTCTAAACCATTTCTAAGGTTCTCCAAACAAACTATGGCCAAAAAACCTCATCTTAGCATCATCAAAATCCACTTCCTCTAAATCAACGAAATCTTCAAATCTATCTACATGCTGTTTGGCGGAATATTCTCCTTTTGTTAGATTTTGAGCATTAATTCAACATACTCTAGGATCTTTACTAAGAGAATAACATGTACATCATATCAAGCATATCAATCACACCAAGCAATCACATGATACAATAGAGACACATAGTTTCACTAGGGAAAACCATAAAGGTGAAAAACCCCACAAATTACTGAGAGATAGAAAGAGCAATGATACAACCCAAGTACAAGAGATAGTCCTCTAAGCAACTACTCCTCCTTCCTCACTTGTGTGACACTTTTTGGAGAGTGTAGAAGTGAATAATGAAGTGATCAAATAGAGTGCCTCCCGCACTCCATTTATACATGACCTAACCTACCTAATAAACTAGCAGGGCCTACTTGTCGAACTTAGTCTAATAACCCATGGTAATACTAATCAGGGCCAACCCCACACTTGGTGGTCTGATAACCCATCATATGCAAGTTGCGACACTTGTCAATACAAATGACTACACTTTTTTATAGAGGAATAATACCATCTCTATAGGAGTACAATATACATGGGTGAAATACATTCTGAAGTTACATATACATCAACACTCCCTATTAACTAGGAAGGTTATTCTCGACATAGATCTGCTAGCACAAGTCTTCTTCTCTGGATCATCATCACAGGATCATCGTCATCGTCACTGCTGCTGCTATCTCAATCAATCTTCGATCTACTCTTCATAGGAAGTTCTACAGAGCCAGTCCTTCTTCATACTGGATGTAGGACCACAACCTATAGGTATTCATCATCTATAGAGCCATCCCTTTTTCATGCTGGATGTAGGCCTAGCCTCCATGTAGGTCTTAAACATCTCTATGAGCAAGCCATCAAGTAGGTACACCTCAGGACTGATTATACTACCTCTACAAAATCCATAATATCTACCAGGACTGATTACACTGTCTTTGCAAAACCTGCAAAAGCATCTCAGGACTGATCATATGCCTCTGCAAAACCTGTGTAGCATACTGTCACATCATCATCTTAAGATCACCTCATAGTCCACGAAACACAACCCAGATGCACACACACAACACTTACACTCACCGGCATGGAGGGAATTTCCTCTGACCATCCGGGAAAAGCTCGACACTTACACTCATTGGCATGGAAGGACTTTCCTCTGACCATTCGGGAAAGGCTCACAGCACTTACATCGATGACCATGCAAGGACTTTCCTCTGACCATGTCGGAATGGCTACAACAATTACATCATGACCATGGAAGGACTTTCCTCTGACCATGTCAGAAAAGCTCGGCAATTACATCACGACCATGGAAGGACTTTCCTCTAGCCCTGTTGAAAAAGCCACTCCCAACACTTACATGTCGCCATGGAAGGACTTTCCTCTAACCATGCGAGAATGACCCAGCGCTTACATCTCACCACAGAAGGACTTTCCTCTGACTATGTGAGAATGGCCTCGCCCAACACTTACATGTCACCATGGAAGGACTTTCCTCTAACCATGTGAAAATGGCCCAGCCCTTACATCTCACCAAGGAAGGACTTTCCTCTAACCATGTGAGAATGGCCCTGTGTGCATCTGTGTCTCCGGACTCATCACTTCCCCTTGGAATGAATCTCGATCTGAAGTACACCAAGTCTCCCTCTAAAGTATTCAAACTTCACTCTGGCCAGTGGCTTGGTGAACACATCGGCTATTTTCTCATCCATCGCAACATACAGGAGCTTCACTGCTCCTCTTTGCACCATATCCCTGATATAGTGATACTTGATCTCAATGTGCTTCGCTTGTCATGGAACATTGGGTTCTCCGACAACTTCACACAACTTTGGTTGTCACAATATATACAAGTATCACTCAGCTGGAGATCAAACAAATTAGACAGTATCTTCCTAAGCCATACTGCCTCACAACTAGCCGAACAAGCTGTGACATACGCTGCTTCCACTGTACTTAGTGCCACACAGGACTGCTTCCTGCTAAACCAAGAGATCATATCGGATCCCATATTGAAGCAGCACCCTGAAGTGCTCTTCCGATCAATGGCACTGCCTGCCCAATCTGAATCAACATAACCCTCTAAGTTAAACTTTTGATTCACCTCATACTTGAGCCCATAGTCAACTATACCCTTCAGGTACCTAAAAATATGTTGATGTATTTGTAACTTCGAAATGTATTTCATATATGTATATTGTATTCCTATAGAGATGTTATTATTCCTCTATACGGAAGTGGTTGTATTCCTATAGAGATGTTATTATTCCTCTATACGGAAGTGTGGTCATTTATATTGTAAGTGTCATAACTTATACTTGATGGGTTATTAGACCACCTTGTTGGTGTAAGCCCTATATAAGTCATGTGGGTTAAAGGGTTATTAGACCACCCTACTAAGGGTCAGCCCTGTTAGCATTATGTTATGTGGTTAAGTTGAGGCCGACCTAGTAAAGGTGATTAGGCAAGTCAAGTAAAGTATAAATAGAGTGCGGGAGGCACTCTATTTGATCATTCACTTTCTCACTCTTACACTCATTGGAGAGTGGCGCACTAGTGGAGGAGGAGAAGCTGCTGCTAGGAGTATATCTCTTATGCTTGGGTTGTATCATTGCTCTATCTATCTCTGAGGAAGTTGTGGTGCTTTTCACCTTCTTGGTTTTCCCCAATGAAACTATGTGTCTCTTGTGTGCTTGCATTATTGTGTCCATGACTCATATGCTGTAGATATTCTATAGTTATGTTGTACATGTTATTATCTTAGTTAAGATCCTAGATAAGATTGAAATTTTTGAAAAACTAACATGGTATCAGAGCTAGCCTGAACGAAGGCATGGTATGGCATTTATGACACTTGTTGCACTTGCAAAGCTAGGGCATGATATAGAAAAAAACCAGTCATCGTAGCACTTTCGCTATAAATACATTTTGGAAAAGTTTCAAGATCTGAAACTTTGATAGGTCGATGATACGATCCCAATATACCTTTTGTCCGAAGTGCAACCTCTAATTCATTATACTTTGTGTTTTATGATATGTACAATCTAGTGTTTCTTCCTCTTCCAGATCTTAGTCATAAATAGGTGACCTAGGAAAAAAGGTCACAACTTGGCCTAGGAAGCTCGAAATAAAATTTTGTAAAATGTGATAGGTAGGGAACGGACTTTAATTTCATAGGAAGAAGGTTCAGAGGCCGAAAGTGAACCAGTGACATGTGGCACTCGATACAATTTCGCTCTCCTGTTTTATCCCATAAATAGGTCACGTTGCGACACTTGGCATAACTCTCTCTCAAAGATTCCATTTGAGGTCAGACATATGGAGTTGGAAAGATAACAGGTCAAGCTACCACAAGAAGAATTTTTAAACCCTGTAGATCTGAAATTTTGGAGTTACGCCATAAAAAATCATGTCCATATTTCTATCAAAACAAAATTGGATTTTGAGCACCTTCATTCATGGCTCCGAGAATTTAGGGCTTCGAAGAAAGTTGGAATTTTTGTAATTGGAGACCACGGCTGGATGCTCCTCATTAAAATCAAAATTTATAGACCTAGATCGAATTTTTTGGTTGGGAAGAAGGCCGGGCTTGATAAAACCCTAGTTCAGGACTTTGATCGGAAAGGTGAAAAATTACGGCTTCTGCAAAAAATGGGAATTTTTGAAATCTGTGACCATAGCTAGAAGCTCCTTGGAAAAATCGAAGTTTATAGATTTGGATCAAACTATTTGGTTGGGTGAAGCTGGAGGAAACTCAAACCCTAATTCAGGGTCCTCTCTAGTGAATCCGGAAGATTGAAAAGCAAATGTGAGGGATGAAACTTTGCAGTTTTAAAATTTTGAGTATACCAGGTTGATCAACTCATCAAGGTGCATCTTTCTATACTTTCAGAAGTTTGAAATTTTAGGGTTTCCCTGACAAACCCTAATCTAGCTCCAGATCCAGTTTTTGCAAATCAAGTGGATTGGGTTAATCCTAGAAGAGAATGGATTGGTCATCTGCATAAGTGAAGAAGTTCCAATTTCAGAGGGAGATGAGGCGAAGGCCTTACATAAGAAGATTACAAGCAAACTCGACAGGTATGACTTACGGGTATGTTTCGAAATCTATTCATGATTAAGTTTATGATATGTTTGTCTTCATTAAGATTAGTACAATCTTGATTAACTTTAGACTTGTCGTATCACCTTAATAAAAATATGAATGGATGATAAAATATATTCATTGATTAGGGTTTTGACACTTCTGATTGTACTAATGCATTGTGGTGTTGTTTGAGGTTGATGTTGTCTACTAACATGAAAGGTACATCAAGAAAGAAAAATCATGTTCTAGTTCAAGAACATATGACCATGGTGACATGAAGACAAAGATTAATCCAGTAACAAAGCTATCTATTGAAGATATTGAAGTTCCCAGGATCCGGGATGAAGTAATGGAAGAATGCCATGATCCGTCGATCATGAAGAATGATGTTTGGGATGTGGTCCCAAGACCTGAAGGGAAGCCTGTTGTGACTTCCGAGTGGATCTATAAGATCAAGCATGCTGCAGTTGATAGCATAGAGAAATACAAAGCAAAACTTGCAGCTCATGCCTTCTCCCAGAAAGAGAGAATAGACTATGAAGAGACTTTTGCTCATGTAGCCAGATCCACTTCCATCAGAACAGTGCTTTCTCTGGTTGCAGTGATGAAATAGAAGATACACTAGATGGATGTCAAGACAACTTTCTTGAATGGTGTATTCGAGGAGGAAGTGTATGTGGAGTAGCCACTTAGTTTTGAGACATATGACAGGGAGTCATATGTGTGCAAGTTGAAGAAATCCTTGTATGGCTTGAAGCGAGCTCCTAGGACTTGGTGAGGATAGATTGATTGCCGACACGAAAAGGAAGCTTGCTACTGAGTTCGAGGTGAAGGAATTGGGCATGATGCACTACTTTCTAGGCATGGAGGTGTGGCATAGTGTAGATGGAATCTTCCTTGGACAAGGGAAATATGCAGTAGAGATCCTGAAAAGGTTCAGGATGATGGAATGCAAGGCCATGGCCACATCTATGGCATCGAACGTAAAGCTTCTATGTGATGGTTCATCTGATCCAGTTGTTGTAACTATGTATCATCAGATGATTGGGTCCTTGATATACCTAACGAATACGAGACCAAATATTTGCTTTGTGGTGAACACATTGAGCCAGTTCCTGACGGATCCCAGAGGCGTTGACCTGGTTGCTATAAAGCATATTCTGATGTACCTGAAGGGTACAATTGATTATGGGCTCAAGTATGATGCGAATCAAAAGTTTAACCTGCAGGGTTATGTTGATTCGGATTGGGTAGGTAGTGCTGCAGATAGGAAGATCACTTCTTGGTGCTGCTTCAGTATGGGATCAGGCGTGATCTCTTGGTTTAGCAGGAAGTAGTCCTGCGTAGCACTGAGTATATCCGAAGCACAGTATGTTGCAGCTTGTTTGGCTAGTTGTGAGGTAGTATGGCTGAGGAAGCTACTGTCTGAGCTATTTGATCTTCCATTGGAGGCTACTGGTATCTTTTGTGACAACCAGAGTTGCATGAACCTGTCTAAGAACCCGGTGTTCCACAGTAGGTCGAAGCACATTGAGATCAAATATCACTATATCAGGGATATGGTGCAGAGAGGAGCAGTGAAGCACCTGTATGTTGCCACGGATGAGCAGGTTGCAGATGTGTTGACAAAACCACTAGCCAAAGTGAATTTTGAGTACTTCAGAGAGAGGCTTGGTTTTCTTCAGATTGATGACACTTTGAGTAAGAAGTGATGGACACATTTGCAAGAGCCATTCCAAGCATGGTGAGAGGAGGATCCTTCCCATGGCTATGGATGTAAGCGATGTGCGATGAGCATTATGACGATTCTCCAGTTACTATTTGTATATGCATCATGTTGTATGCATAATATGACTAGGTAGATCATGTATGATGATATGTATCAGGTGGATACATTGTATGATCAGGTAGATTATGTATGATGATATGTATTAGGTAGATACTTGGTATGCATCAGGTGGATGCATTGTATGATCAGGATGATCATGGATGATGAGCTTCATGATGTTGCTCCAGATGATATACATCAGGATGATGCTATGACGATGATCAGGATGATCATATGTGATGAGTATTAGGATGATGCTCTGGATGACATGCATCAGGATGATGTAGTGACGGTGATCAGGATGATCATGTGTATCAGGATGATACTCTAGATGATATGCATCAGGACAATGCTATGATGATGATCACGATGATGTATGGTGAGTATCAGGTTGATACTCTGTGGCCGTGGACAGATTGTGTAGATGAGCATGTAAGAAGACCTGGGAGATCCATTAGGTTGGGTTGTGTTCCCGTAATCAGTCTTGGGATTCTCTTTCGAGGCATTTCTTTGGGAGGACATGTAATATTTCCCTAGGAGATCCGATAGGTTGGGTTGTGTGCCTATAATAAGTCCTGGGATGCTCTTTTGAGGTTTTGTCCTATGGCATGTAATGTAGTCCTCGGAGATCTGATAGGTTGGGTTGTGTGCCTGTAATAAGTGCTGGGATGCTCTTTCGAGGTTTTGCCATGACCACATCTAATGTAACCGTGGGAGATCCGATAAGTTGGGTTGTGTTCCTGTAATAAGTCCTGGGAAGCTCTTTCGAGGTTGTGTGGTGAGAAATCCTAGATTTGTTCTAGGTCCCATCCAGTATGAAAAAGGATTGGCTCTATGGCGTAAATCCTAGATTTGTTCTAGGTCCCATCCAGTATGAAAAAGGACTGGCTCTATGGAGGAAATCCTAGATTTGTTCTGGGTCCCATCCAGTATGAAAAAGGACTGGCTCTGTCGTGGAAATCCTAGATTTGTTCTAGGTCCCATCTAGTATGAAAAAGGACTCGCTCTGTGGTGAAAATCCTATATTTGTTCTAGGTCCCATCCAGTATGAAAAAGGATTGGCTCTGTGGCGTAAATCCTAGATTTGTTCTAGGTCCCATGCAGTATGAAAAAGGACTGGCTCTGTGGTGGAAATCCTAGATTTGTTCTAGGTCCCATCCAGTATGAAAAAGGACTAGCTCTGTGGCGGAAATCCTATATTTTTTCTAGGTCCCATATAGTATGAAAAAGGATTGGCTCTGTGGTGGAAATACTAGATTTGTTCTAGGTCACATCCACCATGAGAAAGGGTTGGCTCTATGATACATCCATCATGAAAAAGGGCTGGCTCTGTAGATGGTGAAGACCTGCAGGTGGCAGGCCTACATCCAATATGAAAAAGGATTGGCTCTGTAGAACTTCCTATGATTAGTAGATCATAGATTGATTGAGATAACAGCAGCAGTGACGATGACGATGATCGAGTGATGATGATCCAGAGAAGAAGACTTGTGCTAGCAGATCTATGTCGAGAAATACCTTCCTAGTTAAGAGGGAGTGTTGATGTATTTGTAACTTCGAAATGTATTTCATATATGTATATTTTATTCCTATAGAGATGTTATTATTTCTTTATACGGAAGTGTTTGTATTCCTATAGATATGTTATTATTCCTCTATACGGAAGTGTTGTCATTTATATTGTAAGTATCGTAACTTATACTTGATGGGTTATTAGACCACCTTGTTGGGGTTGGCCCTGTATAAGTCGTGTGGGTTAAAGGGTTATTAGACCACCCTATTGCGGGTTGGCCCTATTAGCATTATTCTATGTGGTTAAGTTGAGGCCGACCTAGTAAAGGTTATTAGGCAAGTAAAGTCAAGTATAAATAGAGTGCAGGAGGCACTCTATTTGATCATTAACTTTCTCACTCTTACACTCATTGGAGAGTGGCGCACTAGTGGAGGAGGAGAAGAAACTACTAGGATTATATCTCTTATGATTGGGTTGTATCATTGTTGTATCTTTCTCTGAGGAAGTTGCGGGGTTTTTCACCTTCTTGGTTTTCCCCGGTGAAACTCTGTGTCTCTTGTGTGCTTGCATTATTGTGTCCATGATTAATATGCTATAGATATGCTCTACATGTTATTCTCAGTTAAGATCCTAGATCATATTGAAATTTTTGAAAAACTAATAGAATATGCTTTGCATCTATCAGGTGAACATGTCTCGGATCTGTCAAGTATTGGCTCAAGGTGTTCACCGTAAAGCATATGTTTGGTCTCATATTCTTCAAGTACATCAAGGACCCAATTATATGACGATACATCGTAGCATCAATTAGCTCAGATGAAGCATCACACAGAAGCTTCAGGTTCGATTCCATAGGTGTGGCCATGGCCTTGCAGTCCATCATCATGAACCTCTTCAGGATCTCTACTGGATACTTCCCTTGTCCAAGAAAGATTCTATTTGTACTCTTCCACACCTCCATACCGAGAAAGTAGTGCATCATACCCAAGTCCTTCATCTCGAACTCGGAAGCAAGCTTCATTTTCATGTCGGCAATCAATCTATGCTCACCTGTTACAAACAGGTCATCCACATACAATAGTAGTATCACTGGATTTCCTTCCTCAACCTTGTAGTAAAGGTTGGAATCCGCTTTACTCTTGGTAAAGCCCAAACTAGATAGAAAGCCATCTATCCTGCCATACCAGGTCTTGGGTGCCTATTTCAAACCATACAGGGATTTCTTTAGTTTGCACACATGGGTCCCTCTATCATGTGTCTCAAACCCAAGTGGTTGCTCCACATACACTTCCTCTTCAACTACACTATTCAAGAAGGCTGTCTTGAAATCCATTTGGTGTACCTTCCATTTCATCACTGCTGCCAGAGAAATTACTCATCTAATGGAAGTGTATCTGGCTACAACAGCAAAAGTTTCTTCATAATCAATCCCTTCCTTCTAGGAGAAGCCACGAGCTACAAACCTAGCTTTGTATTTCTCTATGCTACCATCTGCAACATGCTTGATCTTATAGATCCACTTGGAAGTCACTACAGACTTCGCATCTGGTCTTGGGACCACATCCCAAACATCATTCTTCATGATCGAATGGTATTCCTCAACCATGGAATCCTTCCATTCTTTCTTTTCTATTGCTTCTTCATAACTGGAAGGTTCTTTGTTCATTATGTCATAGAGTAAAGCAACATAGTTGGTATGTGATCTTGTCCTTTTCTTTTCTTTGTGTTCCTATTTTGGAATGCCAAACCTTTCTGCATCTTGGATGAGCTCTCTAGCCCATGCTATTTTCCTCTTGTGAGAGTTCTTCTCACGGGGTGGATCTACAGGTTATTATGGATCTTCCATTTCACGATATTCTTCATGAACTGCTTCATTCATGGTGGTGTCTTGAGTTCTGGATATTCTAGGTTATTCATTATCTTCAATTGGTGTTTTCCTTGATTTTATGTATGCTGAGCTTTCATCAAATGTTACATCCCTACTGATATCATTCTTCTTGAATCCTGGGAAGTAGATTCTATACGCCTTCGAGCTTTCACTGTAACCCACAAATATGCCCTTCTTTCCTGAAGGATCTAGCTTTGTCCTCTTTTCTTTTGGGATGTGAGTGTATACTAGACAACCAAATATTCTGAGATCGTTAACTTCTGGTTTCTTACCAGTGAACACTTCTTCTAGTGTTTTGTTGTCAAGTATCTTATGAGGTGTTCTGTTATGCACATATACAGTTGTCCTTGCTGCTTCAGCCCTTAAGTGCATAGGTAGATCTTAGTCATGAAGCATTGCCCTAACTGCTTCCATGCTTGTTCTATTCTTCCTTTTGGCAACCCCATTCTGTTGTGGATTGTAAGGAGTAGTCAACTCCCTCTTAATCCATGAATCACTGCATAGCTTCTTGAAGTCACCTGAAGTGAATTGTCCACCCTTGTCGAATCTGAAGATCTTGATCTTCATGTCAGTTTGGTTTTCTATCAAGGTTTTGAATTCCTTGAACTTTTCAAACACTTCATCTTTGTTCTTCAAGAAGTAAACACAAGTCTTCCTAGAGAAATCATCATTGAAGGAAACATAGTATACATACCCACTTAGAGAACTCGATGACATCGGACCGCATATATCAGAGTGGATGTTTTCCAATATTCTTTTTTCCTTGCTGTCACTACTTGTAAATGTCTTCTTTGTGTTCTTTCCCTTTGCATAACCTTTGCAAATACCTTCATGCTTTGTCTGGATTCCGGGAAGACCTTCTACAGCTTTGCTTTCTATTGGTAATGCCCTATAGTGCATGTGTGCAAGCCTTCGATGTCAAAGTTCACTTGGATCTACTGAATCATAGAGCATGGCTTGTTCTGGTTGGCCCTTCAATTTCCATAGTCCTCCCTCTTGTTCTCCAATCACCACTACATCATATATAGTCTTACCCTTTGGCCACATTAGGACTTGGCCATCTACAAATACAACCCTCATGCCTTTTGTGTCTAATGCAGATATGGAGAGTAGGTTCTTCTTGAGACCTGGAACATATAGTACATCTTTCATCTTCATAGACTTTCCAGAGTCTAGCTTATAGGAGGCTTCACCACTTCCTTTTATTGGATATTGGTAGTCATCCCCAAGTTTCACCTTGTGGGGTGATTCATGTTCAGATAGGTTCATAAAGGATTCCTTGAATCCTGTCATCTGTTTGGAAGCCCCACTATCTATAATTCAATCATTACTTCCATGAATAATGGTTCCAATGAGAGCAGAAATCAAAACATATTCTTCATCACTTGAAGAATATTCACTTTCTTCTTTAGCCCTCTTACTAGGAGGTTCATCATCCTCTACAGCATGAGCATGATGTCTTCTTTTAATGTTCTTCTTCTTGTGAGAACCATCTTTCTTATTTCCGGGACAATCCCTGGAATAGTGTCCCTTCTCACCACATGTATAGAAACGGATATAGGACATGTTTCTTCGAGGTTTGGGACTACCCCTTTGATTCTGATGGTGATACCTTTTGCCATGATGGTGATCCTTTTTGTCATCATGTCTTTTGGAATGTGTTGTGAGAGCTTGGTCTTCATTCCCCATCTTCTCTTCTCGAGCTACAATTCGAGCTTCTTCCAGTGAGCATTCTTCCCACATCGTACTGAATGAGATTAGTTTCTTCCTAGCAGAAATTCCTTGGACGAAGGAATCCCATGACCTAAGAAGGCCATTAAGAGTGGTCATTACCATTTCTCCATTCTCTATATCTTCTCCCATAGCTTCAAGTTGTTCTTTTATCTGGGAGACCCTTGAGAAATAATACTACATAGTCTCCGCATTCTAGATCTTGACATTCTTCAATTGATTCCTCAAGGTCATCTTCCGATTTATGTTCTTCCCTTCAAATAGCTTGGTGAGGGAATCAAACATCTCCTTAGGTGTCTTTAGAGATGACACATGTGGTATGAGATGGTTTTTGATAGAATCAACAATGATCCTATTTGCCTTGAACAAGTTCTTCTTGTGTAAGGCCTTAGCCTCTTCTTCCTCTGGGACAGGGACCTCTTCACTTACGTAAGTGTCCAACTCATTCTCTTCTAGGATTAACCCAATCCTATACTTCCATGCTCAGCAATTATCAGCTCCTTCATGCTTATCCTCAAGCTTGGTGTGGTGAGACATTTTTAAGAGTACTTCAAATGAAAATAGAAAGTTTTAGGTCTTACCACTTGATTTGCTGAAAACTGGATCTCGTGCCAAATTAGGGTTTGTCAGAGAAACCCTAAAAACTCAAACTTTGAATTTCAAACTTCTGAAAGGATAGAAAGATGCGCCTTGATGAGCTGATCATCCTGGTATACTCAAAAATTGAAAAATGCAAAGTTTCACCCTTCAGAAAGGCTTTTCAATCTCCCAGATTTAGTGGGGAGGACTCTGAATTAGGGTTTGAGTTTCCCGGAGCTTCACCCAACCAAAAGGTTCGATCCAAAGCTCTAAAATTTGATGTTTCTAAGGAGCTTCCATCTATGGTCTTAGAATTCATAAATTCCTATTTTTGTGGAAACCCTAATTTTTAGGGCCAAAAATGAAAGTGCCCAGAATTGAATTATGATTAGACAGAAAGATGTGCCTTGCTGAGGAGAGTCAAAATACCCTACTTCCTTTCAAGATATGTGGAGAGAAACCCAATAAACAAGAAACCCTCGTTTCTGCAACTGCATAGTTTCTTCTTCTCAGGTTAGCTCTGATACCGTGTTATATTTTGAGCATTAATTCAACTTACTCTAGGATCTTTACTAAGAAAATAACATGTACAGCATATCAAGCATATCAATGCATATCAATCACACCAAGCAATCACATGAGACAATAGGCACACAAAGTTTCAGTGGGAAAACCATAAAGGTGAAAAACCCCACAACTTCCACAGAGATAGAAAGAGAAATGATACAACCCAAGTATAATAGATAGTCCTCCTAGCAGCTACTCCTCCTTCCTCACTTGTGCACCACTTTCTGGAGAGTGTAGAAGTGAATAATGAAGTGATCAAATAGAGTGCCTCTCGCACTCTATTTATACATGACCTGACCTTCCTAATAAACTAGCAGGGCCAACTTGTCTAACTCAGTCTAATAACCCATGGTAATGCTAATCAGGGCCGACCCCACACTTGGTGGTCTAATAATCCATCACATGCAAGTTGCGACACTTGCAACACTTGTCAATACAAATGAGGACACTTCCATATAGAGGAATAATACCATCTCTATAGGAGTACAATATACATGGGTGAAATACATTCTCAAGTTACATATACATCAACACCTTCCCCATCATAGGAGACAATCCTTTGGGAATTGTTTTTAGGGAGGTCATGCAGGACAACTGGTAGGACTAAAGGTGCAAATATAGCAGCCATGAGTGCCGGTGTATTTTGGGCTTGAGGGATGATATTTTGAAGGATATTCTAGGTAAGATTATTTGCAAGGTTTATGGTATGAGGCTAGGGAATTTGAAAATGAAGTTTGGCACCTTCATCTTTGGCAGTACCTTTCAAACACCACATAGGATCTAGAAAATATAACTTAGTATCATTCAAACCCACTTCGCCTAGGTTTAGATATGACTCACATCTTGATCTTGGTAACAATCTCCCAAGGTCTATCTCTATATCTAACTCTTGAAAAACAGACAATTCTTCTTTAGACACAACTCTTTCACTACTAGAAACGTTGGCCTTTTCTTTTCCGATCTTATGTCTGAGCAAACTTTCTGGATTATCCACACCTACCAAAATTTATGAAAAAGGATTACCTCGAGTATGGATCTTCTTGGAGGCTAGGATGCCCTTTGAGAGTTCTCTTAGAACAGTAATTTGGTTTGGTGGTATTCTCTAGTGGAGTCTTCTTTAAATATAATTGTCAATGAGTGGAGTCGCCAGGGAAAAAACACACAACCCAATTAGAATCTGGAAACCTCTGTTTTCCCATAGAAATTTCTCTTTTCTTTGAAAGTTCAACTTCTTTGTTGTTCTCCTAGGGATGATACGACAATCGTTCCCCAGCAACGACGCCAATTTGTTATCACCCAAATCGTACCCTCTAGGTTGTGGGAGAGGGCAATCTGGGGTAACCACTAACCAACTTTAGACTAATGCTACTGACCCAGCATAGTCAGAGAGGGCTCTCTCTACAAACATATGAAATTCTGGAAATAATCGTAGGCGTCAACAATGAAAATGTACACCATCATTCATCACATTAAGATATTCGATCAATAACATACATAGAAGGTCAGACTTCTGTTAGAATAGATTTTTATAGATTGTTGGTTGGAAAACAATGTGGATCTATATTGGGACAATGGAGCCAATTTAAACAGAACATGAACATCATTGACAAAATTTATAGATACATTCATATAGGGACAAGTTAGCCACCAACTCACAGTTAAAAAGCTTTTAGTTGGTGATTTAGAAGAGAAATGAACATTCTATCAATATAAAGCATGGTAAACATGAATTCTATATCGACTTTAGCAGAAAATGGTTGTGAAATGGTTGGTATGATTTGAATAGAGCATAATCTCTATGAATTCCATTCAAATACTACATTGAACCAAACATGGATAAACAATTACAAAATGGATTAACAAAGAAAGAAACACAATTCACATGGGAAAAGAGAAGAAACAGACTGCAAGACCAATGACACAGGAATCCCTGTCAAAACACCTGCTCGGCTCTGCCAACTTTATTCAGAAACAACTCAAAAGATTACACAGAGCAATTTACTAATCTCCAAAAAGTTTTCAACCATTCTCCTTTCAATTACATAGCATATATAGCTTCCTAGAGCCTAAGGCTTGACCTATTCGTACTTGAAAACAGTTACAACAAAATGCCACATCATCAAGACATATTCGCCACTATAAAAAATGGGCTAGCAGGCCTAACTGTTTTCTTTCACATTTACCAGTCTTCTTACTGAATGATAACTAAATTTAAGATAAAAACAAAAGATAGTAAAGCAGTTGCACCGGCTAGCTATTCCCAATAGCCGCCTCAATAAATATTACAAATTACTTTAGAAATAAAAATGTCTTAGAAGTATTTGAAAATGACAGCAATTCTTTGAAAATAAAAACAACGACTACCGAGGAACATGAGATGGGTATTTCATCTTCCCATAGTTCTCCACATAGTTCCATTGATCAGCGTGATGCTTTCATGCAATACCATTTATTTCACTAGTACTTTCAGTTCCACGTTCTCCTCATAGGACATGATTGGGACTCCTTTGTTTAGGCTCTTTAGCAGGTTCATAATCTCAAAATCCTCCGCAAGCTTTTCTAATAGTATTTTTCCTGTGAGAATCTGACTTAGCCTGTGGAACGTTTCGTGATTCATCTTTATTATGCACAAAAGGTTCTTGTAGTAATTGTGGAGGATGAGCTTGTTGTCTTCATTCCAAAAGGAGGGTAGCCGCTTCTGGAAGACTTCCTCAAAATTTCTTTTTATACCAACGATCTGATTCGCCATCGCTACACAACGGGCCTCGATATTTTCCACATGAGTGTATTTTCCTAGCATCTTCTTCACCCAAGCGATCGCTGCAACTCTGTTTCAGATTCCCCATGTAGCCAACTCCTCTTCTGGTAAAACCCTCAGAAAATCTATATCATCTTGAGCTATTTCCTTTGGCCTTAAGCTTAGATTTTCTCGTGTGGATGTACAGGTTTTTAAGGCTTCCGTTATCACCTTCTCGCTAGCTCTTATGGAGGTTAAACAAGGTCTAAGGCTGGTCGCGGTCTCGATAATAATATCCCAGATCAATTGTTTACATCCCTGCATTGGGATTTTCCCAATTACTTGAAGGACAAACCTTTGATTTGTTTCCACCAATCCCTTATTTTTACTTTGCAATCCTTTTATTTCTTCCTCCATTTGCATGTTTTGCTCTTCCATTTTCTGAGCCCTCTCCTTCAATTCCTTAGTTTCTACTTCTTTCAAACTAACCTAAGACATAGCCTGCGAAAGCTATCAGTGTTATTTTCATCTACATCCTGACTTATCTTGGACGGCCACGTGCCCAAAATGGGCAAGTTATCTTTCAGATCTTCAACTTGCTTTTCCAAACTCAGCTTCTCTTTCTGCCATTCTGCTTTCTTCTCAGCTAACTTCAATAGCTTTGCTCAGCTTTCACTGAGCTCTTTGGCTAGGGTCTCTTTCTCCTCTTCTAATTTAGACACTTCAGGAGCCTGAATTAATTGAGTGTTCGAGACTTTCGCCTTCTTTTGCAATGTTTTGATTAAGCCTTCTTTCTATGTCAACAACTTTTTGGTAGCCTTTCCACTACCATCACTAGCAACTAAATCGAACTGTAATTTCTTAACTTGCTACTGGTGGGCTTTGCTTCCTAGCTTCTCCTGTTTTAACTTAATATCCACCTTGCTAATAATTCCTTCTAGCTCCTCGACACTCAATACTGCCTGTATATAGTCCTCGTAAATAACCTCCCCGATTTGTTTATGTAACTGGACCTTATCGGGGGTTGATATGTTTTTCAAATCATATTTCACTTTAGTTAATTTGCTAGGTGTAGCCACTACCACATTCAGAGTACCTTGCTTTATATTCCAGCTAGTCACTAGAGCAACATTTGACTTCGATAGGATATGAACCTTGGGTAGAAAGTTATACACAAACTGAGTGGAAGCCTGCTTGTCTTGAGCGTACTGTTCAAACATCTCATCTCTTGACAAGAACTTGCTTGTGTCCCCGCTTTCACTGGCTTCCTAGAAATTGTGATCTAATACCTATACACTGGGGATTGGAATTTCCCCCTCTTTACCACCTTCATTATCCATCAAAACAGCTAAATCTGGCTGTGTTCCAGCTACTCCCTGATCCTCAATTCTGATTCTCTTTCCTCCTTCTTCATCATATTCATCGAGGATTTCCTATAGGCTTCTTTTCTCCCCCACTTCCGTGACCTTAGCTATAGTCTACACCTCTATCGCTGCTTCAAGCAACATGAGCTCTTCTCCCTCCAAAGTAGGTGTTGCTTCCGCTTTGGGCTCGTATTGCAACAGATTCTTTTCTCCTAACGACCCCTATACCTCCTTGTGCTCGAACCCACTAAGGTTACTCAATTTTCTTCTTTTAGAAATAATGTGACAAGGGTCATAGTCCATGGCACTCTCCTTTTTGAATTCCAAATCTTCTAACAAACTCTGCACCTCCAAAATATTTTCCTTATTCTATACAATAAACAGACTGATGGCCCAAGGATACTTTAAATCAACTCCCTTCCTGAACTTTGAAAAATGTTAATTTTCTAGGGTTAAGTTCAGCCTAATAAATTCTAAAGAAAAAATCCTCAATGTTAAGAAGGAGGGCAGTATGTAGGGATCATGCACGAACCCATATAGCCTGATGACCGTAGAGTCTTTTTATAAAAACCAGTCCCCCATGTTGACCTCTTTTTCTAACTACAATAATGTCTTCATTTCAAGCAAGACCCTTGGCAGTTCTTCCCCAAAAAATAATTTGTACAATACAAACAAAATAGAATTCATGTAATTAAACATGATCTCCTCCAGAGTACCAGCATAAACCTTTGGCGCGAAATGTAATTCATTCTAGTTACTGACCATGATTAGCTTCATTAAATGGGATTGAAACCGGAAACATCTAATATTTGGGAAGAGAACAAACTAAGAGTTAATGGCCTCCGCCACAAAATCTTCAAACCTAAGACTTGGAACCGACTCATAACTACCTAGGGGAGAACCGACACTTATCCTATACAATAGAATTGACTGCAACTCTGTCACAAACCTATCACTATCAAGACCTAAAAAATGTGCGAGTATGAAAGGACTAACTAGGTATTGACATTGAACAGGTTAACATCTAACGGGTAAGGAGTTTCCTCAATCTCCAGGTACGGCTTGAGGCAAGTGGTCAAAAAATATTGCCGTCTCTTTGGATGGATTTGGCGGTAGAGGGTTACAATTGCTTATTCGGAGAAGTTCTCAAACTCCGGTGTTTTCGGCTCAAGGATTCCAAATGAATGACGCATGATTGACAGTTCTATGGAACAGATGATTCTACTTTGCCGACTATCCATGATGACTCTTTGGGACACTTCATAATTAGACGCACACTAGGAGACGAACTCAGGAAATGACATGATTTGTTCTAAACAAAACAAAATGAACGAAGACTGAAATACCCTATGTACATCCGTTCCCTCATCCTGTACACGTTTCAGCCTTCCCTTAATTTTGGCTATGGGTAGCTGGATAACTGTGTCAAAAATGTTACAGTCCTTGTCCTCCAGGGTACTCCTAACCCTACTCGTTCTTAGGACTGAATCTTCTTCCATTATTTTACTGTGAAAACACTTATACTATTGATTAATTTAGTCGAAAAAGGGCGTACCTATCGCTAGCAATCTTCTGGAACTGTTCTGTTGAAATCCCTGTCTCCCTCGTCATCTCCCACACACCGAGAAGCTTCTTACTTCGACAGTTCCATCAAGCAAATGTCAAAAACACATGATGGTGATCATATATATAATCTTTGTTCAATTAACCATCCATATTATCTTCCAGTTGTCCAATTATCTCGGCTATTGGTTTCTTACGTACCACTCCCCGCCGTCAGATCCGACTTTCATCTAACAATTTGATTTGACAACCTTCATATGCCCGTTGTTGGATCACTCCGTAGGTCCCAATCTGCACCATTCCCTTGATACTACGTGTCTGCGAAATTGTATCATGAACATCTCAATGCAGTTTTAAATATTGCTTTGTTGCCTCGCAACCATCCCTTATGTCAACATCTGTCGAATGGTTTCGTCTGTCGTGACCACCTTTTCCTATATCCATCGTGCTATTTCCCAACAAGACCACCCTCGAGATCTGGTGATCTATGCTTGCTTTGCATCCATGGCAGGAACAGATGACCACTTTAACTCTTCGACCTTTTCTGCCGACGGGGTCCACCTTCTCTATCATTCATGCATCTTCGTTATTCCACCACTGTTGATTTGGTTATTTTTGCATTCGGCAACGTACATCATCCAAAACCTTACCACTATGGTATAGCGTGCCTCTGCAGTGGTTTCGCTTACAGCTTTTTCTCCCTCTTGACGTGCTCCCTTGCTGACATCTGTCTGGAGACATAACCCATCGCGACCACTAATGTGACTAACCTTTGCGCCTTTTGGCCACGCGACCATTAATGTGGGTCGCCAATCTTACGTCTACGCTCGATCAATGGTGTCCTACTCGTCCGTCGTTAATCTATGTAATATTAAGTTGTCGGACTTAAGAATTACGATTATTTGATTGTTCAAAAGGCCCTTTAACACATTTCTTCACAAATTTCCCTATCGTGCACCATATTTTCTGTTTCTACACCAATTTTTCACACTGTAGCTTCTAGCCATGGAGAAAGAAAGGGACCTCGGGCCTTTACTAGGTAAGATTTCTAATCCTCCACCTTTCATTTTCGATATTTATGATCAAAAAAATTAGGTGCTAACACATATAATAAAAACTAAATGGTAGTGTACAGTTGGCCACTGAAACTTATATGGCACACATATGTAACATGTAGTTAAAACAACTTCTACATAGATGTCAAGATACACCATCCTGCTAAATAACATTTGTGAAACACCACATAAATAGGAAGAGTTAGGACTTGAGTTGGTGGTAGAAAACTTGTAGAGTCCAGAGTAAAAGAAAAAAAAGCAAAGGAGGATCCCATTAAAATGAAAAGTTAAAACTGGATGCACTCAAGGAATCTAAAGTGAACATGGTCAATTAGAAAGTAAAGAGAGTGAAGTTGATCCTATGTTGTTTCACAGCATTATGGATAACTACAGGTTAATAAAGAATGAAGATATCATGGATATTTGAATGCACATATGCTTATTGCCTGAAAAAATAATTTATCAACCAATCAATTATGAAGAATGTCGTTATGTTAGGTTGTGTAAATTCTTATTCTCAACAAAGATTCTTGAATTATTTGCTATCTCTAGAGAACTTAGAGATTCCAATACCAAATAGAGATGTTGCATCTGCTAGGGAATCTTGAAAAATAAATTACAAGTTGTTGTCCTTGTGCATAGAAGAGTGGTGAAAACTAAGAGAATTAAACTCATATGGGACAACAAATAAATGCTTCATTGTAGTTGACTTGTATTTCACTCTCTATGAGATAAAATCAAGATTAATAATTCCCTTCCTACGACAAGGAAAAGGCCTAATCAACAATTCTGCAGGGTCAATGGTGAAGAAAAGATAAAACCATTGATCATAAAAGGGTAAGGCAAAAACAACTCCAACAAGCCTAGAAAGGTAAAGATTAAGGCCAAGCCAGAGTCCCGAGGATCCAACCATGAATGACGCAAGAGTCATTATGTATTATAGCTTAACTTGGGTTAGGTAAGGATTCAAAAGTTCAAACATAGAGCGTAATGATTGATGTATGGGGATGTATATTGGTGTGACCAAAAAGTTAGAATGACTGCTTTTGTTTTCTCAATATTTTTGGATGCAAGTGAAAAGACCAAATTGGACTCTCAGAAGATATAATTATAAAGTAAGATATACTACTGAAGATCTTCAGGAAATGAACATGAGAAACAAGTTCCCTGCCAAACCCTAGCTGTACATATAATGGGATAAATTACTTTTGAGAAAATACTTTGCAAAATTGCACTAGATATGTCTAGTCATACATGAATACGATGCACCTTAGTGTTGGCCAAAAACACCAAAACACTATAACTATAAAAAGACTTTATAACAATTGCTGTGTCGAAAGTGAATGAATGGATCTCTCCTTATAAGTCAAATAATGCAATTGGACCTTTTTGTTGTCCAAATATCAAGAGACTTATGTTTATGTTTTTTCTAGTCTCAACAAGCGTAATCAGCTTGATCTACTATGTCAATAGTAATTGGTGTATTTTTCAAGAGGCCTGTAGAGCCTATTGTATAATTTTGAAGGTTTTCCTTTTAGTTTAGATGGACAAATTTTCCACCTGTTTGTAGCATTCTTTAGGCTGCAATGGTATCATGGATTTCCATCTCAATCAGGGCACCATGTTCTAAAAAGAAACAGTTCTCACCTTTCACCAGAATATTAACAAGTTATGGTATGCTAGCAACACATTTTCTATTGGATGCATCTTTTCACTAATTCATAGGGAAGCCAAGGGGAAATAAAATGATAGGTTCTTATCACATATAATTTCTCAAGGTTGCAATAAGAAACAATGACTTCCGTTTGATGCACCATGAGATGATATAACATTTGAGACTTATAGGGTTTTTTTTTCTAGAATACTTGGTAGGTTCATACTAAATGGTTGATGTGGCTTGGGATTCTTCATGATGATGGTGGAAGCATAATTTCCAATCTTATTTTAAGCTCATTTCTAGTGATGAAAACATCTTATAGGATTTTACATAAAGGTCTTGAGATAATTACAGTGCATCAGAATTAGCATTTGGTTGTCAACATCAATAGAAATACTTTTTCCCTCACCCCTCATCTAGATAAAAAATGGTGGCATCTCTTATAGACATATATTTTTTTCTAGATGTAAGCTAGTAAGACTTATTCTATGTCCATAGTTACCTCTTTTAGAGAGTCACATTCTTATGGGAACATAAATATTACCCATCCGATGCTTTTGTTTTTCAGTGTTGAGCAAAGTAGACTCGATTTCTCTATGAGTAATATAATCTAAGATAGAAAATGGAAGTGGTGAAATGTCAACCCACTTAGGGCAACATTAGGCTTGATATAACAATGATCTTAGTGACATTAGAGATATGAACAAGTTTTCTAGATTGTTGACCAAATGTTTCCAAAGCTTCAGCCTTCTTTAGTCTACAATGGTCTCATGGATTTCCATCTCAATCAGGGCACCACTGTTCCAAGAAGAAACAATTCTCATCTCTCTCAAGAATATTAACAATTTATGGTGTGCTAGCAACACATTTTGTATTGGATGCATCTTTGCACTAATTCATATGGAATCCAAGGGGAAATAAAATGATAGGTTCTTATCACATAGAAGTGTTCAAGGTTACAATAAGAAATAGTGAGCCAAGATGCCATATCAATGCTAAAAAAGCTCACAAACCCTACGTTGTTTCTCCACTTGAGCCAAATATCAGCACATCATCAACATCCAACCCCTTGGAGGGATAGATCATCATAAACATGTGTGTAAACGTCTAGTGTTTTCTTAATTTGATTCTCCTTGACTTGTAATAGTATTTATAATGTCTTTTGCCACTTACATTCGTGTTGAATCTCTAAATTCCTACCCTTGAATAGCTTGGGTAATTTGTTTATATTTCCTTTATAGGTTTCAATGGAGATTCCATGGAAAGTTTTTATATATTGTTATCTAATTAATCATCAGTTTGATAGGATTTTTGCGAATTATTTTATGTTTTGTTGTATTTTTATTTTATGGGTTAGGTCTACATCATGAGTATTTGCAACCAGCATGGTGCATACACATTCCCCTATCTTCCACATCTTCCTGCAGGAAAAGGGCATCTTTCGAGAAATGTTGTTCAACAAGTATTTATCCTCTTCTCATACTCACCACCTTCTCCCTGCAAAACTGCAATAACCATTTCCCCAAAGCTTGTTGAAACTGTCATTGCATTTCACAAGCATAGGATAATCACACTCTTACTCAATAACAATATCCCATATTTCTTGATCACGAATGTGGGTTGTCTTAGTCTGAAGTATCAAATGTCATTGAAGAAAGCTAAAGGTCAGTCCTGTTCAGATTAAAATCTTCCCAAATAGCCCAATAAGCAGTTGAGCCGCTGAGAGAATTAGGAGTCAGCAAAGATTAGGTAAGGGATATCATTGTCAAAAAATAGTCTATGACTCTGTTCTTTCTCTCAGATTTGAAGCCCAAGATTAAGTTTCTAAAGGCATTGGGTTTCACTGGAAAGGACCTGGGAAATGTCATATGCAGAAACCCCACATATCTTGATAGTAATATAGACAGAATTGTAACCCGTAACATCCAATATCTTCAAATCCTATTTGGGTTGAGGGATATTCTCTCTAAGGTTCCCATAGGGAAACCTTCACTTCCGAGATATGATATTGAGAAGAGGCTGAAACCTAGGTAAGTAGAAACTACGTTTCTTTGGCTTTGAGATTAAATTTCATATCATGAATGGCGTGCAGCTGGCATTCATTATTGAAATGTCTTGAAATTCTTCTCACCCAATTTTGTTTGAAGAAGAGATTATGTTGAAGGACACATGAAAACATGGCAAGATAGATCAAAAGGCATGAATTTTGCTTGGAAAAGATGGATCTGTAAAAAAATGCATTGTAGTGCCAGTTGAGCAGCTTAATATAAAATTTGGAAGAACCAGAATGTTATCAGGGGCCACTCAAGTCATCCAAGTTTTAGACAATGCACTCCATGAATGGATAAAACCTAATAGTTCCTAGAATGTTTACCAACACAAAATATTGTTTTTTTGGGTTTCCTTGAGTGGTGGCATTTTAGAGAAACTGATGAGCTTTTGTTCGCTTATTATTGAGAAATTTTTGACACAAGAACTGGATGTAGAGAATCTACCGAAGAGGCCAAAACCAACAGAGGGATAGTTCATTGAAAAACAACTTGTCTTGTCTTTCCTTGTGAGCAATGACAATTTTGACCAGGTAAAGAATTTCAATGTTTCTGACATGAAGAAGTTTCTGACCTATATATGGTAGCTTTGATTTTACTTTGGCTGAAATAGAATCTGGGAAAGAAGACTTTTCAAAAGAGTTGCAAGAATCTTATCTACAATGGCAAAGACTTTTTCTGATTTTGAACTTGATGAGACTTTGAGCAGTGTTGTTTTTCCCCTCAACATATGGGGAGACCTTTCTTCACCTATCTAGATTCTACAGAGAAGGGAAAGAATAATTTTGCGAAAAATGTCCTCACACTAATTAGAAAGGATATGCACACTCCCATTCAGGAAAAATTCAATCTGAAAAAGATGCAGCGGAAAATGCTTCAGGAGCAACAATTCAAAAATTATTGGGAAAAATTTCTTATTGAAGCAAAGGAAAAATTATCCCAAAGAAGTGCACTTGGAAGGCTTATGCATATTGAAAGATGCATCTTAATTCCAAAGTTATCTTATAGTCTTGGAAGAATTGGGGCATGAAAAGGTTATTTTTGGTTTTTGGAAATTCAGAATGAAGTTCAGAGGTACATTTGATAATTTCAAGTGAAAAAGAAGAGCCTAGTATACAATGGATGATTTTAGAGTTGGAACCAAAGAAAAAAGACTAAGATGAGTTAAATTCAAACTCCATGAATTGATTTATACCTCCTACTGATTCGAATTAGTATGTTATGATGCTGAGATAGAAGGTGAAAATCGTTGCATTTCTGAGACCTGGCAAGTTTATGGTTTTAGTGAATGACAAAGTATTTTATAGGTTGAAATTGTACATCTCCCCAAAGCTACGACCATTTCTACATGGGTGCAATCCTATTCACACATTTAATAAGGGTTTTGATTTGGTATCCTTTGACGAATGTGCCAGATTCCTGGCTCTATAGGTTCTAACAATACAATAAGTTCAATTATCGCACTTTGCTTAAAATAGATAAATTCTTCTAGGATTACATATAAAATAATGCAATAAACTAGCATACATCTTGCTCAAAAAGACATCAAATCTAATAATAGGGAGAAGAAGCTACAAGATTTCAATTCTGCTTAATAAAACAAGAATTTTGACGTTAAGTTCAAAAGTACATAGTGTTAACACCTAAATTAACCTCCAAGGTTGTGAAGAGGGCAATTTGGGTAACCACTAACCACTTTAGATCTGTGCTACTGACCCAGCATAGTCAGAGAGGGCCCCCTCTTAACATTCATAAAATACTAAAAATGATTAACAATTTAACAAATAAAACACATGCTCAGCATGCTATAGAAAACTGAAAGCAATTAACTGATAAACACACAACCTTCTTATCCAAGCTATTCAATCAAAGCAAGCTTAGGAGGTCAGATTCTTAGAGGAACAACTAGTTTGAATTGTTTCGAGAGAAAATCATGATGACAACATGGGCAATGGAGTCAAAACATGAAACTTAAAACAAATACAGTGTTGCTGCTAGGAATGTCAAAACAAAGGCAAGGTAGCCACCCATTCACGGTCAAAGAGCTTTTAATTTGTGAGTTAGAAGAGCAATGAACAGTCCATCGATGTAGAGCATACAATGATGAATTCTACAACAACTTTAGTAGATATTAGAGGTGAATGCTTGAAATGAAAGGAATAGGGCATTATTTCTATGAATCCCATTCGAATGCTACTCTTATTCAAGCATGAACAACAATACAAAGTGGATAAACAATGAAGGAACCACAAATTCACATGGGAAAAGAGAAGGAACAGACTATAAGGAGAATGACATAGGAATCTCTGCCATTAAAACCAACTTCGATCACTGCAAATTTCATTAAGGACAAATATTTCAAACAGAGCAGAGCTCTCCCAAGGCCTCATCCAAGTGATTTTCTAACCTCTAATTCTTCTATTACAATGAATTTATAGTTTTCCTCGGCCTTCAAGGTCAAGCTTCCTCAATAGGAAGTCGTTACAACAACATTTGACACCTGCACAAAGAGATTCAACAACTTGGGAGTCGGTTCCAACCATTTTTGCTTATTTTTGGCCGCAGATTGCTGAAAATGGCCTTTGGTGCCCTAGCTATATTACCCAAATGAAGACACTTGTTTAAAAATTGAAGGAGGTTTTTGTAAATGGGCATGCTGACAACAAAACCCATGTCTTCTTTTCCCCCCATTCTCCTCCAGCTGGCTGGGATGTGGCTTTGAAGTTGATGACTCACGCAAAAAACATAATTTATGGAAAATTACCCTCTGAAAAACCTTTCTAGTCTCCCAAACCTTGACACTTGTGAAAATTCTGAGAGAGGTTATTAGATATTGTGCTGTGCTGGAGATAAACCTCTCTCAGTTTCCCAAAATTCCTTCTGGTTTGGCCGAAAGAGCTGCTGCAAAATGATGACTAAAACAGTCATTTTCCTAAAAAAACACCCCCATATTCTTCACACAAAATTACATTAAGCTTGAATTTGATTTTCCTTTGCAATTTGAATTTTGAGACCTGAATGTTGAAGCTGATCTTCTTATTATTAATGGATGTCCCCTCCAAATCTACTTAGCAGAAAATGGGTGCTAACAACTGGCTCCAACTCGGGGATGCTATCCTCCCTGTGAGGTAGCAAATAACCCATGGTGGATCAATGCCTGATCCATTGGGCGGCTCCCAAGCTCAAACTGAAAACTGCAATCCGACCTGTTACCTTTCCCATCCTGCCATTTAGCCCAACTATGACCGAAAAGGTCCCTTCCTCCTGCTCCTCTGACATATCTCCTCTTACATATCTACTGCATCTGCCAATTTGGTATCAATAATCTTCAAAAAGCATTCAGCCAACTTCCCTACCGCTTCATGAAAACATTCAGATGTATCTATTAGGCAGCATGTCCTTTTGTCACCCTTGCGAGAAGTCTTTATTTGATCAGTGCCGGTGGCTGCTGCAACAATTACAGTCCTTCTCCGGGTGACTTCGAAGAAAACCTCCTCGGTCATGCTCTAAGTATTCTTTCAAAGATCTTGAATAGATTTTACAATGTCCTCTCCCTGCATATCCTTAAATTTCTCCTTTGAGCATTTGGGTGATTGTATGTCACTCGACTCGAGCACTTGGCCTTTGTCACTTTTTAGAACCATTTCTTTTAACATTTGCCGATTGATATAAGCGTTTAGAATGCAGGTGCAACTGCATAACAACAAAATAATATGCGCAATACAAAAAGACTAAGGAATTTTTGGCTGAGGGAATAACAAAAACAACTATGCTGCTATAAAAATACAATTGCAGCGAAATTAATGTTCCCCATCTTTAGACTCGATTCCTTCAAACACTTAAAACTGCAAGTTGGCACCTAGCCGTTCACAAACTATCCTTTTCATGAAAGCATAATCTGGCTTGTCTTTAAAACAAAATCGTTTGCAATGGTGAAAATAAAATGCAAATTCTGAGGGACAAGGCCTGCAAAAGACCTTGATGAATGGCTTTGAATTTCTTCTCACTGATCTTCTCATAATTCGGCTTCATGTCTCTAATCTTGAGCCTTTACCCTTTAAACAACGATTGTAATAGACAGAACTTTGAACATTTTCCAACACGTTGTGCAGATGCGACGCGGCTTTAAATTTGTGTTGTAGATAACCATCTCTGCAAAAACTGAGCAAGTGATATGTCTACGGTATACTTCAAATTTTGATTCAGGCCCAAACATTGACATTCAACGATAGACTTTTAGATGAAAAGCCATCCTATTTGCATAAGAATCATACTGTTCACCAACTCATAGTGTGAATGCTCTGTCTCGGATAATCTGAATTCTTGGGCATGTTCTTTTCGAGGATGAAAATTAGAGTTCCCTACTATATACATGCTGCCAGATTATCAACAATTTTATTGAAGCAAACCGGGTGCCAATAGATAGTAAGAGAACCTCCGGCGTGGTTCTATTTCCTCCAGTGGGAGCTTTTCTTCCTTGATACCTGCGCCCAACGCCCTCATCGATCCAATTGAGCAGCATTAAGCCAACTTTGACAAAATCTAGGCTCAGACTTTGCGAGCTCTGAGCATATCCCTAAATAGAGAATTTGTAAAGAAAGCAATACAACATCGTGCTTCTTCTGGCTACATTATCACAGCCTTTGACTCTCCATCAATGCCCTAGCAGCCATTTTCCTTCTTCTTAATCGATGTTTCTCAACAATAAATTCAGAAATGCAATGCAACGTCCAGTAAGCAAATGATCCCCAGCAAAATCATACTGAATTTGGCACTGATTTAACTTTATTAACCATCGCAACGGAAACAAAACTTATTTGAACCTTTCCTCCTTGATTGCGATGACATTCACTGAATGACACGTGACTCTCTGGTCACATCCATCACAATGATCACCCAATTTCTTTATCAAGCGTGTATTGAATGCGATATAACAAGAACCGTCGATCTCTATGATTTGGCAAATATAAATTTCACTAGCATCCAGATAAATGCATTCGTGGTCCTGCTTAAGCAAATAATTGTCTCTGTGGTTGCGAAATTCACCTCTCTGCATGCTTTCTGGGTGCTGCAAATACCATTTGAGCCGGCCACTTCTAGCTTCACGCTCACCAAGCCGTGAACGAGCTCTATCTCCTCGATCCTGTGCGGAGAAAAGGCATTTGCTTCATTTAAAATTCTATCCAAGCATCAATATATATGTATGAAATGAAAACCAAGGTCGGATGAGGACCCCTCATGAACTCCTTTCAGCTTTTGGGCACCAGCCACGACGGACATGCATTGAAAATAATGAACCAGCAGGAGCCGCGCTATTTTTGGCACAATAAAAGGCATTTTGTTCTTTGACCTCAGCAACCTCAGGCCAAACAGAAATGGCCCCACTTTTTGCAAAGATACTGACCAACGAAAAAGAGATCCCCCGTGGGTAACGGCTCAGACATTTGCAGAATGAGCCTTGCCTAAAGCTCCATTCTCTGCAATTAATTTGAAAATAACTTCCATCCAATTTTCTTTAGCGCAATAAGAAGTCTTCGTGGATCGAATATGGAATTTTACCTTTGGGGACGAGGGCGTCACCGGTGATTTATCATGACTAAGACTAGCACTCCTTTTTTATTGTTGCACACAACATCACAAGCAATGAAGAAACTAACACCATCATAGTGCAGAACCCTTCTCTGGAGAGATAAGGAAATAGAAACAAATGAGATTCACACCACCATTATCTATAATTAATTCGGGGATAGTGGTATTGCATGGCACTTGAATGGTTTCCAAAACCATTTTTCCCTCATGAGATGCTTCCATAGGATGACGCGTGTGATGGCTGTTTGTATGTCGCAACCACCAACCGTCCTTTCCATATGTGCATGTAGATGACGCGGGATGAATTGAGACCCGTCGATCTTTCCCTTTGACTGAGAGCTTACGTGTGGCTGGTTGTATGATCCTCAGCATGAGCTAGATCATGTATAAAAGGACTAACCAACTGCTTCCTCCCATTATTTCCATCTCCCACCAAACCACCATGCAGCCATAGTTTTCCCTCAACCAAGGCACAATCATTGATGTGTCTGATCCACCATAGAGATTAACGTTACAAAAAGACTCTTTCAGTATTTCAACTCTTGTTGGCTTTGCCATGCACCCACCTAATTTCAAGGCTCCATCCACACCAACCTGCATGCCTCCAATTTTCCAATGCTGAGATACTCGATGACAATGGCAAAGAATTCCTATTAACACTTTATTCAGCAGCACATAGAACTGTCAATGCTTTGGCTTTGTTCCCGGTGTTAGCGCCAGGGTCTTGACGGCTGCGTGAGTCGATACCGAGCCATTCGTTTGCATAACTGGTGAAAATCAGATGAAAACCTAATTTTGTCACCAAGTTGCAGGAGCCCAGGTAGGCAGCCATCGCCTTTCGAATGTTTATGTATATATATCTCTCCACGCAGATTTGAAAGAGAATGCAATTGTCACAGCCCCGTCTAATTCAAACGCAGGTTGCCTGAGGATTGCCACCACTAAAGCAATGTTTGACTACAATATTTTACTGTGTAAAATATTTGTGTACAGTCCCGCAAGAGACTATTGACGTTATTGGGTGGCTGAAACCTGCTCAATGGCGCAAGGAGAGATCAAATGAAAAACATTAGATTAATTGGTGATTGATTCCAAGATCTTTCTCTTGTTGTATATCTTCAATTGGAGAACATATACGAGATTCATTATCCCATAACAGCCTAAGAGGCTTTTTAACCGTGTAGGAAATTTCTCTTTGCAGCATATTTCTTAGTCCTTCACCAACCTGACCATATCGTTCATCTTTGGCTTCATCTGCTTCTTGGGGCCTTTGCGTGGTCTGGACCTATTCATTGGCCCACTTATAAAAATTAAAACCAATTGCCCAAGGTGCATCGAAACTTTGGCCTCAAAAACTAAACTCTTTTTCATAACAATCAAATCCTTGGCCTAAAAAACATAATATTCAAATTTTGCCAATTATAAAAACTCTTTTTTCTTTTTTATTCTCAAAGTCTTCTTTTTCTCTTTTGTTCAAATTTCCAGACCTTTCTCTTTGCCTAGAATTTACTTTTAATACTTCGGCTATATAGAAACTAAATCCCTTCTCCATAAATTTAAACTTTGGCTTGTGTTTTCCATTTTTCATAAGAAACAATTAAAAAAACCTTAGTTTAAATGTAGAAAGCTAACATAGGTCCAAAAATTCCATTTCTCTTTTCTCCAAATTTTGTAGACCTTCTTCCTTTGTGGAATGCAACCATCAATTGGAAAGCCTACTGAAATCTCTGAACTACACCCTCAAGCTGAAGACTAAAATTTCTAAACTGAAATCTTGAGCTGAAAAATACACTATCTCTTCGAAATGAAAATGGAAACTGACTGTACAATCTGCAAATTGAACTGAAAATGCTGAAAATATGTGCATGCTAAAAATATGAAGAAGGCTGAAAACTGAAACTAAACTGTACATTCAAAAGGTTGTTGAAAGGGATGCTCATTGTGAGCTTATTCATACTAGATACCTACTCTAAGATGCAAAACTTTTCTGCTCACTCAAATAATGCAGAAATGCCAATGAAGCCAACTAATTATATCCTCGAACAATCTGACTCCTCCTCTATGGTAGAAATTAGTCAGTGACAGAGGTTATGATAGCATAGGACAGCAATGACTCTTTTCATTCTCAAACTGAAAATATGGCTGCAAATTCAAACTAAAAAATCCCTACATGTATTCACTAACAGGGTCATAAAAATTATGGATGTCTGGCTGCCTCCTACAACACTTTGTGACTTGGTCATCATACATGGATTCTCCATAGGTATCTTTCACTTGCATATATGGTTTTGGGTCATAGGACTCAGCTCTAGACACGAAACATTCTCCCATATTGCCATCTACAGGAGGCTAAAAGGCCTTTCAAAGGACAAATGAAATTCTTGCAACTGAATTTGCTCTTTCAGGGCTTCAAGATCTTTGCTAAGTTTTTTAGCAAACTCCCTTTAAAAAGTAATCTTATCATCATAAGAATGTTTACATGATTTCATATATATGGATAAGAATTCTGAGAAGGCTTCTTCGATTTGGCCATCATCAAACATATATAAATATTCTTTAAAACCCTCAACAGAAGTAGGATTCACCACATACCCTGCCATTTGATTTTATGAAGAAATTGAATAAGCACTTCAGACATTTGAAGCTCCCTAATAGTGGAGTCGCCATGAAACCTTCAACATTCTGATATGGAGTCATCAATCCTCCCAGTGGAGTCACCTTCATACTAGAATTTTGATGAGTGGAGTTGCGAGGTGAATGATACAACCTTCTTGATGCCTGACTGTTGTTCTACCCAGGGATGATAAAACAATCACTCCCCGGCAACGGCGCCAATTTGTTAACATCCAAATTAACCCCCAAGGTTGTGAAGAGGGAAATCTAGGGTAACCACTAACCACTTTAGATCTGTGCTACTGACCCAACACAGTGAGAGAGGGCTCTCTCTTAACATTCATAAAATACTGAAAATGATTAACCACTTAACAAATAAAACACATGCTCACCATGGTATAGAAGACTGAAAGCAATTAACTGATAAACACACGGCCTTCTTATCCAAGATATTCAATCAAAGCAAGCTCAGGAGGTCAGATTCTTAGAGGAACAACTTGTTTGAATTGTTTGGAGAGAAAATCATGAGGAAAACCTGGGCAATGGAGTCGAAACATGAAACTTAAAACAAATACAGTGTTGCTGCTAGGAATGTCAAAACTAAGGCAAGGTAGCTACCCATTCACAATCAAAGAGATTTTAATTTGTGAGTTAGAAGAGAAATGAACAGTCCATCGATGTAGAGCATACAATGATGAATTCTACACCAACTTTAGCAGAAATTAGAGGTGAATGCTTGAAATGAAAGGAACAGGACATTATTTCTATGAATCCCATTCCAATGCTACTCTTATTCAAGCATGAACAACATTACAAAGTGGATAAACAATGAAGGAAACACAAATTCACATGGGAAACGAGAAGGAACAAACTGTAAGGATAATGACACATGAATCTCTGCCATTAAAACTAGCTTCAATCACTACAAATTTCATTAAGGGCAAATATTTCAAACAGAGCAGAGCTCTCCCAAGGCCTCAGCCAAGTGATTTTCTAACCTCTAATTCTTCTATTACAATGAATTTATATTTTTTCTCAGCCTTCAAGGTTGAGCTACCTCAATAGGAAGTTGTTACAACAACATTTGACACTTGCACAAATAGATTCCACAACCTAGGAGTCGGTTCCAACCATTTTTGCTTATTTTTGGCCGCGGACTGCTGAAAATGGCCTTCAGTGCCCTAGCTATATAACCCAAATGAAGACACCTGTTTAAAAAATAAAGGCGATCTTTGTAAATGGGAATGTTGCCGACAAAACCCATGTCTTCTTTTCCCCCCATTCTACTCCAGCTGGCTGGGATCTAGCTTTGAAGTTGATGACTCACGCAGAAAATGTAATTTCTCGAAAATTACTCTCTGAAAAACCTTTAAATTATCCCAAACCTTGACACCTGTGCAAATTTTGAGAGAGATTATTGGATATTGACCCATTCTGGAGATAAACCTCTCTCCATTTCCCGAAATTCCTTCTGGTTTGGCCGAAACAGCTGCTGCAAAACGATGACTAAAACAGTCATTTTCATGAAAAAAACCCCCATATTATTCACACGAAATTACATTAATCTTGAGTTTGATTTTCCTTTGCAATTCGAATTTCGAGACCTGAACGTTGAAGCTAATCTTCTTATTATTAATCCATGTCCCCTCCAAATTTGCTTAGCACAAAATGGGTGCTAACACATAGGTTGCATCAGTAATCCAGCTGACCATAAAGCCATAATTGTAAAAGTCAAAATGTGAAAGGTACCAATTTCTGAAAGTATTGGTGTAAACCCTACTGGTGTAAGGATTATTGTGACATAGTTAGCCCTATTATGAACGCATATTAGAATTGCTTCAATTATGGAAATGCAACAAAAGTGCTATACTAGGCAATACCAAGTTTGTGGAACATATGAACTTACATGATGAAGAGAAACACAAAAACTAATAAGTGAGACTTTTCAGCCAATTTTAAGTTTAGTCTCAGATTTACAAAAGTTGGGCTTATTTTTTTGTCATGCCACAAACGCATGGAAGCAAACTAAATAGGATTCTAGTGTATTATCAGTGACTTAAATTGGGGAGATGCCAAACATTTGTTTGAAACAGGGCATAAAACAATCGAAAGCAAAGATAGAGTAATTGTAAAAGAAACAAAAATACGTTGGGCATTGGTTCCAAATTCCCAATAAGCATAGGAAACACCAATAAAATGTTAAGTAGTAAATGGAAGTCTTATAAAATCACATAATCATAGGAAACTTTGAAAAAAAATGAATGATTGAAATGTTATAGAACAAAAACTAAAATCAAAGTCACAGATTCCACACCAATCAAGTTTGCAGCATTACAAGTTTCACACCAACCAAGTTTGCAGTATTGCCAAGATTTTGTAGTCAAGAGATAGAAAGTAGAGGAAGGCAAGTACCTAGAAGGACAAGTCCCAACACTGTAGGTAAACACATAAATTTGCCTCCAAATTTAAGCACTTACTATATGAGGAGACTAAGGTTCATATCTTGTGGACATTAAAGAAAAAAAATCTTAATCTCTAGTACTGCAACTCAGAAATGGTATGAATTCTTTTATATTTATAAAGAAAATCCTTGGTGAGACAAGAAAAATCAACAATACTATCTACCTATGTTTAATTACACCCAAATAACTATTATAAATTAGTAGAATTTATATTAGTTATCAGCTTTCATCAACCAAGTAAGTTTTAATGAACTATTTTTTTTTTTTTCCAAAGCAGGAAAAAGTCTACAAAGCTCAGGGTTACCTGCCTACCCTTGGCTGATATAATGTCAAAACCCCAATATGCAGCTACATCATAATTTGGTCACACTTGAAATAACCAGTCCAATAGTGGGGAAAACTAACACTCTTGCCAGATGCCTCTAGGTCTTGGACTGTTAACCTATTTCCTTACATCTGAGAAAAACAATCTCTTAACCAATTAGAAGCCATTTCAGGTCATTTCTAGGACCAAAAAAGCAGTTCTCCTTCTAGCTCTAGGTTTTGGACTATTAACTTATTTCCTTACATTGGAGAAAAAAAAACTCTTAACCAACTAGAAGCAGTTTCATGTCATTTCTAGGACCCAAATAGAAGTTCAACTAGTCATTAGTATCCATTAGATACCTAGGATCTCATCTGGTCATTGTTGAAGCTACCAAAGAAGGGTCATGTGGTGAAAAGGGCCATGTGCTGTCCAAAAGCACCTAAACTAATTTTCTTTATTTTTAAATATTATAAGGAGCACTTGTAACATCATCATTATGTAGCATTATTCAAATTTCAGACATTACAGATCTCCTCATACTGAGTTGTACGTCTATAGATGCAACTAACACAAATTAATTATACAGCTGAGGTTTAGATGGATCTAGACTATCTTTATTCATTTAGCTTATGCTTATCATAACCAAATTCAATTGAATCCAAAAGCTCATGCATATTAAACCTTGGTTAAATAGATATGATCTAGTTTTATTCATGAACTTAGCAACTTCCCTATGTATATCAAACAAGGGTATAAATAGATCTCAAGATCTGGGACAGTCAACAACCTTGAGTGCACACCATAACAACGCTAATATTAAGTTAACATTTTAACAAAATGACAACACACCACACTAACAAACCATCTATTACATGGACAAGCTTAACTTGACTCACTCATTAAAAGTCAAAATATATAACAGGATATGTTTTTGTTGATCAAAACCTCAATTCCAAATTTCCAAAAGAAATTGGATTTTCCAACTTAAATTCTATTATCAAAGCTATTTTTAAACTTCGATTATGTTTCCTACTAAATTTGAGAAAAGAACATGAAAAAAAGAAGTTGAATTTTCTGACCTCTCTTTAAACCTCCTTAAACTACACACCAACCCAAGCCAAGCATAATAACGACATACTTCAACTGATTAGCATAAACAAAATTAATCAAGAATATTTCTGGAGAAACAGACCTCATCTTTGAAATTCAATGCTTCCTTGAGAAACACATCTTGAGCTAGGAAATAAAATTTTCTGAACAGCTCCGCCAAAATTACAGTAGCCGAACAGTCTTTACACTCAGATTTCTCTTTTTCCATTTCTATTTTTGCTAGCTTATCTAGCAGATTATTGATGAAATACAGTTCAACCATTCTTTTGAAGAACTCACAGAACTATAGCCGAATGATACAGCGTTGATTGCTTCGGCTATGATCCACCAACACACTATGAGCAAGCAAGCAGCCTTGGGAATAATTGTGTACAAAAATTGCAACTGGAGGCAGTTCTAGCCCTTGCAGAACGATATGTGGTTGTAAATGTTCTATATGCTATTGCCAACTTTTTGGCAATGTGTTTTGGAGAAGGACATTCCTCGGATACTCTTGTATGGGTAACCATGTTTTGATGAGAAGTGCAGATATTGCTCTCGTGAATCACACCAAGGAACTTATGTGGATGATTGTTGGAATTTGGCAGGTCGTGATGGGAATCATGATTGCAAAAAGAAAAATCATACATGTATGGAGATCTATTCTTTATTTGACAAATCATCCATGCAGCATTCTTGTTGCTTGAAGGTTGGACATGAAGTTCTTCATAGGTGTAATTCACCTCAACATATGTGTAAGATAACGTGTTCTCTTCCAAGCTGCAAAGATCTTTGTGTTATAAAATTAATCCTGGGGATCATGAAAAACATTCTTATCATGAGAGATATTGTTCTAAAAAATGCATCATGGAGGGTGTCCCCGAAACTATGCTTACAAATATCACTTCCATGAATTGACAAGTGATGGTGAAGCCTAAGCATATCACTCTCTCATCAAACTTTTTAATTGCTTGTGTTTTAGGAGATGCTTCCTTTTTTTTTCAACAATCTGTGGATATTTCAGATGACAAAGAAGAACATGTTTCATCTTCTGCTCAAGAAAGCAAGGTTGCATCAAAATTGAGCTCAAATCTTGCAAGTTAGGTGCTTCCATGTCTTTCTTGTAGAACATTTTGTTGGATACAGATTTCAAAGATGCCCATGATTTATAGGTGAACCTTATGTATTATGGTTGGCAGATTCCCTTTGTTGTATACTCCAATGTTGTGCCTGACAATTTTTCTTCTAATACATTGAATCTCGTTTTGGCCACAAAAGTTTTGGAGTTTCAAGAATTAGCAAATAAGAAGTTAGTTCAGAAAGAGATTGCAAACATGCCGTGGACCAATACTCTCAGAAGACTTGTGCTACCTTAGACTACATCTATGACATATTTGATAAGTTTGCAGTTAGTATGGCACTCTATAGAGGAAGTATCAGGGATCTTAACCTCCATGTTTTACTAAAGTTAAGAGATACTGTTGGAGAAGACCTTGAGCAAAGAACATGTAAAGAATACTTGAAGAATCTTATTGGGCGGTTAGAGAAAGAAAAAGGAAATGATTTTTCAAATCTCAAGATTCAGTTCCATGCTCAAATGTCTGAAAGTTGGGACTCAAACAATATAGAATCTAGATTCTCATTCTCTCTCCATAAAAAAATCCTATGGGAAACTATGTTTGTCAACTTATATGCTTTGTACCCATCCAATCAAGTTGAGATGAAAAAAAAGACTACAACCCTTGCTTGGGATGTTTGAAAACAGTGATGGGCAAAGTTATCACTTGTCGAGGTAAATTTGTGTATATTGAGGCATTTTTGTGATTTCCTCGGTCATTATCTCATTGTCAGTTTTTTTTATCCCTTGCCTAGGGAAAGTATTGAAGTGCCTAGGGAATCTTTATCATCATTGGACGAATTTTAAAGGGACTAGGGAAAGTAATGAAGTGCTTGGGAAAACATGGAAGTGGATGGGGGCATTTTTATCTTCTTCGCGAGAATTTTGAAGTGCCTGGGGAAAATATTGAATTGTATGGGTGTTTTTATCATCGTTGGGAGAATTTTGAAGTGGTCGAGGAAAGTATTGAAGTGCGCGGGGAGTTTTTCTCATCACTGGGTGAATTTAGAAGTGCATGGGGAAAGTATTGAAGTGCATTGGGGGAATTTTGAAGTGCTTGGGGAAAATATTGAAGTGCATGGGGAGTTTTTAACTTCCTTGGGAGAATTTTGAAGTGCCTCGGAAAAACTGAAGTGCTTAGGGCATTTTTATAATCTATGGGAAAATTTCTAAGTGTAAGTGCCCAGGGAAAGTATTGAAGTGCGTCGGGCATTTTTCTCCTCACTGGGTGAATTTAGAAGTGCATGGGGTGTGTTTCTCATCACCATGTGGATTTAGAAGTACATGGGGCATTTTTCTCATTATCGGGTTGATTTAAAAGTGCATGGTGCACTTTTCTCATCATTGGGTGAATTTAGAAGTGGATGGGGACGTTTTTATCTTCGCTGGGAGAATTTTGAAGTGCCTGGGGAGAATATTGAAGTGTCTGGGCGTTTTTATCATTGTTGGGAGAATTTTGAAGTGGTCGAGGCAAGTATTGAAGTGCATGGGCGTTTCTATCATCATTGGGTCAATTTAGAAGTGCACGTGGCAAGTATTGAAGTGAATCGGGGGAATTTTGAAGTGCTTTGGGAAACTATTGAAGTGCATGAGGATTTTTTATCATCCTTGGGAGAATTTAAAAGTGCCTGAGAAATATTGAAGTTCTTAGGGAAATTTTATCATCTTTCAAAAAAATTTGACGTGCCTGGGGAAAGTATTGAAGTGCCTGGGGTGTTTTTCTCGTCACTGGATGATTATAGAAGTGCAAGGGGCATTTTTCTCATCACCGGGTGAGTTTAGAAGTCCATGTATCATTTTTCTCTTCACTGTGTGAATTTAGAAGTGCTTGGGGTTGTTATTGATCAATGTATGAATTCTTTTATAGTGTTGGGACGGTTTAAAATAGTGATGGACAAAGTTATCACTTGCCAGGGAAAATTTGTTTGGATTGAGGCATTTTTGTGATTGCCTAGGTGATTATATCATTGTCGGGTAATTTTCTCACTTTCCTAGGGAAACTGTTGAAGTGCATATGGCATCTTTATCATCATTGGACGAATTTTGAAGTGTCAGGGGCAAGTAATGAAGTGCCTTGGAAATCATGGAAGTAGATGGGGTGTTTTTAACTTTGCTAGGAGAATTTTGAAGTGCTTGGGGAAAATATTGAAGTCTTTGGGTGTTTTTATCATCGTTGGAAGAATTTTGAAGTGGTTGAGGCAAGTATTGAAGTGCATGGTGTGTTTCTATCATCATTGGGTCAATTTAGAAGTGCATGGGGTAAGTATTGAAGTGCCTCGAGGGAATTTTGAGTTGCTTGGGGAAAATATTAAAGTGCATGGGGATTTTTTATTATCCTTGGGAGAATTTAGAAGTGCCTGGGAAAATATTGAATTTCTTAGGGCAATTTTATCATCTTTGGGAGAATTCTGAAATGCCTGGGGAAAGTAATTAAGTGTCTGGGATGTTTTTCTCATCACTGGGTGAATTTAGAAGTGCATGTGGCGTTATTCTCATCATTGGGTGAATTCAGAAGTGCATGAGGTTGTTATTTATCAATTTATGGATTCTTTTATAGTGTTGGGATGTTTTAAAACAGTGGTGGGCGAACATCACTTTTCGAGGAAAATTTGCGTGGATTGAGCCATTTTAAGTATTCACTGACAAATATGCAACTCTCCTACCATTCGACACCAAAGAGAATAAAGTTTGGTGAGAAGATTGGTTGGAATCTTGGAATTGGTCCAAGAACTATCTCTCTATATAAAGGAAGTGGTCCGCTACTAGGATATTCAGTTAATTCTATCAGTTTGTTGGCATGCCAAGATTCATGATCCCACATGTCCATTCGACCATTAAGGGACATGATAACAAGTAGAGTTCCTACTTTCCCTGAATCTAGTTAGTGCAGTTGCATTTCGTCGAAACCTTCTAGTCTTGAGTGATCAAATACTGCTTGTGAAATGTATAAATAAATCTATCCTCTACTCACTCATACACTTGTTCATTAAAGAGTCTAGGAGTCGAGAGAGTCCAGAGTTGAGCTTCGGTGTATATTCGTCTATTGCACTACCTTTGTAATCTACGTAATCAAAAGCTTGAGTATTATTGGAAAAATTAGTGAAAGATTCACCAAGTTTTTACAATTCTTTATAATTAAGTGAAATATTCGCCAATATTTTACAATATCTTATAATTTAGTGAAAGATTCGCCAATATTTTACAATATTTTACAATTAAGTGAAATATTCGCCAATAAAATCGCCTTCAAGTTTTCCTATATATGGGGGAGATTCACCCATTTTTTATACATATACATTTTGGGGGGGTTCTTAGAATCATCCCTGATGCTCAAGTCCTTCGGCAGCTCCAACACATAAGCGTTGTCTGAAATCTTCCTCAGAATCTTACATGGTCTTATCTTTTTCAGCTTCAGCTTGTTATATGTTCCTTTTGGAAATATTTCCTTCCGCAAATGTGCATAGACTAAGTCTCCTTCACTGAACGACCGTAGCCTTTTCTTCCTATTGGCTCTCAGCTTGTATGTTGCATTACTCTTCTCTATGCTCTTTCATACATCTTCATGCACTTCTTTCATATGCTTTTCCAATGATTCTGCATACGCACTCTTCTTGATTTGTGTCGGCAAATCGACCAAATCTACCATTCCATGTGGGATTCACCCCTAAACAATCTGGAATGGGCTCAGACCTGTTGACTGATTCACATAATTTTTGTATGCGTAGTCTTCCTGCACCAACACATTCTCCCACTGCTTGGGTCTGTTGGCCATCAAACATCTTAGAAGGTTTCCCAAACTTCTATTCACCACCTCAGTCTGTCCTTCTGTCCTGCGGACGATATGCCGAGCTAAACTGCAACCTCGTGTCCAGTTTCTTCAATAGGGTTCTCCAGAAATGTCACATAAACTTGGTATCTCTATCCGATGTGATACTCTTCAGCAACCCATGCAATCTGACTACCTCTTTGAGGAATAGTACAGCAATGCTTGTGCTGTCACTTGTCTTCTGACCCGAAATAATGTGTGCCATCTTCGAAGATCTGTCGACTACAACAAATATTGAGTCACTTCCCTGCTGTGTCTTCAGCAATCCTAGCACAAAATCCATACTCAGATGCTCCCATGGGGTATTCAATACAGGTAATGGTGTATACAACCCCATATTATGACTTCTCCCCTTTTCCAACTGGACAACTCGACACTATCGTACCCACTTCCCAACATCTATCGTCATTCCTGGCCAATAATACTTTTCCTCGACTAATGCCTTAGTCTAGTCGATGCCAAAATGACCTGCTAATCCACCGCTATGCATTTCTCGGATTAGGTTCTCTCTCATGGATCCTCCGGGAATACACAACTATTGTCCCTTGAATAGGTATCCCTCTTGGATGAAATAATCCAAATATGGACTCCTATCAACACTCCATGGTTCACAACAAGCCTCCCATGCTTTAACAAAATCCTCATCAGTCGTAGACTCTGTCTTCACCAACTCTATTCTTGTTGCCTGAATTGTCATCGTATTCAGCATTGCAACTCTTTGACTCAGTGCATTGACAACCTTGTTTGACTCTCCTGACTTATATCGCAACATGAAGGTGTATCCCTGTAGGAATTCAACCCGTTTCATGTCCCACTGATTCAACTTCAACTGAGTATTCAGATACCTCAGTGCTTGGTGATCTGTGTACAACACAAATTCCTTGGGAAACAAATAATGCCTCCACTTCTTCAAAGCCTGGACAATAGCATAAAATTCCTTGTCTTATACCAAATATTTCTGCTTCGCATCATCCAACTTCTCACTAAATAATGCAATTGGTTGGCCCTCTTGGCTCAACACTACTCCAATTTTCGTTCCACTAGCGTCACAATCAACCTGGAAAACTTTGTCGAGATCTGGAAGCACCAACATTGGGCTCTTAGTGACCTTTTCCTTGAACCTATCAAAATCTCACTGGGCAGCTTCCGTCCTCTTGAACTCCCCTTTTCTCATGCACTTTGTCAAAGGTGCACAAGTCCAACTAAATCTCCTAATCAACTACCGGTAGAAGCTAGCAAGTCCATGGAAACTCCTTACTCCAGTCATACTTGTCGGTTCCAACCAATCCAATATTGCCTTCACCTTTTTTGGGTCCATCACTAACCCTTTACCCGATATTACGAATCCCAAGTACACCAGTTCTTCTTTCATGAAGAACACTTTTGTAGGATCACCATCAACTTCTCTTCCTGCATCTTCTACAATACTTACCGAATGTGCCCCAATTGTTCTGTCTTGGTTCGACTAAATACCAGGATGTCGTCTAGGTATACTATGACGAACTTACCCAAGAATGGTTTCAATACCTCATTCATAAACCACATGAATGTACTGGGTGCATTGGTCAATCTGAATAACATGACTAACCACTCATACAGCCCTTCTTTAGTGTTGAATGTTGTTTCCCATTCATCTCCTTCTCTAACCCGAATCTGGTGATAACCGCTCTTTAGGTCTATCTTTATGAAGTACTTCACTCCACTCAAACAATTCATCAAGTCATCCATCCTCGGCAATGGAAACCGATACTTGATCATGATCTTATTTATAGCTGTAGAGTCTGTACACATCCTCCATTCTCCACCTTTCTTCGGCGCTAATACTATTGGTACCACGTACTAACTCAGACTTTCTCTGATCAATCCCCTATCTAACAACTCCTTGACCTGTCGATTGAGTTCCTAACCTTCTGTCGGACTCATCCTATGAGTTTCCTTGTTTGGTAGACTCAACCCTAGAATCAAGTCGATCTAATGGGATATGCTTCTCATCGGTGGCAACCTCATCATTGCATCGTTGAATACTATGCTTCGAAACTCGTCAAGCATCTTTTTGATTGCAACTGGAATCTTCTCCATTGTTTAAATCTTGACACATGGTACCTTTGGAATGATGGAAAAACATCCCGACTGCCTTTCCTCTTCTGCAAGGAATTCTTTCTCTGAACATATCAGGACTTGCTTCTCCCAAAATTATCTCTCGCCCTACTTACAGTCGTCTTGATCCTCTTGCTTTGGCTTAAGAGTTCTTTGCATGCCATTCTTCCACACTGTGACTGTGTTGGCTCGACCATCATAGATCTTCTTCTCATAATATTTCCATGGTATCCCTAACAACATATGGCATGCATCCATTGGGATTACATCGCACAGTACACTGTCTTCAAGATTTTTGACCTTGAAGACAGTCAAGCACTGTCTGGTCACCTTGACATCATGTCCTTTCTGCAACGATGAGATCTTGTAAGGATGTGGATGTTCTCAACACTTCAACCCTATCTTGTCAATGACCTCTGTCGACACAATATTCTTAGTGCTTCCACCATCAGTTATGGTCTTGCAACGCCATTCGCTCATTCACACCTTGGCTTGAAAGATAGCCTTTTGTTGTGCCGACTCTTTCTCATTGCGTCGGTCTTCCTAAACCAATGTTCTCCTGACTGTCAGGTTTCAACTTTTCTTCTTACTATTTTTGCTGTTGTTGGATGTCAACTCCACCCTCTCGTTGACTTCCTCATCTCTTCGACATCTGGGTTTCGACTCCTTTGTAGCATGTAGGTTCTCTGGGCATTCATATGCCTTGTGTCCGATTCCGGGACACTTGTAAAAGACTATGGTTTGTCTGTCAACTCTTTTTTTGATGGATGGACCACTTCGACCATACTCACCTCGAACGTGTGTCCCTCGACCATTGCATCAGCTTTCTTGCGTTTTCTCCATAGTCAATGTCCCTTCCGCATGTCGACTATCTTCGACAGTTTGTCTTCTGGTCCCGCTACTTTGGCCTTTTGCAGAAACAGTCTTCGCACCCCGACCAATCATACTACCTCTGGTCGTTGCAGATTTCCTCAATGGTTTCTCTTCTTCCTTCAAAGCCAACTGGTAGGCTTCACTGACCTCTCTGAATCTTGACATGCTCAACTCATCTTGAATGGAATATTTCAAGCTGTTGACATATCTCACAATAGCTTCTTTTCCTTCATCGGTTTGTCCCAACCTTATCGACAATCTGTAGAACTCTTCCGTGTTTTCCTTTACGGTCATCTCTTTTTGTCGAAATTTCTGCAACTTCTAGAACAACGAAATCACATAGTCATTCGGCAAGAACTTCCCTTTCAGCTTGGCGACCATCCTGTCCCAAGACATGATTTTATCCTTGTTGTTCTTGACTCTGTCAGCCTAAACATTGTCCCACCACAGTGAGGCATGACCCTTCAACCTCATACATGCAATCTTAACCCGCTTAGGATCCACGATCTTCTCTATGTCGAAGTATAATTTTCCATTTGTCTGAACCAGTCGATCAAGTCTTCTGGATCCAGACTTCATGAGTAGGTACAAACGTCTATCTTTGTCTAACCTCTCATCTCTGACAGGAGTTTGATTATTTTGCCTTCTAGTTCTTCTCCCGCTGCTTCCACTTCTTTGACCTCCTTGTCATTGTGGTCTAACGCATCAGGAATAAAACCATGCCTTTGGATTTCTTTCATCAATGCAACTTCATTCATCAAAGTTCGCATTGTTCTGACTCACTCATCAAATATCTCATGATCAACTGTGATTGTTGCGCCATGCGCTCTTTGTCCAACATGGTCCACAAGGTGAGCAAGCCAAATCTGAAATACTAAACTAAATCTGAATACTATAGATGGTAGGTGAGGCTACGAGAGCCTCACCTCTCAATGGAGAACCCAAAAGAAACTCAGATCTATGAAACAAAATGAAAGACACATAAACTTGGCACACACAAACTTGTTTGCATTATGAGGCAAGGTGCCTTTTATAGATTACAAAGACGGGGCATAATAAATGCTATTCCTTATTTTAATAATATATCTAATCTAATATTATCTTTAATTCATTAAACCTTAGAATATTGAAACTAATACCAAAATGGGGAGTGTGGGCCTCCCATACAGATCATTCCTCCAAGTTGAAGTGGAAAGCGTCCTTGCTTTCCTCCTCCCGGTTGAAGTTTGAGAGCACTGTTGATGGAGTGTAGACTGCCATGTCTGCTCAGAAGTTGTAGTGATGCTAGAACAAAAGGATTCTTGATGTTGCAAATACTGGGAGGGTGGAGACACCTGGCTTCCTAGTGAGTGCGGCTGAGATTGAGAGGGTGGATACACCTGGCTGCTTAGTGTGTTGTGCCGTGTAGTTGGGGAGGGTGGAGACACCTGACTGCCCCAAAGCGAAAGAGAACTATTGTGAACCATTGAAGAGGAACCTGTAGAGTGAGATGGCGAGTGCTACAAAACTATGTGAAGTGTTGTAGATTATTGCTGGAGGAAATAGAAAAAATGGAACTGAAAGAGAACTAATATTGGAAGAGAAGTAATAATACTGCAAAGTAAAACTTTGAACCAAAAATGTGAAACAAGGGCTGAGCTTGGGCTAAAAAAAGGTAATGTGCCCATATGGGTAGGCTGCAGAAGCCGAGAGCCACCAAAAACGCAGTCCAAGTTGAACCTTGAAACTGCATAATGTTGAAGATGCCATGTTGAAGATGGCTGGCTAGTGAATGCAAAATGCACTGTTGAATAGTGTTGAAGATGGCTTGCTGGAGAATGCAAAATAAACTTCTGAATAATGTTGAAGATGCCAAATGAGCTTCTAAATAACATTGAAGATGCCAAATGACTTATGAATATCTTGCTCTTTCCACAGGAACATGTTCAATACCAATGATCCATAATTATGTGTTCTACCTCAATAATAGACAGGATAACACTGGGGTGTTGCTGCTGCTAAATAAGCCAACAACCTGAGTAGAATTCTATGAAAATGTAGATGCATGAAATGCTAGATGAACTATTTTGGCTGGAGCTTCTCTTTTTGCTAATTTCTGCTTGTCAGCCTCAAGGAAAGGATCATTCTCATCTCCCCTAAGGCGTTGATCAACAAGATATGCAGTATGCATTGATCCTATTCTTTGATGGAATGTCTCAACCTGAGCATCCACATATATGAAGAAATCATTGACATTAAAAATCACTGAGGGTAAAGAATGCAATAATCTCAGATCTGAACTTGAGCTCCGATTTTCATCAGTCTCAGATAAAAGCAACTACTCTAATTCCTCAATCCATTATCGACACTCCCCAAGTTGTCTCTCAAATCTTGAGACTGTATGCTGTAAAAATGGAGAGGGTTTGGTGGGTAGACCACTATCGAAATCCATTATAGATGTGGAAGGGGTAGACAACTGAGAAGAAAAGGACTTCAGGAAATGGGGTGGAGTTGGGCAGAATGCTAAGCGTAGTAGCCAGCGTTGAGAAAAGGTTGTTGAGGAATGGGAGTGAGTGGGATTAAGGCTATAGGTTGCTAGGGTTGCATGAGTGTGGATAGAGGAGCTGGACAACGTGAGTGGTGAGCTGCGCAGAGGGTAATAGAGAGTGTTGTGTGAAAGGGGGCTACGCGTGACTGCTAGAGTAGAGAGCGTGAGCAGAGGTGGAACGTGAAGGGAGTAATGGTGAAGGAGGTGGCGATGATGTGCTGGAGAGAGATTGAGGATGGAGGAATAAGGGAGCAGCATTGAAAGGACAGGAATGGAAGGGAAGGTGCATGCAGATGGCTAAATGAGGGCATGCGCAGGAGTGGCAGCCTCAGCATGAATGGGGCTGGGGTAGCGTGAGGGAGTGGGCAGGAGAAAGGGAAGCTTTGAATGCTGGATAGGCGTGAATGGTGGTTGCGTTAGTTAGGTCACACAAGCAGAAAATGTGAGGGAGAGATCCCCAAAGGGGGTACGTGGTAGAATGGACAAGTAGAACTGAGCATTGGAGGGAAACGTGATAGCTGGGCCAAGCGTAAGTTTTGGGGTAGCTTTGAGGATGGGGTGAGTGTTTGGGGAGAGAGCAGTTTGGAAGGCGTGAGTATTGATGGATCATTTAGGGTTTGTTGGTGTGTTTTGGGGTTGCAGGTGGAGGGAGATGAAGATGCTAGGGATGCCAGAAATCGTGGGGGATCTGGGCGTGAAGAGATAGGAGAGTGAGCAGAGCTAAGAATGGAGTTTCTTAGGGGAATAATGGCAGAGAAGCATGCAGGTTAGAGTTGGGCATGCGTTGGAGATGCGCGTGGGTGCTATAGTCTATTGGGCATTGTAGGTAGAGAGCCTGGCCATATTTGGAGCTGGAGATAAATGGAATGCATAGTGGAAAGTGCAAGTGAGGAGTGTGGATGGTGCTGCATGGAGTGGTGGAGAGCAATTAATGTGAGCTCACGTTTTCGCTAGATGGGCGTTTGAGCAAGCTGGGCGTTAATAAATGAGTAGCGTGAAAAGGGGAGGCTGAGCTTGCTTAAGGAGAGCAGCCTTGAATGGGGAGAGTGAAAGGTGCAGGCGTTATGGTGGAGGGTAGCATGAATTAATGAAGGTGCAGGTTTAGGCAGAGTGAAGGAGGGGTGCATTAAGGAGAAAAAAAAATGGGGATGAAGTAGCAGCGGAGATGAGTGCGTGGATGAATGTGTAGAAGACTACGTGGGGAGAATTAATGCTACAAGTGATGGCAGTGTGAGTGCAAATGTGGTGCTACGTGGATAAGGAGGCTAGCGTGAGAGGATGAGGCTGGGAAAAGGGGTTGCAGGTGTGAATAAGGAGATAGGGTTGGAAGATAGGTAGCATGACGATGTTCGGAGGAGTGTGCAAGAGAAAAGGGGCTGTGTGGGTTCAAAAAAAAAAAATAAGAGCTAGATTTGAAATGCAACAACATGCTACGAAGAAATAGCCATTGATGAGGCTAACTCTTCAGAGCATAGATCTTCTCCGAGCCAGGCCACGACACACTAAACCTAACTAACAAGACAAGAAACAAAACGCATGAAGAAAACAAGACACATGATCAGGTAGAGGAGCGAACTGCTCTTATACCAATTGATCTACAATGTAGAGTAGGCCAGATCTAAAATGGAAGACAAATCTAAATAAGAAGATAAATCCGAATACTACAATGGAAGGTGAGGCTAGGAGAGCCTCACCTCTCAATGGAGAACCCAAAAGAAACTGAGAGCTATGAAACAAAATGAGAGACACATAAACTTGGCACACACAAACTTGTTTGTATTATGAGGCAAGGTGCCTTTTTATAGATTCCAAAGAGGGAGCATAATAAATGCTATTCCTTATTTAAATAATATATCTAATCTAATATTATCTCGAATTCATTAAACCTTAGAATATTGAAACTAATACCAAAATGGAGAGTGTGGGCCTCCCATACAGATCAGTGACGTACACCTTGACTTGTGTAACACATACCCTGAGATACACTATACAGTTGTTGACACTAGGTCTTACTTCTTGTTTTACCCCTGAAGACATTTCAACTAAGTTGAAATCATCATCCTCTTAGGCTTCCAACAAACATTTATCTAATGCATATGGAGAAATAAAACTATGTGCAGCATCAGGATCAAACAAGATTCTAATTTTAAAATTGTTTACCTTACTTGATGATTCCCCCATAGTGGATTGGTGCTCAGGCTGATGGTTATTCACTGTAGTTGAGATCTGATGCTTACTACCCCCACTCCCCATTGGATCCTTTCCTTCTTGATGCACTGTACTAGAGCGTAATTCGGGACAGTCACGCTAATAATTTGGACCTCCAAAACCGCAACAAGCAACCTGCAACGGGGTAGGCGAGATGATTTGATCATGCCTATGAGAGGGGTTTATTCCCTTGGGGCCCCTTCCATCACCGACTGCTCCTCGATAATTTCTTACACTCTGGTGAGTCCCTGTTTCTAATTGGGATACTACCCTAGTTGCAACTGACCTATCTACTGCCTCAACTTTGGGTGTATACTTGTTTCCGTATGGAGGTGGCCTTGCATACCCTCCCCCCGAGAATAGCTTCGAGGGGCCTTCCCTACAAACCCTGACTGTTGAGAATTAAATGACTTGATGGGATTTGCACCCATCATATCTTCTATATAATGAGCACAATCAAGTGCCTCGGCAACCGAAGCCGGTTTCCACATCTGCACTTGGGCCCTTATCTTAGTATTCAGCCCGTACACAAAGCGCCCAACCTGGCCTTCATCGTTGTCCAAGTAGGGAACATACCTAACTAGTTCCATGAATCTTTCCTCATAATCCTCCACAGATAGATGCCTTTGTACCAAGGCATGAAGGGATCATGCCTCTTCTTCCTAGTAGGAGGCAGGAAAGTACTTCCCTCTAAACTTCTCCACAAATAGTTCCCATGGAACAATGTTTGGGGTAAGGTTCAATTGTCTTTGTTGGTGCCCCCACCAATTCAAAGCAATTTACTTCAGTTGAAATATGACTATTTTGGATTTGGATGTGGAAGTGTATTTATGCAATTTTAAACACCTGGTCATCTCTTCCAACCACGCCTCTGCTCGTATCCCTACACGACCCCTTGAAAAATTTGGAATTCATATTTTCTGAAGCTCCCTCGTCATATCCTTATGAGGAGGTCTCTACACCATGTTTACTACTACTTTGGGATTTACTTCGCTTAGTGGCATGGCCTCCACTTCTACCTCTGATGTAACACTTCCCCTTTGAAGTTCCCTGAGTGTGTCATTTATTGCCTCCAAAGAGTGCAATATGAGGACAGTCTTTGGCGATGGTGCCGACGCATTCTATTCAAGTAATGTCGTCGCTCGAACTCCCCCCCAACCTACTTGCATCCTTTCCATGTTTATCTTGTATCATAGAGTAATTCAGAAATTAGCATATGTTTACATCTTAACCAGGTTACTATTAAACTCATACTCAAACCTACTAGAGTGTGAAAGTTTATTTCTTTCTTCACCCATAAACGGGTTTTACCTGATAATAAGATGAATGAATAACATGGTGCACGTATGTGGTCACTACTACATCCCTAATTCGACGTCACCGTTGTGAGTCGCGAATAATACACTATACGATTCTTAGTTTACATGTAGTGCCATACCATCCTCATGCCTTCGGTAGGCAATGAAAATCACTCCTACGAAGAGGTTGCATTCATCATGATCCCCGCATGAGATGTTCTTAACTTGAGCTAGTTTTAGTTTAAATTGGGTCACGTTCAACTCGGTAACCATGTTTATATCGTATTTTAACCTAGGATATATTACCTATATATATGGAATCCTAATCGAATATTTACCTAAATATATAATTATCCACATAGGCATAAGCGATTTCATACAATTTGTATTCTAAGCCTATATATATATACTTAATTTTAATATATCTTGCAAAATATAAGATTGAATTTTAAAATATTTAACAAATTCAATTTTCAAATATATATAACTATTCATACAATTTAAATTTTGATGAATACTCGTTTAAAAGAAATTTATATGAATATAATTTTTTTATATAAAATAATAATTTTTTTTTAAGAAATTGGGAATGCATAAATTATTAATATATATAAATTAAATATAAGTTGGAGCATAAATCCGATATATATATATATATATATATATATATATATATATATGGGTGTGTGCAAGAAGATGAGGGTCACTTTAGATGCAATGCTACTTTTTTCAAATCTCGTTCGTGATACCTAACACATAACGCGTTTCTGATATTTACCACCTGCCATGGTAAGACCCGAGCCTAACATGTCATTGGACATGTAGGCTAGGTAACAATAACGCGTACGCGTTATGTAGTTAAAAAACGCGTACGCGTTATGTAGTTACAAATCGCGTACGCGATATGTAAAACTAAAAATGAATTTAAAAACACAGTCGGCCGATTGCCGACCACCCGCGACACTCACGCATCAGAAACGCGAATAGAGGCGAAATTGACCCTGGACGAAGACGGTTTGTGGCCCACTCAACTATCCGTGTTGCTCGATTTAGCTGGAGGGGAGACAAATTCACCGGTGCATTCTCATCTAGTTAGGTAATTCATTCACCCAAATCATTTTTTTGTGATTTTTTAATCCAAATTACTATTTTTTTATTGTTTAACCTAGTTTTGTAATACTGATCAAATTGGGAATAACCCAATTTTTAATTAAATTCACACCTCAAAATGAAACCCTTTTCAAAAAACTCAAAACTTCATAATCAAACCAAAAATTGAAAAAATTAAAACTCCCCCCTTTCTAAAATGTATTCATCTAAGTCACCCGACACGAGGACACGGGACACGAGTGTCCCCACTAGGCTTCAAATTTGAAGCCTTCAGGCCACTTCAAATTTTACCCACACGTCATAGAAGGCCACTTCAAATTTTACCATGCAAAAAAAATTTAATTTCATGGTAAGCCCTTCAATAATTAAATTAACCACTACTGTTTAAAATTGCAATAGAAGGGTAGCTTCAAATTTCACCCATCAACAATTTTTAGTGGGAAATTGGGAATGCGGCTACTAGCTAGGTGACTTGGGAGTGGGGCTCGCTTACTCTCCAATATCCACGTGTTCGATCATCCATGGATCATGGACCATTGGGCCTCTAATAATATCATTGAGCAACTTACGTGGACGGGCTTACACTGAGTAGCCCATGGCTTGAACGCTTCGAAGTTCTCGTGTTTGTAGCGAGCGCTTACGTGTTTAACACATTTAATGGCATCAACAAAATTATTAAACCTGGAAGGTGGCTCATACCTGTTGTTGCTAGCGGGCTTACCAAGTTACAAGTTATCACATACCAATTCGTGAATGCTGACTCCGTGAGTTAATTGAGTATTCAATGTATAATATATTATGTTAATATGCCCCCGCGAATTTGGCATTTCAGACAAAATCCACAATCCATAAACTTCTTGTAATGTTGCAGGTTGTTGCTCCTGCCCGTGGCCCCTACCTATAGACCTGTGTTTTCTTTGTTGTATCAAGTTAATCCTACCATCTACGGCTCCCAGCCTCACACCCTATGTTTTCTTTGTTGTATCAAGTCAATCCTGCAGCTCCCAAGTTCCACCTTTTGTTTTCTTTGTTGTATCAAGTCAATGCTGGAATTCCATGCTTCCATGGCTCCGACCATATTGCATGAATAGAAACAAGCTTTTTCTTATACCCCTATTCCACTGTGGTTGAGCTACTTCCAAGTTCCACCTACCCTATCTCCTCCAGTCCTCCAGGATAGTTTGCGGAGCGAAGCTGGCAATGCCAGCCTGCCATAAACATATTTAAAGAAATTCGTTTTCTTTGAGGAGCTCAACTTCAAGGCTGACTAGATTTTTGACATCCTATGAATTTACAGGTCTGCTATATCCACTGAAAAATAAAGCCTCTCAACTTTACTACGTTAGTAAACATTGAAATTTTGATGTACTATTACATTTTCAAATGAAAAGAATAACTTATTATTAATAAAAAAATCAAATCATATTAATATATTAATGAATTTGAATTTAGCTTCCCAATATTAAAATAAATTATACATTTTAAATGATCCACAACCAAATATTATCCTGAGAAGGAAATGGAAAAAAAGGAATTTCCTCAACACAACATGCTATTTCCTTATGATGATGCTTTTACGTTTATGATTACCAACCTTGGAATCAGGTTTGGTTATCCGAAGGTGTAATATCTTCTAAGCTAAGTCAATAGGTAGGGATGTTGGTATTGATATAATTATGACAAAGTTTTATAAAGGATTAGGAACAATTCCGTTGGCTTGTAGATGACATATTTATGGATAAAAAGCTTGTTGTTATGAGATAATGACATCATGCCTCAAAAATATGTCCCATACAATCTAATGTTAATGGGTGCTCTACATAGAAATTGCAATGTCAACATTTGTGAGTACAATAAATATGTGGATGATTTTGGCCTACTACAACTTTAATATATTGAGTGGATTGATAACCTTCACAATTATATAAGAGATTGTAGCTATGACTAGGAGGAGAGTTAACAATGCAACAAAATCAAGTAATCGAATTTTGTGCATAAAATGAACATAAGACTCCCACCAAATTTCACTGAATCTATGTCTTAACAAAAGAACTCATCGTTTCACGGGATTCCACCCCATCAATCCTTTTAACAGTAATGGCCATAACAGTTGCTACAACCCTAGCGCGAGAAAAATCAATCGAGCTACGCATGACAATACTTGAAACCAGACTTTTTGAACTCCCTATTACGTCATAGGAATCAATACTACTTTCTCCACAACATGTGGCACCCTCAATATCTTCCATCACCGCAATTTACATTTGATAAAAAACTTGTTCCCAAATAGTAATTACCCCATTCTTTGCTCTAAAAAGGCCTCGGTTAACCTAGAATCCAATCCATACAACATGAACACATCCATATATACACATAGAATAAATATTAATAAATTTCTCATAGCCCTTCAATAGTGTTCAATATCTCATAGCCCTTCATAGTGAAATGGGACCCCACCCTTCAAATTTGATCCCTAGTCCCCACTAGACACGGTGACCCCCGGAATTATGACACGTAGGACACGGTGACCCCCGGAATTAATATATTTTTAAAATATATTAAAATTTAAAAATATAGACATATAGATCATCCAATAAAATTTAACATTTACAATTACAAATATTCAATAGAAATTACATTTACAATTACAAATATGAAATATTCAATAGATATTAGATCATTCACAAATCACAACACATTTGTCATTCACAATCACAAAACACAATGAGACATTGAGACACATAGATGCAAACTCATCACTGCCTTGATCCTCCTCCTCCATGCCTGAATCAACAAACTCATCACTGCCTTGATCCTCCTCCTCCTCCTCTCTGCCAATCTGACTAACTTACTTTTTAATTGTCAAATGTTTAATTTTAAGTTTTAAATATATGTAAGTAAATGCCATTAAATTGCTTATGTGAGTTTGATTTAATACATGTTCAATTTTGAAGAGACGTCATTATATACCATGTATATGTTTCTAATGATTTTCGTATTAATGTCTTTATTGCAGTTGCGGCTATGGATGCCAATGCCGAAATATTGATTGAGCTTGCCCAATTGAGGGGCATAAGTGCAGCTTTTAGTGCTGGCGACAGGATTCGCCGTTCACTTGCATCAACCTTGGATGCAATTGTGGACACAATTTCACAATCTACGAATGTCCTATATGATATTGCATCTTACAGAGAAAGAAAAAGACAACAATATGCTGATGGACTAGATTACAATGCAGTAAAAAAGTTGAAAATATCCAAAGAGGTTATATTTGCATTGTTTAGGGACCCTCGGACGGGGGAAATCCCTAATGCAAGCAAGCCGCATATCTCCATTGAGTGGTGCACGTTTCAACCATTTGTTGATAACTGGATGGACAGATGGTACATGGTTTTTGATATGCCACCACACAACAACAGGGAAATTCCCTTATATTTCCTTCGAAAGATGTACGCAGAGTTCGTGTTGCATAAACACGTTAACTATTTTGACATCTTACAGTTCCAGGGGATCGGTGGGGGGATGCCCCAAAATCGACCCAATGCTAGGCTTCGAGACTAGGATCGCCCTATCCCTGCACCTCGCAGGCAGTTGCCTGGGCCAGATGTCCCACCAGCACATCGCATTATTCCGCAGACACGGGATGCATTTTTGAGTTTGGCACGGGCGGTTGTTCGCCATGGCAGGATGGTTCAACATATGGGTGAGGAAGGGACATCTGTCCCTGGTGTGGTACATACACCAGCTCGTCACCATGCAGGACCATCAGCTAGTGCAGGACCATCAGGACCATCCACTAGTGCAGGACCATCAGGACCATCCACTAGTGCAGGACCATCAGCTATTCCCCATCCTAGTACTGATCCTCACGAGTGCACGTCATGTGGTCGTCCCTGCTATGGTATTGCCTCAGATGTTGCCTTCAGTGGCTTTTTGAGAGAGGTATCTTGATGGTTAATTGTAATAAATTCTTCATTTATTTTCATCTTTGTACACATATATATAGTTTGAGCTAATATATTAATTTTGTGAACTTGCAGTTGATGATGATTGCCGGCAGTGACGCCCCAGAGCCGGATGTTCCAGACTCTACAGGGGGGCATGATGCTACCCATTCGGTAGGCCCATCTTATATACCACCTATTGCCGTATCTCACACCGAGGTAAACATTTTAAAATTTCAGTTTTTTAATACTTGTTAATTTGTTAATTTCCACATACTTTACATTTTAGTTCATTAATGCTATATACGGTCTAATATTTACAATTATTAAACTTGCAGATGGAAGATCCTTCACAGGGGCAAGGTAATGTGGAGGTAGTACCCATGGTCATACCGTCCCCTGAAACGTCTGGGCTCTAGGTAAACAATTAAAAATGACATTTTTTAAATACATGTTTGTTTGTTGAATCATGCATGTCTAACTACATGAACACTTGTTGACTGTAGGCACCATCCGACACATCTGGCCCATTGCCTGGATTTGCATCTCCCTCCAGGCCATTCGTGAACAAGGGTCGTGTGTATGTGAGGCGTTCTACTCCGAGAAAGACTCCAGCTGCCCTCGACCATGGGCTTACTCACACCACGGTAATGTATATCCTTCGATGATATTTGTTGTTTAACTTGAAATCCAGTGCATAAATCGTTTTTGTTAATGTTTGAATTGCATGTTTACTGCAACAGGAACCCGAGTTGTCTGCTGAGAACCTTGCATCGATGGTTGATGCAGCAGTTAGTGCCACATCTGCAGTGGCGACTGATCACACACAGGTATGTAACTATTTCAACATTATCTTTACATAGTTTATTATTGTTGGACCTATTGTTTATTCATGCATTTCTAACTATTTCAACATTTTTTCATTGTAGCCACCACCAGCAGGAGCAGTGCCTGGCCCCCGTGGTTCGACCATCCTGGATGTTCAACCGACGGCTCCATCTGCTACACAAGCAACGCAATCTCCTTTGTCAGTTGAGGTGAGATGTCCTTCAGTGACCAACTATTTCATGCACTTTCCATGCACCAGTTGATAATTGTTGAGCTAATGTATTAGTGTACATAGTTAGTTGAATTTAACAATTGATATTTAATTTGCAGGATCCAGGGATGCACATTGATCCTAGGGATGTGCCTAGAGGATCAACCTCGGGAAAGAACAAGAGAAAGCTTGAGTTTTGATAGTTTTGGATAGTTTTGGACACATGCGCTTTTGGATACTTTTGTATATATATGTACTTTTCGATACATTCAGTTTTGGAGACATGTACATTGACTTTATTGTGCATGTACTTTTGGAAACATGTACATTGACTTCATTGGATACATGTACTTTTTGATACTTTTGGATATACATGTACTTTTGGAGACATGCACTTTTGGAGACTTTTGGATATACATGTACTTTTGGAGACATGCACTTTTGGATACTTTTGGATATATATGTACTTTTGGATACATGTACTTGTGTCAATCTAATGTGTTGATGTGTAATTTAATCAAACTAAATGCAATACAATGTTTTCAAGGTTTCAACGAACTCACTCATGCACACCCATTGCCATCAACTACCAATGAAAGTCTAACATTATGAGGTTCTTCTTTAAAAATGGGTAATATTTCCTTGATGATCGTAAATTGAGAACCATTTGTAGCCACTCATATAATACCATCTTCACTTATCTTTGTACATGATAATCCATATAATGTGCTATGTTTTTTAACCTAAACAATCATCAAAAACCTATAATTATAGGGATATGACAAAGAACCTTATGGGGCACCTTATATATTAACCTTGTGTATACATTAGGATCTTTGTCATACCATTGTTTGAAATGTCATTCAATACCTTCAATTTTATCAACATCAAATTAGTAGACAAAGTGACTCATCTTTGATCTCTTGTATAGGCCTTTGTGTGCCTTATCAATAAGATGTACATCATGAATATTATCATAGGTCTCATACATAGGTGCATCCTCATCCATGCAAACAAAGGTGTCATGGATCAACCTATTATCCCTTTATTCTCAATAATATTAGTATCATTATCTTCCATAGGATAAAATTCAACTCCATCACCCCCATTATTGCTACTCTAAATTGCAGCCTTAGGAGTTTTGATCATGTGTTTTTGTCTCTTTAGGAGTTTTGAAATATTATACTCTTTCAAAAATAATATGGAAGTTCAAATATTTAAAAGTGGCTTAAATTATAAAATGGGCGGAAATTCACCAAGTGTCCCTGAACGGCATTTTCATGCGACTTGCAACTCAACATAACTCGGAAACCGGACGTCGGACCGATGAACCGTCGACTCCGTTGGTCTCCTGGCATGCGATTACCTCTAGGGGCCCTCTCCCTCGTCTCCCCATGGCCCAGCGGCTTCATTGTGCATTCATTTCGTAAACTAGGGTTTTGCTCAGTTTAATTGCATGCAATCTCGCACTGGTGGGTCAACTCTGCAAAAACCTCCCCCGAGCCAGTGTTGGCAGTGTTCCCACATCGGCATTGCCCACACACACTTGCGGGAGCCAACGGCATGCAATCTTCCTGCTCCGTTTGCTTTTTGGCTCCCGGACGGAAATTCACCAAGTGTCCCTGAACGACATTTTCATGCGACTTGCAACTCGACACAACTCGGAAACCGGACGTCGGACCGACGAACCGTCGACTCCATTGGTCTCCTGGCGTGCGATTACCTCTAGGGGGCCCTCTCCCTCGTCTCCCCATGGCCCAGTTGCTTCATTGTGCATTCATTTCGTAAACTAGGGTTTTGCTCAGTGTAATTGCATGCAATCTCGCATTGGTAGGTCAACTCTACAAAAACCTCCCCCGAGCCAGTGTTGGCAGTGTTCCCACGTCGGCATTGCTTACACACACTTGCGGGAGCCAACGGAACGCAATCTTCCTGCTCCGTTTGCTTTTTGGCTCCCGGACGGAAATTCACCAAGTGTCCCTGAACGGCATTTTCATGCGACTTGCAACTCGACATAACTCGGAAACCGGACGTCGGACCGATGAACCGTCGACTCCGTTGGTCTCCTGGCATGCGATTACCTCTAGGGGGCCCTCTCCCTCGTCTCCCCATGGCCCAGTGGCTTCATTGTGCATTCATTTCGTAAACTAGGGTTTTGCTCAGTGTAATTGCATGCAATCTCGCATTGGTAGGTCAACTCTGCAAAAACCTCCCCCGAGCCAGTGTTGGCAGTGTTCCCACATCGGCATTGCCCACACACACTTACGGGAGCCAACGACACGCAATCTTCCTGCTCCGTTTGCTTTTTCGCTCCCGGACGGAAATTCACCAAGTGTCCCTGAACGGCATTTTCATGCAACTTGCAACTCGACATAACTCGGAAACCGGACGTCGGACCGACGAACCGTCGACTCCGTTGGTCTCCTGGCATGCGATTACCTCTAGGGGGCCCTCTCCCTCATCTCCCCATGGCCTAGTGGCTTCATTGTGCATTCATTTCGTAAACTAGGGTTTTGCTCAGTGTAATTGCATGCAATCTCGCATTGGTGGGTTAAACTTGCTCACCTTGCAAACATCATCCATCAAATAGAAATTTGATGGAGTTGAAATCAATGGATTGCTTGTCACAATAGGCATTCATAATTTTGCGTAATTGAATACTCCTCTTAATCCCTAAAAAATACTTCATTCCCATCCTGCAGATCCCAAACAATGTCAAAGGTAAGAAGGATTTCCATATAATCCAAATATATGTTTTTTTTCAAATATATTTTACATGGAAACATAGCAAAATGGAATCTAATATTTCGTTTGCATTCGGAAGAAAAGATTGGCAAGGCCAACATTGGCTTCCTTTTGGATTAATATCTCCATTTATAATTCCATAGATTTGTACAGTTGTCTTAATCCTAACTGTATACATTGCATGAGAATAAACACCATCAATCTCATTTTTGAGACTTGGTTGTCATGTTAATGCAAATGTAAATGTAAAGGTTGCCTTTACAGGACTTTTGAAACTGAGTGTGGGAAAGGGGATCATGATCGAGATGTTGTGTAGGTAAAAATTATATTCTGCAGGTAAAAATGGAAGTTTACGAGAAATTCTCTCATTAGTTACACAAAATCTATTGTTGAATGGTGTTCTTCAATAATTGTAGATGGAACAAGAAGACGAGATATTTTTGGGAGGTGGTTGATGTAGATCAATCACATAGAATAATGCATGGAATTTGTGGATTTCATTTAGTTTGAAACTCAAACAATGTTATAGTAGAAATATGAACAAGAAAATTCTATCACTCGCCATTATTCTAGGTATAAATATTGAATTATCCTAGTTGGATGAGGACTAATCAACCATTTCACCACATTATGATCATGTCTCAAATCTTGTACAACCAAGTTTTGTGAATATGAGATTAAATCTTATCAACTAGCATGAATACATTACATTTTGTCTATTTAGTGGACTCACACGTTGGAACTGATGTTTTTTAAAATGAACATATATGCAATGGTTTCCCTGAAAGATAATTAATGGGGCACTCACTATTTGTTGGCATGTTCCTTAAAGGCGAACCAAACCCTCATGTCTCACTAATAGATGACAATGGTGATCAACTTTTAATCAGTTTGATGGTTATTAAAGGATAATATCTAACACTGGATGACCAAACATGGAAGAAGGTTGGTTATGTATTTCAAGATTAGACTAGGTGAATCTATATACCACTTTACAAACTTAGTTTTCGATACAAACCTCAAACTACAAACAATGCCAAGGAAGCACCCATCAAAGGTATGATACTTCAAGCCTCAATGTGAACATGAAAAGTTAATGGAGATCATTAGTAATAGACATGATCCAAATGGTCTACTTAGATGACCATAGGTAAGTAGATAAGTAAGATTGCCTAACATGGTCACTCTTGTGTTATATTCCAAGGTATATGGGTTGTTTGTTATTTTTGTTAATTTTTCAATTCATTTATGTAGATTACTCATATTAAATTGTTTATAATGAATTAGTCTAATAATGGTGTCCTTGTATGTGTCCAGATTATCCAAAGAATCATAAGCACATGAAATCCCATCAATAAGAACAATGGTCTTTTTCAACACCACCAAAGAAAAAATCAGAAAAATGAAATGACCTACTTCAAAAATTATTTTATTACTTATTGTGCATGGTCCATCAAACAAAAGGTAAACAAACACAATTATATGGCCTACAATGTAGGTCTTTTGATGCTCTATTTCACAAGGTTTTAACAAACACACTTGTTGTGATCATCATTAAAGTCTACAATTTCTTTCAATGAATGTGCCAAATTGACCTAACAACATAGGAAATTGAAAACCACATCCATTGAAAGGAATAATTCAGTTTTTTTTGTCATGAATTAATTTACTATCATGGATTTATGGCTCCCGGCAGTGTTCCCACGTCGGCATTTCCCACACACACTTGCGGGAGCCAACGGCACGCAATCTTCCTGCTCTGTTTGCTTTTTGGCTCCCAGACAGAAATTCACCAAGTGTCCCTGAACGACATTTTCATGCGACTTGCAACTCGACATAACTCGGAAACCGGACGTCGGACCGACGAACCGTCGACTCCATTGGTCTCCTGGCGTGCGATTACCTCTAGGGGGCCCTCTCCCTCGTCTCCCCATGGCCCAGTGGCTTCATTGTGCATTCATTTCGTAAACTAGGGTTTTGCTCAGTGTGGGAGTGTGCAATTTTTGCACACAGGGGTCAACTTTGGAAAATCATCCACCGGGCAAGTATGGCTAGTGTTCCTAGCCCGAACCTATCTAGACACACCTGCAGGACTCCCCGGAACCCGGTTTTGTTGCATGGTTGGAGTTCTATGCCCCCGGTAGGTATCCAGCAGGTGTCCCTGAAGGCCTTCTGGTAGTGAGACGGGACGAGCCATAGAATGAAGACCGTGGCTCGGATCGACGAACCGTCGACTCTGTTGGATTCAGCACACTGGGATAGTGCCAGTGATGCCCCTCCCCTCCTACCCGGTGGCCCATGTGTCACCTTGCAGGTCCATCTTGGAAACTAGGGTTTTGCTCAGTGTGGGAGTGTGCAATTTTTGCACACGGGGGTCAACTTTGGAAAATCATCCACCGGGCAAGTATGGCTAGTGTTCCTAGCCCGAACCTATCTAGACACACCTGCAGGTCTCCCTGGAACCCGGTTTTGTTGCATGGTTGGAGTTCTATGCCCCCGGTAGGTATCCAGTAGGTGTCCCTGAAGGCCTTCTGGTAGTGAGACGGGACGAGCCATAGAATGAAGACCGTGGCTCGGATCGACGAACCGTCGACTCCGTTGGATTCAGCACACCGGGATAGTGCCAGGGGTGCCCCTCCCCTCCTACCCGGTGGCCCATGTGTCACCTTGCAGGTCCATCTTTGAAACTAGGGTTTTGCTCAGTGTGGGAGTGTGCAATTTTTGCACACGGGGGTCAACTTTGGAAAATCATCCACCGGGCGGGTATGGCTAGTGTTCCTAGCCCGAACCTGCCTAGACACTTTGGAAACTAGGGTTTTGCAGGTCCATGATGATGATGATGGTGATGATGATGAAGATGTTGATGATGATGGCTTGGTCTAAGGTGGTGCTCTCAACTAGCTAATTCATTATGAAATATTTAACAAGACATGAATTAAATTTAATATAAGTGTATTGTTTAATATAGTGAGCATGAATTGAATTAATTTTGTTGGGTGAAGCCAATAACCAACATGATGAACATAATATAATTTTAGGGTTTACTGATCATATGTAAAAAATGGATTAAAAAACACAATTATTATAATTTTAGTTTAATGTTTATCCACTTTAATCCATATATTTTTTAGTTTTGACTATGAATACACAATAATTATTATATATATATGTGTGTGTTTTTGTGTGGATAACTTAGAGATGTATAATAAAAATGGGTAAAAGGTGGTTGTCACTAGAGACTTTCATAGTTGTATAGTGAAAATGTAATAGCTATTAAAATTTGGATTAGAAAATTATTAAAGAAAATAAATTCTATAGAAATGGGTAAAAGGTGGTTGTCGCTAGATTAAGAGAGACTTTCATAGTTGTATAGTGTACAATTGTCTAGTGGTTATGGCAGTGATGTGTAAAATCTTATGATCACATGAAAGAGATCACAAATAGGTTCATAAAACTAAGAACAACAATACTTTGAGCAATTTTTCAAAGGAAACTAGAATAGAGCCAGTAAAGAGAAAAAAATACTAAAAACTTGATTTCATACTAAAATGAATGAAAAATGGTTTTACATAAAGAAATTTGAATTACTCAAGGAACCAATTCGATTGTCTAGTGATTCATAAGGATTTAGTTGGGCTTAACATAGAGCTTAAATGCCCTTAAAGTTAGCTAAGCAACCCCTCAAAAATGATTAATATATGGTTTACTGATCATATGAACATAATATAATTTTAATCCATCTCTTGTAAATTTGGCATATCAAGAACGCAAAATTGACATATTCATATGAAACATACATGTGAAAATTGAGCATATATCAATATTCAATTACAAATAGTGAAAATAGTATAGTATTAAAAGTATGTAACGTACCTCATCATGCTAGATCCCACCTATTATCATACAACCAAGCCCTCCGGATCATCTCTTATACTGATGGTCTCCATTAGTCTCTCGTGCTTTGTATCCGGTAAGAAGTAGCGTACCTTCGATGTATTTCGACTAGGCATTGTTCGTACCTGAAGGTTTGTGCCAATGATTAAGTTGGTAAAGTGATATACACTTGCACCTGGTTTGTAATCCCTGTAAACATATCCACCCTTGTTTCTTCCATTGTTGTCCCGTGTCAAGTATTCACCTTTAACAACCATAGACCCAGTTGGAAAGTGGTTGTTTTCATCGTCAGTCATGGACACAATGAGAGTTTGCTTTCCATCTATACAGCGTGCCAACCAGTATTCATCACCCCATTCAGTATCTTTTGAGGCAACCACTGCGTATATGTGCCCTGCATTATATGATTGTAGGTATATGATCAAAATATTTTTCGTGCGATACAAGGCCATTAATGTGCATTTGAAGACTACGTAAACAAACAAAAAATGTTAAGGAAATGCATCATACCGGGTTGTACAAGGTCTGAGACATGATCAAAATCTGCAGAAATAGATGATTGGTCTTCTTCCAACGGAGTTAACTCAACAATTGCACGCTGATCAAGTGGAAGTGATATGCGATCCCATCCATCAACCCAATCCAATGATTCACACCCATCCCAGTCACCATCACAACAAGGCGGGCAAAAACAAGCGAGTTTTCTGGTCCAAATTTCAAATACTGGGTTATCAGAGCTTCGAACCGAATGAAAGCCACGAGTCCCAAGCACAGTCTTGCATTCCCATGCATGTGAACGATCTATGTCTACCACCTCCCAAAAAAATCTCTCCACATGTCTCTTTCTTGTGGATTCTACTCGCATAGTTGATTCCTCTCCCATTACTGACGTGCACCACCTGACTATAGATTGAGCATTTAGAATAGTAGATTCTGTAGATACTTTCAATTCCTCTCTTCGTAGGGCTGTTTTGACACATGCTCCAGCTCCATCATGCTCTCCTTTACCATGCCCAGTCTCAAAATAGTTCCACATATGTGGCACTTTGTAGTTTTTATGCAATGAACACAACCACTGAAATATGCGTGCATTTTTGAACTGACCAGCACACCCATCAGACCAAATCCAGTGTCGGTCCATCTGTATGTTCCTTCCCTTCAAGTGATCATAGAACATGATGAAGCAATGACGTACATAGTGGAAGTCGTGGCACCTATCATCACTTATGTAGAAGTGATATTCCTTCAGAATTTCTCTTTGCTCTTCAGTGCTATTTGGGCCATGCCTATATGTGATATGGACCATCAAGGAAACCTGCTCAGAGTGATAATACTGACTTTGGATCTCATTTTGAGGTTGCAAAGTGTAGTTCTCGGCAAAATCAACAACTAAAAGTATAGTACCAAGGGGAAATGTATCTCTACATATTATAAACTTCTCATCCTGCCATCGTGCCACGTGGACATGCTGAACATATTGATGTGTATTTTCAATAAATTCCTTGATGAAGTCACTAACTTGTACCTGGTGAAACAAAATGATCTCAATGTCAGTTTTTTGTTGTAAGTAAGGATTGAAATGTAACCGTTACAACATAATTTTATAGATATAAATGCATACCTGAGATGTCACCAATTGTATTTTTTTGCTTTCTTTCCCTGGGACTATTTCATAGTTGATATATTTGAAACTTTTCATGTCTGTAACCATTTTCCCAAATTCAGTGTCTCCATTCTCGTGCATACATTGGCTCAATAATGCCATTCCAGCACAGTTGGAGCATGTTCCATCCAAACAAGATTTTGCATAGTATGTTTGCCCATCGGGCCTATTGCACATGATGCTATGAATGAATTCTCTTGATGAAGTCAGTGGTATTGTCATGGAGCAATCCTGCACAATGTTAGTATGCAACACACGACGAATGTACAAAAATGTTTCATAGTAATATTCATATTCTACATGGTATCTACAACAACAAGTGTTACGAAGAGTATTTATTCTAACATACCATGGTTTACATTTCTCAAAAGATCTTTGCCCCAAGTTCAATTGTCTATGCTCAATCTTAAATTTCTCGTAAAGCTCTGTCTGTGTTATATCAAGAAGATGCTTAGTATGTGGTTCACGATCCTTTGAACCCCTTCTTAGTTTTAGTACATCCTTTCGGTTTGAAGAAGGCCTTGTGTGATCATGCCAAAAACTGTGCACTAGTCCCTTTACTGCATCAACTAGCTTCATGTCACGACGTGGAAACCGACCAACAAAGGCCCAAAAATCTGTCTGATCGGTTGTGTCAAGATGTTCTCTTCTAATAGAATACCTACGGAGGGTTTTTACATTCAAATTAACTAGTTCGGATGTAGACCTGAGAATACGAAGGGCCCTGGTGTTCTTATCTACAATTGATTGTGACAACACACGACGAGCAGCATTGCGGTCCTTTGAACGTGTGTTCTTACCAATTTTACCAAATGCATCTACTAGGCTTTTAACTATATGAGAACTTGGTTCAGAATTCTTTATCATCTTTATCCCTAACTTTTTCCTAACAACATTCATGCTCCTAGATTTTAACAATGATAAAAATAATCTACATTTATCTCCATCACATTTAGAAACAAAATATTTATCAAGTATCTGTTGAGTTTGATAAGCAATACTACGTTTAGATAGCGTACCTTCAATGGAATTCATAAGTCTTTCATCAACTTGTATACGCTTCGGAGTTCTTCGACGTGTGCTTGCTAATGGAGGTAAGGGGGTTGGAATTGTACCATGTAGCGCATCACCAAGACGCTCTGGCGTTTCAGTAGTAGCTCGGTGTCCTTCATTCTCTTCCTGGTAGTTGGATGGTGGAAGTCCAACATCCTCATCCATGGTCTGTGGAAGTCCAACATCCCCTTGTGGAAGTCCAACATCCTCATCGATGGTGTGGATAACATTCTCTTCTTCAACAGTAGGAAAAATGTCCAACGCCTCTCTGACTTCATCACTTGTATAACCACATCCGGATAGCAAATTGAGTGTTTCTTCGTGAGCTTCATCTTGAGATGGTAACTTATCACTTTGACTTGAAGTGGGAATTGAAACATCCCCTAATGAGCACCTACGTTTTGCTTCTTGATTACTTCCATGGGGTGCTTGTTCAACAACTATTGTGGAAATTGAAGGTCCCTCTTGTCGTGGATTAATAGGATGAACCATGGTATCCTCTACAATTGGATTTGGATTAGTTTCCAAAGAAAGCCTCTGATTCATCATGTATATTCTTTTCTTTTCTTTCTCTTCTTCAATGACTTCTTGAGATCTCTTCTTCCTTGTTGATTTGTTTACTCGGTTACGTGCATTCCCCATCACCACAATGATCAATTCAATATAGTTTGTTTTTGTTGCTCCTCAATTACAAGCTCTTCAATAATAAGCAAATGGAAGTTCTTCCTTGTTGGTCTTGAAGCTTGATATCTTACCTTGTGTGCTCCTCAAATATAGGCAAAATGAATCTTTCAAAGGCCTTATCTTTGGTGTTCTTCAATTGGAGATTCTTCAAGCTTGCTAATTATTTTCTTCAAATATGGCCATATAACCCAACACCACAGTGAGCAACCATGAAAGATGTCCTCAATGCTGCATCTGCATAAAAAAAAATGATGGAGTTGGTGTAGAATGTGAAAATTTTCAGACGCGGGCTCGTGCTGTTCGAAAAATCGCGGGATTGTTGCTTTCGTTCGGACAGAGTGAAGTTGCTCTCGGACAGCAATAGTCCATTATTTCTAGAGTTCCAAAATGCGTACGCGTTATATAAATATAAAACGCGTGCGCGATATGTAGTGAAAAAACGCGAACGCGATATAGTCAAGCACAATAAATAGGTTAGGTGCACGGCTAGGGCAATGAACAAAATCAAAGAAAACTAATAATTTATATGATTGCATACAAAACAAATGTTTTGTATGGTTTAATACCCCCTAGATCTCTCCCAATAATCCCTAGATACCCCCTATCTCTTTCTAAATATCTGTCCCTCATTCTCCCTACATGTTTCTTTCTCTCCCTTCAGCCATGTCTCTACCACCCCACTCTCCATGTCTCCACCTTCTCTTTATCTTCGTCATTATCCCTCCCTATAGCACTCTCTCCCTTCTTCTCCCTTAATCACTAACCCTCTACGCCTTTATCCCTTCCCCCTGCCCTCTCTGTCTTACCTTGTTCCTAGAGCCCCTCCCCCATAAAGGCCTTTAGACCCTCTTCTAAATATTAATCCCTAAGTGCATAAGTGCACAAGATGATGAGGAGGAGGAGGGTGATGACAATGAAGATGATCATGATGTAGATGAAGATGATAAAGATGATGAGGAGGAGGAGGGTGATGACAATGAAGATGATCATGATGCAGATGAAGATGATAAAGATGATAATGTTGATGAAGATGATGGTGATGATGATGAAGATGTTGATGATGATGGTGATGAAGATGTTGATGATGATGGTGATAATGATGGTGATGAAGATGAGGGTGACATGATGGAGATGTTGATCTGATGAGGAAGATGATGATGATGATGGTGATGATGGTGATGATGATGAAGATGTTGATGAGGACGATGATGGAGATGAAGATGATGATGATGAAGAAGATGATGATGATGGAGATGTTGTGTTGATGGGGAACCTAGAGATGACAATGATGATGAAGATGGTGATGGTGATGGTGATGGTGATGGTGATGACGATGAAGATTTTGATGATGATGCTGATGGCGATGATGATGAAGATGTCGACGATGATGGTGATGGTGATGTTGAGATGATGATCATGATGATGTTCAGAATATCATGATGGTGATGATGGTGATGATGATGGAGAAAATGACAATGATGGATATGTTGATGAGGAACCTGCAGATGCCAATGATGATGATGATGGAGATGTTGATGAGGAACCTACAGATGCCAATGATGATGGTGATGACGATGAAGATGTTGATGATGATGGTGCTGGTAATGATGATGATGATGATGATGACGAAGATGATGGTGACATGATGGAGATGTTGATCTGATGAGGAAGATGATGATGATGATGATGGTGATGATGATGAAGATGTTGATGACGATGATGATGGTGATGAAGATGATGATGATGAAGAAGATGATGATGATGGAGATGTGTTGATGGGGAACCTAGAGATGACAATGATGATGAAGATGGTGACGGTGATGACGATGAAGATTTTGATGATGATGCTGATGGCGATGATGATGAAGATGTTGACGATGATGGTGATGGTGATGTTTAGATGATGATCATGATGATGTTCAGAAGATCATGATGGTGATGATGGTGATGATGATGGAGAAAATGACGATGATGGATATGTTGATGAGGAACCTGCAGATGCCAATGATGACGATGATGGAGATGTTGATGAGGAACCTACAGATGCCAATGATGATGGTGATGACGATGAAGATGTTGATGATGATGGTGTTGGTAATGATGATGATGATGATGATGATGATGATGATGAAGATGAAGATGATGGTGACATGATGGAGATGTTGATCTGATGAGGAAGATGATGATGATGATGATGGTGATGATGATGAAGATGTTGATGACGATGATGATGGTGATGAAGATGATGATGATGAAGAAGATGACGATGATGATGGTGATGAAGATGATGATGATGAAGAAGATGACGATGATGGAGATGTGTTGATGGGGAACCTAGAGATGACAATGATGATGAAGATGGTGATGGTGATGACGATGAACATTTTGATGATGATGCTGATGCTAATGATGATGATGATGATGATGATGATGATGAAGATGTTGACGATGATGGTGATGGTGATGTTCAGATGGTGATGATGATGATGATGATGATGATGATGGAGATGTTGATGAGGAAGGGGGAGATGACAATGATGATGAAGATGTTTATGGTCATGAAGATGATGATGATGGTGATGGTGATGATGATGGAGATGATGGAGATGGCGATGAAGATGATGATGATGATGATGATGGTGAAGATGATGAAGAAGATGATGATGATGGATATGTTGACCTGATGACGATGAAGATGATGATTATGGTGATGATGATGAAGATGTTGATGCTGATGATGATGGTGATGAAGATGATGATGATGGAGAAGATGATAATGATGGAGATGTTGATGAGGAACCTACAAATGCCAATGATGATGATGATGATGATGGTGATGACAATGAAGATGTTGATGATGATGGTGATGGTAATGATGATGAAGATGATGATGATGATGGTGATGGTGATGGTGATGTTTAGATGATGATGTTCAGAAGATGATGGTGACATGATGGATATGTTGATCTGATTCAAGGAAGATAATGATGATGATGATGATGGTGATGATGATGAAGATGTTGATGATGATGATGATGGTGATGAAGATGATGATGATGAAGAAGATGATGATGATGGAGATGTTGATGTTGATGGGGAACCTAGAGATGACAATGATGATGAATATGGTGATGGTGATGGTGATGGTGATGACGATGAAGATTTTGATGATGATGGTGATGGTGATGATGATGAAGATGTTGATGATGATGGTGATGGTGATGTTTAGATGATGATCATGATGATGATAATGATGATGGAGATGTTAATTTGATGAGGAATATGATGATGATGATGATGATGGTGATGATGATGAAGATGTTGATGATGACGATGATGGTCATGAAGATGATGATGATGAAGAATATGATGCTGATGGAGAATATGATGCTCACAACTCCCTCTAGTCTCTCTCTCCCCAACCATCAATCTCTCTCTCTCTCTCTCTCTGTCTCTCTCTCTCTCTCAAACACACACACATACACACACATTATGTCACTTTCCATTCTCAAACCCATACCCCCTCCATCCATATCTATCTCCAACTTTCTCCCTCCATCCCTCACCCTACCTTCTCTCCCTCCCTCTCTCATCTCCTGTCTCTCACCTTCTATCCCTCCCTCATCTTTCCCTCAACCTATCCCAATCTCTCCATCACTCCCTCTCTCTCCATCGCCACCACTCTCTGCATGTCTCCCACCAACAATTTCTGTCCCTCCCTTCCTATCTCTTATTTCGTTCTATCCCCATATATCTCTCACTCCCTCCAAATCCATTCCTCCCCATTGTCCCTCTCCCTCCCTCGCTCTATGTCTCTCCCCCCCTTGTATTCTTTATTTCTCTCTCACATCCCCCTTGCCTCCATCCATTCCCCCTTGTCACTCAAGTCTCACTTTCAACTTCTAACCCTATACCTCTTCAGAACCTATTCTACTCCTAATAGTGCTCTCAAGCTCCACTTCCCTTCACCCCCTGTAGCCCATCATGTTCTCATTCCCTTCATCTCTCCCCACTCAAGCTTCCAACATCCTTCTAAGCCCTTGACCCTTTCCCACCCCTATTAAATATTAACCATAGATTCCCTTGACCCTTCCCCACCCCTATTAAATATTAACCATAGATTCCCTTGACCCTTCCCCACCCCTTCTCAAATATTAAACAAAATTTCCCTTGACTTCTACACCCCCTCTTTCTCAAGTATTAAACATGTATTTTATGATTTGAATAACGCGAGCGCGTTTTGTAACTATATAACGCGTACGTGTTATGTAGTTATATAACGCGTACGCGTTAATTATTGATATAACGCGCACGCGTTATTTAGTTATATAACGCGTACGCGTTATTTAAATCTAAAAGCGCGGCAATATTTTTGAATTTAAACAGGCCGAGTCACATGCTCACATGTCAACAATAATCCTATGTGTATGCTTTGGAGTTTGCTTCGGTAATTCCAAACCTGTGCTATGTTAATGAAAAACCAAAGCTAATTGGGTATTTCTTCCAGTTTCTGGAGAAGCCTGTGCTTAGCCACTCGTTACAATATGCTACACATAGTCATTTTTGACGAAATCTTAGACACAAATAGCATTTTTTCTGCAGATTCCAAATATGTAACTTTTATTTTGAAATATTAATTTTTCCTATTTTTTTTCAATTTCTTTTCTGTCCTACCTCCTTAACTCGTGAAACACATTGTTAGTGTTTCTTCCATAACTTTTTCAATTCTCAATCATTTCAAAAAAAAATTGTATGGTGCACAAGAGGACACTAACCTCCACATTCTATGAAAAACCCATTTCAAGAATTTTGCATTAAGACCTTCAAAGGCTCTACCCACAAAAGATGTACTATTTTTGAGGTTTGATCACTTAGACAATTATAAAAAAATTATAAAATTACTAATTTAATTTTCGAAAAATAATGGCGCACAAGTGCTATGTGTTCTCTACATGCATGCCGATTTTTGTAGCTTGATTCCATCATTTAGGCCCTCAAAGGCTCTACCCACAAAAACATATACCTTATCATTTGCCTGAAAAATAAAAAGTGTCTGTTAGGAAAACTGAAACTTGACATAGCTATGCAAATTTTCAATACATAAAAGTTATATATTCAGAAACGTGATTCAATTTCCTACATTTCATCTTTTTTACTCAATGCAAGATATTTTCCGTAAGTAAATAAAAAAATCCAAGTAAGTTGAGGGATGCCTGCTTTTTCAGTTTTCTATTGCATCTAACGTGCCAAAAGTGACCCTCATTAGCTTGCACTGACCCATATATATAAATTATTATATATCTATCTGTATATATTTTAAATTCAACTAGGCATATTCGCCAAGCCCATAGCACCTTGCATGGCTTGGATGAGACTCCCACGTGGTGTATGCATGACAGCAATGCGACGCGCATGCAATAAATAATTAAAATAAAGAAAAGAACTAAAAGCGTAGACCCTCCGACGAGACGTCATTTTCTCCTCCAATTTTTGGCAAAATCTAGTTTGCAACTCTATGAGAATGCTCGGTGAGCTTTGCAACCCCGCCCTCATCTATGACGAGCGAGCTCAACCATTGCAACCCCCTTAGGTATAGCTCCTCACTGTGCATTATTTTTTTGTTCTTACACTGTTTGGAGTGGCAGTATCTCAGCTAGTTACCCCCTCCTTCTCATTTATGCATAGTCGGGGCTTTCCCCTCTACGCCAAGGCCGCAGGCCTAGACGCTGGCACATGGACGCGTCGAGCTGATGGCCCGTGGTCGCGCCTTGGTTGTTGGTCGGGTTGTTGGATCATGGCCCCGCAGAGGATACTGGCCAGGCTGCTGGCCAATAGCCACTGGACGGGATGCTGGCTCATGGCCGAGCCCATGGCCATTGGCTGGGTTACTAGCTCATCGCCACGCCCAGGTCATCGGCTGAGCTGCTGGCCCATGGTCCTTGGTCGGGTTGCTGGCTCATCATTGCACCCAGGCTGTTGGTTGGGCCACTAGCCCTTGGTCGTACCTAGGCCATGTTGGCTGTTGACCCATGGCCATAGCTCAACCCCGTGTGTTGCTCGCCCATGGTGGCAGCACGGTTGCGTCGACTGATGGCCCATGGCCGCAATTGGGCTGTGAGCCATAAAAAAAATTATTTTTAATTAATAATTTTTTGTTTGTTTTTGGTTCATATATATATATATATAAACTTTATTGTAAAAAAAAAAATTCCTTGTTCAAAACCCTAGGTTTTCCATATATATTAATATAGTTTGATGTTTCAAGGGTTCTATATAGAATGTATTTTCCTGCTTAGAACCAACTACATGAATTAAATAGTATTTTATAAGAGAAGTCATATAACTATATATATTTTAACTATTTCCAATTAGTTTTAATTCACCCCCCATTGTCCACCAATTCAATTTCTTTGTGTAATCCAAATACACTAAGAAGATTATATCCACAGTCCTCCATTGAATGGAATGAGCTTAAAAGAGTGCTAATGGTTGAAAGATACAATTTGATTCATTTATCAAGCTTGAATTATAGGAACCGAGGTTTCTATATAGATAAAAAATGAAAGTAAAATAAATCATATATATATATATATACACACACACACACACACAACTGTGATTGCACTTCATAATAGTAAAAAAAATTTACAATTCATATTAAAAAAATATACATATAGTCTTCGCAATCCTATTAAATTTTGCATTAAGTCATTTACATGTATGATACGTTAATGTTTTCTATTTTCTCGTGGTTTTGCAGGTAAACCCGTATGTTAAGTTCCAAAAGAAATACATGTAATTTTTTTTAATTTCTGTATGTCCTATTTTTGTTGTAGTAATCCCTTTGGTTCCATATTTTGAACCTTGGCTCTAATACCATGTGTAGGGGCCATGCTTGGTCCCCGGTAAAATAAAGTAGATTCTATTTTAAATTCAAGTTTTCCCTTTGTTCATTTTTCTTCAAATACTACATTTCTATATGCAGGTAAGAAGCAAGTAAATTCTCTCGCATAAAAGTAAAGCTTATAAAATATGAAATTTCATTTTTTGTAAGTATATATAGTCTATTCAATTTAGAAATTAAACTAATTTAGAATTTAAGCACCATATTTGTTCTAATAGTTAATGAAATACCTGTAATTGAAAATCCCAAACCTTACTAAACTGCCGAACTTGGTATGCCTCCCTGCCAACTGGAGAGGTCTCGCCGACCACCCATCTCCAAGAGTTTCCTCTTCGACCCCCGAGCCCAAACTAAGTACAAACCTCCACCAACGAGTGTTTCTCCCTCAAGTCTACTAGCCTCCTCTTGCTATAAATGGTTGCTCCCCTCCTTCTCCTCTGTTCAATCCTCCTTTCTCTATTCCAAAAGAAAAAAAGATCCCCTTCCCAATTCTCTTCTCGACTTTACCCCCCTTTCCTGCCAAATCTATCCTATGGAATTATTACCCTTATCCCGCGAAGTAAATGTTTCCCCTTTTCTCCAGTTTTCCTCGAGCCCAACAATTTTACCCTTATTAATAATTAAAATATTATATAATGTGTTGGTTGGGGTCACTTTCCAACCATAACTTCTCATTAAATAAGACTTATCCTCACTAATTCATTTTTTTTATCATTCATTGACTATACAACTCAAAATTTCACAATCTAATTCATAATTTTTATTAAATAAACTCCAAAACATATTTTAACACATTGTTTATAATTTGAATATGGTAACTATTCATGAATTTACCCTATATTCTAAATGACATTTGAGACAATCATAAATAATTATAATTAAAATTGATCAATATATATTATATTAATTAAATAATATTATTTAAGACTTAATCAAACTCATTCACCTAGTACCATATTAATTTCACCTTAGTTTAAAATTAAAATAATTAAGAATTATTACTCAAGATAATAATAGTCTCTTTAATATTAATTAATATTATTAAAAAATAGCTAGTTTTAATGAATCAAGTTAATAATATTTTAATTAATATTATTAACACCATTATCCTTTAATAATGTGGTAATTGAACTAACTAATATCGTTAAGACTTATTTAACATTCTCTAACCAAGTGCTTCATTCAACAATTAAGTAAATAGCAATCTTATTAACATCATTAACAATAATAATTAAACCTAATCTCCATTGATTAACCTTTCATTGAATGATTTCAACATAACTTATTAAGTTCATTTATTACTTAAGCACAAGCAATACATGCTGATAATTTATATTTACAATACATCCAAACAATATTTCAATAGATAATTCATATATTCAAGTAGACGAGCTACGTAAGTGTAGCTAAGGCTTACATAGATTGCGTAGGTATACTAACACTACAATACACACTACTTAACAACACATCATGCATAATCACTCAAGTTTATTATTTACTCACTTATTCTTAAACACGGTTTAAAATGTTGGATAATTTACTTTACTAAATATAATTAATTGTGAAAAATTATATAAGTTAATGAGTTACGACACATGACTCAACTAAGGTTTCTCAATCATACACAGTTAATCAAGTTTCATTCCCAAATTTGTGAGACAGGTCTATCTACCTAGATTGTAAATCTAATTCACAATTAAGTTCCACATCCTATCCTTCCTCTCCTTGACTACCCTGAAGTGTCATGGCATGACCTGCTCGAGTTAGAACCCATAAGTGGATGTTTTGACTACATCGACCAAGATTCCCGAGAACGCAACCACAAGTCATCATCATACACCTTGGGCAGCTCTCCATAGCATAACCCTCCAATGACTCTCAGTTTCGAGGATAAATGGTGGGTAAAGCCTCCACGCCCTAATGGAACAACCTCGACTATGTCTACACCGACATAGTGACTGCATTGCGACTTGTACTCACTTTGTCATGGTATAACAAATTTGGGAGGTTGTGTTTCGTGAAACCCTATCCCACCCATACATCATGATAATAAATACAATAATCATGCTAAATAAATAATGCATCACTTGCATACGATTTATCTGTTGGAGTCCATGTCTGTGAGGTACTCCCACCTACTAGGATCTAGCTACGACTTAGCCATTTTAACGTGTAGGTTAGTCTCCAACATATGATCCAGAATATCGTGAAATCATTGATATGTATATACATTTCATTACTAAGAACAGTAACGCAAATCATTTCTATGTACCATGCACCTCTTATGACATCTATCCCTTCAAGATATAACTTTTAACTCGGTATCCCCCTACCCACCATTTAGTAATTTTGTATGCAAGAGACATTATTAAAACATGAATATATATCAAAACATGAATACATATCATAACATTAACATCACACACACATATATATCTACGTAAACTAATAGAACCATATGTCCACACTATCGTCAAACGAAAGAAGTCTCACAATAATAAGCAAATACAACATATAATGATAGTTGAGGTAGTAAGGTCAAAACGAGGCATTACACGTCTCACCTCTTCAAAATCAAAATGTAAATTCTTTGCAATAGATAAACTCCACCACCCAAGGTAATTTAGGGTCCATTCAAACCCAAATTAATTCAACAATAACTACCTTCAAAGTGTTAATGGCAACCTTCAACTTAAATCTTTCACAATGAAAACCTTTTAAAATAACCAAATGCCAAGATTCAAAGTGAAAGATTCAACTCTTAGCTCCTTGGTTCTTTTCCCATGACATAAACAAGCAATTGGTAAAAACTTATTTTCTTTTCTATTCTTTTCTATGTACTTGCTACTTACTAGGTACTTCGAAACTCTATCTTCATATACAACTCTCGCCTTCCTTACCCATCTTTGCTAGGCTTGGCATGAACTAGGTATGTATATGGGGCAGTAGTGCTTGAGTTTACTTGGCCATTCCGGTGGCGTGAGATTTGTCAAAGACTTGGTTCTATTTATAGTACAGCTTAGAAGGGTTCAATCATGGAAATTACGGGCTTACTCTCATGTCAAGAACTGGAACATTCCAATTAATGTGTAAATCTTGAAATCTTTTCTTTGAGTTTGTCAACTGGACTAGGGTAATGATGATTTTGTTAGGTAATTTATACATGGTTACCATGGTTTTATAGTTATGATCAATATAATGACCCTAACCCCTTGCAGCTTATTTGAAACACCTTTATTTCGTATGGTCCTTACGCTTCTTTTGTTATTGTATTGTAGTCGCTCTCAAGTTCGGTTTGAGTACTCAGAGGGTTACAGAAATGCCTCATGAATGTCCAATAGGAAAGGCATACCCATACTTGCCATTAAATTCAAGATTGTTGGGTCCTTTCAAACCCTAACTTTGTCCCCTCGTAGGTTGTGTCTTGTAAAGAAGGCTGTGACTTTGCATGGACGGATATTATGGTTTTTCTAGAGTAAAACTTCAATTGTATATTCGTTTGAGTCATCATTTAAGAAGTCTGATTCGACTTAGCACTGTGTAACCAATATTAACCATAATACCAGTGCACTTAGTTACACAGGGACTATTAAAAAGCCTCACTCTTATTCTTGTTCTATGTTGGTCAATGTGTAATGGTTTAAGGATTCAAAAGCTAGCAATCCTTGAGTCAACATGGCTTAGGACTGTCATATTGATTTTGGTGCATATATATAATTGTATTTTCTTTATGTTGCTTAATTGTTTATTCATTAATAATAGCCTAAATAATTAGTAATCATATACTTTAATGATATTCATATGAAATGATTAACTTGTTTCTCTTGGGCGGTTTATAAGTTTATAAATGGTTACAAGTACTTGCAAAAATCATTCATTTTCTAATGATAATAATTTCTTTTCTTGGTATGTAATGATTATAACATAATTTCTGGTTTTGATTTACTTATAGCTCTGTAACAATAACATTTATTATATTTCAACAAAGGTTATTAACATGTCTCTTAGATACAATAACAACTCTGTAAACCACTTCAACAAATTTTGTTTCATAAGAATTGTTTTCAGAATTATTTTCCCATAATTAAAAATTCATACTTGACCATATTATATATCTCTTGTTATTGCTAAACTATTTTCATTTCAAAAATCATTCTACATTCATAAAGCTTTTAACTTACATATTGGTAATTATTCCAAAGATTGAGAACCAATCCATACTTGAACTGCAATAAAAAACAAGTCCATAACTTTAAATAAACAAGGAATAGTACATAAAATAAATTCAGTTATCTATTTCTTATTCTCAAAAGTACGTATAACAGAAGCAGTCACACATCCAAGCAACATACATCAAACAATCAGGGTCGAGTCTCCCATAGGGGAGATCACCCTTCCTTTATGCGATAAGGAGCAACCAAAATAGTATCAAGCAATTAAGCATGGGTTGAGTCTCTCATGGGGGAGATCGCCCTTCTTGCATGCGTAAGTGATCATGGGTCGACTCTCCCATAGGAGATATTGCCCTCTTCTTCTGCACGGCTAGTCTAGGTTAACAAGTTCATACACATCATCTTTAAGTTTCCAGCTCTAAAGCAAACAAAGAACACTTATGCAAAGTTTAAATTTTCAGATCTAAGGTAAACAAATACACAACAAACAACTTAAGAGCATAGATCGAATGTTAAGGAGTAACTCTGTGGCTAATAACTGAACAGGAGTATGATTTCATCTCTTAGGGAGACGATCTTCATTTACACAGAATTTGAACCAAAAGGCAAGGTAGATCTTTGTATTCTTCCAGCACTTGCAGGGTTTACAGCCCTCTAGCAACCAAAGGCATAGTAACAAGATGCAAATGAGATGCTCATCTCTCCTCACGGAGGCTGCCACTTCTCCATGCATGCCAAGCACAAAACAATAAGTCTAAAAAAGCCTGTATGATGAAGTTCTTCCCAAAGGGACGAATTAGAGATAATAAGTCTATCTTCACTACATCATAAGCTTCGTCGAGCGACTAGACAATCTAAATTGCTCGAAATTTAGATATTATAAATTTTGCAACGTATGTAATAAAGAAACAGAGAAACATTCGTGTTATTGGTCTGGAGTACTGCTGCTGTGTAACTAAAGACTTCAAGGGAGTAAACTTGCGATTCTATGGATACATGGAGAATTGCAACTTGTGGTACACATCAAGCCTTCCCCCTTAAAAATGTTTGCATTCATAAACCTTAATCAAATCAATGATAAATTAGTTGCAATGTGAATTGGTCAATAACTAGCCTAGATCCAAATCCTAGGTTCTATCAAGCGCTCAGAAGGATCAAATCTCCCGAGGTGTAAATGCAAACCTCTTCTCACATATTGCACTCAAGAGCTTTTACAAGATCTCCTTCATATTATTACTTTTTACTTTTTATTATTACATTTTATTTATGGTGGACAATATCAACAAACAATGACTCACAAATTTATGGCCGACAACACTAGACTAGACTCACAAGATCTCCCTCCTATTATTACTTTTTACTTTTTATCATTACATTTTATTTATGGCCAACTCCCTCATATTATTAATTTTTACTTTTTATTATTACATTTTATTTATGGGGACAATATCCACAAACACTAGACTCATTCACGAGATCTCCCTCATACTGAGCTAGCACCTGGCCCAATCAATTAAAAATAAAAATTGACCCCAGGATCCTCATTTGAAAAACTCAAAATCATAGGGTGTAATCCTACCGGCATTGGGTGATCTTTCATGTTTTCATTGAACTGTTTGAACTAATCTTTTTATGTTTGTACATTTCAACCAATCTTGTAACCCTCATACATGGGTAATTCACACTGTATTTCTACTGCTCACCGAGTTCATTTTGTATCCACTCTGCTATTTAAAAGCATTGAGCTATGGGACGTTTAACTCCAATACATCAAAATGAGTTTAGGACTTTATTTATAATTGTAAAAATTACCTTTTTTTATGATTTCAATATGAAGCACCATATTTTTAAATTATAACTGTCATTTAGAGAGCTTGTTTAAAAATCCACAGTTAACATTTATATTTTTAAAATCATAATGATTGAATAAATATGTTTTTTATATAAAAATAATAATCTATCATTAACTCACAGCAACATATCAACTCTAATATAATTTAAATTAATATAAATAAATATAAAATCCAAACAACAATTGAGGTGGATGTTTGCTATTGCGCAGCCATAACTGCATTCGTTCAGAATTTCCACGTCAAATACAGTGATACCATTGGACGATCCAGCATTGTACTGATTCACTGATATGAATTCATTGGAGCAGGTCTCGCACAACCTGGTTGAATTATTATGACTATTTTTAGTTCTTGATGACAGATCATTGGGAGATCTCCCTGCTGCTTTGACGGCATCAACTTACAACGAGAGAAAAGTAAAGAAGAACCCTCCTTGAACCCTCCTTGAGTACTACTGCTGAAGGCGGCGGCCATTGTTTCAAGATCAACCAGATTCAAGAGACGCCATACCACGCGTGTCGGTAATCAATCAAGAAAGTTGATCACACTACAAACTCTACCGCGCGTGTACTCTTTATACATATACACGAATTGTAGCTATTTACTAAATGGGTTTAACGTCCTTTCGGCTATCCAGAGCTTTATAGCTTTATTTTATACAGCTTTATACATTTATTATATTAACATTAAAGAGCTTTATTGCTTTATATAACTATTCTATTCAAAATCAAGACAAGTGGCTTTCTAGAGCTTTATGGCTTTATATAATTTTGAATATTATCAACTAAACTATAGCTTCATTTTATACAGCTTTATGACTTTATTATATTAACATTAAAGATCTTTATTGCTCTATATAAATATTCTATTCAAATCAAGACCATTCCCTTTCTATAGCTTTATGGCTTTATACAATTTTGAATGTTAACTAAAAAAGGTTCACTGAGTACTAAATGTGAGCATTAGCTTTATAGAGTTTTATACAATTTGGAATAATATCCACTAAAAAGGGTTACTGAGTATTAATGTGTGAATTCATTTCAATTTTGACTTTATATAATTTTGAAGGTTTATAACTATACTTTCAATTTTGACTTTATATAACTTTGAAGGTTTATAATTTTACTTTAGTGAAACCATTTCATTTTATAGCTGACATTTATTCTTTATAAAAAAAAGATATTAAAAAAATAACATATTAACTCAAATTAGATTCAAAACTGAATCTATACTGGCATATAGACAAATAAAAACTATATTAACACTTTTTTTTATAATAAATAAAAAACAATCTTTTTGAAAGCTTTACCACTTTATAATTATACAATGTTAAATTAAATAGATGTTTATATTTTTTAATTATACAACTTTTTATAATTATAAAATTTCAGAGTTGTACTTGTACTACTAAAAATCCAATTTTTTAGTCCATTCTCGTCGTGCTTTCACAGCATCAACCTGCAACGAAAAAAGGTAAAGAATGCAAATGAAACCCTCCGTGACTACTGAAGGCGGCCATTGTTTCACAAACTGATTCAAAGAGACGAGTATCTGCCTGATAATTAAATCAAGCGAATTGCTCACAGTACAAACTCTACGGCATTTGTACTCTTTATATACACACACAGTTTGAACTACTTACTAAATAGGTTTAACATCCTAACGACTTTATAGAGTTTAAGAACTTTTTTATAATATCATTACAGTTAAGGTTATTACAGTTAAGGTTAGGGTAAATCTCCTTAGGACTTTTCAAAGCTTTAGAGCTTTTTTATAATACCATTACAGTTACGCTTAACCTTCTTACGGCTTTCTAGAGCTTCGGAGCTTTATTATAATAGCATTACAAACCTTTTTATCACTTTAACAACTATTCAATCCAAGAATATCCGCTCTTTACTGCTTTATGGCTTTATAGAATTTTATGCATGTTTAGAGAATTTATCCGCTCTTTAGAGCTTTATGGCTTTATAAAATTGTGAACTAGGTGTGTTTTATGCATGTTTTATCAACTTTAAGGTAATTTTTGAAGGATGGGAAATTATAAGTAACTTTTTCTTTTATATAAAAGTGAAAATAAAATAACATTTTAAATATTGATTTGTGTTGTATTTTTTTTATGTTATGATGTTGATTATTACTTAATATTAGACTTTAAAAATACGAACGAATTAGTTGCTTTTCTTTTTATAATTTTTTTTGTGTTTGAAAAGTTTTAACATAAGTATTTATAGATTACTATAATTGTGATATCTTAAAATGATAAAAAGGTGAATATTGTATCAAATATTTTGAAATTGCATTCTAATGTCACTGTACTTAAGACATTTTGTTGGGAACTCATGAATCCATAGAGACTAATTTACATAAGAGAGAAACAAAAAACACAAATATTCAATCTCATAAGAAACAAAACCACATTTAGTGGGGCTACAACAAATATATAACCCAACTTCCACGTTTACATGAAACTAATTCATTAATTGCTACAACCTATTTGTGCAAATTTGTTTCAACAAAATTCAACAATAGATAGTTGTTAAAAAACCTGTATTAATGAGTGAAAATGACCTTAACCTAAATTGGTTAATTGGTTGTCACATTCCAACAATCTCCACCTGTACAACAATTTACTTGATACCACTCTAGTTCATTTATCACCTTTCCTTCAAGCCAAGAGAATCCAAACACCGCCTCGGCTTCTCTAACGGTACTACTTTTGTAAACATGTATGTACAATTTGCTCACTGTATCGACTTTCTTCAAGACTACTGCACCTGTATCGATAACTTGGCTAACAAAGTGGTGCTTTATAGCAATATCCCTCATCCGAATAGACTTGTGCATTCTAACTAGACATAATATCAGGTAGACCTCCTCTCGTCAAAATCTCTGGTAAAATCTAAATAAATATAACCAAAACTAAATGAGTACAAATACAACCACTATAGGTGATAAATAATTACTTGTTCCTATCAAATATGAAAGCACTTATTTCACTACTCTCTACCTAGATTTTCATGTATCTACTAACAACACTAACTACATGTGAAATATCTGATCTTGATCATACCATTGTATACATTAACTTCCTACTAGCATATGATACATAATACATATAATCCTTTATTTCCTTATTAGTAGGACATAAACCTAAAGAAAGCTTTAAATTGAAAGCCAAAAACACATTCACTGGTTCCAAATTATTCATATAAAATTTTATAAGTATCTTGTCCACATAATCCTATTGCAACAACCAAAGTTGATTTTCCGTGTCTCTATGTAATTCCATGCCCAAGATTTGTTTCGTTACTCCTATATTCTTCATATTGATGCAGGAGTATTAGGGACTCCGATCAAGTGTCACGATGAATCTTAGTTGTTAGATCAAAGTCAAAAATTTCGTAGTGCTAGGACCAATGGATTGGGGCATCGGTAATGAGTGTCAGAGTTGCAAAAGAGTGCATTGTTTGGACAAAATGACAAGCAAAGGGTGACATCATGGGAGCACCGTTGATAATATATCGATGATTCACATTGGATTTTCAAAAGTGCACACTCAGAGAAGGAGCGCCGTTGATAACATATCAATGATTCACATTGGATTTTCAAAAGTGCACACTTAGGGAAGGATGACGAGCAAAGGGTGATCACCATGAGATCATCAACGGTTGTCCATTGGAAATATATGTCGGGTTTGCAAGGGACAGCGATGAGAAGAAGTCGATGGAAGGGCAACGATGATGATCAACATCAAGGAACAAAATAAGAGTCACCATTGTAGGAAGCCAATGGAGGGGGCCGAAAAGACCATCTACACAACATTAGCATGACAACATTAGAGTTGTCCTTTGGATAAAGGAGAAAGAAGCACCAAGGAATAACAGATATAACCTCAGAGTGGTGAACTTTAAGCTGAAGAATGGAGAGCTGAAGGATATGGGAATTAATGCACTAGTTATTACAGGAAGTGTATGATTTAATGGAGGATCTAGACGATTGCTCCGCCATATAATTTTGAGGTTGGATTCAAAGAGTACATAATATTTTTGTGTATGAAAAATCACTACCAAGAGACACGAATTTAATGTGGAAGGACCACAAAGCTTACATAAGGTTCTAGATGAGGTTGTGGGGAATGCTCGAAAAAGTTGGAGAAGAAGAAGAAAAAGGAATCCATTAGACAACAAAAAGAGAGCAGAAAAAAAAAACAAAGTTGAAAACTTGTAAATGGCTAGAATTTTGTATTGTAAGCCACCTAAGACTTAGACTAGGGGCATGGATGTTATTTACAACTTGTAATTTTTTTATTTTTTTTTTCTTCTGATTAAATGAATTGATAGAGAAGTTGAGAGAGTTCTATCTCTTTTTTATGTTTTCCATTGTGGGATTTTTGTTGCTCAATTGGTATTAGAACATGAAATATCTTGTAAGTGACCAATTCCAACTGAGTACGTGTGTTGAGTATAATTGCTCTGATAAAATTACAGTTCAAGTGGAGGATTACAGGTAGAAATGTAAGCAAAGAACGTATGGTTGACAAAGGAGTAGATGTATGAGGAAGGGTAAGAAGAGAACATCTAGGTGAAAAGAGGTTGGATGGAATAGCTTATGTATTAACGACTATGCCAGCAAGTGTCACTTACCCAAAAATATGAACATTTTATGTTGTGAGAAAAACACTATGTTATAAGTTATTGTAAAGTTTTTATGAGTATTGACCAAGTGGGGTAAAGGATTCAACTCTAATTAATTAATCTAATATTTTTATTAATAAATAAAAAAGAGGAGACAAATATCCAAAGGAGACTGTTAAAGAGTGTTCACTGAGCCACTAGGAGGAATGAATTGGGGTGGAGAGCAAATTGACATTTGGCAGCATCATCATTCACTTCTAGTTGTTGTAGGGGGCAACTTCCCTATATTTATGGTCATGTTTGTAATATCCCAAAAATTCGTACAAATTTAAAATTTTCTAAGTGGCCTTTCTCCCATTAAATGCGAAGCGGAAGTAAGAGTTTTTCAGCATTTATAATTACTGTTTACATAAATGTGACATTAATGCATCTTCATAGATTTTCCTTAATTATTTAACTGTCTTGTCGACCAATAAAATCGATAGTGTCGAATTACTTAAGTTTAGAATTATTATAAATGGATGTTGTAACAACGTTAGTTTGAATCTATAAACTTACGTCTAAAAGATATAATGATGCCTAATTTATTATGTTATGCTTACTAAATTTTCATAAGTATCAAAGACTTCATTTGACTCTAGCCTTCGAGGTCTCGACATGTATTTATTTTGTTCTAACTTGCTAGTATCGTTGTAGTTCTATTTATACTTTTGTATAAAGTTATGAGTCAAGATCTATTATGTTATTGTTTCATATTAATATATTTTACTACGTCATTAAGTTCATAGTTCTTATTGAGATTATCAAAGTATGTTGCATTATCATCTAGTAGCTTGGTAGATACGACTTCCAAACTTGACATGAGACAGTCTAGCGTAAGCCTCAGAATTACTTAGCTTAAATGTTAATGCATCAACTCCTTCTGTCCTGCTCTAGGTTACAGGTTTGTCTGGCATGTGTTAGATAGTTTGCATGTTTAAGTTCATCGTCCAAGGCAAGGATATGTATCAAGACTCATTAAATTATAAGTTGGAGACTGCTAGTGTTGATTAAGATCTAGCCTACTTCATACTAGACTACACATTAATGTGATCCCTCAAATGTTATGGCTTAAAATAAAATAATGGTGCACCAACTATATGCTATGCATATCATGGTGGCCCAATGATTAACACCATTGATATTTATAACCTATGTAATATGCAAAAGAGTGGGTCACGCGTACCAACTATGGACTATATGTAAGTTGTGGATCGTACTAAAAAAAAAGGTCAACAAATTATTCTACGTGATGTTTGCAATGATAAACTATAGGGTGCTTAGTTTAAATTTTGGTTGATGGGTGATGAGACTGAGAATTTAATGTCTTCACGTGATTTCCATTAATGATGTCTCGGTTATACAAAAACCCTACAACGAAGCTTTTGGGTTTGTCTTTTGACAGTTTGTTTGGTCTCTACGGTGTTGGTGAGCTGAGATTCTCCTATTCTTCATCGCCATGGTTATGGAGCACCACTCTTCGAGTTGGTTACAACCATAAGGGTTTCCATCATGGGTCTTTATGGTTCCTATCGTGTGTAGGAGTTCATCGACCTGAGTTCGAAACCTTACACGTAACATGCTCCTCCTAGATTCATTCTTTAAATATTCACAGTTTTGATTCTTGCTTCGATAATTTAAATGTTCATCCTTTTGATATTTGTTATGGTTTCATGATAGGAGACAGTTTAAGGCCTTTGGGGTGGCATAAATAGAGAATTGATGGTACCTATGGATTGAGAGTCCCGGTAAGTCTCCGGCTCATCCCATGATGCCCCTGTTATCAATTTTTAAGGGTTTTATGGTTGGTCTTATCGTTCTTCAGTTTAGACTGAGTTTTTAAGAGGGATATGGAAAGTTTAAGCAGCATTGCTGCAGTAGAAGAGTTTTACTTCAACACTCCCAAGTTGGGGTTTCACCTACCAAGTTGATGTATCGGTCTAAATTATACTATGGATACCATTTTGTTTTTCTTTAAGGAGTTGGGCTGAGATGTAAAGTTGATTTTATAAATAAAACAATGATTCGCTTCGTTTCTTAGATGCTCCGCGTTGAGAGTCTTGCTCTCGGCTATGTCAATTTTGTTTTAAGTATAAAAGGTTTTTTAAAGAGTACTGGCTTAGCAATTAATGCTTAACGGGCTTGAACCCTACCCTTATTTCTAATAATTATGAAATGTTTGAAATGTATTTTCAATGTAACTTGAAAATTGTGGATTCATTGTTCATTGTTTTTTATTAGAGGACGCAGGCTTGAGCCTAGCACTGTTGTGCATTTATGTTTGGTAATTTTAAACGTTACGTTTTGTTATAAGGGTGAATTCTCCAGTTGGAGACTTGAACCCTCGGTTCTCTTTTGCATGCTATGTAAATATTAATGTAGGGAATTAGTAGTTATTTAAAGTTTGTTACTGTAAAAGAATTGGGATTTTTATTTAAACTTTGAATGAGTCTGCGTAGGTATCGATCGTGATAGCTATTGTTTTCGTTTAGTATTTTTGTGTGTTTTAAAGCCTAGCCTCGGCGTGCTTCTTTTTGTAGCTCGAACCCATAGCCTCAATGTTACTCATGCTGATATTTTTATTGTATTGTAAAACTTATATGATATTGAGTTTTGTGGAGTTTATACATTGCCCTACAATCTTATGGTTTAGTAGGAAGATACGGTTTTTGGTTTTAAACTTAGGTATAAATTATATAAATGTACAGTTTGTAATAACTACAAGTATTAAGTTACCACTATATTTTTATATATAGTTTTTTACACTAATAAGGTATGGTGATTCAATACATGTATAATCGATTTAATATAATTTATTCGATTGGTATTAATAGTTGATACTTGATATCCTTAAATGGTATACCCTCGATGTATTTTGTACAGTTTAAAACCTGGGTTGTTGAATCGTCCTACATGCAATATAATATATTTTTAGATATGAATCTTATTTATCATTTATTTAGTAAATGTTTAAATGCTTTTCTAGTAGAGAATTACTCTAAGTATAAACTGTCTATAAATCGAGCATATGAAAACCTAGTGTTTTTGTGATTCTGTATATTATATCAAGTGATTTTGATGAATGAAATGTAACTCTATAGGTCTCGAATTATAATGCTAAGGTTTATTTCTGATTTTTGTTTGTGCTCTTTAATATTTTAACTTATGAAAAAAGTAGTAAGTGCAAAGATAGATGCTTTAGTTTACATTCTATAAGAGACCTTAAAATAGTTTGATAATCGTTTTATAAAATACCAGCATCTAAATCTATATACATTTAAACTGATAAACATGTACAGATAAGGGTATGAAAACCTGAGACTCTTATACTAAACTGTAGGGATTTTTAGTAGTGCAATAGTAGCATTTCATAAAGGACTTATTCTATTTGAAGCATAGGATTTTATGCTATTTTCCAATCATATCATCAAAGTTAGTTAAACACTTCCTGTACTAGAGTACATCGTCTATGACGAAAGGAAAAATATAGGAACATATTGTATTCATTCATCTATTTCAATTCATTCATTAATCCTCTAGCATACTAATTTAACTTATGTAGAAATCAGTCATTAGCACCACTCCCTATGGTCTAGAAAATAAAAGTATTATACAGTAAGGCAGAATATATAAATAGTTAAATAAGAAATAAATTATAACAAGTAGAACCTGGTAACTTGATAGGGTGTACAAACACCCAAAGAGGCTTGTTCCTCCCAACCTTCTCGAGAAGAAGTAGCCAAATCATTTGCTCCCTTGGACCCCCGAGCCTGTTTATTGAACCACTAGGAAGAAGTCTCTATGTAGAAGCAAGGCACTCAGGTTCTACTTCAACAATCAATGGAGACTTGCATACACCTCACATATGTACTTCAGCAATCATTGGAGACTTGCATACATATCAAAACCCTCTGCACTTAGCAGGAAACTATGCTCTTAGTAGAAATAAGACAGTCTTACTCTACAAGTCGAAAAATCGCTTCCCCCTCATCGAATCTCTTGTGTGCATACAACATAACCATAAGGTAAATTTTCTCGTCAGAAAAAGTGGGAACCTCTGCTGAAATTCGATGGCTTATAAAAGATGCCTAGGTCTTTTGGTGGTTAGTTTTCAATAAATGAGCCATAAGCTCTAGTTCCACATTCCATGGAACTTTACCACAATTCAAGGGAGTTATCCCATAACAGTAGCTAGTTACTGAGTTCATGATGCTGCCACTTGTCCATTGCCTTCTACCCCAGATTCCATTCCTCCTAGTGGGTCAGTAAACACTCTTTCAACAGTCTCTTTGGGTGAGTGTCTCCTATTTTATTTTATTAAATAATAATATTATGCATTTATAGTCATCCTTGACCACTTGATCAAGTATAAAACTTTACAATAAAAGTTAAGGTAATTTTTTTCCACAAACATAAAATGTCTCAAGTATTGGGTATATTACAAACACCCCCACTTAAGCTCAACATCATCCTTGATGTTGCTTATTCTTCATTAGAGCCTCCCTGGAACAGAATTGGATATGTTGCCCCGCATATTACTTTCCAATTCCCACGTATCTTAATCCGAGCTAAGGTGCTTCCATTACACCTTTACCTACCCTATGGTACGATTCCAGAGTATAATTTCCCTCCTGTCAAGGATATCATCTGGTTCCACCTGAAAATATCCTTCGGGCTCCATGTGTATGTCATTCCAATTGAGCACATGAGTAGCATCATGCACATACTTTTTCAAAATAGAAATATCGAAAACGTTATGTATTCTCAAATTAGATGGTACAACCAACTGATATGCAACTGGTCTGATGCTTGATAGGATGTCGAATGGTCCACAATACCTGGGTGCTAGTGTAGCACAACTCCCAAGCTTAAAAGAAATTTTCTTGGGTTTTACCTTAACAAAAACATGATCTCCTACCTGAAATTCCTTTTCAGTTCGTTTCAGATCTACATAACTTTTTTGTCTGTCTTGTGCAATTTTTAAATTGCTTTGTACCTATTTCATGGTTAGCTCCATTTCTTTTAAAAAATCTAGTCCAAACATCAATCTGTCAACAGGATTACTCCAAGAAATAGGAGTATTGCATTTCCTTCCATACAGAATCTCAAATGGACTAAGTCTAGCAAAAGCTTGATAGTGATTATTGTAAGCAAACTCAACTAAATGTAAATAATCTTCCCATTTACTTGGTTGATCTTTAACATACATTCTTAACATGTCTTCTAAAATATCATTTACTCTTTCATTTTTTTCGTCAGTTTGTGGGTGAAAAGAAGTATTTAAATTTAACTTAGTATTTAGACCTTTAAACAATGCTATCCAGAAATTTCTAGTAAACTCAAAATCTCGATAAGAAATAATTACCTTTGGAATTCTATGTAGACGAAAGATTTGCTTCATAAACACATCAGCAATGTTAGGAGCTTTAAAAGTAGTTTTAATATGAGTAAAATGGGCAGCTTTACTAAGTTTATCCACAACTACCATTACTGAGTCATTATGTTTTTTATTCTTAGGCAAACTTGTTATAAAATCAATACTTATGATTTCCCACTTCCATTCCGGAATTGGCAATGGCTGTAATAGGCCAGTTGGGTGTTGATGCTCAACTTTAATTTGCTGACATTCAAAGCACCTGTAGTGCCCCTAGACTATTGTAGACATTGAGGGCACCTGTTGAGTGACCCGATGGATTTAAACATTAATAAAATAATTCTTTGTTTTTATTTCGAGTATGTTTATGACTAAGATTGGTTGTAAATCCATAAAATAATGATATATGTATCTGGATAGTTGATGTAAATGAATGATTACATGTGGTTAATGATTAACTATGAATATGGAAAATGTACATATGAATGATGCTTAATGACTAGCTGTACAATTGATTATGTGATTAGACGAATGAGTAATGTTTGAGTAAATTATAAATGCTTAACGAAGCAACATATTTATGAATCAAATTGTGATTATTGAGGACCGTACTACTAATATATGTTTGTGAGAAATGTGTGTAGCGAGAGGTGAAATGGTTCACCGACGAACATATAAAGGAATATGAAGGGTCATAGAGTACGGATAAATCACACATGGGGAGAGCGACGATGATGTCGACTTCCGACGGAATACCATGCAGAGTAAAGAAGAATTGATCCACTTACTCAAGGGAAGCATGAGGTTGTGCGATGTGGACCACGGCGGCATTGGTCACGTACGAGTTGGGGGGCGCGCAGTTAGAACGGTCCCTAATAGCTTGTAGACAGAGGATGGAAGGTAACAGCTCCTGAAATCCCTACATGATGTTCCCACAAGTCAAAACGAAAGGATGATGGCAGAAGGGCCCGACGATGCAGTACCCTACCGAGAACCAAAAGAGTGGACGCAAGGAACCGACGATGTGGTACCTTGCCGAGGAATGGAAACTATGGATGACTGTACCCGATGGAGTGGTGCCATGTCGGGGAAATGAAATTAAGGAACAGGGAGGCCCAACGGTGCGGCACCAGGGTCCTAGTGAAAATTTATTGTTAAACTTAATTGCATTAAAACGTATAATTTTGCACCTAGAACAATACTTAGAAAAATGCATTTTAGTTCTTGAGACATTTGCACATAAAAAGGTTATTTTAGCTTTTAAAATAACATTATTTTTATTTATGCATGTCCACATAAAAGACTATTTTGGCATTTAAATAATATTGATTGATTTAGGCATTTGCACATGAGATAATATTTTGAGCATTTAAAATAATATAAACCATTATTTAGGAGCAAAGTAGAATCCTAAACATGGACACCTAGTCAACCCCACCTTCACACAAATCTAGGAGTTAAGTGAAATATCTGGGGGACAAACATGAGAAAAATTATGAATGTTGGTGCATCTCCTAGAAAAATTGACACTTGGATGAGTGAGTTGTTTTTTTTAGAATTTAATAAAATAAATAATTATGCATGAAGCGACATGCGTCGCATGATATTTTCCTTTATAAGGAAGGCGTTGGGAATGGGTAAAGGGCCTAGACCCTGGATGACTATCATAATTTTGAATTATTTAAAGAGTTGCTTCTATTGAGGGTTTGGTTGGAAATCTTGGTGGGTGAGAATCCCAAGTTGGGTTTCTTGATTATTGTGTGTGTGAACTCTATGACCCGAACTCCTCGGGGGTTTGGGGGGAAGGAGAGTACTCCCGAAAAGGTTGGGAGGTTAACCGAGGTGTCCCTTGGTGACCGTGGAGAACAACGCTGGAACCGGAGCTGCGACAACAAATAATTTCACTCTTCGACCAGAGCTACCTTCATTACAGGTTCTTTCGCTAAAATGATTTAATTTAAAATGTTAATATTTAATATGCTAAGACAGAAAATATCAGCATTGCATTTCATTTCATGACAATAGCATATACAGGATCACTGAAAGAACAACAAGCACATCATAAACAAAAGAGACACAGATTTATCCTGGGAAACCCTCATGGGGTAGAAAACCCAGCAAAGCTTCCTCAATATAGATGACCAGTAAATACAAAGATGTAATCCACAACCATGAGCTCCTTCTCCTCCATGGCAGACCTCTCCCTCACCTATGTGCTATTCACAAGTGAGTGTGTGTGTGTTAAATGAGGAACACACCTCCTCTATTTATACACATCTTCGACTTGTCTTTTATATTAACTAGGTAGGCCCCAAGTTAACCAATGGGTTAAAGACCCCATTACAATTGACTGGGACGACCCCTCTAGGGTGGTTTAATAACCCTTTGACCCACATAACACATACAAGGCCGACCCCCACTAGAGAAGTCTAATAACCCAAGTTACCACATTCCAACAGAGGAATAAACATCTCCGGATATACAATAAGGTCTTCATGGAGGAATGAAACATCTTCGGAATAATAAAATACAAATATAATATTCTTAGAAGTTACAATATTTCAACACTCCCCCTTAACGAGAAGGATATTATAACAACATCTACAGGAGCAAGGAGTCATCAATATCATACATGATACATCTATAACTCATTCGAAGCTTTCTTCAATACATCATCATCAATAACTCAAGCAGATACTAGAACATCTTCAAGATCTTCAATACTAGAACATCAACATCATCAGTACTCAGTCTTCATCTTCTACAGCACTCGAACAACATCATCATCATCGGATCCTCTGATCAACAACATCATCTGGATCTCTCGATCACGATAAGCAACATCATCAACATACGATCATCAACATTGTCATCATCTCGATCTACAACATTTGGATCATCTCCTCGATCTATAGCATCTGGATCATCATCTCGATCTATAGTATCTAGATCATCATCTTGATCTACAGCATCTAGATCATCTCCTCGACCTACAACACCTAGATCATCATCTCGATCTACAACATCTAGGTCATCATCTCAATCTACAACATCTGGATCATCTCGATCTACAATATCTGGATCATCATCTCAATCTACAACATCTGGATCATCTCAATCTACGGCATCTGGATCATCATCTTGATCTACAGCATCTGGATCATCATAGTAGCAAACTCTGCAATGCACACGATCCAATTACAGGATGATCAATCCTGCTTACTTTTAGGACATAGGTCCATGGATGATACAATCTAGATCAAGTTCCAAGATGATCAATCCTTATCACTTTAAGACAAGTCTCATGTCCAGGGACAATGCAATCCCAATCACGTACCTTTTGAACCAAATGTTCAGGGACGATGCAGTCCTCTCATGTACCTTTTGAACCAATGTTCATGGATGATGCAGTCCTCTCACATACCTTTTGAACCAATTTTCATGAACGATGGAGTCCTCTCACAGACCTTTTGAACCAAAGGTTCACGGACGATGTAGTCCTCTCATGTACCTTTTGAACCAATGTTCAGGGATGATGCAGTCCTCTCACATACCTTTTGAACCAATGTTCAGGGACGATGTATTCCTCTCACGTACCTTTTGAACTAGATGTTAAGGGATGATGTAGTTCTCTCACGTACCTTTTGAACCAAATGTTCAGGGACGATGCAATCCTCTCACGTAAGCTTTTGAACCAAAGGCTCAGGGACGATGCAGTCCTATCACATACATTTTGAACCAAAGGCTCAGGGATGATGCAATCCTATCATCAATTCTTGGAGACATGTGTCTATGGATCAATTCTGGGACCGAAATCCAGGGAAGATACAATCCCCACTTGTCCACTAAGGACCTCATTCTCAAAGACATTTTTCTACGGATCAATTCTGGGACTGAAGTCCAGGGAAGATACAATCCCCACCTATCCACTAAGGACTTCATTCTCGAAGACATCTGTCTACGGATCAATTTAGAACATGTGTTCAAGGATGATGCAATCCCTCTTCTTTCTCGGATACATATGTCTAGGGATCCTTTTAGAACATGTGTTCAAGGATGATGCAATCCCCTCATCAACTTAGACCCTATATAAGGACCATTCACAAGACTCACTGTTGACATCACCAGTATAGGTATCCACATCATCGACCTCACTGTCGATGCAGGCGATCTCATCATTAGCGATCATATCACTTCCCCTTTCGAGGAGGGTCCTTCTAAACTACACTAAGCTTGTCTCGAAAATACTCAAACTTTACTTGAGACAGAGGTTTGGTCAATATATCAGCAACTTGTTCGTCAGTGCTTACATACTCGTGCTTGATAGCTCCTTTCTGCACCATATCCCATATATAGAAATATTGGATCTCTATGTGCTTTGGCTTATCATGGAACACTGGATTCTCTGTCATCTTGATACAACTCTGGTTGTCACACAGGATCTTAATGGGTTCCATCTTTAAGTCAAATAAACCAGATAATAACTTCTGAAGCCATATCATTCCGCAATTAGCAGAGCAAGCAACTATATATTCCGCTTCGGTTGTGTTGAGAGCCACACTAGACTGCTTGCTGCTAAACCACGAGATCATGGCAGATCTAAGACAATAACATCCTCCCGATGTGCTCTTCCTCTATGATACACATCCTGCCCAATAAACATCTGTGTAGCCATACAATATGAAACCATGATCTCCAAGATAACATAGACCAAAGTCTATCATACCCTTCAGGTACCTCATCACATGCTTTGCAACTATCAGGTGAACTCGTCTAGGTTCCACTAGATACTGACTCAAGGTGTTCACTGCAAATCAAATATCTGGCCTAGTAATCGTTAGATACATCAATGACCCAATAATCTGTCTGTACAGAGTTACATCCACTAACTCTTGATGAGTCATCAGCTAACAGCTTCAAGTCAGAACCCATGAGAGTGGCCATGGTTGTACATTCCAACATATCAAATCTTATCAAGATTTCTATAGCATACTTTCCCTGGTTGAGAAAGATTCCTTCTGAGCCTTGCCATACTTCCAATCCTAGGAAGTAATGCATCAATTCGAGATCTTTCATCTCAAATTCTGTAGCTAGCTTCTTATTGCTTTCCATGATCTGTTTCTTATTCCCTGTCAGAAAGAGATCATCCTCATACAATCATGGTATCATTCATAACCTTAAGGTAAAGGTTAGGATCAACTTTACTCTTGGTAAAGCCCAAGCTTTGTCAAGAAGCTATCAATTCTCCCTTTGTAACTGAACATCATTCACACTCTGCATTGAGTGATCTTCTGTATATCTATCTGTTCCATCCCCCGTCAGATGGATCCTCAAGATCATTCAAACTCTGTGGTGAGTTCCTTCTTGCATCCATGTCATCTGTATATAGAAACCATATTCAAACTTGTAGCAAGGGTTGAAATCCGCATCACCCATGGTCATCATTAAGATCATCAAATGACTATCGATCCTGGGTACCTATACAGAGCTTTCTTCAATTGAATCTTGGGATTTTTCTTGATTCGCACTTCTTCTTCAATCATACCATTGAGAGAACAGTATTTATCTATCTACTTGGAGCAAACATCTCGTCGTGATCCTCTTCCTCTTTCTAAGAGAATCTTCTAGCCACGAGCCTTCTATTGTATGTTTGATTTGTAAATCTTATTGTTGAACATCCATCACTTGTTCAGTGTTCATCATTCTTCATGATCTTTCCTACAAATCAAAATTAAGTACATGATTAGTAATACTTCATAATCATCAAATCATGTTGACATGAGAACCTATTATGCATATAGACATGATTTACATAGTTATGCTACTATCTTGACCAATACTTTGGCACAACACTTTTCCATATCCTGTATGCATTTAGTGGCTATCTAGATGCCTTCCATCTCTACCAGAACATACTATCGAGAGCGTGCACAACTCTCAGCATGTCAGCAAAGAGGATTCATTCTAGACAATCAACAATGGAATATTTGTCAAACTTACCAATCATATGCATATTAGTAGTATACTGTTCAATGCTATATGAATGCTTACACTTAGCATGATATATTCTAGGAATACAAATATGCATACAACTATTCGAGCAATATCATAGACTATTCAGTAATTCGAATAACAATTCAAATATTTATCTTTTTATGTCTTGTGAGGTTGCATCCTTCTTGGTCTTGACTTCCCTTCCATGTCATGAGCTTCTATCCATCCTTGACCACTATGCATGCTTAAGTGTGCACTAGTGTCATCATCATGATCTCATATATAATCATACATTCATTAGTATAAACTCAATATTATCACAACATTATGATTCTAAGTAATCTTGAATATGTACGGTCATGATCATTCAATACATGGGTATACTAAGATCTTAGCACAAAGTAGGATTCTAACTTGACATAGGAAAACATACCTGGATTAGTACACATGCTTAGTTATATCTAACATACCCAAACAACATCTTTATTCTCTTCAATGATTTAGAGACCTTGTGCTAGTAACCTGCATACCTCATAAGTTAAGCATAGTAGAAATAAATCATGCATACCTCGTAAGTAGAGCTTCTAAAGACTATGGATAAGTCCTTTGTCTTTATGTCATCATGGTCATAGAACTTGATTTGTCTTTCTTGATGTACCTATCTTTTGTTAGCAGACAACATCATCCTCATACAACACCATAGGTGCATTAGTACAATTATATAACCTTGATCAAAGAATGTCTTCTATCATTCACATGCATTCATACTTTTACTAGGGTGATAAGACAATTCTAAGATTAATCAAGATTGTACTAACCTCAATCATATGAAGACAAGCATATTATAAACTTAATCATGAACAGATTTCAAGACATACCTATATCTCCTCAAGTCATACCTGTCAGGGAATTCTTGTAGTCTTCTTATGTAAGGCCTTAGCCTCATCTCCCCCTGAAACTGGATCTGGAGCTCGATTAGGGTTTGTCAAAGAAACCCTAAAAATTCAAACTTTGACTTTCACACTTCTAAATGAATGGAAAGATGTGCCCTGTTGAGCTGATCAAGCTAGCATACTTCAATTTTGAAATCTCCAAAATTTGACCCCTCAAATTTGCCTTTGAAACTTCTGGATCTTCTGGACAGGATCCTGAACTAGGGTTTTATGAAGCCCACCCTTCTTCCCAATCAAAAGGTTTGATCCAAAGCTCAAAAATTCTATTTTTTTGAGGAGCTTCCAGCCGTGGTCACACACTTCCAAAATTCCAACTTTTGCAGAAGCCATAATTTTCCACCTTTCCAATCAAAATCCCGAACTAGGGTTTGATGAAGCCCACTCTTCTGACCAACCAAATTTTTTTTATCTTGGACTCTAAATTTCTGTTTTGATGAGGAGTATTCAGCCTTGGACTCTAGTTACAAAAATTTCAACTTTCACCGAAACCCTAATTCCCGGAGCTATGAATAAAGGTGGTCAAAATCCAATTCTATTTTGACAGAAATATGCACCTGATTGTTTCTGGTGTAACTCCAAAATTACGAATCCACAGGGTCTGAAACTTCTACCTGTGGTATAATGACCTGTCATATTTCTAACCCCATAGGTATGACCTCAATTGGATTCTCTAGGAGAGATTTATTCCAAGTGTCGCAACGTGACCTATTTATGGGATAAAACAGGAGAGAGAGCTTGTACGACGTGCCACGTGTCACTGGTTCAACTTCAGCCTCTAAAATGTTACCTGAGAAACTACAGTCTGTTCTCTACCTGTGACATTTTACTAAATTTCGTTTGGAGATTCCTAGCCCAAGTTGTGATCTTTTTTCCTAGGTCACCTGTTTATGACTGATATCTGAAAGAGGCAGAAACCCTAACTTGTACTCATCATAAATCACAAAGTACAACGAATCTGAGGTTGTACTTTGGAAAAAAGGTACATGGGGATGTTATCTATGACCTGTAAAGGTTTTAGATCCTGAACCTTTTCCAAAATAGATTTATAGTGAAAGTTCCACGATGACTGGTATTTTCTATATAAAACCCTAACCTTCAAATTGTCGCAAGCGAAGCAAGCGTCGTAAGTGCCATACATTGCCTTCCTTCAGGTTAGCTCTGATACCATGTTAAAATTTAATATGCTAAGACAGAAAATATTAGCATTGCATTTCATTTCACAACAATAGAATATACAGGACCACTGAAAGAACAACAAGCATAGCATAAACAGACGAGACACATATTTATCCTAGGAAACCCTCATGGGGTAGAAAACCCAGCAAAGCTTCCTCAATATAGATGACCAGAAAATACAAAGATGTAATCCACAACCATGATCTCCTTCTCCTCCATAGCAGACCTCACCCTCACCTATATGCTATTCACAAGTGAGTGTCTATGTGTTAAATGAGGAACACACATCCTCTATTTATACACATCTCCTACTTATCTTTTATATTAACTAGGTCGGCCCCAACTTAACCACTGGGTTAAACACCCCATTACAATTGACTGGGCCGACCCCTCTAGGGTGGTCTAATAACCCTTTGACCCACATAACACATATAGGGCCGATCCCCACTAGGGAAGTCTAATAACCCAAGTTACCACATTCCAACGGAGGAATAGACATCTCCGGACATACAATAAGGTCTTCATGGAGGAATGAAAGATCTCTGGAATAATAAAATACAAATATAATATTCTTAGATGTTACAATATTTCAACATAAAATTCTGCAAATATTTTTATATTGATCGAAATTGTAGACCTGGAGGTCGCTTTGTTTAAAAGTTATACTTCTGGAATTAAATTTTAGTTGATAAAAATTTTAGAGCTGGAAATCGCTTTGCTACAAATTTTACTTTTGTGTTTAATTTTATCGATCGAAATTATAGATCTGGAGGTGGTAGATCTGGAAACCGCTTTGTTAAAAGTTATATTTCTACATTTAATCTTATTAATCGACACGTTAGATCTGATAATCATTTGTTTAAAAGTTATATTTCTGCAATTAAATTTTATATTGATCAAAATTGTAGTTCTAGAAGTCGCTTGTTTAAAGTTATACTTATGCAATTAAATTTTATATTGATAAAGATTTTAGACCTGGAAACCGCTTGTTTAAAATTATACTTCTGCGTTTAATTTTATTGATCGAAATGTTAGATATGCCGATTGCTTTGTTTAAAAGTTATACTTCTGCAATTAAATTTTATTTTATCGAAATTTTAGATCTGGAATATGGAGTTCGACCTTCGATATAGAGAATGATGTATTTTTTTCTTTTCAGATCTGGAACTTGTTAATTCAATGTCTACTCTTATGTCTTTCGACTCTGCACCTTTAATGGCAGTGCTCGATCTTCAGAATTTGATTGACTCATGTTTCTAAAATACTGAGTTGCCTAGATAGGTCGGTTTGTGTAAAGGCAGACCGTTCAAGATTGTGTAATAGTTTAGCCTAATCGGTGACTCAACCCAATTATTCTCTATCTGTACATTTGTGCCTCCATGATCTCTTGATTGTGATAACCCGCAGCTAGATCTGATATCGTTGAATCTTATGACCGAATTCATCCTCAATTGTGTATCCAAATAACCCACGAGCTTGTTTTTAATTGATAAAACCGTATTGAGATCTGATTTTAAATTAAGTCTTGTGTTTCACTTCACTCCTCTATCTAGTTTAGTGACCGTGTCTTCTTTCCAACAGACTGTGTGTTAAAACGCCCAAGTAGTTGGCCGATCTGGTTGATATCCTGATTTAGGGTGTGTATTTCGGAAAGAATATACTCCAGTTGCAAGTAGAAGAGGTGTAGGGTACCTCTCTCCCAGCACTGTTCATTGTCGCCGACCTTAAAAGGCAGCGCTGTGTCGTAAGTCTTTTATTAAATATATGCCTCCTGTACCTTGCCGAATATCTGCTACATTACGATAACTCTCTTTATAATAATGTTATGTTTGTTTAAAAAAAAAATGAATCAGTCATTTAATGTTAAAACTAGCCTTAAAATTATTGTCTGCATTTATGTATAGTGGAGGTCCTATGCCTACGGATAAACATACCATCATTTTGTAACTACAAAGAACATCTAGACCTGTTTATTTGCATTTGGTGCTTTTAAGAAAAAGGAAAAGAAATGGAATCGAATGTGTAAGTTTTTTTTTAATAAAATGTTGTGGATTCGTTCGGTGCAGTTTATTTTATTATACTTTAATTTGAATGTTGTGGAATCGAATGTCTAAGTTTACTTCTAATAAAATGTTGTGGAATCGTTTGGCGAAGTTGATTTTAATAAACTTTCAATTCCATGCTGTATAAATTGTTAATTAAATTACATTTGAATTCCTAGAATTTCTTTTATATTTATATTAGCGCTTAGTTGAAAAGGAATGGAAGCAATTACCTATTATAAGAGTTTTCTCGGATGTTAAACCATTTGGTCATTAACCTTGTTCCTAAATATATGTCGACGAGAAATTAGAATTGGAAGCATTATGTTTATAGTTTACTTAATTGAAATGCAGGAGTAGAGTATATTGTGTTATGATCACATCATATATACATCATAAATACCACTTTTGCATTGGCAATCCCTTGAAATATAATTAATCCCTTAGATTAAATATATGGAAGCATACCATTTAGGATGCATGCAATGGTAGGGTTCGTGCTGATAAGAAATTTGAATGAATGTATCATACTCTGTTTTCATATTTAAAAGAATGTACTAATAATTCCAATTATAGTGCATACTATTTATCACGTTTAAATATCTAAGTGATGGTTAGAATGAAAGGTTATATCCTAGTTTAAATAATTAAGATATTTTTTTTGGTAAACTAAATATTATCTTTTGAGGATAAGTTTCATGGTATGAAATCTTACAATTTTAGTTTCATAATTGGAGGAATATGAAAAATTATAAATTAGACTAGTAATTATGAATAACTTTAACAAAGCTTAAATATCTGAGATATTGTTTTGTAAACTAAACTTTAACTTTGAAGTTGAAGTTTCGCATTAAGGACTGCTTTGCAATTTCTATTTGATTTTGACATTGTTGTATAATGGAAGATTTTTTGTATAGAGGAAAGATATGTTTCGTCTTCCTGGGTGACCTTAACAAAAAAAAAAAAAAAAACACCTCTAATATGTGACCCTTACATTTGGTATCCGAGCAAGGTTGAACTTAATTCGGACCTAGACAATTCTGCGTTAAACATTTTTTGGTGTTTATAAACTAATAAATTTTATTTTACTACTATTATAGACTTCATCGTGGATCAAAGAACTCATAGGGGAAGATCTGGAAGGGGACAAGGACAAGTTGCATGCCCATCAACCCCAACAACCCCTGTGGATATGCCTCTGAGAACCAAGGAAACCATTGACCTGCCTGCGGGCAAGGTTATGACAATGACGAGGAACTACCACAAAACAATAGAAGCGTTGATGACATGGCTCGATCGTGAGAACAGAGGTTCTCAAGTTACTGCTGCGCCACAGACGCCACCTCCGGTTAACATATATCGAGAGTTGGAAAAGGTGAAATTTACTGAATTTTCGGGTTACACTGAGGGAACCGCAACAGAGGCATGGTTGGAAAACATGGCCATGTGCTTTTCATTCAGGGACTACACGTCGAACATGAAGGTACGGATGGCGATACTACAACTTAAGGGGGAAGCCCTCCTTTGGTGGAAGAGCTTGCGACCTCAGGTAGGTCTGGAACTTGAAGAAATATCTTGGGGATTGTTTGATGAACATTTCCGCTAGCATTACTTATCTGGCGAATTCATCGAGCGACAACTGAATGATTTCCATGCATTGAAGCAAGGACTACGTACAGTACAAGATCACGAGATCCATTTTATGGAGTTACAGAGATATTAAAGGTCAATAAGTTTATCTACAGATTAAACCATGTTATCCAGGACAAGGTTCGTATTCTGACACCTTCCACTTTGCATGATGCGGTCCAGAAAGCTCTCATAGCTGAAAAAGAGCTTCCCGGCAAGATACTCCAAAGTAAGAACTTTCTGAGTGCCGACTGAGGAAGTCAGTCTTCACATGCACCAAAACATCAGTATGGGAATAAGAATTTTGGAAAGGGACCTTTCAATGGAAGGCCTAACGGAGACGATAGAACACCATACCGACCGCCACCACGGAACAATCATGCAAAGCCATTTGCAAAACCGACACAGGTTGGACCGAGGAGAAACAATGTACCGACTAGAAACAACACTAGAGGACCTAAAGATGGATTTTGGAGATGTGGAGGACCACACTTCTAAAATGAATGTCCTCGACAGGACCAGGGAAACCAAAGAGCTCAACCACCACGAAAGAGTACTGTGGTTGATCTAGGACAAGCGCATCGTATCCACGCAGATGTGAAAAACCGCCAAGCTGAGCATCAGTCTACCGTCCTCAAGACCACTGGTAAGATACATTGTAATGTATTTTCTTTGCTTATAGACCCTGGAGCTACTGAAAGTTTTATCTAGTTAAAAGATTTAGAAAATAGTAAAATGATGGCAGTAAGTCAAGATGATTTTGATATTGTCAAAATGGAATCTGGTAGTGTCCAGAGCATGGGTCTTCAGGTAGAGGATTGTGAAGTCGACCTAGGGGTATGTTCTACTAGAATATATTTTTATGCTACTGAATTGGGTGCTTACGATCTTATCCTGGGAATGGATTGGCTGGATGCACACTCGGCGGTGATGGATTGCCGAAGCAAGGAATTAACTTTCATCGATCATGAAGGTTACAAGAGAATATTAACTAGGAAGAAAAAGAAGGTTTCTTTAAGAATGATATCAGCCATGCAGCTAAATAACAGCATGAGGAAAGGGTGTCAACTGTATGCGGTGATTGCGATGAACAAGGAAGGAGATAAGGTAGAAGTGATTAACCACCCCTTATTTTCAGAATATATGGATGTGTTTCCTGATGCTTTACCTGGCCTACCGCCAGAACATGAACTGGATTTCACCATAGAATTGAAACCTGGAACTGAGCCTATAGCTAGAACTCCTTACCGAATGTCGGTACTAGAGTTTAAGGAGTTGCAAATCGAACTTCAAGAGTTGTTGGACTTAGGGTTCATTAGACCTAGTGTGTCCCCATGTGGAGCACCTGTGATTTTTATAAGAAGAAGGATGGATCTTGGCGCTTGTGCATTGACTACCACCAACCGAATAAGGCGACTGTAAGAAATTAGTATCCCCTACCTAGGATAGATGACCTCTTCGACTAGATGAAGGGTACGACGGTATTCTCTAAGATAGACCCGAGTCCGGGATATCACCAGTTGAGGATCAAGGATGAAGATATACCCAAGACAAATTTTAAGACTAGGTTTGGACACTATGAGTTTGTCGTAGTACCTTTCAGTTTAACAAATGCACTTAGTGTATTTATGAACCTGATGAACAGTGTGTTTCATCATCACCTTGAAAAGTTTGTACAAGTGTTCTTAGACAACATTCTAATTTATTCAAGAACACTGGAAGAACATGAGGAACACCTGAGGATAGTTTTACAGTGTTTAAGAGAAAACCATCTATATGGGAAATTATCAAAGTGTTCATTCTTTAAGAAGGAGATTCATTACCTTGGGCACATCATATACAATGAGGGGATAGCTTTGGATCCAACTACGATTGAAGCAATTTGGGACTAGCCAGCACCAACCAACATACATGAGGTACGAAGCTTTATGGGGCTTGCAGGGTATTATAGATGTTTTGTGGAAGGATTATCTAAAGTAGCGGGACCTATTCCTGAACTACAGAAGAAGAACCGTGCTTTCATTTGGACTGAGAAATGCTAAGAAGCCTTTTCCAAGTTAAAGGAACTGTTGACTATGACACCAATCTTAAGAGTTCCTGATATGGATAAAAACTTCCTGGTTTGTACAGATGCATCGAAGGATGGCGTTGGTTGGGTATTGATGTAAGATGGATGAGTAATTGCATACACGTCTAGAAGACGTAGGTCGCATGAAGAGAACTATGTGACCCATGATATGGAGATGACTGCGGTGATGCATGCCTTGAGGTTATGGAGACATTATCTAGTAGGAAGAAAGTTTTAGTTGAAGACTGACCATTCTGGGTTACAACACATCTTCACTCAAAGCAACATTAATGCAAGGTAGAGAAGATGGTCGGAGTTACTCAGTGAGTACGACTTCGACATTACTTATGTGAAGGGGACTTTAAACAAAGTGGTTGATGCACTTAATTGTAGACCTAGGATATTTCCTATCATACCAATGAAGACCAACTTAAGAGAAAAGATCCTAAATCTATAGCAGGAGAATGCCTGGTATATTGAAGTAAAGTCAGAGTTGGAGAATGAGCAGATGAGAATACCCAAGTTTGAGGGGCACTAGTTGGACATGGATGGTTTATTACGATATAACCGTCGCATGTGTGTCCCTAATAATGAGGAAATTCAAAGCTTAATATTGTCAGAGGCTCATAGAGCAGTTTATAGAGCACATCCCGGAATAAATAAGATGTATGCAGACTTGAAACCCTTATTCTTTTGGCATGGTATGAAGAGGGATGTGGTAAGTTTTGTGGAGAAATGTATGGAGTTCTAGATGGTAAAGGTTGAACATCGATACCCAGCTGGATTACTACAACCACATGCAATCCCGGAATCAAAGTGGGAAGTTATTTCGATGGATTTTATAGTTGGTTACCTTTAACCAACAAGAGACATGACACAATTTTTGTGGTCGTTGACACTCTCACCAAGAGTGCACATTTCCTACCGATTAAGAACACGTATCAAGCTCCGAAGATAACTAGAGTTTTTATAAATGAGGTAGTAAGACTACATGGGATTCTAAAGAAGATTATTTTGGATAGAGGGTCTGTATGTACTGGAAGATTTTAGATGATCTTTCAAGAAGCTCTTGGTACTCAACTTAACTTTAGCATTGCCTATTACCCTGAGATGGATGGACAAATGGAAAGGGTGAACCAGGTGTTAGAGGACATGGTAAGAATGTATGTAATGGATCAAGAAAAGAAGTGGGAAGAATATCCACCCTTGGTAGAATTTGCATAAAACAACAGTTATCAGAGTTCTATTCAGATGGCACCATTTGAATTTTTATATGGGAGACCTTGTAGGACTCCCATAAGTTGGGAGAGGTTGGAGGATAGGACATTACTTGGTCCTGAAGTGATACAAGAGATGGAGGAACAAATGGTTATGATCGTGCTCGACTGAAGGAAGCACATGATTGACAAAAGAGCTATGCATATTGTGATGTTCCCCAAATAACAATAGGATATTATGTTTCTAGAATATATATATATATTATATATATTGTTACCATTGTGAAATTTATTTCAATAAGGGGGCTAGATGAAAAATCTGCCGAAGAAGTCCTAGGAGGACTGTTGTAAGAAACAATTGTTATTAAAATTATTTTTTTTAATAAAGGGATGAGCAGGAACAACCAAGTTAAATGAGGAGATCATGCATGGAAAAGTGGGGGACAAGTTAGAGTTAACCTCTGAGAAACCAGAACAAGTGTCAGAAGTGTATTTAGGACACTAGACACACCCTGAAAATCAGGGATTTACTTCGCTGCGAAAATTCCATGAGGAATTGGCTGCTAATGGTAAGACCTAGGCAAAAACTATAAAGAGATGGCATATGTGAGAGACAGGACGCTGCTGACTATGCCGGAGAGAATTATTACTTGCTGCGTGAGCACTCTGTGTTAGGCAAGGGATTTTGGAAAAACGCGACTGAGTTTGAGGATTAACTGTCCACACTTTTCATGCATGCATCTGGCTCGAGGGTCATTACGGACAGACTTGGTGTTTGTACCTAATCTACAGTTGGGAGGAACGTGGCTGTTCCTACTGCATTCAGGTTACAAGTTCCAGGTTTTGTTATTACAGACTCTAAGCATTTTTCTGTTGTTTTATTTGTGTCAAATTATTAAAAAGTATTGTGCTTAAGGGAAACTGATAGTTACAATGCTGTCGAATAATGCTTGATCTGCAAAAATAGATATTTAGTATTGCTAGCAAAATAGTCATAAAATGGAATGGATTATGTGCTCACAGAAGTGTCAATTTCCATTGTTTATAAGTTGGATCTATAAAACCCTCGGTGTAAAAATTACACGATTTCTTTTATATCCTTATTGTCTATTATATCGATTTTCATTATTTAATTTGAATCTAGTGGGAGTAAGTCTTGACCTATTTGACTTTATAATACTCTATGAAAAACAAAACAAAAAAACGGATCATCAATAGTATAAAAACCCTCTGTGTAAGGAATTCCACGATTTCCTTATATATATCATTAGGGTGTATTTATTTTCATCACAGTTAGGATATGGAGGTATTCCAGAATTAAATCGATGTCAGGATTGATTCACACTCACTGACAGAAGCTTCAAAAGTCCGCAGATCATTCTGTGTGAGCGGAATATAGTTTTCATCGCGAAAAAGAAATCAAGTCTGAAAGTCTAAGGATTACTCTGAGAATTTAGTATATGACAGAGAGATGGTGATCTATGCATAGAGCTGAATTGTAGTGTAGACAAAATGGATCTATAAACAATTTTCTGCTAGAGGAATACAGAGTAGTTAATAGAATTGAATTCAAGATTTTGTACCGCTAGGGTAAGGGATTTAAGAAACACACACAGACAGAATCCGATCTTCACTAAAACGCCTGTAGACATATTCTATGCTATTCAGCCGATATCTAAAGGGATAAGGCACACAGGAGTCGAACTGAAATTCTAACTTGGGCGTATTCACTTACCGCAATTTGCATTCATCCATTAGACAGGGATCTTATAAAACAGAGGCAAACAAAACTTCAAAGTTCATTCGAAACGCCAGAATCTATATTTTGTTCCGGCGACTTGTGGAATAGGGTTATTTCACTATCACGATTTTACTATGTAATTTCTTTACCGTGAATACTGGGAAATCTAGATTCCCTTCCTTTTAGACTGATAACTTACAGTAACATGATTTTTCTGTTAATTGTGTATTTTTACCAGCTAACAGTATGTAAAACAAAACTGAAGGAAGGTTAAAATGCACTTATCCTATCTACCATATATACACAGGAGGGAATGAAATCAAAATCATACAAAAACTATACTTAGAGTAAGAATTAAAGTATCCAAAACCACATTTACATTTTTAACCTGAGGTCCTGGAACCATAGAGACCAAACCCCTTTCACTTACAGTATTCTCGAAAAACAAAACATTCTGTGTTCTTAAAAATTCTGGAGAATAGATACAGATAATAAAGTCCTTTGAGATACAGAGAGAAATGAGAACCCTTGAACCTAAACTTCAGACAATTCAACACGCTTCCTCTAAAGCCTGGATCCTCATGAAGGGAGTAGTATAAAAACAATTATTACATTTGATTCGTGGCAGTAAAAACCCCAGGCCACATTGAACCGTTGAAGCTTCAAAAAACAAAACTAACCATGTAATGAAACTAAATATTCCCTGTTGCCATTGAGGAGGGTTTTTCCCAGGTTTTTCCATCATTGCACGAAGGTGGAAGGAGCAATGCCACTTATCGGGCAGGAAAGGATCCCTCTGAAAACCTGCGCCTTTCAAGCTGGAAGAACCTAACATCATGAATATACATTATGTTATTATCAAATGGTGGTAGATTGCTTAAAAGGAACAATAAGAAAATAATGGAATTCTGAAACAGGGTATTTCAAAAATTACCTCCGAAAAACATCAAAATGAAGTAGCTGAGGATTCACGAAAATTATTCCTGGATTACCACGATAGCAAGGGTCATTTTCTCCAGACTGCAGAAGGAATTATATGAATTCAACAGACCTGGAGTGTAGGCGACTCACCATATTTGGAAGGCAAGATCTGGAAACCTTAATTCGAATACCAGTAAGTACTCCAACCGGAAAAGAATGAACCAGCTTGAGAAGATAGGTGCATTCCAAGAACAAAGACAACCAAAACGGTTATCCCGAGGTGCAGATGTCACTTTTGCATTCGATCACCATTAACAAGTCACATGGCCCGCCTACAGAGTTATTGCTTGAGGGTTTTTGAATTACACAACCAGTACGGTGAAGCTTGTCTAGCCTATAGAGTTTCGTTGGGTTGGTGTAGGAGTACACCTCGTAAGTTGTCCTTGTTAAATGTTACCCCTGCACCACATAATTAAAGAGGAAGGGTTATCACTAGGTGTTCAACATAATAAATTGTAACAAGCCTAGCATATGGTGGTAGAAATATTTTGTAAGGTAGGTCAAAAACGTTGTTGGTCCAAGAAATAAAATAATGGGAAAACTTATATTATGTGGTTCAAAACCAATCCAATGTCTTATGGATTGGGAACTAAAATGGTAACCACATAGTGTTTGAGCCTGATTTATTATAGGCTTTGACAACCTGTAGTATATTAAATTATCCTGTTTAAAAGGTCAATGATAATCAAAGAAGGCATTGTAAACTATGTCCTTTCATTGCTAGAATAGTATGGTACTTGGAGGACTGGGCTAATACAAAAGAGTTCGCACATAGCCATAGTTTTAGTGATGATAGTGGCATTGTGCCTAATGCACGACTGAATTCAGCACCAAGCTATAAGCAAACATTAAGGACGTGTACATTTTAATAATGCTTGTTACCTGTGTCATGAGAAATTCGCAAGGTATAAGTGAACCTGCATATCCACATACGGAGTAGGGTTAGCCGTAGCTAAGTAAGTGGCATGCCAACTATAAGACCTTCTAATCAGTAGGAAAAACACAAGGTAAGAAGATAAGCCAGATCAGCGTATGAATGTATCACTAATATTGAGTGACATAAGACAATCACTGTTCATTTACGGTAAAGAAATGGAAACCAAAAGTTTTAAAAAAAAAGAAAAATTATGGAGATGTTACATATGGTATCAGAGCTAGATTCAACCCTGTCGCCTTGGAAACACCTAACTTTTGTTGTGCAAGAAATTAAATTTCTAATAATGTATTCGGATGTTGTATGCATATGTTTCAATTTGAGTTTTCAGATGACTTCGCACGAGGAATACGGAGAACATCCTGAAGGAAACGAACAGGCAAGAACCGAAGAACATTCTGAAGCAAGTCAGGTACTATAAACCATGAGAAGCTTGATCGTGGAGATACAGAGCTTCAAAGCAGACAATGAGCAACTAAAGAAAGCTCAGGAAAAACAACAAGAAATCAATGAAATTTTGCTGCAGAGTCTTCACGAAAGGAATAATGGTGAAAAACAGAAGGAGGATACCAAGAGGAAAGAAGAGACTGACGAAAGCGCTGAGAAAAAGGGGAATTCCTCCAATGAGACTCAGAAATCTGAGCATCAAGACAAGACCATGGGAAAGAGGAAGGTTGACCACCTGGAGGGTGAATTCAAAAAGATAAAACCTACCAGCTTTGATGGAGAATCAAAAACTGGCGAAGAAGCAGAAGCCTGGCTGCTGGACATAAAAAAATACTTTCAAATTTACAATTACTCCAGCAATATGAAAGTTAGAATGGCTGTATAAAATCTGAAGGGGAAGTCCAGCAAATGGTGGCAAGACCTTAAGATTTCCCAGGGACTGAAAGAGAAGAACATTGAATGGTCAGAATTCAAGAAATTATTCCAGAAATAGTACTTATCAGAAAGTTACTATGAAAGAAAAACCAAGGAATTCTACGAATTGAAGCTGGGTCAAATGACAATGGAAGATCTTATCAATAAATTCCTAGACCTGTTACGATTCATTCCATATATCAAGGAAGAAAAATTAAAGGTACAACAGTTCTTAAGCTGTCTGCCGCAGTCCTATAAAGATCGAATTGAGTTCGACAATCCAAAAACTTTAGACGGAGCATTAAGGAAGGCCGGACTATGTTTTGAACAGTACAAGCAAAGGAGTGATACTTATAAAACATGGAAGGATAAGAAACAGGAAAAGTTTAACTAGCGGAAGAAAGGCTTCAAACCCCCGCCCTTCAGGAACATGCCCAAAAACTTCCAAGGAAATTCATTCCCTAAGAATGAATAGTTGCAGCAGAGAACCTTTAAACCCTCTAAAATGGGAATAAAAGGAAGTGTTGGTAATCCTAAAGAACCCCTGAAGTGTTGGGAGTGTGGTGAAGCCCATTTACGCAGGAATTGTCCACGGTACAATGAAGCAAATAGGGTGTTGCATAATATACAAGAGGCATCCATGGTGGGAGACATTCGGAAAAGTTATCACCGAATTAATGCAGCCTTGGAAGATCAACAGGCAGATCATCAATCTGCTATTGTGGAAATTGAAGGTAAAATTTCTGACCATACTTGTACTGTTTTAATTGACCCAGGGGCAACTTTAAGCTACATTACTCCCAAGATGATGGAGCACTGTCAACTCACCAAGGTAAAGCACCCAAAACCCTGGTTAGTTCAGTTAGCTACAGGAGCAAAAAGGAAGGTCACTGAATATATTACTGATTGTGAACTTCAAATACAAGGTCACAAAACAAAAATTAATTTAAATGTGTTACCTTTGGGGTCATATGACATGATAATAGGTATGGACTGGCTTGAGAGATATAAAGTAGTATTGAACTGCTTTACCAAAAACTTTACATACATTGCTGAAGACCAAACTCTAAGAACAATGAATGGGAAACAGAAACCTGTCTCTGTTAGGCAGATTTCTGCTATGCAATTAAAGAAGTGCATAAGAAAAGGATGCAAGATTTACGCTGTATGAGTATCTAATTTACTCCTCAATGGAAGCCAAGCTTCCATAGCAGAGCACCCTGTCTTAGGCGAGTTCCTAGACGTATTTCCAGAAGAAATATCGGGGTTACCACCTCAACGAGAAATAGATTTTTCCATTAAACTGTTACCTGGATCTGCACCGGTGTCAAAGGTACCTTATAGGATGAGTATCCCAGAATTGACGGAATTAAAAATTCAGATTCAAGAACTACTAGACAAAGGGTATATAAGACCTAGTGTCTCGCCTTGGGGTGCACCGGTCCTTTTTGTCAAGAAAAAAGATGGGACTCTAAGACTATGTATTGACTATAGGCAACTGAATAAGGTAACTATTAAGAATAAATACCCCTTACCACGAATTAATGATTTGTTTGACCAAGTAGGGGGAGCCAAAGTCTTTTCGAAACTGGATCTTCGATCTGGGTATCATCAGATTCGAATTAAAAATGAAGACATAAGTAAAACTGCATTCCGAACTCGGTATGGACACTACGAATTTGTAGTGATCCCTTTCAGTCTAACCAATGCCCCTGCCACATTCATGTGTCTAATGAATGGTATCTTCAACAAATACCTAGACCAGTTTGTATTGATTTTTATCGATGACATCCTGATATACTCCAAGTCAAACGAAGAACATGAACAGCATATAAGAATTGTATTGCAAACCTTGAGGGATCATCAGTTGTATGCTAAGTTAGAGAAATGTGAATTCTTCAAAAAGGAAATTCAGTACTTAGGCCATATTATTTCTGAAGAAGGAATTTCGGTCGACGCACAAAAAATAAGAGCCATAGCAGATTGGCCAGTAACGAAAGATGTAGCTGATATTAGATCTTTAATGGGACTCACCGGTTACTATCGGAGGTTCATTGAGGGATTCTCAAAGATCGCCTATCCCATTACCTCACTACAGAAAAAGGGAATAAAATTTTTGTGGTCCTGCAAGTGTTAAGAAAGTTTTGAACGACTCAAAGATTTACTGACCAAGGCACCTGTTCTAAAAGTGGCAGACCCATGTAAAGGATACACAGTCTGTATGGATGCTAGCAAAGAGGGAGTAGGAGGATTGTTGTCCCAGGAAGGACATGTAGTGTGTTATGAATCACGAAAACTAAAAGATCATGAACGCAACTACGTGGTTCACGACTTGGAATTAACGGCAGCAGTACATGCACTGAAAATGTGGCGTCACTACCTGCTGGGAAAGAAATTCTTGTTATTAACAAATAACACTTGTGTCAAGAACTTATTTAACCAACGAGGACTCAATGCCCAACAAGCAAGGTGTATGGCCTTTTTAAGTGAATTCGACTTTGATGTAAAACACATAAAGGGTAAGGAAAATACAGTGGCAGATGCACTTAGTCTAAGGACCCACGAGGTGTACGAGATAATAATGAGTCAACCAGAGAGTAATCTCATGGATAAAATAATAGTGGCAAGCAAACAGGATGCAGAATACATAAATCTGCAAGGTAAAATTCAGCAAAATGAGATAAACATGAACGGGACAGATTTCAAAATGGACCAGAAAGGTCTCATTTGGTACAAAGATAGACTATACATGCCTAATGTTGCAGAAATGAAATTATTTATTCTAAATGAGATGCACAAACCCCCTTTTGCAGGTCACCCCCGATTATCAAAAAATGATAACAACCCTTAGAAAACAGTTCTTTTGGCCTAAACTAAAAACTGATCTAGCTGATTATTTATCTAAATGCTTGGAATGTCAATAGGTGAAGGTAGACCATAGACATCCTGCTGGTTTGTTACAACCATTACCAATTCCTGAGTGGAAATGGGAGGTGATTTCATTAGATTTTATCACAGGTTTGCCGAGAACACAGCGACAACATGACTCTATAATGGTGGTGGTTGACAAATTTAGCAAATCTGCACACTTCATTCCTGTAAAAACCACATTCAAGGCAGCAGATATTGCAGGAATATTTCTAAAAGAAATATTTAGATTACACGGAGTTCCAAAGATGGTAATTTCAGACAGGGATGCAAAATTCACATCCAAATTCTGGAAGTCCTTGTTTGTAGGTCTGGAAACAAGAATTAATTTTAGCACGAGTTACCACCCTGAAACGGATGGACAGACTGAACGCACAAATCAGATCATTGAAGATATGTTGAGAATGTACGTCATGGAAAAACCCACCAAATGGGAAGACTATTTACATCTGGTAGAGTTTGCTTACAACAACGGGTACCAAGCATCATCAAGAATGAGTCCATTCGAAATTCTTTATGGGAGAAAGTGCACTACACCAGTTAGCTGGGATAGTCCGGTCGATCGTCTATTGGTAGGACCGGATTTGCTGCGGGTTATGGAGCAAACAGTCCAGAAGGTGCAAAAAAATTTAAAGGTGGCGCAGGACCACCAAAAAAGTTATGCTGACCTAAAAAGATAGAATAAGAAGTTCTCAGTTGGAGATCATGTGTACTTGCGGGTTAAACCAAAGAAAATCTCACTCCGACTTGGGAGTTGCACTAAACTGGCACCACGATTCTATGGGCCCTTCCAAATACTTGAAAGGATTGGACCCATAGCTTATAAGTTGGCATTACCAGCACATTTAAAAATTCATAATATTTTTCACATTTCATTACTGAAGAAGTATATTCATGACCCCACTCATATTATTGATTGGAATTTGATTCAGGAGGCTCCAGAAGGCGAATTTCAAGTGGAACCTTTACGCATTCTGGACAGGAAAGAAACAATACTTCGAAACCGAGCCATCACTCAGGTAAAGGTGCAATGGAGGCACTTTAGTCCTGAGGAGGCGACCTGGGAATTGGAAAGTGAGATTCTAGAAAAGTATCCGAATTTGTTCCCAGAACCAATGGAGGAAGACTAGAACACTGAGGACAGTGTTCATAATAAGGGGGCAAGGATGTGATGTTCCCTAACAATAGGCTATTATGTTTCTAGAATATATCTATATATATTATATATATTGTTACCATTGTGAAATTTATTTCAATAAGGGGGCTAGATGAAAAATCTGTCGAAGAAGTCCTAGGAAGACTGTTGTAAGAAACAATTGTTATTAAAATTATTTTTTTTAATAAAGGGATGAGCAGCAACAACCAAGTTAAATGAGGAGATCATGCATGGAAAAGTGGGGGACAAGTTAGAGTTAACCTCTGAGAAACCAGAACAAGTGTCAGAAGTGTATTTAAGACACTAGACACACCCTGAAAATCAGGGATTTACTTAGCTGCGAAAATTCCATGAGGAATTGGCTGCTAATGGTAAGACCTAGGAAAAAACTATAAAGAGATGGCATATGTGAGAGGCAGGACACTGCTGAGTATGCCAGAGAGAATTATTACTTGCTACGTGAGCACTCTGTGTTAGGCAAGGGATTTTGGAAAAATGCGACTGAGTTTGAGGATTAACTGTCCACACTTTTCATGCATGCATCTGGCTCGGGGGTGATTACGGACAGACTTGGTGTTTGTACCTAATCTACGGTTGGGAGGAACGTGGCTGTTCCTACTGCATTCGGGTTACAAGTTCTAGGTTTTTTTATTACAGACTCTAAGCATCTTTCTGTTGTTTTATTTGTCTCAAATTATTAAAAAGTATTATGCTTAAGGGAAACTGATAGTTACAATGCTGTCGAATAATGCTTGATCTGTAAAAATAGATATTTAGTATTGCTAGCAAAATAGTGATAAAATGGAATGGATTATGTGCTCACAGAAGTGTCGATTTCCATTGTTTATAAGTTGGATCTATAAAACCCTCGGTGTAAAAATTACACGATTTCTTTTATATCCTTATTGTTTATTATATCGATTTTCATTATTTAATTTGAATCTAGTGGCAGTAAGTCTTGACCTATTTGACTTTATAATACTCTATGAAAAACAAGAAAAAAAATGGATCATCAATAGTATAAAAACCCACTGTGTAAGGAATTCCACGATTTCCTTATATATATCATTAGGGTGTATTTATTTTCATCACAGTTAGGATATGGACGTATTCCAGAATTAAATCGATGTCAGGATTGATTCACACTCGCTGACAGAAGCTTCAAAAGTCCGTAGATCATTCTGTGTGAGCGGAATATAGTTTTCATCGCGAAAAAGAAATCAAGTCTGAAAGTCTAAGGATTACTCTGAGAATTTAGTATACGACAGAGAGATGGTGATCTATGCACAGAGCTGAATTGTAGCGTTGACAAAATGGATCTATAAACAATTTTCTAGTAGAGGAATACATAGTAGTTAATAGAATTGAATTCAAGATTTTGTACCTCTAGGGTAAGGGATTTAAGAAACACACACAGACAGAATCCGATCTTCACTAAAACGCCTGTAGACATATTCTATGCTATTCAGCCGATTATTAAAGGGATAAGGCACAAAGGAGTCGAACTGAAATTCTAACTTGGGCGTATTCACTTACCGCAATTTGCATTCATCCATTAGACAGGGATCTTATAAAGCAGAGGAAAAAAGTTCATTCGAAACACCAGAATCTATATTTTGTTCCAGCGACTTGTGGAATAGGGTTATTTCACTATCACGATTTTACTATGTAATTTATTTACCGTGAATACTGGGAAATCTAGATTCCCTTCCTTTTAGACTGATAACTTACAGTAACATGATTTTTCTGTTAATTGTGTATTTTTACCAGCTAACAGTATGTAAAATGAAACTGAAGGAAGGTTAAAATGCACTTATCCTATCTACCATATATACACAGGAGAGAATGAAATCAAAATCATACAAAAACTATACTTAGAGTAAGAATTAAAGTATCCAAAACCACATTTACATTTTTAACCTGAGGTCCTGGAATGATAGAGACCAAACCCCTTTCACTTACAGTATTCTCGAAAAACAAAACATTCTGTGTTCTTAAAAATTCTGGAGAATAGATACAGATAATAAAGTCCTTTGAGATACAGAGAGAAACGAGAACCCTTGAACCTAAACTTCAGACAGTTCAACATGCTTCCTCTAAAGCCTGGATCCTCATGAAGGGAGTAGTATAAAAACAATTATTACATTTGATTCATGGTAGTAAAAACCCCAGACCACATTGAACCGTTGAAGCTTCAAAAAACAAAACTAACCATGTAATGAAACTAAATATTCCCTGTTGCCATTGAGGAGGGTTTTTCCCAGGTTTTTCCATCATTGCACGAAGGTGGAAGGAGCAATGCCACTTACCGGGCAGGAAAGGATCCCTCTGAAAACCTGCGCCTTTCAAGCTGGAAGAACCTAACATCATGAATATACATTCACACGGGCTGAACTACCCAGCCCGAAACGTCGAGAAGTTTTTACACTTTCACACGGGGTTCCTGCGGTTAAATACATTATGTTATTATCAAACGGTGGTAGATTGCTTAAAAGGAACAATAAGAAAATAATGGAATTTTGAAACAGGGTATTTCGAAAATTACCTCCGAAAAACATCAAAATGAAGAGTATCTCCTGAAGATGGGCTGAACTACCCAGCCCGAAACGTCGAGAAGTTTTTACACTTTCACACGGGGTTCCTGCAGTTAAATACATTATGTTATTATCAAACGGTGGTAGATTGCTTAAAAGGAACAATAAGAAAATAATGGAATTTTGAAACAGGGTATTTCGAAAATTACCTCCGAAAAACATCAAAATGAAGTAGCTGAGGATTCACGAAAATTCTTCCTGGATTACCACGATAGCAAGGGTCATTTTCTCCAGACCACAAAAGGAATTATATGAATTCAACAGACCCGGAGTGTAGGTGAATCGTCATATTTGAAAGGCAAGATCTGGAAACCTTAATTCGAATACCAGTAAGTACTCCAACTGGAAAAGAATGAACTAGCTTGAGAAGATAGGTGCAGTCCAAGAACCAAGACAACCAAAACGGTCATCCCGAGGTGCAGATGGCACTTTGGCATTCGATCACCATTAACAAGTCACATGGCCCGCCTACAGAGTTATTGCTTGAGGGTTTTTGAATTACACAACCAGTACGGTGAAGATTGTCCAGCCTATAGAGTTTCGTTGGGTTGGTGTAGGAGTACACCTCGTAAGTTGTCCTTGTTAAATGTTACCCCTGCACCACGTAATTAAAGAGGAAGGGTTATCACTAGGTGTTCAACATAATAAATTGTAACAAGCCTAGCATATGGTGGTAGAAATATTTTGTAAGGTAGATCGAAAACGTTGTTGGTCCAAGAAATAAAATAATGGGAAAACTTATATTATGTGGTTCAAAACCAATCCAATGTCTTATGGATTGGGAACTAAAATGGTAACCATATAGTGTTTGAGCCTGATTTATTATAGGCTTTGATAACCTGTAGTATATTAAATTATCTTGTTTAAAAGGTCAATGATAATAAAAGAAGGCATTGTAAACTATGTCCTTTCATTGATAGAATAGTATGGTACTTGGAGGACTGGGCTAGTACAAAAGAGTTCGCACATAGACATAGTTTTAGTGATGATAGTGGCACTGTGCCTAATGCACGACTGAATTCAGCACCAAGCTATAAGCAAACATTAAGGACGTGTAAATTTTAATAATGCTTGTTACCTGTGTCATGAGAAATTCGGAAGGTATAAGTGAACCTGCATATCCACATACGAAGTAGGGTTAGCCGTAGCTAAGTAAGTGGCATGCCAACTATAAGACCTTCTAATCAGTAGGAAAAACACAAGGTAAGAAGATAAGCCAGATCAGCGTATGAATGTATCACTAATATTGAGTGACATAAGACAATTACTGTTCATTTACGGTAAAGAAATGGAAACCAAAAGTTAAAAAAAAAATAAAAAATTATGGAGATGTTACACAGATGCGCATAGGATTGAATGGAACTACAAGATTATGGATAGGGTATTCCTATGGGTGAAACCGTAGAAGAGTTCTATCAAGTTTGGAAAGGGAGCCAAGTTGTCACCTAGGTTTGTGGGGCCATTTAGGATTTTGGAACGGATAGGACTAGTTTCCTATTGTATTGACTTGTTGTCATCATTGAGTAGAATTCATAATGTATTTCATGTTTCTATATTATGTCACTATGTTCCCTATACTTCACATGTCATTCAATTGAGGAATGTGCAGATAACGGACAATGGAGCCATGATGGCTGATCCGATTCGGATTTTTAACCAGCGAACACGACAGTTTAGGCACCGTGTGATTGATCAAGTCAAAGTGCAGTGGAATAGTTATATTCCTAGCTCTGCGACTTGGGAGGACACAACTAAGATGCACGTCATAGCTTTCCATTTTTATTCTGAATTTCGGGATGAAGTTCTAAATAATTAGGGGTGTATGTACTGCCCCTAGACTACTGTAGACATTGAGGGTACCTGTTGAGTGACCCGACGGATTTAAACATTAATAAAATATTTTTTTTTTTTTTTTTTAGTATGTTTATGATTGAGATTGATTGTAAATCCATAAAATAATGATATATGTATCTACATAGTTGATGTAAATGAATGATTACATCTGTTTAACAATTAACTATGATTATGGAAAATGTACATATGAATGATGCTTAACGACTAGCTGTACAATTGATTATGTGACTAGACAAATGAGTAATGTTTGAGTAAATTATAAATGCTTAACGAAGCAGCAAATTTATGAATCAAATTGTGATTATTGAGGACAATACTCTTAATATATGTTTGTAAGAAATGTGTGTAGCGATAGATGAAACGGTTCACTCACGGACACACAAAGGAATATCAAGGGTCGTAGAGTACAGATAAATCACACACAGGGAGAGCGATGACGATGCCGACTTACGACGGAATACCATGTAGAGTAAAGAAGCATTATTCCACTTACTCAAGGGAAGGGTGAGGTCATACGATGTGGACCATGGCGGCATTGGTCACGTACGAGTTGAGGGGCGCGTAGTGAAAACGGTCTCACTCCTCAGCGCCATTAGTCTGTAATAGTGTGTAGACGGAAGATGGAAGGTAACGGCTCCTGAAATCCGTACATGAAGTTCCCGCAAGTCAAAATGAACGGATGACGACATAATGGCCTGATAGTGCGGTACCCTACCGAGAACAGAAAGAGTGGACGTAAGGACCCAATAATGTGGTACCCTTTTGAGGAATGGAAACTACGAATGACTAGACCCGACAGAGTGGTGCTATGTCGGGTAAATGAAATTAAGCAACGGGGAGGCCCAACGGCGCGACATCGGGGTCCTAGTAAAAATTGATTGTTAAACTTAACTGCATTAAAATGTATAATTTTGCACCTAGAACAATACTTAGAAAAATGCATTTTAGTTCTTGAGACATTTGCACATAAAAGGTTATTTTAGCTTTTAGAATAATATTATTTGTATTTATGCATTGTGCACATAAAAGACTATTTTGGCTTTTAAATAATATTGATTGATTTAGGCATTTGCACATGAGATAATATTTTGACCATTTAAAATAATATAAACTATTATTTAGGAGCAAAGTAGAATCCTACGCATGGACACCTAGTCAACCCCACCTTCACACAAATCTAGGAGTTAAGTGAAATATCTGGGGTACAAACATGAGCAAACTTAGGAATGTTGGTGCATCTCCTAGAAAAGCTGACACTTGGATGAGTGAGTTGTTTTTATTTAGAATTTAATAAAATAAATAATTATGCATGAAGCGACATGTGTCACATGAGATTTTCCTTTATAAGGAAGGAATTGGGAATGCATAAAGGGCCCAGACCCTAGATGACTATCGTAAATTTGAATTATTTCAAGACTTGCTTCTATAGAGGGTTTGGCTGGAAATCTTAGTGGGGGGGAATCCCAAGCTAGGTTTCTTGATTATTGTGTGTGTGAACTCTACGACCCGAACTGCTCGGGGGTTTGGGAGGAAGGAGAGTACTCCTGGAAAGGTTGGGAGGTTAACCGAGGTGTCCATTGGTTACCGTGGTCAACAACGGTGGAATTGGAGCTGCGACAACAAAGAATTTCAGTCTTCGACCAGAGCTACCTTCATTACAGGTTCTTTCGCTATATTACCTTGATCGAAATTGTATATTTGGAAGTCACTTTGTTTAAAAGATATACTTCTGCAATTAAATTTTATTTGATTGAAAATTTAGAATTGGAAATTGCTTTGCTAAAAATCATACTCTTCAATTAATTTTATTGATCGAAATTATAGATCTGGAGGTCACAGATCTGGAAACCGCTATGTTAAAAGTTATATTTCTGGATTTAATCTTATTGATCAACATGTTAGATCTGATAATCGTTTGTTTAAAAGTTATATTTCTGCAATTATTTTATATTGATCGAAATTGTAGATCTGGAAGTCACTTGTTTAAAGTTATACTTCTGCATCTAAATTTTATATTGATAGAGATTTTAGACCTGGAAACCGCTTGTTTAAAATTATACTTCTGCATTTAATTTTATTGATCGAAATGTTAGATCTGATTTTCACTTTGCTTAAAAGTTATACTTATGCAATTAAATTTTATTTGATTGAAATTTTAGATCTGGAATATTGAATTGGACCTTCGTATAGAGAATTATGTATTTTTGCTTTTTAGATCTCGAACTTGTAAATTCAATGTCTACTCTTTTGTCTTTCGACTCTGCACCCTTAATGGTAGTGCTCGATCTTCAGAATTTGATTGACTCCTATTTCTAAAATACTGAGTAGCCTAGATAGGTCGGTTTGTGTAAAGGAAGACTGTTCAGGACTGTGTAATAGTTTATCCTAATTGGTGACTCAACCCAGTTATTCTCTATCTGTACATTTCTACCTCCATGATCTCTTGATTGTGATAAACCGCATCTAGATCTAAGATCGTTGAAGATCGTGACTGAATTCATCCACAGTTGTGTATCCAAATACCTCATGATCTTGTTTTTATTTGAGAAAACCGTATTCATATCTGATTGTAAATTAAGTCTTGTGTTTCACTTCATTCCTCTGTCTAGTTTAGTGACCATGTCTTCTTTCCGATAGACTGTGTTAAAACACCCAAGTAGTTGGCTGCTCTAGTTGATTTCCCGATTTAGGGCGTGTATTTCAGAAATAATATACTCCACTCGTGAGTAGAAGAGGTGTAGGGTACCTCTCTCCCAACACTGTTTGTTGTCGACGACCTTAAAAGGAAGTACTGTGTCATAAGTCTTTTAATAAATATATGCCTCGTGTACCTTGCCGAATATCTGTTACATTATTATAACTCTCTTTATAATAATGTTGTGTTTGTTTAAAATAAAAATGAATCAATCATTTAACGTTACTTAAAACAAGCCTTAAAGATTATTGTCTGCATTTATGTATAGTGAAGGTCCCATGCCTACGGCTGGCCATACCATCGTTTTACAACTGCAAAGAACATCTATACCTGTGTATTTGCATTTGGCGCTTAGTTAAGAAAAAGGAAAAGAAATGGAATCGAATCTTTAAGTTTGTTTTTAATAAAATGTTGTGGATTCGTTTGGTGAAGTTTATTTTATTATACTTTAATTTGAATGTTGTGGAATCGAATGTCTATGTTTACTTTTAATAAAATGTTGTGGAATCGTTAGGTGAAGTTTATCTTAATAAACTTTCAATTACATGCTGTATAAATTGTTAATTAAATTACATTTGAATTCCTAGAATTTTTTTTATATTTACATTAGCGCTTAGTTGAAGGGGAATGGAATCAATTGCCTATTATAGGAGTTTTCTTGGATGGTAAACCATTTGTTCATTACTGATGGATAAATATTGCAGTGGACCTTGTTCCTAAATATATGTCGACGAGAAATTAGAATTGGAAGCATTATGTTTATGTAACATCCCCAAAATTCACAAAAGTTAAAAAATTTTCAACGTAGCATTAATTGCTATAGTTGCTGTGCAGAAATATAATAATTACTTGTTTGTTCATTTAAACGACATGCTCGAATAAAATATTATAACGGTTATGCATGTGTATTATTTTATGATGTGTGTGAAATGTATTTACTTCTACATTAGGATGGTATTGGATGTTTCTTGCCTCAGTTGTGCATGCTAGATTACTTATGATTTGTTGTTGATGCTCTATACATTTACTTGCCATTGTTTATATGTGCTAACTATTCGTTCTTCTCTTTGATGATGAAGGGGTCGTATGGGTACTGCGAGGCTTACTTAGCTATTAGCTAAAGCATTTCAACATTCTTGTCGTAGATCACAGGTAAGAGAAAAATAGTGTTTCGAATATGGAGATCCTAAATATCGTCAATTATCTTTCAAGTTTTTAAAAGAGAAAAAATAGAATATCTTGCAACCACATCAGGGTGAGATCCATTACGATTGTTTCTCAAGTTTAAAAAAATCTGTAACGTATTATTTATATGAAATTATAGTCATTACATTCTACTCTCAGTATTTATGTTATTTTAACACAAAAGTATTTGTACAATATTGAGCATCGAAAACAATATTTGATATTGCAAATCCTACTCAAGGGAATTATGTTAAGTATTAAATGTTTTTGGTATGAGGATCATATCCTAATCTTGAATATCCTTATTGTAATTCTAAGTCTATCTTTCGATCCCATGCATTATATGTTTAACCCATAATGAAATGGTTATTTTAATGCTATAGTATGGTCATAGTATATATAGTTGTAAACTAATTGTTATGTGCGCTTCTTCTATAGTTTGTACGATTTAATAATATAGTGCCTAGAGAATATTTAGCATTGTAACTAAACAATAGTATTATAAGGGTATTTATAGTTTATATACTATGTACAAAGGTGGTTTTCGTACTATTTAAACTTTTATATGTATGGATTTGCAACACACCACATTAGCTTGGTGTTGATGAAATGTTACCATAGCATAATATTTATAAGTCCGCCATAGTGGATGGTCAAGACTTTAACCTAGGGTATGATGCGAAATATATGAGATAGTTGACCTTTGATATAATGAGACCCAAACTATATTACAATGGTAAGGACCGAATGATATCATTGTTGCTTGGCTGGCAGATCGACGTACTGGTGGTGGATATGCATATTAAAGTGCATTAAAATCACTGCTGGTGGAATGCCTATTGGAATCCACCGTGGCTAACTTTCACATGGATTTTTCTTGGGTTGAGGTGCTGCATTAATTGCCTGGTGTGTATCATTACGAAGGCATAACCTAGGTTTTCATTATGCAGTGAGTGGGCTTGTGGAGAGGCCGAAAGGCTTGTGAAGTCTTAGGGTTAGTAGCAGGTTTTTAGAGGCATCTCTCCAAGTTTTGAACCCGTGACCTATTACTTCAACAACTTCACTGTGGATTCATAGAGCCAAGCCATTCTTTAGCTGTATTGTTGGTGGTTGTTGAATATTTGGTGCTCTCGTCGGTTATAGGAGTGAATGTTCAGAACAGGGTTCTTTTGGAAAGGTAATGCATACATTACTTCTTGTTACGTACTATTGTTTATACAATGTTAGAAGCTATCTATAATTTATTTCGAGCTTTAACGATAATATTTTAACCATGATGTGTGTCAATGGCAGGTACCCCTTCAGGTTTTGGGTTTCTATGTTTGCAACTGTGTGGAAAAGCTTGAACACCGGTAAGCCTCGGTGATTTTTCGTGTAGGTTTCGACTTGCCAAAACTTGAAGGCCATTGTTTAGATTTAGCCGAAGATTTCGGTTTTGTGGTCTAGCAGAGGATGTGGCTTTCGTTTTAATGTTTGTGCACTGTGAAGCGTGTGCAAGGAGGATTGAATCCTCTACCCACCTTTATGTTGGCTCTACAGTGTTTACTGTGTATCGTTTTGTTGAAAATTGTAACATCTGTGTGGAAAGGGTTTCAACCCTCGGGAGTTTGATTAAGATATTGAATGTTACGGTTTTTAAACTCATTGTTGTTTTAGGAGTACTGTTGGGTTTTCTACTTTGTGTTGTTAATGTAAGTTCCAATATTGTTTTAATACTGTGTTATGGGAAGATACAGTTTTAGTTTGAGTAAGGGATGGTAGAAATGGTCACTGTAAAAAGGGTTCAATCCTCGACAATCTTGATAAATAAAAGGATTCTGGTACTTGTGACTTAATATTGTTTAAGTGCGTCCTGTCTGAGAGCAATGCTCCAGGAACCTGTAATATTTTAACTCAATGGTTGTTTAAGAAATGTTGTATTTTGTTAATGGCCGAGAGTCAAAGGCTAAATGCCTTGTTTGTAAATTCAAACCCTAAAATTGTTTTGTTTAGAGGATAACTTTGAAGGTTTTGTGAAGACAACCAAGATGTTGAGATCTAGTCTCGTATGTCTATTGTCCTGTCGAAGGGTGATTTTGCTTAAGTTGATCTAGAAAATATTCAGCTATTTATTGTTGATGTCGAATGTGCTCCTTCGTTTAGGTTTTGGCTTTGTATAAGTAGATGAAAATGTGATTGTTTTATTTTAATGTTGAGTATGTGCAATGTATCATGTTTGGAACCCTGTCAATGAGTTGTTTTTTAGAATGTCAAGGGTTCGGCTGTAAGGTTGGTCATGAACTCGTCTCGATACTAAGGTTATTTGGTTCTCTTAAGGGTTTCGACTGTAACCTGTAGACTATAGGGAAAATCCTTAAATAGTTGAACTCTGTCTTTGTAAATTCTATTTGATTTGTTAACCGTTGAATGTTTACTGAATGTTATGATATATTTAGCTAGGGTTCTGAAAAATGGGACATTCGTCCACAAGCAAAGATGTTTAAATTTAAAACTGAAGTATGGTATCAAAGTCTTTTTAAATAATATGAAAAACTGAGGATATAATAGTACTATACAGCAGTTATGTTTCTTTTAATTGATAAGGATTTGGTTAATAATATAAGTGCTTTGTATTAATAGCTATTTTCATTTTACAGCTATTTAAAATTCATAAATGTTGATGAAAGACTAAAGTGAAGTCTGAATACTAAAATGTATTAAAGGGAAAATGTTAAGATAATCTGTATTCAGTATTTGTTGTAAGGAAATAGTTAACCTGTAACTAAATCTTAGGTTTATGCAGAAACATAGAATTGTTTGAGTTTCTGTTATTTCTTTTGTTATAAATGTGAAGATATTCTAATATCTGCATAATATATATATGTAGCTATATTTTTCTATGACTGAGAATATAAGATATTTTAAATTGCAAAATATAATAGATAAGGGAATTTTTAAGGGAAACATAAGAGAGTTAGTCTATTCATTCATTCAGCTTACTGCATATCATTTTTCTATTTTGATCTCCCTTCCCTATACTAGAGTACAGTACAAAAAACAGTACGTGAAAAAATACAAGGAAGACATTTATTCTATCATTTCATATACTTATTCAACAGTCTATAAAATCATAATCAGATCGAAAAATCAAACATTTACTTCTGCATGATGATAACTACCAATATTTAACTAATGAATACTAAATCAACAACTACAAAAAATAAATTATAACTACTTAGGAAATGAAATAGCAAGTAGAACCTACAACTGTATATAGGGTGGACAAACACCCAAAGAGGCCTGTTCCTCCCAACCTTCTCTAGAATAAGTAGCCAATATCACTTTCTCCTTTGGACCCCCGAGCATGTTTACTGAACCACTAGGTAGAAGAATCTGTGTAGAAACAAGACACTCAGGTTGTACTTTCAACAATCATTTGAGACTTGCAATACCCTCAAACCTCTTCCCTAAGCATGAAATAATTCTGCATCTAGAAAAAGTGGAACAGACTTACACTACAACTCAAAACATAGCTTCCCCTCATCGAATCTCTTGTGTGCATACCGCAGAACCACAAGGTAAATTTTCTCGTTAGAAAAAGTGTGAGCCTCTGCTCAATTCGATGGATTTATAAAGATGCCTAGGTCTTTAGTGGTCAATTTCTAAATAAATGAGCCTCAAGCCCCAGTCCCATCTTTCAGGGAACTATGACCGCAATTCAAGGGAGTTGACCTATAACAACAGCTAGCTACTGAGTTCATGATGCTGCCACTTGTCCATTGCCTTCTACCCCATATTCCATTCCACCTAGTGGGTTAGTAAACACTCTTTCAATAGTCTCTTTGGTTGAGTGTGTCCTATTTTATTTTATTAAATAATAATATTGTGCAATTACAGTCATCCTTGGCCACTTGTCCAAATATAAAACTTTACAATAAAAGTTAAGATAATATTTTCTTCAAACATAAAATGTTTCAGCAAAGGGGTATGTTATAGTTTATAGTTTACTTAATTGAAATTAAGGAGTAGAGTATATTGTGTTATGATCACATCTTGTATACATCATAAATACCACTTTTGCATTGGCAATCCCTTGAAATATAATTAATCCCTTAGATTAAATATATGGAAGCATACCATTTAGGATGCATGCAATGGTAGGGTTCATGCCGATAAGAAATTTGAATGAATGTATTATACTATGTTTTAATATTTAAAAGAATTTATTAATAATTCCAATTATAGAGCATACTATTTATCACATTTAAATATCTAATAATTATGAATAATTAGACTAGTAATTATGAATAACTTTAACAAAGCTTAAATATCTGAGATATTGTTTTGTAAACTAAACTTTAGCTTTGAAGATGCATTTTCGCGTTAAGGACTGCTTCGCAATTTCTATTTGATTTGGACATTGCTGTCTAATGGAAGATTTTGTGTATAGAGGAAATATCTATTTAGTATTCTTGGCTGACCTTTAAAAAAAAAAAAAAACACCTCTAATATGTGATCCTTAAATTTGGTATCCGAGCAAGCTCAAACTTAGTTCAAACCTAGAAAATTCTGCGTTAAACACCTCTAATATGTGAGCCTTACAACACCTAGCTATATATTCATCCACTTCATTTTTCATGTTTGGCCAACAGTAATCCTTTCTCAGCATAGTTATCATTTTCTAATAACCAGGGTGTCCCGAATAAGGACTTTTATGACTTTCATCCAAAATGAGCAACTTAACTTTTGACACATTAGACACATAAAGTCTGTTTTTATAAGTCATTAAAGATTTTTCGTTAATGTTGTAATCTGTTATTAAATTTTCATATATATTTTCAGCAATTTTATCATGTACTTTCTGATAATTTTCATCTTCCTTATCTCCTTCTTCAAGCTGATTTTCCAGATCTGATTTATTAGTACTGATTTCTGCTACAAAATTTAATTTAACATTTTTTCTTAAGGCATGATCAGCTTTGTTTTCTTTTCCCTTAATATGCTGAATCTCGAAACCATATTCACTAAGGAAAGCTAGCCACCTAGCTTTCCTTGCATTCAAATTTGTTTGATCCAACAAATATTTTAAACATTTATTATCTGTCATTAGTGAAAAATTCCTACCAATCAAGTGATGGCACCAAATTTTTAATGCATGTATCACAGCTACCAGCTCTAAATCGTAGGTTGTGTAGTTCTTTTCATGAATTTTTAAATTCCTTGACTTGCAGGCTATTACATGCCCTTCTTGAGTTAAGACCCCACCAAGTCCATCGTTGCATGCATCAGTGCATACAATGAAGTCCTTATTTGGATCTGCAATTTTTAATATAGGTGTTGTTAATAATTCTTTTAATTTCTTAAAACTCTCCTCGCACTTTTGATCCCAATTGAAGTTGTTTCCCTTCTTCTTTAAAGAGGTTATGGGATTTGATATTCTGGAGAATCCTTCAATAAATTTTATGTAGTAGCCCGTGATTCCCATAAAAGAACGTACATCTTTTACGTCTTTCGGGACATGCCACTCATTAATTGCTCTTATTTTATCTAGATCAACTACGATCCCATCTTTAGATATTATGTGGCCTAACTAATGTATTTTATCTTTGTAAAAGTCACATTTACAGACCTTAGCATAACGTTGATGTTCTCTTAACACTTGCAGAATTATTTTTAAGTGTTCGTCTTGTTCTTCTTTAGTTTTAGAATAAATTATGATATCATCAATAAAAACAATTACAAACGTATCTAGGTACTTATGTAGAACGTTATTCATTAAACACATGAAGATTGTTGGTGTGTTAGTTAGCCCAAAAGGCATAACTACGAACTCGTAATGACCATAACGGGTCCTGAAAGCAATTTTAAAAATGTCTTCATCTTTTATCCTGACTTGATGGTATCTCGACCTCAATTCTATTTTAGAAAATATCGATGCTCCATGTACTTTATCAAATAGATCATCAATGCGGGGCAGAGGATATCGATTTTTAATAGTCATTTTATTTAGTTGACGGTAGTCTATGCATAACCGTAAGGTACCATCCTTCTTTTTAACAAAGATAACCGGTGCTCCCCAAGGAGACACACTTGGCCTTATGTAGATTTTATTGATTAGTTCCTTGAACTGTGATTTTAGTTAGTTAACTTCCAAAATGTTCATTCTGTAAGGAGCCTTTGAGTTCGGTACTACACCCGGTACTAACTCAATGGTGAAATCTAGTTCCCTTTTCGGCGGTAGTCCTGGAATTTCTTTCGGGAATACATCAGAAAAGTCCTTAAGAATAGGTATGTCTTCCAATTTTAATGCATCTTCCTTAGATGAATGTTTGTCATTAATTACATTTTACACCCTTTCCTTACAACCTTTTTAACTTGTAATGCAGAAATTTGTCTAACATAAGTTTTTCTAGGAATTCCCTTTATTGTTTCAGTTTCTCCATCATTATTTAAACAACTAAAAGACTTTTCAAAACAGTTCAGCACCACTCTATGCTTTTCAATCTAGTCCATGACTATTAATGCATCATAAGACCCCAAAGGTAAAATATTCAATTTAACTTGCATCTTTAACTGACTCATAAGCAAATCACAACTTTTAACAAATTTTACAACTTTTCTTTTGGTTCCTGTTGCTAACTGAACCAACCATGATTTATCAAATTTTTCTACTTTTAACTTGCAACTCTTCACTAAATTAGGTGATATGTAACTCAAACTTGCACCTAGATCAATTAGAATAGAGATAGGTTTGTTTTGTATCATACCTTCGATCTTGACCATGGAAGTTTGATGGTCTACTTGTCGGTTTTCCAGCGCTGCATTGATTCTGGGCATCTCCCTTGCTAAATCACCAATTGTTGGTTCTGTCTGCATTGTATGAATGTTGTTGACTGTCTTTCTTTTCAGTGGGCAGTTTGCTCTAGTATGTCATCCATTACAGTCATAACATTTTAACGGTGGTCTTTGTTCATTAATCCGGGCATTATTATTATTATTATTATTGTTATTAGACATATTCCTTGTAGCTGTGTAATTCTGAGGTGCATTGCCGCTGTAATTATTACTTTCAAAAATTTTGTTATTAAAACTTTTTTCTTAATATTTCCAGAATTCTAATTAAAACTTTTCTTTTTATGCTTGAAATTACTAGATTTGTTATTCCTTGAACCAGATATTCCTTCTCTTTTTCTGTTTTGTTCAAAAAACAATTTATCCTTTTTCATGGCTTATTCAAGAGTTGAAGGGTTGTCATACTCAATTTTGTGATTTATGTTGAAAGGTAGACAACTCAGAAACCTTTCTACCTTAGGTTTCTCTTCAACTAAGTAAGGTACATACCTTAACATACTGAGAAATTTGCCACTTCACTACTCCATACTCATACAACCCAATTTTAATTCATAAAACTCTTTTGCCTTATCTTTGGAATATTGTTCGGACAATTTTTTTTTCTTAAAACGTTTCTTAAATATACTCCAAGTTATAATCTTTTCTTTAATTCCTTTAACCCTCTTAATATCCTTCCACCAAATATCTTCCTTTCCAATCAGATTGTAAATGGCCATCTTGGCTTTTAACTGAGATGAGTAATCGTAAATCTGAAAATACTTCTTCATACTGAGAACCATGCTTTGGTTGCCTCAACCTTTTCATTTTCACCATTAAATGTTGGGGGTTTTATCTTCTTAAATTCCTTTGAAATTTGTTCATAAGGCTTATGCTTTCTTTTCTTACGACCACAGTCACTATAACTATTGTCTTGCATATAATTATGTTTTCTTCTATAAGTTTTATCATCATATTTAGAAGAAGAGTCACTATAATGTTTATAGTATTTTACTTTCTTCTCTCTGTGTTTATAGGACATAGTTCCAGACTCATATTTTACTTTTGTTCTCTTATCTTTTTCATCCTTATGATATTTTTCCAGTAAAATATGGTTCAACTCTTATTGTTCTCTTAGAATTCTTTCGTATTCTTCTTTAACATTCCTTATCTCAGTTTTCGAATCTTTAACCATACGTAAAAGTTCAGATGATTAATCATTCAATTCTACAGAGATTTCTTCGTTAATATTCGCATGTTCGTTATTATTACATTCACTATGATGAGATCTGTCGGCACCAGATTCTTCCGGTCCTTCCATACCTGCAATTTAATATAAAAAATTGTTTTGTACAGAAACAAAATTAAAACAAAAATTAGTAACTGTTCTTATTTTCTATCACGCACGTTGAGCCAATTTCAGGCCTAGAGTTTGAACTTGCCCTCTGATACCACATGTAACATACCAAAAATTCGTAAAAATTTAAAATTTTCTAAGTGGCCTTTCTTCCATTAAATGCTACGTGGAAGTAAGAGTTTTTCAACATTTATAATCACTGTTTACATAAATGTGACATTAATGCATCTTCTCAGATTTTCCTTAATTATTTAACTGTCTTGTCGACCAATAAAATCGATAGTGTCGAATTGCTTAAGTTCAGAATTATTATAAATGTATGTTGCAACAATGCTAGTTTGAATATATAAACTTACGTCTGAAATATATAATGATCCCTAATTTATCATGTTATGCTTACTGAATTTTTCATAAGTATCAAAGACTTCATTTGATAGTAGCCTTCCAGGTCTCAACATGTATTTATTCTGCTCTAAGTTACATTTATCGTTGTAGTTCTATTTATACTTTTGTATAAAGTTATGAGTCAAGATCTATTAGTTATTGTTTCATATTAATGTATTTTATGATGTCATTAATTTAGTAGTACTTATTGAGATTATAAAAGTATGTTGCGTTATCATCTAGTAGCTTGGTAGATGCCACTTCCAAACTTGACATGAGACAGTCTGGCGTAAGCCTGGGACTTACTTAGCTTAAATGCTAATGCATGAAATCCTTTTGTCTTGCCAGGTTACAGGTTTGTCTTGGCATGTGTTAGTTAGTTTCCATGTTTAATTTCATCATCCAAGGAAGGAATACGTATCAAGACTCATTAAATTATAAGTTGGAGAGTGCTAGTGTTGATTAAGATCTACCCTACTTCATACTAGACTATACATTAATGTGATCCCTCAAATGTTACGGATTAAAAGAAAATAATGGTGCACCAACTATATGCTATGCATATCGTGGTGGCCCAACGATTAAAACGATTGATATTTATAACCTATGTAATATGCAAAAGCGTGGGTCACACGTACCAACTATGGACTATATGTAAGTTGTGGATCGTATTGAAAAACAAGGTCAACTAATTATTCTACGTGATGTTTGCAATGATAAAATATAGGGTGTTGGGTTTAAATTTCGGTTGATGGGTGATGAGGCTGAGACTTTAATGTCTTCACGTGATTGCCATTAATGATGTCTCGGTTATACCAAAACCCTACAGCGAAGCTTCAGGGTTTGTCTTTTGACAGTTTGGTTGGTCTCTGCGGTGTTGGTGAACTGAGCTTCTCCTCCTCTTGGATGCCATGGTTATTGAGCAACACTCTTCGAGTTGGTTACAATTGTAAGGGTTTCCATCGTGGGTCTTTATGGCTCCTATCGTGCGTAGCAGTTCATCGACCCGAGTTCGAAACCTTACAGGTAACATGCTCCTCCTGGATTCATTCTTTAAATGTTTACAATTTTGATTCTGGTTTCGATAATTTAAATGTTCATCCTTTTAATCTCTGTTATGGTTTCATGATAGGAGACAATTTAAGGCCTTGACCGTGGAATAGAGAGAAGTGACTGTAACTGTGTATTGTGAGTCCCGGTAAGTCTTAGGCTCATCCCATGATGCCTCTGTCATCGATTTTTAAGGGTTTTATGGTTGGTCTTATCGTTCTTCAGTTTAGACTGAGTTTTTAAGAGGGATATGAAACGTTTAAGCAGCATTATTGTAGTAGAAGAGTTTTACTTCGGCACTCCTGAGTTGGGGTTTCACCTTCCAACTTGATGTATCTGTCTAAATTATACTATGGATACCATTTTGGATTTCTTTAAGCAGTTGGGATGAGATGTAAAGTTTCTTTTATAAATAAAACAATGATTTGCTTCGTTTCTTAGATGCTCTTCATTGAGTGTCTTTCTCTTGGCTCTGTCAGTTTTGTTTTAAGTTTAAAAGGTTTTTTAAAGAGTACTGGCTTAGCAATGAATGCTTAATGGGATTGAACCCTACCCTTATTTTTGATAATTATGAAATATTTGAAATGTATTTTTAATGTAGCTTGAAAAATGTGGATTCATTGTTCATTGCTTTTGATTCGAGGATGTAGGCTTGACACTAGCATTGTTGTGCATTTGTGTTTGGTAATTTTAAAGGTTACATTTTGTTATAAGCATGAGTTCTCTAGTTGGAGACTTGAACCCTCACCTATCGTTTCCACGCTATGTAAATATTAATGTAGGGAATTGGTAGTTATTTAAAGTTTATTACTATAAAAGATTTGGGATTTTTATTTAAACTTCGAATGAGTCTGCACAGGTATCGATCCCGATAGCTATTGTTTTCTTTTACTATTTTTGTTTGTTTTAAATCCTATCTCGGGCATGCCTTTTTTTGTGGCTCAAACCCACGTCCTCAATGTTACTCGTGCTAAGATTTTTATTGTATTGTAAAACTTATATGATCTTGAGTTTTGTGGAGTTTATACATTGCCCTACAATCTTACGGCTTAGTAGGAAGATACGGTTTTTGGTTTTAAACTTAGGTATAAATTATATAAATGCATAGTTTGTAATGACTACAGGTATTAACTTACCACTATATGTTTATATATATATTTTTTATAGTAATAAGGTATAGTGATTCGATACCTGTACAATTGATGTAATATAATTTATTCGATTGGTATTAATAGTTGATACTTGATATCCTTAAAGGGTATAGCCTCGATGTATTTTGTAAAGTTTAAAACCTGAGTTGTTGTATCATCCTACATGTAATATAAGATATTTTTAGATATGAATCTTGTTTATCATTTATTTATTAAATGTTTGAATGATTTTCTAGTATAGCATTACTCTGAGTATTAACTGTCTATAAACCAATCATATGAAAACCTAGGTTTTTTATGATTTTGCATATTATATAAAGTGGATTTTGATGAATGAATAGTATCTCTATAGGTCTTGAATTATAATGCTAAGGTTTATTTCTGAGTTATGTTTGTGCTCTTTAATATTTTAACTTATGAGAAAAGTAGTAAGTGCAAAGATAGATGCTTTAGTTTACATTCTATAAGAGACCTTAAAATAGTTTTGATAATCATTTTATAAAAGACCAGCATCTAAATCTATATAAGGGTATGAAAACCTGAGACTGTTATACTAAACTGTAGGGATTTTTAGTAGTGCAAGAGTAGCATTTCATAAAGGACTTATTCTATTTGAAGCATAGGATTTTCTGCTATGAAAAACTATGTCCACACCTAGGTTTGCACGGAGTAATGCAAACCTATGTCCACACCTATGATCACCAATTGGAAGAATATTCACTCTTCAGAAGGGGATTTGGTGGATCCTACTTTATATCGTCAGTCCACAGGTTCATTGATGTATCTGGTCAACACTCAACCAGATTTTTGTTTTGCGGTGAACACTCTCATTCATTTCATGATGGAGCCTAGAAGAATGCACTAGATGGCCACAAAACATTTACTAAGGTACCTTGCTGGGACAGTGGACTATGGTTTGGACTACAGGAGGTTAGATGGAGTTGGTTTGATTTGCTTCACAGATTCATATTGGGTAGGAAGTGTAGTAGACCGGAAGAGCACTTTCAGTTGTTGATTCAGTTTGGGATCGACAGTAGTGTCATGGTTCAGTCAGAAGCAAAAGTCAGTAGCATTGAGTTCTGTAGAGGCTGAGTAAATGGAAGCTAATCAAGCTATTTTCCAAGCATTGCGTCTTTGCAAGCTATTAGTTGGTTTATTTGATAAAGAGATGAGACCTACAGTTGTTTATTGTGATAATCAAAGTTGTATGAAGCTCTCTAAGAATCTGGTATTCCATGACAGGTCAAAGCATATTGATATCAGTTATCAGTTCATCGGAGACTATGTTCCGAGAGGATTTGTTGAGTTACAATACATTTCCACTAAGGAGTAGGTTGTAGATATCCTAATGAAATCTTTGGGTAGAGGGAAGCATGTTTACTTCAGAGACAAGTTGGGAGTGGTGAAGATCGCCTTCCTCGGTAAAAGGGAGTGTTGAAAATTTACCTAGGATATATTATTCACCTTGTGGTGCCTTGGGGTGGACATAAAAACATTAAAGAAGGTCCCTAGTACTTTGTAAAGTGAGATGTACTTTATTTTTTATAAAGTCACTTTATAAAGTTTGATATTATAAGTTTAATTTGACTTTATGAGACTTAAGTGAACATTTAATTAAAAGGGGCCACTTACGTAACTGAATGGAAAAAGTGTTTTTCATTTATTTAATAATATAGTAATAAAAAATTAATGTGGGCCCTAGATCTCATCAAGTTAATATGATATCCTAGCCATGGATTTGGTGGGTGTTGGTTACCTCATATAAAACTAGGGAAAAGACACAAAACCTAATTCATTGTTCATATTTCCAAATGAGATTTTTGGAGAAGAGAGAACAAGAGAGAAGAGAGAGAGGTTGAACCCAAGAGGAAGAGGTCAAACCCTTGCAAATAAATTGAAAAGGTTGAGTAGGGCACATTTTCCAAGGAGAAGGGCACAAATTTCTAGATCATTCATACAACATTTATTGTAGTCCGTACCAACACAAAAATCGAGGAGTTGGGAACTATTTTCAAGGAATAAAATAGGCAATAATTTTGAGGAAGAGGTACAGTACTTAATGTTGTCCGTGGAGCATCCATACATGCATAAACATGCACAAATTTTGAGCCATTGAATTAACACATAAATTGAGGAAAAACAGTCTATACAACTCGCACGTGTGAGGCCAAACAACATAGTTTTTAAGGAAGTCGTACAACATTGTTTTGAGGAATTCATACAATATTTTTCAGAGTGATTCTTGAATGTATTTCAAGAAGAAATAAGGAGATAAATACTGTTGTTATTAGTTTGTAATTTTTCTGAAAGAATAGAATTCCTCTCTCCTAATCAGGTTTTCCCTTGGGGGTTTTTCATGAGCCAATTTGGCTAAAATTTTTGAGTCTTAAATCTATGGTTTGGATCCCATTTAAATTTTTGAATTTTTTAAAGAAGAAAAATTTCCATGTGTTTCAAGAAAGATTTATTTATATGCATGTAAAGTTAATTTGCACTTGTGGGGTTTGGGCATTAAACTTCTTGTGGAAACAAAAACTTGAAATAGGGTTGGGAATATAAAATTTTCATACACATCCCCACCCTCCTCCTCCAACCACTTATACTATGAAACGAGAACTCGACAGAGTTCTCGTTTTTCTCTCTCCTAATTTTAGTAGCTATTTTTACCTCCGTTTCAAAAAGCATTGATGCCAGTATCACACATTTTCATTTTAAGGCATTTTTTTGGGCCTTTGAATTATCTTTGTCGTAAAATATATTTAATTTCTATTTTCAAGTGTGTTTTTATAAATTTAACAAAATAACATACATTTATAAGTAATTTATAATAAAAAACATATACATTTTGCAATTGTTTCTAGAAAATAAGACATTTTTATGGACAAAATAAGACATTTTTATTGACAAAATTATAAAAAAATTCAGAAAATAAAGACATTTAAAACCATTTTCAATGAATTTTTAGAGATTTTTTCTATAAAAACGATACTATTTCATATTATTTTCCGAAAAGTGACGATTCACATAAATTCAAGAAACAATATACCATATATTTGTAAAAAACATATTAAAAATATGATATATAGAAATTTTATTTCTAAAATAAAGGCTGAAAGTCAAAACATTACTAATATATCTTATCAAAAAATTGCCAAATTTAAAATTTTCTTCAAGACATGAAACTAATCAACACTTTAAGTTATTAGGCACTTTTAGTCTCTTGTAATATTTATTGGAATGAACATAGCTGACACATACATCTATCTTCACATATTTTTGTATTACTTTGTGGTTTAGAGTCTTTTACTATTTCATCCATTAATAGAATTTGGGTTTTTTTATATTACTATGTTCTTTGCAATATCTTCTTTTGTATATTTCCATTTTATCTTTCTTCCTTCATTCTACGAAAAAAACTAGATCAAACATCTCTTCCCTATTCCATTGCTTTTATGAACATGATACATTATAAACAGGGAAAATATATTTAATCAATTGGAACACGATGTCTAAGTGTTAAGACTCCATATGAGCCCAAATATTTGTATTTTATCAATATTAAAAATAAAATATATGATTATAGCAAGTGACTATAATCACAATCACATTAGAGAAAACAAATAATTGATAGAAACACACAAAGCCTAGTTTGTGGCTTAAAAATTTAGACATGGAATATATCTTTATATCTATGTAGAAAGGTTGAACACCACAAACTTCACAAGGAGAGTTATCTTAATTGGCAATAAAAAATATGCCTTGGCACCATTCTTAAAAATATATCTAGAAAGATAGAACACTTCGAACTTCACAATGAGGGTTATCCTAATTGCCACTATATGCCTGCCCACCACTCTTATCAATTGTTTCTTTGAATATAATTTTATTGATTTTATTATAAGATATATAACAAAATTCTTAAACTATTGAAAACCTATGTACAAGACTGTGGAAATGAGGTATATATGTTTGTGAAAATATCATAACATTGAGCTAAAGAGATACCTATGTACAATAAATATTATTTTTACTAATAATTATATCTAAATTAAAACCTTTTACACTTTTTATAAAAAATCAAAATCATTATTAAACATTAATAACCTAAATCTTTCTATCTTTGAAATGATGGAAATAATCTAAATCTTTAAAATGAAGATAGTTGTTGTCAATATATACATATATTTGATAATTTTATTAAATGTAGTTATAAGTTCAAGTTCCTCTATTATAATTTATTTTTCTAAATCTTTACAAGTTCTATTTCGGGTATTAAAATGCATTTAGATCATTACAGTATTAAATATGAAACCTTATTGATAAATATGAAATATTCAATTGTCAACGATCAAGAATCTTATATCTTCAACAGATCACCCCTACGCCACACATGATCAAGAAATAATATTTTTCAATAGATCACCCCTACGCCACTTCGCCACACACCATGCACGTTTCTCAGCGGATGATAGTTTCCATTAAAACCTCTCTTTTAGAGTAGACTTGATTTCAATTGCATCGAGTCGCCGTGAAAGTCACCAACCATACGTCGTTTTCCAGAAATTAAAAACTAGTTTTCATCGAAACCTACACCAAAGCACACCTCGTAAGATTTGAGTTAGTTACGTGTTTGTTACTTTGTCTCGATTGAAATGATCTTCTCCCCATTCAAAGTCTGCATTTCAGAAGAACAAATTTGATTTTAATGGAATCCGGTAGTTTTGAAAGTTATTGAGATATATGCATACCACTGGGGGCCCAAATATTTGTTAATCACTGGACCGATGGCAGAACTTGATCATTTTCCACTTCTGGCTATTATGGTGGCGGTCATGATTGCACTCGACAATCAAACCATGGGTAGAGAGTGCATCCCCCACAAGTATGTGAGTGCAACATCGTTTATTAATAATCTGGATGCCGTTTTGCAATCCCTTCTTTCAAATCTATCCTCATATGGCTTCGCTAATTCAATGCAAAACGGATCCTGGAAGTGCTCTCTGGAACAGTTTGCATTATTAAAATGCATTTAGTGAGCACTAGAACAGTTTGCATTATTAAAATGCATTTAGATCATTACAGTATTAAAATGCTTTTTAAATTTGTAATCGCGTCAAACTTCTTAGCCGTGAGTGAGCAGCTCCGGCTCAATTGGGCGCCCAAGGGCCCCCATCACGGCCTGCTCGATGCCGGGCATCGAGCAGGTCGTGAGGGCGGCCCTTGGGCGTCCAAGTGAGCGGGAGCCCCCACAATCTCCTATGTGTTACGGTTATCATAAAATACCCACGACCTTCCCACAATGGCCACAAATATCTACGCCTTCTTCCCAAGAGACACAGCTCTCTTCTTGCCCTACAAACCCTTCTCGGCCCCTTTCCACCAAATTACGGCCCTCACAGATTTCCTTGGCCTTTCCCAAGCTCTCGACCTTTCCCGGGGATGTTGTGACTATCTGACAGGATCTCGGCCTCTCCCATAGTGGTCACGACTTAGCTGCTCGAGTTCTTGCCACCCCAAGAGACTCACGGTTATTTCTCTAGTTCACGGCTCTCTATAGGAATAGGTGCGGACTCGTCTCAATCTTTCAACCCAAACACTAGTTGGATGCTCTTCCTTTGTCCATGATTCCTTCAAGGTATGAATCGAACCCTTCACAAGTGCCACGATTTTGCTCCAGGTTCCCATTGTAATGCAAAGCCGCTCAATTGGGTGCCCAAGGGCCGCCCTCACGGCCTGCTCGATGCCGGGAATCGAGCACGCCATGAGGGCGGCCGTTGGTCGCCCAAGTGAGCGGCTCTTGCTCAATTGGGCGCCCAAGGGCCGCCCTCACGGCCTGCTCGATGCCCGTCATCGAGCAGGACGTGAGGGCGGCCCTTGGGCGCCCAATTAAGTGGCTCCTTTATCTAAATCATTGTGTGTGTGTTATGTGAGCATTCCACATTCTAAGATTCAATTAAGAGATGTGAGCACCACTGTGATGAAAGCCAAGAAATATGGCATTAGCAATGAGAACATGGGAAAAATAGAGAAAAGAATAGGAACAAACTATGCAAGGGACTTAAAGTAAACCCAAAGACATAAAATAAGGATGAAGGTTCAGTTAAAAAAGCACAAAGGTTAAATCACGCTCTTGGAGGTAGGGGAATAAAGCAATAGAGAGAAAATGGAGGAAGATGTTATAGAGGAATTATAAGAGAGAAAGTGCAGCACATCGAGTTGGAACAAAAACATAGGATTGAGGAGATAAGGAAATTATCATTCCTAGTTGTTTCATTTGGCTCCTTTAAATAAGAAGAAGCAACAACCATGGAAGAAGACGTTGTATAATAGTAGACTAAACAAGCCAAGACTACAGACCCTTCTATGTTGTCTTCGGCTTTAAAAAGAAGGAAGATTTCCCAACTTAGACATGGTAACAACAATGTTTAAAATCATTGATGTTTTTTAATGTTACAATTTTTCTTGACAAATATGTAAGACTTTACACAAACCAAACAATCAAAGTAGCAATAGAATTTTGAACATAGGGTATATAGGAAATAGCTTTCTATTTTCTTTGAAATTTTTGGATTTCATTTCCCTCTTATGTTTGTATCAAAAGGATGGATAGTATGGCCATATCCTTTTCCTATTATATTAATACAAAAAATTATATGTTTCAGTCCTCTCACACCGTCCTTTCCTATTATATTAATACCAAAAAGTATTTGTTTCCGCCCTCTCCCTTTAATGCTTCTTTTTGGTTCTTGTTGTATTCTCTCTGGAATACTGTAATATCTTTTGACATATTTTTATCTGCACTTTTATGGTTTAAGCCATAATTGGGTGACATTGTTTAAGTTATACAACTACTTAAGGATAATATGAACTAGTTATAAAGCAGTGGTTTGTTTTTCCACGGTTTAATTACTACAGAAAAATTTAGGGGTTCATTGGAATTTATTATTGTAATGTACCTCAACACTTGAAGAACATTTTTTTTAATAATAAAAAAGTGATTTTTTTAAGCCAAAAACTATGAATAATTTTTTTACATTTATTTCATATATGTTTAGGACTCCATAACTTCTTCAAAATCAACAATATTGTTTCAAGCACATAAGGACATTCACATAGATATTTATGTAAACTTCACAATTGGAAAATACTTGACATTATTATTGTTATCATAGAATATGTTTATATTGATCTTTTTATAGTTATTGTGATGTTTTTGATAGAGTATCAAATTAGAAAAAATGCAATCAAGGGTTCTCTACCCACCAAAGTTTGTACCTACGTCATAAGATTGACCGAGATAATTATTATAGTGATGCCCTATCTCAACTATTAAAACACAATTTAATACACTTCATCTCAACCATTAAAACACAATTTAAAACACTTCAACTGGAAATAACTTAAATAAGATTTATTAGGGCAAGTTCCTACTTGAGAAAAGTATAGAATGGATTCAAGAGAGGAATCAAGCAAATATGGAATGGGTTTAGGAGACAAATCACATAACTTAAAATTGATCTTGTTAAGTATGATGATAAGGTGCCCATGTTTTTCATTAAGGATATGATTTCATTGCTAGGATTTGGTCAATGATTGTTCCAATACTGAAAAAATATATTCTTGATATGGATCGATTTCTTCGAAATATGGAAACCAAGTGTACGATTATTATTTCTCAATGTTTTGGGCTTGGTATCTTAGCCTATCATCAAGAGATAAGTTATCATGGAAGGATAATGAGGCAGCATCATATTATAAATAGATAAATTGTTATGCCCATTTCATGAAAATCCTGGGTTGGTTGATGATGTTGCAACAATTTTTTACATGATCTTTGATGGGGTACCAATTTTTTCTCAATATCCATCCATCATCCTTGCTAAAGTTATCGAAGTGCTTCTCAATTTCCACCGCCTCCCTAACTTTTCTTTTGATGTAGTGATCTACTTTAGAAATAACCATTGCTTTTCTAGACAAACATGATGCCTAGAATTATATGAGTGTTCTCTTAAAACAGATTTCTTTGTGCAACCATATGAGATGTCTATGGCATCGAGCAGGCCGTGAGGGTGGCCCTTGGGCGCCCAATTGAGCGGGAGCTGCTCACTCACGGCTAAGAAGTTTGACGCGATTATAAAATTTAGTATTTTAACTTTTTTTAATTGATAATTTTCTTGTCATTTCAAATCTTATATTTAAAATTTGTAAAAATATAAAATGAGTTTTAACCTCTAAAGAAGTTTTAAACTCTAAATAAATTTTTGAATATTTATATGAATTATTTGTTCTTGTATGGTCTAATATATTATTTCATTATGAATCACATCATAATTTCTTTGGTTTTTATTTGTTAGAGTGGTGAAATTATTTATGATTTTTTTGTTTGTTTGTTTAATATGCAAGTTTCAAAAAAGTTGTAATTTATCTCTTGAAGAAAAAAAAAATTCCAATTTAGGGGTTGATTTTAAAAATTTTGTAAACAAGAGTATGGGATGTTTAGTCCATGGCTCTATTTTTTAGCAACAACAAAAAATTCGTGTATGCTGGCATCAACACTTTTCTATTTGGGGGGTGTTTTTGGTGTTTTTTTTGGAAAAATCAACGTTTTTATGTCTAGAGTTCTCGTTCATAGTATAAAGTTCTCGTTTCATAGTATACGTGGTTCTCTTCCTCCTAATCCTCTTTCCCTTCCCTCTCCTTCACCTCCCTCCCATGCTCCTCCTCTCCCTTCCCCTTGTCCCCCTCCCCTAGCTCCTCATCCTTCTCCTCACACACCCCCTTTTCATCCTTATCCTCCCTCTTCTACCCCTACCCTCCCCCCATTAATTGATTCAACCTCCTCCTCCTCATCCTTATCTTCATCCCCCTCTCCCAAACAAAACAATCCCTCCCATGTCATCCCCCAACCCTACTCTTCCTCTCACCTTCTTTCCCTGTAATCGTCCTCTACACCGTCATTTCTCTCTCAACCACCCACTTCCTTCTCCCTCCTCCCCCTTATCTTTCTCCACCTCACCCACCCACCATTATCCCCCCTTTCCCACTCCTCCACCTCCATCTCCTCTTCCTACCACTCCCTCCCCCTCCCTCTCCTCCCGCTCCTCCTCCTCCTCCCCTAACTAATCCTTCTCCTCCTCCAAAACCCTTACCCCTCCCCCTCCTCCTCCACAAGCCCCACCTCCTCCTCCTCCCCCCTCCATCCACCCATCCCATGCCTCCTTCTGAGCTGCCATCTGCACGACCTGCCTCCCCCTCTGCCTCCTCCTCCTCCTCCACAATGTCCTCCTAATCCTCCCCCTTCCTCCCCTACACCTCCTCCTCCCCCTCCCTCCCCCTGCACCTCCTACCCCCTCCTCCTTCTTTTTCTTGTCCCCCTCATCCCCCTTCCCAGACTCTACGTCCTCCTCATCCCCCACCCCTCCCCTCCTCCTCCTCCCTCCCACCACCCACCCTCTACCCCTCCCCCCCAAATCTTAATCATCTCCTTCCTTCTTCCCAAATCCCCCCTACATCTTCACCTCCAACCCTTCACTCCCCTCCACCTTCATCTCCCCCTCTTCCATTCTCCCTTTCCCGTCCCTCACACTCCCACTCCTCCTCCTCCTCCTCCTCCTCTCCCCCAAAATCCCACCCTCGCTCCCCACCCTCCTCCTTCTCCTCTCCCCCCCTCTTCCTTCTTCTTCTCCTCCCCATCCTCCCCTTTCCACCCTCCTCAACATCATCTCCCACCCCTCCTCCTCCTCCTCCTCCTCCCTCTCTCCACACCCTCATCCTCCTCCTCCTTCTCCACCCCATCCTAATCTTCCTTCTCCCTTACATCTCCACCTCCTCCACTTCACTCCCTTTCCCCTCCCTCTCACTCCCTCCCATCTCCCCCCTCCCCTCCCTCACACTCCCACTCCTCCTCCTCCTCTCTCTCCCTCCTACCCATCCTCCGCCTCTGTCTTCTATTTCCTCCACGTCCTCACCCCTTCCTTCCCTTCCCCTATCTCCCCTCCTCATACTCCTTCCCCTTCATCTTCTCCACCTCTCTCCCATCCTCCCCCTCCCCATAATACCACCCTCACTCCCCTAATCCTCCTTCTCCCCCCCCCGCTGCTTCTTCCACTCCTTTCCCTCCTCCTCCTCCTCCTCTTTCTGTCTGAATCTCCCTTGTATATACACCTCCTCCCCTTCACTCCCCTCCTCCTCCCTCTCCTTTCCTCCAAGACTTTCCCTCCCCTCCCTCGCACTCTTGCTCCTCCTCCCTGTCCCTCTTCCACCCTCAAATAATCTCCCTCGACCTGGCCCCTACATCCCACATCCCCTCTTCCACTCTGCTTACCCGACCCATCCCACTCCCCCTCCCTCCCCCATTTAGCCATCCCTCTATTCCTGCAACCCCACGTGCACTGCCCCCCTCCCCTTCTTCCTCCTCCTCCTCATCCACCATCTCCACCTCCTCCTCCCCTCCCTCCCCTCTACCTCATTCTAACCCCCCTCCACCTCCTCCTTCTGCTCTCAACCTACCTCTCATCCTCCAACTTCCCCTTCACCCCTGTCCCACTCAACTTCCTCACTCCTCCTACCCCTCCACCTCCCTTCCATCCTCCTCCTTCTCCTCCCCTTTCCCATAATCACACCCTCGCTCCCCACCTCCTGCTTCTCCTCTCTCCCCTCCTCCTTCCTCTCTTCCCATCTTCCCCCTTTCCTCCCTCCCCCCTCCTCCTCATCCCCCACCACCCCTATACCTCCCCCCTCCCCATAATACCACCCTATCTCCCCTCCTCCTCTTTCTCCTCCCCGCCACCCTCCTTCATCCTCTCCTCCTCACCCCCCACACCCCTCCTCCTCCTCCTCCTCCCACTGTCACCTCCCTCCCCACCATTCCTCCTTCTCTTCCCTCGCTTATCCACCATGCATCTCCACCTCCTCCCCTTCACTACGCTCCTCCTCCCTCTTTCTCCCTCCCATCCTAACCTTTCGTTCCCTCACAGTCCTAGTCCTCCTCCTCCTCCCTCTTCCCCCATCCCTCCTCCTCTAACCCCCTTTCTCCTCCCTTGTCAGAAGCACCTCATTTTGGCCTCTCCTCCAACTCCCATCCCCCTCCCTCTCCCCCTCCACCTCCCCCCAATCCCCCCTCCTCCTTTTCCTACCATCCCCTCCCTCCCTGCCTCCCCTTAATCCTCCTCCTCGTTTTCCTCCCCGCCTCTCCCTAATCTTCCTTCTCCTCCTCCTTCTCCCGTAATACCCCCCTTCATCTCCACATCCTCCCCTTCACTCCTTTTCCCCTCCCTCTCCCTCCCACCCATCCTCTTGCTGCCCTCCCTCACACTCTCACTCCTCCTCCTCCTCCTCCTCCTCCCTCTCCCTCCCTCCCATCCTCCACCCCCCCCATTTCCTCCCCATCCCAATCCACCTCTTCATCCCTTCCTGCTCTACCCCTCACTCCCATCCTCATACTCATTCCCCTTCATCCCCTCCAACTCCCTCCCATCCTACCCCTCCCATCCAATTCCCCCCTATCCCACTGCACCTCCTCACCCCTTATTTCCCCCCCCTCACTCCCCTCCTCATACTCCTTCCCCTCCTTCCCCTATACCTCCTTTTGATCCTCCTGCTTCTCCTCCCCCTCACCACAATCCCAACCTTAGTCCCCTCATCCTGCATCTCCTACCCACCACCCTCCTTAATCCTCTCGTCCTAACCGCCCACACCCCTCCTCCTCTTCCCACTCCCACGTCCCTCCCCCCCCCAATCCTCCTCTTCCCCCCACTAATCCCCCATGCATATCCACCTCCTTCCCATCAATCCCCTCCTCCTCCCTCTCCCTCCCTCCCATCATCACCCTCTGCTCCCTCGTAGTCCCAGTCCTCCTCCTTAGCCCTCCTTCCACCCCGCTTTCTCCTCATCTCACATCCTCACGCCTTCCTTCCCTGCCCCTCAGTCCCCTCCTTGTAATCCTTCCCCTCCATACCCTCCACCTCCCTCCCATCCTACCCCTGCCCAAAATCCCACCCTCACTCCCCTCCTCCTCCTTCTCCTCCTCCCCCTCCTTCTTCCTCTCCTTCCCCTCCTCCTCCTCCCCCGCCCCCTACCTCCTCCTCCTCCTCCTCCTCCCTCCCTTCAATCTCATTATCAACCCCCTCCAGCTACTCACCCTCCAACTTTCCATTCCCCCCTGTCTCAATCCATTTCCTAAACCCTCCCTTCCCTCTCCCACCTCCTCCCTGTCCCACCCCTCCACCTCCCTTCCATCCTCCTCCTTCTTCTGCCCTTCCCAACAATCCCACCCTGCCTCCCCACCTCCTCCTTCTCCTCCCCCCCCTCCTCCTCCTCCTCCTCCCTCCCTTCAATCTCATTATCAACCCCCTCCAGCTACTCACCCTCCAACTTTACCTTCCCCCCTGTCTCAATCCACTTCCTAAACCCTCCCTTCCCTCTCCCACCTCCTCCCTATCCCACCCCTCCACCTCCCTCCCATCCTCCTCCTTCTTCTCCCCTTCCCAACAATCCCACCCTGCCTCCCCACCTCCTCCTTCTCCTCCCCCCCTCCTACTCCTTCTTCTCATACCCCTCTTCCCCCTTTCCACTGTCCCCCTCCCCCTCCTCCTCCACCCCCCCTCCTCTTCTTCCCACCCCCCTCCCTCTTACCCTCCCCCCAATCCTCTGACTCCTCCTCCTTCTCCCCTAATAAACCCATACATCTCCACCTCCTACCCTTCAATGCCTTCCCCCTCCCTCTCCCTCCCTCCTATCCTCCCCCTCCCCTCCCTCACACTCCCACTCCTCCTCCTCCTCCTCATTCCTCTCGATCCCTCCCATCCTCCCCCTCCCTCCTCATAGTCCTTCCCCTCCTTCCCATATACCTGCATCCGATCATCCTCCTTCTCCTCCCCCTCATCACAATCCCACCCTAGCTCCCCTCCTCCATTATCTCCTCCCCCCCACCCTCCTTCATCCTCACCTCATGTCCTCCTCCTCCTCCTCCACCTCCTCCTCCTCCTCCTGTTTCTCCCCAATCCTCCATACATCTCCACCTCCCACCCTTCACTCCCCCTCCTCCTCCTTCTCCCTCCCTCCCATCCTCAACCTATTCTCCCTCGTAGTTTCGGTCCTCCCCCCTCCCTCCCATGCACCTCCTACCCCTCCCTCCTTCTTTTTCTCATCCCCCTCATCCCCCTTCCTAGACTCTACATCCTCCTCATCCCCCACCCCTCCCCTCCTCCTCCTCCTCCCACCACCAACCCTCTACCCCTCCCCCCCAAATCTTAATCATCTCCTTCCTTCTTCCCAAATCCCCCCTACATCTTCACCTCCAACCCTTCACTCCCCTCAACCTTCATCTCCCCCCTTCCATTCTCCCTTTCCCAACCCTCACACACCCACTCCTCCTCCTCCTCCTCCTCCTCTTCCCCAAAATCCCACCCTCGCTCCCCACCTCCTCCTTCTCCTCTCCCCCCCTCTTCCTTCTTCTTCTCCTCCCCATCCTCCCCTTTCCACCCTCCCCCCACCTCATCCCCCACCCCTCCTCCTCCTCCTCCTCCTCCTCCCATCCCCCTTCCTCTCCCCCCACCCTCATCCTCCTCCTCCTTCTCCACCCCATCCTAATCTTCCTTCTCCCCTACATCTCCACCTCCTCCACTTCACTCCCTTTCCCCTCCCTCTCACTCCCTCCCATCTCCCCCCTCCCCTACCTCACACTCTCACTCCTCCTCCTCCTCTCTCTCCCTCCTACCCATCCTCCACCTCTGCCTTCCATTTCCTCCATGTCCCACTCCACCTCCTCACCCATTCCCTTCCCCTATCTCCCCTCCTCATACTCCCTCCCCCCACCCTCATCCTCCTCCTCCTTCTCCACCCCATCCTAATCTTCCTTCTCCCCTACATCTCCACCTCCTCCACTTCACTCCCTTTCCCCTCCCTCTCACTCCCTCCCATCTCCCCCCTCCCCTACCTCACACTCTCACTCCTCCTCCTCCTCTCTCTCCCTCCTACCCATCCTCCACCTCTGCCTTCCATTTCCTCCACGTCCCACTCCACCTCCTCACCCCTTCCCTTCCCCTTCATCTCCTCCACCTCTCTCCCATCCTCCCCCTCCCCACAATACCACCCTCACTCCCCTAATCCTCCTTCTCCCCCCCCACTGCTTCTTCCACTCCTTTCCCTCCTCCTCAACCCCCACCCCCCCTCCTCCTCCTCCTCCCTCCTGCCCCAATCCTCCTCCTCATCCTCTTTCTGTCTGAATCTCCCTTGTATATGCACCTCCTCCCCTTCACTCCCCTCCTCCTCCCTCTCCTTTCCTCCAAGACTTTCCCTCCCCTCCCTCACACTCCTACTCCTCCTCCCTGTCCCTCTTCCTCCCTCAAATAATCCCCCTCGACCCAGCCCCTACATCCCACATCCCCTCTCCCTCCCACTCCGCTTACCTGACCCATCCCACTCCCCCTCCCTCCCACATTTAGCCATCCCTCTATTCTTGCGGCCCCACGTGCACTGCCCCACTCCCCTTCTTCCTCCTCCTCCTCATCCACCATCTCCACCTCCTCCTCCCCTCCCTCCCCTCTACCTCATTCTAACCCCCCTCCACCTCCTCCTTCTGCGCTCAACCTACCTCTCATCCTCCGACATCCCCTTCACCCCTATCCCACTCAACTTCATCACTCCTCCCTCCAATCGCCCTCATCCTACCCTCCAACCCCTCCACCTCCCTTCCATCCTCCTCCTTCTCCTCCCCTTTCCCATAATCACACCCTCGCTCCCCACCTCCTGCTTCTCCTCTCTCCCCTCCTCCTTCCTCTCCTCCCATATTCCTCCTTTCCTCCCTCCCCCTCCTCCTCATCCCCCACCACCCCTATACCTCCCCCTCCCCATAATACCACCCTCTCTCCCCTCCTCCTCTTTCTCCTCCCCACCACCCTCCTTCATCCTCTCCTCCTCACCCCCCACAACCCTCCTCCTCCTCCTGCTCCCACTGTCACCTCCCTCCCCACCAATCCTCCTTCTCCTCCTTCTCTTCCCTCGATTATCCACCATGCATCTCCACCTCCTCCCCTTCACTACGCTCCTCCTCCCTCTTCCTCCCTCCCATCCTAACCTTCCACTCATCACAGTCCTAGTCCTCCTCCTTTTCTCTCTCCCCCATCCCTCCTCCTCTGACCCCCTTTCTCCCCCCTTGTCTGAAGCACCTCATTTTGGCCTCTCCTCCTCCTCCCATCCCCCTCCCTCTCCCCCTCCACCTCCCCCCAATCTGCCTCCTCCTTTTCCTCCCATCCCCTCCCTCCCCGCCTCCCCCTAATCCTCCTCCTCCTTTTCCTCCCCGCCTCTCCCTAATCTTCCTTCTCCTCCTCCTTCTCCCATGATACCCCCCTTCATCTCCACCTCTTCCCCTTCACTCCCTTTCCCCTCCCTCTCCCTCCCACCCATCCTCTTGCTCCCCTCCCTCACACTCTCCATCCTGCTCCTCCTACTCCTCCTCCCTCTCCTTCCCTCCCATCCTCCAACCCCCCCATTTCCTCCCCATCCCAATCCACCTCTTCATCCCTTCCCGCTCTAACCCTCACTCCCATCCTCATACTCCTTCCCCTTCATCCCCTCCAACTCCCTCCCATCCTCATACTCCTTCCCCTTCATCCCCTCCAACTCCCTCCCATCCTACCCCTCCCATCCAATTCCCCCCTATCCCACTGCGCCTCCTCACCCCTTATCTCCCCCCCCTCACTCCCCTTCTCATACTCCTTCCCCTATACCTCCTTTTGATCCGCCTCCTTCTCCTCCCCCTCACCACAATCCCACCCTCAATCCCCTCATCCTGCATCTCCTACCCACCACCCTCCTTCATCCTCTCCTCCTAACCGCCCCACACCCCTCCTCCTCTTCCCACTCCCACCTCCCTCCCCCCCCAATCCTCCTCCTCCTCCTCCTCCTCTTCCCCACTAATCCCCCATAGCATCTCCACCTCCTCCCTCTCCCTACCTCCCATCATCACCCTCTACTCCCTCGTAGTCCCAGCCCTCCTCCTTAGCCCTCCTTCCACCCTCTTTCTCCTCATCTCACATCCTCGCGCCTTCCTTCCCCACCCCTCAGTCTCCTCCTCGTACTCCTTCCCCTCCATACCCTCCACCTCCCTCCCATCCTCCCCCCGGCCACAATCCCACACTCACTCCCCTCCTCCTCCTTCTCCTCCTCCCCCTCCTTCTTCCTCTCCTGCACCCTCCTCCTCCTCCCCCGCCCCCTGCACCCTCCTCCTCCTCCCCCGCCCCCTGCCGCCTCCTCCTCCACCCTCCTCCTCCTCCTCCCTCAATTCAAGCTCATTATCAAACCCCCTCCAGCTACTCCTCCTCCCCGTCACCTACCTCTCACCCTCCAACTTTCCCTTCCCCCCTGTCTCAATCCACTTCCTAACCCCTCCCTTCCCTCTCTCTCCTCCCCCCTGTCCCAGCCCTCCACCTCCCTCCCATCCTCCTCCTTCTTCTCCCCTTCCAAACAATCCCACCCTGCCTCCCCACCTCCTCCTTCTCCTCCCCCCCTCCTACTCCTCCTTCTCATATCCCTCTTCCCCCCTTTCCACTCTCCCCCTCCCCCTCCTCCTCCACCCCCCCCTCCTCTTCTTCCCATACCCCTCCCACTTACCCTCCCCCCAATCCTCCCACTCCTCCTCTTTCTCCCCTAATAAACCCATACATCTCCACCTCCTCCCCTTCAATGCCTTCCCCCTCCCTCTCCCTCCCTCCTATCCTCCCCCCTCCCCTCCCTCACACTCCCACTCCTCCTCCTCCTCCTCATTCCTGTCGATCCTTCCCATCCTCCCCCTCCCTCCTCATAGTCCTTCCCCTCCTTCCCATATACCTGCCTCTGATCATCCTCCTTCTCCTCCCCCTCATCACAATCCCACCCTAACTCCCCTCCTCCTTTATCTCCTCCCCCCCACCCTCCTTCATCCTCACCTCACGTCTTCCTCCTCCTCCTCCACCTCCTCCTCCTCCTCCTCCTCCACCTCCTCCTCCTCTTCCCCCCCAATCCCCCATACATCTCCACCTCCCCCCCTTCACTCCCCTCCTCCTCCTTCTCCCTCCCTCCCATCCTCAACCTCTTCTCCCTCGCAATTTCGGTCCTCCTCCTCCCACCCTCTTTCTCCTCCTTAAACCCCTCACTCCCCCCCCCACCCTCCTTCATCCTCTCGTCCCTACCACTACCTCCTCCTCCTCCCCCCCCCTCCTCTTTGTCCCCCCTAATCCCCCATGCATCTCCACCTCCCCCCCTTCACTCACCTCTACCTCCCATCCTCAACCTCTTCTCCCTCATAGTCCCGGTCCTCCTCCTCCCTCCTTCCTCCTCCTCCTCTTTGTCCCACCCTCTTTCTCCTCCTTAAACTCTTTCTCCTCCTTAAACCCCCCCTGCCCCCTCCACCTCCCCCTTCACTCTGCATCACCCACCTCTACCTCTTCTTCTACCTCTACTTCCCTCCATTCTACCCCCCTCTTCGTCACCCTCCTCTACACTCACTCATCCTCCGTTTTCCACCCTTCACCATTATCTCTCCTCCCCACTCTATGCTTTTACCCCCATCCGTTTTCATTTTCTTTTTGCCCCTTCCTTCCGTCCTCTACCTCTTCATTGTTATACATCTATTTTCCAACTTAAAAACAACTCATAAATATTAAAAATAAATCATTTATAACATACACAAAAAATAGAAAAATAATATACTCGTATACATAAATTTACGTTAAAAATAATAAATAAATTCCATATATATACAAACTATTTTGTGACACTAATAAACTACCAATTTTATAAATATTTTCCTTTGGGTCCATTCTTTCCGAGCAATTTAACTCGTGCAAAATATTTTAAACTACGGGGAGGCTTTAATTTCTTGTTTTTGTTGGTTCCGTCCACTAGAATAATATAAAACTACGGGGAGGCCTTAATTTCGTGTTTGTGTTTGTTAAGCCCACTAAAATAATATATATATTATATATATATATGAAAATAAATTAAAATAAAAAAAGTTTGTTTTGGTAATTAATTTTTTTTTTAAATCATAAGTTGTTTTTTTTATTTTTCTTCCTATAAAACCAAGAAAACCTATGGTGAGTGATGTGATGAAGTAAGCCTTAAGCGCAAGAGCAATTATTGGAAGCTTAGTGTATCAAAAGGAATATATGATTAACCAAATCCATAATTCGGAATTTTCGAACTATTTTGTGATCTAGTTAATATTATACTATTCGATATGAAATTAAGCAAAAGAAAAAAAATTGAATTTAAAAAATAATCATCCCGAATTTTACTAGCCAAAAGTTATTTGATTATAGAAATTGGGTAATCCCAAATTTCCTTATAATTTTGATAATGGCATAGTAAAAAAAATCACTATTATAAAAACAAAGTAATAAATGTTTAAAAATAACCAAACATAAAATAATGACGAAAATAATGGTAAATGTATATCACTGTTAATACCTTTAGCAGTTTAACGTATAATTACAATTCTCTGGCGACAGCGGCTAGTGAGTGGAAAGGAATTTCAGAAAGCTAATAAATAACGATGTAAATCACAATAAATATTTAAATAATTTTTAAATAATTTTTTATATAAATTATAAAAAAAATTAAAAATAAATAAAAATACAAATAAAAATAATTAAAAATCTCTGTAATATTTAAGATAAATAAAATCAACCAGAGATCTATGATAAATAAAAATTGAGGGCAGTTACATAAATTTTGAAGAACAACAAATATTGATAACTTACTTCTAAATCTTGCATAAAAAGGATTTGAACTTTTTTGTCTCTTTGGGTATGGATACGGATACACATTTGGCTAACTCTCTCTACAAAATTGACCATTCTTTATTGACTGAAAGAATAATGAAATATATAATGAAATATTATATTTATGTTTTAAAGTTGCCACAAACTATATATATATATAATAAAATGTTGTTTTAAAATCCAAATAAAATTTTGTTTTAATATTCAAATAATTTTCATGATCAAAATTAAATATGCATAAAAAACAAAAGAAATAGCCTCTCACATATGTAAGAGGCTGTTGAACACCATCCCTCCCACTCTTATGATTTGTAAAGAAAGGACATGGTAAATATCCATTACCTATAAATTTAGGATTTAGCCATGTAAATTTCACTCCATCACAGAGAAAAGATGGTACAAATAAATGGGTAAAGGGGTGAGGGCAAGATTCATTCCCTTCAGACACAAACAAGTCTATTGGTGGAGACAAACAAGTTTATTGGTTTTTAACCAGGAAATCACAGCCACAAGGTAACTTCTCAATATACATGATTTTTACATTCACATCGATTCAATTTATGTATTATGCAGGTGGTGCGTTTTTTATTTGATCACCAATACCATAAATCCCACATATGCCGACGTATCTCTCGATTACGAGAGCCTGAGATGATGCGCGAATCTAAAGTTGATTGTAGCGAATATAAAGTTGAGGTAGGGAAATGGGACAGGATGGCAAAGGCAAATGGTAGCGTCACGGTTGTTGGAGATGCGTTCCACCCCATAACACCAGATCTGGGTCAATGATTGGGAAGACGCTGTTGTTTTGGCTAGATGCCTCTCAGTCTTGAATTTAAATTTATATGACAATTGGGGAGGAGAACAAGAAAGATAAAGGAATGCTCAGCAACCACTTATGCAAACAAAAAAATCAATTGACTATTGGTTACAATATGAAAACCAGCCAATCATGCATCTATGTTTTCAAATAATCATGCAGCTAAGAAAATCAATGAACTATTGATTACAATACAGAAACCGAACAAAGAAAGAAGAAATTATGGACAAATACTCACTATCACAGATCTGAGAGGGCAACACCATGCATGTATGTACTGCTGCTCATATTCTTCCTCCCCACCATTCTGAGCTGCCAATGTTGAATGAGATATTGCTCTGCACCATGCCCTTGCTGCTACTCATCCCCAATATTCTACAGTTTTATAATTTTGCCTCCCTCCAAATTAATGAGATTTTCTTCGGGGCCTGAATTAATTCTTGTTTCCTCGTCACAGCAAACCGAAAACGCAGAGGACGGGACAGTCGCCCAACGCGTCTCCCACACACTGGATCGTTTGCTTAGTCAAATGTTCAAAGTAGCTTACGTTCCGCAGGCAGTTTCTCTCGGCTCGTTCCATTTCGGGAAACCCCATCATGCCAAAATAACCTTCCTGACAAAGCCGACAGTCCTCCCTTCAAGAACCTACTTGAGGACAAGATCCATCAAAGTCTTAAGATTCGGCAAAGGTATAAGTTCATCCATATTTGGTCTGTGAGTGACGAAGAACTGGCTTGGATCTTGGCTCGAAATTTTTTATTTATTTTCATAACTAGAAATCTCCAAAAAGAATAACCAGAAACCCTAACATTTTTAAGGGCTCTTTTCATGGCGGAGCGGTGCTTATAAAGGAAGTCCTGGGTTCCATGCCTGTCTACACTGCGTCTGTCCTCGCTGCTGCGAAATTGGTAGAAAACCCATTTGGCCAGATTCTAAAACACTGCCTCTGGCAAGGTGGCAAAGACCAGAATAAACTGCACCGTGAACATATTCAGGGCTGGTCAGTAATATGTCGAGAGTTAAGCTACACTGGAGACGCCTGACAAAACACTGCATATGGGAAACGGTAAAATCTTGACCCACGATTTACTGATTTAATGTTGAGCTAGTTTTCACAACTGTTATATCTTCCATAAAGCAATCCTTATCGTCCTGACACAATTTAAAATCATTCATGAATACGGACTTCTATGATCCAACGCCTTCAGTAAAATGTTTTACTGATGGCACTTGGATCGTGTAGATCCCCTAAATTCAAGTTGCCTATCAAAAAAACCCGATAGTGTAGATGCCGAGAACGTTCTAAATTGAAGTTGCCTATCTAAAAAAGCGGAGCAGTTTTTATAGTCATTTGTATTAGGGAATTTATTTTCTAAATAATTTTAAAATAGGTTAGAAATTTTAATAGCAAAATTTAAAATTTCGTTAAATTAGGGAACGTTTTTTGTTTTTTTAATAAAATTTGCCAATGCCTTTTCTCGATTACTAGTACTTCGTTTTGTTTTTTGGAAAAGTATATTTTCTCGATTACTAGTACTTCGTTTTGTTTTTTGGAAAAGTATATTTTCTCGATTACTAGTACTTCGTTTTGTTTTTTGGAAAAGTATAACTTATAAAAAAAATTGACTAAAATTATATTTATTTTGTAATAATTTAATCTTTATATATATTTATTTATATATATATATTTTTAATAAAATTTACCAATGCCTTTTCTAGATTACTTATTAGAGTACTTCGTTTTGTTTTTTTTAAAGTATAACTCATAAAAGAAATTGATTAAAATTATATTTAAAATAAATTATATTTATTTTGTAATAATTTAATATATATATATATATATATTTGAAAAAAATAATAAAAATACTTATTGTGTGAATGAGAAAAATAGACATATAGCTATATTCTTGGTGCATGGAATAGTAAGGACAATTTTGATTCAAAATTTGATAAAAAGTTTAACATAAAGTAATTAAATTTTGAATAAAAAGAAATTTAATTTATATATACTAATAATTTAATTTTTTTAAATGATTTTTTTATCTTTTATATATTTAGTTTTGAAACGTTAAGTATAATAATGTTGATAGCTATTAGAATATTTTTTACGAGTAGTCCTAGTTTCGCAAAAAAATCGTTGACATTTTTATTATTAGTTTTAACTATGTGTTTGAGGTAAAGAAGAGCTTCTACAAACTTAGCAACCCAATTAGTCAACTACAGTGTGTCGTGGAAGGAGTGGGACTTGCAAACAATATCAAGACACTATTGCCATATAGAATGACAACATTGTAAAATTACTATGTTGGGATACTAATGGTGTTCATCTGCTATTAATAAATGAAATTTCAAGTCTATTGATTCCCTCCTTTTAGGAGGCACCAATCATGTCATTACCTTGATGGTTATATCAAAATCAAGGATTGATCAAACAACATTATTATCTCCGTAGTGGAAAATATCAGCATCCTAGAGGTGGAGAATACTTTGTATGGTTATCATAGATTTTTTGTCCTTATCAACTTTCACCGCTATGAGTTATATAGTGTGGTAATATGTACCAATTCATATAGGCTAGAGAATGCCAATTGGAAGGTATAGATGAGATCTCATTGTATCAGAATATAAGATGATTTAGGCTTCATGAGGTGGAAGCGAGATTAGAATTGTTCCCATGTGTGAATATAGTGGAATGAATCCTTCCTCTCACTCATGCAAAGAGGCATATTATCAAGATTATTGTGGGAGTGCCTATAGATTCTTTCGATCTCAATACCATGAGAAAGTACTATAAGCTCCTAGCACCAGAGATATACCTAACCAATTAATGGATGAAATCCATTTAGCTAAACTAGGTAACATTCATCAAGCAATCTTGGCTCCCAAACAAGCAATTCCATCACAGTGAGAGTGGCACATACAACACAAAAATGCTAAAGAATCCCGATAGGATGACAGTTGTTATGTTATGTTTGTTATAAGGAAAAGAAGACACACTTCAAGATTGAATTGCCACCCCTACTGTATTACGTTACTGTTCATAGTGTAAGATTCAACTGGTTTGACATCCTCTCAAAGAACATGGAAGAGGTAGTGATGAAATCATAAGATGGATTTTCAAGAAGCAATAAGACTTCTATATGTCCTTTTGTATCATAGATGCAATCTGCACATCGAACCAATTTCAAGGTATGGGATGGCATTGGGTTTCTGGGGAGAATCTTATTCATGTATGCTGCCAAGTTCTCTATATGTAAGAGCACATTAGTAACTATAAACAAATATGTGAGGAATTCATTAAGCCATTATATACAATCTTACATGGGAGACCGAAAAAGTGTATATGTCGGATAATGCCATTTCCATGGTAACATAGTTGGACGGCTGGTATTTGATTGAATATGACACTTACCTGAGGATAAATGGAGCATTGAAGGAACTGAACATCATGCTCAAGCACGTTACCGATTACGTGATCCCGAAGGAAATTGTTCATCAAACACTTATAGATGGGATTGGATCTACCCTAATGCTACCAAGAAGGCATGATGGCCACCTTTTCCAGTCATAGTTGGTGATTATTGGTTTACAAAAGTGAAAGAAGCCATTGAGCTAACCCAGGACTTGGAAAGATACCATTTTTGGTAAGGACATTATAGAAGGAATGATCGCAAAAGTAACGTAGTAAATCATTGTGAAGAAAAGGAAACTTATAAGTGAGTGTAAGATTTGGACAACCTAACTAAGAATATGGATAAGGGGAAAAACATTGAAGGAGCCTCCTCCAGCAAAAAAGCCACCTAGGAAACTATCTTGAAAGAACCCACCTAGGAAACAACATAGGAAGAAATACCAGGAAAGCATCAATAGATCGCATAAGGAAAGGCCACTAAAATTATGCATAAAAATAAAGATGGGACTAAGATACTAAGGCTAAATGAAAAAAAAAAATTATGAGGAAGTGGCCCATGTAGAAGCTAAAGTGAATGAGATTGAATAAATAAGAAAAAGCACAATTGTTCAAATACTAAGTTTGTAGAGAGAGAAAGATGCACTAGTTGTAGAGACAGAAGCTTCCAGAGAGGGTAAACAAAATTTATCACGATTTCATGAGTATGTCATTACGTTACACGAGGTGTATATGGGCATATAGGAACAATTCACCGAGTAGTTTTTTGAGGTTTAGAAGAAAATAATTAAATTCTAAGCTATAGCAGCCAAGACTCAAGAAATTAATCAGAAGGTTGCAAAGGTTAAAGCCACCATTATTGAAAGACATTGCAACACGGTAGCAAGTAAATGCTGATGTCCCACTTAATATGTCCAAGAAAGTTATGGAAGAAATTCAAGTAGACTCTGCCACCCTAGACAACTACCGAAAGGTGGGAGTAACCCTGCATAAGGACATCTTTGTCTCACTCAAGAAATGTCAAAACGTGTATGTTATGATCAAGAGGGTTTTTGTAAGATGTACACTGCCTCCTTTGTAGAATATTGAGTAACCCATTTTCGAATGATTAATGATTGGTTAATCTCAGGACTATCAAATTTGAAGACGTTGGAATAGTTTAAAAAGTATCATGGGTTACTACACAATCATTGCGTGATCAGATCATGACACCCACCATGAAATATCAAGTCATGACAACCTGCCACAACACACTCACCAAAGGATTGAATACACTCTCAAGGGAGGTAATAAATCCTGAAGTTTCTTTATGGTTTCTTGAGCCGAAGCAATTAAATGTGATTGTTTATGAATGTTATGTATGGGACCAAATCATTAAGTCTCAAGTGGGACCATAAGATTAAATTTAATTTTTATTTTTCTCTCGAAGAAAATGTAATATTTTAAATGTCAAATATTTTGGGAGCTTAAAAGTCCCAACTGACGTGAGGCATATGAAAAGACATTTTTCAATTATTTTGTAAAGTTATAAATTAAGGGGAAGATAAATAGAAAGGGATTTTTGAGACTCGAGCCTTTTCTAATCATTCTTTGTCAGAACCATTTCTGAGGGGATGAATGCAAAGGATGTTGCAATTAAGATTTTTTGGAATGGAGATTGTGGCTATATTTGAAGATGGATTGCCATGGAACTATTTTCTACTCTATTTTCACTTATATGCAGTAAGAATGTTTTAATTTCATCTTTAACTATTCTTACAGTCATCAACATCTCTGTTTGTATATTACAATCTCATGGTGTCTATGCTTTTTAGGAGTTGTAAAAGTAGGATGTTTAAATGCAATGGATATTTTTGTGTGGTATTTCAATATGTGATTTCTATACATGTCTTGTGTCTCATATGCATGTCTTTGGATATGTGTTTTAGTTTTATGTGTATCTCATTCCTCAAATTTTCTCATAGGTATGATAGAGTAGGATAGCTTAGGATTGCATCATAGGTTAGGCATATTGCATCTCATCCTCAAACAATAAAAAAAACCTAAATGGTGGCTTGATTTTCAACCATTGAAATCCAAAACCAATTAATAATAGTTGGGAATGAACCTAGATGTGTTCTCTATTCAAACGCTTGGAATTCTAATTGGAGATTTCACCATGGAGAACCCCGACTGTCAACACAAGGATATTTTCGGGAATATACAATCATGGAATGGTCTAATTTTTTATAATTGGTGGCATCAATGTATGATGGTTGGGGTTAGGTTTTCCTCTCAACAAATTTACCTATGTTGTATCCAATACAACTAGGCCTATCTATGAATAGCCAACACGTAATTGCCTAAATGATGAGAGAGTAATTGTCAAAGTTAAAACTATCGTATCATTTTTGGGATACCTTTATATACATATAATTAATTATGAATACTTGAAGGTAATGAAACTATAAATTAAATTTTTTATTAGTTCAACAAAGAAATTTTATTTTGGAACATTGAAAAATATATAGAAAAGAATAGAGGAACAAGATTCTTTAGATTTATGTGTGTTGAGATGTTGAGTTTAACAATATTATATTGAGAAAAAAATCAACTATACAAACTATGGTTTGTATGAAATGAATCAATCCACGTAATGATAAAGTCTTTTAATTACAAAACCAGTTCCCAATACATACAAAATGTTTGACAAATTCTTCCAAAACCATTCATCCATTATAATAAAGATAATTGAAGTGGAGAAATGATACTTCCAAAACAATGTGGAGCACTAATGCCATTGATGCTCTGAGATCAAATTGGATCATATGTCCCCAAGCCAAAGTGGAGCATTGATCATCTTATACCAAAGTGGAGTACTAATTTGTATCTTATAGAAATAAAATGAACCTACAAATACATCGATATTAAACCCCATCGAACTTTGATGGATGTTATACAAAAAATTACCCCTTGTTTGGTGAAACTTGCCCCTCATTTCTTTCTCATGTTAACTATTGTAAAAAACTAATAAAATCCACCAGTAAATTGCAAAGGATAGGTAAAGCCTTCTAGATAATGCATGTTTCTTTAATCTACTTAAAAGTATAATAATCCATCAATACCCTTTATATTCTCAATTTTATTTTCTATTATATATATAGATAAATAAAAACTATAAACATATTTTTTTACCATAAATAAATATGACAAAATATATATGTATGTAAATTATTCACACAATAAAAATTTACCACCTTTTATAGTTATGCAATATTAAAAATATAATTTTAAATTAAATAAATGTTTAAATTTTTTAGTTATACAAGTGTTTATCATTATGAAATTTTAGAGTTGTGCTTGTACTACTAAAAATCCATTTTTTTCTCCACTTTAACATTTTCCTTATATTGAGCTTGCAAACAAGTGATAAATATTGTGTTTTTTTTTATTTTTTATTATTAAATTTGTAAATTAATTTTAATATTTTTAATTTAAAAAATTGTTTGAATAAATTATATTTAAATGTTTTTTATAAATTTATTTCATTATTATTAGAATTTATTCATTTAACTTTTTAAAAAATTTCAAGTGAAAAACCTATATATATATAATGATTTGATTTCTTATTTATTGTTACATGCATGATAAAGATTCTATTTTTAAAAACCAATGTTCCTTTTACCTTTGTCTATGCTTGATTTGTGTAAGGTAATAAGCTTTTGATATTGTATATGACATCTATCACATAGATTTGTATGTCTAATATTCCACGGTGCATTTTGAGAGAAACGACACCTTCTTGTAATGAATTTTTAAATTGATTATGGTTTTAGAATAAATTTTATCTTAAATATCGTATTTTTATTTTAAAAATTGATTATGGCTTGAGAGCCATTTCTATTCTAAATATGTTTTAACAATCGAAAAAGAATTTATATGTGCAATAGTTACTAACAACTAGAAAGGTAATTAATATGCTAAAAAAATGGGAGACTAAGGACAGCTAGTTATGAAGGCATATCAAAACATTTCATTTGTTTTTACATAAATGTTTGGATTTGACATGAAAATAAAACAACTTTGATCGTATGTAGATATAGTTTAACAAAGAGAAAATTAAAAAAAAAATCTATATATATATATATATAATCTCAAAATACTTAAACACTCAAATCCTATGTGATATATTAAATATTTATGATAAAATATTTCGGAAATAATAAACGGACCCTTGACATCTTGACACTATGTACCTTAATTTATGAGGAGCACTTCCGCAATGTTTAATCAAAGGAATATTCATGATAAAAATTTATGAAAATAATGAACTAAACCTTGATATCTTGAGACTATGTACGTTAGCTTATGAGGAGCACTTCCTCAAATATTTAATCAAAGGGATATTTAAAAGAAGTATTATATGGTAAAGGAATATTTAAAAAAGGCATTATATGGTAATGTATGTGCATATAACTATATAACTTAAGGTATTGACATGCGTTCAATCTCTTTATAGAATTTCATACAGTTGATACAAAACCCTTTTTTAATAGAAGTGAAGCTTAGAAATGAGTAAGTGCTTCCAGAATTTCATAGAGTTGATACAAAACCCTTTTTTAATACAAGTGAAGCTTAGAAATGAGTAAGTGCTTCTAGAATAATGCATTCATAAGGAAATATCATTTTTTTTTCCAAAAAATACGCATGTTATCATACAATAAAAGGTGAGACCATTTACATACATTGAATTTAAATATATACTTTCATAATAAACAAGGATCAACAATAAGAAAAAAAATATGTTGAAGAAAAATAGATGAAGACAAAAATGGGGTAAAACTCCTATAATATAATCATTTATCTACATCAAATTAAAAACCTCCATTACCACTCCTTAAACTACAACTAAAACCAGTTCTTTGATATCTAATGTTAATCTTGACACCAAGGTAACCCCCATTAATTGTAGGGTAAAATTATACCCTACAATCCAACCATATTTAGTAAGGATAAGAAGGACATGAAGCCAATCAAAACTTCACCTCCAACAACTATAATCACAACTTCAACATATACTCATAATTTTACATTTAATCAACACACTCGCTTTGTAAAATATAATCAAAGCATTTATATACCCAAGTGTTTGTGGAGAACCTACAACAATTAATTAATAAGAATATGCGAAATAGCATAAATGACAGAACTCGGAATAACTTTTATTGATCGCAGGCCACTTCGAGGGGGCAACCACCTTTGAGCAAGCTCAATACAAATAACTTCATGGTTCCTTCATAGGCCTCAACACACACTTATATACTAAGTCTAGGCGCCAATACTATGGGTCAGAACCATGGGCCAATACAAACTATGGATCAACAATACTACGGGCGACTTATAAAGCATATGCGACAAACAACAATAACACAAACTATGGATCAACAATTACTATGGGATGGCTTACAAAGCATATGTGTCTAACAACAATATACTAACAAAGTAAAGACATGGGTTCCTAACATCCCCTCCCTCTTATAAAAAGCTTTGTCCTCAAATCTTTAGAGGTGGAAATTGTTGTTGAATCTGAAGGAGCGGTTTCCATGTAGCATCCTCTGGTTGCATGCCATGCCACTGAATTAAGACCTCTGTGATAGAGCGAGAGCGAAGATGATGAGTGCACTTATTGAGGATGGCCTCTGGCTCCAAAAGGATGGATCGTTTATTATCCAGTTCGGGTAAAATAGTTTGTCCTCTGATGTTGGTGCCAAGAACTTTCTTCAGACAAGAAACATGAAATACAAGATGAATGCAGGAAGAAGGAGGAAGTTCCAATTTATAAGCAACGAACCCAATCTTCTGAAGAATCTGATATGGCCCATAAAACTTTGGAGCAAGCTTATGATGCCCTTTGAGCTTCAAGGAGGATTTCTTGTATGGTTGGAGACGAAGAAAAACCATATCATCTACTTGAAAAGTGCACTCAGAACGGTGTTGATCGGCTTGTTACTTCATGCGATTTCTTGCCATGTGAAGATTGTCCCACAAAATGCGAAGAATCTAATTGTGGTTGTGAAGGACTGTGTCAAATTCCTGAACTAGTGAACTGCTGGGGGTGTATGGAAGAACTGGCGGTGCCTGACCATAGACTGCTTCATATGGAATCATTTTAGAGGTAGTGTGGTAAGAGGTATTGTACCACCATTCAGTGAGAGGGAGCCACTTTTCCCACTGATGATGTTGTTCAGAGGTGAAGCAATGAAGATAAGTTTCCAAGCATTTATTGATAATTTCAGTCTGACCATCTGTTTGTCGGTGATACCCTGAACTCATCTTTAGTTTGGTGCTAGTGTGGTGAAATAGTTCTATCCAAAAATGACTGGTGAAAGTCGCATCGCGATCCGAGACAATGGAAGAAGGGATGCCATGAAGACGAAAGATATGGTCCAGGAAAATTTGAGCGACTGAGGAGGTTGTATAGGGATGGCTGAGAGCACAAAAATGACTATATTTGGAGAGGCGATCAACCACAACCAAAATCACTGTCTTCCCTCCAAACTTAGGGAGCCCTTCAATGAAATCCATAGAAATATCTGTCTAAATCCATGTAGGTATGGGAAAGGGTTCGAGCAATCCTAGAAGGATTGTAGTTTCACCCTTATTGTGCTGGCAGGTATCACATTCAGCCATCATCTGTTGAATTGTCCTTTTCATGCCCTGCCAAAAGAAGTTACGTTGTGCCCGCTCATACGTTTTGAGGAACCCAGAGTGACCTGCCGATGGAGAAGCATGGAGTTCATAGAAGACAACCTATTGAATATATGTGCTCTATGGAAGCACCAAACGACCCTTATATCTCAGGGAAGCACCATCCCAAGAGTAATGTGGTACAACAAAAGGGTTGTTGGCCAAGCATTAGATGATTTGAGATAATGAAGAGTCACTGACATAGCCCTATTGAACAGATTGCAACCAATTTGGAACAGGCATAGAAATAGCTGAAAGAGAACCTTGGTCATCAAATGTGCGAGAAAGAGCATCTACCAAAATATTCTCCTTACCCTTCTTGTAAGTGCTCTCATAGTCATAACCCATGAGTTTTCTAACCCATTTCTATTGTGCTGGCGAGGATACACGTTGTTCCAGGAAATATTTCAGACTCTGGTGATCAGTCTTGATGGAGAAATGATTGCCTAATAGATATGAGCGCCACTTCTATACTGCATGCAAAATAGCCATAATTTCGTTCTCATATGTAGAGGTAGCTAAATTCTTACCTGAAAGGGATTTCCTGGTGAATGCAATGGGGTGTTCATCTTGAAGGAGAACGGCACCAAGTCCATTTCTACAAGCATCACTCTCAATAGTGAAGGGATTGGAAAAATCAAGCATAGCTAGAACAGGTGTAGTACACATAACTTGTTTTAGGTTGTCAAATGCACACTCAGCAGCATGTGTCCATGTTACAACATCCTTTTTTAATAGAGCAGTTAATGGAGCTGCAATCTTCCCATAATCATTGACAAACTTGCGGTAGTGGCCAGTCAACCCTAAAAAACCACGAAGGGTCTTGAGTGTTTGAGGACACGGCCAGTTGTTCATGGCAGCGATTTTGGCAGGATCCACGCGAACCCCTTCTGCTGAGATAATGTGCCCGAGATACTCAACTTCCTACTATCCAAAAACACATTTAGACTATTTGGCATGGAGATGATGGTCAGAGAAAAGTTTCATTACAAGATCCGTATGCTAAAGATGTTCAACCTAAGTTTTACTGTAGATGAGGATATCATCAAAGAATACTAGAATGAATTTCTGCAAGTAGGGCCGGAATATTTTATTCATCAAGGCCTAGAATGTGGAAGGAGCATTAGTGAGGCCAAAGGGCATGACAAAAAACTCATAGTGGCCATCATGTGTGCGGAAAGCTGTTTTAGGGATATCATCCTCATGAACCTGAATTTGATGATACCCAGAACGAAGATCCAACTTGGAGAAAAATTGAGCACCATGAAGCTCATCAAGAAGCTCATCAACAACATGAATTGGAAACTTATCCTTGATAGTGAGGTGATTAAGTGCTCGGAAGTCAATGCAAAGGTACCATGACCCATATTTTTTGCGGACGAAAATAACTGGTGAAGAAAAGGAACTAGTGCTTGGGGAAATAATACCTTGCTTCAATAAGTCCTGAACGAGCATTTCAATCTCTATTTTTTGGTGAAATGGGTAGCGATAGGGGCTCATGTTGGGAGGAACGCTTCCAGAAAGGATCTGAATATGATGGTCCTCTGACCTTAAAGGTGGCAATCCCACTAGTTCAGCAAACACACCGGTATATCGATCCAGAATTTGTTGTAGATCCAAAGGAGTAGTGGAGACCGTTGATGATTGCATCTGAATGGAATGACTCTGAGCGATGACACCATGTGAATTATTCTTAAGGAGTTTTTCCATGCGATGTGAGCTGATGATGCTGAGCGAGCCTGGTTGTAATCCTGTCAATGTGCGTTTTTGTCCATTGGGGGAAAACTGCATCCAAAGTTCAGCAAAATCCCATAAGATCGGGGCAAGTGTGGATAGCCATTGAGCACCCAAAACCACATCACATCCACCTAAGGTCAAGGAAAACATGTGAGAGCACAGGTTATAATATCCCATAGAGATATGCACATTACAACACTTCCCTTTGCAAGGGAAGGTGCCCCCATTAGCAACCATGACTTCAAAGTTGGAGCAAGGATGGATAAAACAATCATCCTGTTTGGCGATCCGAGGGTCAATGAAATTATGAGGGCTACCAGAATCAATGAGTATTGTAAGAGGAAGCTTCTTGAAGTAACCCCTAACCTGCATGGTTTGGGGGGTGGTGATTCTAGCTAAAGCATGGAGAGAGATCTCTGGCTGGCCATCCTAAGATGGAGGGTCAATAGGCGGCCCCGAAATGTCGACCTGAGTATCCATTGTGTCTCGAGTTTCTTCACCAATTTTCGAGGCAGGAGGAGAATCCATATCCAAGAGATAGATATTTTGTTGAACACATCTATGTCCCCGAGTGAATTTCTCATCACAATTATAACAAATCCCTTTTTCTCTGCATGCCTGCATCTCATTTTCAGAAAAATGCTTGATAGGAGTTGGTCGAGGAGCTGGCGGGCTAGGAGGTCGTTGAGAACCCATAATTTGGAAGGGAACAAAAGTGGGTTTGGAGCGTTGTTGGGATGCAATCTTGTCTTCTGCCAACATATCCAACCCCAGGGCTTCCATCATTGTCTTGGGACATAACATTTTGACCTCAGAGCGGATTGCATCCTTTAGACCATTGATAAAAAAAACTCTGGTAGAAGTCATCAGGCAATCCTTCAGTGTGGTTGGCTAGTTTCTCAAATTCGGTTTGTTACTCTCTCACACTGCCAATTTGGCGAAGTTTAGTGAGGGCTCCTGTGAAGTCATCAAAAGCACTTGGACCAAATCGTTACAAAAGGAGATGACAAAAATTGGTCCATTTTGGCTCTTCATGAGCCTTGATGTACCAACGATACCATTGAAGAACTTCATGTTCCAAATCAAAGGATGCAAGTGGCACTTTGTTAACATCAAAAGTATTATGCAAACTGAAATATTATTATGCACAATAGATCCATCCTGTCGGATCAGTACCATTGAAGCGAGCAAAATGAAGCTTCAGACCACGAAAATTGTTGGAAGAAGAGAACCCATTGTCTGATGAAGACTCGGACTGTCATTTGTTGTTCATGGCTGAACGATCAAGATGGAGGCCAAGAAATTTTTCAATAAGATCCTGGAGTTTGGCTTGGATGGCTACAAGTGCTTCTTCCATGGTTTTTGCTCCTGCGCGGGTGACAACCATAACCAGGAGTTTTTTTTTTTTTGAGTGGGTAGAAAAACAAAAACAGAAACTGTTTCAGTAAAGGAAAATATGGATTTGGGAAAAAATCTGAAGGGTAATTAGGGTTTGACTAGGTTTTGGACACTGTCGAATGGACAGGGAAGCAAAAAAGGAGGATTTCGGAAGCGGGTTGAAAGAATGGAAATATTTGGCAGAGAGGGACAAAGATGCAGAATTAGGAAAGGAACTCTATTGTAAAATTTCAAAGTGATTGGGTGAAATCCGAGGAAGTTATGGCAAACCCTAAAAATAGACAAATGTGGGATTTCGGGCTTTGGGAAGTGGAATTTGGGATAGGGTCCTTAGTAATGAAATATGTAGAATGGGATTACAGGTGTTCCAGGGAAGTTTCAAGGGAAACAAAGTGAAAACAAGGGAGATATGGAGAAAAAACTGAATTTTATACTCTTTTTTTTCTTTTCTTTTTTTTTTTTTTTTTTTTTTTTTTTTTTTCAGAATGGGGCTGCTACGGTGAAGAAGGGAACTGAAAAAGATATATTTGTAATGGCGTGGAAGTGATCGGAAATATAGGGATTTGAAACAGCGTCGAATGGATTGAAAACAGCTGCATTTGAAATAGATCTAGAATGGCTTTCAGAATGGATCTGAAACGACATGACAGTGATCGGCAACAGTTCAGCTGAAAATAGATATGGACCCCAAGTATGTGCGGCTTCCTATCGGTTCAGGGGATTCACTCGGCCACCAATGTTGTCTGACGGCTTGTGTATTGGGGTAGTACCCCTCACTCCATCGCTCAGGTAAAACTTATAACCGCTTTGCCACAAATGACAACTCTTGGTTTACCTCACAGGTGGGAACTAGTCAATCAGGTAGGGGTCATTGCCCTTTTCGCTGGAAGGTCCTCTCAATGGGCCAGCTACTTTGGGGTTCCTGTGGTACTCCTCACAATGCGTTTTAGGGCTTATGCCCAAGTACTTCCCACAATTAAGTGGATAGGGATTATTCCCATATTCGAAGCTGCAACAGATACGAAAAAAAAATTTGGGCAGAAATTTCACCGAGCGAGCCCAAGAAAGTGCTTTGATACCATATGTGGAGAACCTGCAACAATTAATTAATAAGAATATGCAAAATAGCAGAAATGACAGAACTCAGAATAACTTTTATTGATCGCAGGCCACTTCGAGGGGGCAACAGCGTTTGAGCAAGCTCAATACAAATAACTTCATGGTGCCTTCATAGGCCTCAACACACACTTATATACTAAGTCTAGGCGCCAATACTATCGGTCAAAACCATGGGCCAATACAAACTATGGATCAACAATACTACAGGCGACTTCCAAAGCATATGCGCCAAACAACAATAACACAAACTATGGATCAACAATTACTAGGGGATGACTTACAAAGCATATGCATCCAACAACAATATACTAGCAAAGTAAAGACATGGGTTCCTAACAGTGTTGAAGAACAAATTATTCTTTCAAGGTGCCACATCAAAATGAAAATGCTAGCTCAAACTAAAATCTGAATTCAATCCCCCATAACCAAGGCTAGAGTGCAACCTTCTTGTAGAGGCCATGCTTGGTCCTCGGTAAAATAAAGTAGATTCTATTTTAAATTCAATTTTTCCCTCTGTTCATTTTTCTTCAAATACTACATTTCTATGACCACGTAAGAAGCAAGTAAATTTTGTTGCATAAAAGTAAAGCTCATAAAATATGAAATTTGTTTTTTTGTAGGTATGTCTAGTCTATTCAAATTCGAATTTAAACTAATTTAGAATTTAAGCACCATATTTTTTCTAACAGTTAATGAAATAGAAATCAATGAAATACCTGTAATTTAAAATCCCAACCCTTACTCAATCGCAAAACTTGGTATGCCTCCCTACCAGTTAGAGAGGTCTCGTTGACCACCCAACTCCAAGAGTTTCCTCTTGGACCCCCGAGCCAAAACTCAGTACAAGCGTTCACCAACCAGTGCTTCTCCTTCAAGTCTACTAGCCTCCTCTTGATCTAATATGTTTCTCCACTCCTTCTCCTATGTTCAATCCTCCTTCCTCTATTCCAAATAAAAAAGATCCCCTTTCCCAATTCTCTTCTTGACCTTACCCCCCTTTACTTCAGACTCTATCCTCTGCCATTACTACCCTTATCCCCTCAAGTAAATGTTTCCCCTTTCCCCATTTTTCCTCGAGCCAAACAATTTGACCCTTATTAATAATTAATATAGTATATAATGTGTTGGTCGATGTCACCTTCCAACTGTAGCTTCTGATTAAATAAGACTTATCCTCATTAATTACTTTTTTATCATTCATTGACTATATAATTCAAAATTTCACACTCTAATGTATAATTTTTATTAAATAAACTTCAAAACATATTTTAACACATTGTTTTATAATTTGAATATGGTAACTATTTATGAATTTACCCTATATTCTAAATGACTTTCAACACAATCATAAATAATTATAATTAAAATTGATCAATATATATTATATTAATTAAATATTATTATTTAATACTTAATCAAACTCATTCACCTAGTACCATATTAATTACACCTTAGTTTATAATTAAACTAATTAACAATTATTACTCAAGATAGTAATAGTCTCATTAATATTAATTAATATTATTAACACATAGCTAATTTATTGAATCAATTTAATAATATTTTAATTAATATTATTAACACCATTAATAACGAGATAATTGAACTAACTAGTATCGTTAACACTTATTTAACATTACGTAACCAAGTGCTTCATTCAATAATTAAGTAAATAACAATATTACTAACATCATTAACATTAATAATGAACTCTAAACTCCATTGAATAATCGTTCATTGAATGATTTCAACATAACTTATTAAGTTAATTTATTACTTAAGCACAAGCAAGTTCATGATGATAATTTATATTTACAATACATCCAAGCAATATTTCAATAGATAATTCATATATTCAAGTAGACGAGCTATATAAGTGTAGCTAAGGCTTACAAGATCATGTAGGTACACTAACAGTACTTAACCACACACCATGCATAATCACTCAAGTTTATTGTTTACTAACGTATTCTTAAACACAATGTGAAGTGTTGGATAACTTACTTTACTAAATATAATTAACTGATGAAAAATTATATAAGTTATTGATTTATGACACATGAATCAACAAAGGTTTCTCAATTATACATAGTTAATCAAGTTTCCTTCCTAAATTCATGATACGCCTATCTACCTACATCGTCTATCTAATTCACAACTAACTTCCACATCCTATCCTTCCCCTATTGGACTACCCTGAAGTGTCATGCCATGACCAGCTCCAGTTAGAACCCGTAAGCGGAAGTGTCGATTACATCGACCAAGCTTCCTAAGAAGGAACCCACCATTCATCATCACACACCTTGGGGAGCGCACCATAGCATAGTCCTCCCATGACTCTGGGTTTTGGGGATAAACGGTGGGTAAATCCTCCACCCCCCTAATGGAACAAGGAACTATGTCTATACCAACATAGTGGCTGCATTGTGACTCGTAATCAGTTTGTCACCGTATAACCAATTTGGGCGGTTGAGTTTCCTAGAACCCTACCCCACCCATACATCATGATAATAAATAAAATAATCATGCTAAATAAATAATGCATCACTTCCATACCATTTATCTTTCGGAGTCCATGTCCCTGAGGTACTCCCACCTTTTGACGAAAGGTCATCCTGATAAGGGTTCTTACTGAACAATTACACACAACACACGCGTTCACATAAACAAGATGTAAACAAGATGTCAGAAGCTCGCTTATATTACTTCTACCAAAAATGGTTACAATGCAAAATGAAAGGAATGTAAATAACTAACTATTGTCGGCCTTAGCCTATTACAATACAGAAGTAACTCTGTGCTATCTCAATGTGTCAATCTTCACCCTCTCGTCATTCGCTGCGGAAATATGAGCTATGGTTCGATCTTCTTTCGCTCTGTATATGTGTTACTCTCCTATCCAATATACAAATCTTCTCTTGAGCTTTGCTGTGTGCCAACTCTCTCGTGAGTGAGTGAACTCTGCCAATATCAACTCAAGTGCTCCAGCTGATACAAGCTCCCTGGACTTCTACTATGCTGTTGCTCTTCCCGAGACATGCTTCCTCTGTCTGCTGATCTCCCTAATCCTGCAAACCTACAACTGTCAGTGCTTCTACCATTCTGCATAGCCTCCACCTGTGGAGACATCTGTCATGTATTCAACCACCTTCAATAACTACTCATATCATCCTTAGCAACCCCAACTGGCTGCCAAGTTCTTCTTCCTGACTTCTGCGCATCCTTCTAACACTGCTACAGTAGTCGGTCTTATCACTGCCTTGACCATACTATCCTCCGTCATCTTCGACATATCCATCGGCTTCCTTCGATCATGCGACTACCAGTCCACCCCTTCCTCACTGCTTGGCCTTCGCCTTAACCCATCGGTGTCACTGCTTGCCAACATGTTGATGCTCTACATCTTTGCTACATCCTGTCGACTCTTGACCTATTGCACTTTTTGTCAATATGCGATCAACTACTCCTACTCGACTTATTCACTTGGACAATCAATCTTCTCTCCCGCACTAGTGCTCATTGAAATTCCCTCTAGTCGGCCTCCTTTATGTCAATCAACTTCGAAAACTCTACCTAGGCCTCGATGCTCTTGCATGAGACTCCTCAGGTGAAAAATAATTCGAGTGCTCTGTTAGTATCCTGAACTCTTCTTCGGAAATCCATGTTTCCTCCTACAACTCATCATCTTTCCATCGCACTAAGTATTCCTTCCTTCGCGAATTGCGCATACACCCAACTTCGCGTTCGTCTATTACTTCTGCGATTTTCTCTTTGTGTCGATCTGGAATATGCATTGTCCCGTCGATGATCGACACCTTGGCGCTTCCGCTGCTTGACCCTTCCTCAAACTTGTACATATATGAGACATTGAACGTTGGTGAAATTCTCAAGTCCTTCGGCAGTTCCAACACATAAGCATTGTTCGAAATCTTCCTCAGAATCTTACATGGTCCTATCTTTTTCAGCTTCATCTTGTTATATGTTCCTATTGGAAATCTTTCCTTCCGCAAACGTGCATAGACTATGTCCCCTTCGCTGAACAACTATAGCCTTTTTTTCATGTCGGCTGTCAACTTGTATGCCTACATTACTCTTCTCTATGTGCTTTCACACATCTTCATGCACTTGTTTCATATGCTTTGCGAATGATTCTGCATCCGTGCTCTTCTTGATATATGTCAGCAACTCGACCAAATCTACCACTCCCTGTGGGATTCATCCCTGAACAATCTAGAATGGGCTCATACCTGTCCACCGACTCACATAATTGTTGTATGCGAACTATGCCTACACCAACACATTCTCCCACTGCTTGGGTCTGTCATCCATCAAACATCTTAGAAGGTTTCCAAAAATTCTATTCACCACCTCCATCTGTCCGTCTTTCTATGGATGATATGCTGATCTAAACTGCAACCTCATGTCCTATTTCTTCCATAGGGTTCTTCATAAATGTTACATAAACTTGGTATCTCTCTCCGATGTGATACTCTTCAGCAACCCACGCAATATAACTACCTCCTTGAAGAATAATACAACAATTCCTATGGCGTCACTTGTCTTCCGAAACAGAATAAAGTGCGCCATATTTGAAAATCTGTCGACTAAAATAAAGATTGAGTTGCTTCCCTGCTGTGTCTTCGGAAATCGTAGCAAAAAATCCATGCTCAGGTGCTAGCATGGGGTATTCGGTACAGGTAATGGTGTATACAATCCTGTGTTCCAAGTTCTCCCCTTTTCCAACTGGAAAACTCGACACTATCGTACCCACTTCCTGACATCTATCATTATTCCTAACCAATAATACTTTTCCTCGACTAATTCCTTAGTCTTGTCGATGCCAAAATGACCTGCTAATCCACCGCTATGCATCTCTTGGATTAGGTTCTATAACATCCCCAGAAGTTAGTGGATTGTTCAAAAATACTTTATATAACATAAAAGTTCTCCATAATGACATTTATTTGAAATAAGGACCAAAAGTCCTTCATTTTGGCTTGATAAAGACTATTAATAAAAAAAAAACAAACGTCTTACATAATCATGTAACTTTCATCTTTCCCATAACTAGTAAACTGGTAAACCATAAGCACCTATGCAAGGGTCTTCCAACTTCTAGAAGAAAACATTAGCTCAAAACTTGAATACATCTATGCCAACATCACATGGTGACATGAACAAATCTAACACATGCACGACATAGTTAATCATAAATTATATTTGTCCAAGCATTTCTTGATAAAGGCATATACCCATAATTCAACAAAAACCATTATAATCATACATAATGCATAAAAGACAGAGGCCGATATACATGTGGTTCACCCAAAATCAATGGGCTACGTCCACCAGAAGGGGTAAATCTTGTTTTATTAATCAGATAGAATGTTAAATCTTACATCAAAACATCTGCTTCTTCAAAGCCCCTCCCCTGGAGGTTTTCTCCAACAATCTGAAGTATATTATCATAGCCTAATAAGGAGAAGTTCTCAAATTCTCACATCTCCTTTCTAGCATAGATATTTGCCTCATCGTTGTAGTTGAGTTGAAACCTCAGTCTCCCAAGTCTAAAGTCAATAATTACAATTTAGGAATTAAATGTCATCACAACCCAGGTTTACTGGTGGGGCCTTGGCCTTGAGCTCCTCACCAGAAACAAGTATACCTTTGACATTTCTATTTACAAAATAAAAGAGTATAAAATAGGTATGTCACATCCTTTCCCTGTTAGAAATAACACCATCCTCGGTGTTCATATTTTTCCACAGTTCATCTTCGTTTCTGTGGTCATCCTTTTTTTCTTTTTTTTTGCTTCGTTATTCTTATCTTTACCTTCTTTGGACTTTCATGAATTTCTTGCAAGTAGTTATCGGTCACACTTGCATTTTTTACTACAAAACCGGAATACAAGGAAATCGTAAAAACTTATCATCAATTCAACAATCAAATTCAGGAACATATACAATGAGCCTTTTATTGCAACAAAACACTTGCGATTCATGGAATATCCTTTAGTCTTTCTTATACTTTTACAAGCACACATAAATCCAGTGTTTCCAAAATGTAAACTGTTAACTTTATCAAAACACATCATTCAATTGATCCAGGAAATTCTTGCCTAACACCACGGTGCTCACACAGCAATCATTTCGGAAATCCTTGCCTAACACCTCAGTGCTCACACAGTAATTCTTTTGGAGATTTCTTTCCTAACACCACAATGCTCACACAACAATATTTTCTCTCATGCATACTAAGCAGCATCCTGCTTCCCGCATATGCATTCTTTTATAGTTTGCCTAGGTCTTTACAGCCAGCCAATTCCCTCGAGAATCTAGGCGACTGTCAACTCCCTAATTTCTAGGGAGTGTTTTAGTGCCATTAATGCACTCTTACACAATTCCCCTCAAGCCGCCTCACTGGAGTCTATGAATTTATTTCCCCGCAAGCCTCCTCGCTTGAGTACAGGAAAAATTATTTCAATAACAAACATTTATTATTTCTTGCAAATTTTTTTTATTTTATTTTTTATTACAACATGTCCCATAATAACAACAAATAAGTTCACTTATTTGCTTATCATATTCATGATAATTTACACAAATATAATATACCATCTATCAGTGTTCATGCCATACTATAATTTGTACTTTAATAAATGTAAAATCACTTACTTTTAAGCAATTTTGCTCAACTCATTTACACCAATGAATTTCTAATCAAAGTTCCACTTTGATTAGTCCTCTTCAGGTATGATTCTACAATGTTAGCACAAACCTATTCATTTATTATAATCATACCTAAACCTCTTCTTCTCATCTATGTTTGGATAGTTTTCAGTGAAAAAAACAATATAATCAAACTCATACTAACATTCCATCGGGAAAAGAAAAAGTCTAAGACATTTTTCTTCAAATAAGGGAAATTGTTTTCTTCAATTTCTAGTCGACTTCATCTACTCAAAACTATTTAGTCAACTAGTTCCTTAACTAATTTTTAAGCACAATACTAGGAATGTGTGAAGTTGACTCTAGCCACTTATACTAAATAAAAATAAAAATAAAAATAAAACTAAGAGTTTTATTTTCGCATTTTAAATATAACATCGATATAGGAAAACGTTTCATACTTTTTATGACATATATGATAGTATCATGAAATGTTCATCCTTAACCATGCCATATACATCTGGCCATATACTTGAGACTATTGATTACCGTCAAACATACTAAACATTCTAGATTTAGCATGGGTCTTTGTTATGGTGACAATCTCATTTTCCAAGTAAATTGTCTTGAAACTCATTTGTTAATATTTAACCTCATTTTTAATTAATACATATCCAAGGAATAGAATTTACAACTTAACAAAGAATGGTATGATGTCTCTATACACTTAACAAAGTTTTTTCTTTGTCCAACATGAACAAAAATAATTTCTTTCCTCACCAAAGAATAAGAACAATTTCTATATCAATGCAATATTCCTATATAAAAAGAGTTACAATTTATTCTTGGTAACCCTCAAATCTTTCATGCATCCTATAACAAATCTAGCTAAGATTTCATGGTTTTAACAAGAATATATTATGACACTCATCATTATATTCATATTGGTTTGAATTTTATAGCTTTGATCCTTCAAGGGATCAATCGTTTTAACCATATACATGTCATTCGATAGTATCAATCCTTTTAACCATATACCGTGCACATTTGCAAGGTTGATGCTATAAAACATGTGATGATAAACAGGTCACACTTTATGTAAATATCATAAACCCCTTTTTATCTTCTCCTATTAACATAGTTTTAAACTCCACAGAACATTTATATACATGATGAATTTACGTGCAAGACAATAAATAAATAAAATTTGACATCATCTGCATCAATACAATATTGAAAATTACACATGTTGTATGTATTTAGACTTCCTATGTTCCTCATCACATATTAGTTTCTTCCCACATCATATATAGATATGAGTTATATTACCTAACCCCTACTTTTCTTTAAGCCAAGGGCCACGTCCTTATTAACCTTTTAAAATAGGGAAATTAAAGTCACTACTCAATAGTAGGAAAACACAAACACTTAAAACTACATCTTAAAAGAACACCTTCAAACAAGGAACAAGCGATGCTAACCTCAGTCAACCATCTAGATTTTTATTAAACTAGGGCATTGTCAAATATGTAGCCTATCTCTTTTTTGAAATTGATGTATATTTTACTTGTCGCACAAATTATAATATTCCACCATAAATTTTACCCAATTCTAGAAGCAAGCCATGGTTATAATCTTTCAATAGAAAAGGCCATGGGCAGAGATATTTTCCTTATCATACCATCAATCCTAGCATGCCTTGGTGTTGTTATTATACTAGATTGAACTACTGTTTGGGTCATTCTGCCAACGAGTGTTCAGATTTAACTAACACTATGTCAATAAGATAATATACACACATTCTTTCATAAGTCAAATATTAAAAGTAAATAAAAATAAAATACATTAACTACCTCAAACAAACCCAAGTGGAGATCGCTCATCACCCATCTTTAGTGGCATGTTACTGCAAATTTGTAACATAATGACAAGCTTAATAGAATGTTGCAATTGCATCTCTACTATGCGTCGCCAGAGATTCACTAAGTTTTTGGACAGGGGTCGATCTCAGATCGCCCGACCTAACAGCCATGGCAATGCAGTTTGAAAGCAAAAGAGTTTCGGGAAGGGGTCGATCTAGACACCCAGCTTTCTCCAGAACAAGGTAACATATAAGACATATATATGGAGGATTTCTGAGATCCTTTAAGGTATAAAACGCTATCTGTAAATAATGTATATACAGTAGTTATTGCCACGATTCAAATCTCTTTAAGGGCAGAGATGGCTATATAAATGGAGAGACCAATGGGTGGAGAGATCAATTTAAGAAGTAAAAAATTCAATTTCTTGATATCAAGTACATAAAAATTTTATTCTATAATCCAGCGATCTATCCCATAACAGGTTTTAAAAACAGAGATTTGGATAACACAGAGAATGCAGAGGTTTCCATACCACATGAAGAAACCGCTCACCAAAAACGCAGACATTTCTTTTCCAAATTATAGCTCGCTTGACCAAGTGGGGACTCCATCGTGGGTTTATCCATGCTGAGCCCAATTAGGCCTGAGTGCTATAACCGTCGTGCTCTGACACCATATGTAACATCCCCAAAAGTTAGTGGATTGTTCAAAAATAATTTATATAACATAAGAGTTCTCCATAATCACCTTTATTTGAAATAAGGACCAAAAGTCCTTGATTTTGGCTTGATAAAGACTATTAATAAAAAGGAAACAAATGTCTTACATAATCATCTAACTTTCATCTTTCCCATAACTAGTAAACTGGTATACCATAATTACCTATGCAAGGGTCTTCCAACTTCGAGAAGAAAACATTAGCTCAAACCTTGAATACATCTATGCCAACATCACATGGTGACATGAGCAAATCTAACACATGGATGACATAGTTAATCATAAATTATATTTGTCCAAGCATTTATTGATAAAGGCATTTACTCATAATTCAACAAAAACCATTATAATCATACACAATGCATAAAAGATAGAGGCCAATATACACGTGGTTCACCCAAAATCAATGGGCTACGTCCACTAGAAGGGGTAAATCTTGTTTTATTAATTAGATAGAATGTTACATCTTACATTAAAACATAAGCTTCTTCAAAGCCCCTCCCCTGGAGGTTTTCTCCAACAATCCGAAGTATATTATCGTATCCTAATAAGGAGAAGTTCTCAAATTCTCATATCTCCTTTCTGGCATAGATAGAATATATCAAATAATTACAACAGTTTTATAGCAGGGAATTAATTAGTGGCTATCCAAGATGTTTAGTATTCAAATGTGTAATACATTTTAACATAAGATAACCGTGTACAGTAATACTATATTCCTATTGTTGATATTGTAATTATAAACAGAGACTCAATATGCAACTACAGTCTAGCATTAATGTTTAAGATGAAATCCTATGGTTCAATTCGATTTTAGTACTGTAACTTCATATTCATATTCATATAATTACAAACTTATACGGCTTCATTCCAAAATTTTAATAAGCAAAATCTAATAAGACATAAATCTGGAAATTGAATGCCTATAAGCAGAAAATCTTAGATGGCTTCAATAAGTAACTCAGATACGATTTCAAATCTGGAAATTTATTTCTATAAGTAGAAATCTTAGACTGTTTCATTCCAACACTTTTAAATAAGCAAAATCTAATACGAATTTGAATCAGGAAAAAATTATTCCTATAAGCAGAAATATCAGACAGTCTCAGCAAGAAACAAAAACGATTTCAACTACCAGGGGTTCCAATTTAGCAAAATCCAAGTATAAAAATGAAACCCCAATCTCTATTTCTACCGAAATCTTACTACTTCTGGAAGCTTAATCATTTTTATGGCATGGTCTACACTAAATAAGTTGTAGCTACCAAATCTAAGTTTTTGTTCCATCGGGCGCTATTCTATTAGTGACAAAGATCAATCCTAAACAATGTAAGGATATAAAAGGACATCTACATGATCTATGCCCTAGCTGGGTATTTAATGCATCCAACCTCGTGTAAGCAAGTGGTTACCATCTCTGATTCTACAGAGATCCTACCTTTCTGAGCGTCTTATCCCTTGTTGATAGAGCCCTAAAATTTAACCGAATGCAACAAAAAATAAACAATACGATCTCACTACTCTATCTACAGCCATGATATATTTCTGGGCATTTTTCCTTGTTGACAGAGCTCTAAACTTTAACCAAAGACAAGGAATATAAAAAATATGATCTCACTTCCCTATCTAAAATGATGATATACTTCTGGGCATTTTTCCTTGTTGACAGAGCTCTAAACTTTAACAACCAAAACAAGAGACACAAACATTATGATATCACTGCCCTATCTGGGCATTTATCGATCATACGGAGTCAAAATTCTAATCCATACAAAAGTGTGTAACTGAAAACCCCAAAAAGAAATTACAAAGAAGAAGAACTTATCATTATTTCCAGAGTATTCGACGGATTCCGGGTTGCAGAGCTAACGCCTAACTGAGAACCAGATCATAATCCCCATCCTTTCCCCTTTCCTTAATGCATTCAATAGTTTAAATAAGAAGGTAACACCGCATGGCATCCTCTGACTCTCGTATTTTCCCCCCTCTTGGAGCTTGGTGGTGGTGAATAATGGTGTGCTTCCTCTTGACAAATGGCACTGATAGACTCGGAGTTCTCCACCAAGAAGGCATGTGCTCTCCATGAGACAGCCTCCAAGAAATCTCAACTACCAAAATCTTTACTTAACCGCACCTCGCATGCCAATTGAGCGTTTGCTCTAGCTACATCATATCTAAACTAGATGTCAAACTTTAGTTAGATATAAATCGACATTAACAAGAAATTCCTTTATATTCTCTTCTCCATATGAATAGTAGTTCCTAAGTATTACAATTATGTGTCTTGCCTAGTTAGGCTAAGTCCTTGCTTAGTTTCACACTAAATTTTTAGTCCTTAAAGTATGGTATTGGCATATACCAAGAGACATCACCTTTATCAAAAGAACCATGCACTTATATATATAAACGAGTGTGTTCTAGGGATTAAAAGCATCCATAATCCAAATTAAAAGACTATATAAGCTCAGTAGTACTAGGTTATTTATTAGCAATGAAAGCATTAGTAATAATTCCTTTTAAATAATAATTACTTGATGCTTCTTTATATATAGGTATATATATATACAAAAGGATAGTTCTATCTTAAATAATCATTTTCAGTTACTTGCATCCTTTCCAAGGACATATTAATGCATATATATAGATAGATAGATAGATAGATAAATATATCAAGGTATCTGTTGGCACCTATAAAATTTTGCTCGAATCCTAAGAAAAGGGTTGATTCCGTTGATGAATTCCTGGAGAAAATGGTTAAAACCCTTTCCCCAATCATGTCTAGGTTGCTAAAGCCAACAAAAAAGCTCAATTGGCAAGGAAATAAGGAGAAAGATGAAAGGTTTTGACCCTTTCGACATAAGGAAGTAGCTCAAATGACCAAAAATGGGTAAAAAGATCAATAATATATAGTCTGAAGGGATATAAAGTGATAGGTAAAACTTGGACTGGTCCCTACCATTGATCCAGCACGCAGGAGAGATCCACGGCCCCCGAATCACCCTCGCATCATGAAGTTGCACGAGAGAAAGCGCAAGAGGGTGGTCGCGAGAGAAAAACCACCAGGATAGATGGCAGTCGGAGGAGCTCTCGCATGAGCATTTCGGTGGTAAGAAGAAACCACCAGAAGGCTCACGATACCACCGCAGTAAAAAAGTAGGGTATAAGATCGACGGCTTAGATTGCATAGTCAGAAATCTGACGGCGCGGAAGAGCCATTGTCACATCAGCGAAATATCAAAACAGATCAAGGGCCCGCAATGAAAGAGATCATATCTACGGTAAAGTGGAAGCAAGAGATGCAAGGCTAGTAACGTAATGGGCTCCACTTGTGAGAGTACCGAAGACTGGAAACGTGGATATCTCCTCGACGTAGATGTATTAAAGTCGAGATCAATGCTCCTCGTTGATCGTCGCAAGGTAAAGAAGCATCCTAGATAAGCATGAAAGGTGGTCACGAGATTGTATACTGTATTTCATGTGTCATCATTTGAATACCTCGCGAGGGAGATTAAATGGTAATCCAAAACCAGAAGTTAAGTCACGATACCACCATACCCCTATGTACGGTTAAGTATAATGGATGGCTAAGATTTAAAGATGGTAGGAGATCCTACGGCGGAGGTTAAGAGATGTCAAATCAAAGGGTTAAATAAAGAATCATATCAATGGCCTGGAACCAATGCCCAGCAGATCAATGGACGAAAAAGAGGGACAGCTGGCGAAGATGAGTGGAAGTTATTCGGAAAGGTTTTATATATATAACGCAACATGTAAAGAACAAACATTTCTCTCTTGGACGTGTCGGAGTTGGAAGCTTTTGGAAGTGCAGAAGCTGAAAAGGACAACAAGTGAAAGGGTCACTCTCAAGCCTTCCATGATAGGTAGGGTCCCAAAATCCTTTTTTTATAACGTGTTGTTTGTTTTATAATCATAGAATGGCATATGACTAGGTTTATACTAGTTCTAAGGTCCGAGTAACCTTGGAAGACAAGGACTGTGATGTGTTTGACCCAAAGCTTCATTTCCCTACACCAGAGGTTAAAAGAAGGCTGAAAGCCCTGCTTGAACAAGGGTTAGACGTCCATAGAGTCCACCAGTCCTTTTTCATCTTTTATTGTCTGGAACAGATAATTCCCTTTCCAGAGTTTGTGTCAAGGTGTTCATTAAATTATTCAGAACCCCAACGAGTGATAATGAACACCAGGAAGTCTAAAATCGTTTGTAGTATCAATGCTGCCGTCATCTAGAGTACTGTTGTCGTGCCAAAATATCCAACCCTAGCCCCTGAAAGTTCTTTTGGAGAGTCAGTCGTTACTTTGTACAGACATATTTCCCTTGAAATTTGTAAATATTTCCTTGATACCTGTCTAAAACCTGATGTAGAAATTGCACACACCCCTTACCCGCTGGACGTCAACCTTTTTAATGACAATACCCAGTTGGTCTTTTCTTTGATAGCTCAGTTTTTAGGTTCAGACTCAGATTTGTGGATAGCTGATGTGCAACCAAGCCTATTATTCAAGATTAGTGTTAGTTCCCTAGAGGCAGGAAGTGAGTCAGTACCATCCCTCAAGTTTGAGGAAATTTTGGTAGAAAAGATGCATGCACAGTTAAACTGTTTTGAAAGTACCATATTTTTTCGGTTCTAGGCCTATTTGACTAAAATGATTCTGCATAGCAATGCAGATGAGTTAAGATTCTCTCAGATAGTCTTCATAGTGAATTTGGAAGACAATGTTTTCAATTACATGAATTACATTTTATCTGTTGTATATAAAGTTATGTTTGAAGAAACACTACCCAGAGTGTTACCAGAGATGCAAACCCTGATGCAGTTGAGGGATGAACTAGCTTTTGGTGACTGGTTCCTGTTGAAAGATGCCATAGTGATAAGAGTGTACGGTTTTGTACATTAACCATACTTTTTACTAGCATTTTTTACCTTGACAGTTTTTTCCCTTGAGTTCATCCGTCAGAGATTGATTGCAGAAGAGGAGCGGTTTGGGCAGCATAAGAAAGGTTCTGATATAAAGTTCCCTTGGCAAGTCCGCCCTTTCATTGTGAAATTTAAAGACGATGTTAGCGAAGTAGAAAATTATTGAAAAATATGGGGTTCAGGAAGGACATAGCAGTCGCATATGATCATCTGCACATCATAGCCGAAAGAAAGAAGAAAAATGGTCTGAAGGCATGGGAACAACAAGAATCTGAAGGCCTGCCGAAGGGGTGAAATTCATTGCAGTATTTTCCTGAAGAGGCTGAAGATATATATTTACAAATACAAGACCTAATCACTGCTGATGACCTTATGGAAATAGATCAGCTACTCAATACTCAGGAAGTATGCAGGAAGATAGATTCAAAGGAAATCATTAAGACAGAAGAAGAGGATGAAAGTGAAAAGAAAAGACTCAAATTGGAAACACCTGATGAGTTAGCTACCCAAATAAGTGATATGGATGAAGCTGTCAGAGAATAAAGCCCTTTAGCAACATATCAAAAAGTTGCAGTTTGACTTAATTGAAAATTATGGTGGAGGCAAAACAAGCCATAAGCCGTTAAAGGATAAAGACAATTTGATCCAGACCCTATAGAAAAGAATGAAAATCTCCAACACCCAGTTAATACAAACTCCTGAGGAGACAAAGCTAATACAAGACAAACAATATTTGCACAGGGAGATCAACAATAATAAAGCTGAATTGTTAAAGTTCGTAGAGAAAGAAGGATGTTGGGAGAAGGAGAAGATGAGTCTGAAGAGGAAGATCGAAGAGTTAAAAAGCGGCTTGTCAAACATATGTTTACAACAAGCAAACGAAGGCCCGAGCAAAGAGAAAGATAATACAGAAAGCATTGTACAAGCCATGTCCCATATCAACCTAAAAGATGGTGAGATACGAGAGCTAAAAGAGGAAAATCAAAGGTTGAAAGAAGAAAATGAGGTAAAGGAAAAAGGGACAAATGAGCTACAACCAAAAGTATAAGGAATTGGTAGCAATTAATAACAGGTTTTCTCAATACATTACAGGGATGCAAACATTTCATTTGGGATTTAATTATCCAAGAGGCTGAGAGATTCAGACCTTATCTGGATCTCATGAGAACAAAGGAAAAGATAGTGACGGATTTTTTGAAGAGTTGCACTGCTATGAAGGAAAAATTACACAAAAGGCGAAAAGAGACTGCTTATAATGCTATAAGTTATTTGAATAGTTTGACAGATCAGCATGTCATAGATTTGAGTGTCAAGGACAGGGTCAAAACCGTTGCAGCAGCAAAGCGAATCTTGGGGAAATATGCATTGGTCGAAGCTATGGAAAGCAGAGCAAATGAAATGAATGAACAGTTGACAAAATTCAGAGGACAGTTTGAAGGACTAGTAGAAAAGGGGTTTCCTGCATTCTGGGATGAAAAGCAAAGATTGACTACCCTAAGTGAGCATAAAAGGTTGATGACTAGTGGGCGAATGGATCATTCTATGTTCAAACATCTGAGCCAGTCGCTTTCAGGGAAAATCCTAATAGACAAGCTGGACGAAGATTTTGAGATGTTGTACAGATTGATTTCTATTGGTGAAGAGCTTCCACCTATGTCTTCTGTCGATCAGCTTAACATCATAGTCCTGGAGAAAGAGATGACGAGTTATGACATCCTGGCACTTGAAATTTGGGCACCTATGGAGAAATACGGGAAGATGAAATATACCGATCATGCTCCACTGGAGGCTGCTGTCCCTTAAATCTCAGATCTATGCATTTTTAAGTATCAATTTATTTTTTATAGAAAAGCTTAGGATATACTTTAGGATTTTGATTTTCCAGTGTTAAATTTTCAGAATTTACTTCAATCTGATCTAGGATCTTAACTGAGAGAACAACATGTACAACAAATCTACATCATATCAATCATGGACACAATAATGCAAGCACACAAGAGACACAGAGTTTACCTGGGGAATACCATAAAGGTGAAAAACCCCAATAACTTCCTCAGAGATAGATAGAGCAATGGTACAACTAGAATACAAGAGATAGTCTTCTCCTAGCAGCAAAGCCTCCTCCTCCACAAGTGCGCCACTCTCCCAAGTGTGAGTGAGAGAATAGAATGTGTAAAATCAGAGAGACACACTCTCTATTTATACACTAACTTGACTTGACCTTTACTCAACTAGGTCGGCCTCAACTTAACCACTTAACATAATGATGACTGGGCCGACCCCCACTAGGGTGGTCTAATAACCCTTTGACCCACATGGCCGACCCCCAATAGGGTGGTCTAATAACCCTTTGACCCACGTGACTTATACAGGGCCGACCCCAACAAGGTGATCTAATAACCCATCAAGTATAAGTTACAACACTTACAATATAAATGACGACACTTCCGTATAGAGGAATAATAACATCTCTATAGGAATACAACCACTTCCATATAGAGGAATAATAACATCTCTATAGGAATACAATATACATATATATGAAATACATTCCAAAGTTACATATACATCAACACTCCCTCTTAACTAGGAAGGTATTTCTCGACACAGGTCTTCTAGCACAAGTCATCTTCTCTGTATCATCGTCATTGCTGCTTCTATCTCAATCAATCTCTGAATCTACTAGTCATAGGAAGTTCTACAGAGCCAGTCCTTTTTCATACTGGATGTAGGCCCACCACCTGCAGGTCTTCATCATCACTGGCCATACTATGGAATTCTCATGACTTATTACATGCGTCACAAAACCTTAAAAGAGTCTCTTGACTAGCAAGAACCCTAAAGAGCATCTGAGGCCTTTTTCATCCTATCCATATCTATAGGACTTATTACATGTGACCCCACCACAAAACCTCGAAAGAGAATTCCAGGACTGATTACGAGCACAAGGCTCAACCTATCAGATCTCCCAGGGCACAAATTACATGTGGTCACCACAAAACCTCGAAAGAGCATCCCAGGACTAATTATGAGCACAAGGATCAACCTATCGGATCTCCCAGGGCACAAATTACATGTGGTCATGGAAAAACCTCGAAAGAGCATCCCAGGATTGATTATGAGCACACGGCTCAACCTATCGGATCTCCCAAGGCACAAATTACATGCCATAGGACAAAACCTCGAAAGAGCATCTGCCAGATATCCCAGGGCACAAATTACATGCCATAGACAAAACCTCGAAAGACTATTTGCAGATCTCCCAGGGAACAAATTATATGTCCTCCCAAGCAAAACCTCGAAAGAGCATTTGCCAGATATCACAGGGTACAAATTACATGCCATAGGCAAAGCCTCGAAAGACTATCTGCAAATATCCCAGGGCACAAATTACATGCTTATCTGCACAACCTGTTCCACGGCCACAAAGTATCAACCTGATACTCACCATACATCATCCTGATGTACACATGATCATCCTGATCATCATCACTGCAACATCCTGATGCATGTCATCTGGAGCAACATCCTGAAGCTCGTCATCCATGATCATCCTGATCATACAATGCATCTACCTGATGCATACCAAGTATCTACCTGATACATATCATCATACATGATCCACCTGATCATACAGTGTATCCACCTAATACAAATACAAATACATGATACATATCACGATACATGATCCACCTGATCATACAATGCATCTACCTAATGCATACCAAGTATCTACCTGATACATATCATCATACATGATCCACCTGATCATACAGTGTATTCACCTGATACAAATACAAATACATGATACATATCACCATACATGATCCACTTGATCATACAATGTATCCACCTGATACATATACAGATACATGGTCCAAGAATCCAACATGATGCATATACAAAATACATACAAATGATCCAACCGATCATATCCAACATCCAACATGATGTGTACATATATAAATGATCCAACTGATCATATCCAACATCCAACATGATGCGTATACAGAGCAGTAACTGGAGCATCGTCCTGATGCTCATCATCCAATGCTTACATCCACAGCCATGTGAAGGATCCTCCTTCCAACATGCTTGGAATGGATTCTACAAATGTGTCCTTCACTTCTTCCTCGAAGTGTCATCAATCCGAAGAAGACCAAGCCTCTCCCTGAAGTACTCGAACTTCACCTTGGCTAGTGGCTTCATGAACACATCTGTAATCTGCTAATTGGTCACAATGTACAGGAGCTTCACAGCTCCTCTCTGCACCATATCCCTGATATAGTGATATTTGATCTCTATGTGTCTCGACCTATCATGAAACACTGGGTTCTCGAACAGCTTCACACAACTTTGGTTATCACAAAAGATACCAGTAGCATCCAACGAGAGATCAAATAACTCAGACAGTAGCTTCCGTAGCCATACTGCCTCACAACTAGCTGAACAGGCTGCAACATACTCCGCCTCAGCTGTACTCAGTGCTACGCAGGATTGCTTCCTGCTGAACCAAGACATCACACCTGATCCCATACTGAAGCAGCACCCAGATGTGCTCTTCCTATCTGCAGCACTGCCTGCCCAATCTTAATCAACATAACCCTACAGGTTAAACTTTTGATTCGCTTCATACTTGAGCACATAATCCACTGTACCTTTCAAGTACCTCAGAATATGTTTTACAACAACCAGGTGAACACTTCTCGGATCTGTCAAGAACTGGATCAATGTGTTTCCCGCAAAGAAAATATCTGGTCTCATGTTCGTCAGGTACATCAAGGACCCAATCATCTGACGATACATAGTGACATCAACTGGTTTAGATGAAGCATCACACAGAAGCTTCAGGTTCGATGCCATAGCCTCGTAGTCCATCATCCCGAACCTCTTCAGGATCTCTACTGCATACTTCCCTTGTCCAAGGAAGATTCCATCTGCACTCTGCCACACCTACATACCTAGAAAGTGGTGCATCATACCCAAGTTCTGCACATATATAACTCCCTGTCATGTGTCTCAGAACCAAGTGGTTGCTCCACATACACTTTTTCTTCAACTACACCATTCAAGAAAGCTGTCTTGAAATCCATCTGGTGTATCTTCTATTTCATCACTTTTATATTTCTCTATGCTGCCATCTGCAGCATGTTTGATCTTGATAGAACCATATGGAAGTCATAACAAACTTCCCTTTAGGTCTTGGGACTACATCTCAAACATCATTCTTCATGATCGATGTATCATGCCATTCTTCCCATATCCTGGGAACTTCAATATCTTCAATAGATAATTTTGTTGCTGAACAAATGTTGTAGTTCCTCTTTTGTAGGTGATGGCATATGATCTTTCCTACACAACAAGTTAAATTGCATGATTAGAAAACATCTCATAGTTTTCAAAACAAATTCTTACACATAAAGAAATATGTCATACAGTCATGCAATTATCTTAGCCAATGCTTCAATACAACATTTATCCATATCCCGTAACTTTCTAGATGCCTTCCAATCTCTACCAGAACATTGTTAGGAGTGTGCACAACTCCCAACATGTCAGCAAAGAGGTTTCATTCTAGATAAGTAGCAATGGAATGTTGTACAGTGCCATAGGCCACTTACCCATGCATATTAGTAGTATACTGTTCATCAATGCAACTGTTCTAATATGCATAATACACAACCTACTTCTAGGAACATCAATATATACATTCTTGAACAATATTATTTAAACAATAAAATATGCAAGTAATGAGAATTCAAATACTTATCTTTGTTTGTTTGTTGGGTTGACTCCCTCTCAGTCTTTGCTTCTTTTCTGCAACTCCATTCTTATGTGGATTGTGAGAAGTGGTCAACTCCCTCTGAATATCTGCATCCTTGCAGAAACTACTGAAGTGTGCTTCATTGCTTTCTTGCAAGAACAACTAGAGTGTGCTCCCTCTTGATCTTTGCTTCCTGGATTACCTGTCTTTGAACTTAAATCCATCCTTAATCACTATGCATGCTTATTAGTATCATCATTGTGTTATCCTTGAGGTCTCATACATAATCACACATTTATTAGTATAATCTTAATACTATCAAAACACAATAATCTTAAACATGTATATTCATGATCATTCACAGATAATAAACATTAGTATTCAAGGTTTCAGGGAAGTCTTCTTTTACTCATACATATTTTTATTTGATCATAGGACTCTTCTGGTTAGTTGAATCATCAATAAAGATAAGAGATATAATATGCATAAAACCTATGATTATTCAAACCTATACCTTCATGATTCTTCTGGTTAGTCATATCATCAATTATGGTAAGAAACATAATATGCATACAACCATGATTATTCAAACCTATGACTTCATGAATAATCATTATCAACAACACAACAGTATAAGATCCTAACACAAGGTAGGATTCTAGCTTGATATAGGAAAAACATACCTGGATTAGCATGCTAGCTAGTTATGTCTAACATACCCGCATAATGTCTTCTGGTTCTCTTCGGTGACTTGTGCTAGTAACCTGCATGTCTCATAAGTTAACCATTGTAGAACCAAGTTATACATACCTCGAAAGTAGATTTTCTATGTGATCCATGACAATGGATGAATCTTTGTCTTCATGTCACCATGAGCATATGTTCTTGAAGTAGAACATGATTTGACTTTCTTGGTGCACCTTTTGTGTTAGCAAACAACATAAACCTCATACAACATCACAATGCATTAGTACAATCATAAGTGTCAAAACCTTAATCAATGAATATCTTCTATTAAGGTGATACGACAAGTCCAGTAATTAATCAAGATTGTACTGTAATGATATGAAGACAAACATATGATAAACTTAACCATGAAACATATCTGTAAGCCATACCTATCAAGATTGCTTGTAATCTTCTTATGGAAGGCCTTAGCCTCATCTCCCTCTGAGACAGGAACTTCTTCACTTATGTAGGTGACCAATCCATCTTCTTCTAGGATCAACCCAATCCACTTGATTTGCAAGAACTAGACCTAGAGCTGGATTAGGGTTTGTCAAAGAAACCCCAAAAATTCAAACTTTGAATTTCAAACTTTCGAAAGGATAGAAATATGCGCCTTGATGAGCTGATCAAGTTGGTATATTTAGAATTTGAAAACTGCAAAGTTTCACCCCTCAAAATTGCCTTTTAGATTTCTGGATTCATTAGGGAGGACCCTGAATTAGGGTTTGAGTTTACCGGAGCTTCACCCAACCAAAATATTTGATTCAAAACTCTAATCTTCGATTTTTTTGAGGAGCTTCCAGTCGTGGTCACAGATTTCCAAAATTCCAATTTCTGCAGAAGCCCTAATTTTCCATCTTTCCGATCAAAGTCCAGAACTGGGTTTGATCAAGCCCAACCTTCTACCCAACCAAAAAATCTGGGCTTGGTCTCTAAATTTTGATTTTGATGAGTAGCATCTAGCCGTGGTCTCCGATTATAAAAATTTCAACTTTCTTCAAAGCCCTAAATTCTGAAAGCCATGAATGAAGGTACTCAAAAATAATTCTGTTTTGACAGAAATATGTACCTAATTGTTTCTGATGTAACTCTGAAATTTTTGATCCACAGGGTCTGAAAATTTTTTCTAAGATAAATCGACTTGTTATCTTTCCATCCTGACAAGTCTAACCTCAATTGGACTCTCTGAGAGAGAGTTATGCCAAGTGTCGCAACGTGACCTGTTTATGGGATAATACGGGAGAGCGAACTTGTATGGAGTTCCACGTATCACTGTTTCAACTTCTTCCCTTGAAAAGTTTTCCTGAGATATCCCAACCTGTTATCTTTCCATCCCGATAGGTCTGACCTCAATTGGATTCTCTGAGAGAGAGTTAGTCCAAGTGTCGCAACATGACCTTTTTATGGGAATATACAGGAGAGCAAATTTGTACAGCATTCCACGTGTCAGTTGTTCAACTTCGACCTCTGAACAATTTTCCTAAGATATTACAGTTTGTGTAATACCTTTCACTTTTTACGAAATTTCATTTGGGGCTTCCTAGCCCAAGTTATGACCTTTTTCCCAAGGTCACCTCATTTTGACTCAAATCTGGAAGAGGCAAAAACCCTATATTGTATGGATCATAAATCACAAAGTACAATGAATTAGAAGTTGTTTTTTGGACACAAGGTACATGGGGATCTGATCTTCGACCTGTAAAAGTTTTAGATCCGAAAACTTTGCCAAAATGGATTTATAGCAAAAGTTCTACGATGACTAGTTTTTGCTATATCAAGCCCTAGCATCGTAAGTGCAACAAGTGTCATACATGCCATATCATGCCTTCTTTCAGGATAGCTCTGATTCCATGTTAAATTTTCATAATTTACTTCAATATGATCTAGGATCTTAACTGAGAGAACAACATGTACAACAAATCTACAGCATATCAATCATGGACACAATAATGCAAGCACACAAGAGACACAGAGTTTACTTGGGGAAAACCATAAAGGTGAAAAACCCCAATAACTTCCTCAGAGATAGATAGAGAAATGATACAACCAGAATACAAGAGATAGTCTTCTCCTAGCAGCAAAGCCTCCTCCTCCTCAAGTGCACCACTCTCCCAAGTGTGAGTGAGAGAATAGAATGTGTAAAATGAGAGAGACACACTCTCTATTTATACACTAACTTGACTTGACCTTTACTCAACTAGGTCGGCCTCAACTTAACCATTTAACATAATTCTGACTGGGACGACCCCCACTAGGGTGGTCTAATAACCCTTTGACCCACATGGCCGACCCCCAATACGGTGGTCTAATAACCCTTTGACCCACATGACTTATGCAGGGCCGACCCCAACAAGGTGGTCTAATAACCCATCAAGTATAAGTTACGACACTTACAATATAAATGACGACACTTCCGTATAGAGGAATAATAACATCTCTATAGGAATACAACCACTTCCGTATAGAGGAATAATAACATCTCTATAGGAATACAATATACATATATGTGAAATACATTCCGAAGTTACATAGACATCAACATCCAGGATGTGGCAGTGGGTTGCCCATTATGTAATGAAGTTTCACTATTGGACATATACTTTAATATTTTTTATATTGTTTAATGGCATACCAGCAAATGCAAGAAAGTGATTGAGCTTATCTTGTTATAGTTTCTATTTTGTGATAATGACATCTGAACTATGATAAGGTGTCCTTGAATTGTAACTAGTTTCTGTTCCAAAGGGGCCATGTATGAGACTCCAAGCCACTATAAGTTCCATGAATTTTTAAAATGGAAAGGGGGGAGAACTTTGAAACTCTACATATTTTTGTTCACTGTTGTTATTTTGAGATATTCCTTGAATAAAATTGTCAGAAGCTTACAGGCGTTTTTTCAGAGATTCCTATGTAATTGGTTTGGTAGTTTGTCTTTCTTTTCGTATGTGATATGTCTTTCTTTCCTTTGTTAATCCATATTGTTAAAATTCCTTCGTACTTGGTTCAGTGTAGCATTTGAATGAGATTCATAGAGATTATGCCTTGTTGATTTATTACCGAGTATTTCACAAATTACTTCTCCTAAAGTTGGTATAGGATTCATCTGTGTATGCCTTATATCGATGGACTGTTCATCTTTCTTCTTTTTCACCAATTAAATCACTTTGACTACTAGTTGGTTGCCATCTTCCCTCTGTGTAAATGTATCTGCTAAGCATTTGATGATGATGTTTACGTTATACTTGAATCGACTCCATTGCCCAATATAGATCCTTATTGTTCTCCAACCAATGGTTTACAAGAGTAAAATTTGTCCTACAGAAATTGTACCTTCTGCATATGTTTAAATAGAACATCTTGAGGAATGAATGCTGGTGTCCCTTTTCATGATTGACGACCTCGATTATTTCCAGTTTTTCATTAGTTTATTGAGAGAGCCCTCTCAGACTATGTTGGGTCAGTAACATCAGTCCAAATATTGGTTAGTGGCTACCCCGAATTACCCTTCCTTACGACATGGGGGTCAATTTGGGTGTTAAAAAATTGGCGCCGTTGCCGGGGAACAAAAGTTTTCTTGTTTTTCATGCAAGAATGACAAAGATTTGAAAAAAAGAGAGATCCCTGTGGGCAAAAAGAGATTTCCATATTTTTAAGGGTTGTACAATTTTTTCCCTGGCGACCCCATTCATAAAGATTCATATTCAAGAAAGTGCTCCACTGTGGAAGACCTCTGAAGCTGAATCCTAATTCTGAAGAAGATCTCGGCAAGGCATCCTGGCCTCAAGAAAGATCCATACCAAAGGTAACCCTATTCCTAAAACTCTGTTAATTGTTGATAATCCAGAAATTTTGCTTAGATGAAAAGATGCAAAAGATAAGGTTAATACTTCAAATAGTGAAAGAGTTGTGTCTGAAGCAGAATCCCCTGTTTTTCAAGAATTAAATATAGAGATTGACATTGGGAAACCTTTACCTAGATCAAGATCTGAATCTTGTCTAATATTAGGTGAAGGAGATCTTAATAACCCTAAATCTTACTTGTTAGATCCTATTTGGCATAATTTACTAGATACTATCAAAGCTATGAAAGCTAGACCCTGTTCCCAGCATATCCCACCCCTTTCACAAAATCCGCCTGTAATCATGGCTGCAATATTTGCACCTCTATCCCTACCAGTTGTTTTACATGACCTACCCCAAAACTACGCACAAAGGATCGTTTCCTATGATGCAGAGGGAAATTTTTCTGCCAGACAACATGTAGAAAGGTTTGAAGATTTTATTAACCTAGAGGAAGTGGACTATGATGATGCAAAAATGAGATTATTTTCCCAAAGTTTGTTTGGAGAACCTAAGAAATGGTATAGGTTGCTACCAAATGCCTCCATCAATGATTTTGCAGAGTTCAAGACCCTATTCTTAGAAAGATGGGAGATGATAGGAAGTCCTGCCCTAGTCTTGACCCAGCACAATCACATCAAGAAAGGAGGTTTTGAGTCAGTACACAAATTTTCTGCTAGGTTTATGAGGGCATATAATTATATTCAAGATGATCTAAGGCCCTCGGTAGGCGCTGCGATACTCCATTTTGTAGATGCTTTTGATGGATATTTCTCATGTACATTAAGAGAAAGAAAATCTGCCTCCCTGCCTGTCTTGCTAAAGGATTCCCTAGAAGTAGAGGCGAACGTGATGGCCTCAGGGAAAATAAAGGGTAAAATAGAGGCTGAGAGAAAGAAGAAGGAAACTCAAACTTCTACCTCATCTGCTTCTAATGATGCTAAATTTGATACCATGGAGAAATAGATGGATAGGTTGACCATAGATAACAAGCCTCCTCCTTGAGAAAAACCTGAAAACCAGATCTGAAACCCAAACTTTAGAAGACCACCGCCCCCTGCAAGAAATCAAAGAAATGTTGAAGAACAGCCGATGCGCCCTCCTCTTGCTGAAAATATGTTAGACAATGAAATAGTTGAAGAGCCCACTAAAGCCCAGATTCATTTTGATGACTCCCAAGACCATGAAATATACTTGACTGAAAGGGAGCATGACTTCTTTAACAAAGGAAGTACTAGTAACAAACTCGAGTTAGAATCTGAACAATACCTAATAGGTTATCAAAACACTGTGGATGATCTTCAAAGAAAGCTAAAATTGAGAAGTAGAGAAGTTATCATGAGTAAAGGAAAGCTTCCTTTGAACCAACATCCAGTCACCGCACAGGCTGCAGAAGAACCGAAAGAGAAACAACAAAAGGCTATTGCAAACAAAAGACCTGAAAATAAAGAAGAAGACTGTCAACCTTCAAAGGAGGTTAAACCACCAAAAATCACAGAGGTAATCAAAATTGCCCCTACTTTCAGCCTCAGAGCTGAGCTGTCAAAAGTAAATATCTCCATCCCTCTTAATAAGTTACTGAAAAATAATGAATATAGGAAAGAGATAACGAAGATGGTTAAAGGAAAAAATTAACACCGACATGATATTCTAGAGTTGTCTGATGATGCTCCTACCGTAATCTTTGGATCTAAGTTGGAAGAACCAGGCAATGAAGAAGTCCCTCCTTTCTACTTAAGCCTAAGTGTCCATGATCAAATATTGCACAATGCCTTAATAGACTCTAGCGCATCTCATAACCTAATGCCAAAATCTGTGCTGAAAGAGCTAGGATTAGAAGTGACAAGGCCATACCAAGATCTTTACTCCTTTGATTCTAGAAAAATACCATGTTTGGGACTGATTAAGGATATGGTAGTAACTCTAACCCAACTCCCTGCTAAAAGTGTCATGATGGATGTGGTGGTAGCTGATGTATCTGCAAAGTTTGGGATGCTATTGTCAAGATCCCGGGTTTCAAAGTTAAAAGGAACTATGTAGATGGACTTATCTTATGCCACAATTCTTGTGTTTGGAGCAAACAGGAGATTATATAGGGAAAGAAGGATGGAGTATGTTGTCAGCAGCAAAAGCAAACCTGAGAATCACCCTATATATGCAGTTGATACAGACATGGGCTGCTCCATTTTTGTTGTTGATGGTCCTTGTTGTGATCCCAAACCTCCCTCATATAGAGAAGTTGATGAAGATAAGGAGTTTGCAGCCAGATATAAAGCTTCTGAACGAGAAAAAAATGAGGAAGGCTGGTGGAAAATGTATTTTGATGGTTCTATGAGGAAGAATGGTGCTAGAGCAGGGGTTTGGATCATTCCTCCAAACTAGGAATCTAGGGCACTTTCATACAAGCTAACATTTCAATGTACTAATAATGTTGTTGAATACGAAGCATTACTGTTGGGGTTGCGGGCTCTAAAAGACTTGGGAGCTAAGAAGATAGAAGTGTTTGGAGACTCTCAGTTGGTAGTGAACTAGATAAATGATAGTTACCAAGCCAAACACCCAAGAATGAGGGCATTTAGAAATGAAGCTTGGGATTTCTGTGGGAATGTTTTTACAGAACACAAGATCAGAGTAATACCCAGACATGAAAATGATGTGGTAGACTCTTTGGCAACTACTGCTGGAGGATTTAAGACTCCAATTTTCTGCCAGGATAAGTATGAGGTCGAAATAATAAACAGACCCTCTATTCCTGATAATTCTAAGTATTGGCAGGTATTTGAAGACAACCTACAACTCAGGAGAGTTTTGGAACTCTCTGATGAGTTTGCGAATGTGCATATTGATACTAAAAATGAGAACCTGGAAAACTTTGTGGAAGGAGAAAATGCTGAAGAGGAAGCTAAAAAACAAGGGTGGAAAAACATGATAGGTGGTAAGGACATTATTCAATTGAAGAATAATTACATCCCTAAAGGTCTGATACCCCTGGAAAATCTCTTTGATCAAGATGATGTAGCCAAAAATCCAAAATTTGAACCTGCCCGAGAATCAGTAGAAGATCAAAACTTAGGTACAGAGAAAGATCCTCGAATGGTGAAGCTGTCTAAAAGACTACAAGCTGACCAAAAGAAACGCTATGTAGAGTTGATGAAAAGACACACTAATGATTTCTCCTGGAAATATGAAGACTTGAAGGAGTATGATACATCAATCATACAGCATACTATTCCACTCAAGCCAGGCGAGAAACCTTTTAAGAAAAAATTAAGAAGGATCAATCATAAGCTAACCGATATCATAGAGAAAGAAGTCAAAAATATTTTCAATGCAAAGATAATTGTTACCTTAAGGTTCTCACAATGGATAGAAAATCTTGTCCCAGTCATAATGAAAAGTTGAGAAATCAGAATTTGTATTGATTTCAGGATCCTGAACAGGGCATCAATGAAAGACAATTATCCTTTACCCAAAATGGAGCACATTTTGCAGCAAGTGATAGGAGCCGAAAGAATTTCCACCATGGATGGTTTCTCAGGGTATAATCAGATTAAAGTACGCCTAGAAGACCAAGAAAAAACTGCTTTCACAACTCCTTGGGTAACCTTCATGTACGCTAAGATGCCATTTGGATTGATGAACGCTGGAGCCACTTTCCAAAGAGCTATGGATATTGCATTTGTTGAAGAAAAGGACAAATTTGTGGTGGTATACATGGACGATATAACAGTTTTTTCAAAGTTAGATGAAGAATATCTCAAACATTTGGAGAGAGTTTTTATAAAGTGTAGAAAATATGGCATTTCCTTGAATCCCAAGAAATTTTTTTTCGCTCTGGACAAAGCTAAGATTTTAGGGCATATCATCTTCAAAGACGGGATAAAAATTGATCCAGAGAGGGTCAATGCTATTTAGAAAGTGGGAGAGCCCAAAAGCAAAAAAAAAATACAATCTTTCATTGGCCAAGTGGGATTTTTAAGGAGATTCATACCAAGTTTTGCTGAAATAATGAGAAATATTACAAATATGTTAAGAAAAGAGAACCAAATAAAGTGGACCGAATAAGCCAAAGATTCTTTTAGAGGGATCAATATAGCCATCACCGAAGCTCCAGTATTGGCTATCCCAATCTTTACTAAGGATTTCCTAGTTTTCTCATATGCATCTGAACATACAATAGCTGGTGTGTTGTTGCAAAAAAATGATCAAAATGTTGAGCAATCTATTGCTTTTTTCAGCAGAGTACTGAGAGACAGGGAATTGAAATACGATATCATGGAGAAACAGGCTTATGCTCTCATAAAAGCTCTGAAAGATTTCAGGTTTTATATTATACACTCGCACATCATTGCTTATGTCCCAAATAGCGCTGTGAGAAGCATTTTGACCTAGTCCAATCCTGAAGGCAGAAGGGCTAAATGGATTGCATCATTACTAGAATATGGTTTGTAGATAAAACCCACAAAACTGGTGAAAGGTCAAGGGTTAGCGAAATTAATGACTGAAGAAAATTGTGACTCTTTGCAGCTAAATTTTTTGGAAGAGCATCCTAACCAGCCGAATGCAAACATACAGGTGAAGCCTGAATTCTCTGAATCTCCTTGGTATACTCACATTGTTTTTGTACTACAAAATTTACAGGCACCTGCAGGGTTAAGTAAAAGTAGAGCCAGATCTATAAAACTAAAAGCTGCCAAGTACTGTATCATGAACCAATATATGTATTGGAAAGACCCTGGAGGGGTGCTACTAAACTATCTGGTTGAAGAAGAGGCTAAACACATAAAAGAAGAATTCCACAAAGGGGACTGCGGGGGACATCACTGCTGGAAAGCAACAGTAAAAAAAATCCTGAGAGTAGGGTTTTACTGGCCCACTATGTTTTCCAATGTTTACAAAGAGACTATGGTTTGTCACCAATGTCAGATTTTCGATGGAAAAGGAAAGGTTGTTTCCCTCCGTCTACATCCTATTATAGTTGAAGCACCTTTTCAACAATGGGGTTTAGATTTCATTGGGGAAATAAACCCAAATTCCTATGGACAACACAGATGGATATTGACAGCTATTGATTATTTTACTAAATGGATAAAAGCCATACCTACCAAGCAAGGGACTGAAGGCGTAATCATGGATTTTCCGGAAGATAACATCTTATCCAGATTTGGATGCCCCAAAAGAATTGTTACTGACAATGCTCCAGCTTTCTATTCCAAAAAGATGATTAATTTCTGCCATAAGTACCATATCAGCCTAAATGATTCCACGGCTTATTACCCTCAAGGAAACGGACTAGCAGAGTCTTCAAATAAGAGCTTGGTAAGAATCATAAAAAAGTTGTTAGAAGATAATAAGAGGTCCTGGCACACAAAGTTAAAGTATGCCCTGTGGGATGACAGAATCAACAGGAAAGGAGCCATCGGGATGTCACCATTTCAGTTGGTGTATGGAGCAGAAGTGATTTTTCCAGCATCCCTAGGTTTGCCTGTCATGAGGTTATTACAGGGAATAGAATAAGAACCAAATCCCATGAAAAGAAGAGTAAATCAGATAGTCGAGTTTAATGAGCTAAGAAATAAGGCATATGACAAAGTAGAAAGCCATCAAGAAAAAATGAAGGAAGCTTTCGACAAAAAGGCCAAGGAAGATTATTTTTAGGTTAATGACCTAGTTCTGAAGTGGAATTCCCCTAAAGAAGAAAAACACGAAAAGTTTGACCACATGTTGATGGGACCGTATGTTATTGCAGCAATCCGAGGAATAAATTCCTTTGTCTTGGAACATCAAGACGGATCTGCCTGGTCCAGAGGTCCAGTCAATGGAAGATTTTTAAAACATTACCTATCCTAAGGGATGCAGGTATTCCATGTACCATAGCCTATGTATATATTTTTCATTTATTTTTTCAGTTGTTTTAAAAATCTGATGACAAACCTGAAGGACTTGAAACCCTAAAGGAAAGAATATGAATCTAGAAGGCTAGCCATGGTTCCTTTTCTTTTCATGTGTGGACAATCTAGCTATGCAGCATATACGGTTGCAGTTCTAAGAATTCAGAAGAGGTTGTTGACTCCGAAGTTGGGAGCCGCCCAATCGATCAGGCACTTAGTCTACGAGTTCTTTGCTACCTCGCAAGGAGGATAGCATCCCCGGCTGGAGCCAGTTGTTGGCACCTATAAATTTTTGCTCGAATCCTAAGAAAAGGGTTGATTCCATTGATGAATTACTGGAGAAAATTGTTAAAACCCTATCCCCAATCATGTCTAGGTTTCTAAAGCCAAGAAAAAAGCTCAATTGGCAAGGAAATAAGGAGAAAGATGAAAGGTTTTGACCCTTTAGACAGAAGGAAGTAGCTCAAATGACCAAAAATGGGTAAAAAGATCAATAATATATAGTTCGAACGGATATAAAGTGCTAGGTAAAACTCGGACTAGTCCCTACCATTGATCCAGTGCGCGGGAGAGATCCACGGCCCCTGAATCACACTCACATCATTAAGTTGCACGAGAGAAAGCACAGGAGAGTGGTCGTGAGAGAAAAACCACCAGGACAGATGGCAGTCGAACGAGCTCTCGCATGAGCATCTCAGTGGTAAGAAGAAACTGCCAGAAGGCTCATGATACCACCGCATTAAAAAAGCAGGGTATAAGATCGACGGCTCAAATTGCATAGTCAGAAATCTGACAGCGCAGAAGAGTCGTTGTCACGTCAGTGAAAGATCAAAACAGATCAATGGCGCGCAATGAAAGAGATCAGATCTACGGTTAAGTGGACGTAAGAGATGCAAGGATGGTAACATAATGGGCTCCACTTGCGAGAGTACCGAAGACTGGACACGTGGATATCTCCTCACCACAGATGTATTAAAGTTGAGATCAACGCTCCTCGTTGATCGTCACGAGGTAGAGAAGATCCCAGATAAGCATGAAAGGTGGTCGCGAGATTGTATACTATCTGCCATGTGTCATCATCTGAACACCTCGCAAGGGAGATTAAATGGTAATCCAAAACCAGAAATTAAGTCACGACACCACCATACCCCTATGTACGGTTAAGTATAATGGATGGCTAATATTTAAAGATGGTAGGAGATCCTACGGCAGACGTTAAGAGATGTCAAATCAAAGGGTTAAATAAATAATCAGATCAACGGCCCGGAAGCAACACCCAGTAGATCAATCGACGAAAAAGAGGGACAGGTGGCGAAGATGAGCGGATGTTATTGGGAAAGTTTTTATATATATAACGCGGCATGTAAAGAACAAACATTTCTCTCTTGGACCTGTCGGAGTTGGAAGCTTCTGGAAGTGCAGAAGCCGAAAAGGACGATAGGTGAAAGGGTCACTCTCAAGCTTTTCATGACAGGTAGGGTCCCAAACTCCTTTGTTTATAACCTGCTGTGTGTTTAATAATCATAGAATGGCAAATGAACAGGTTTCTACTAGTTCTAAGGTACGAGTAACCCTAGAAGAGAAGGACTGTGATGTGTTTGACCCAAAGCTCGTTTCCCTATACCAGAGGTTAAAAGAAGGCTGAAAGCCCTGCTTGAATAAGGGTTAGATGTCCATAGAGTCCACCAGTCCTTTTTCATCTTTTATTTTCTAGAACAGATAATGCCCTTTCTAAAGTTCGTGTCAAGGTGTTCATTAAATTATTCAGAACCCCAACGAGTGATAATGAACACCAGGAATTCTAAAATCGTTTGTAGTATCGATGTTGCCATCATCCAGAGTACCCTTGCCATGCGAGAGTCTCCAACCCTAGCCCCCGAAAGTTCTTCTGAAGATTCAGTCGTTACTTTGTACAGACAAATTTCACCTGAAATTCGTAAATCTTTGCTTGATACCTGTCTAAAACCTGATGTAGAAATTGCCAACACCCCTTACCCGCTGGACGTCAACCTTTTTAATGACAATACCTAGTTGGTCTTTTCTTCGATAGCTCAGTTTATAGGTTCGGGCTCAGATTTGTGGATAACTGAACTGCAACTAAGCCTGTTATTCAGGATTAGTGTTAGTTCCCTAGAGGCGAGAAGTGAGTCAGTACCATCCCTCAAGTTTGAGGAAATTTTGGCAGAAAAGATACATGCATAGTTAAACTGTTTTGAAAGTACCATATTTTTTTAGTTCTAGGCCTATTTGACTAAAATGATTCTGCATAGCAGTGCAGATAAGTTAACATTCTCTCAGATAGTCTTCACAGGGAATTTGGAAGACAATGTTTTCAATTACATGAATTACATTTTATCTATTGTATATAAAGTTATGTTTGAAGAAACACTACCCAAAGTGTTACCAGAGATGCAAATCCTGATGCAGTTGAGGGATGAACTAACCGTTGGTGACTGGATCATGTTGAAATATGCCACAGTGATAAGAGTGTACGTTTTTGTACATGAACCATACTTTTTACCAGCATTTTTGAGCTTGAGAGTTTTATCCCTTGAGCTCATTCATCAGAGATTGATCGTAGAAGAGGAGCATTTTGGGCAGCATAAGAAATGTTCTGATATAAAGTTCCCTTGCCAAGTCGGCCCTTTCATTGTGAAATTTAAAGAGGTTGTTAGCGAGGTAGAAAAATTATTGAAAAATATGGGGTTCGGGAAGGACATAGTAGTCGCATATGATCCTCTTCACATCATAGCCGAAAGAAAGAAGAAAAATGGTCTGAAGGCATGGGAACACCAAGAATCTGAAGGCCTACCGAAGGGGCGAAATTCATTGCAGTGTGAGCCTGAAGAGGCTAAAGATATAGATTTACAAACACAAGACCTAATCATTGCTGATGACCCTATGGAAACAGATCAGCTGCTCAATACTCAGGAAGTATGCAGGAAGAGAGATTCAGAGGAAATCATTGAGACAGAAGAAGAGGAGGAAAGTGAAAAGAAAAGACTCAAATTGGAAACACCTGATGAGTTAGCTGTCCAAATAAGTGATATGGATGAACAAGAAGAAGGGCCATCATCCCTAGTTATCCAAATCCATGAGTATAAATTCCAATATGCGATAGGAGAGAACGTCGACAGTAGATTTAAATCACAAGAAGACATGTTTAAGTATCATGGGAAAAATAAGCAGGCCTCTGCACATAAACTTTTTGAACTAATGCCCACTGTGAGGAATTTGTCTAAAACAGGAGTGTCTTTGACAACAAGTAGAGATATCCAGACATATACTTTCAATCCGACAATATCTGACAAAGACAAAATAACGGAAGCAAATATAAACTAGAAGAAGATACCTTTTACTGATAGGATTCAATTTCATAGGAAAATGGGAGAAGGTCTATATGATGACCTAGTAGAAGTAGCCTTGAATATCTCTAACTTAGAGGTCACTATAAATAAGATGAATGCCCAATTAAAACATCAAAGGTCAGAGAATAAATCCCTTCAGCAACATATCAAAAAGCTACAGTTTGACTTAATTTAAAATGATGGTGGAGGCAAAGCAAGCCATAAGCTGTTAAAGGATAAAGACAATTTGATCCAGATCCTACAGAAAAGAATGAAAATATCCAATGCCCAGCTAATACAAACTCCTGAGGAGACAAAGCTAATACAAGAAAAATAAGATCTGCGTAGGGAGATCAGCAATAATAAAGCTGAATTGTTAAAGTTCACAGAGAAGGAACGATGCCGGGAGAAGGAGAAGATGAGTCTGTAAAGGGAGATCGAAGAGTTAAAAAGCGGCTTGTGAAACATATGTTTACAACAAGCAAACGAAGGCCCGAGCAAAAAGAAAGATAATACATACAACATTGTACAGGCCATGTCCTAGATCAACCTAAAAGATGGTGAGACACAAGAGCTAAAAGAGGAAAATCAAAGGTTGAAAGAAGAAAATGAGGTAAAGGAAAAAGGGACAAATGAGCTATAGCAAAAGTATAAGGAATTGGTAGCAATTAATAACAAGTTTTCTAAGCAGATTACAAGAAGAGCAGCTATGCAGGGATGCAAACATTTGATTTGGGATTTAATTATCCAAGAGGCTGAGAGATTTAGACCTTATCTGGATCTCATGAGAACAAAGGAAAAGATAGTCACGGATGTTTTAAAGAGTTGCACTGCTATGAAGGAAAAATTACACAACAGGCCAAAAGAGACTGCTTATAATGCTATAAGTTTTTTGAATAGTTTGACAGATCAGGACATCATAGATTTGAGCATCAAGGATAGGGTCACAACCATTGCAACAACAAAGCAAATCTTAGGGAAATATGCATTGGTCGAAGCTGTGGAAAGCAGAGCAAATGAAATGAATGAACAGTTGACATAATTCAAAGGATGGTTTAAAGGACTGGTAGAAAATGGGTTTCCTGCATTATGGGATGAAAAGCAAAGATTGATTCCCCTAAGTGAGCATAAAAGGTTGATGACTAGCAGACGAATGGATCATTCTAAGTTCAAACATCTGAGCTAGCCACTTTCAGGAAAAATTCTAATAGACATGCTGGACGAAGATTTCGAGACGTTGTATAGATTGATTTCTTGAAGAGCTTCCACCTATGTCTTGTGTCAATCAGCTTAACATCAGAGTCCTGGAGAAATAGATGACGAGTTATGACATCCCGGTACCTAAAATATGGTCACCTGTGGAGAAATACGGGAAGATGAAATATACCTATCATGCTCCACCGGCGGCTGCTGTCCCTTAAATCTCAGATTTGTGCATTTTTAAGTATCTGTTTATTTTTGATAGAAAAGCTTAGGATATACTTTAGGATTTTGATTTTCCAAGACGTGGCAGTGGGTTGCCCATTATGTAATGAAGTTTCACTATTGGACATATACTTTAATATTTTTTATATTGTTTAACGGCATACCGGCAAATGCAAGAAAGTGATTGAGCTTATCTTGTTATAATTTCTATTTTGTGATAGTGACATCTGAACTATGATGAGGTGTCCTTGAATTGTAACTAATTTCTGTTCCAAAGGGGTTGAGTATGAGACTCCAGGCCACTATAAGTTGCATGAATTTTTCAAATGGAAAGGGGGAAGAACTTTGAAACTCTACATATTTTTGTTCATTGTTGTTATTTTGAGATATTCCTTGAATAAAATTGTCAGAAGCTTACAGGAGTTTTTTCAGAGATTCGTGTGTAATTGGTCTGGTAGTCTGTCTTTCTTTTCCTATGTGATATGTGCTTCTTTCCTTTGTTAATCCATATTGTTAACATTCCTTCGTACTTGGTTCAGTGTAGCACTTGAATGAGATTCATAGAAATTATGCCTTGTTCATTTCTTACCGAGTATTTCAAAATTACTTCTAATAAAGTTGGTATAGGATTCATCTGTGTATGCCTTATATCGATGGACTGTTCATCTTTCTTCTTTTTCACCGATTAAATCACTTTGACTACTCTCTGGTTGCTATCTTGCCTCTGTGTAAATGTATCTGCTAAGAATCTGATGATGATGTTTATGTTATACTTGAATCGAATCCATTTCCCAATATAGATCCCTATTGTTCTCCGACCAATGGTTTACAAGAGTAAAATTTGTCCTACAGAAATTTGACCTTTGGTATATGTTTAAATAGAACATCTTGAGGAATGAATGCTGGTGTCCTTTTCCATGATTAACGACCTTGATTATTTTTCAGTTTTTCATTAGTTTATTGAGAGAGTCCTCTCAGACTGTGTTGGGTCAGTAACATCAGTCCAAAGATTGGTTAGTGGTTACCCCGAATTACCCTTCCTTACGAACTGGGGGTCAATTTGGGTGTTAGAAAATTGGCGCCGTTGTCGGGGAATGCAAGTTTTCTTGTTTTCCGTAATAGAATGGCAAAGATTCGAAGAAAAGAGAGATCCCTATGGGAAAACAAAGATTTCCATATTTTCAAGGGTTGTACAATTTTTGCCCTGGCGACTCCACTCATAAAGATTTATATTCAAGAAAGCGCTCCACTGGGGAAGACCTCTAAAGCTGAATCCTAATTTTGAAGAAGATCTTGGCAAAGCAACTTGGCCTCAAGAAAGATCCATACCAGAGGTAACCCTATTCCTGAAACTCTGTTAATTGTTGATAATCCAGAAATTTTGCTTAGACAAAAAACTGCAAAAGATAAGGTTAATACTTCAAATAGTGAAAGAGTTGTGTCCGAAGCAGAATCCCCTGTTTTTCAAGAATTAAATATAGAGATTGACACTGGGAAACCTTTACCCTAATCAAGATCGAAATCTTGTCTAATATTCGGTGAAGGAGTTCTTTATAAACCTCAATCTTACTTGTTAGATCCTATCTGGCGTAATTTACTAGATACTATCAATGCTAAGAAAGCTAAACCCTGTTCCTAGCATATCTCACCCCTTTCACAAACTCTGCCTGTAGTCATGGCTGCCAGATTTGCACTCCTATCCCTACCAGTTGTTTTACATGAACTACCCCAAAACTACACACAAAGGATCATTTCCTATGATGCAGAGGGAAATTTTTCTGCCAGACAACATGTAGACAGGTTTGAAGATTTTATTGACCTAGAGGAAGTGGATTATGATGATGCAAAAATGAGATTATTTGCCCAAAGTTTGTTTGGAGAACATAATAAATGGTATAGGTTGCTACCAAATGCCTCCATCAATGATTTTGCGGAGTTCAAGACCCTGTTCTTAGAAATATGGGATATGATAGGAAGTCCTATCCTAGTCTTGTCCCAGTTCAATCGCATCAAGAAAGGAGGTTTTGAGTTGGTACACAAATTTTTTGCTAGGTTTATGAGGGCATATAATTCTATTCCAGATGATCTAAGGCCCTTGGTAGGCACTGCGAAACTCCATTTCGTAGATGATTTTGATGGAGATTTCTCATGTACATTAAGAGAAAGAAAATCTGCCTCCCTGCCTATCTTGCTAAAGGATGCCCTAGAAGTAGAGGCGAACATGATGGCCTCAGGGAAAATAAAGGGTAAAACAAAGGCCGAGAGAAAGAAGTAGGAGACTCAAACTTCTACCTCATCTGCTTCTAATGATGCTAAATTTGATACCATGATGAAAACCATGGAGCAATTGATGGATAGGTTGACCATAGATAACAAGTCTCCTCCTCGAGAAAACCCTGAAAACCAGATCCAAAACCCAAACTTTAGAAGATCATCGCCCCCTGCAAGAAACCAAAGAAATGTTGAAGAAGAGTCGATGCGCCCTCCTTTTGTTGAAAATATGGTAGACAATGAAATAGCTGAAGAGCCCACCGAAGCCTAGATTCATTTTGTTGACTCTGTAGACCATGAAATATACTTGACTGAAAGCGAGCATGACTTCTTTAACAAAGGAAGTAGTAGTAACAAACCCACATTAGAATCCGAATAATACCTAATGGGTTATCAAAACGCTGTGGATGATCTTCAAAGAAAGCTAAAATTGAGAAGTAGAGAAGTTATCATGAGTAAAGGAAAGCTTCCTTTGAACCAACCTCCAGTCACCCCACAGGTTGCAGAAGAAGCGAAAGAGAAACAGCAAAAGGCTATTTCAAACAAAAGACCAGAAAATAAAGAAGAAGACTGTCAACCTTCAAAGGAGGTTAAACCACCAGAAATCACAGAGGTAATCAAACCTGCCCCTACTTTCAGCCTTAGAGCTAAACTGTCAAAAGTAAAGATATCCATCCCTATTAATGAGTTACTGAAAAATAATGAATACAGGGAAGAGATAACGAAGATGGTTAAACGAAAAAGATGAACACCAACATGATATTCTAGAGTTGTCTGATGATGCTCCTACCATAATCTTTGGATCTAAGTTGGAAGAACCAGGTGATGAAGAAGTCCCTCCTTTCTACTTAATCCTAAATGTCCATGATCAGATCTTTCACAATGCCTTAATAGACTCTGGGGCATCTCATAACCTAATGCCAAAATCTGTGCTGAAAGAGCTAGGATTAGAAGTGACAAGGCCATACCAAGATCTTTACTCCTTTGATTCTAGAAAGGTACCATGTTTGGGACTGATTAAGAATATGGTAGTAACTCTAACCCAACTCCCTGCTAAAAGTGTCATGATGGATGTGGTTGTAGCTGATGTACCTGCAAAGTTTGGGATGCTATTGTCAAGATCCTAGGTTTCAAAGTTAAAAGGAACTATGTAGATGGACTTCTCTTATGCCACAATTCCTGTGTTTGGAGCAAACAAGAGATTATATAGGGAAAGCAGGATGGAGTATGTTGTAAGTAGCAAAAGCAAACCTAAGAATCACCCTATATATGCAGTTGATACAAACATGGGCTGCTCCATTTTTGTTGTTGATGGTCCTCGTTGTAATCCTAACCCTCCCTCATATAGAGAAGTTGATGAAGATAAGGAGTTTGCAGCCAGATATGAAGCCTCTGAAAAAGAAAAAATGAGGAAGGCTGGTGGAAAATGTATTTTGATGGTTCTATGAGCAAGAATGGTGTTGGAGAAAGGGTTTGGATCATTCCTTCAAACCAGGAATCTAGGGCACTTTCATACAAGCTAACATTTGAATGTACTACTAATGTTTCCAAATACGAAGCATTACTGTTGGGGTTACGGGCTCTAAAATACTTGGGAGCTAAGAAGATAGAAGTGTTTGGAGACTCTGAGTTGGTAGTGAACCAGATAAATGATAGTTACCAAGCCAAACACCCAAGAATGAGGGCATATAGAAATGAAACTTGGGATTTCTTTGGGAATTGTTTTACAAAACACAAGATCAGATTAATACCCAGACATGAAATGATGTGGTAGACTCTTTGGCAACTACTGCTGGAGGATTTAAGACTCCAATTTTCTGCCAGGATAAGTATGAGGTCGAAATAATAAACAGACCCTCTATTCCTGATAATTCTAAGTATTTGTAGGTATTTGAAGATGACCCATAGGTCAGGAGATTTTTGGAACTCTCTGATGAGTTTGTGAAAGTGCATATTGATACTGAAAATGAGAACTTGGAAAACTTTGTGGAAGGAGAAAATGCTGAAGAGGAAGCTAAAAACTAAGGGTGGAAAAACATGATAGGTGGTAAGGACATTATTCAATTGAAGAATAATTACATCCCTAAAGGTCTGATACCCCTGGAAAATCTCTTTGGTCAAGATGATGTAGCCAAAAATCCAAAATTTGAACCTGCCCGAGAATCAGTGGAAGATCAAAACTTAGGTACAGAGAAAGATCCTCAAATGGTGAAGCTGTCTAAAAGACTACAAGCTGACCAAAAGAAACGCTATGTAGAGTTGATGAAAAGACACACTGATGCTTTCTCCTGGAACTATGAAGACTTGAAGGAGTATGATACATCAACCATATAGCATACTATTCCACTCAAGCCAGGTGAGAAACCTTTTAAGCAAAAACTAAGAAGGATCACTCCTAAGCTAACAGATATCATAGAGAAAGAAGTCAAAAAGCTTTTCAATGCAAAGATAATTGTTACCTTAAGGTTCTCAAAATGGATAGCAAATCTGGTCCCAGTCAGAAGGAAAAGTGGAGAAATCAGAATCTGTATTGATTTCAGGAACCTGAACAGAGCATCAATGAAAGACAATTATCCTTTACCCAAAATGGAGCACATTTTGCAGCGAGTGGTAGGAGCCGAAAGAATTTCCACCATGGATGGTTTCTTAGGGTATAATCAGATTAAAGTACGCCTAGAAGACCAGGAAAAAACTACTTTCACAACTCCTTGGGGAACCTTGATCTACGCTAAGATGCCATTTGGATTGATGAACGCTAGAGCTACTTTCCAAAGAGCTATGGATATTGCATTTGCTGAAGAAAAGGACAAATTTGTGGTGGTATACATGGGCGATATAACAGTTTTTTCAAAGTCAGATGAAGAACATCTCAAACATTTGGAGAGAGTTTTTATAAGGCGTAGAAAATATGGCATTTCCTTGAATCCCAATAAATCTTTTTTCCCTCTGGACGAAGCTAAGATTTTAGGGCATATCATCACCAAAGACGGTATAAAAATTGATCCAGAGAGGGTCAGTCTTATTCAGAAAGTGGGAGAGCCCAGAAGCAAAAAAGAAATACAATCTTTCATTGGCCAAGTGGGATTTTTAAGGAGATTCATACCAAGTTTTTCTGAAATAATGAGAAATATTACAAATATGTTAAGAAAAGAGTACCGAATAAAGTGGACCAAAGAAGCCAGAGATTCTTTTAGAGGGATCAAGACAGCCATCACCGAAGCTCCAGTATTGGCTAGCCCAATCTTTACTAAGGATTTCCTAGTTTTCTCATATGCATCTGAACATACAATAGCTGGGGTGTTGTTGCAAAAAAATGATCAAAATGGTGAGCAACGTATTGCTTTTTTCAGCAGAGTACTGAGAGACGGGGAATTGAAATACGATATCATGGAGAAACAGGCTTATGCTCTCATAAAATATCTGAAAGATTTCAGTGTTTATATTATACACTTGCACATCATTGCTTATGTCCCAAATAGCGCTGTGAAAAGAATTTTGACCCAGTCCAATCCTGAAGGCAGAAGGGCTAAATGGATTGCAGTATTACTAGAATATGATTTGGAAATAAAACCCACAAAACTGGTGAAAGGTCAAGGGTTAGCGAAATTAATGACTGAAGAAAATTGTGACTCTTTGCAGCTAAATTTTTTGGAATAGCATCCTAACCAGCCAAATGCAAACATACAGGTGAAGCCTGGATTCTCTGAATCTCCTTGGTATACTGACATTGTTTTTGTACTACAAAATTTACAGGCACCTGCAGGGTTAAGTAAAAGCAGAGCTAGATCTGCAAAACTAAAACCTACCAAGTACTGTATCATGAACCAATATATGTATTGGAAAGACCCTGGAGGGGTGCTGCTAAACTGTCTAGTTGAAAAAGAGGATAAACACATAAAAGAAGAATTCCACAAAGGGGACTGCGGGGGACATCACTCCTGGAAAGCAACAGTACACAAAATCCTGAGAGCATGGTTTTACTGGCCCACTATGTTTTCCGATGTTTACAAAGAGACTGTGGTTTGTCACCAATGTCAGATTTTCGATGGAAAAAGAAAGGTTGTTTCCCTCCCTCTACATCCTATTATAGTTGAAGGACCTTTTCAGCAATGGGGTTTAGATTTCATTGGGGAAATAAACCCAAATTCCTCTGGACAACACAGATGGATATTGACGGCTATTGATAATTTTACTAAATGGATAGAAGCCATACCTACCAGGCGAGTGACTGAAGGAGCAATCATGGATTTTCTGGAAGATAACATCTTATCCAGATTCGGATGCCCCAAAATAATTGTGACTAACAATGCTCCAGCTTTCTATTTTAAAAAGATGATAAATATCTGCCATAAGTACCATATCAGCCTAATTCATTCCATGTCTTATTAACCTCAAGGAAATGGACTAGCAAAGTCTTCAAATAAGAGCCTGGTAAGAATCATAAAAAAGTTGTTAGAAGATAATAAGAGGTCCTGGCACACAAAGTTAAAGTATGCTCTGTGGGCTAATAGAATCAGCACGAAAAGAGCCATCGGGATGTCACCATTTCAGTTGGTGTATGGAGCAGAAGTGATTTTTCCAGCATCCCTAGGTTTGCCTATCATGAGGTTATTACAGGGAATAGAAGAAGAACCAAATCCCATGCAAAGAAGAGTAAATCAGATAGTCGAGCTGAATGAGCTAAGAAATAAGGCATATGACAAAGTAGCAAGCCATCAAGAGAAAATAAAGGAATCTTTCGACAAAAAGGCCAAGGAAGATTATTTTCAGGTTAATGACCTAGCTCTGAAGTGGAACACCCCTAAATAAGAAAAACACGGAATGTTCGACCACGTGTTGATGGGACCGTATGTTATTGTAGCAATCTGACGAATAAATTCCTTTATCTTGGAACATCAAGACGGATCTTCCTGGTATGGAGGTCCAGTCAACAGAAGATTCTTAAAACATTACCTGTCTTAAGGGATGCAGGTATTCCATGTACCATAGCCTATGTATATATTTTTCATTTCTTTTTTCTGTTGTTTTAAAAATCTAACGTCAAACCTGAACGACTTGAAACCCTAGAGGAAAGAATATGAAGTCTAGAAGGCTAGCCATGGTTCCTTTTCTTTTCATGTGTGGACAGTCTAGCTATGTGGCAGATAGAGTTGCAGTTCTAAGAATTCAGAAGAGGTTGTTGACTCCGATGTTGTGAGCCACCCAATCGATCAGGCACTTGGTCTACGAGTTCTTTGCTACCTCGCAGGGAGGATAACATCCCCGACTGGAGCCAGCTATTGGCACCTAATATTTTTTACTCGAATCCTAAGAAAGGGGTTGATTCCACTGATGAATTACTGGAGAAAATGGTTAAAACCCTATCCCCAATCATGTCTAGGTTGCTAAAGCCAAGAAAAAAGCTCAATTGGCAAGGAAATAAGGAGAAAGATGAAAGGTTTTGACCCTTTAGACATAAGCAAGTAGCTCAAATGACCAAAAATGGGTAAAAAGATCAATAATATATAGTCTGAAGGGATATAAAGTGATAGGTAAAACTCAGACTAGTCCCTACCATTGATCCAGTGCGCGGGAGAGATCCATGGCCCCCGAATCACCCTCGCATCAAGAAGTTGCACGAGAGAAAGCGTAGGCGGGTGGTCGCGAGAGAAAAACCACCAGGACAGATGGCAGTAGGAGGAGCTCTCGCATGAGCATTTCGGTGGTAAGAAGAAACCACCAGAAGGCTTGCGATACCACCGTAATAAAAAAGCAGGGTATAAGATCGATGACTCAGATTACATAGTTAGAAATCTGATGGTGCGGAAGAGCCATTTTCACATCAGCGAAAGATCAAAATAGATCAATGGCCCACAATGAAAGAGATCAGATCTACGGTTAAGTGGTCGCAAGAGATGCAAGGCTGGTAATGCAATGGGCTCCACTTGCGAGAGTACCAAAGACTGGACACGTGGATATCTCCTCGCCGTAGATGTATTAAAGTCGAGATCAATGATCCTCGTTGATTGTCGTGAGGTAAAGAAGCATCCCAGATAAGCATGAAAGGTGGTCACAAGATTGTATACTGTCTGCCATGTGTCATCATCTGAACACCTCACGAGGGAGATTAAATGGTAATCCAAAACCAGAAGTTAAGTCGCGATACCACCATACCCCTGTGTATGGTTAAGTATAATGGATGGCTAATATTTAAAGATGGTAGGAGATCCTACGGCGGAGGTTAAGAGGTGTCAAACCAAAGGGTTAAATAAAGAATCATATCAACGACCCGGAAGCAACGCCTTGCAGATCAATGGACGGAAAAGAGGGACAGCTGGCGAAGATGAGCGAAAGTTATTGGGAAAGGTTTTATATATAAAACGTGACATGTAAAGAACAAAGATTTCTCTCTTGGACCTGTCGGAGTTGGAAGCTTTTGGAAGTGCAGAAGCCGAAAAGGATGATAGGTTAAAGTGTCGCTCTCAAGCTTTCCATGACATGTAGGGTCCCAAACTCCTTTGTTTATAACGTGCTATGTGTTTTATAATCATAGAATGGCAGACGAACAAGTTTATACTAGTTCTAAGGTTCGAGTAACCCTATAAGACAAGGACTGTGATGTGTTTGACCCAAAGCTTCGTTTCCCTATACCAGTGGTTAAAAGAAGGCTGAAATCCCTGCTTGAGCAAGGGTTAGATGTACATATAGTCCACGAGTCCTTTTTCATCTTTTATTGTCTAGAACAGATAATTCCCTCTCCAGAGTTCATGTAATGGTGTTCATTAAATTATTCAGAACCCCTACGAGTGATAATGAACACCAGGAAGTCTAAAATCATTTGTAGTATCGGTGCTGCTATCATCCGGAGTACCCTTACAGTGCCAGAATATCCAACCCTAGCCTCCGAAATTTGTCCTCAAGAGTCAGTCGTTACTTTGTACCGATAAATTTTCCCTGAAATTCATAAATCTTTTCTTGATACCTGTCTAAAACCTGATGTAGAAATTGCAGACACCCCTTACCCGCTGGACGTCAACCTTTTTAATGACAATACCTAGTTAGTCTTTTCTTTGATAGCTCAGTTTTTAGGTTCAAACTCAGATTTGTGGATAACTGAAGTGCAACTAAGCCTGTAATTTAGGATTTGTGTTAGTTCCCCAGAGGCAGGAAGTGAGTCAGTACCATCCCTCAAGTTTGAGGAAATTTTGGCAGAAAACATACATGCACAGTTAAACTGTTTTGAAAGTACCATATTTTTTCGGTTCTAGGCCTATTTGACTAAAATGATTCTGCATAGCAGTAGAGATGAGTTAAGATTCTCTCAGATAGTCTTCACAGGGAATTTGGAAGACAATGTTTTCAATTACATGAATTACATTTTATCTGTTGTATATAAAGTTATGTTTGAAGAAACACTACCCAGAGTGTTACCAAAGATGCAAACCCTGATGCAGTTGAGGGATGAACTAGCCATTGGTGACTGGTTCATGTTGAATGATGCCACAATGATAAGAGTGTATGGTTTTGTACATGAACCATACTTTTTACCATCATTTTTTACCTTGAGAGTTTTTTCCCTTGAGTTCATCCGTCAGAGATTGGTCGCAGAAGAGGAGCAGTTTGGGAAGCATAAGAAAGGTTCCGATATAAAGTTCCCTTGGCAAGTCGACCCTTTCATTGTGAAATTTAAAGAGGCTGTTAGCGAAGTAGAAAAATTATTGAAAAACATGGGGTTTGGGAAGGACATAGCAGTCGCATATGATCCTCTGCACATCATAGCCGAAAGAAAGACGAAAAATGGTCGTAAGGCATGGGAACACCAAGAATCTGAAGGCCTGCCAAAGGGAAGAAATTCATTGCAGTATGAGCCTGAAGAGGCTGAAGATATAGATTTACAAATACAAGACCTAATCATTGCTAATGACCCTATGGAAATAGATCAGCTGCTCAATACTCAGGAAGTATGCAGAAGAGAGATTCAGAGGAAACCATTGAGACAGAAGAAGAGGAGGAAAGTGAAAATAAAAGACTCAAATTGGAAACACCTGATGAGTTAGCTATCGAAATAAGTGATATGGATGAAGAAGAAGAAGGGCCATTAGCCCCAGTTATCCAAATCCATGAGTATAACTTCCAAGATGCGACAGGAGAGAACAGAGACAGCAGATTTAAATCACAAGAAGACATGTTTAAGTATCATGGGAAAAATAAGTAGGCCTCTGCATAGAAACTTTTTGAACTAATGCCCACTATGAGGAATTTGTCTAAAACAGGATCGTCTTTTCCAACAAGTAGAGATATCCATACACATACTTTCAATCTGACGATATCTGACAATGACCAAATAATGGAAGCAAAGATATACTGGAAGAAGATAGCTTTGCTCGATAGGATTCAATTTCACAGGAACATGGCAGAAGGTCTATATGATGACCTAGTAGAAGTATCCTTGAATATCTCTAACTTAGAGGTCACTATAAATAAGATGAATACCCAATTAAAACATGAAAGGTCATAGAATAAAGCCCTTCAACAACATATCAAAAAGCTGCAGTTTGACTTAATTGAAAATAATGGTGGAGGCAAAGCAAGCCATAAGTTCTTAAAGAATAAAGACAATTTGATCCAAACCCTATAAAAAAGAATGAAAATCTCCAACACCCAATTAATACAAACTCCTGAGGAGGCAAAGCTAATACAAGAAAAAGAAGATCTGCACAGGGATATCAGCAATAATAAAGCTGAATTGTTAAAGTTCACAGAGAAAGAAGGATGCTGGGAGAAGGAGAAGATGAGTCTGAAGAGGTAGATCGAAGAGTTAAAAAGCAGCTTGTCAAACATATGTTTACAACAAGCAAATGAAGGCCTGAGCAAAGAGAAAGATAATACAGATAGCATTGTACAGGACATGTACCAGATCAACCTAAAAGATGGTGAGATACGAGAGCTAAAAGAGGAAAATCAAAGGTTGAAAGAAGAAAATGAGGTAAAGAAAAAAGAGACAAATGAGCTATAACAAAAGTATAACGAATTAGTAGCAATTAATTACAGGTTTTCTCAGCAGATTACAGGAAGAGCAGGTATGCAGGGATGCAAACATTTGATTTGGGATTTAATTATCCAAGAGGCCGAGAGACTCAGACCTTATCTGGATCTCTTGAGAACAAAGGAAAAGATAGTCACGGATGTTTTTAAGAGTTGCACTGCTATGAAGGAAAAATTACACAAAAGGCCAAAAGAGACTGCTTATAATGCTATAAGTTTTTTGAATAGTTTGACATATCAGGATCTCATAGATTTGAGTGTCAAGGACAGGGTCACAACCATTGCAGTAGCAAAGCGAATCTTAGGGAAATATGCATTGGTCGAAGCTGTGGAAAGAAGAGCAAATGAAATGAATGAACGGTTGACAGAATTCAAAGGACAGTTTGAAGGACTGGTAGAAAAGGGGTTTCCTGCATTATGGGATGAAAAGCAAAGATTGATTTCCTAAGTGAGCATAAAAGGTTGATGACTAGCATGTGAATGGATCATTCTAAGTTCAAACATCTGAGGTAGCTGCTTTCAGGGAAAATCCTAATAGACAAGCTGGACGAAGATTTCGAGATGTTGTATATATTGATTTCTATTGGTGAAGAGCTTCCACCTATTCCTTCTGTCGATCAGCTTAACATTAGAGTCCTGGAGAAAGAGATGAAGATTTATGACATCCCAGCACCTGAAATTTGGGCACCTGTGGAGAAATACGGGAAGATGAAATATACCTATCATGCTCCATCGGCGGCTGCTGTCCCTTAAATCTCAGATTTTTGCATTTTTAAGTATCAGTTTATTTTTGATAGAAAAGCTTAGGATATACTTTAGGATTTTGATTTTCCAGGACGTGGCAGTGGGTTTCCCGTTATGTAATGAAGTTTCACTATTGGACATATACTTTAATATGTTTTATATTGTTTAATGGAATACCGACAAATGCAAGAAAGCGATTGAGCTTATCTTGTTATAGTTTCTATTTTGTGATAATGACATCTGAACTATGATGAGGTGTCCTTGAATTGTAACTAATTTTTGTTCCAAAGGGGCCGAGTATGAGACTTCAGGCCACTATAAGTTCCATGAATTTTTCAAATGGAAATGGGGGAGAACTTTGAAACTCTACATATTTTTGTTCACTATTGTTATTTTGAGATATTCCTTGAATAAAATTGTCAAAAGCTTACAGGCATTTTTTCAGAGATTCCTGTGTAATTGGTCTGGTATTCTGTCTTTCTTTTCCTATGTGATATGTGTTTCTTTCCTTTGTTAATCCATATTGTTAACATTCCTTCGTACTTGGTTCAGTGTAGCATTTGAATGAGATTCATAGAGATTATGCTGTGTTCATTTATTACCGAGTATTTCACAGATTACTTCTGCTAAAGTTGGTATAGGATTCATCTGTGTATGCCTTATATCGATGGACTGTTCATCTTTCTTCTTTTTCACCAATTAAATCACTTTGACTACTAGCTGGTTGCTATCTTGCCTATGTGTAAATGTATGTGCTAAGCAATTGATGATGATTTTTATGTTATACTTGAATCGACTCCATTGCCCAATATAGATTCCTATTGTTCTCCAACCAATGGTTTACAAGAGTAAAATTTGTCCCATAGAAATATGACCTTCTACATATGTTTAAATAGAACATCTTGAGGAATGAATGCTGGTGTCTTTTTTCATGACTGACAACCTTGATTATTTCCAGTTTTTCATTAGTTTATTGAGAGAGCCCTCTCAAACTGTGTTCGGTCAGTAACATCAGTCCAAAGATTAGTTGGTGGTTACCCCGAATTACCCTTCCTTACGACCTCGGGCTTCTTTATATATATGTATATATATACAAAAGGATAGTTCTATCTTAAATAACCATTTTCAGTTACTTGCATCCTTTCCTAGGACATATTAATGTGTATATATATATATATATATATATCAAGGTATCTCTTTTACGTTACTTGTATCCCTTTCTAGGATGTATTTATGTATACATACATGTGTATTACACCCTAAAGGTTAAATGCAGAAATACTAGTTCCTCATGAATAGGTATGTAAAATATTTGTTTTAGGCACAAATACTTCATACTCTTTTCCTTCTTCTTATGAGTGGATCTAACTTGGGATAACACCTATCGTAACTAGATCCTCATGGCTTCTATCCATAAACCTCTCCCCCTAGTGGAGTTATTTTCCTCGTCGTTTTAGTTGAGTTGAAACCTTAGTCTCCCAAGTCTAAAGTCAATAATTACAATTTAGGAATTAAATGTCATCACAACCCAGGTTTATTGGTGGGGCCTTGGCCTTGAGCTCCTCACCAGAAATGAGTATACCTTTAACATTTCTATTTACAAAATAAAAAGTATAACAGAGGGATGTCACAAGTTCTCTCTCACAAAGCCTCTGGGAATACAAAACTATTGTCCCTTAAATAGGTACCCCTCTTTGATGAAATAATCCAAGTATGGATTCCTGTCAACACTCCACGGTTCATGAGAAGCCTCCCATTCTTTTGCAAAATCCTTGTCAGTCACATACTCTGTCTTCACCAACTCTATTCCTGTTACCTGAATTGTCGTCGTGTTCATCAATGCAAGTCTTTGAATCAACCCATCGATAACCTTCTTCGAGTTGCCCAACTTATGTCGCAACATGAAGGTGTATCCTTGTAGGAATTCGACCCATTTCATGTGTCATTGATTCAACTTCAAATGAGTATTAAGATACATCAACGCTTGGTGATCTGTGTACAACACAAATTCCTTGGGAAACAAACAATGCCTCCACTTCTTCAAAGCCTAGACAATAGCATAAAATTCCCAGTCATAGACCGAATATTTCCACTTCGCATCATACAATGTCTCATTGAAGAATTCAATTGGTTGTCCCTCCTAGATCAACACTGCTCCAATTTTCATTCCACATGCATCATAATCGACCTAGAAAACTTTGTCGAAATCTGGGAGCACCAACATTGGGCTCTCAGTGACCTTTTCCTTCAACTTGTCGAAAGCTCACTAGGAAGTTTTCATCCACTTGAACTCCCCTTTTCTAATGCACTATGTCAAAGGTGCACAAACCCCGCTGATGAACTTCTGGTAGAAGCTTGAAATTCCATGGAAACTCCTTACTCCAGTCAAACTTGTCGGTTCCATCCAATCCAATATTACCTTCATCTTTTCTGGGTCCATCACTAACCCTTTACCTGAGATTATGAATCCCAAGTACACTAGTTCTTCTTTCATGAAGAAACAATTTTACAGGTTCACCATCAGCTTCTCTTCCTACAACTTATATAATACTTTTCGAATGTGCCCCAAGTGTTCTGTCTTGGTTCGACTAAATACTAGGATGTCATCTAGGTATACTATGACAAACTTACCCAAGAATGGTTTAAGTACCTCATTCATCAACCACATGAATTTATTGGTTGCGTTAGTCAATCCGAATGGCATGACTAACCACTCATACAACCCTTCTTTAGTCTTGAATGTTGTTTTCCATTCATCTCCTTCTCTATCCCGAATCTGGTGATAACCGCTCTTCAGGTCTATCTTTGTGAAGTACTTCGCTCCACTAAAAAAATCATCAACTCATCCATCCTCGGCAATGGAAACCGGTACTTGATAGTGATCTTATTTATAGCTCTGGAGTCTATACACATGCTCCATTCTCCACCTTTATTCGATGCTAATACTACTTGTACCGTGCACGAACTCACACTTTCTCTGATCAATCCCCTATCCAATAACTCCTGGACCTATCGATTGCGGTCCTGACCTTCTATCAGACCCATCCTATGTGTTTCCTTTTTTGGAAGACTCGACCCTATATTCAAGTCGAGAGGATGGGATATGCGTCTCGTCGTGGGAAATCCCGTCGGTGCCTCGTCGACTACTATGCTTCGAAACTTGTCAAGCATATTTCTGACATCGACTGGAATCTTCTCCATTGTTGACCTCTCAACACATGCTCCCTTTGGAATGAAGGAAAGAAATCGTGACTGCCTTTCCTCTTCCACGAGGAATTCTTTCGTTGAACACATCAGCACTCGCTTCTCCCAAAAGTTTCTCTCGCCCTACTTACTATTGGATTGATCCTCCTCCTTTGGCTTAATATTTCTTTGCACACCATTCTTCCACACTGTGACTGTGTTGGATCGACCATCATAGATCATCTTCAGATCATATTTCCTTGGTATCCCTAACAACAGATGGCACGCGTCCATTGGGATTACGTCACATAATACACTGTCTTCAAGCTTGCAGACATTGAAGTTAATCAGGCACTATCTGGTCACCTTCACATGGTGTACATTTTGCAACCATTAGATCTTGTAAGGATGCGACTGTTCTCGAAACTTCAACCCTATCTTGTCTATGACCTCTATCGACACAATATTCTCTGTGCTTTCACCATCAACTATGGTCTTCCAACTTCATTCGCCGATTCGCACCTTGGTTCGAAAGATAGGCTTTCGTTGTGACGACTCTTTCTCATCGCGTTGGTCTTCCAAAACCAATGTTCACCTGACTGTTAGGTTTCAAATTTTCTTCTTACTATCTTCACTGCTGTCAGATATTGACTCCGCCCTGTTGTCGATTTCCTCATCTCTTCGACATCTGGGCTTCAACTCCTCTGCAGCATGTAGGTTCTCTGGGCATTCATATGCTTTCTGTCTGAATCCTCGACACTTGTAAAAGACTATGGTTGGTATGTCAGCTCCTTTTCTGTGGGATGGAACACTTCGACCATACACACCTCGACCATGTCTCCCTCGACCATTGCATCGGATTTCTTGCATTTTCTACCTAGTCGATGTCCCTTCCGCATGTCGACTATCTTTGATAGTTTCTCTTCTGGTCCCACTACTTTGGCCTTTTGCGGACACAGTCTTCGCACCTATGGTCGATGTAGATTTCCTCAACGGTTTCTCTTTTTCCTACATAGATAACAGGTAGGCTTCACCGATCGCTCTAAATCTTGACGTGCTCAACTCGTCTTGAATGGAATATTTCAAGCGATTGACATATCTCACGATAGCTTCTTTGCCTTTGTGGGTTTGTCCCGACCTTATCGACAATCTGTAGAACTCTTACATGTATTCCTTCACAGTCTTCTCTTTTTGTCGAGAGTTCTGCAACTTCCTAAACAATAAAATCACATAGTCATTCGGCAATAACTTCCCTCTCAGCTTTGTGACCATCTTGTCCCAAGACTTGATTTCCTCCTTGCCTTTCTTAACTCTGTCATCCTACAAATTGTCCCACCACAATGAGGCATGACCCTTCAACCTCAGACATGCAATCTTAACCCACTTAGGATACTCAATTTGCTCTATGTCAAAGTACAATTTTCCATTTCTCTAAACCAGTCGATCAAGTCTTCTGGCTCTAGACTTCCTGAGTAGGTATGAATGTCTATCTTTGTCCGACCTCTCATCTCTGAAAAAAGTTTGAACATTTTTTCTTCTCGTTCTTCTCCCACTGCTCCTCGTGCTTCCACTTCTTCGACCTCCTCGTCGTTGTGGTCTAACGCATCAGGAATACAACCACGCCTTTGGATTTCTTTGATCGATGTGACTTCATTCATCAAAGTTCGCATTGTTCCGATGCACTTGTCAAACATCTCATGATCAACTGTGACTACTGCGCCACGCGCTCTTCGTCGAACACCTCGAACGTTAATGCCTTTGTGAGCCATTTTCAACCTCGGTCTAAACTCCCACTTATCCAATCGCAACAGGATTTTCACAAGTCGTGCACAACTCTACCCAACCATACCTGGAGCTATAAACACTCTCAAAACCGGATTCTACTCCGGGCTCTAATACCAACTAATGCGAGGTCACCCCGACAAGGGTTCTTTCTTAACAATTACACACAACACATGCGTTTACATAGACATGATGTAAACATGATGCCATAATTTGGCTTATATTACTTGTAACGAAAACAGTTACAATGCGAAATGAAAGAAATGTGAATAACTAACTATTGTCGGCCTTAGCCTATTACAATAGATTAGTAACTATGTGATATCTTCGTGTGTCAATATTCACCCTCTCATCGTTCGCTGTAGAACTATGAGCTATCGTTCCATCTTCTCTCACTTTGTAGATGTGTGACTCTCCTATCCAATCTACAAATATTATCTTCAGCTCTGCTTTGTGCCAACTCTCTCATGAGTGACTGAACTCTACCAAGATCAAGTCAAGTGCTCCAACTGATCCAATCTCCCTGGACTTTTACTCTACTGCTACTCTTCCTAAGACACTCTTCCTCTGTCCGCCAATATCCTTGATCCAGCAGACCTGCAAGTGTCAGCGCTTCTATTGTGCTGCACAACCTCCACCTATGGCAACATCTGTCATGTCTTCAACCACCTTCAATAACTACTCATAACTTCCTTAGCAACCCCGAATGGCTTCCAAGTACTTCTTCTTCACTTATGTGCATCCTTCTAAAACTACTACAGTAGTCGGTCTTATCACTACCTCGACCATACTATCTTTCATCATCTTCGACATATCCACCGACTTCCTTCGCTCATGTGATTGGCAGTATGCCCCTTCCTAACCACTTGTCCTTCACCTGAACCTGTCGAAGTCACGGTTCGACAACATGTCAACCCTCTACATCTCTACTACACCCTGTCGTCTTTCGACCCATGACATGTCGACTCTCGACCTATCGCATTTTCTGTCGATGTGCGATCAACTGCTCCTGCTCGACTTATTGACTTTGATAGTCAATCTTCTCTCCTACACCAGTTGTCATCGACACTCCCTCTGGTTGACCTCCTTTATGTTGATAAACTTCGACAACTCTACCTAGGCCCTGATGCTCCTACATCACCTCATAGGATCCAGCTACCACTTAGCCATTTTAACCTCCAGGTTAGTCTCCAACATACGATCAAGAATATCGTGCAATCGTTGATATGTATATACATTTCATTTCTAAGAAAAATAATGAAAATAATTTCTATGTACCATGCACCTGGTATCAGATCTATCCATTCAACATATAACTTTTAACTCGATATCCACATGCCCATCATTCAGTAATTTTGCATGCAAGAGACATTATTAAAACATGAATATATATCAAAACATGAATAAATATCATAACATTAACATCTCACACACATATATATCTCAGAAAAATAATAGAACCATATGTCCACAGTGTCATCAAACTGACGAAGTTTCACAATAATAAGCAAATACAACATATAATGATAGTTCTGGTAGTAAGTTAAAAATGGGCATTACATACACCCACCCTTCGGGAAAGTTCTTCCTGAATTTATGGTCAAAATAGTGTGGGAACATCACGACGGATGGTCTCTGCATCCTCCCAGGTAGGAGAAAATGGGCTATACCGGTCGCAATGGACCTTAACCTAGTCTACCAAATGGTGTCTAAGTTGTCTAACCTTGTGGTCCAATATACATAACTGTTCGACCCTGATGGTCCCCTCGTCCGAAACCTGCAGTTCCTTCAAATTTATTTTATGAGACTCATCGGTTATATAATGCCGTAAAGAAGATACATGTAAAAAATTATGATTTTTGTGCAAATGGGGTGGCAGCGCAAGATGATATGCAACAGGTCCAGCCTTCTCCAAAATTTCAAAGGGTCCTATGAATCGTGGCGACAACTTTGTCCCTTTCCCAAACCAGATGGTACTTTTAGTAGGCCTCATGCATATGAATACTACATCCTCAACCTTATAGTTTCATTCAACCCTATGCGCATCAACATAGCTCTTTCGTCTATCTTGAGCTTCCTTTAACCACTATCTAATATGAATAACCTATTCTTCCATCTCCTGAATCAACTCAGGTCCTATAATTACCCAATCTTCTAACCTTTCCCAACTCAATGGTGTTCTGCATGGCCTTCCATATAATGTTTTATATGGAGGCATCCTGATTGATCTATGCTGACTATTATTGTAACTAAATTCTACCAAAGGTAAGTGCTTTTCCCAATGGGTATGTTGATCCCTAAAATACATTCTAAGCATATCCTCCATCACCTTATTCACTCTTTATGTTTTCCCATATGTCTCTGGATGGTAAGTTGTGCTTTAGGTTCAATTGCGTTTCGAAGGTTGACTGCAGACTTGTCCAAAACCTGGACATAAACTTGGAATCCCTATCTGAGATAATCTTCTTTGGAAACCCATGGAGACAAACTACTTCACTTATGAATACACGAGTTACATCTGTGACGTCATAGGTCTCCTTAACTGGAATGAAGTGAGCAGTTTTGATCAGTTTGTCAATGATGACCATGATGGCATCATGCCTATGAGAGGTAAGAGGAAATCCAACCACAAAGTCCATGGAGATAACCTCCCATTTTGACATAGGAATTTCATGCAGTTAAAATACTCCTGTCGGGTGGTGATGATCAACTTTTACCTCCTCACACTCAAGGAACTTAGCAATGAATTTGACCATGTTGCGTTTCATTCCTACCCAAGAAAAGAGTTTCTTCATGTCTGTATACATCTTCGTTACACCTAGGTGTGCACAATATAATGATCTATGGGGTTCCTTAAGTATAGTTCCTCTAATATCTCCCTCGTTGGGAATATACATCCTCCCTTGATAATGTAACCATCCATCAGCTTCCAACTCATTTCCTTCAAACTTAGATTCCACCTGTTTCCCATTCTGGAGTGTTGACATGACCCTTAGGTACCAACTATATCCAACTAGAAGTCATAATACTCTCTCTCCTCCAAATCAACCTTTAAAGGTATGAGAGAGAAAATCCTTGGCTTTCTGCTTAAGGCATCGACTACCACATTCTCCTCCCCTTTGATGTACAAAATCCAAAAATAATACTTGCTCATGAATTCACTCCATTGCATTTTCCTAGCATTTAGGTCACTCTAAGTGAATATATACCTCAAGCTTTGGTGATCAGATTTGAGCTCAAAGATTTGTCCAACAAGGTAGTGTCTCCAAATTTTTAAAGTTAACACCACGATATCCAATTCTAGGTCATGGGTGGGGTAAGTCTCTTCATGTGTTTTTAGATTCCTCGACACATAAGCTATTACCCCACGTTCCTGCATCAACACTACACCCAAACATTGCCTCGAGGCATCTGTGCAAACTGTGAAGTCCTTATCCATATCCAACACTCGTAGGATCAGTGCACTTGTCAATAGTCTTTTAAGCTTAGTGAATGCAACATTGCATTCATCCATCAATTCATACCTAATTCCTTTACGTTGTAGGGTAGTTATGGGTTTTGCAATTTTTGAGAAACCCTAAAAAAACCTTCTATAGTACCTCGCTAACCCCATGAAGCTTATCACTTCATGCGCATTTCTTGTCACGGGCCAATCCATTATGGCCTTCATCTTTTCAAGGTCTACTGAAATTCTCTCTCTGGAAATTATATTCCCTAGATAATGGATATCTTTCTAATAAAAAGAGCATTTGGACAACTTACCATACAACTTGTGCCCTCTTAAGCATGACAACACCATTCACAAGTCTTCCTCATGCTCCGTTTCATTCTTGGAATAGATAAGTATATCATACAAGAAGACTTGCACAAACTAATCTAAGTACTTTCGAAACACACTATTCATGAGGCTCATAAATACAGTTGGGGAATTGGTCAAACGAAAGGGTAACACTACAAAATCATAGTGCCCAAACCGAGTTCGAAAAGAAGTCTTAGGTATATCACCTTCCTTAATTCGAAGTTTGTGGCAACCTAATCGCAAGTCGATCTTTGAGAATATTGTCACCCTTTTCATTTGATCGAAGAGGTCATCAAGTCATGGTATTAGGTACCTATACTTCACTATGGCTCTTTTCAAATATCAGTAATCTATGCAGAGACACAAGGAGCCATCTTTATTCTTCACAAAAATTATTGGTGCACCCCACAGTGAAATACTTGGTCTGATGAACCTTAGGTATAGCAATTCCTTACACTGCATTAGCAACTCGCAATGTTTCGAGGCCGTCATCCTGTATGTTGTCTTTGATGTTGGATCCAAACCGGGTTTAACCTCAATGGTAAAATCAAGTTCTCTTTGAGGAGGTAGCCCACACAATTCCTTTCGAAATACGTCACTGAATTTGGCTAAAACTAGGTACTGATCAAAGGAGGGTCCCTTCTCATTGTTTATCGCTTCAACAATATACAACTGACATCGTTGCTGCATAAATTGTTTTATGTTCATCGTTGATCTGAAACATAAGTACACCTTCCTTTTGTTACCCTAGATCTCAATGGCCTCTCCCTTGTCATCAAAGAAAAGAACTTTCTTCCCATCACAGTCCAAGAAAGCTCGATGTTCCTCAAGCCAGTTCATACCTATGATAAGGTCATAAGTTCTGAGGGTGGTGACATACACCTTCACTTGTGTAACACATACCCTGAGATCCACTATACACTTGTCGACACTAGGTCTTACTGCTTGTTTTACCCCTCAAGCCATTTCGACTTAGTTGAAATCGTCATGCTCTTAGGCTTCCAACCCACATTTATCTAGTGCATATGGAGAAATAAAACTATATGTAGCACCGGGATCAAACAAGATTCTAAGTTTAAAATTATTGACCTTACCTGATGATTCCCCCATGGTGGATTGGTGCTCAGCCTAATGGTTATTCACTGCAGCTGAGATCTGATGCTTATTTCCCCCACTCAGCATTGGATCCTTTCCTTCTCGATGCACTGTACCAGATCACAACTCGGGACATTCACGTTGATAATGTTGAACTCCAGAACCCCAACAAGAAACCTGCAATGAGGCAGGCGAGATGATCTGATTATACCTATGAGAGGGGTTTCTCCCCCTAGGGCCCCTTCCATCGCCGATCGATCAACAATAATTCCTTACACTCTGGTGAGTCCCTGTTGCTAATTGAGATACTTCCCTAGCTGCCACTGACCTATCTACTGCTGTAACTCTGGGTGTATACTTGTTTCTTTAGGGAGGTGGCATTGCATACCCTCCCCCCGAGGGTAGCTTTGAGGAACCTTCCCCACAAACCTTGACTGTTGAGAATTAAATGACTTGATGGTATTTGCACCCATCATATCTTCTGTATAATGAGCACAATCAACTACCTCAGCAACCGAAGTCAGTTTCCACATCTGCACTTGGGCACTTATCTTGGTATTAACCCCGTACACAAAGCTCTCAACCCGACGTTCGTCGTTTTCCAAGATGGGAACATAATTAACTAGTTCCATGAATATTTCCTCATAATCCTCCATGGATAAATGCCTTTGTACCAACGAATGAAGGGCTCATGCCTCTTCTTCCTGGTAGGTGGTGGGCAAGTGCTTCCCTCTAAACTTCTCCACAAATAGTTTGCATGGAACAGTGTCTGGGGCAAGGTGCAACTATTTTTCTTGGTGCCCCCACCAGTTCAAAGCGATTTCATTCAGTTGAAATATGGTTATCTTGGATTTGGATGTGGAAGTGTATTTATGCAATTTTAAATGCTCAGTCATCTCTTCCAACCATGCCTCGTCTCGTATCACTACACAACCCCCTGAAAACTTTGGAATTCATATTTTCAGAAGCTCCCTCGTCATATCCTTATGAGGCGGTCTCTTCACCATGTTTACTGCTACTTCAGGATTTCCTTCCCTTAGTGGCGGGGCCTCCACTTCTACCTATGATGTAACAATTCCCCTTTGAAGTTCCCTGAGTGTTTCATTCATTGTCTCCAAAGAGCGTAATACGAGGACGGTCTCTGGTGATGGTGCCGACACATTCTGTTCAGGTAATGTCGTCGCCCGAACTCCCCCCGACCTACTTCTGTCCTTGCCATGTTTATCTTGTATCATGGAATAATTTGGCAATTAGCATATGTTTACATCTTAAGTAGGTTACTATTAAACTCATACTCAAACCTACTAGAGTATGAAAGTTTATTTCTTTCTTCACCCGTAAACGGGTTTTACCTGATACTGAGGTGAATTCCTAACAGGGTGCGAGTACGTGGTTACTACGACATCCCTAAGTTGGAGTCACTGTTGTGAGTTGCGAATAAGACACTATGTCTTATTTTATGTGTATTGTCATACCGTCCTCACGCCTTCGGTAGGCAATGGCGATCACTCCTATGAAGGGGTTGGAGTCGTCATGATCCCCGCATGAGACTTTCCTAACTTGACCTAGTTTTAGTTTAAATCGGGTCGCCTTCAACTCGGTAACCATGTTTATATCCTATTTCAACCCAGTATATATTACCTATATATATGGAATCCTAATCGAATATGAAACTAAATATATAATTATGCACATAGGCATAAGCAATTTCATACAATTTGTATTCTAAGCCTATATATATATATATATATATACTTAATTTTAATATATCTAGCAAATTATAACATTGAATTTTAACATATTGAACAATTTCAATTTTCAAATATATATAACTATTCATAAAATTAAAATTTTGATGAATATTCGTTTAAAATAAATTTATATGTATATAATTTTTTTATATAAAATAATAATTTTTTTTAAAGAAATTGGGAATGCATAAATTATTAATATATATAAATTAAATATAATTTGGAGCATAAATCCGATATATATATATATATATATATATATATATATATATATATATATATATTTCAAATGCAACTAGGCATATTCGCCAAGCCCATAGCACCTTGCATGGCTTGGATGAGACTCCCACGCAGTGTATGCATGATGGCAACGCAACGTGCATGCAATAAATCATTAAAATAAAGCACAAAACCTAAAAGAGCAAACAATCCCACGAGACTTCATTTTCTCCTCCAATTTTTGGTGAACTCTCGTTTGCAACTCTACAAGGATGCTCGATGAGCTTTGCAACTCCTCCCTCAGCTATGACGAGCGAGCTCAGCCATTGCAACCCACTCAGGTATAGCTCCTCACTGTGCATTTTTTTGTGTTCTTACACTATTTGGAGTGGTAGTATCTCAGGTAGGCACCCCCTCCTTATCTTTTATGCACAGTCAAGGATTTCCCCCCTATGCCAAGGCCACAGGCCTACCCGCTGGCACATGGATGCGCCAGGATGCTTTTCCATGTCGTGCCCTAGCTGCTGGCCGGGCTGCTAACTCATGGCCCTGCTGAGGATAATGGTCGCACTACTGGCTAATGGCTGCAAGATGGGCTACTCACTCATGGCCGCGTCCATGGCCTTTGGCTGGTTTGTTGGCTCACGGCCGCGCCTAGGCCGCCGACCGGGCTGCTGGCCCATGGTCACTCACTGGCTTGCTAGCTCATCATCGTGCCTAGGCCATTGGCTGGGTTGTTAGGCCATGGTCGCGCCCACGCCATGTAGGCTATTGACCCATGGCCGCAGCTCATCCCCGTGTGCTGCTAGCCCATGGCCGCAGCTCGGTTGCATCGATTGATGGCCCATGGCCGCATCTGGGCTGCGAGCCATAATTTTTTATTTATTTATTTAATAATTTTTTTATTTAATATTTTTGTTTTTGTTTTTTGTTCATATATATATATATATATATATATATATATATATATATATATATATATATATTTGTTATTGTAATTTTTTTTCCTTGTTCAAAACCCTAGGTTTTCCATATATATTAATATAGTTTGATGTTTCAAGGGTTCTATATAGAATGCATTTTCCTTTTTAGAACCAACTAGTTGAATTAAATAGTATTTTATAAGAGAAGTCATATAACTATATATATTTTAACTATTTCCAATTAGTTTTAATTCACCCTCCATTGTCCACCAATTCAATTTCTTTGTGAAATCGAATTACACTAAGAAGGTTATATCCATAGTCCTCCATTGAATGGAATGATCTTAAAAGAGTGCTAATGGTTTAAAGATACAATTTGATTCATTTATCAAGCTTGATTTATAGGAACCAAGGGTTCTATATAGATAAGAAATGAAAATAAAATAAATAATATATATATATATATATATATATACACACAACTGTGATTGCACTTCATAATAGTAAAATTTATTTAGAGTTCATATAAAAAAAATATACATATAGTCTTTGAAATCCTATTAAATTTTGCATTAATTCATTTACATCTATGAATATGATAATGTTTTCTATTTTCTCGTGGTTTTGCAGGCAAGCCCGTAGGTTCAGCTCCAAAAGAAATACATGTAATTTTTTTTAATTTCTATGTGTCCTATTTCTGTTGTCGTAATCCCTCTGGTACCATATTTTGAAGCATGTATTTAATATCATGTGTAAGGGCCATGCTTGGTAAACGGTAAAATAAAGTATATTTTATTTTAAAGTCAGGTTTTCCCTTTGTTCAATTTTCTTCAAATACTACATTTCTCTACGCAGGTAAGAAGCAAGTAAATTCTCTTGCGTAAAAGTAAAGCTTATAAAATATGAAATTTCATTTTTTGTAGGTATATATAGTCTATGCAATTTAGAATTTAAGCATCATATTTGTTGTCGCAGTTAATGAAATAACAATTAATGAAATACGTGTAATTGAAAATTCCAAACCTTACAAAATCGGCGAACTTGGTATGCCTTGCTAACTGGAGAGGTCTCGCCGACCACCCATCTCCAAGATTTTCCTCTTGGAAACCCAAGCCCAAACTGAGTACAAACCTTCACCAACGAGTGCTTCTCCCTCAAGTCTACTAGCCTCCTCTTGCTATAATTTGTTGCTCCTCTCCTTCTCCTCTCTTCAATCCTCCTTTCTCTATTCCAAAAGAAGAAAAGATCACCTTTCCCAATTCTCTTCTCGACCTTACCCCCATTTTCTGCCAAATCTATCCTCTCCCATTACTACCCTTATCCCATGAAGTAAATGTTTCCCCTTTTTCCCAGTTTTCCTCGAGCCCAACAATTTGACACTTATTAATAATTAATATATTATATAATGTAATTTCCCAAATTTTGACTGATTATGTTTATGTTATATATTGGGTGTAAGCCTCGATACATATGAATTATTTATGATATAATTATATTTGGGCAAGGACCCTGACTGATGCAGATTACTTGTTATGATATTGGGTAGAATCCTTATTATACTAAGAGGATCTTTTGTTATATATACTGTGCAAAGTTCCGGTATGCATGACGGACTTTTGATGATGTGTTGAGCATAGGCTCTGGAGCACATGGATGACCTATGTGCTTGGCGCAAGCCCCAATGTACATGGATTCCCTATGTGCTGGGTGTAATCCCTGATGTACAAGGATGCCCTATGTGCTAGGCGTAAGCCCTGATGTACAAAGAAGCCCTATGTGCTGGGCGTAAGCCCCGATGTACATAGATGATGTTTATTATTGGATGGGCGTAAGCCCCCAGGTACATAGAGTGTTGGGCATAAGCCCTGGAGCACTCCAATCTTGATAAATGAATGTTGTATCCAAGGTCACTTAAATATTCTAGATGTGCCTCACAACCACATTCTAGCAGTAGTGTTGAGTAGGAGGCTCTGGAATGGAACTAGCATAACGCTCATGTGAGAGTGTTGAGTTAAAATGTCTGAAGAGCACTTGGGGTTACTAGATCTCACAAGAGTTGAGTCGAGAAGACTCTGCATAGCACCTCTATGTTTTCATCACATTCATTCAAATTGGTTAAATGAATCTTCTTCTATCTATCATCAAGTACTGCGGGAACTACCATGTTAAACGAGGGAATCCAACATGCAAAAGAGAGAGACTAGAGGGGCCTATCCTAGCTTATCGAGACTGTCCAAAGAATTGGACCTTGTCCTGAAAAAAGTTAAAAGAAGTATCATGTGAAGATACATAATTAAATAAAATATAACCATCACCACTTAAAACATGGATTGACTAAAAGTAGTCTTCTATGGATAACATGCATAAAGGCATCAAGCCCAATATTATTATTATTAAGAGGTTTTTATAATAAAGTTGCTATTATTTAATTATGAAATATATTTATTATATATGTATAGATTATGCATCAATTTATATTTCAACAATGTATTAATATTTAAATATAAACTTTGTTATTTAAAAATTATGAGAAGAAACTTAATCAAAAAGCACTCTAGTTAAACAATTGGAAAAGTCCTAGTTCAAGAGAACTAGTTATTAATTAAATAAATATCTTTTCAATTAATTTCATTTTAATTTAAAGAAACCAATTATTCCAACAGTCCAAATTCAAGATTTCCCTACTTAAAGAGGGTAGACCCCAAGTTTGAGGATTATCTTTTGAATATCATTCTCTTATGGAATAAAAGAGAATTTTCTGCTCCAGGAATGGAAGCAATCCACATAAGTTTTCAGATCTGAACCAATCATGAACCTAGGGCCTCTATCTCTGAATTTGCATGTCGGAGCCAGCTCGAGGGGAGCCTTAATGAAACAGGAACGGTTGTAGGATCATGGTTGGGTGGAACGTGCTAGCCCCAAAGTTATCTAGTCAAGGAATCATCCTAACAGTTCAGCCGAGCACAACAGTGTTTTCCACTAATTAATTGATTGAGTGTGCAGGTTACTACAGCATAGGAGCAAGCTACGAACCACCAAGTATGAATTATTCAACCTACTATATTTTATTTATATTGATAACTAGGCAATTCAATAAGCTTGCTATTTAGTAATTAATTCCCTTATGTATCTCCCAGCAATACTTCTTCCTATGGAGCAAACGGCCTTTAGGGCATTATCTCCCGGGTTAATATTTATTTAACAAGATGTATCAGAGTTCACATCCAGAAACCTTATCTACCCCAGAAATTTACATTTAGACAACAGTCGAATGTCTAGCATGGCTAGTCTACTAGCCTGTGCTAAACATCCATGAAAAACCTAAGAGTCTTGTGTTTATATAAAGTTAAACAATAGATTTTCTTTCTTCCTGGCAGCATCCTTTATGCAATTACTACCAACCCTGTATCCATTATTTTTGTTTCATCTCTTTTATTCTTTTATTACGAAAGCTTTATAGAAAAATGGAGTCATTACAGAGCTCTTTATTCAAACCTAAAAACAAAAAGAATTATATTCGTTTGACCATCGTTTCAAAACCCAAAACCATTGATTCTAAATGCGTAGACGCAGACATAGTTAAAAGTAGATCGAAACGGTGAAAGAAAGGAAGTATTACTTCAACAGTTATGTTTCATTAGTATATCAAACCACAGGTCAAAGGATCAAACTCCACTATCATTCTTTTAGTAATCTTGTAAACCCATAATGCATCAACACATAGTTTCAAAGCTATAGGTTCATCCTTGTAAACAAGGTTAGAATTGGAATAGAAGGCATCATCACTATCAAACAACTCTAGAAGACCTTTCATGTCACCCAACCAACTGCATAAATATTTAGTACAATGGCAACATTTGCAGGATGCAGACCTGGGCACCACCATTCCATTCTTTTCATATAAATCGCCACAGTAGAATATTAACATACAATGAGTATTCAGTCAACGTAGACAAGGATAAAAACAATAGGCTCTTTGAAGTCTAGTTAAAACCCCAGCTTGATTTCCTTAAGAAACCCTGACATGTTTTATTTCCTGACCAAAATCATGATAGAAAACATAAGGGCAAAAACTGAGACAAGATTTTCATTTTAACAGCATAAGATTCCATCGAATGGGCCACGAAATGTTCCAATGGCCAAAATTTAAACTGATAGGGGACAAGCTAAAAGCGCAAAGTCCATTATTTACACCGAAACACACCTACGAAAGCCATACAATGTACAGGAGAGGTTACTCTATTCAAAACCCCTAAATTATAAACAAACCACAAGTGCAAATGTAAAATACTCCAACAATGGCCTTCAAACCAGAACAACGATAGCCAAGTATAGGGGACAAATATTTTACTGATCATATAGCCCCATAGAGAAATTATAGAGGCTCCTTTCTCTTGTAAAAATTTCATTAATACATATTCCAAATCCAACAGGAAAACGAAGGTAGCAATGTGGTGCCAAAACCTAGAATTATTACATACAAACAGTTTATCTCTTTGTTTTACAAAAAAAAAGGAAATCCAATAAACACCTTGTTAACACCGAAATTGACCCCCAAGGCTGAAAGAGGGTAATTCTGGGTAACCACTAACAATTCTTTGGCCTATGCTACTAACCCAACACAGATAGAGAGGGCTCTCTCTAAAATCTCATGAAAAGAATGGAATAATCAAGATTGTCAATAATGAAAAAGAAACACCAGCATTCACGGCTAAGATATTCAATTACAACAATTATACAGAAGATCAGTTTTCTGTTTGGAAATAAAATTATTCACACGTTGTTTGGTTGAAAATGTATGAAATTTAGTTTGGGCAATGGAGTCACCTTTAACAAAATATGAAACATCATTCACAAAGATTCTGCAAACACATTCACAAGGGCAAGGTAGCAAGCAGCTAGTAGTCAAAGATATTTTAATTTTGTGGAACAGAAGAGAAAAGAAACAGTCCATCAATGTAAGGCATACCAAGATGAATCCTACATCAACTTTAGTAGAATATGTTGGTGAAATACTTGAAAAAAACTAAGCAGAGCATAATTTCTATGAATTCCACTTAATCATTACCATGATCCAAGCATGAAGGAAACTACACAAAATGGGGTTACAAAGAGAGAAAACACAATTTCACATGGGAAGAGCAAAAATACAGACTACCACACCAATTACACAGGAATCCCTGTCGAAACGCAAGCTTCAGCTCTGCAAACTTTATTAAAACAACTCAAAAATGTCTTACAGACTAATCCTCAAATTACCAAAGGATTTTCAACATAAGATTTTCAACCCTTATTCATTCTATTACATCGCATATATATATGCCCAGAGCCTTCTTGCTTGACTAACCTCTCACCTTAATGGAAATATTAGAAGGACACCCCATTTCACCTCAGACACACTAATTAAGACAAAGAATAGAATATTATAGATAGAGGACAGTCTTAACCCTTGGTTCGCAAGTGACCTTGTGAGTCAAAGAAATCTTCCACTTTCAATGAGCTGTCAGGCTATGATGCGCCATCTGGTAGGATAGGTGTCGCTTCTTCAGTGGAGATTACAAAATCATGAACTATTTCTACACCCAGTTGGCCACTTTGATTGATTCCGAAGGTCTCTCTCTTCTTTCTTTGTCTGTTTCCTTTGGACACTTGTCGTATATCAGTTTTCTCATCTTCGCTGGCAGAGATGGATTTTATGAGGTTGAATACCATAAGAGAGGGAGTGGTAGGCTTTTCCTCCATCTCAACCCACACATGTTCTAGCATGAACACCACTTCGCACTTCCGTCCTTTCTCCATGATCCAATCGTAACTGAGAAAATGGTCGAACTGCTAGGTGCACCATCTTTCCCTTACACCAACTTTAGATAAGAGACATGAGAACCTTATCCATAACTGCTGCGATGATGATGGCAGCTACAAGTGGTAATAATTTCCATGATAGCTCTATCGGACTCTTCAATCAGGTAACCGTGATGATCAAGGTTTGAGGTGACCTTCAACATGCTCAGGGACATCATCCCAGATAGACGGCATAGCCAATGATCATGCAAAAAGTGCCTTCCATCATACCGATAATCCTTTGGGATAACATTCAGAGATCCACTTTGCAAGTCTGTCCTTCTGACTTCTCTCGTGTGACAATACTTAATCTCATGCTTTCCCGCACGGTCCAAAAGACATGGGTCACATTACCTCTATTACCTTTCGAGCCAACCTCTAATCCACACAAGGGACTTTTCCTTTTTTACACCTCCTTTACAGACTTTTTTTGGTCTCCACATGTTTGCCAACTTCTCATTTGTAAGCATCCAGCACCTTTAGGATGCTTATAACCCTCTAAAAACTTCCGTCTTCACCTTAGTAAGGCTGAGCAATATGTCTTCTTCGCCTGCTTGTTCCAACCCTTCCCCTTTATTCATAAACTGGGCCAGAAGCTATTAGTCCTAGGGGAAAACGTTACCTGTGGAAGGATACCTTTGGTCAGAAATTCTCCCATATCGGGGTTTAATCTTGACCCACCTATGCTTTCGGACAGACCAACCATTACTTTGGACGTTTGAGAATTCGTGGAAATTATTCCTAATGCCTAGGCCGGGCCCGAGGTGGGTAGTTACAAAGGTCCAACGACCTTTGGACGGAATTTGATGAAACAAGGCAACCACTATTATTCCTGAGGTGGACTCCAGGCCCACAATGCCGAGGTCTTGAAAGATAGATTCTTCACAGGCCATTTTGGCCTGGACCAAAACTGATACAGGGTCTCTGGGGACCTCCCTATTAGGGAGCGACCGCAAGACTTCCGCGCTTCGACCCAACTGCCTGGTGACCGGCCATCAAACTCCTATACCGGGACTAGAACATCATTCTCTGGAAAATACCCCTTTCGCTCAGACAAGTTTCAGAAAGGGTAAAAATGAAAAATTTGAAGGATGATTTCATATATATAGCCACGTCTCCGTAATGTCAGCTCTCTTGGCGGTTGTCCGTTAATTTCAACCATTGATCTCCCACGTGCTAGTTTTCCTTCATCGGATCTGTTGCCTCTTTATCTCTTGATTTGACATTCGATTCTTCTTTACCATCATATCTGGTTTAACATCCCATCTATGACATCCCTTCTTCTCCACGTTTTCCCATAAGACGGCCTTGCATGTACCCAGGTGGTCCCTACTATGATTCCCTCTCTTTGTGCGATGGGCTTTGGAGTTGACATCTGGCAGGAGGGAAAATATCATCGCATCGACCCCTTTCTTATCTGGTGCGCTACTTCTTTATGCGATCTACTGCGAGAGTCATTGATGTATATCCCTTTCTCATTCTGAACTGTGGATCTTTCCACCGGTTCATGCCATCGCATACGCCCAATCTTATATATCACCCTTTGATCTTTCTTCTTGCGACAATGTTTGCTGCTGACACCTGGCTGGCGGAGAAGGATCATCGCATCCACCCTTTTCTTATCTTCATCGCAACTTGGCTGCGCGGTATTTCACCTAGGACCGTGGATCTTATCCTTGCCAAATCTACGGCGTAGATTGGTGTAATGCTTAGCTTCCCCTTACTTGACCGGCGGACTATAGGTTATAAAGTGTGTTTCTCATTTATTTATACCTATACTTCAACATTCTCTCATCCTTTGCACATTTGTTTCTCCTTAGATCTCTTAGTCTTTCCCACTACCATCTAGCACTGGGGCATGGAGGATATCTCGGTTTCACTTACCAGGTACATTTTGACTTTCCGTTACTTCCATTCAACTGCATATTGTAGGGAAATATATGGGTATTAACAATTGGATCCAAATGGGATGCTATCCTCCCTGTGAGGTAGCAAAGAACTCTGTAGACTAAGTTCCTGACGCATTGGGTCGATTTTTCCAAACCCTGATTATTATAAGCAACATCCTGCAGTCGAACACCTAAAAATACTAACTGAAATAAATGCAACTACTTTACCTGCAAGCTTATTTATATACAAGTGTTCCTACCCTACTTGTTTGGCACAAAGGGTAACTCAAGTAATTTCACACCTCCAATGAAGCCAATCAAGCAAATGACTCGTTCACTGAATTCTCCATTCTAGTCCTCCTATTGCGGGGAAAAACCCACTAAATGATAGCTCCGTATGAATATATCTTTTAATCTTAGTCTCCCAGAACAATATAAACCCTACCGTTTCCGACCTTTCCAAGAAATTAGCAAAAGGGTCTATCATAACATGAAGAACTATTATTTCTCTAGGACCAGCCGTGAGGGCTTCTGGGATAGGTTCTTCTCAGCCTTTCTTCTGCTTTTCCGGATCATATGACAACCAATACTGTTGAAAAAATTTCTCATCCCACTTCGGAGGAGGGATACGAAAGTCATCGCCAATTTCCTCTAAAACCTTAGCGCTTAGGGTTTGATTTTCACCGTCGGAGGCAGCAGAAACAGCCTCAATCCTTTCATCAACCTCAAGTGAAATGGACTCTCTTTGATGAGCTTCTGCCTCTTGGGGTGGATTACATGCTTGTTCTTTCTCTTTATCATCAATCTCGAAAAAACTTATGAAGTTTTCCAAGCAATCCCCTTCATATTTGTCATATTTAGGTGGACCGAATTCCTTTTCAAAAACATTATCGACATGAATTTTAGCAAGTGTATTGCAATTTACATGAAACCTATCATAATTATCTTCTTCTAGTATTTCCCTGGCTTGGTCGTCTCCCTATGCATCCAGGGAAAAACAAGGACACAACGCAACTTCCTCTTGCTCGTGCCCTTCTTCAAATATGGTTTCTTCTTCAATCCTCACAACCCTACCTTCATTTGATAATTTCCTAGACATCCTGATATTGTCATCAACCTCCAAAGCATCAATGAGCATACGCTGCAAATTCGGAGACCTTCTTTCCAACAAGAGCACGGATAGATCGGGGGGGAAAGTAGATGCATAGTGTAACTTAGCATCATTCTCTAGGGGCTGAATTTCCCTTGGCATATCATAATAGAACTTCGAAAACAATTAAAGCCAGATATGGCCTCTTTCTCTAGCCTTCCCATGGAGTAAAATTCTGAAAGAATCAGGTCCCATGACTGTCTTTTTCCCCAAAATTCTAGGAAGACATCAGAAAACCTCTACCAATTGTCTATAGATCCCAGCTGCAAATGGCTGAACCATTTCTTCACATCTCATTGGAAAGACTGGGCGAAAGCCCTCATACAAATGTCATCATGCTCTACCTCAAAAAGATCCAAAAAGTGTTCAATGTCGTGGAGATGCTTCTTAGCAGTGAGGCTTTCGGATTCTCCATCGAATCTAGGAAGGTATTTATGGTATTTGGGAGGGTAGTCATGTAGAATAGGTGGCAGTTTTAAAGGACTATATCTCAGTTAAGATCTGGAGGGCAAAGGGATATGTGCAGGGGGAGTGTCTTTAGCTTCATCCTCCTGGGATTCACAAAGCTTAGCATGAATTATATGAGATTCGGAAGAAGGGATGGGATTAGTTCTAGAGGTTAAAGGAGGATATGCATTTGTAAGGTCCAGAGAGGGATATACAAAGGAAGGTCTATCATGACCTAGAGCTCTTCGATGGGACAAAATTTTCTTGATATATATACATAAAGGTTAAAGGAGATTAATACAGAAGAACAAGATTTCTTTGAAGAGATTAGTGTTCTGTACCTGAATCTTGATTCTTTCATGCTTAAGGCAAATATGTTCGTTCTCCAGTGGATTCATCATGAGAATTTTTCAATATCTCAATTATGCTACAACATCATAGATCTCCCTAGTGGGGTCACCTTCATACTGAAATTCCTCTTGAGTGGAGTCTCCAGGTGAATGACACAACCTTCTTGATGTCTGATCGTTGTTCACCATCAGCATTCAGATCTGAAATTTGTCGTTCTCATAGGGATTGCGAAACAATCTCATCCTCGGCAATGGCACCAATTTGTTAACACCGAAATTGACCCCCAAGGCTAAAAGAGGGTAATTCTGGGTAACCACTAACCAATCTTTGTCCTGTGCTACTGACCCAACACAGACAGAGAGGGCTCTCTCTAAAATCTCATGAAAAGATTGGAATAATCAAGATTGTCAATAATGAAAAAGAAACACCAGCATTCACGGCTAAGATATTCAATTACAACAATTATACAGAAGATCAGTTTTCTGTTTGGAAATAAAATGATTCACACATTGTTTGGTTGAAATTGTATGAAATTTAGTTTGGGAAATGGAGTCACCTTTAACAAACTATGAAACATCATTCACAAAGATTCTACAAACGCATTCACAAGGGCAAGGTAGCAAGCAACTAGTATTCAAAGAGATTTTAATTTTGTGGAACAGAAGAGAAAAGAAACAGTCCATCAATGTAAGGCATACCAAGATGAATCCTACATCAACTTTAGTAGAATATGTTGGTGAAATACTTGGAAAAAACTAACGAGAGCATAATTTCTATGAACTCCACTTAATCATTACCCTGATCCAAGCATGAAGGAAATTACACAAAATGGGGTTACAAAGAGAGAAAACACAATTTCACATGGAAAGAGGGAAAGTATAGACTACAAGACCAATTACACAGCAATCCCTGTCAAAATGCAGGCTTCAGCTCTGCAAACTTTATTAAAACAGCTAAAAATGTCTTACAGACTAATCCTCAAATTACCAAAGGCTTTTCAACATAAGATTTTCAACCCTTATTCATTCTATTACATCACATATATATATGACCAAAGCCTTCTTGCTTGACTAACCTCTCACCCTAATAGAAATATTAGAAGGACACCCCATTTCACCCCAAACTTCAAAAATATTACATATGTGTCATGCCTCAAACAAACTGATTAAGACAAGGAACAAAATATTATAGACAGAGGACAGTCTCAACCCAAGGTTCTCAAGTGACCTTGCGATTCAAAGAAATATTCCACTTTCAATGAGTTGTCAGCCTGTGATGCACCATCTGGTAGGATAGGTGTCGCTTCTTCAGTGGAGATTACAAAATTGTGAACTATTTCTACACCCAGTTGGCCGCTTTGCTTGATTCCGAAGGTCTCTCTCTTCTTTCTTTGTATGTTTCCTTTGGACATTTATCGTCTATCAGTTTTCTCGTCTTCACTGGTAGAGCCGGATTTTATGAGGTCGAATGCCATAAGAGAGGGAGTGGTAGGATTTTCCTCCATCTCAACGCACACTTGTTTTGGCATGAACACTGCTTCGCACTTTTGTCCTTTCTCCATGAGCCAATTGTAACAGAGAAAATCGTCGAACTGCCAGGTGCACCATCTTTCCCTTACACCAAATTCAGGTAAGAGACGTGAGAACCTTATCCATAATTGCTGCAATGATGATGGCAGCTACACGTGGTCATAATTTCCATGATAGCTCTATCGGACTCTTCAATCAGGTAACCGAGATGCTCAAGGTTTGAGGTGAACTTCAGCATGCTCAGCGAAGTCATCCCAGATAGACGGCATAGTCAATGATGATGCAAAAAGTGCCTTCCATCATACCGATAATCCTTTGGTATAACATTCAAAGATCCACTTTGCAGGTCTGTCCTTCTGATGTCTCTCGTGTGACAATACTTATTCTCATGCTTTCCCGCACGCTTCAAAAAACGTGGGTAACATTACCTCTATCACCTTTCGAGCAAACCTCTAATCCACGCAAGGGACTTTTCCTTTTTTACACCTCGTTTACAGACTTTTTCTGGTCTGCACATGTTTTCCAACTTCTCAGTCATAAGCATACAACACCTTTAGGATGCTTATAACCCTCTGAAGACTTCCGTCTTCACCTTAGTAAGGACGGGCGACATGTCTTCTTCGCCTACTTGTTCCAACCCTTCCCCTTTATCTGGAAACTGGGCCAGAAGCTATTAGTACCAGGCGAAAATGTTACCTGTGGAAGGATACCTTTGGTCAGAAATTCTCCCATATCAGGGTTTAACCTTGACCCACCTATGCTTTTGGACAGACCAACCGTTACTTTGGACGTTCGAGAAGTTGTGGCAATTATCCCTAATGCCCAGTTCAGGCCCGAAGCGGGGAGTTACAAATGTCCAACGACCTTTGGATGAAATTTGACGAAACAAGGAAACCACTGTTATAACTGAGGTGACCTCCAGGACCACAATGCCGAGGTCTTGAAAGATAGCTTCTTTGCAAGCCATTCTGGCCTGGACCAAAATTGATACAGGGTCTCTGAGGACCTCCCTGTTAGGGCGCGACTGCAAGACTTCCGTGCTTCGACCCAACTGCCTGGTGACCAGCCATCAAACTCCTGTACCGGGGCTAGAACATCATTCTCTGGAAAAAAACCCCTTCAGCTCAGACAAGTTTCGGAAAGGGTAAAAATGCAAACTTTGAAGGATGATTTCATATATATAGCCGCGTCTCCGTAATGCCGGCTCTCTTGGCAGTTGTCTGTTAATTTCAACCGTTGATCTCCCACGTGCTAGTTTTCCTTCGTCGGATCTATTCCCTCTTTATCTCTTGATTTGACATTCAATTCTTCTTTACCATCGGATCTGGTTTAACTTCCCATCTATGCCGTCCCTTCTTCTCCACGTTTTCCCATAAGATGGCCTCGCATGTACCGAGGTGGTCCCTACTATGATTCCCTCTGTTTGTGCGACAGGATCTGGAGCTGACATCTGGCAAGCGGGAAAATGTCATCGCATCCACCCCTTTGTTATCTGGTGTGCTACTTCTTTATGCAATCTGCTGCAAGAGCCGTTGATGTATATCCCTTTCGCATTCCGAACCATGGATCTTTCCACCGGTTCATGCCATCGCATATGCCCAATCTTATATATCGCCCTTTGATCTTTCTTCTTGCGACAACGTCTGCTGCTGACACCTTGCTGGCAGAGAAGGCTCATCGCATCCACCCTTTTCTTATCTTCCTCATAACTTGGCTATGCGGTATTTCACCTACGTCCGTGGATCTGATCCTCGCCAAATCTATGGCATAGATTGGTGTAATACTTAGCTTCCCCTTACTTGACCGGTGGACTATAGGTTATAAAGTGTGTTTCTCATTTATTTATACCTATACTTCAACATTTTCTCATCCTTTGCACATTTGTTTCTCCTTAGATCTCTTAGTCTTTCTCACTACCATCTAGCACTGGGGCATGGAGGATATCTCGGTTTCACTTACCAGGTACATTTTGACTCTCCATTACTTCCATTCAACTACATATTGTAGGGAAATATATGGGTGTTAACATACCCATGACATTTTCACTATATGGAAACCAGAGCTTTTCCCAAAGGCTGTATCGTTCTCAATAGAACCCAACAGACACAACACATTTGTTGGTCCAGCCAAAGGCGACCCCTCAATATTCTTTAATACATCACAGTGAGCCAAGAGGCAACGCCAAATCCCCATTAATAAAATAATACACCCTCCAGAGACACAATAGGCAAGAACAAGGGTTGGGAATATGAACTTACTTTGTTGTTCTCAAAGCCATCCAATGACAAGGGCGTCAGCCATCTGGTAGTAGCCCACACAGAATAGAAAATGTCACCAAGCCTACCATCAAAACTATCATCAAAAGTTAATACACAGAGATACATTTTGTGGTGCATATAATCAATTGGGAAAGAGAACTGGAATCTAGATGAGGGATTTACCTTAATGTTCCCTTCTGCTGCACCTTCAAACAAGCAAACCACAGATGCTCTGACCACGATCAAAGCTCGGGTCAAGAGCACAAACTCTCAGACACAACAAAAATTTCTGGTATCCAAGTGAAATAAAGAAAAAAGATGAAGACTTGCTGGTGTAAAACCCCAAAAGAAAACCCTACTACTTAGATGGCATCCAGCCACGCGAAGGATGACTCTCAACATTTATTTTGTCACCCACCTCAAATTTAACATGATATTACCCTGTTCTCTATAGTAGGAGAGCCATTCGCTTCACCTTGGTATTAACCAACTAAGTTTTACCAAAGTCCAAACGATGCATTATAAAGTTTGAATATGTACCCCAAGTACCCATAAGTATTTCATGGAGCAAATTTTCTTCATCCATTACATTCTTGACCTTGAGGACTTTAGAGATAGGAAGTAGACACCCCTGGTAGATGCTTTCATAGGCTCACCTACAGATCAAAGTTACAACCAAATGCATTAGCGAAACTCGCTAAGTAAGTCAGAAGTCTCAACACCTGTACCTTACCTCTCTTCAGCTCTGCCGGGGGGTACTTTCCCTTTGAAACACCAACGTTTCCTCTCAAGCATCAAAATTGATTTCATCAAAGGTCCATTCACCTGAAGTTACAAATTTAGTCCCTTATGATTACTACATATAGTTCTTGAATAGTAACAAGGGAGCTCTCATAATTCTCCTAGCATTCATACACTTGCGGCAATTACAAATCTATTCTTTCTACACATCGCTTCCACAGAAAACTCAAAAGAAAGACGACTATTAAGACTATCTTGTTCAGACACTTTAACTTCTTAAAATATCGAGATTCTATACTGTTGTATATTTTTCCTAATGATGAAGTTAATTATAGAACATCGTCTTTAATTCAACTTTATTGCAGTACCAAAAAAATTTTAAATTTTTACTATTTTTGGGACATTACAAGTGGTATCACAGCCTAGCTGCAACAATAAGAGACCTATTGGGATCATTTCAGGAAAACATCCGCTATAGATACATTTATTTCGGAGTCTACTTATGACTTTCTTTTTATAGATATACATATAAACTAACAGAATTCTGTTCTCACAATTTGGTGAAATGTGTCAGATACAAATACAAAGATAAATTGAAATGGAATGACATTTAGATAATGCTTTTTATATAGTCCAGCAAGTAAGAAAGACCACCAAGGAGGAGAAATGTTTAAAAGGCCTATACACCAGGATAGATGCTTTCGGTCCCAATTAAAAAGATAAATAGGATTTCAAGCCTTTAGCCAAATAAATCAAAGGATAGAAACGAACATGTTCAACTCCGGTTTGATCGTGAAATCATGCTTGCATAAACATAGAAGTTATATTCTACATAGGAAGTTTAGCAACTTAGCAATTTAGTTAGGTACCGTAGAGAGGCATTGACATAAGTTGTGTCATACTCGTAAAATACCAAGAAGCATAAAATAAATTTTGAGATAAAGACTGAACACAGGTGCTTGTTGCGAAGGAAAGATTATTACTTACGTGATAAAGCTTATCATTTGAATGAATGTACCTTATGATAAAATGCTAGAAACCAATTGTGTTGTGGGAGAAAAGTATGAGCATGAATAGCAAGAAATGTCAAGGTAGGACTAACAACAAGATGATTATGATATCCTTGCTTATTTTACATTTTGATCAGATGTCATGAAACTGACAGTACTTTGAGGTTATTATAGGTAAAGGGTTAACGCAGCCTCAACGAGACCTTGAATTAAGAAAGAGTTTGAATGCATGGGGCCGCATGGGAGAATGAAACTGCAGTGACTAAGGCCTGCCTTGCCTAGTTTTAGGTTTATTTACAGTCCCTAGAACACCGAGACGGTGTTGTTCTAAGCGGGGAGGGACGTAATATCCCAAATTTTGACTGATTATGTTTATGTTATATATTGGGCGTAAGCCCTGATGCATATGAATTATTTATGATATACTTATATTTGGGCAGGGACCCTGACTGATGCAGATTACTTGTTATCATATTGGGTAGAAACCCTATTATACTAAGAGGATCTTTTGTTATATATACTGTGCAGAGTTCTGGTATGAATGACGGATTTTCGATGATGCGATGAGCGTAGGCTCTGGAGCACATGGATGACCTATGTGCTGGGCGTAATCCCTGATGTACATGCATTCCCTATGTGCTGGGCATAAGCCCCGATGTACAAGGATTCCCTATGTGTTGGGCGTAAGCCCTAATGGACAAAGATGCCCTATGTGTTGGGTGTAATCCCCGATGTACATAGATGATGTTTATTATGTGCTAGGCGTAATCCCCGAGGTACATAGAGTGTTGGGCATAAGCCCTGGAGCACTCCAAGCTTGATAAATGAATGCCGGATCCGAGGTAACTTAAATATTCTAAATGTGCCTCACAACCACATTCTAGCAGTAGTGTTGAGTAGGAGGCTTTGGAATGGAACTAGCATAACGCCCATGTGAGAGTGTTGAGTTAAAATCTCTGAAGAGCACTCGGGGTTACTAGATCTCACAAGTGTTGAGTCGAGAAGACTCTGCATAGCACCTCTATGATTTCATCACATTCATTCAAATTGGTTAAATGAATCTTCTTCTATCTATCATCAAGTACTGCGGGAACTACCATGTTAAACGAGGAAATCCAACATGCAAAAGAGAGAGACTAGAGGTGCCTATCCTATCTTACCGAGACCGTCCAAAGAATTGGACCTTGTCCTTAAAAAAGTTAAAAGAAGTATCATGTGAAGATACATAATTAAATAAAAGATAACCATCACCACTTAAAACATGGATTGACTAAAAGTAGTCTTCTATGGATAACATGCATAAAGGCATCAAGCCCAATATTACTATTATTAAGAAGTTTTAATAATAAACTTGCTATTATTTAATTATGAAATATATTTATTATATATGTATAGATTATGCATTAATTTATATCTCAACGATGTATTAATATTTAAATATAAACTTTGTTATTTAAAAATTATGAGAAGAACCTTAATCAAAAAGCACTGTAGTTAAACAGTTGGAAAAGTCCTAGTTCAAGAGAACTAGTTATTAATTAAATAAATATCTTTTAAATTAATTTCATTTTAATTTAAAGAAACCAATTATTCCAACAGTCCAAATTCAAAATTTCCCTACTTAAAGAGGGCAGACCCCAAGTTTGGGGATTATCTTTTGAACATCATTCTCTTATGGAATAAAAGAGAATATTATGCTCCAAGAATGGAAGCAGCCCACATAAGTTTTCATTTTTGAACTAGCCGTGAACCTAGGGCCTCTATCTCTCAATTTGCATGTTGGAACCAGCTCGAGGGGATCGTTACTGAACTAGGAACGGTTGGAGGTTCATGGTTGGGTGGAACGTGGTAGCCCCAACATTATCTAGTCAAGGAATCATCCTAACAGGTCAGTTGAGCACAATAGTGTTTTCCACTAATTAATTGATTGAGTGTGCAGGTTACTATAGAAGAGGAGCAAGCTATGAACCACCAGGTATGAATTATTCAACCTACTATATTTTATTTATATTGATAAGTAGGAAATTCAATAAGCTTTCTATTTAGTAATTAATTCCCTTATGTATCTACCAGTAATACTTCTTCTTATGGAGCAAAGGGCCTTTAGGGCATCAGCTCCCGGGTTAATGTTTATTTAACAAGATATATCAGAGTTCAAATCCAGAAACCTTATCTACCGCAGAAATTTACATTTAGACAATAGTCGAATGTCTAGCATGGCTAGTCTACTAGCCTGTGGTAAACATCCACGAAAAACCTAAGAGTCTTGTGTTTATATAAAGTTAAACAACAAAGTTTCTTTCTTTCTGGCAGCATCCTTTATGCAATTACTACCAGCCCTATATCCATTTCTTTTGTTTTAGCTCTTTTATTCTTTTACTAGGAAAGCTTTATAGAAAAATGCAATCATTACAGAGCTCTTTATTCAAACCTAAAAGCAAAAAGAATTATATTCATTTGACCATCCTTTCAAAACCCAAAACCATTGATTCTAAATGCGTAGATGCAGGCATAGTTAAAAGTATATCCAAACAGTGAAAGAAAGGAAGTATTACTTCAACAGTTACGTTTCATTAGTATATCAAACCACAGGTCAAAGGATCAAACTCCACTATCATTCTTTTAGTAATCTTGTAAACCCATAATGCATCAACACACAGTTTCAAAGCTACAGGTTCATCCTTGTAAACAAGGTTAGAATTGGAATAGAAGGCATCATCACTATAAAACAAATCTAAGAGACCTTTCAGGTCACCCAACCAACTGCATAAAGATTTAGTACAACGGCAACACATGCAAGATGCAAACCTGGGCACCACCATTCCATTCTTTTCATATAAATTGCCACAGTAGAATATTAACATACAATGAGTATTCAATCAACGCAGACAAGGATAAAAACAACGGGCTCATTGAAGTCTAGTTAAAACTCGGGTTTGATTTCCTTATGAAACCCTAACACGTTTTATTTTCCAGACCAAAATCATGATAGAAAACATAAGGGCGAAAACTGAGACAAGATTTTCATTTTAACAGCATAAGATTCCATCGAATGGGCCACGAAATGTTCCAATGGCCAAAAGTTAAACTGATAAGGGACAAGCTAAAAACGTAGAGTCCATTATTTACACCGAAACACACCTATGAAAGCCATACAATGTATAGGAGAGGTTACTTTGTTCAAAACCCCAAAATTATAAACAAACCACAAGTGCAAATGTAAAATACTCCAACAATGGCCTTCAAACCAGAACAACGATAGCCAAGTACAGAGGACAAGTATTTCACTGATGATATAGCCTTATAGAGAAATTACAAAGGCTCATTTTTCTTCTAAAAATTTCATTAATACATATTCCAAATACAACAGGAAAACGCAGGTAGCAGTGTGGTTCCAAAACCCAAAATTATTACATACGAACAATTTATCTATTTGTTTTACAAAAAAGGAAATCCCATAAACACCCGTGACATTCGCTATATGGAAACGAGAGCTTTTCCCAAAGGCTGTATCATTTTCAATAGAACGCAACAGACTCAACACATTCGTCGGTCCAGCCAAAGGTGACCCCTTAGGATTCTTAAATACATCACAGTGAGCCAAGAGGCAACACCAAATCCCCATTAATAAAATAATACGCCCTCCAGATGTTGATGTATATGTAACTTCAGAATGAATTTCATTTATATATTTATTGTACTCCTATAGAGATGTATTTTTCCTCTATACGGAAGTGTCGTCATTTGTATTGACAAGTGTCAAAAGTGTGTTAACTTGCCGATGGTTTATTAGACCACCTTGTAAGGGGTCGGCCCGGATTAATGTAACATGAGGTTATTGTGCTAAGCTAGACAAGTCGGCCCCATAAGTTTATTGGGCAGTCAGGACAAGTATAAATAGAGATCTCCCGATCTCTATTTGGATCACTTCAAAACTCACACTTCCATCACTAGGAAAGTGGCACACATGTGAGGAGGATCAGCTACTAGGAGGAGTCTATCTCTGTGTACTTTGGTTGTACTATTGCTCTATCTATCTCTGAGGAAGTTGTGGGGTTTTTCACCTTATTGTTTTCCCCACGGAAACTCTGTGTGTCTATTGTCTCTTATGTTTGCATCTTGTGATGATTGATATGCTTGCTATGATTGATATGCATTGATATACTTTACATGTTATTCTCTCAGTAAAGATCCTAGAGTATATTGAATTAATGCTTGAAAATTAACATGGTATGAGAGCTAACCTAAGAAGAAGACATTGTGCAGTGGTGGAAACCAGGGTTTCTTGTTTACTGAGTTTCTCTCCATAGATTTTGGAAACATAATATGATAGATTGACTCTGCTCGACAAGGTGAATCTATCTATCCAGACAGAATTCAATTCTGAGCACTTTCAGTTTTTGCCCTAAAAATTAGGGTTTCCATGAAAATAGGAATTTCTGAAATTTGAAGACATAGCTGGAGGCTCCTTGGAACAATTGAATTTTAGAGCTTTGGATCGAGATTTGTGGATGGGTAAATCTTCGGGAAACTCAAACCCTAATTCAGGGTCCTCCTCAGTGAATCCGGGAAGACTAAAAGGCACTTCTGAAGGGTGAAACTTTGCAGAAATCAAATTCTGAGTATACCAGGCTGATTAGATCATCAAGACGTATCTTTCTATCCTTTCAGAAAGTTGAAATTCACATTTTGAATTTTTAGGGTTTCTTCGACAAACCCTAATCCGGGACCAGATCTAGTTTTCAGCAAATCAAGTGGTAAGACCTAAATCTTTGCTATTTCCATTTGAAGTACTCTTTAAAGATGTCTCACCACACCAAGCTTGAGGATAAGCTTGAAGGGGTTGATAACTTTCGAGCCTGGAAGTATAGGATTGGGTTAATCCTAGAAGAAAATGAATTGGATACATATATCAGTTTTGAAGTCCCCATCCCGGAGGATGAAGAAGCTAAAGCATTGCATAAGAAGAACTTGGTCAAGGAAAAGAGAATCATTGTTGATTCTATCAAAGAGCATCTCACACCACGTGTATCATCCTTGAAGACACCCAAGAAGATGTTTGATTCCCTGACCAAGCTATTTGAAGGGAAGAACATAAATCAGAAGATGACTCTGCAGAATCAATTGAAAGGCACCAAACTGTTGAACGGAGAAACCATTCAATCTTACTTCTCCAAGGTCTCTCAGATCAAGGAACAACTTGAAGATATGGATGAAGTAGTGGACAATGGTGAAGTTGTTATGACCAATCTAAATGACCTACCTAGGTCATGGGACTCTTTTATTCAAGGAATTTGTGCAAGAAAGAAATTGATCTCTTTCAGTAGACTGTGGGAGGAGTGTTCACAAGAAGAGGCTAGGCTCGTATTCCGAAAAGAAAAGATGGAAAGTGAAGACCAAGCCCTCGCAGCCCACACCAAAAGAAGCAAGCCTAAGAAGGAGCCATCTCATAATAGGAGATACTCACACCACCATTATCATAAAGATAAGAAAAATATCAGATGCTTCAATTGCAATGAGAAGGGACACTTTGCTTCAGATTGTCCCAAGAAGAAGAAAGACAACAACAACAACTTCAACAAGAAGAAGAAGAACAACAAAAGAAGATATCATGTTCATGCTGTTGAGGATGATGAACCTCCAAAGAAGAAGGCTAGAGCAGAAAGTGATGATGATGACTCATCAAGCGAAGAAGAGTATGTTCTAATCTCTGCTCTCACAAGTATTATTTCTCATGGTTGTAATGATTGGCTTATTGACAGTGGGGCTTCCAAACACATGATTAGGTTTAAAGAATATTTTGTAAATCTATCTGAACATGAATCACCCCATAAAGCGAAACTTGGGGATGACTATCAATACCCCATCAAAGGAAGTGGTGAAGCCTCCTACAACCTAGATTCTAGAAAGTCCTTGAAGATGAAAGAAGTTCTTTATGTAATTGGACTCAGGAAGAACCTACTCTCCATATCCGCATTAGATGCAAAAGGTATAAGGGTTGCATTTGTAGATGGCCAAGTTCTAATGTGGCCAAAAGGTAAAACTATTGATGATGCAATAGTGATTGGAGAGCAAGATGGAGGATTGTATAAATTGAAGGGACAACCTGAACATGCCATGGTGCATGATTCCATGGAGCCAAGTGAACTTTGGCATAGAAGACTTGCACATATGCACTACAGAGCATTACCAATTGCAAGTAATGCGGTGGAAGGTCTTCTTGAAATCAAGACCAAGCATGAAGGTGTTTGCAAAGGATGTGCAAAAGGAAAGAACATAAAGAAGGCATTTCCAAGCAGTGAAAGCAAGGAAAAAGGCATCTTGGAAATTATCCACTCCGATGTATGCGGTCCGATGTCATCCCGTTCTCTAAGTGGGTATGTTTACTATGTCTCTTTCATTGATGACTTGTCCAAGAAGACTTGGGTTTACTTCTTGAAGAACAACGATGAAGTGTTTGATAAGTTCAAGGAATTCAAAACCTTGATGGAGAACCAAACTAATAAGAAGATCAAGACCTTGAGATCCGACAATGGCGGAGAATTCACTTCAAGAGATTTCAATAAGTTATGTAGTGATTCAGGGATTAAGAGGGAGTTGACTGCTCCTTACAATCCACAATAGAATGGAGTTGCAAAAAGGAAGAATCGAACAATCATGGAAGCAGCAAGGGCAATGCTGCATGACCAGGATCTACCTATGCATCTATGGGAAGAAGCAGCTAGGATAGCTATATATGTGCAGAACAGAACACCCCACAAGACACTAGAAGAGGTCTTCTCTGGTAAGAAACCTGAAGTCAGCGATCTCAGAATCTTTGGTTGTCCAGTATACACTCATGTCCCAAAGGAAAAGAGGACCAAGCTAGATCCTTCAGGAAAGAAGGGTATCTTTGTGGGTTACAGTGAAAGCTCGAAGGTTTACAGAATATACTTTCCAGGGTTCAAGAAGATTGATGTCAGCAGGGATGTGACATTTGATGAAAACTCAACATTCATCAAATCAAGGAAGACACTTGTTGAATATTATGAAGAACCTAAGGAAACTAGATTTCAAGACACTACTATGACTGAAGCAATTCCAGATGTTGATCGTGAAATTGAAGATCTGCAAGAACTGTAGATCCACCTCGTGAGAATAACTCTCACAAGAGGAAACCTCCATGGGCTAGAGAGCTCATTCAATATGTAGAAAGATATGGCATTCCAGAAGAAGAACACAGAGCAAAGAAGAGAACTAGATCTCATACCAGTTATGTTGCTTTACTCTGTGATATCATGAACAAAGAACCTTCCAGTTATGAAGAAGCAGTGGAAAAGAAAGAATGGAAGGATGCCATGGTTGAGGAATACCAATCAATAATGAAGAATGATGTTTGGGATGTAGTCCCAAGACCTAAAGGGAAGTCTGTTGTGACTTCCAAATGGATCTACAAGATCAAGCATGCTGCAGATGGCAGCATAGAAAAATACAAGGCAAGATTCGTAGCTTGTGGCTTCTCTCAGAAAGAGGGAATATATTATGAAGAAACTTTTGCTCCTATAGCTAGGTACACCTCCATCAGATTAGTACTTGCTCTGGCTGCAGTGATGAAATGGAAGATACATCAGATGGATGTCAAGACTGCTTTCTTGAATGGTGTAGTTGAAGAGGAAGTGTATGTAGAACATCCACTCGGTTTTGAAACACATGACAGAGAATCATATGTGTGCAGATTGAAGAAAGCCTTGTATGGCTTAAAACAAGCTCCTAGAACTTGGTATGGTAGAATGGACAGTTTCCTATCTAGTTTGGGTTTTACTAAGAGTAAAGTGGATTCCAACCTTTACTACAAGGTTGAGGAAGGCAATCCTGTGATACTACTTCTATATGTGGATGACCTCTTTGTAACAGGAGATGATAGATTGATTGCCGATACAAAGAGGAAGCTTGCTGCCGATTTGGAGATGAAGGACTTGGGGATGATGCACTATTTTCTAGTTATGGAGGTGTGGCAGAGTATAGATGGAATCTTCCCTCGACAAGGGAAGTATGCAGTAGAGATCCTGAAGAGGTTCGGGATGATGTACTGCAAGGCCATGGCCACACCTATGGCATCGAACCTAAAGCTTCTGTGTGATGCTTCATCTGATCCGGTTGATGTCACTATGTATCGTTAGATGATTGGGTCCTTGATGTACCTGACAAACACAAGACCATATATTTTCTTTGCGGTGAACACATTGAGCCAGTTCCTAACAGATCCAAGGAGTGTTCACCTGGTTGCTGTAAAGCATATTCTAAGGTACCTAAAGGGTACAGTTGATTATGGGCTCAAGTATGATGCGAATCAGAAGTTTAACCTGTGGGGTTATGTTGATTCATACTGGGCAGGCAGTGCTGCAGATAGAAAGAGCACATCTAGGTGCTGCTTAAGTATGGGATCAGGTGTGATCTCTTGGTTTAGCAGGAAGCAGTCCTGTGTAGCAATGAGTACAGCCGAGGCAGAGTATGTTGCAACCTGTTCGGCTAGTTGTGAGGCAGTATGGATTCAGAAACTATTGTCTGAGTTATTTGATCTACCGCTAGAGGCTACTGGTATATTTTGTGACAACCAGAGTTGTATGAAGTTGTCTGAGAACCTAGTGTTCCATGACAAGTCGAAACACATAGAGATCAAATATCACTATATCGAGGATATGGTGCAGAGAGGAGCAGTGAAGCTCCTATATGTTGTGACAGATGAGTAGATTGCAGATGTACTGACGAAGCCACTAGCCAGAGTGAAGTTCGAGTACTTCAGAGAGAGGCTTGGTGTTCTTCAGATCGACGAAACTTCGAGGAAGAAGTGATGGAGACATTTGTTGGATCCATTCCAAGCATGGTGAGAGGAGGATCCTTCCCATGGCTGTGGATGTAAGCGCTGGATGATGAGCATCGAAACGATGCTCCAGTTACTGCTGTGTATGTATGTGTCATGTTGGATGCTTGTTATGATCAGTTGGATCATTTTTATGTATGTGTGTATGCATCATGTTAGATGTTGAATATGATCAGTTGGATCATTTATATGTATGTATGTATGCATCATGTTGGATGTTGGATATGATCAGTTGGATCATTTATATGTATGTATGTATGCATCATGTTGGACGTTGGATATGATCAGTTGGATCATTTATATGTATGTATGTATGCATCATGTTGGATGCTGGATATGATCAGTTCGATCATGTATATGTATATGCATCATGTTGGATGCTTGGACCATGTATTTGTATATGTATCAGGTGGATACATTGTATGATCAGGTAGATCATGTATGTTGATATGTATCAGGTATGATTAGGTGGATCATGTATTTGTATGTGTATCAGGTGGATACATTGTATGATCAGGTGGATCATGTATGATGATATGTATCAGGTAGATACTTGGTATGCATTAGGAAGATTCATTGTATGATCAGGGTGATCATGGATGACGAGCTTCAAGATGTTGCTCTAGATGACATGCAGTAGGATGATGCAGTGTTGATGATCAGGATGATCATGTGTACATCAGGATGGTGTATGGTGAGTATCAGGTTGATACTCTGTAGCCGTGGAACAGGTTGTGCAGATAAGGATATAATTTGTGCCCTAGGATATTTGTAGATAGTCTTTTGAGGTTTTTCCTATGGCATGTAATTTGTGCCCTGGGATATCTGGCATATGCTCTTTCAAGGTTTTGCTTGGGAGGACATATAATTTGTGCCCTGGGATATTTGCAGATAGTCTTTTGAGGTTTTTTCTATGGCATGTAATTTGTGCCCTGGGATATCTGGCAAATGCTCTTTCGAGGTTTTGTCCTATGGCATGTAATTTGTGCCCTAGGAGATCTGATAGGTTGAGCCGTGTGCTCGTAATCAGTCCTGGGATGCTCTTTCAAGGTTTTTCCATAAGCACATGTAATTTCTGCCCTGGGAGATCCGATAGGTTGAGCTATGTGCTCGTAATCAGTCCTGGGATTCTCTTTCGAGGTTTTGTGGTGGAGTCACATGTAATCAGTCCTGAAGATCTGGACAGGATGAAAAAGGCCTCAGATGCTCTTTAGGGTTCTTGCTAGCCAAGAGACTCTTTTAAGGTTTTGTGACACACGTAATAAGTCCTAAGGATTCCACAATATGGCCAATGATGATGAATGCCTACAGATGGTGGGCCTACATCCAGTATGAAAAAGGATTGGCTCTGTAGAACTTCCTATCATGAGTAGATTCAGATATTGATTGAGATAGCAGCAATAACGATGATGACGATGATTCGAGGTCGATGCATCAGTGACAATGATCCAGAGAAGAAGACTTGTGCTAGCTGATCTATGTCGAGAAATACCTTCCTAGTTAAGAGGGAGTGTTGATGTATATGTAAATTCAGAATGTATTTCATTTATATATTTATTGTACTCCTATAGAGATGTATTATTCCTCTATACGGAATTGTTGTCATTTGTATTGACAAGTGTCGCAAGTGTGTTAACTTGTCGATGGGTTATTAGACCACCTTGTAAGGGGTCGGCCCGGATTAATGTAACATGAGGTTATTGTGCTAAGCTAGACAAGTCAGCCCCATAAGTTTATTGGGCAGTCAGGACAAGTATAAATAGAGATCTCCCGATATCTATTTGGATCACTTCAGAATGCACACTTCCATCACTCGGAAAGTGGCGCACATGTGAGGAGGAGGATCAGCTACTAAGAGGAGTCTATCTCTGTGTACTTTGGTTGTACTTTGGTTGTACTATTGCTCTATCTATCTCTGAGGAAGTTGTGGGGTTTTTCACCTTAGGGTATTCCCCACGGAAACTCTGTGTGTCTATTGTCTCTTATGTTTGCATATTGTGATCATTGATATGCTTGCTATGATTCATATGTATTGATATACTATACATGCTATTCTCTCAGTAAAGATCCTAGAGTATATTGAATTAATGCTCAAAAATTAACACCAGAGACACGAGAGGTAGGAAGAAGGGTTGGGAACATGAACTTACTTTGTTGTTCTCAAAGCCATCCAATGACAAGGGCATTAGCCATTTGGTAGTAGCCCACACATAATAGAAAACATCACCAAGCCTTCCATCGAAACCATCATCACAAGTTAATACATGGAGATACGTTTTGTGATGCATATAATCAATTGGGAAAAAGAACTAGAATCTAGATGAGGGATTTACCTTAACGTTCCCTTTTACTGCACCTTCGAACAAGCAAACCATAGATGCTGTGACCACGATCAAATCTCGGGTCAAGAGCATAGACTCTCAGACATAGCAAAAATTTCTGGTAGCCAAGTGAAATAAAAAAAAAAAGATGAAGACTTGGTGGTGTAAAACCCCAAAATAAAACCCTACTACTTAGCTAGCATCCAGCCACACGAAGGATCACTTTCAACATTTATTTTTTCACCCACCTCAAATTTAACTCGATATTACCCTATTCTCTATAGTAGGAGAGCCATTCGCTTCACCTTGGTTTAACCAACTAAGTTTTACCAAAGTCCAAATGATGCATTATAAAGTTTGAATATGTACCCCAAGTACCCATAAGTATTTCATGGAGCAAATTTTATTCATCCATTACATTCTTAACCTTGAAGACTTTAGAGATAGGAAGTAGACACCCCAGTTAGACACTTGCATAGGCTCACCTGTAGATCAAATTTACAACCAAATGCATTAGCAAAACTCGCTAAGTAAGTTAGAAGTCTCAACACCTACACCTTACCTCTCGGCAGCTCTGCTGGGGGTACTTTCCCTTTGAAACACCAACGTTTCCTCTTGAGCATCAAAATTTCTTTCATCAAAGATCCATTCACCTGAAGTTACAAATTTATTCCCTTATGATTACTACATACAGTTCTTGAATAGTAACAAGGGAGATCTCATAGTTCTCCTAGCATTCATACACTTGCGACAATTACAAATCTATTCATTCTACACATCGCTTTTGCAGAAAACTCAAAAGAAAGACGACTATTAAGACTATCTTGTTCAAACACTTTAACTTCTTAAAATATCGAGATTGTATACTGTTGTATATTTTTCCTAATGATGAAGTTAATTATAGAACAACGTCTTTAATTCAGCTTTATTGTAGTACTAGAAAAATTTTGAATTTTTACTATTTTTGGGACATTACATATAATGTGTTGGTTGGGGTCACCTACCAACCATAACTTATCATTAAATAAGACTTATCCTCATTTTTATTTTATTTTTTATCATTCGTCGACTATACAATTCAAAATTTCACAATCTAATTTATAATTTTTATTAAATAAACTCCGAAACATATTTTAACACATTGTTTTATAATTTGAATATGGTAACTATTCATGAATTTACTGTATATCCTAAATGACATTCGACACAGTTATAAATAATTATAATTAAAATTGATCAATATATATTATATTAATTAAATAATATTATTTAAGACTTAATCAAACTCATTCACCTTGTACCATATTAAATACACCTTAGTTTATAATTAAACTAATTAACAATTATTACTCAAGATAATAATAGTCTCATTAATATTAACTAATATTATTAAAAAATAGCTAATTTTAATGAATCAAGTTAATAATATTTTAATTAATATTATTGACACCATTATCCCTGAGGTAATTGAACTAACTAATATCGTTAACACGTATGTAACATTCCGTAACCAAGTGCTTCGTTCAACATTTAAGTAAATAGCAATCTTATTAACATCGTTAACAATAATAATTAAACCTAATCTCCATTGATTAACCCTTCATTGAATGATTTCAACATAACTTATTAAGTTAATTTATTACTTAAGCACAAGCTTGCAGTACATTATGATAATTTATATTTACAATACATCCAAGCAATATTTCAATAGATAATTCATTTATTCAAGTAGACGAACTATGTAAGTGTAGCTAAGGTTTACATAGATTGCGTAGGTCTACTAAGAGTACTTAACCACACATCATGCATAATCACTCAAGTTTATTGTTTACTCACTTATTCTTAGACACAGTTTGAAATGTTGGATAATTTACTTTACTAAATATAATTAATTGTGAACAATTATATAAGTTAATGAGTTACGAAACATGACTCAAGGAAGGTTTCTCAATCATACACAGGTAATCAAGTTTCCTTCTGAAATTTGTGATACACCTATCTACCTAGATCGTCTATCTAATTCACAACTAAGTTCCACATCCTATCCTTCCTATGTTGGACTACCCTGAAGTGTCATGCCATGACCGACTCTAGTTAGAACGTGTAAGCCGAAGTTTTGACTACATTGACCAAGATTCTCTAGCACACAGCCACAAGTCATCATCATACACCTTGGGGAGCACTCCATAGCACAACCCTCCCATGACTTTGGGTTTCGAGGATAAATGGTGGGTAAAGCCTCCACCCCCTAATGGAACAAGGTACTATGTCTACATCGACATAGTGACTGCATTGCGACTTGTACTCAGTTTGTCAACGTATAACAAATTTGGGATGTTGTGTTTCATGAAACCCTATCTCACCTATACATGATGATAATAAATAAAATAATCATGCTAAATAAATAATGCATCACTTGCATACCTTTTATCGTTTGGAGTCGATGTCCGTGAGGTACTCCCACCTACTAGGATCCAGCTACCAGTTAGCCATTTTAACATGTAGGTTAGTCTCCAACATACAATCGAGAATATCATGAAATCATTGTTATGTATACACATTTCATTACTAAGAACACTAATGCAAATCATTTCTATGTACCATGCATCTCGTATGACATCTATCCATTCAACATATAACTTTTAACTCGATATCCACCTACCACCATTTAGTAATTTTGTATGCAACAGACATTATTAAAACATGAATATATATCAAAACATGAATACATATCATAACATTAACATCACACACACATATATATAGGTAAAATAATAGAACCATATGTCCACAGTATCATCAAACTGGCGAAGTCTCACAATAATAAGCAAATACAACATATAATGATAGTTGAGGCAGTAAGGTCAAAATGAGGCATTACACTTCTCAGCTCTTCAAAATCAAAATGTAAATTATTTGCAATAGATAAACTCCACCTCCCAAGTCAATTTAGGGTCCATTCAAACCCAAATTAATTCAACAATAACTACCTTCAAAGTGTTAATAGCAACCTTCAACTTAAATCTTTCACAATGAAAACTTTCTAAAATAGCTGAATGCCAAGATTCAAAGTGAAAGATTCAACTCTTAGCTCATTGGTTCTTTTTCCATGACATACACAAGAAATTGGTAAAAGCTTCTGTTCTTTTCTTTTCTTTTCTATGTACTTGCTACTTACTAGGTACTTCGAAACTCTATCATCATAGAAAACTCTAGCCTTCCTTACCCATCTCTGCTAGGCTTGTCATGAACTAAGTATGTATATGGGGAAGTAGTGCTTGAGTTTGCTTGTCCATTCCCATGGTGTGAGCTTTGTCAAAGACTTGGTTCTATTTATAGTAACGCTTAGAAGGTTTCAATCATGGAAATTACGGGCTTACTCTCATTTCTTGAACTGGAACATTCCAATTAGTGTGTAAATCTTGAAATCTTTTCTTCGAGTTTGTTAACCCAACTAGTGTAATGGTGATTTTGTTGGGTAATTTATACATGGTTACCATGGTTTTATAGTTATGATCAATATAATGACCCTAACCCCTTGAATCTTATTTGAAACACCTTTATTTCGTATGGTCCTTATGCTTCTTTTGTTATTGTATTGTATTGTAGTCGCTTTCAAGTTCGGTTTGAGGACTCAGAGGGTTACAAAAATGCCTCATGAATGTTGAAAATGCAAGGCATACCCATACTTACCATTAAATTCAATATTGTTGGGTCGTTTCAAATCCTAACTTCGTCCCCTCGCAAGCTGTGTCTTGTAAGGAAGGCTATGACTTTGCATAGACGGATATTATGGTTTTTCTAGAGTCAAACTTCAATTTTATATTCGTTTGAGTCATCATTTCAGAAGTTTGATTCGACTTAGCACTATGTAAACAATATTAACCATAAAACCAGTGCACTTAATTACATAGGGATTATTAAAAAGCCTCACTCTTATTCGTGTTCTGTGTTGCTCAATGTGTAATGGTTTAAGGACTCAAAGGATAGCAATCCTTGAGTCAACATGGCTTAGGACTGCCATATTTATTTTGGTGCATCTATATAATTGTATTTTCTTTATGTTGCTTAATGGTTTATTCATTCATAATAGCCTAAATAATTAGTAATCATATACTTCAATGATATGATATTCATATGAAATGATTAACTTCTTTTTCTTACACGGTTTATAAGTTTATAAATGGTTACAAGGACTTGCAAAAGTCATTTATTTTCTAATGGTAATAATTTCTTTTCTTGGTATGTAATGATTATAACATAATTTCTATTTTGATTTACTTATACCACTTTAACAATAACATTTATTATCTTTCAACAACGGTTATTAACACATCTCTTAGATACAATAATAACTTTGTAAAATAGTTCAACAATGTTTTTTGATAAGAATTGTTTTTAGAATTATTTTCCCATAATTAGAAATTCATACTTGACCATATTATATATCTCTTGTTATTGCTAAACTATTTTCATTTCAAAAATCATTCTACATTCATAAAGCTTTTAATTTACAAATTGGTAATTATTCCAAAGAATGAGAACCAATCCATACTTAACTGCAAACAAAAACGAGTCCACAACTTTAACTAAACAAGGAAATATAGTACATAAAATAAATTCAATTATCTCTTCTTCTCAAAATTACTTATGACATGAGCACTCACACATCCAAAAAACATACATCAAACAATCAAGGTCGAGTCTTCCATAGGGGAGATCACCCTTCCTTTATGCGACAAGGAGCAACCAAAATAGTATTAAGCAATTAAGCATGGGTTGAGTCTGTCATGGGGGAGATCGCCCTTCTTGCATGCGTAAGTGATCATGGGTCGAGTCTCCCATAGGAGAGATCGCTCTCTTCTTCTCCACGGCTAGTCTAGGTTAGCAAGTGCATACACATCATCTTTAATTTTCCAGCTCTAAAGCAAACAAAGAACACATAATTAAAAGATCAAGCTAAATGGGTATCCTTACCTTGCACCAACCCATAATTAAAAGATCAAGCTAAATGTTCTAGATTTTTTACTGTTATCTTGTTTTATCTCCATGATTTTGGTTTTCATACATAAAATTCTTTGTATGTTATTGTTGATGTATATGTAACTTCGGAATGTATTTCATCCATGTATTTCATTTATATATTATTGTACTCCTATAGAGATGTATCATTCCTCTATACGGAAGTGTCGTCATGTGTATTGAGAAGTGTCACAAGTATGTTAACTTGCTGATGGGTTATTAGACCACCATGTGTGGGGTCGGCCCTGATTTATATATTATATGGTTGATGTAGCTATCTAGCCAAGTCGGCCCCATAAGGTTATTGGGAAAATAGGACAAGTATAAATAAAGATCGGGAGATCTCTACTTGGATCATTCGGAAACTCATTCTTCCTTCACTGAGAAAGTGGCACACTAATTAAGAGGAGGATCATCTACTACTAAGAGACTATCTCTGTGTATTTTGGTTGTACTTTGGTTGAGCCATTGCTCTATCTATCTCTGAGGAAGTTGTGGGGTTTTTCAGCTTAGGGTTTTCCCCATGGAAACTCTATGTCTCTTGTCTCTCGTGCTTTTGCTTCTTGTGATGATTGACATGATTGTTATGATTGATATGCATTGATATACTGTACATGTTATTCTCTCAGTGAAGATCCAAGAGTATTGTGAATTAATGCTCAAAATTTAACATGGTATCAGAGCTAACTTGAGAAGAAGACATTGTGTAGTGACGAAAACCAAGGGTTTCTTGTTTATTGGGGTTCTCTCCACAGATTTTGGAAAAGCAGTATAGTAGGTTGACTCTACTCATCAAGGAGAATCTATCTATCCAATCAAAATTCAATTCTGAGCATTTTCAGATTTGGCCCTAACAATTAGGGTTTCCACAAAAATAGGAATTTCTTTGATCTGAAGACATAGCTGGAAGCTCCTTGCAAAAATCAAAGTTTAGAGCTTTGGATCGAGATTTTTGGCTTGGTAGATCTCCGGGAAACTCAAACCCTAATTCAGGGTCCTCCTTAGTGAGACGGGGAAGACTAAAAGGCATTTCTGAATGGTGAAGCTTTGTAGATCTCCAATTTTGAATACACCAGGCTGATCAGGTCATCAAGGCGCATCTTTCTATCCTGTCAGAAAGTTGAAATTCACTTTTTAAATTTTTAGGGTTCTTCCGACAAACCCTAATGTAGGACGAGATCTAGTTTTCAACAAAACAAGTTGTAAGACCTAAGTCTCTTCTATTTCCATTTGAAGTACTCTTTAAGATGTCTCAGCACACCAAGCTTGAGGATAAGCTTGAAGGGGTTGATAAATTCCGAACCTGGAAGTATAGGATTGGGTTAATCCTGGAAGAAAATGAATTGGACTCCTACATTAGCTGTAAGGTCCCTATCCCAGAGGATGATGAGGCTCAGGTATTGCATAAGAAGAACTTGGTCAAGGAAAAGAGAATCATTGTTGATTCTATCAAAGACTATCTCATACCACACGTGTCATCTCTAAAGACACAAAAGGAGATGTTTGACTCCTTGACCAAGTTATTTGAAGGGAAGAACATAAATCAGAAGATGACTCTACGGAATCAATTGAAAGGGGTCAAGATGTTGAATGGAGAGACCATTCAATCTTACTTCTCCAAGGTCTCTCAGATCAAGGAACAACTTGAAGTTGTGGATGAAGTAGTAGACAATGGTGAAGCTGTTATGACCACTCTGAATGGCCTACCTAGGTCTTGGGACTCCTTTATTCAAGGAATCTGTGCAAGAAATAAATTGATCTCTTTCAGTAAACTATGGGAGGAGTGCTCACAAGAAGAAGCTAGGCTTGTAGCTCGAGAAGAAAAGATGGGAAGTGAAGATCAAGCTCTCACAACTCACACCAAAAGAAGCAAGCCTAAGAAGGAGCACTCTTACTACAAGAGATCCTGTCATAACCAACAAAAGAATAAGAAGGATCTAAGATGTTTTACATGCAATGAGAAGGGTCACTTTGCTTTGGAATGTCCCAAGAAAAAAAGGGATAACAACAACAACAACAACTCCAGCAAGAAGAAGAAGGGCAGCAGGAAAAGATATCGTGCTCATGCTACTGAAGATGATGAACCACCCAAGAAGAAGGCTAGAGCAGAAAGTGACGATGATGACTCATCAAGTGAAGAAGAGTATGTTCTAATCTCTACTCTCACAGGTACTATCTCTCATGGTTGTAATGATTGGCTTATTGACAGTGGAGCTTCCAAACACATGACTGGGTTTAAAGAATCTTTTGTAAATCTATCTAAACATGAATCACCCTATAAAGTGAAACTTGGGGATGACTATCAATACCCCATCAAAGGAAGTGGTGAAGCCTCCTACAACCTAGATTCTGGAAAATATTTGAAGATGAAAGAAGTTCTTTATGTACCTGGGCTCAAGAATAACCTTGTCTCCATTTTTGCATTAGATGCAAAAGGCATGAGGGTTGCATTTGTAGATGGAAAAGTCCTAATGTGGCCAAAGGGTAAAACTATTGATGATGCAGTTGTGATTGGAGAGCAAGAGGGAGGATTGTACAAATTGAAGGGACAACCTGAACATGCCATGGTGACATGAAGACAAAGATTCATCCATAGTCATGAATCACATAGAGGTATGTATAAATTGTTTTTGCAAAGGTTAACTTGTGAGTTACGCAAGTCATTGAAGAGAATAAGAAAACATTGCTAGACATAACTAGCAAATATGGTGACCAGGTATGTGTTTCTTATATCATAGGATCTCTTATATAAGTATGCATGACATGATTGATAATGATTATTCATGAAGTCATAGGTTTGAATAATCATGGGTGTATGCATATTATGTTTCTTACCTTAATTGATGATATGACTAATCAGAAGAGTCATAGGGTTGAGTAATCACGGATTTAGGTATATTATGACTAACCATAAGAGTCCTTGAATACTAATACTTATTATTTCTGTTTGAAATGATCATGACTATACATATTTAAGATTATTGTGTTTTGATAGTATCAAGATTATACTAATGAATGTGTGATTATGTATGAGACCTCGAGGATATCACAATAGTGATATGCATAGAGACCAAGGATGAATATAAGTTCAAGAACAGGTAATCCAGGAAGCAAAGATCAAGAGGGAGCACACTCTAGTTGCCCCTGCAAGGAAGAAAAGATCAAGAAGAAGCACACTCTAGTAGTTTCTGCAAGGATGCATATATTCAGAGGGAGTTGACCATCTTTCTACATTCCACAATAGAAAGGTGTAGAAGAAGCTACTTCAGCACCTCCTGCAAGGAAGCAAATACTCAGAGGGAGTCCACCCAACAAACAAACAAGGATAAGTATTTTAATTACCATTTCTTACATATTTGTTTATTTAAATGAAATTGTTCAATGATGTATATGCTTATGTTCCTAGACTTAGGATATGTATTGTGCATATTAGAATGATTGCATTAATGAAAAGTATACTACTAATATGCATGTGATGGGTAAGTGGCCCATGGCACTGTACAACATTCCATTGCTACTTATCTAGAATGAAACCTCTTTGCTGACATGTTCGGAGCAGTGCAAACTCTTAACAATGTTCTCATAGAGATTGGAAGGCATCTAGAAAGTTACAGGATATGGATGAATGTTGTATTGAAGCATTGGCTAAAATAATTGCATGATTGTATGACATATTTCTTTATGTATAAGAATTTGTTTTGAAAACTATGAGATGTTTCTAATCATGCAATTTGTCTTGTAGGAAAGATCGTATGCCATCACCTACAAAAGAAGAACTACAACATTTGTTCAGCAACAAAATTATCTATTGAAGATATTGAAATTCCCAGGATATGGGAAGAATGCCATGATCTGTCGATCATGAAGAATGATGTTTGGAATGTAGTCCCAAGACCTGAAGGGAAGTTTGTTATGAATTCCATATGGATCTATCAGATCAAGCATGCTGCAAATGGCAGCATAGAGAAATATAAAAGTGATGAAATAGAAGATACACCAGATGGATTTCAAGACAGCTTTCTTGAATGGTGTAGTGTAAGAAGAAGTGTATGTGGAGCAGCCAATTGGTTCTGAGACACATGACAGGGAGTCATATATGTGCAGAACCTCGTATGGTAGGATAGACAGCTTCCTATCCAGTTTGGGTTTTACCAAGAGTAAAGCGGATTCCAACCTTTACTACAAGGTTGAGGAAGGCAATCCTGTGATACTACTTCTATATGTAGATGACCTATTTGTAACAGGAGATGACAGATTGATTGTTGATACAAAGAGGAATCTTGCTGCCAAGTTCGATATGAAGGACTTAGGGATGATGCATTATTTCCTAAGTATGGAGGTGTGGCAGAGTGCAGATGGAATCTTCCTTGGACAAGGGAAGTATGCAGTAGATATCCTGAAGAGGTTCGGGATGATGGATTGCAAGGCCATGGCCACACTTATGGAATCAAACTTGAAGCTTCTGTGTGATGCTTCATCTGAGCCAGTTGATGTCTCTATGTATCGTCAGATGATTGGGTCCTTGATGTACCTGACGAATACGAGACTAGATATTTCCTTTGTGGTGAACACATTGAGCTAGTTTCTGATAGATCCGAGGAGTGTTGACCTGGTTGCTGTAAAGCATATTCTGAGGTACCTGAAGGGTACAGTTGATTATGGGCTCAAGTATGAAGCGAATCAAAAGTTTAACCTGCAGGGTTGTGTTGATTCAGATTGGGCAGGCAGTGCTGCAGATAGGAAGAGCACATTTGGGTGCTACTTCAGTATGGGATCAGGTGTGATCTCTTGGTTTAGCAAGAAGCAATCCTGCGTAGCACTGAGTACAGCTGAGGAAGAGTATGTTGCAGCATGTTTGGCTAGTTGTGAGGTAACATGGCTTCGGAAGCTACTATCTAAGCTATTTGATCTACCATTGGAGGCTACTGGTATATTTTGTGACAACCAGAGTTGTGTGAAGGTGTCTGAGAACCCGGTGTTCCATGACAGGTCAAAACACATAGAGATCAAATATCACTATATCAGGGATATGGTGTAGAGGGGATTAATGAAGCTCCTGTATGTTGCGACGGATGAGCAGATTGCAAATGTGTTGACGAAGCCACTAGCCATAGTGAAGTTTGAGTACTTCAAAGAGAGGCTTGGTGTTCTTTGGATCAATGACACTTCGAGGAAGAAGTGATGGAAACATTTGCTGTAGCCATTCCTAGCATGGTGGAAGGAGGATCCTTCACATGGATATGGATGTAAGCGTTGGATGATGATGATCAGGACGATGCTCCAGTTACTGCTCTATATTTCCATCAGGAAGATGCTAGATATGATCAGTTGGATCATTTATATGTATATATGTATGCATCATGTTGGATGTTGGATATGATCATTTATATGTATTTGTATATGCATCATGTTGGATGCTTGGACCATGTATCTGTATATGTATCAGGTGGATACTGTGTATGATCAGGTAGATCATGTGTGTTGATATATATATCAGGTGGATAGATTGTGTGGATCATGTATCTGTGTATGTATCAGGAGGATACATTATATGATCAGATGGATCATGTATGATGATATGTATCAGGTAGATACTTGGTATGCATCAAGTAGATGCATTGTATGATCAGGATGATCATGGATGACGAGCTTCACGATGTAGCTCCAGATATGCATCAGGACGATGTAGTGATGACTATCAGGATGATACTCTAGATGATATGCATCAGGATGATGCTATGATGATGATCAAGATGATCATATGTATCAGGTGGATACATTACATAATCAGTTGGATTATGTGTGATGAGTTCCTAAGACACAGATGCACAGAACGTTTCCAACATGGTGGTAGATGTGTTCTCCCATGTGCGTTGATGTAAGTGCAGAGCCTTTCCGACATGGTGGTAGATGTGTTCTCCCATGTGCGTTGATGTAAGTGCAGAGCCCTTCCGACATGGTGGCAGATGTGTTCTCCCATGGTCATTGATGTAAGTGCTGTGAGCCTTTCACAGATGGTGGTAGGTTGGTCCTCCCATGCCGGTGAGTGTAAGTGTTGTGTGTGTGCATCTGGGTTGTGCTTCGTGATACTCTGTGGCCGTGGACAGGTTGTGTAGTAGCATGTAAAAGGTCCTAGGAGATCCGATAGGTTGAGCTGTGTGCTCGTAATCAGTTTTGGGATGCTCTTTCGAGGTTTTGTTGACTCCCGTAATAAGTCCTGAGGATTCTAGAGTATGGCCAATGATGATGAAGACCTGCAGGTGGTGGGCCTGCATCAAGTATGAAAAAGGACTCGCTCTGTAGAACTTCCTATGATGAGTAGATCCAGATATTGATTGAGATAGGAGTAGTTGTGACAATGACGATGATTCAAGGATGATGCATCGATGACGATGATCCAGAGAAGAAGACTTGTGCTAGCTGATCTCTGTCGAGAAATACCTTCCTAGTTAAGAGGGAGTGTTGATGTATATGTAACTTCGAAATGTATTTCATCCATGTATTTCATTTATATATTATTGTACTTCTATAGAGATGTGCCATTCCTCTATACGGTAGTGTCGTCATGTGTATTGACAAGTGTCACAAGTATGTTAACTTGCTGATGGGTTATTAGACCACCATGTGTGGGGTCGGCCCTGATTTATATATTATATGGTTGATGTACCTAGCTAGACAAGTCGGACCCATAAGGTTACTGGGCAAACAAGACAAGTATAAATAGAGATCGAGAAATCTCTATTTGGATCATTCGGAAACTCATTCTTCCTTTACTGAGAAAGTGGTGCACTAGTGAGGAGGAGGATCGTCTGCTACTAGGAGACTATGTCTGTGTATTTTGGTTGTACTTTGGTTGAGCCATTGCTCTCTCTATTTCTGAGGAAGTTGTGGGGTTTTTCACCTTAGGGTTTTCCCCATGGAAACTTTGTGTCTCTTGTCTCTCATGCTTTTGTTTCTTGTGATGATTGACATGCTTGTTATGATTGATATGCATTGATATACTGTACATGTTATTCTCTCAGTAAAGATCCTAGAGTATTGTGAATTAATGCTCAAAATTTAACAGTTATCACATCATAAACATACTATAATTGTGACACAAGCATAATGAAACAATAATGCAAAATGCATGTGAGATAATTCATTAATATCACAAATATAAAATATGAAAAAATATTTTGTCATTAATATGCAATTATAAAGAAGTTATAATTATTCTAACTAATTTTCCTCCTTTGTATATGTAGAAATTATATTAGTATGATGAAAAAATGGGCTTTGAACTCAAACAATGGCCTTCAAAAGTTGTGTTATCAAATTTGATGCTTTTCATGTTACCCATAAGCTTGAACAACTTGTGTTATCTAAATTTTAAACAAAAATTTGATTCTCTTGATGTTAGCCATAGTTTTAATGATTTCAATGTTCGTGGAAGTGTAGTTTTAGACACAATTGTAGAAGGAAATGGATTATATTTTATCCTCTTGATGTTATCCACAAGTTTTCACAACTGATTTCAATGGTTGTGGAAGGAGACTTCATAAATAGTTGTGGAAAGATATGAAATTATATTTTTAGAAATAGTAGATGATAAATCTTTTAATATTGACATTAAATATAACCAATAAAAATTTACAAAATTATATACAATCAAATAAAAATATTCTTTATTTTTTTTTATTATTGGGCATGTCAATTATCTAAATATAAAGAGTGCAGCATAATGGTTTAGTTACAAAATCTAACCTCTCATATATAATCCCTATACCATACTTTGTATACCATACTTTGAATAAAAGAAGAATGCCAAATTATATTTGACAACAAACAGTGCAGCATAATGGTTTAGTTACAAAATCTAACCTCTCAGATTTAATCCCTATACCACACTTTGAATAAAAGTGGAATGCCAAATTATATTTGACAATAAACACCTTTTCATAATGGAGAAAGAGCTGTAGAATGCCATACAATAAATCTTGGAATACGTACACTACTGCCAATTCATTTTTAATTAGATGTTCAACTGCGAGAAACTTTACTCCCGGACTTGCATAGTGGAATCACTACTAAAAAAGCGAATACCATATAATAAAATCACTCCGTTGTTTAAGTGTTTTCTTGAAGACAAATACCATATACTAAAATGACTCACTTGTTTAAGTATTTTCTAAGAGAGTACTACGATTTTAATCATTCTGGATTTATACAACTCTGCGCTCACATTTCAAGAAACGACAATGATAAAGGAAATGCAGGTAAAAACTTTCACAACATTAGTATTATATATAAAAACTTGTTTAACATTATTATTATTTATCAATATAGAAAGAAAAATATGTAAATAATTAAGCAGCACAAGTGACAGAAGTGACTGTAAGCGGATAACTGAAGCTGTTGGCATAGCGGAAGGAGACAAGTTTTCCAGCGGCCAACGTTTTGCCGTCATTGACCAAGCAATCCCCTATTGCCAATCTTCTGAATAATTTAGGGTCTACTTATATTGCTGATGCGAAATTACCACAGTTGACGTGGATGTTTGATATTGCGCAGCTAGATCTGCATTGGTTGAGAATTTCCACATTAAATACAGGGATACCTGTTGACAATCCAGTGTTCTTCTGGTTTATTGAAATGTCTCCCTTAGAGCATGTCTGAATGGTCAATTCTCCTCCTGCTTTCACAGCATCAACCTGCAACGAAAGAAAAGTAAAGAATATGTAGACAGCAAACAACAGCGAATGCAAATGAAACCTTCTGTGACTACGACTGCTGAAGGCGGCCATTGTTTCACAAACTGATTCAAAGAGACACAGGTATCTGTCTGATTAATAAATCAAGAGAATTGCTCACAGTACAAACTCCACAGCATTTGTACTCTTTATATATACACACAGTTTTAACTACTTACTAAATAGGTTTAACATCCTAATGACTTTCTAGAGCTTAAGAATTTTTTTATAATATCATTACAGTTTAGGGTTAATCCACTTAGGACTTTCCAAAGCTTTAGAGCTTTTTTATAATGCTTTATTATAATACCATTATAGTTACGCTTAACCTCCTTATGGATGTCTAGAGCTTCAGAGCTTTATTATAATAGCATTACAAACCTTTTTATCACTATGCAATCCAAGAATATCCGCTCTTTAGAGCTTTATGGCTTTATAGAATTTTTATGCATGTTTAGAGAATATCCGCTCTTTAGAGCGTTATGGCTTTATAAAATTGTAAACTAGGTGTGTTTTATGCATGTTTTATCAACTATAAGGTAACTTTTGAAGGATTGGAAATTATCAAGTAACTTTTTCTTTTATATAAAAGTGAAAATAAAATAACAATTTAAATATTGATTTGTGTTGTATTTTTTTTTGTTATGATGTTGATTATTAGCCACTACTAGACTTTCAAAATACTAACGAATTAGTTGTTTTTTTTCTTTTATAATTTTTTTGTGTTTGAAAAGTTTTAATATAAGTATTTATAGATTACCATAATTGTGATATCTTAAAAAGATAAGAAGGTGAATATTATACCTAATATTTTGAAATTGCATTCTAATGTCATTGTACTTTGGACATCTTGCTAGGAACTCATGAATCCATAGAGACAAATTTACATAACAGAGAAACAAGAGACACAAAGTTTCAATCCCATAGGAGACGCAACAACATTTAGTCAAGGAAGCATCAAGAACACATACACATCCTCTTAGGGATACAACAAATACATAACCCAACTTCAACATTTACATGAAACTAATTCATTAATTGCTACAACCTATTTCTGTAAATTTGTTTCGACAAAATTCAACAATAGATAGTTGTTAAAAAACCTGTATTAATGATTGAAAATGGCCTTAACCTAAATTGGATAATTGGTTGTCACATTCCAACAATCTCCACCTTTACAACAATTTACTTTATACCACTCTAGTTCATTTATCACCTTTCCTTCAAGCCAAGAGAATCCAAACAACACCTCGGCTTCTCTAAGGGTACTACTTTTGCAAACATGTATGTACAATTTTCTCATTGTATAGACTTTCTTCAAGACTACTACACCTCTATCGATAACTTGTCTAACAAAGTAGTGCTTTATAGCAATATTCCTTGTCCCAATACACCCCTGCATTCTAGCAAGACATAATATGAGGTAGACCTCCTCTCGTCAAAATCTCCCACAAAATCTAAATAAATATAACCAAAAACTAAACCACTACAACCACTATAGGTGATAAATAATTAGTTGTTCCTATCAAATATGGAAGCAACTATTTCGCTACTCTCTACCTAGTGTTTCATGTATCTACTCACAACACCAACTACACCAACTGCATGTGAAATATATGATCTTGATCATACCATTGTATACATTAACTTCCTACAAGCATATGATACATAAGACATATAAACCTTTATTTCCTTATTAGTAGGACATAAACCTAAAGAAAGCTTAAAATGGAAAGCCAAAGGCACATCCACTAGTTTCACATTATTCATACAAAATTTCCTACGTGTATTGTACACATAGTCCTATTGCAACAACCAAAGTTGATTTTCTTCCCTGTCTCTATGTAATTCCATGCCCAAGATTTGTTTTGTTACTCCTATATTCTTCATATTGATGTAGGAGCATTAGGGACATCCGATCAAGTATCAGGATGAATCTTAGTTGTTAGATCAAAGTCAAAAATGTTGTAGTGCTAGGCCCAATGGATCGGGGCATCGATAATGCGTTTCAGAGTTGCAAAAGAGTGCATTGTTTAGAAAAAATCACAAGCAAAGGGTGAGATCATGGGAGCATTGTTGATAATATATTGATGATTCACATCATATTTTGAAAAGTGCACACTTCGGGAAGGATGACGAGCAAAGGGTGATCACCATGAGGGAATCAACGGTTGTCCATTGGAAATATATGTCGGGTTTGCAAGGGACATAGCGATGATAAGAGGTCGATGGAAGGGAAATGATGATGATCAACATCAAGGAACAAAATAAGAATCACCATTATAGGAAGCCAATGGAGGGGGCCGAAAAGAACATCTACACAACATTAGCATGAAACCATTAGAGTTGTGCTTTGGATAAAGGAGAAAGAAGCACCAACGAATTATAGAGATAATCCCAGAGTGGTGAAATTTAAGCTGAAGAATGGAGAGCCGAAGGATATGGGAATTAATGCACTAGTTATTACAGGAAGTATATGATTTAATGGAGGATCTAGAAGATTGCTCCACCATATAATTTGGAGGTCTTTTTCAAGGAGTCCATAATATTTTTTGTAGGAAAAATTACTACGAAGAGACATGAATTTAATGTGGAAGGACCACAAATCCTATAGAAGGTTCTAGATGAGGCGGTGGGGAATGCTCGAAAAAGTTGGAGAAGAAGAAAAAAAGAAGAAGAGGAAGAAGAAAACCAATCCATTAGACAACAAAAAGAGAGCAAAATAAAGGAAACAAAGTTGAAAACTTGTAAATGGCTAAAATTTTGTATTGTAAGCCACCTAAGACTTAGAGTAGGGGCATGGATGTTATTTGCAACTTGTAATTAATTTTTTATTTATTTAACGAATTGATAGAGAAGTTGAGAGACTTCTATTTCTTTTTTATGTTTTCCATTGTGGGATTTTGGTTGCCCATTTTGTGTTTTTGTTGTGTGCATTCTTATCCGTAGAGCTTGTATCAGTAGGATGTTTGCGTCAATTGGTATTAGAAGAGGAAATATCTTGCAAAGGACCAATTCCAACTAAGTACGAGTGTTGAGTTTAATTTCTCTGAGAAATTACAGTTCCAGTGGAGGATTATAGGTATAAATGTAAGCAAAGAAAGTATGGTTGATAGACGAGTACATGTATGAGGAAGGGTAAGAAGAGAACATTTAGGTGAAAAAAGGTTGGATGGAATATCTTATGTATTAATGACTATGCAAGCAAGGTTTGAGGCTATTGAGACTACTAAGAGGAGTGATGGTGCAGTTGAGGCTCGTGATGTTAGTCATAATGAATAAAAAATTAAACATCCCCAATAAGGGGATGAAGGAGATGAAGACCCTACGGAATTAATTATAAAACTTCTTGCATCTTTGATAGGGAAATCTAAGGTGGAAGTGGCTACACATTCTGGAAGTTTGAACCCAAAAGAGTTGATTGATTGGATTAGGGATATGGAGAAATTACTTGATATGGAACATCTTGAGGACCCCAAAAGAGTGAATATGGATTTCCTTAAGATGAAAGGTCATGCATCCATGTGGTGAAACTCTGTTCAATTAGATAACATGAATAAAGGAAAAGATAAAGTTAAGAAATGGGAAATAATTGTGGATAAAATTAAAGCAAAGTTTTTTCATATTGATTACATGTTGAACATGTAAATAAAATTACAAAATTTAAGACAAAAGAAGATGATTGTGAAATAATACACCAAATAATTTTATAGGAGGTCAATAAGATTTTGATATGTTGATGAAGGGGAAGAAGACGTAGTGAAGTACATTAATGTGTTGAAGTATCCTATTGAATATGAATTGGGTGTTGTCAGGAATAATAAGTAGGATAAGGATATGAGTTATCCCTTAAGGAAGAAGTGAAGTTATCAAGGAGGATCCCCAGCAATAGAGGATGATAAGTGGTCACAAGAAAATGGAGAACTAGATCTGGCAGAGAATAGAGTAGTGGCACAAAGAAGGAAGAAGGCACCAACTCTAGTAATCAAACATAGGAGTTAAGAAGGAGTAATGAATCCTACAGAGGTAGATGAAATTCTAGTAGATAAAGAAATTATAGAGGAAAGGGAATAGGTAGACCTTCCATTGTCTACTACAAATTTTAGACACCTACACATATGGCATATGAATGTCCTGAAATCCTACATATTGCAAGAAAGTGTTAGAGTAGAACACATGTCATCAATGGATTTGAAAGTACTACTTATTGGAAGGCAGTTTGGTGAGTCATCATCGCAGCATCGCGGATGCTGTGCAAGGCCAAAGTTACCATGAAAGGAGGAAAGAAGCGAGTAAGGAGACAAGTATTTTTTTAGTTCTGGGTCATTTGAACAGCGTCATATATATTTTGGGTCATTTAGACCACACTATGGGCACGAAGGTTACATAGGTCCTTGTCGACATCTCTAACCTAGTGTATTTCAATTTCCCTTCGTGTAGTTGCAATCGCAACTTTCAGTGACCTAGGTCTATCACCTTAAGAAATAAATACATTTACATACAAAGTTTACTGGTGGGGCCTTGGCCTTGAGATCCTCACTAGAAACGACTACAATAATATTTACATTCGTATACTTTATTAGGTCAAAAAAGGAGGGGTGTTAAAGAATCTAAAGTACACCAGTGCTTCTTTCATGAAGAAACACTTTTGCAAGTTCACCATCAGCTTCTCTTCTTGCAACTTCTCCAATACTTGTCGAATGTGCCCTATGTGTTTTGTCTTGGTTCAACTAAATGCCAAGATGTCGTATAGGTATACTACGATGAACTTAACCAAGAATGGTTTTAGTACCTCATTCATCAACCGCATGAATGTACTGGGTGCGTTAGTCAATCCGAATGTCATGACTTACCACTCATACATTGTCACATACCCCAATTTTGTAAAAATTATGTAATTGTTTTATTATAATCCTGAGACATTACGTTAAATTTAATGCTACGTAGGAATTGATGACTCAGCAGAGTCACTAGAAATGGAGTGTAATTCAGAATATTTTATTATTAATAAATAAATTGTGGAGACAACAGCATGGGAGAGCTGTTAAAAAGAGGTTACTGATCAAACTGGTGGATGGAACTAGGTGGAAAGGCAAAAGACAAGTGGCAGCATCCTCAAACACTTCCTAAGTTGCAGGTGGCAACTTCCCTATATTTGGGGTCATGATTCCCCAAGAAAGTGGAATCAGAGCAGGTGGCTCATTAATGACAGTTAACCCAACAAAGACCTAGGCAATCTTTTAAAAAGAACTCAATGAACAGAGCGGAGGGCTCGAATTTTCCAGGGAGAATACATTCAAGTGAATGTTATTCAGGAAATTCATTTGAGGAAGAGGGAAATACAGTAAGGAAGTCGTTTGAGAGGAATGCTGCAGTAACTTGGTTCCATTATAGCTGTTTGGGCTGAGAGAATTTACTTTGCTACACCTAGTTCCAGCCAGGGAGATCGGAGCAAGCTCGGGGGTCCTGAGAAGTTGCTGTCTGGGCACTCTACAGGAGTTGGTAGGGAGGAACGGCCTCCCATTGCTGTTGTGTGCAAAGCTTAAACAGGTTCTGCCATTTATTTTCTTATGTTTGTTAAGTCTGAATGAATGTATGATGAGTTTATTTCTATATGTCTGAAGAGTAATTAGTTAGTAAAGTTAGTATCTCAGAATAGCAATAGATAGATTTGGTAGAGATATTGTGTTTTCAGCATTCCTTAATATCATTATTACATTACTGATATGGTATCTTTAATGCATTCCATACAATAGTAATACTTTAAGCAATAGTTTATTATTGTAATTATAAACCTAGTTTAATTATAATGGTTGAATAGATAAGTAAGGGTTACGTATAAAATATTTATGCTCTGTGTATACAGAATTAAATAAACAGTCATAGGAGACAAGAGTAAATATAACCATAAACATTACAATATTTATATCTTGGTTGACAGTCATTGCAGAAGTTTTGTAGCCACAGTTAGAATATCTATATCAAGGTACAAATTCTAGTCAAACTTTAACCAGTCATAACCTATTAATTAAATAAATGCACAAACCCTAGTTAAAATTTATCGAGTCATAACCTATTAAATAAATCAAGTTACCTAACCCTAACAGTGTTTCATATTAAAGAAAATTTGTTAATAGAATAATAACTCAGTTATTATTTTCAAAAACAAAAGAAATAACAGAATAAACATTAGCTCATTTATCGAGCTCAAACATCATAACAACAGAGCTCTCAAATAACAACAGAGTCAAAATCGTATTGACAGAATGAACAACTAAACAAATTCATAACTGTAACATTTGGATTGAACCCTATCATTCCAGGTTCTACCTGTAAAATAAATGCTAATATTTAAGACAACGATTTCACCTACGGCTGCAGCTCAAGTGCACAGTATAAATGTATATAAACTTAATTATTTTCTTCTTGTTCGAGTACGAAGCCTAGAATCAAAAATACACACCATAAATCATCTCAAATATACAGGAGAACATTCAATAAGTCATATTATCACAATCCTGGGTAAAAACCCTGCATAATTGAAGAGTTTAGCAACAAAAACAAAATTATCGAGGCTGCAACTTCAGCTACAGACAGACTCACAACCTTGTTTCTTATATTTGTTTTGACAACAATTCTTCTGGAGAAAAACCTAAGTACCAAAAGAAAGACAAATAAATTACAGTATCGACCGAAGCCGTATCATCCTACTACAACACAGGGTTAAACCTGTATTAACTCTTTTACATGCAGTTAAAAGACTGAACAGAGGTGAGGAAAATCACTGAGTCACTTCGTTCAAGCCAAAAAACCTAACCACGCAAACAACCAGCAAGGAGCAAATGCCATGGTGAAGACCAGGCTTACCCAGTAAAGCCAACCAATGAGGTTTGTGTCTTGTACACCTTCAAGAGTAGCCAGGGCCTGCAACAAAAGAATCAGTTGGTTAAAACTTTTTACATATTATTGTTTAAACTAATTTTTTATTTAAAAACAAACTGTAGAATCGAAAGAACAACCTATAGCGTACTAGTGAATTTAAAGGAGCTCAGACACAGTAAAAATCTTGTTAACCACGAGCAAGTAAGTGTAAACCCCTCCCTTGTCATCGAATACCATGAGCTGGTAGAAGCAAAGGGGTACCTTCCACGATGGAAGCCGTGACAGAACTAAGTCAAGAGATGCAGTCACGCCGTGACAAGGTTAATATTGGGTAGCAAAAGGATAAAACCCTAGGATCATAACAAACACACAGCTGCCAACAACAAAATATAATGAGTCCCAAACGATACTATGGACAGGCACAAAGGCCCGGAGCAGCATAGTAGCTGCTAGCACACAGTGTATCAGCAGAGACTGGACCAGGAGGGTTCGTAGAGCGACCAAGCCCGAAGGCAAGGGAGAAATGATAAATTAGGGTTTCATCAACGTTTAAATATCACAAATGCGTGGGCCTGGAGCAACCACGTAGCTGTTTAATAATCTTCATGCAGTGGGTCGACGTGCTATAGTCTTACAACGAGAGTTTACATTATTTGTTTTCCAAACAAAATTATAGATTGAATATTCATTATGAACACGATACTATAGTATCACCTATCATATTTACAAAATAAAAGAGTTAGAACAATAACTTTGAACCTTGCATAATATTTAATGTAACCTTGCCTTACATCCCATTTACACTATGCATTATAATAGCGTTCAAAATCAAGTCTTAACGTGTTTAAAATATAGAGGATTTGATCTTTAACTATAAAAATCCTAAGGAGGTAGGAATCAAGTAAGTTTTATCTTGTTCATAAAACCTATCACGATATTGCCATTCACCCTATTTCTCTTGTGACAAAACATAGATTATTTCTTTAAGCCTGTAAAATAATGTAATGATATTAGGGTTTAGCTGACACAATTCCACTACCAATTGCCGTTTGTTATAGCTTTGCATAGATGGTATAAGACTTGTAATTCCTTCATTATGTGACTTTAACTGGTGGAATTCAAGCTATACAACTCACAAAAAAATTGGACTAAGGATTCCCCAGTCCTTGCTACTCCTAATTACAATATAATAGCAATCACTTAATTGTTTCAGATTTCTGGTGATGACAAGTAGACTCTTGTTATCCTTAAGGCGCATTGAGTTTAATCAAGATAGCTTATAGTTCTTAATCCTTTGTCAATCATAGAAATAGGAATAGCTCTTCAATCCAAACAAACCATGAAAATGTTAAGAGGAGACATGTAAATGACAGAATACCATGTAATTGCTAGAAACAAGCAAAGTATATATTGATATCTTCAGATCCTTTACAATTGAAGTTGCAAATCAAATATATACTAACTTAAACATGACTTGATGCAATAACCATAGATGAGTAAAATTTTGGTCTATATATAGTAACTCTCTATCAGTAAGATTATAAGGAGCTCATAGGAAGAGTTCTACCTTTAAAACACTTGATAACCTGGCTAGCATGCTTAAACTTTACTGAATGATTGGGTACAGCAAATTGGATATAATACTTTAAAGATTTGTTTGCAGCAACCCGAACAGTACCTGTAGATCTGTAAGAGAAAGAAAATCTGTCGCATTAGCTCGGAAGCTAAGTAAGCCCAGTCTGTTATGGCAAATCCCCCTTGCGGTTGCAAAATAGAAAAACATTCAGTAACTGACAAAAGACTTATCTGTAAATTTAAATATAATAAAAGAACATTTAGTTGCAATTCGGATAAAATAAACTAATCAAAATAGCTAATTATTGGAATTAATAAGATTATATGCCATTTTAAAAATTTTAAATTTTTCGGAAATTTTGGGTTTTGACATGTGGTATCAGAGCATGGTTCAAATACTAGGGCTTGATGTGGCCCAACTAGTTTCTGCAGAACTGTGACAATAAAAAGAATATATATATATATATATATATATATATATATATATATAATGTACTAACTTGTATTTTTGTTTTATGTAAAAGAACAGATTTTCTGAAACTAACAGGCAGGTATGGAGAAGCTAGGAGGGTATGCTGAGGAGGAATCTCCAAACACTGAGACAAGATATATGTCTAGAGAACCTGTGATAGAAGAGGTAATTGTTCACTCCTCAGAGTTGATGCAGACTATAAAGGGTTTAAAGACTGAAATAGAATCAGTCAAGAAGGATAATGAAAGGATTCTGAAATCTCAAGAGCAGTTAAATCAAATTTTGATGGAAAAATTTCAGACTGAAGGAAGAAGCAAAAGATCTGAATCTGAAGAAGCTAGTCATCAAAAGGGATCTAAAAAGATGAAACTAGCTAAATCGGACAGTAGTTCATCATCTGAAGGAAGAAGGGAACAACAAAGCTATCACACTACTAGTGACAGTAGTGAGGCTGAGTTGTATAACAGAAAGAAAAAGTACAGGCCTTATGAAGAGATTTCTGGGGAGTTCAAGAAAATAAAACGCCCAACTTTCAATGGAGAAACTGAAACAGGAGAAGAGGCAGAATCCTGGTTATCCGGGATGAGAAAATATTTTCAGATATACAACTATTCAAATCAGCTGAAGGAAAGAATGGCCATCTATAACCTTTCTGGAAAGGCGGATATATGGTGGCAAGAATTAAAAAGGGTCAAGGGGATCAAAGAAAAAGAGGTCAATTGGAGTACCTTTAAAAGGTACTTCAAAAAGAAATTTCTGTCCGAACAATACTATGAAGAAAGGGCCAAGGAATTTTATGAGTTAAAGCTAGGATCTATGATGATGAAGGACTTAAACAGTAAGTTCTTAAGTCTATTAAGATATGTGCCGTATTTTGTTGAAGAGAAACCTAAAGTGCAGCAGTTTCTCAGCTGCCTACCATATCATATAAAAGACAGAATCGAATATGATAACCCCAAAACTCTGGAAGAAGCTATGCGAAAGGCTAATTTCTGTTTTGAACAGAACAAAAAGAAAGAAGGAATAGCCAACTGGAAGGCTAAAAATTACAGTAATCAACTTGAGTTCCGGAAAAAAGAGTTTGTACCCCAGAAAAATTTCAGGAATAACAATAACAGAAACCATTCTAATGGTAAGAACTTCCAGGGAAGCAAAAATGGTACTTCTAATGATTCTAATAACTTCAAGGGCAGCAAGGAGGCTTCTAACAATCATGGAAATTTCACTAAGAATTTCGAACGGAAGGAACCTGTTAAGTGTTGGGAATGCAATGGCCCACACTATGCTTCAGTTTGCCCAAATCGGAAGAAAACAAACAACAATATTCATACCATACAAGATGAAATGACTATCAGAGATTTTGCAAGGGCTATGCCCCGAATCAATGCAGCGTTGGAGAACTGCCAAGCTGATTATCAACCTTCCATGGTGGAAGTAGGAGGTATGGTTAACAAAACCCCTGTAACTATTTTAATAGATACAGGTGCTATCCTTAGTTATATTTCACCGCAAATAGTAGAAAAGTGTAATTTGACTGTTGAAAGTTTTGATAACTCTTGGTCAGTACAACTAGCCACTGGGGCAAAAAGGAAGGTGAACTGTTATGTTAAGAATTGTGCCCTAGATATGAATGATTTTAAGACTACTGTTAAATTAAATGTTTTACCACTTGGCTCGTATGACATACTTATTGGTATGGACTGGTTAGAATAGCATAAGGTAGTTTTAAACTGTTTTGATAAAACCTTCACGTGTGTGAATAATAATGAACAGCCGGTAATGGTTAAGGGTATTCCTAGGAAAACTGTAGTCAAGCAGATTTCTGCCTTACAACTTAAAAGAGCAGTCCGAAAAGGGTGCAAAGCCTATGCTGTAACTATTACAGATGAGGCAGTTTTTCCTGAAATAAATAAGATAAAAATAGAGGATATTCCTGTAGTAAACGAATTTACTCATGTTTTTTTGGAGGAAATTCCAGGATTACCTCCCAAGAGGGAACTGGATTTCATAATTGAGCTGGTACCAGGTGCTGTACCTAGTTCGAAGGCTCCGTATTGTATGAATATTCTGGAGCTTAATGAATTAAATTCATAGTTAAAGGAATTAATAGATAAGAAATACATTCGACCTAGTGTGTCTCCTTGGGGAGCACCTGTAATCTTTGTTAAAAAGAAGGACGGAACTATGCGACTTTGCATAGATTACCGTCAACTAAATAAGATGACAATTAAAAACAGATATCCGTTGCCTCGCATAGATAATCTGTTTGATCAGCTACGTGGAGCTACGGTGTTCTCTAAGATAGACCTGAGATCAGGCTATCATCAGGTGAGAATTAAAGAAGAGGACATATTCAAGACTGCTTTTAGAACGAGGTATGGACATTACAAATTCGTCGTAATGCCATTTGGGCTTACTAATGCCCCAGCCGTCTTTATGTGTCTCATGAATAACATAATGCATAAATACTTGGATAAATTTGTCGTCGTATTCATCGATGACATTTTAATTTATTCTAGAAATGAAGAGGAACATAAAGAACATTTATGGATAGTCTTACAAGAACTGCGAGAGGAGCAGCTCTTTGCGAAGTTCAGTAAGTGTGATTTCTTCAGGGATGAAATCCAGTACTTAGGTCACGTAGTGACTAAGGAAGGGATTTTAGTTGATCCTGAAAAGATCCGGGCAATCGAAGAGTGGCCAGTACCAAAAGATGTAACAGATGTTAGGTCCTTCATGGGAATTACCGGTTATTACTGGAGATTCATAGAAGGCTTTTCAAAAATAGCCAACCCAATCACTTCCTTGCAAAAGAAAGGCAAGAAATTTGATTGGAACTTGAAATGTGAAGAAAGCTTTAGGAAATTAAAGGCTTTATTAACAACTGCGCCTATTCTAAGAATAGCGGATCCTAATAAGGATTTCATGGTTTGCACTGATGCTTGTAATGACGGTCTAGGCGGAGTATTGACTCAGGATGGGCATGTCATTGCCTATGAGTCCAGGAAGCTAAAAATTCATGAAAAGAATTATGCCACTTATGATTTAGAACTAGCTGTTGTTATTCATGCCTTAAAGATGTGGCGACACCACTTAATAGGAAGAAAGTTTACTTTAATGACTTATAATAAGGGTCTAAAATACCTTTTAGATCAGCCTAACTTAAATGCAAGACAAGCAAGATGGTTGGCCTTCTTAATTGAATACGATTTCGAAATTCAGCACATAAAAGGAAAGGAAACTAAGGTGGCAGATGCTTTGAGCAGAAATGCAAAGTTGAATTTTACAATAGCCATCAGTACTTATACCTCTGATTTAAATGAATAGCTGACTGAAGGGATAAAATTGGATGAAATTTATCAAAATTTACAAGCTACAGCTAAAGAAGAACCTACAAAAAGTTTGATAAAGGGTTATAGTCTAAATAAAGATGGATTTTTATTGTTTAAAGACAGACTGTATGTGCCGAATGTATCTAAAGTTAAATTGCTGATTCTGGATGAAGTTCATAAAACCCCTTACTCAGGACATCCAGGCTACCAGAAGACTGTCACCATGTTGAGAAAAGATTATTTTTGGCCTAATATGAAATCTGAAGCAGCTGAGTATATAGCTAGATGTTTGGACTGTCAACAAGTAAAAACAGAACATCAACATCCAGCTGGGTTATTGCAACCTTTGCCTATTCCTAGTTGGAAGTGGGAAATAATCAGCTTAGATTTCATTACTGGATTACCCAGAAATCAAAATCAGAATGATTCAATTATGGTGGTAGTAGATAAATTAAGTAAAGCAACACATTTTATTCCTTTTAAAACCACCTACAAGGCTGCAAACATAGCTGACATATTTCTAAAGCAGATTTTTCGGTTACATGGTGTACCAAAGGTTATTATTTCAGGCAGGGATCCTAAATTCACAGGGAATTTCTGGAAATCTTTGTTTAAAGGATTAAACACAACACTGAATTTCAGCACTTCTTTCCATCCTCAGACGGACGGATAGACGGAAAGAGTTAATCAGGTAGTGGAAGATCTGCTAAGAATGTATGTTAAGGATCAACCAGGTAAGTGGGAGGATTATTTACATTTAGCAGAATTTGCATACAATAACAACTATCAATCGTCAGCTAAGTTCAGTCCTTTTGAAATTCTGTATGGGCATAAATGTAACACTCCTATCTCTTGGAATAATCCAGTAGATAGATTAGTGTTAGGTCCTGAATTATTAAAAGAAATGGAACAGATTGTGAAACAAGTGCAGGAAAATTTGAAGATTGCCCAGGATTGGCAAAAGAGCCAAGCAGATTTGAAAAGAACTCCTAAAGAGTTCCAGGTGGGTGAACATGTGTTCATAAAGGTGAGACCAAAGAAGAGCTCCCTAAGATTGGGGAGTTGTGCAAAGTTAGCGCCACGTTACTGTGGTCCATTTGAAATTTTATCTAGAATTGGTCAAGTTGCTTATCAGCTAGCATTACCACCTAATTTAAAAGTGCACAATGTTTTTCATATTTCTGTTATGAAAAAGTATGTTCATGATGCTACTCATGTGATTGATTGGAATGTTGTACAGGTAGAACCAGAAGGGGAAGTTCTGGTGGAACCGGATTGTATCCTCGGGAGGAGGGAAATTACTCCGTGGAACTGCACAATTGGACAGCTGAAGGTGCAATGGAAGCACCTTAGTCCTGAAGAAGCTACCTAGGAACTGGAAAGTAAGATGCGGGAAGCATACCCAAATCTGTTCCAGAAGGTTGCAGAGGATGAGGAATAAGTAACATCGAGGATGATGTTACATTTTAAGGGGGTGTGTATGTCACATACCCCAATTTTGTAAAAATTATGTAATTGTTTTATTATATTCCTGAGACATTATGTTAAATTTAATGCTAAGTAGGAATTGATGACTCAACAGAGTCACTAGAAATGGAGTGTAATTCAGAATATTTTATTATTAATAAATAAATTGTGGAGACAACAGCATGGGAGAGCTGTTAAAAAGAGGTTACTGATCAAACTGGTGGATGGAACTAGGTGGAAAGGCAAAAGACAAGTGGCAACATCCTCAAACACTTCCTAAGTTGCAGGTGGAAACTTCCCTATATTTGGGGTCATGATTCCCCAAGAAAGTCGAATCAGAGCAGGTGGCTCATTAATGACAGTTAACCCAACAAAGACCTAGGCAATATTTTAAAAAGAACTCAATGAACAGAGCAGGGGGCTCGAATTTTTCAGGGAGAATACATTCAGGTGAATGTTATTCAGGAAATTCATTTGAGGAAGAGGGAAATATAGTAAGGAAGTTGTTTGAGAGGAATGTTGCAGTAACTTGGTTCCATTATAGATGTTTGGGCTGAGAGAATTTACTTTGCTGCACCTAGTTCCATCCAGGGAGATCGGAGCAAGCTCGAGGGTCCTGAGAAGTTGTTGTCTGGGCACTCTCCAGGAGTTGGTAGGGAGGAACGGCCTCCCATTGCTGTTGTGTCCAAAGCTTAAACAGGTTCTGCCATTTATTTTCTTATGTTTGTTAAGTCTGAATGAATGTATGATGAGTTTATTTCTATATGTCTGAAGAGTAATTAGTTAGTAAAGTTAGTATCTCAAAATAGCAGTAAATAGATTTGGTAGAGATATTGTGTTTTCAACATTCCTTAATATCATTATTACATTACTGATATGGTATCTTTAATGCATTCCATACAATAGTAATACTTTAAGCAATAGTTTATTATTGTAATTATAAACCTAGTTTAATTATAATGGTTCAACAGATAAGTAAGGGTTACGTATAAAATATTTATGCTCTGTGTATATAGAATTAAATAAACAGTCATAGGAGACAAGAGTAAATATAACCATAACCATTACAATATTTATATCTTGGTTGACAGTCATTGCAGAAGTTTTGTAGCCACATTTAGAATATCTATATCAAGGTACAAACCCTAGTCAAACTTTAACTAGTCATAACCTATTAATTAAATAAATGCACAAACCCTAGTTAAAATTTATCGAGTCATAACCTATTAAATAAATCAAGTTACCTAACCCTAACAGTGTTTCATATAAAAGAAAATTTATAAATAGAATAATAACTCAGTTATTATTTTCAAAAACAAAAGAAATAACAGAATAAACATTAGCTCATTTATCGAGCTCAAACATCATAACAACAAAGCTCTCAAATAACAACAGAGTCAAAATCGTATTGACAGAATGAACAACTAAACAAATTCATAACTGTAACATTCGGATTGAACCCTATCATTCCAGGTTCTACCAGTAAAATAAATGCTAATATTTAAGACAACGATTTCACCTACGGCTGCAGCTCAAGTGCACAGTATAAATGTATATAAACTTAATGATTTTCTGCTTGTTCCAGTACGAAGCCTAGAATAAAAAATACAGGCCATAAATCAGCTCAAATATACAGGAGAACATTCAATAAGTCATATTATCACAATCCTAGGTAAAAACCGTGCATAATTGAAGAGTTTAGCAACAAAAACAAAATTATCGAGGCTGCAACTTCAGCTACAGACAGACTCACAGCCTTGTTTCTTATATTTGTTTTTACAACAATTCTTCTGTAGAAAAACCTAAGTACCAAAAGAAAGACAAATAAATTACAGTATCAACCGAAGCTGTATCATCCTACTACAACACAAGGTTAAACCTGTATTAACTCTTTTACATGCAGTTAAAAGACTGAACAGAGCTGAGGAAAATCACTGAGTCACTTCGTTCAAGCCAAAAACCCTAACCACACAAACAACCAACAAGGAGGAAACACCATGGTGAAGACCAGGCTTACCCGGTAAAGCCAACCGAAGAGGTTTTTGTCTTGTACACCTTCAAGAGTAGCCAGGGCCTGCAACAAAAGAATCAGTTGGTTAAAACTTTTTACATATTATTGTTTAAACTAATTTTTTATTTAAAAACAAACTGGAGAATCGAAAGAACAACCTGTAGCTTACCAGTGAACTGAAAGGAGCTCAGACACAGTAAAAAGCTTGTTAACCATGAGCAAGTAAGTGTAAACCCCTCCCTTGTCATCGAATATCACGAGCTGGCAGAAGCAAAGGGGTACCTTCCACGATGGAAGCCGTGACAGAACTATGTCAAGAGATGCAGTCACGCCGTGACAGGGTTAATATTGGGTAGCAAAAGGATAAAACCCTAGGATCATAACAAACACACAGCTGCCAACAGCAAAATATAATGAGTCCCAAACGATACTATGGACAAGCACAAAGGCCGGGAGCAACATAGAAGTTGCTAGCACACAGTGTGTCAGTAGAGACTGGACCAGGAGGGTTCGCAGAGCGACCAAGCCCGAAGGCAAGGGAGAAATGATAAAGTAGGGTTTGGTCAATGTTTAAATATCACAAATGCACGGCACTGGAGCAACCACGTAGCTATTTAATAATCTTCATGCAGTGGGTCGACGTGCTATAGTCTTACAACGAGAGTTTCCATTATTTGTTTTCCAAACAAAATTATAGATTGAATATTCATTATGAACACGATACTATAGTATCACCTATCATATTTACAAAATAAAAGAGTTAGAACAATAACTTTGAACCTTGCATAATATTTAATGTAACCTTGCCTTACATCCCATTTACACTATGCATTATAATAGCGTTCAAAATCAAGTCTTAACGTGTTTAAAATATAGAGGATTTGATCTTTAACTATAAAAATCCTAAGGAGGTAGGAATCAAGTAAGTTTTATGTTGTTCATAAAACCTATCACGATATTGCCATTCACCCTATTTCTCTTGTGACAAAACATAGATTATTTCTTTAAGCCTGTAAAATAATGTAATGATATTAGGGTTTAGCTGACACAATTCCACTACCAATTGCCGTTTGTTATAGCTTTGCATAGATGGTATAAGACTTGTAATTCCTTCATTATGTGACTTTAACTGGTGGAATTCAAGCTATACAACTCACAAAAAAATTGGACTAAGGATTCCCCAGTCCTTGCTACTCCTAATTACAATATAATAGCAATCACTTAATTGTTTCAGATTTCTGGTGATGACAAGTAGACTCTTGTTATCCTTAAGGCGCATTGAGTTTAATCAAGATAGCTTATAGTTCTTAATCCTTTGTCAATCATAGAAATAGGAATAGCTCTTCAATCCAAACAAACCATGAAAATGTTAAGAGGAGACATGTAAATGACAGAATACCATGTAATTGCTAGAAACAAGCAAAGTATATATTGATATCTTCAGATCCTTTACAATTGAAGTTGCAAATCAAATATATACTAACTTAAACATGACTTGATGCAATAACCATAGATGAGTAAAATTTTGGTCTATATATAGTAACTCTCTATCAGTAAGATTATAAGGAGCTCATAGGAAGAGTTCTACCTTTAAAACACTTGATAACCTGGCTAGCATGCTTAAACTTTACTGAATGATTGGGTACAGCAAATTGGATATAATACTTTAAAGATTTGTTTGCAGCAACCCGAACAGTACCTGTAGATCTGTAAGAGAAAGAAAATCTGTCGCATTAGCTCGGAAGCTAAGTAAGCCCAGTCTGTTATGGCAAATCCCCCTTGCGGTTGCAAAATAGAAAAACATTCAGTAACTGACAAAAGACTTATCTGTAAATTTAAATATAATAAAAGAACATTTAGTTGCAATTCGGATAAAATAAACTAATCAAAATAGCTAATTATTGGAATTAATAAGATTATATGCCATTTTAAAAATTTTAAATTTTTCGGAAATTTTGGGTTTTGACATGTGGTATCAGAGCATGGTTCAAATACTAGGGCTTGATGTGGCCCAACTAGTTTCTGCAGAACTGTGACAATAAAAAGAATATATATATATATATATATATATATATATATATATAATGTACTAACTTGTATTTTTGTTTTATGTAAAAGAACAGATTTTCTGAAACTAACAGGCAGGTATGGAGAAGCTAGGAGGGTATGCTGAGGAGGAATCTCCAAACACTGAGACAAGATATATGTCTAGAGAACCTGTGATAGAAGAGGTAATTGTTCACTCCTCAGAGTTGATGCAGACTATAAAGGGTTTAAAGACTGAAATAGAATCAGTCAAGAAGGATAATGAAAGGATTCTGAAATCTCAAGAGCAGTTAAATCAAATTTTGATGGAAAAATTTCAGACTGAAGGAAGAAGCAAAAGATCTGAATCTGAAGAAGCTAGTCATCAAAAGGGATCTAAAAAGATGAAACTAGCTAAATCGGACAGTAGTTCATCATCTGAAGGAAGAAGGGAACAACAAAGCTATCACACTACTAGTGACAGTAGTGAGGCTGAGTTGTATAACAGAAAGAAAAAGTACAGGCCTTATGAAGAGATTTCTGGGGAGTTCAAGAAAATAAAACGCCCAACTTTCAATGGAGAAACTGAAACAGGAGAAGAGGCAGAATCCTGGTTATCCGGGATGAGAAAATATTTTCAGATATACAACTATTCAAATCAGCTGAAGGAAAGAATGGCCATCTATAACCTTTCTGGAAAGGCGGATATATGGTGGCAAGAATTAAAAAGGGTCAAGGGGATCAAAGAAAAAGAGGTCAATTGGAGTACCTTTAAAAGGTACTTCAAAAAGAAATTTATGTCCGAACAATACTATGAAGAAAGGGCCAAGGAATTTTATGAGTTAAAGCTAGGATCTATGATGATGAAGGACTTAAACAGTAAGTTCTTAAGTCTATTAAGATATGTGCCGTATTTTGTTGAAGAGAAACCTAAAGTGCAGCAGTTTCTCAGCTGCCTACCATATCATATAAAAGACAGAATCGAATATGATAACCCCAAAACTCTGGAAGAAGCTATGCGAAAGGCTAATTTCTGTTTTGAACAGAACAAAAAGAAAGAAGGAATAGCCAACTGGAAGGCTAAAAATTACAGTAATCAACTTGAGTTCCGGAAAAAAGAGTTTGTACCCCAGAAAAATTTCAGGAATAACAATAACAGAAACCATTCTAATGGTAAGAACTTCCAGGGAAGCAAAAATGGTACTTCTAATGATTCTAATAACTTCAAGGGCAGCAAGGAGGCTTCTAACAATCATGGAAATTTCACTAAGAATTTCGAACGGAAGGAACCTGTTAAGTGTTGGGAATGCAATGGCCCACACTATGCTTCAGTTTGCCCAAATCGGAAGAAAACAAACAACAATATTCATACCATACAAGATGAAATGACTATCAGAGATTTTGCAAGGGCTATGCCCCGAATCAATGCAGCGTTGGAGAACTGCCAAGCTGATTATCAACCTTCCATGGTGGAAGTAGGAGGTATGGTTAACAAAACCCCTGTAACTATTTTAATAGATACAGGTGCTATCCTTAGTTATATTTCACCGCAAATAGTAGAAAAGTGTAATTTGACTGTTGAAAGTTTTGATAACTCTTGGTCAGTACAACTAGCCACTGGGGCAAAAAGGAAGGTGAACTGTTATGTTAAGAATTGTGCCCTAGATATGAATGATTTTAAGACTACTGTTAAATTAAATGTTTTACCACTTGGCTCGTATGACATACTTATTGGTATGGACTGGTTAGAATAGCATAAGGTAGTTTTAAACTGTTTTGATAAAACCTTCACGTGTGTGAATAATAATGAACAGCCGGTAATGGTTAAGGGTATTCCTAGGAAAACTGTAGTCAAGCAGATTTCTGCCTTACAACTTAAAAGAGCAGTCCGAAAAGGGTGCAAAGCCTATGCTGTAACTATTACAGATGAGGCAGTTTTTCCTGAAATAAATAAGATAAAAATAGAGGATATTCCTGTAGTAAACGAATTTACTCATGTTTTTTTGGAGGAAATTCCAGGATTACCTCCCAAGAGGGAACTGGATTTCATAATTGAGCTGGTACCAGGTGCTGTACCTAGTTCGAAGGCTCCGTATTGTATGAATATTCTGGAGCTTAATGAATTAAATTCATAGTTAAAGGAATTAATAGATAAGAAATACATTCGACCTAGTGTGTCTCCTTGGGGAGCACCTGTAATCTTTGTTAAAAAGAAGGACGGAACTATGCGACTTTGCATAGATTACCGTCAACTAAATAAGATGACAATTAAAAACAGATATCCGTTGCCTCGCATAGATAATCTGTTTGATCAGCTACGTGGAGCTACGGTGTTCTCTAAGATAGACCTGAGATCAGGCTATCATCAGGTGAGAATTAAAGAAGAGGACATATTCAAGACTGCTTTTAGAACGAGGTATGGACATTACAAATTCGTCGTAATGCCATTTGGGCTTACTAATGCCCCAGCCGTCTTTATGTGTCTCATGAATAACATAATGCATAAATACTTGGATAAATTTGTCGTCGTATTCATCGATGACATTTTAATTTATTCTAGAAATGAAGAGGAACATAAAGAACATTTATGGATAGTCTTACAAGAACTGCGAGAGGAGCAGCTCTTTGCGAAGTTCAGTAAGTGTGATTTCTTCAGGGATGAAATCCAGTACTTAGGTCACGTAGTGACTAAGGAAGGGATTTTAGTTGATCCTGAAAAGATCCGGGCAATCGAAGAGTGGCCAGTACCAAAAGATGTAACAGATGTTAGGTCCTTCATGGGAATTACCGGTTATTACTGGAGATTCATAGAAGGCTTTTCAAAAATAGCCAACCCAATCACTTCCTTGCAAAAGAAAGGCAAGAAATTTGATTGGAACTTGAAATGTGAAGAAAGCTTTAGGAAATTAAAGGCTTTATTAACAACTGCGCCTATTCTAAGAATAGCGGATCCTAATAAGGATTTCATGGTTTGCACTGATGCTTGTAATGACGGTCTAGGCGGAGTATTGACTCAGGATGGGCATGTCATTGCCTATGAGTCCAGGAAGCTAAAAATTCATGAAAAGAATTATGCCACTTATGATTTAGAACTAGCTGTTGTTATTCATGCCTTAAAGATGTGGCGACACCACTTAATAGGAAGAAAGTTTACTTTAATGACTTATAATAAGGGTCTAAAATACCTTTTAGATCAGCCTAACTTAAATGCAAGACAAGCAAGATGGTTGGCCTTCTTAATTGAATACGATTTCGAAATTCAGCACATAAAAGGAAAGGAAACTAAGGTGGCAGATGCTTTGAGCAGAAATGCAAAGTTGAATTTTACAATAGCCATCAGTACTTATACCTCTGATTTAAATGAATAGCTGACTGAAGGGATAAAATTGGATGAAATTTATCAAAATTTACAAGCTACAGCTAAAGAAGAACCTACAAAAAGTTTGATAAAGGGTTATAGTCTAAATAAAGATGGATTTTTATTGTTTAAAGACAGACTGTATGTGCCGAATGTATCTAAAGTTAAATTGCTGATTCTGGATGAAGTTCATAAAACCCCTTACTCAGGACATCCAGGCTACCAGAAGACTGTCACCATGTTGAGAAAAGATTATTTTTGGCCTAATATGAAATCTGAAGCAGCTGAGTATATAGCTAGATGTTTGGACTGTCAACAAGTAAAAACAGAACATCAACATCCAGCTGGGTTATTGCAACCTTTGCCTATTCCTAGTTGGAAGTGGGAAATAATCAGCTTAGATTTCATTACTGGATTACCCAGAAATCAAAATCAGAATGATTCAATTATGGTGGTAGTAGATAAATTAAGTAAAGCAACACATTTTATTCCTTTTAAAACCACCTACAAGGCTGCAAACATAGCTGACATATTTCTAAAGCAGATTTTTCGGTTACATGGTGTACCAAAGGTTATTATTTCAGGCAGGGATCCTAAATTCACAGGGAATTTCTGGAAATCTTTGTTTAAAGGATTAAACACAACACTGAATTTCAGCACTTCTTTCCATCCTCAGACGGACGGATAGACGGAAAGAGTTAATCAGGTAGTGGAAGATCTGCTAAGAATGTATGTTAAGGATCAACCAGGTAAGTGGGAGGATTATTTACATTTAGCAGAATTTGCATACAATAACAACTATCAATCGTCAGCTAAGTTCAGTCCTTTTGAAATTCTGTATGGGCATAAATGTAACACTCCTATCTCTTGGAATAATCCAGTAGATAGATTAGTGTTAGGTCCTGAATTATTAAAAGAAATGGAACAGATTGTGAAACAAGTGCAGGAAAATTTGAAGATTGCCCAGGATTGGCAAAAGAGCCAAGCAGATTTGAAAAGAACTCCTAAAGAGTTCCAGGTGGGTGAACATGTGTTCATAAAGGTGAGACCAAAGAAGAGCTCCCTAAGATTGGGGATTTGTGCAAAGTTAGCGCCACGTTACTGTGGTCCATTTGAAATTTTATCTAGAATTGGTCAAGTTGCTTATCAGCTAGCATTACCACCTAATTTAAAAGTGCACAATGTTTTTCATATTTCTGTTATGAAAAAGTATGTTCATGATGCTACTCATGTGATTGATTGGAATGTTGTACAGGTAGAACCAGAAGGGGAAGTTCTGGTGGAACCGGATTGTATCCTCGGGAGGAGGGAAATTACTCCGTGGAACTGCACAATTGGACAGCTGAAGGTGCAATGGAAGCACCTTAGTCCTGAAGAAGCTACCTAGGAACTGGAAAGTAAGATGCGGGAAGCATACCCAAATCTGTTCCAGAAGGTTGCAGAGGATGAGGAATAAGTAACATCGAGGATGATGTTACATTTTAAGGGGGTGTGTATGTCACATACCCCAATTTTGTAAAAATTATGTAATTGTTTTATTATATTCCTGAGACATTATGTTAAATTTAATGCTAAGTAGGAATTGATGACTCAACAGAGTCACTAGAAATGGAGTGTAATTCAGAATATTTTATTATTAATAAATAAATTGTGGAGACAACAGCATGGGAGAGCTGTTAAAAAGAGGTTACTGATCAAACTGGTGGATGGAACTAGGTGGAAAGGCAAAAGACAAGTGGCAACATCCTCAAACACTTCCTAAGTTGCAGGTGGAAACTTCCCTATATTTGGGGTCATGATTCCCCAAGAAAGTCGAATCAGAGCAGGTGGCTCATTAATGACAGTTAACCCAACAAAGACCTAGGCAATATTTTAAAAAGAACTCAATGAACAGAGCAGGGGGCTCGAATTTTTCAGGGAGAATACATTCAGGTGAATGTTATTCAGGAAATTCATTTGAGGAAGAGGGAAATATAGTAAGGAAGTTGTTTGAGAGGAATGTTGCAGTAACTTGGTTCCATTATAGATGTTTGGGCTGAGAGAATTTACTTTGCTGCACCTAGTTCCATCCAGGGAGATCGGAGCAAGCTCGAGGGTCCTGAGAAGTTGTTGTCTGGGCACTCTCCAGGAGTTGGTAGGGAGGAACGGCCTCCCATTGCTGTTGTGTCCAAAGCTTAAACAGGTTCTGCCATTTATTTTCTTATGTTTGTTAAGTCTGAATGAATGTATGATGAGTTTATTTCTATATGTCTGAAGAGTAATTAGTTAGTAAAGTTAGTATCTCAAAATAGCAGTAAATAGATTTGGTAGAGATATTGTGTTTTCAACATTCCTTAATATCATTATTACATTACTGATATGGTATCTTTAATGCATTCCATACAATAGTAATACTTTAAGCAATAGTTTATTATTGTAATTATAAACCTAGTTTAATTATAATGGTTCAACAGATAAGTAAGGGTTACGTATAAAATATTTATGCTCTGTGTATATAGAATTAAATAAACAGTCATAGGAGACAAGAGTAAATATAACCATAACCATTACAATATTTATATCTTGGTTGACAGTCATTGCAGAAGTTTTGTAGCCACATTTAGAATATCTATATCAAGGTACAAACCCTAGTCAAACTTTAACTAGTCATAACCTATTAATTAAATAAATGCACAAACCCTAGTTAAAATTTATCGAGTCATAACCTATTAAATAAATCAAGTTACCTAACCCTAACAGTGTTTCATATAAAAGAAAATTTATAAATAGAATAATAACTCAGTTATTATTTTCAAAAACAAAAGAAATAACAGAATAAACATTAGCTCATTTATCGAGCTCAAACATCATAACAACAAAGCTCTCAAATAACAACAGAGTCAAAATCGTATTGACAGAATGAACAACTAAACAAATTCATAACTGTAACATTCGGATTGAACCCTATCATTCCAGGTTCTACCAGTAAAATAAATGCTAATATTTAAGACAACGATTTCACCTACGGCTGCAGCTCAAGTGCACAGTATAAATGTATATAAACTTAATGATTTTCTGCTTGTTCCAGTACGAAGCCTAGAATAAAAAATACAGGCCATAAATCAGCTCAAATATACAGGAGAACATTCAATAAGTCATATTATCACAATCCTAGGTAAAAACCGTGCATAATTGAAGAGTTTAGCAACAAAAACAAAATTATCGAGGCTGCAACTTCAGCTACAGACAGACTCACAGCCTTGTTTCTTATATTTGTTTTTACAACAATTCTTCTGTAGAAAAACCTAAGTACCAAAAGAAAGACAAATAAATTACAGTATCAACCGAAGCTGTATCATCCTACTACAACACAAGGTTAAACCTGTATTAACTCTTTTACATGCAGTTAAAAGACTGAACAGAGCTGAGGAAAATCACTGAGTCACTTCGTTCAAGCCAAAAACCCTAACCACACAAACAACCAACAAGGAGGAAACACCATGGTGAAGACCAGGCTTACCCGGTAAAGCCAACCGAAGAGGTTTTTGTCTTGTACACCTTCAAGAGTAGCCAGGGCCTGCAACAAAAGAATCAGTTGGTTAAAACTTTTTACATATTATTGTTTAAACTAATTTTTTATTTAAAAACAAACTGGAGAATCGAAAGAACAACCTGTAGCTTACCAGTGAACTGAAAGGAGCTCAGACACAGTAAAAAGCTTGTTAACCATGAGCAAGTAAGTGTAAACCCCTCCCTTGTCATCGAATACCACGAGCTGGCAGAAGCAAAGGGGTACCTTCCACGATGGAAGCCGTGACAGAACTATGTCAAGAGATGCAGTCACGCCGTGACAGGGTTAATATTGGGTAGCAAAAGGATAAAACCCTAGGATCATAACAAACACACAGCTGCCAACAGCAAAATATAATGAGTCCCAAACGATACTATGGACAAGCACAAAGGCCGGGAGCAACATAGAAGTTGCTAGCACACAGTGTGTCAGTAGAGACTGGACCAGGAGGGTTCGCAGAGCGACCAAGCCCGAAGGCAAGGGAGAAATGATAAAGTAGGGTTTGGTCAATGTCTAAATATCACAAATGCACGGCACTGGAGCAACCACGTAGCTATTTAATAATCTTCATGCAGTGGGTCGACGTGCTATAGTCTTACAACGAGAGTTTCCATTATTTGTTTTCCAAACAAAATTATAGATTGAATATTCATTATGAACACGATACTATAGTATCACCTATCATATTTACAAAATCAAAGAGTTAGAACAATAACTTTGAACCTTGCATAGTATTTAATGTAACCTTGCCTTACATCCCATTTACACTATGCATTATAATAGCGTTCAAAATCAAGTCTTAACGTGTTTAAAATATAGAGGATTTGATCTTTAACTATAAAAATCCTAAGGAGGTAGGAATCAAGTAAGTTTTATGTTGTTCATAAAACCTATCACGATATTTCCATTCACCCTATTTCTCTTGTGACAAAACATAGATTATTTCTTTAAGCCTGTAAAATAATGTAATGATATTAGGGTTTAGCTGACACAATTCCACTACTAATTGCCGTTAGTTATAGCTTTGCATAGATGGTATAAGACTTGTCATTCCTTCATTATGTGACTTTAAATGGTGGAATTCAAGCTATACAACTCACAAATAAATTGGACTAAGGATTCCCTAGTCCTTGCTACTCCTAGTTACAATATAATAGCAATCACTTAATTGTTTCAGATTTCTGGTGATGACAAGTAGACTCTTGTTATCCTTAAGGCACATTGAGTTTAATCAAGATAGCTTATAGTTCTTAATCCTTTGTCAATCATAGAAATAGGAATAGCTCTTCAATCCAAACAAACCATGAAAATGTTAAGAGGAGACATGTAAATGACAGAATACCATGTAATTGCTAGAAACAAGCAAAGTATATATTGATATCTTCAGATCCTTTACAATTGAAGTTGCAAATCAAATATATACTAACTTAAACATGACTTGATGCAATAACCATAGATGAGTAAAATTTTGGTCTGTATATAGTAACTCTCTATCAATAAGATTATAAGGAGCTCATAGGAAGAGTTCTACCTTTAAAACACTTGATAACCTGGCTAGCATGCTTAAACTTTACTGAATGATTGGGTACAGCAAATTGGATATAATACTTTAAAGATTTGTTTTCAGCAACCCGAACATTGCCTGTAGATCTGTAAGAGAAAGAAAATATGTTGCATTAGCTCGGAAGCTAAGTAAGCCCAGTCTGTTATGGCAAATCCCCCTTGCGGTTGCAAAACAGAAAAACATTCAGTAACTGACAAAAGACTTATCTGTAAATTTAAATATAATAAAAGAACATTCAGTTGCAATTCGGATAGAATAAACTAATCAAAATAGCTAATTACTGGAATTAATAAGATTATATGCCATTTTTAAATTTTTAAATTTTTTGGAAATTTTGGGTTCTGACATACATCCCTTCTTTAGTCTTGAATTATGTTTTCCATTCATCTCCTTCTCTAACCCGAATCTGGTGATAACTGCTCTTCAGGTCTATCTTTGTGAAGTACTTCACTCCACTCAAACAATTCATCAAGTCATCCATCCTCAGCAATGGAAACCGATACTTGATCGTGATCTTATTTATAGATCTGGAGTTTGTACACATCCTCCATTATCTGCCTTTCTTTAGCGCTAATATTGCTAGTACCGTGCACGCACTCAGACTTTCTCTGATCAATCCCCTGTAGAACAACTCTTGGACCTGTTGATTGAGTTCTTGACCTTCTGTTGGACTCATCCTATGCATTTCCTTGTTTGGAAAACTTGATCTTGGAATCAAGTCGATCTGATGGGATATGCTTCTCATCGGTGGTAATCTCGTCAGTGCCTCGTCGACTACTATGCTTCGAAACTCATCAAGTATCTTTCCAACTTCAAATGGAATCTTCTCCATTGTTGACCTCTCGACACATGGTCCCTTCAAAATGATGGAAAAAAATCCCGACAGCCTTTCCTCTTCCGTGAGGAATTCTTTCACTGAACACATCAACACTCGCTTCTCCCAAAAGTTTCTCTCGCCCTACTTACAGTCGACTTCATCCTCCTGCTTTGGCTTAAAAGTTCTTCACATGCCATTCATCCACACTGTGACTATGTTGGCTTGACCATAATAGATCATCTTTCGATCATATTGCCATGGTCTCCCTAACAACATATGGCATGCGTCCATTGGGATTACGTCGCACAGTACACTGTCATCAAGCTTTCCGACCTTGAAGTTAATCAGGCACTGTCTGGTCACGTTCACATGGTGTCCTTTCTGCAACCATGAGATCATGTAAGACTGTTGATCTTCTCGACACTTCAACCCTATCTTGTCAATGAAATTTGTTGATGACCTCTATCGACAAAATATTCTCGGTGCTTCTACCATCAAATATGGTCTTGCAACTTCATTCGCTCATTCACACCTTGGTTCAAAAGATAGCCTTTCATTGTGCCAGCTCTTTCTCTTCGCATCGGTCTTCCTGAACCAATGTTCGCCTGATCGTCAAGTTTCAACTTTTCTTCTTACTATATTCACTTTTGTCGGTTATCGACTCTGCCCTCTCATCGACTTCCTCATCTCTTCAACCTCTAGGTTTCGACTCCTTTGCAGCATGTAGTTCATCTGCGCATTCATATGCCTTGTGTCCAGCTCCTCGACACTTGTAAAAGACTATGGCTGGTCTGTCAGCTCCTTTTCTATCGGATGGACCACTTGCACCATACACACCTCGACTATGTGTCCCTCGACCATCGTGTCGACTTTCTTGCATTTTGTCCCTAGTCGATGTCCCTTCCGCATGTCAACTATCTTCAACAGTTTCTCTCCTGGTCCCGCTACTTTTCCTATTTGCAGAAACAGTATTCGCACCCCGACATCCTACCTCTGGTCGATGCGGATTTCCTCAACGGTTTCTCTTCTGCCTTCAAAGCTAACCGGTAGGATTCACCAACCGCTCTGAATCTTGACATGCTCAACATGTCTTGAATGGCATATTTCAAGTCGTTGACATATCTCGCGACAACTTCTTCGCCTTCATCGGTTCGTCCTGACCTTATCGACAATTTGTAGAACTCTTCTGTGTATTCCTTCATGGTCATCTCTTTTTCTCGAAAGTTTTGCAACCTCCGGAACAAGGAAATCACATAGTCATTCGCAAGAACTTCCCTTTCAGCTTGGCGACCATCCTATCCCAAGACTTGATTTTCTCCATTCCTTTCTTGACTTTGTTAGCCTGCAGATTGTCCCACCACAATGAGGCATGACCCTTCAACCTTAGACATCTAGTATTAACCCACGTAGGATCCTCGATCTTCTCTATGTCAAAGTACAGTTTTCCATTTCTCTGAACCAGTCGATCAAGTCTTCTGAATCCAAACTTCCTGAGTAGCTACGAACATCTATCTTTGTCTGACCTCTCATCTTTGATAGAAGTTTGATCAGTTTATCTTATGGCTCTTCTCCCGCTACTTCTCCTGCTTCCAGTTCTTTGACCTCCTCTTCGTTGTGTTCTAACGCATAAGGAATACAACCATGCAGGATTTATGAGATCCTTTAAGGTATAAAACGCTATCTGTAAATAATGTATATACAATAGTTATTGCCATGATTCGAATTATTTTAAGGGTGGAGATGGCTATATAAATGGAGAGACCAATGGGTGGAGAGATCAATTTAAGAAGTACAAAATTCAATTGCTTGATATCAAGTACAATTTTTTTTTATTCTATACTCCAGTGATCTATCTCATAACAGGCTTTAAAAACAGAGATTTGAATAACACAGAGAATGCAGAGGTTTCCATACCACATGAAGAACTCGCTCACCAAAAATGCAAGAATTTCTTTTCCAAATTATAGCTCGCTTTACCAAGTGGGGGCTCCATCGTGGGTTTATCCATTATGAGCCGAATTAGGCCCGAGTACTGTAACCGTCGCACTCTGATACCATATGTAACATCCCTAGAAGTTAGTGGATTGTTCAAAAATACTTTATATAACATAAGATCTCTCCATAATGACCTTTATTTGAAATAAGGACCAAAAGTCCTTCATTCTGGCTTGATAAAGACTATTAATAAAAAGGAAACAAATGTCTTACATAATCATGTAACTTTCATCTTTCCCATAACTAGTAAACTGGTAAACCATAATTACCTATGCAAGGGTCTTCCAACTTCCAGAAGAAAACATTAGCTCAAAACTTGAATACATCTATGCCAACATCACATGGTGACATGAACAAATCTAATACATGCATGACATAGTTAATCATAAATTATATTTGTCCAAGCATTTCTTGATAAAGGCATATACTCATAATTCAACAAAAACCATTATAATCATACACAATGCATAAAAGACAGAGGCCAATAAACATGTGGTTCACCCAAAATTAATGGGCTACGTCCACTAGAAGGGGTAAATCTTGTTTTATTAATCAGATAGAATGTTACATCTTACATCAAAACATCCACTTCTTCAAAGCCCCTCCCCTGGAGGTTTTCTCCAACATTCCAAAGTATATTATCATAGCCTAATAAGGAGAAGTTCTCAAATTCTCATATCTCCTTTCCAGCAGAGATAGAATCTATCAAATAATTACAACAGTTTTATAGCAAGGAATTAAATAGCGACTATGCAAGACGTTCAGTATTCAAATGTGTAATACGTTTTAACATAAGATAACCGTGTACAGTAATACTATATTCCTATTGTTGATATTGTAATTATAAACAGAGACTCAATATGCGACTACAGTCCAGCATTAATGTTTAAGCCGAAATCCTATGGTTCTATTCGATTTCAGTACTGTAACTTCATATTCATATTCATATAATTAGAAACTTATACGACTTCATTCCAACATTTTAATAAGCAAAATCTAATAAGATATAAATCCGGAAATTGAATTCCTATAAGCAGAAAATATTAGATGGCTTCAATAAGTAACTCAAATACGATTTCAAATCTAGAAACTTATTTCTATAAGTAGAAATCTTAGACTGTTTCATTCCAACACTTTTAAATAAGCAAAATCTAATACGAATTTAAATCAGGAAAAAATTATTCGTATAAGCAGAAATCTCACACAGTCTCAGTAAGAAACCAAAATGATTTCAACTGCCAAGGGGTCCAATTTAACAAAATCCAAGTATAGAAATGAAACCCCAATCTCTATTTCTACCGAAATCTTACTACTTCTAGAAGCTTAATCATTTTTACGACATGGTCTACACTAAACAAGTTGTAGCCACCAACTCTAAGTTCTTGTTCCATCGGGCGCTATTCTATTAGTGACAAAGATCAATCCTAAAAGATGCAAGGATATAAAAGGAGATCTACACGATCTCTGCCCTCACTGGATATTTAATGCATCCAACCCCGTGTAAGCAAGTGGTTACCATCTCTGATTCTACAAAGATCCTACCTTATTGAGCATCTTATCCCTTGTCGACGGAGCTCTAAAATTTAACCAAACGCAAGAAAACATAAACAATACAATCTCACTGCCCTATCTACAGCCATGATATATTTCTCGGCATTTTTCCTTGTTGACAGAGCTCTAAACTTTAACCAAAGACAAGGAATATAAACAATACGATCTCACTGCCCTATCTATAGCGATGATATATTTCTGGGCATTTTTCCTTGTTGACAGAGCTCTAAACTTTACCAAAGACAAGGAATATAAACAATACGATCTCACTGCCCTATCTATAGCGATGATATATTTCTGGGCATTTTTCCTTGTTGACAGAGCTCTAAACTTTAACCAAAGATAAGAGACACAAACATTACGATCTCAATGCCCTATCTGGGCATTTATCGACCATACGGAGTCAAAATTCTAATCCATACAAACGTGTGTAACTGAAAACCCGAAAAAGAAATTACAGAGGAGAAGAACTTATTGTTATTTCCAAAGTATTCAATGGATTCCGGGTTGCCGATCTAATGCCTAACTGAGAACCAGATTGTAATCCCCATCCTTCCCCCTTTCCTTAACACATGCAATAGTTTAAATAATAAGGTAACACCGCATGGCATCCTCTAACTCTCGTATTTCCCCCCCTCGTGGAACTTGGCGGTGGTGAATAATGGTGTGCCTCCTCTTGACAAATGGAAGTGATAGAATCGGAGTTCTCCACAAAGAAGGCACATGCTTTCCATGAGACAGCCTCCAAGAAATCTCCACTACCGAAATCTTTACTTAACCCCACCTCGCTTGCCAATTGAGCGTTCGCTCTAGCTACATCATATCTAAACTAGATGTCAAACTTTAGTTAGATATAAATTGACATTAACAAGAAATTCCTTTATATTCTCTTCTCCATATGAATAGCAGTTCCTAAGTATTACAATTATATGTCTTGCCTAGTTAGGCTAAGTCCTTGCTTAGTTTCACACTAAATTTTTTAGTCCTTAAAGTTTGGTACTGGCATATACCAAGAGACATCACCTTTATCAAAAGAGCCATGCACTTATGTATATAAACGAGTGTGTTCTAGGGATTAAAAGCATCCATAATCCAAATTAAAAGACTATATAAGCTCAGTAGTACTACGTTATTTATTAGGAATGAGAGCATTAGTAATAATTCCTTTGAAATAATAATTACTTAATGCTTCTTTATATATATGTATATATATATACAAAAGGATAGTTTTATCTTAAATAATCATTTTCAATTACTTGCATCCTTTCCTAGTACGTATTAATGTATATATATAAATATATCAAGGTATCTCTTTTATGTTACTTGTATCCCTTTCTAGGATGTATTTATGTATACATACATGTGTATTACACCCTAAAGGTTAAAGGCAGAAATACTAGTTCCTCATGAATAGGTATGTAAAATATTTGTTTTAGGCACAAATACTTCATACTCAGTTTGTCCTTCTTCTTATCAGTGGATCTAACTTGGGATAAAACCTGTCGTTACTAGATCCTCATGGCTTCTAGCCATCAACCTCTCCCCCTAGTGGATTTATTTGCCTCGTCATTGTAGTTGAGTTGAAACCTCAGTCTCCCAAGTCTAAAGTCAATAATTACAATTTACGAATTAAATGTCATCACAACCCAGGTTTAGTGGTGGGGCCTTGGCCTTGAGCTCCTCACCAGAAACAAGTATACCTTTGACATTTCTATTTACAAAATAAAAGAGTATAAAAGATGGATGTCACAGGTTCTCTCTCATAGATCCTCTGGGAATACAAAACTGTTGTCCCTAGAATAGGTACCCCTCTTGGATGAAATAATCCAAGTATGGATTCGTGTCAACACTCCACGGTTCATGAGAAGCCTCCCATGCTTTTGCAAAATCCTCATCAGTCACATACTCTGTCTTCACCGACTCTATTCCTGTTACCTAAATTGTTGTCGTGTTCATCAATGCAAGTCTTTGACTCAAGCCATCAATAACCTTCTTCGACTTGCCCGACTTATGTCGCAACATGAAGGTGTATCCTGGTAGGAATTTGACCTATTTCATGTGTCATTGATTCAACTTCAAATGAGTATTCAGATACATCAACGCTTGGTGATCTATGTACAACAAAAATTCCTCGGGAAACAAATAATGCCTCCACTTCTTCAAATCCTAGACAATAGCATAAAATTCTCTGTCATAGACCGGATATTTCCGCTTCACATCATACAATTTCTCACTGAAGAATGCAATTGGTTGGCCCTCCTAGCTCAACACTGCTCCAATTTTCGTTCCACATGCATCGTAATTGACCTGGAAAACTTTTTCGAAATCTAGGAGCGCCAACAATGGGCTCTCAGTGACCTTTTCCTTCAACTTGTCGAAAGCTCACTATGTAGCTTCCGTCCACTTGAAGTCCCCTTTTCTCATGCACTATGTCAAAGGTGCACAAACTTGACCAAATCCCCTGATGAACTTCCGATAGAAACTGGAAAGTCCATGGAAACCCCTTACTCCAGTCATACTTGTTGGTTCCAGCCAATCCAATATTGCCTTCATCTTTTCTGGGTCCATCACTAACCCTTTACCCGAGATTATGAATCCCAAGTACACTAGTTCTTCTTTCATGAAGAAACACTTTTGCAGGTTCACCATCATCTTCTCTTCCTACAACTTCTATACTACTTGTCGAATGTGCTCCAAGTGTTTTGTCTTGGTTCGACTAAATACTAGGATGTCATTTAGGTATACTACGGCGAACTTACACAAGAATGGTTTCAGTACCTCATTCATCAACCGCGTGAATTTACTAGTTGCGTTAGTCAATCCGAATGGCATGACTAACCACTCATACAACCCTTCTTTAGTCTTGAATGTTGTTTTCCATTCATCTCCTTCTCTAACCCGAATCTGGTGATAACCGCTCTTCAGGTCTATCTTTGTGAAGTACTTCGCTCCACTCAAAAAATTCATCATGTCATCCATCCTCGGTAATGGAAGCTTGTACTTGATCATGATCTTATTTATAGCTCTGGAGTCTATACACATCCTCCATTCTCCACCTTTCTTCGGCGCTAATACTACTGGTACTGCAAACGAACTAATACTTTCTCTGATCAATCCCATGTCCAACAACTCCTAGATCTGTCGATTGAGTTCCTGACCTTCTGTCAGACTCATCCAATGCATTTCCTTTTTTGGAAGACTCGACCCTATAATCAAGTCGAGCGGATGGGATATGCTTCTCATCGGTGGCAATTCCGTGGGTGCCTCGTCGACTACTATGCTTTGAACTTGTCAAGCATATTTCTAACTTCAACTAGAATCTTCTCCATTGTCGACCTCTCGACACATGGTCCCTTCAAAATGATGGAAAAAAATCGTGACTGCCTTTCCTCTTCCACGAGGAATTCTTTCGCTGAACACATCAGCACTCGCTTCTCCCAAAAGTTGCTCTCACCCTACTTACAATCGGATTGACCCTCCTCCCTTGGCTTAATATTTCTTTGCACACCATTCTTCCACACTGTGACTGTATTGGATCGACCATCATATATCATCTTCGGATCATATTTCCATGGTATCCCTAACAATAGATGGCACGCATCCGTTGGGATTACGTTGCACAGTACACTGTCTTCAAGCTTGCCGACCTTGAAGTGAATTAGGCACTATCTGGTCACCTTCACATGGTGTCCTTTCTGCAACCATGAGATCTTGTAAGGATGTGGCTGTTCTCGAAACTTCAACCCTATCTTGTCGATGACCTCTGTCGACACAATATTCTCGGTGCTTCCACCATCAACTATGGTCTTCCAAATTCATTCGCCGAATCGCACCTTGGTTCGAAAGATATCCTTTCATTGTGCCATCTCTTTCTCATCGCGTCGGTCTTCCAGAACCAATGTTTTCCTGACCGTTAGGTTTGAAATTTTCTTCTTACTATCTTCACTACTATCGGATATTGACTCCACCCTGTCGTCGACTTCCTCATCTTTTCGACATCTGATCTTTGACTCCTCTGCAGCATGTAGGCTCTCTGGGAATTCATATGCCTTGTGTCCGACTCCTCGACACTTGTAAAAGACTATGGTTGGTATGTCAGCTCCTTTTCTGTGGGATGGAACACTTCAACCATACGCACCTCGACCGTGTGTCCCTCGACCATTGCGTCGGCTTTCTTGCATTTTCTCCCTAGTTGATGTCCCTTCTGCATGTTGACTATCTTCGACAGTTTCTGTTCTAGTCCCACTACTTTGGCCTTTCACGGAAACAGTCTTCACACCTATGGTAAATGTAGATTTACTCAACGGTTTATCTTTTTCCTTCAGAGATAACTGGTAGGCTTCACCGACCGCTCTGAATCATGACATGCTCAACTCGTCTTGAATGGAATATTTCAAGCCATTGACATATCTCGTGACAGCTTCTTTTCCTTCATCGATTTGTCCCAACCTTATCGACAATCTATAGAACTCTTATGTGTATTCCTTCACAGTCATCTCTTTTTGTCGAAAGTTCTGCAACTTCCTCAACAAGGAAATCACATAGTCATTCGGAAAGAACTTCCCTCTCAGCTTTGCGACCATCCTGTCCCAAGACTTGATTTTCTCCTTGCCTTTCTTAACTCTGTCAGCCTACCGATTGTCCCACCACAGTGAGGCATGACCCTTCAACCTCAGATATGTAGTCTTAACCCACTTAGGATCCTCAATCTACTCTATGTTGAAGAACAATTTTCCATTGGTCTGAACCAGTTGATCAAGTCTTCTAGATCTATACTTCTTGAGTAGGTACGAATGTCTATCTTTGTATAACCTCTCATCTCTGACAGAAGTTTGATCATTTTGTCTTCTGGTTCTTCTCCCGCTGCTTCCCGTGCTTCCACTTCTTCGACCTCCTCATCGTTGTGGTCTAACGCATCAGGAATACAATCATGCCTTTGGATTTATTTGATCGATGCGACTTCATTCATAAAAGTTCACATTGTTCGGATGTACTCGTCAAACATCTCATGATCAACTATGATTGCTACGCCATGCGCTCTTCGTCCAACACCTCGAATGTTAACACCTCTGTGAACCATTTTCAACCTCGGTCTAAACTCCCACTCATCCAATCGCAACTGGACTTTCACAAGTCATGCACAACTCTACCCAACCATAGCTGAAGCTATAAACACTCTCAAAATCGGATTCTACTCCGGGCTCTAATACCAACTAACACGAGGTCACCTCGACAAGGGTTCTTTCTTAACAATTACACACAACACATGCATTTACATAGACATGATGTAAACATGATGCAAGAATTTGGCTTATATTATTTCTAACGAAAACAGTTACAATGCAAAATGAAATAAATGTGAATAACTAACTATTGTCGGCCTTAGCCTATTACAATAGAGAAGTAACTGTGTGATATCTCCGTGTGTCAATATTCACCCTCTCATCATTCGCTGCGGAACTCTAAGCTATCATTCCATCCTCTCTCACTCTGTAGATGTGTGACTCTCCTATCCAATCTACAAATATTCTCTTGAGCTTTGCTCTCTGCCAACTCTCTCGTGAGTGACTAAACTCTACCAATATCGAGTCAAGTGCTCCAACTGATCCAATCTCCCTGACCTTCTACTCTGCTACTACTCTTCCCAAGACACGCTTCCTCTATCCGCCAATCTACCTGATCCAACAGACCTACAACTGTCAGCGCTTCTGCCGTGCTGCACAGCCTCCACCTATGGCAACATCTGTCATGTCTTCAACCACCTTCAATAATTGCTCATAACTTCCTTAACAACCTCGAACGGCTTCCAAGTACTTCTTCTTGACTTTTTTCTGAAACTCCTATAGTAGTTGGTCTCATCACTGCCTCGACCATACTATCTTTTATCATCTTCGACATATCCACCGACTTCCTTCGCTCATGCGATTGGTAGTATGCCCCTTCCTCACCGCTTGGCCTTCGTCTGAACCCGTCAGAGTCATGGTTTGAAAACATGTCAACCCTCTACGTCTCTACTACACCCTGTCATCTTTCGACCCATGACATGTCAACTCTCAACCTATCGCACTTTCTGTCGATATGCGATCAACTGCTCTTGCTCGACTTATTGACTTCAATAGTCAATCTTCTCTCCTAAACTAGTTGTCATCGGCACTCCCTCTGGTCGACCTCCTTTATTTCGATAAACTTCGACAACTCTACCTAAGCCCTGATGCTCCTACATCACCTCATGGGATCCAACTACCACTTACCCATTTTAACCTCTAGGTTAGTCTCCAACATACGATCAAGAATATCGTGCAATCGTTGATATGTATATACATTTCATTACTAAGAACAATAATGAAAATAATTTCTATGTACCATGCACCTAGTATCAGATCTATCCATTCAGCATATAACTTTTAACTCCATATCCACATACCCATCATTCAGTAATTTTGCATGCAAGAGACATTATTAAAACATGAATATATATCAAAACATGAATACATATCATAACATTAACATCACACACACATATATATCTCGGAAAAATAATAGAACCATATGTCCATAGTGTCATCAAACTGACGAAGTCTCACAATAATAAGCAAGTACAACATATAATGATAGTTCAAGTAGTAAGTTAAAAATGGGGCATTACATACACCCACCCTTCGGGAAAGTTCTTCCTGAAGTTATGGTCAAAATAGTGTGGGAACATCATGATGGATGGTCTCTGCATGCTCCCAGGTAGGAGAAAATGGGCTATACAAGTCCCAATGGACCTTAACCTAGTCCACCAAATGGTGTGTAAGTTGTATAACCTTGTGGTCAAATATATGTAATAGTTCAACCCTAATGGTCCCCTTGTCCGAAACCTACAGTTCGTTCGAAGTTATTTTATGAGACTCATCGGTTATATAATGTCATAAAGAAGATACATGTAAAACATTATGATTTTTGTGCAAATGGGGTGGCAGCGCAAGATGATACGCAACGGGTCCAACCTTCTCCAAAATTTCAAAGGGTCCTATGAATCATGGTGACAACTTTGTCCCTTTCCCAAACCAGATGGTACTTTTAGTAGGCCTAATGTATATGAATACTACATCCCCAACCTTGTAGTTTCATTCAACCCTATGCGCATCGACATAGCTCTTTCGACTATCTTGAGCTTCCTTTAACCACTATCTAATATGAATAACCTGTTCTTCCATCTCCTAAATCAACTTAGGTCCTATAATTACTCGATCTTCTAACCTTTCCCAACTCAATGGTGTTCTACATGGCCTTCCATATAATGCTTTATATGGAGGCATCCTGATTGAGCTATGCTAACTATTGTTGTCAGTAAATTCTACCAAAGGTAACTGTTTTTCCCAATGGGTCTGTTGATCCATAAAATACATTTTAAGCATATCCTCCATCACCTTATTCACTCTTTATGTTTTCCCATATGTCTCTGGATGGTAAGTTGTGCTTAGGTTCAACTGCGTTCCTAAGGCCAACTGCAGACTTGTCCAAAACCTAGACGTAAACCTGGAATCCCTATCTGAGATAATCTTCTTGGGAAACCCATGGAGACAAACTACTTCACTTATGAATACATGAGTTACATCTGTGACGTCATAGGTCTCCTTAACTGGAATGAAGTGAGCAATTTTGGTCAGTTTGTCAATGACGACCATGATGGCATCATGCCTATGAGAGGTAAGAGGAAATCCAACCACAAAGTCCATGGAGATAACCTCCCATTTTGACATAGGAATTTCATGCAGTTGAAATACTCCTGTCGGGTGGTGATGATAAGCTTTTACCTGCTGACACTCAAGGCACTTAGCGATGAATTTGACCATGTTACATTTCATTCCTACCCAAGAGAAGAGTTTCTTCATGTCTGTATACATCTTTGTTACACCTAGGTGTGCACAATATAATGATCTATGGGATTCCTTAAGTATAGTTCCTCTAATATCTCCCTCCTTGGGAATATACATCCTCCCTTGATATCGTAACCATCCATCAACTTCCAGCTCATTTCCTTCAAACTTAGGCTCCACCTGTTTCCCATTCCGGAGTGCCGACGTGACCCTTAAGTACCAACCATATTCGACTAGATGTCATAATACTCTCTCTCCTTCAAATCAACCTTTAAAGGTATGAGAGAGAAAATCCTTGGATTTCTGCTTAAGGCATCGGCTACCACATTCTCCTCCCCTTTGATGTACAAAATCCAAAAATAATAGTCGCTCATGAATTCACTCCATTCCGTTTTCCTAGCATTTAGGTCTCTCTAAGTGAAGATATACCTCAAGCTTTGGTGATCAGATTTGAGCTCAAAGATTTGTCCAACAAGGTAGTGTCTCCAAATTTTTAAACCTAACACCACAATAGCCAATTCTAGGTCATGGGTGGGGTAATTCTCTTCATGTGTTTTTAGATTCCTCAACACATAAGCTATTACCCCACGTTCCTTCATCAACACTGCACCCAAACGTTGCCTCGAGGCATCTGTGCAAACTGTGAAGTCCTTATCCATATCCAACACTCATAGGATCAGTGCACTTGTCAATAGTCTTTTAAGCTCAGTGAATGCGACATTGCATTCATCTGTTCATTCATACCTAATTCCTTTACGTTGTAGGGTAGTTATGGGTTTTTCAATTTCCGAGAAACCCTAAAAAATCCTTCTATAGTACCTCCCTAACCCCATGAAGCTTATCACTTCATGCACATTTCTTGTCACGGGCCAATCCATTATGGCCTTCATCTTTTCAAGGTCTACTGAAATTCCCTCTCTAGAAATTATATGCCCTAGATAATGGATATATTTCTGATAAAAAGAGCATTTCAACAACTTACCATACAACTTGTGCCCTCTTAAGCATGACAACACCATTCACAAGTCTTCCTCATGCTCCCTTTCATTCTTGGAATAGATAAGTATATCATCCAAGAAGACTTGCACAAACCGATATAAGTACTTTCGAAACATGCTATTCATGAGGCTCATGAATATAGTTGGGGCATTGGTCAAAAGAAAGGGTAACACTACCAACTCATAGTGCCCAAACCGAGTTCGAAAAGAAGTCTTAGGTATATCACCTTCCTTAATTCGAAGTTGGTGGTAACCTCATCGCAAGTCGATCTTTGAGAATACTGTCACCCCTTTCATTTGATCGAAGAGGTCATAAAATCATGGTATCGGGTACCTGTTCTTCACTGTGGCTCTGTTCAAATATCAATAATCTATGCAAAGACGCAAGGAGCCATCTTTATTCTTCACAAAAATTACTAGTGCACCCCATGGTGAAATACTTGGTTTGATGAACCTTAGGTATAGCAGTTCCTTACACTGCATTTGCAACTCGCAAAGTTCGGGGCCGTCATCTTGTATGTTGTCTTTGATGTTGGATCCAAACTGGGTTTAACCTCAATGGTAAAATCAAGTTCTCTCTGAGGAGGTAGCCCACGCAATTCCTTTGGAAATATGTCACTGAATTTGGCTAAAAATGGGTACTGATCAAAGGAGGGTCCCTTCTCATTGTTTACCGCTTCAACAATATACAAATGACATCCTTGCTGCATACAATGTTTTATGTTCATCGTTGATATGAAACATAAGGACACCTTCCTTTTGTTTCCCTGGATCTCAATGGCCTCTCCCTTGTCATCAAAGCAAAGAAATTTCTTCCCATCATAGTCCAAGAAATCTCGATGTTCCTCAAGCTAGTTCATACCTATGATAAGGTCATAAGTTCTGAGGATGGTGACATACACCTTGACTTGTATAACACATACCCCAAGATCCACTATACACTTGTTGACACTAGGTCTTACTGCTTGTTTTACCCCTGAAGCCATTTCGTCTTAGTTGAAATCGTCATGCTCTTAGGCTTCCAACCCACATTGATCTAGTGCATATGGAGAAATAAAACTATATGTAGCACTGGGATCAAACAAGATTCTAAGTTTAAAATTATTGACCTTACCTGATGATTCCCCCATAGTGGATTGGTGCTCAACCTTATGGTTATTCAATGCAGCTGAGATCTGATGCTTATTGCCCCCACTCCCCATTGGATCCTTTCCTTCTCGATGCACTGTACCGAATCGTAACTCGGGACATTCATGTTGATAATGTGGAACTCCACAACCCCAAGAAGAAACCTAGAATGAGGTAGGTGAGATGATCTAATCATACCTATGAGAGGGGTTTCTCCCCCTAGGGCCCCTTCCATCGCCGATTGATCCTCGATAATTCCTTACATTCTGGTGAGTCCCTGTTGCTGATTGGGATACTGCCCTAGCTGCCACTGACCTTTCTACTGCTGCAACTCTGGGTGTATACTTATTTCTTTAGGGAGGTGGCCTTGCATAGCCTTCCTCCGAGGGTAGCTTCGAGGGGCCTTCCCTACAAACCCTAAATAAAGAGAATTAAATGACTTGATGGTATTTGCACCAAGCATATCTTCTGTATAATGAGCACAATCAACTGCCTCGGCAGCTGAAGTCAGTTTCCACATCTGCACTTGGGCCCTTATCTTGGTATTAATCTCGTACACAAATCTCTCAACCTGGAGTTCGTCATTGTCCAAGTAGGGAACATAATTAACTAGTTCCATGAATCTTTCCTCATAATCCTCCACGGATAGATGCCTTTGTACCAAGACATGAAGGGCTCATGCCTCCTTCCTGGTAGGAGGTGGGAAAGTGCTTCCCTCTAAACTTCTCCACAAATAGTGCCCATGGAACAGTGCCTGGGATAAGGTGCAACTGTTTTTCTTGGTGCCCCCACCAATTCAAAGCGATTTCGTTTAGTTGAAATATAGTTATTTTGGATTTGGATGTGGAAGTGTATTTATGCAATTTTAAACACCCGGTCATCTCTTCCAACCATGCCCCTGCTCGTATCACTACACGACCCCCTAAAAACTTTGGAATTCATATTTTCTGAAGCTCCCTCATCATATCCTTATGAGGAGGTCTCTTCACCATGTTTACTTCTACTTCAGGATTTCCTTCCCTTAGTGGAGGGGCCTCCACTTCTACCTATGATGTAACAATTCCCCTTTGAAGTTCCCTGAGTGTTTCATTCATTGTCTTCAAAGAGTGCAATACGAGGACAGTCTCTGGCGATGGTGCCGACGCATTCTGTTCAGGTAATGTCGTCGCTCGAACTCCCCCCGACCTACTTCCATCCTTTCCATGTTTATCTTGTATCATGGAATAATTCGGCAATTAGCATATGTTTACATCTTAAGTAGGTTACTATTAAACTCATACTCAAACCTACTAGAGTATGAAAGTTTATTTCTTTCTTCACCCATAAACGGGTTTTACCTGATACTGAGGTGAAATCCTAACAGGGTGCGGGTATGTGGTCACTACGACATCCCTAATTCGGAGTCACCATTATGAGTTGCGAATAAGACACTATGTCTTAGTTTACGTGTAGTGTCATACCATCCTCACGCCTTCGGTAGGCAATGACGATCACTCCTATGAAGGGGTTGCAGTCGTCATGATCCCCGCGTGAGACTTTCCTAACTTGACCTAGTTTTAGTTTAAATCGGGTCGCCTTCAACTCGGTAACCATGTTTATATCCCATTTTAACCTAGTATATATTACCTATATATATGGAATCCTAATCGAATATTTTCCTAAATATATAATTATGCACATAGGCATAAGCAATTTCATACAATTTGTATTCTAAGCCTATATATATATATATATTTAATATATATACTTAATTTTAATATATCTAGCAAATTATAACATTGAATTTTAACATATTTAACAATTTCAATTTTCAAATATATATAACTATTCATAAAATTAAAATTTTGATGAATAATCATTTAAAAGAAATTTATATGTATATAATTTTTTTATATAAAATAATAAATTTTTTTAAAGAAATTGGGAATGCAAAAATGATTAATATATATAAATTAAATATAATTTGGAGCATAAATCCGATATATATATATAAATTATTATATATGTATCTATATATATTTCAAATGAAACTAGGCATATTCGCCAAGCCCATAGCACCTTGCATGGCTTGGATGAGACTCCCATGCGGTGTATGCATGACGGCAACGTGATGCGCATGTAATAAATCATTAAAATAAAGCACAAAACCTAAAAGAGAAAACACTCCCACGAGACATCATTTTCTCCTCCAATTTTCGGCGAACTCTGGTTTGCAACTCTACGAGGATGCTCGATGAGCTTTGTAACTCCTCCCTCAGCTACGACGAGTGAGCTCAGCCATTGCAACCCGCTCAGGTATAAATCCTCACAATGCATTTTTTTTTGTGTTCTTACATTGTTTGGAGTGGCGGTATATTAGGTAGGTGCCGCCTCCTTATATTTTATGCACAGTCAACGATTTCCCCCCTACGCCAAGGCCGCAGGCCTACCCACTAGCACATGGATGCGCCGAGATGCTTTTCCATGGTCGTGCCCTGGCTGCTAGCCGGGCTGCTAACTCATGGCCCCGCTGAGGATAGTGGTCGTGTTGTTGGCTAATGGCCCCTGGACGAGCTACTTGCTCATGGCCGCACCCATGGCTTCTGGCTGGGTTCTTGGCTCACAATCGCGCCCAGGCCGTCGACTGGACTGTTGGCTCATTGTTGCGCTCAGGCCGTTGGCTGGGCAGTTAGGCCATGGTCGCGCCCATGCCATGTCGGCTATTGGCCCATGGCTGCAACTCATCCTCGTGTGCTGCTAGCCCATTGCCACAGCTCGGTTGCATCGATTGATGGCCCATGGCAGTAGCTGGGTTGCAAGCCATAATTTTTTTTTATTTATTTTATAATTTTTTTAATTAATATTTTTACTTTTTTTTTTGGTTCATATATATATATATATATATAAATTTGTCGTTGTAATTTTTTTTCCTTGTTCAAAACCCTAGGTTTTCCATATATATTAATATAGTTTGATGTTTCAAGGGTTCTATATAGAATGCATTTTCCTTTTTAGAACCAACTAGTTGAATTAAATAGTATTTTATAAGAGAAGTCATATAACTATATATATTTTAACTATTTCCAATTAGTTTTAATTCACCCCCCATTGTCCACCAATTCAATTTCTTTGTGAAATCGAATTACACTAAGAAGGTTATATCCATAGTCCTCAATTGAATGGAATGAGCTTAAAAGAGTGCTAATGGTTCAAAGATACAATTTGATTCATTTATCAAGCTTGAATTATAGGAACCGAGGGTTCTATATAGATAAGAAATGAAAATAAAATAAATAATATATATATACACAACTTTGATTGCACTTCATAATAGTAAAATTTATTTAGAATTCATATAAAAAAAATATACATATAGTCTTCGAAATCCTATTAAATTTTGCATTAATTCATTTACATCTATGAATATGTTAATGTTGTCTATTTTCTCGTGGCTTTGCACATAAGCCCGTAGGTTAAGTTCCAAAAGAAATACATGTAATTTTTTTAAATTTATGTATGTCCTATTTCTGTTGTCGTAAGCCCTCTGGTACCATATTTTGAACCATCTATCTGATACCATGTGTAAGGGCCATGCTTGGTACCCGGTAAAATAAAGTAAATTCTATTTTAAAGTCAGGTTTTCCCTTTGTTCAATTTTGTTCAAATACTACATTTCTCTATGCAGGTAAGAAGCAAGTAAATTCTCTTGCATATAAGTAAACCTTATAAAATATGAAATTTCATTTTTTGTAGGTATATATAGTCTATTCAATTTAGAATTTAAACTAATTCAGAATTTAAGCACCATATTTGTTCTCACAGTTAATGAAATACGTGTAATTGAAAATCCCAAACCTTACAAAACCGCTGAACTTGGTATGCCTTGCCAACTTGAGAGGTCTTGTCGACCACCCATATCCAAGATTTTCCTCTTGGAACCCCGAGCCCAAACTGAGTACAAACCTCCACCAATGAGTGCTTCTCCTTCAAGTCTACTAGCCTCCTCTTGCTATAATTTGTTGCTCCCCTCCTTCTCCTCTCTTCAATCCTCCTTTCTCTATTCCAAAAGAAGAAAAGATCACCTTTCCCAATTCTCTTCTCGACCTTACCCCCCTTTTCTGCCGAATCTATCCTCTCCCATTACTACCATTATCCCATAAATTAAATGTTTCCCCTTTTCCCCAGTTTTCCTCGAGCCCAACAATTTGACACTTATTAATAATTAATATATTATATAATGTGTTGGTTGGGGTCACCTTCCAACCATAAATTATCATTAAATAAGACTTATCTTCATTAATTTTTTTTTTATCATTCGTTGACGATACAATTCAAAATTTCACAATCTAATTTATTATTTTTATTAAATAAACTCCAAGACATATTTTAACACATTGTTTTATAATTTCAATATGGTAACTATTTATGAATTTACCCTATATTCTAAATGACATTTGACACAGTCATAAATAATTATAATTAAAATTGATCAATATATATTATATTAATTAAATAATATTATTTAAGAATTAATCAAATTCATTCACCTTGTACCATATTAAATACAACTTAGTTTATAATTAAACTAATTAACAATTATTACACAAGATAATAATAGTCTCATTAATATTAGCTAATATTATTAAAAAATAGCTAATTTTAATGAATCAAGTTAATAATATTTTAATTAGTATTGTTGACACCATTATCCCTGAGGTAATTGAACTAACTAATATCATTAACACGTATTTAACATTTCGTAACCAAGTGCTTCATTCAACAATTAAGTAAATAGCAATCTTATTAACATCATTAACAATAATAATTAAACCTAATCTCCATTGATTAACCCTTCATTGAATGATTTCAACATAACTTATTAAGTTAATTGATTACTTAAGCACAAGCTTGCAGTACATGATGATAATTTATATTTACAATACATCCAAGCAATATTTCAATAGATAATTCATATATTCAAGTAGACGAACTATGTAAGTGTAGCTAAGGCTTACATAGATTGCGTAGGTATACTAAGAGTACTTAACTACACATCATGCATAATCACTCAAGTTTATTGTTTACTCACTTATTCTTAGATACAGTTTGAAATGTTGGATAATTTACTTTACTAAATATAATTAATTGTGAACAATTATATAAGTTAATGGGTTACGACACATGACTCAACAAAGGTTTCTCAATCATACACAATTAATCAAGTTTCCTTCTAAAATTCATGATACACCTATCTACCTAGATCATCTATCTAATTCAAAACTAAGTTCCACATCCGATCATTCCTATGTTGGACTACCCTGAAGTGGCATGCCATGACCGACTCTAGTTAGAACCTGTAAGCGAATGTTTCAACTACATCGACCAAGGTTCTCCAGCATGCAGCCACAAGTCATCATCTTACACCTTGGGGAGCACTCCATAGCACAACCCTCCCATGACTTCCGGTTTCGAGGATAAACGGTGGGTAAAGCCTCCACCCCCTAACGGAACAAGGTACTATGTCTACATCGACATAGTGACTGCATTGCGACTTGTACTCAGTTTGTCAACGTATAACAAATTTGGGATGTTGCGTTTCGTGAAACCCTATCCCACCCATACATCATGATAATAAATACAATAATCATGCTAAATAAATAATGCATCACTTGCATACCTTTTATCGTTTGGAGTCAATGTCAGTGAGGTACTCCAACCTACTCGGATCCAGTTACCAGTTAGCCATTTTAACGTGTAGGTTAGTCTCCAACACACGATCGAGAATATCATGAAATCATTGATATGTATATACATTTCATTACTAAGAACAATAATGCAAATCATTTCTATGTACCATGCATCTCCTATGACATCTATCCATTCAACATATAACTTTTAACTTGATATCCACCTACCCACCATTTAGTAATTTTGTATGCAACAGACATTATTAAAACATGAATATATATCAAAACATGAATACATATCATAACATTAACATCACACACACACATATATATAGGTAAAATAATAGAGCCATATTTCCACAGTATCATCAAACTGGCGAAGTCTCACAATAATAAGAAAATACAACATATAATGATAGTTGAGGTAGTAAGGTCAAACCGGGGCATTACACTTCTCAGCTCTTCAAAATCAAAATGTAAATCCTTTGCAATAGATAAACTCCACCGCCCAAGGCAATTTAGGGTCCATTCAAACCCAAATTAATTCAACAATAACTACCTTCAAAGTGTTAATGGCAACCTTCAACTTAAATCTTTCACAATGAAAACCTTTTAAAATAGTTGAATGCCAAGATTCAAAGTGAAAGATTCAACTCTTAGGTCCTTGGTTCTTTTTCCATGACATACACAAGAAATTGGTAAAAGCTTCTTTTCTTTTCTATGTACTTGCTACTTACTAGGTACTTCGAAACTCTATTGTCATAGACAACTCTAGCCTTCCTTACCCATCTCTGCTAGGCTTGGCATGAACTAAGTATGTATATGGGGCAGAAGTGCTTGAGTTTGCTTGGCCATTCCCGTGGCGTGAGCTTTGTCAAAGACTTGGTTCTATTTATACTTCAGCTTAGAAGGGTTCAACCATGGAAATTATGGGCTTACTCTCATGTCTAGAACTCGAACATTCCAATTAGTGTGTAAATCTTGAAATCTTTTCATTGAGTTTGTTAACCCAACTAAGGTAATGGTGATTTTGTTGGGTAATTTATACATGGTTACCATGGTTTTATAGTTATGATCAATATAATAACCCTAACCCCTTGAAGCTTATTTGAAACACCTTTATTTCGTATGGTCCTTACGCTTCTTTTGTTATTATATTGTATTGTAGTCGCTCTCAAGTTCGGTTTGAGGACTAAGAGGGTTACAAAAATGCCTAATGAATGTCGAATCTTACCATTAAATTCAATATTGTTGGGTTGTTTCAAATCGTAACTTTGTCCCCTCGCAGGCTGTGTCTTGTAAGGAAGGCTATGACTTTGCATAGACGGATATTATGGTTTTTCTAGAGTCAAACTTCAATTTTATATTCGTTTGAGTCATCATTTCAGAAGTTTGATTCTAAGTTTGATTTGACTTAGCACTATGTAAACAATATTAACCATAAAACCAATGCACTTAGTTACAAAGGGATTATTAAAAAGCCTCACTGTTATTCCTGTTCTATGTTGCTCAATGTGTAATGGTTTAAGGACTCAAAGGCTAGAAATCCTTCATTCAACATGGCTCAGGACTCCCATATTTATTTTGGTGTATCTATATAATTGTATTTTCTTTATGTTTTTTATGTTTCTTAATGGTTTATTCATTCACAATAGCCTAAATAATTAGTAATCATATACTTCAATGATATGATATTCATATGAAATGATTAACTTCTTTTTCTTAGACGGTTTATAAGTTTATAAATGGTTACAAGGACTTGAGAAAGTAATTTATTTTCTAACGGTAATAATTTATTTTCTTGGTATGTAATGATTATAACATAATTTCTATTTTGATTTACATATCCCTGTGTAACAATAACATTTATTATCTTTCAACAAAAGTTATTAACACATCTCTTAGATACAATAATAACTTTGTAAAACAATTCAACAATTTTTATTGGATAAGAATTGTTTTCAGAATTATTTTCCCATAATTAAAAATTCATACTTGACCATATTATATCTCTTGTTATTGCTAAACTATTTTCATTTCAAAAATCATTCTACATTCATAAAGCTTTTAATTTACAAATTGGTAATTATTCCAAAGAATGAGAACCAATCCATACTTAACTGCAAACAAAAACGAGTCCACAACTTTAACTAAACAAGAAAATATAGTACATAAAATAAATTCAATTATCTATTCTTCTCAAAATTACTTATAAAACAAGCACTCACACATCCAAACAACATACATCAAACAATTAGGGTTGAGTCTGTCATGGGGGAGATCGCCCTTCTTGCATGCGTAACTAGTGATCATGGATCGAGTCTCCCATAGGAGAGATCGCCCTCTTCTTCTCCACGGCTAGTCTAGGTTAGCAAGTGCATACACATCATCTCTAAGTTTCCATCTCTAAAGCAAACAAAGAACACATAATTAAAATATCAAGCTAAATGTTCTAGATTTTCTACTGTTATCTTGTTTTAACTCCGTGATTTTTGTTTTCATACATAAAATTCTTTGTATGTTATCACATCATAAGTATACTATAAAATTCTTTGTATGTTATCACATCATAAATATATTATAAAATTATTTGTATGTTATCACATCATAAACATGATATAATTGTGACACAAGCATAATGAAACAATAATGCAAAATGCATGTGAGATAATTCATTAATATCACAAATATAAAATATGAACAAATATTTGTCATTAATATGCAATTATTAAGAAGTTATAATTATTCTAACTAATTTTTCTCTTTTGTATATGTAGAAATTATATTAGTATGATGAAAAAATGGACTTTGAACTCAAACAATGGCCTTCAAAACTTATGTTATCAAATTTGATGCTCTTCATGTTACCCATAAGCTTGAACAACTTGTGTTATCTAAATTTTAAACACAAATTTGATTCTCATGATGTTAGCCATAGTTTTAACAACTGATTTCAATGTTCGTGGAAGTGTAGTTTTAGACACAATTGTAGAAGGATATGGAATTATATTTTATTCTCTTGATGTTATCCACAAGTTTTCACAACTGATTTCAATGGTTGTGGAAGTGTAACTTCATAAATAATTGTGGAAGGATATGAAATTATATTTTTAGAAATAATAGATTATAAATCTTTTAATATTGACATTAAATATAACCAATAAAAATTTAAAAAATTATATACAAGCAAATAAAAATATTCTTTATTTTTATTTATTATTGAGCATGTCAATTATCTAAATATAAGGAGTGCATCATAATGATTTAGTTACAAAATCTAACCTCTCAGATATAATCCCTATACCATATTTTGAATAAAAGAAGAATACCAAATTATATTTGACAACAAACAGTACAGCTTTAATTAGATGTTCAACTGCGAGAAACTTTACTCCCGCACTTGCATAGTGGAATCACTACTAAAAAAGCGAATACCATATACTAAAATCACTCTGTTGTTTAAGTGTTTTCTTGAAGACAAATACCATATACCAAAATCACTCACTTGTTTAAGTATTTTCTAAGAGAGCACTCACATTTCAAGAAACGACAATGATAAAGGAAATGCAGGTAAAAACATTCACAACATTAGTATTATATATCAAAAACTTGGTTAACATTATTATTATTTATCCATATAGAAAGAAAAACATGTAAATAATTAAGCAGCACAGGTGACAGAGGTGACTGTAAGCGGATAACTGAAGCTGTTGGCATAGCGGAAGGAGACAATTTTTCCAGCGGCCAACTTTTTGCCGTCATTGACCAAGCAATCCCCTATTGCCAATCTTCTGAATAATATAGGGTCTACTTCTATTGCTGATGCGAAATTACCACAGTTGACGTGGATGTTTGATATTGCGCAGCCAGATCTGCATTGGTTGAGAATTTCCACGTTAAATACAGGGATACCTGTTGACAATCCAGTGTTCTTCTGGTTTATTGAAATGTCTCCCTTGGAGCATGTCTGAATGGTCAATTCTCCTCCTGCTTTCACAGCATCAACTTTTTGAAGCGAGAGAAAAGTGAAGAATATGCAGACAGCAAACAACAGCGAATGCAAATGAAACCCTCCGTGACTACGACTGCTGAAGGCGGCCATTGTTTCACAAACTGATTCAAAGAGACACAAGTATCTGTCTGATTAATAAATCAAGAGAATTGCTCACAGTACAAACTCCACAGCATTTGTACTCTTTATATATACATACAGTTTTAACTACTTACTAAATAGGTTTAACATCCTAACGATTTTCTAGAGCTTAAGAATTTTTTTATAATATCATTACAGTTTAGGGTTAATCTACTTAGGACTTTCCAAAGCTTTAGAGCTTTTTTATAATGCTTTATTATAATACCATTATAGTTACACTTAACCTCCTTACGGCTTTCTAGAGCTTCAGAGCTTTATTATAATAGCATTACAAACCTTTTTATCACTATGCAATCCAAGAATATCCGCTCTTTAGAGCTTTATGGCTTTATAGAATTTTTATGCATGTTTAGAGAATATCCGCTCTTTAGAGCTTTATGGCTTTATAAAATTGTAAACTAGGTGTGTTTTATGCATGTTTTATCATAAGGTAACTTTTGAAGGATTGGAAATTATCAAGTAACTTTTTCTTTTATATAAAGTGAAAATAAAATAACAATTTAAATATTGATTTGTGCTGTATATTTTTTTGTTATGATGTTGATTACTAGCCACTACTAGACTTTCAAAATACTAAGGAATTAGTTGTTTTTTTCTTTTATCATTTTTTTTGTGTTTGAAAAGTTTTAACATAAGTACTTATAGATTACCATAATTGTGATATCCTAAAAAGATAAGAAGGTGAATATTGTTTATAGATTACTATAATTGTGATATCCTAAAAAGATAAGAAGGTGAATATTGTACCAAATATTTTGAAATTGCATTCTAATGTCAGTGTACTTAGGACATCTTGCTAGGAACTCATGAATCCATAGAGACAAATTTACATAACAGAGAAACAAGAGACACAAAGTTTCAATCTCATAGGAGACACAACAACATTTAGTCAAGGAAGCATCAAGGAGACATACATGTCCTCTTGGGGCTACAACAAATATATAACCCAACTTCAACATGTACATGTTCAACTAATTCAGTAATTGCTACAACCTATTTGTGTAACTTTGTTTCGACAAAATTCAAGAATAGATAGTTGTTAAAAAACATGTATTAATGATTGAAAATGACCTTAATCTAAATTGGTTAATTGGTGGTCACATTCCAACAATCTCCACCTTTACAACAATTTACTTGATACCACTCTAGTTCATTTATCACCTTTGCTTCAAGCGAAGAGAATCCAAACAACACCTTGACTTCTCTAAGGGTACTACTTTTGTAAACATGTATGTACAATTTTCTCATTGTATAGACTTTCTTCAAGACTACTACACCTCTATCGATAACTTGTCTAACAAAGTGGTGCTTTATAGCAATATCCCTTGTCCCAATAGACCCCTGCATTCTAGCAAGACATAATATGAGGTAGACCTCCTCTCGTCAAAATCTCTCACAAAATCTAAATAAATATAACCAAAAACTAAACCACTGCAACCACTATAGGTGATAAATAATTACTTGTTCCTATCAAATATGGAAGCACCTATTTCACTACTCTCTACCTAGATTTTCATGTATCTACTCACATCACCAACTACACAAACTACATGTGAAATATCTGAACTTGATCATACCATTGTATACATTAACTTCCTACTAGCATATGATACATAAGACATATAATCCTTTATTTCCTTATTAGTAGGACATAAAACTAAAGAAAGCATAAAATGGAAAGCCAAAGACCCATCCACTAGTTCCACATTATTCATACAAAATTTCCTACGTGTATTGTACACATAGTCCTATTGCAACAACCAAAGTTGATTGTCTTCCCTGTCTCTACGTAATTCCATGCCAAAGATTTATTTCATTACTCCTATATTCTTCATATTGATGTAGGAGCATCATGGACATCCGATCAAGTATCAGGATGAATCTTAATTGTTAGATAAAAGTAAAAAATGTCGTAGTGCTAGGCCCAATGGATTGGGGCATCGATAATGCATTTCAGAGTTGCAAAAGAGTGCATTGTTTGGACAAAATGACAAGCAAAGGGTGACATCATGGGAGCACTGTTGATAATATATCGATGATTCACATCATATTTTGAAAAGTGCACACTTCGGGAAGGATGACGAGCAAACGATGATCACCATGAGAGAATCAATGGTTATCCATTGGAAATATATGTCGGGTTTGCAAGGGACAGAGCGATGACAAGAGGTTGATGGAAGGGAAATGATGATGATCAACATCAAGGAACAAAATAAGAATCACCATTATAGGAAGCCAATGGAGGGGGCCGAAAAGACCATCTACACAACATTAGCATGAAACCATTAGAGTTGTGCTTTGGATAAAGAAGAAAGGAGCACCAAGGAATTATAGAGATAATCCCAGATTGGTGAACTTTAAGCTGAAGAATGGAGAGCCAAAGGATATGGGAATTAATGTACTAGTTATTACAGGAAGTATATGATTTAATGGAGGATCTAGATGATTGCTCTGCCATATAATTTGGAGGTTGTTTTTAAAGACTCCATAATATTTTTTTGTAGGAAAAATTACTACGAAGAGACACGAATTTAATGTGGAAGGACAACAAATCCTACATAAGGTTCTAGATGAGGCGGTGGGGAATGCTCGAAAAAGTTGGAGAAGAAGAAAAGAAGAAGAAGAAGAAGAAAAGCAATCCATTAGACAACAAAAAGAGAGCAAAATAAAGGAAACAAAGTTGAAAACTTGTAAATGGCCAGAATTTTGTATTGTAAGCAACCCAAGACTTAGAGTAGGGGCATGGATGTTATTTGCAACTTGTAATTAATTTTTTTTTCTGATTTAACGAATTGATAGAGAAGTTGTGAGACTTCTATTTCTTTGTTATGTTTTCCATTGTCGGATTTTGGTTGCCCATTTTGTGTTTTTGTTGTGTGCATTCTTATCCGTAGAGCTTGTATCAGTAGGATGTTTGTGTCAATTGGTATTAGAAGAGGAAATATCTTGCAAGTGACCAATTCCAACTGAGTACATGTGTTGAGTATAATTGCTCTGAGAAATTACAATTCTAGTGGAGGGTTATAGGTATAAATGAAAGCAAAGAAAGTACGGTTGACAGACGAGTACATGTATGAGGAAGGGTAAGAAGAGAACATATAGGTGAAAAAAGGTTGGATGGAATAGCTTATGTATTAATGACTATGCAAGCAAGGGTTGAGGCTATTGAGACTACTAAGAGGAGTGATGGTGCAGTTGAGGCTCGTGATGTTAGTCATAATGAAAAATAAAATAAACATCCCTAAGAAGAGGATGAAGGAGATGAAGACCCTACGGAAAGAATTATAAAACCCCTTGCATCTTTGATAGGGAAATCTAAGGTGGAAGTGGCTACACATTCTGGAATTTTGAACCCAAAAGAGTTGATTGATTGGATGAGGGATGTGGAGAAATTACTTGATATGGAACATCTTGAGGACCCCAAGAGAGTGAATATGGATTTCCTTAAGATGAAAGGTCATGCATCCATGTGGTGAAACTCTGTTCAATTAGATAACATGAATAAAGGAAAAGATAAAGTTAAGAAATGGGAAACAATTGTGGATAAAATTAAAGCAAAGTTTCTTCATATTGATTACATGTTGAACATGTACATAAAATTACAAAATTTAAGACAAAAGAAGATGATTGTGAAAGAATACACCAAATAAATTTATAGGAGGTCCATAAGATCTCGATATGTTGATGAAGGGGAAGAAGATGTAGTGAGGTACATTAATGTGTTGAAGTATCCTATTGAATATGAATTGGGTGTTGTGAGGAATAATAAGTAGAATAAGGCTATCAGTTATCCCTTAAGGAAGAAGTGAAGTTATCAAGGAGGATTCCCAACAATAGAGGATGAGAAGTAGTCACCAGAAAAGGGAGAACCACATATGGAAAAGAATAGAGTAGTGGCACAAAGATGGAGGAAGGCACCAACTCTAGTAATCAAACATAAGAGTTAAGAAGGAGTAATGAATCCTACAGAGGTAGATGAAATTCTAGTAGATGAAGAAATTATAGAGGCAAGGGAATAGGTAGACCTTCCATTGTCTACTACAAATTTCAGACACCTACACATATGGCATATGAATGTCCTGAAATCCTACATATTGCAAGAAAGTAGTAGAGTAGAACACATGTCATCAATTGATTTGAAAGTACTACTTGTTGGAAGGTGGTTTGGTGAGTCAACATCGCAGCATCGTGGATGTTGCACAAGGCCAAAGGTATCGTGAAAGGAAGAAAGAAGCGAGTAAGGCGACAAGTATTTTTGTAGTTTTGGGTCATTTGGACAGCGTCATGTATATTTTGGGTCATTTAGACCACACTATGGGCACGAAGGTTACATAGGTCCTTGTCGACATCTCTAACCTAGTGTATTTCAATTGCCCTTCGTGTAGTTGCAATCGCAACTTTCAATGACCTAGGTCTATCACCTTAAGAAATAAATACATTTACATACAAAGTTTATTGGTGGGGACTTGGCCTTGAGCTCCTCACCAGAAACAATTACAATAATATTTACGTTCGTATACTTTATTAGGTCAAAAAAGGAGGGGTGTAACAGAATCCCAAGTACACCAGTGCTTCTTTCATGAAGAAACGCTTTTGCAGGTTCACCATCAGCTTCTCTTCCTGCAACTTTTGCAATACTTGTCGAATGTGCCCTAAGTGTTTTGTCTTGGTTCGACTAAATGCTAGGATGTTGTATAGGTATACTACGACAAACTTACCCAAGAATGGTTTGAGTACCTCATTCATCAACCGCATGAATGTACTGGGTGCGTTAGTCAATCTGAATGTCATGACTTACCACTCATACATCCCTTCTTTAGTCTTGAATGATGTTTTCCATTCATCCCCTTCTCTAACTCGAATCTGGTGATAACTGCGCTTCAGGTCTATATTTGTGAAGTACTTCACTCCACTCAAACAATTCATCAAGTCATCCATCCTCGGCAATGGAAACCGGTACTTGAACGTGATCTTATTTATAGCTCTGGAGTTTGTACACATCCTCCATTATCTGCCTTTCTTTGGTGCTAATACTGCTAGTACCGTGCACGCACTCAGACTTTCTCTGATCAATCCCCTGTAGAACAACTCCTAGACCTGTCGATTGAGTTCTTGAACTTCTGTTGGACTCATCCTATGCATTTCCTTGTTTGGAAAACTTGATCTTGGAACCAAGTCAATCTGATGGGATACGCTTCTCGTCGGTGGCAATCCCGTTAGTGCCTCGTCGACTACTATGCTTCGAAACTCGTCAACCATCATTCCGAATTCAACTAGAATCTTCTCCATTGTTGACATCTCGACACATGGTGCCTTCAAAATGATGGAAAAACATCCCGACTACCTTTCCTCTTCTGTGAGGAATTCTTTCGCTGAACACATCAACACTCGCTTCTCCCAAAAGTTTCTCTCACCCTACTTACATTCGGCTTGATCCTCCTGCTTTGGCTTAAGAGTTCTTTGCATGCCATTCATCCACACTATGACGATGTTGGCTCGACCATCATAGATCATCTTCTAATCATATTGCCATGGTCTCCCTAACAATATATGGCATGCGTCCATTGGGATTACGTCGCACAGTACACTGTCTTCAAGCTTTTTGACCTTGAAGTTAATGAGGCACTGTCTGGGCACCTTCACATGGTGTCCTTTCTGCAACCATGATATCGTGTAAGATTGTCGATGTTTTCGACACTTCAACCCTATCTTGTCGATGACCTCTATCGAAAAAACATTCTCAGTGCTTCCACCATCAAATACGGTCTTACAACTTCATTTGTTGATTCACACCTTGGTTCGAAAGATATCCTTTCATTGTGCCGGCTCTTTCTCTTCACGTCGGTCTTCTTGAACCAATGTTCTCCTGATCGTCAGGTTTCGACTTTTCTTCTTACTATATTCACCATTGTCAGATATCGACTCCTCCCTCTCGTCGACTTCCTCATCTCTTCAACCTCTGGGTTTCAACTCTTTTGCAACATTTAGTTTATCTGGTCATTCATATGCCTTGTGTCCAACTCCTCGACCCTTGTAAAAGACTATGGATGGTCTGTCAACTCCTTTTCTGTCGGATGGACCAATTGGACCATACACACCTCAAATGTGTCCCTCGACCATCGTATCAAATTTCTTGTGGTTTCTCCCTAGTCGATGTCCCTTTCGCATGTCGACTATCTTCAAGAGTTTCTCTTCTAGTCCCACTACTTTTCCTATTCATGGAAACAATATTCGCACCCCGACAAGTAATCCTACGTCTGGTCGATGCGGATTTCCTCAACGGTTTCTCTTTTTCCTTCAAATCTAACTGGTAGGATTCACCGCCCGCTCTGAATCTTGACATGCTCAACACGTCTTGAATGGCATGTTTCAAGTTGTTGACATATCTCGCAACAGCTTCTTCGCCTTCGTCGGTTTGTCCCGACCTTATCAACAATTTGTAGAACTCTTTTGTGTATTCCTTCATGGTCATCTCTTTTTCTCAAAAGTTCTGCAACTTCCGAAACAAGGAAATCACATAGTCATTTGCAAGAGCTTCCCTTTCAGCTGGGCGACCATCTTGTCCCAAGACTTGATTTTCTCCTTTCTTTTCTTGACTCTGTTAGCTTGCACATTGTCCCACCACAATGAGGCATGACCCTTCAACCTTAGACATGTAGTCTTAACCCAGTTAGGATCCTCGATCTTCTCTATGTCGAAGTACAGTTTTCCATTTCTTTGAACCAGTCGATCAAGTCTTCTGAATCCAAACTTCTTGAGTAGGTATGAACGTCTATCTTTGTCCAACCTCTCATCTCTGATAGAATTTTTATCATTTTTTCTTCTGGTTCTTTTCCCGCTGCTTCTCGTGCTTCCACTTCTTTGACCTTCTCATCGTTGTCTTCTAATGCATAAGGAATACAACCATGCCTTTGGATTTCATTGATTGATGCGACTTCATTCATCAAAGTTTGCATTGTTCGGATGCACTCATCAAACATCTCACGATCAACTGTGACTGTTGCGACACCTTCTCTTCGCCCAACACCTGGAATGTTAATGCCTCTGTGAGCCATTTTCAACCTCGACTGAAACTCCCACTTGTCCAATCGCAACTGGACTTTCACAAGTCGTGCACAACTCTACCCAACTGTAGCTGGAGCTGTAAACACTCTCAAAACCATATTCTGCTCCAGGCTCTAATACCAACTGACCCAAGGTCACCCCGACAAGGGTTCTTGCTTAACAATTACACACAACACATGCGTTTGCATAACATGATGTAAACAGGACGCCAAAACCTAGCTTATATTACTTCTACCGAAAACGATTACAATGCGAAATGCAAGGAATGTGAATAACTAACTATTGTCGGCCTTAGCCTATTACAATACAGAAGTAACTGTGTGCTATCTCCATGTGTTGATATTCACCCTCTTGTTGTTCGCTAAGGAACTCTGAGCTATGGTTTGATCTTCTCTCACTCTGTAGATATGTGACTCTCCTATCCAATCTATAAATCTTCTCTTGAGCTCTGCTCTATTCCAACTCTCTCATGAATGACTAAACTCTGCCACCATCGAGTCAAGTGCTCCAACTGATCCAAGCTCCCTGCCATTCTACTCTGTTGTTGCTCTTCCTGAGACACGCTTCCTCTGTCCTCCAATCTCCCTGATCCTGTGGACCTGCAACTGTTAGTGCTTCTGCCATACTGCATAGCCTCCACCTATGGCGACATCTATCATGTCTTCAACCACCTTCAATAATTGCTCATAACTTCCTTAGCAGCCCTGAACAACTTCCAAGTACTTCTTCTTGACTTATGCGCATTCTTCTGAAACTGCTATAGTAGTTGGTCTTATCGCTGCCTCGAACAATTGTCTTCCGTCATTTTTGAGATATCCATCAGATACCTTTGCTCATCCAACTGTCAGTCCGCCCCTTCCTCACCGTTTGGCCTTCATCTGAACCCATCGGAGTCACGGCTTGACAACATGTTGACCCTCGACATGTCGACTCTGAACCTATCGCACTTTCGGTCGATATGCAATCAACTGCCCATGCTCAACTTATTGACTTCGATAGTCAATCTTCTCTCCCACACCAATGGTCGCCGACACTCCCTCTAGTCGGCCTCCTTTATTTTGATCAACCTTGACAACTCTTCCTAGGCCTTGATGCTCCTGCACCACCTTATAGGATCTAGCTACCACTTACCCATTTTAATCTGTAGGTTAGTCTCCAACATACGATCGAGAATATCGTGTAATCATTGATATGTATATACATTTTATTACGAAGAACAATAATGAAAATCATTTATATGTACCATGCACCTGGTATCACATCTATCGATTTAACATATAACTTTTAACTCGGTATCCACATACCCATCATTTAGTAATTTTTCATGCAAGAGACATTATTAAAACATGAATATATATCAAAACATGAATACATATCATAACATTAACATCGCACACACATATATATCTCGAAAAAATAATAGAACCATATGTCCACAGTGTCATAAAACTAACAAAGTCTCACAATAATAAGCAATTACAACATATAATGATAGTTTAGGTAGTAAGTTCAAAATGTGGCATTACATACACCCACCCTTCGGGAAACTTCTTCCTAAAGTTATGGTCAAAATAGTGTGGGAACATCACAACAGATGGTCTCTGCATCCTCCCAAGTAGCAGAACCTGGGCTATACCTGTCCCAATGGACCTTAACATGCTCCAAGAAATGGTGTCTAAGTTTTCTAACCCCGTGGTCCAGTATACGTAATGGTTCGACCCTAATGGTCCCCTCGTCTGAAACCTGCAATTCCTTCAAATTTATTTTATGAGACTCATCGGTTATATAATATATTCAAGCAGATACATGTGAAACATTATGAGTGTTATGCAAATGGGGTGGCAACGTAAGATGATATGCAATGGGTCCAAACTTCTCCAAAATTTCAAAGGGTCCTTTGAATCGTGGCGACAATTTTGTCCCTTTCCCAAACCAGATGGTACTTTTAGTAGGCCTAATGCGTATGAATACTACATCCCAACCCTTATAGTTTCGTTCAACCCTATGCACATCGACATAGCTCTTTCGTCTATCTTGAACTTCTTTTAACCGATGTGTAATATGAATAACCTATTCTTCCATCTCCTGAATCAACTTAGGTCCTATAATTACTCGATCATCTAACCTTTCCCAACTCAATGGTGTTCTACATGGCCTTCCATATAATGCTTCATATGGAGTCATCCTGATTGAGCTATGCTAATGATTGTTGTAAGTAAATTCTATGAAAGGTAAGTGCTTTTCGCAATGGGTCTATTGATCCATAAAATACATTCTAAGCATATCCTCCATAACCTTATTCACTCCTTTTGTTTTCCCATCTATCTCTGGATGGTAAGTTGTGCTTAGGTTCAACTGAGTTTCTAAGGCCGACTATGTTAGATTTTCATCATTTTATTCAATAGATCTAGGATCTTAACTAAAAGAACAAAATGTACAGCATATCAAGCATAAGAGACAAGAGACAAGAGACACAAAACATTTCACCAGGGAAAACCAAGAAGGTGAAAAATCCAGCAATTTCCTCAGAGATAGAATAAGCATCAATACAAGGATCACAATGTTTAAACCCAAGAGATAGATATCTTCAGTAGCATGCTCCTCCTCCACTTGTGCACACTCCTCCTCTCTCTCACTAATGCAAAGTGAGTGAACGAGAGAGATGTGTAAAATGAGAGAGACACACTCTATTTATACACTAACTTTCACTTGACCTTTACTCAACTAGGTCAGCCTCAAATTAACCAGTTAACATAATGTTGACTGGGCTGACCCCCACTAGGGTGCTCTAATAACCCTTTAACCCACACGACTCATACAGGGCTGGCCCCATCAAGGTAGTCTAATAACCCATCAGGTATAAGTTACAACACTTACAATATAGCTTGCGACACTTGCAAGTACAACTAACAACACTTCCAATCGGAGGAATAATACATCTCCATTGGGGATACAACAAAGTACAAATGTAATACATACAATACACAAGTGAATATCTTTCAAAGTTACAAATACATCAACACTCCCTCTTAACTAGGAAGGTATTTTCTTGACACACGTCATCAATACATATAGGCACAAGTCTTCAATTCTAGAGTTGGATCATCATCACTGGATCATGGAGCATCATCATCATCACTGTTGTTATACCCGACATCTCGATCACTGGGCTATTTCTGAATTCTTCTCGTCATAGGAAGCTCTACAGAGCCAACCCTTTTTCATGCTGGATGTTGGCGCACCACCTATAGGTATTCATCAACATTGGCCATACTGTGGAATCCTCAGGACTTATTACATGTGTCACAATGCCTCGAAAGAGTATCCCAGGATACTTTATGTGCCGAAGCATGACCAGAAAGATCTCCCAGGTCTACTTACATATGACCGTCACAAAACCTTAAAAGAGTGTCTTTCCTAGCAAGATCTCTAAAGAGAATCTGAGGCCTTCTACGTGACTAGCACAACTTGTCTGGATCTCCAGGACATATTACATGTGACCCCCCCCACAATGCCTTGAAAGAGTATCCAAGGATTGATTACAAGCGTACTACTCAATCTATCGGATCTCCCAAGTCTAGCTACATGTGGTCATGGAAAAGCCTCGAAAGAGCATCCCGGGACTAATTACAAGCATACTGCTCAACCGATCGGATCTCCCAATTCTAGTTACATGCCATAGGACAAGGCCTCGAAAGAGCATCCCAAGACTAATTACGAGTGTACTGCTCAACCTATCGGATCTCCCAGATCTAGTTACATGTCCTCCCAGAGCAATGCCTCGAAAGAGTATCCCAAGATCCTTTGTGCCGCAGCATGACCGGAAAGATCTCCCAGGTCAACTTACATGCTCATCTGCAAAACCTGTCCACGGCCACAGATTATCAACCTGATACTCACCATACATCATACTGATGTGCATGATCATCCTTATCATCATCATAGCATCGTCCTGATGAATATCATCCAGAGTATCATCCTGATACTCATCACACTTGATCATCCTAATCATCGTCACTGCATCATCCAGATGCAAGTTATCCAGAGCATCGTCCTGATACTCATCGCACATGATCATCCTGATCATCGTCACTACATTGTCCTGATGGATTTCATCATACATGATCCAACTGATCATACAAAACATCCACCTAATGCATATACATATACATGATACAACTGATCATACAAAGCATCCAACTGATGCATATACATATACATGATCCAACGGATCATACAAAGCATCCAACGGATGCATATACCTAGCAGTAACTGGAGCATCGTCCTGATGCTCATCACACAGCGCTTACATCCACATCCATGGGAAGGATCCTCCTCTCAACATGCTTGGAATGGCTCCTGCAAATGTGTCCCATCACTTCTTCCTCGAAGTATCTTCAATCTGAAGAACACCAAGCCTCTCTCTGAATTACTCAAACTTCACTCTGGCTAGTGGTTTCATCAACACATCTGCAACTTGCTCATCTGACGCAACATACACGAGCTTCACTGCTCCTCTCTGCACCATATCCCTGATATAGTGATATTTGATCTCGATGTGCTTCGACCTGTCATGAACACCGGGTTCTCAGACAGCTTCACACAACTCTGGTTGTCACAAAAGATACCAGTAGCATCCAACAGAAGATCAAATAACTCAGATAGTAGCTTCCTAAGCCATACTGCTTCACAAATACCCAAACAAGCTGTTACATACTCTGCTTTGACTGTACTCATTGCTATGCAGGACTGCTTCCTGCTAAACTAGGAGATCACACCTGATAGCACTGCCATCCCAATCTGAATCAACATAACCCTCTAGGTTAAACCTTTGATTCGCATCATACTCGATCCCATAATAAACCATAGCCTTCAGGTACCTCAGAATATGCTTGACAACAATCATGTGAACACCTCTAGGATCCGTCAACAACTGGCTCAACGTGTTCACCCCAAAGCAAATATCTGGTCTCGTGTTCATCAAGTACATCAAGGACCCAATCATTTGACGATACACCATGACAACAATCGGATCAGATGAAGCATCACATAGAAGCTTCAGGTTCGATGCCATAGGTGTGGCTATGGTCTTCCAATTTGTTATCCTGAACCACTTCAGTGTCTCTACTGCATACTTCCCTTGTCCAAGGAAGATTCCATCTACACTCTACCACACCTCCATGCCTAGAAAGTAATGCATCATCCCCAAGTCCTTCACCTCGAACTCAGCAGCAAGCTTCCTCTTTGTATCGACAATCAATCTATCTTCACCTATAACAAACATGTCATCCACATACAATAGTAGTATCACTAGATTTCCTTCCTCAACCTTGTAGTAAAGGTTGGAATCCGCTTTACTCTTAGTAAATCCCCAACTAGATAGAAATCTATCTATCCTACCATACCATGTTGAAGGAGCTTGCTTCAAGCCATACAAGGCTTTCTTCAACCTGCACACATATGACTCCCTGTCATGTGTCTCAAAATCAAGTGGTTGCTCCACATACACTTCCTCTTCTACTACACCATTCAAGAAAGCTGTCTCGACATCCATCTGGTGTATCTTCCACTTCAGTACTACAGCCAGGGAAAGTACTAATCTGATGGAAGTGTATCTTGCTACAGGTGCAAAAGTCTCTTCATAATCTATCCCTCTTTCTAGGAGAAGCCACGAGCTACAAACCTCGCCTTGTATTTCTCTAAGCTACCATCTGCAGCATGCTTGATCTTATAGATCCACTTGGAAGTCACAATATACTTCCCTTCTGGTATTGGGACCACATCCCAAACATCATTCTTCACGATCGACTGGTACTTCTTGATCATGTCATCCTTCCATTATTGCATCCCTGATCTTGGGAACTTCAAATTCTTCAATATCTTCGATAGATAGTTTTCTTTGAACTTTGTTGCTAGAACAAATGTTGTAGTCCTTTTGTAGGTGATGGTATAAGGTCTTTCCTACAAGACAAGTTCAATTGCATGATTAGAAACATCTTATATATTTCAGAACAAATTCTTACTCATAAAGACATATGTCATATAGTCATGCAATTATCTTAGCCAATGCTTCAATACAACATTTATCCATATCCTGTAACTTTCTAGATGCCTTCCATCTCTACCAGAACATTGTTAAGAGTGTGCACAACTCCCAACATGTCAGCAAAGATGTTTCATTCTAGATACGTAGCAATGGAATGTAGTACAGTACCATAGGCCACTTACCCATTACTTGCATATTAGTAGCATCTTGTTCATTAATGCAAATTTTCTAATATGCATAATATACATCCTAAATCTAGGAACATAAGTATGTACATGAATGAACAACATCATTTAAGTAATAATATATATAATAAATGACAATTCAAATACTTATCTTTGTTTAGTTGTAGGGTGGACTCCCTCTCAATCTTTGCTTCCTTGTAGGAACTACTAGAGTGTGCTCACTCTTGATCTTTCTTTCCTGGATTATCTGTCCTTGAACTTATATCCATCCTGGACCACTCTGCATGCTTACGTGTGCACTAGTGTCGTCATTGTGTCATCCTCAAGGTCTCATACATAACCATACATTCATCAGTATCATCTCAATACTATCAAAACGTTATGATTCTAAATAATCTTAAATATGTATGGTCCTAATCATTTCATAAATAGGTAATAAGCGTTAGTATTCAAGGTTTCAGAGAAGACTTCTTTTGCTCATGCATATTCTTATTTGACCATAGGACTCTTCTGGTTAGTCATATCATTAATCAAATTAAGAAATATAATATGCATAAACACTTGATTACTTAAACTTCTAACTTCAAGAATAATCATTACCATTCATACAAAAGTATAAGATCCTAACACAAGGTAGGATTCTAACTTGATATAGGAAAAACATACTTGGAATATCATGTTAGCTAGTTATGTCTAACATACCCAAACAATTTCTTCTTGTTCTCTTCAATGACTTGTGCTTAGTAGCCTACATAACTCATAAGTTAATCATTGTAGAACAAAAATTGTACATACCTCGTAAGTAGAGCTTCTATGTGATCCATGACTATGGATGAGTCTTTGTCTTCATGTCACCATGGTCATATGTTCTTGACCTAGAACTTGATCTACCTTTCTTGATGTACCTTTCATGTTAGTAGACAACATCAACCTCATACAACATCATGGTGCATTAGTACAATCATAAGTGTCGTAACCCTAATCAATGAATGTCTAGAAGAATTCATACTTTTACTAAGGTGATAAGACAAGTCTAAGATGAATCAAGATTGTACTAATAATATGAAGACAAACATATCATAAACTTAATCATGAACAGATTTCACAAACATACTTGTATCTCTTCAAGTCATACCTGTCAGGATTGCTTGTCGTCTTCTTATGTAAGCCCTTAGCCTTATCTCCCTCTAGAACTAGAAATTCTTCACTTATGTAGGTGTCCAATTCATTCTCTTCTAGGATCAACCCAATCCACTTTGATTTGCTAAGACTAGATCTTGAGATGGATTAGGGTTTTTCAGAGAAACCCTAAAAAATTAAAATTTTGAATTTCAAACTTCTGAATGGATGGAAAGATGTGTCTTGTTGAGATGATCAAGCTGGTACACTTCAATTTTTAAAACTGCAAAATTTGACCCCTCAAAATTGCCTTTGAAACTTATGGATCTTCTGGACAGGATCCCGAACTAGAGTTTGATAAATCTCGGTCTTCTTCCCATCCAAAAGGTCCGATATTGTGTTCTAAACTTTGATTTTTCTAAGGAGCTTCCAACCGTGGTCACAGATTTCAAAAAATCCAACTTTTGCACAAGCCCTAATTTTCCAACTTTCTGATCAAAATCCCGAACTAGGGTTTGATCAAGCCCAGCCTTCTTCCCAACAAAAAAATTCAATCTTGGTCTCTAAATTTCAATTTTGATGAGGAGCATTTAGCCATGGTCTCCGATTCAAAAAATTCCAACTTTCTCTGAAGCCCTAAATTCCTGCAGCAGTGACAAGCCAAGAATGAAGGTGCTCAGAATCCAATTCTGTTTTGACAGAAATATGTGCCTTATTTTTTCTGGTACATATCTGAAACTACGAATCCATAGGGACTGAAACATTGTCCTGTGGTAGCCTGACCTTTCATCTTTCCAACCTCACAGTTCTGACCTCAATTGGATATTTTGAGAGAGATTTATGCCAAGTGTCGCAACGTGACGTGTTTATGGTATAAAACAGGAGAGCAAACTTGTACGGCGTGTCATGTGTCACTGAATCAACATCGGCCTCTGAAAAAATTAGCTGAGAAACTGTAGTCCGTTCTCTTACTGTCACTTTTTACAGAATTTCATTTGGAGCTTCCTAGCCCAAGCTGTGACCTTTTTTCCTAGGTCACATGTTTATGACTGAGATTTGGAAGAGGTAGAAACCCTATATTGTACGGTTCATATCTCACAAAATACAATGAATCAGATTTTGTTCTTTAGACACAAGGTACATGGGGATGACACCTTTTACTTGTAAAAGTTTCAGATCTTAAACCTTTTCCAAAATGGATTTATAGTGAAATTTCTACGATGATTGGTTTTTCTATATCAAGCCCTAGCTTCCAATTTGTCGCAAGTGCAACAAGTGTCGTAAATGCCATAGAATGCCTTCCTTCAGTCTAGCTCTGATACCATGTTATATTTTCATCATTTAATTCAATAGATCTAGGATCTTAACTAAAATAACAACATGTATAGCATATCAAGCATAAGAGACAAGAGACACAAAACATTTCACCGGGGAAAACCAAGAAGGTGAAAAACCCCGCAACTTCCTCGGAGAGAATAAGCATCAATAGAAGGATCACCATGATCAAACCCAAGAGATAGATATCTTTAGTATCCCTCACTCCTCCTCTCTCTTACTAATGCGAAGTGAGTGAATGAGAGAGATGTGTAAAATGAGAGAGACACACTCTATATCTATACACTAACTTTCACTTGACCTTTACTCAACTAGGTCGGCCTCAACTTAACGACTCAACATAATGCTTACTGGGCCGACCCACACTAGGGTGGTCTAATAACCCTTTAACCCAGAGGACTCATACAGGGCTGACCCCATCAAGGTGGTCTAATAACCCATCAAGTATAAATTATGACACTTACAATATAACTTGCGACACTTACAAGTACAACTGACGACACTTCCAATCGGAGGAATAATACATCTGCATTGGAGATACAATAAAGTACAAATGTAATACATACAATACACAAGTGAATATCTTCCGAAGTTACAAATACATCAACAAACTGCAGGCTTGTCCAAAACCTGGATGTAAACATGGAATCCCTATCTGAGATAATCTTCTTGGGAAACCCATGGAAACGAACTACTTCACTTATGAATACACAAGTTACATCTATGACATCATAGGTCTCCTTAACTAGAATGAAGTAAACAGTTTTGGTCAGTTTTTCAACGATGAACATGATGGCATCATGCTTATGAGAGGTAAGAGGAAATCCAACCACAAAGTCCATGGAGATAACCTCCCATTTTGGCATAGGAATGTCATGCAGTTTCAATACTCCTGTTGGGTGGTGATGATCAGCTTTTACCTACTGACACTCAAGGCACTTAGCGATGAATTTGACCATGTCGCGTTTCATTCCTACCCAAGAGAAGAGTTTATTCATGTCTGTATACGTCTTCTTTACACCTAGGTGTGCACAATAAAATTCTCTATGGGATTCCTTAAGTATAGTTCCTCTAATATCTCCCTCCTGGGGAATATACATCCTCCCTTGATATCGTAACCGTCCATCAGCTTCCAACTCATTTCCTTCAAACTTATGTTCCACCTGTTTCCCAATCTGCAGTGCTGACGTGGCCTTTAGGTACCAACTATCTCCAACTAGATGTCATAATACTCATTCTTCTTCAAATCAACCTTTAAAGGTATGAGAGAGAAAATCCTTGGCTTTCTGGTTAAGGCGTCGGCTACCACATTCTCCTTCCCTTTGATGTACAAAATCCCAAAATAATAATCACTGATGAATTCACTCCATTGCATTTTCCTAGCATTTAGGTCTCTCTGAGTGAAGATATACCTCAAGCTTTGGTGATCAGATTTGAGCTCAAATATTTGTCCAACAAGGCAATGTCTACAAAGTTTTAAAGCTAACACCATGGCAGCCAATTCTAGGTCATGGGTGGGGTAATTCTCTTCATGTGCTTTTAAATTCCTCGACGCATAAGCTATTACCCCACCTTCCTACATCAACACTACACCCAAACCCTGCCTCGAGGCATCTGTGCAAACTGTGAAGTCCTTATCCATATCCAACACTCATAGGATCACTGCACTTGTCAATATTCTTTTTAGCTCAGTGAATGCGACATTGCATTCATCCATCCATTCATACCTAATTCCTTTATGTTGTAGGGTAGTTATGGGTTTTGTGATTTTTGAGAAACCCTCAAAAAACCTTCTATACTACCTCGCTAACCCCATGAAGCTTATCACTTCATGCGCATTTCTTGGCATAGGCCAATCCATTACGGCCTTAATTTTTTCAAGGTCTACTCGAATTCCTTCTTTGGAAATTATATTCCCTAGATAATGGATATCTTTCTGATAAAACGAGCAATTGGACAACTTACCATACAACTTGTGCTCTCTTAAGCATGACAACACCCTTCATAAGTCTTCCTCATGCTCCCTTTCCTTCTTGGAATAGATAAGGATATCATCCAATAAAACTTGCACAAACCGATCTACTTACTTTCGAAACATGCTATTCATGAGGCTCATAAATATAGTTGGGGCATTGGTAAAACGAAAGGGTACCACTACAAACTCATAGTGCCCAAACCAACCTCGAAAAGAAGTCTTAGGCATATCACCTTCCTTATTTCGAAGTTGGTGGTAACCTCATCGCAAGGCGATCTTTGAGAACATTGTCACCCCTTTAATTTGATCAAAGAGGTCAGCAAGTCGTGGTATCGGGTACATATTCTTCACTGTGCCTCTGTTCAAATATCAGTAATCTATGTAAAGACTGAAGGAGCCATCCTTATTCTTCACAAAAATTACTAGTGCACCCCACGGTGAAATACTTGGTCTGATGAACCCTAGGTATAGCAGTTCCTTCAACTACATTTGTAACTCGCAAAGTTTCGGGGCCATCATCTTGTATCTTATCCTTGATGTTGGATCCAAACCGGGTTTAACATCAATGGTAAAATCAAGTTCTCTCTAAGGAGGTAGCCCAGGCAATTCCTTTGGAAATACGTCACTGAATTTGGCTAAAACTGGGTACTGATCAAAGGAGGGTCCCTTCTCATTGTTTACCGCTTCAACAATATACAACTAATGTCCTTGCTGCATACATTGTTTTACATTTATCGTTGATATGAAACATACGGACACCTTCCGTTTGTTACTGTTGGGCCTAGCCCAATTGGGGCATTTTTGTGCAAGTCAAGTTTTGGAACTGCGAAGTCGACCGCAATTTAGATGAAGACATTTTGGCAAGGCAGTTTTTGGGAAGCTGCGATGAGAGCGCAGTGTTGTATCGACAAGATGGGAACCATGCAGCTAAGGACCAGTTCTGCGAAGTAGTAGCGCCGGGATGTGTCAACAGGGCACCCGTTTTGGGTAAAGAATGAAGGCAAGGTCAGTTGGGTGAAAGAGACCTATTTTTTGGTTAGGATACTCCATGATTACCAAGTAGGCGGGTAAGGAGTAAGGAGGAAGCACGGCGTGAACCGGCTACATAAGGGCATTAGAGAATAAACGACCAGATGAAAGCGATAGTCGACATACGGTTTATAGGGCAGGATGAAAGTGACATGACCATGCATAGAGGATGGCCATGATGGAAGATTAGCTACCAGAAGATAGCAAGTCCGGTTAAGGGAAAACCACGGCAATTTTGGGGAAACCTTAGGGTTTTTGCCTGTGTATTGTAAAGACATGACCTACGCGCATGATCTACAAAAAGGAACCATTTTTTAAGGGAAAGGGTTAATTTTAAAATGTAATTCTTCAATCTGAGTGATACTATGTTGTAGTGTTGAAATCCATTATAAAGGCTCTGCAAGCTATGTGCGCAGAGGCCGATTGAGAGAGAAGAGAGTCTACAGCTGAGTGTGCAAACTGGAACTGTTGTACCCTTCCCAGAGATTAATACAACAACAGTTCCTGTGGACATAGCTCCCATCCTGGGGGTGAACCACATTAAATTCCTGTGTCGTGTGATTGTTTACATGCTTGCATCTGTTTATTTGCTTACAATGAATGCTTAAGATCTTGCTTCTCAGTTACGTGTTTCACGTTTATATGTATTTTCCATAAGGAATGAGATGCGAGTAATATGTTAAGTATCGCATGAATGGATGAATGTTAGATGCATAAGTATTTCTAAGTCTGAATGAATGCATAAGTCAGTTGGATAAATACTTAAGTAGGTAGAGCTCATGTCGTTCGACTCCCTCGAAGCACAACACCAGAAGTGCACAGTATTTTCTAATTATGTCATATTGTATAAGTCATGAGATAAATAATATAAGACAGTTGATGAAGGGATAAAACACTGAGTATAGTTTGTTCAAAATGGTTACATCTGAAGAGGAAGCACAGTTATCCATTGCGTTGTCCTATTGTTGAGCAATTTTCGAACCGTGCAGTCCTTGGATACGCGAGTCATGCAAGCGTATGTGCTTGTGGAAGTGCTAACCGTGAAGAAGGCGATCTTCGTGCATCCCTTAGTCCACAGCACGAGGCCGTAGCGCGTTGGTCATCAGATCTGTTTAAGAACTCATCACGTGGTTGTCGAAACCTCATTCCACAACCCCCCCATTACTTTGCCTCGAGTGAGACCTCAGTCTGCTCACAGATTGTTTCTGAAAGGGCCGGTGAAGAGGGGTTTTGTTGGTTCCTTGAACCATGAAGAACCTGGGTCTCTATAGAAAACCTCAAGACAGTTAAGTAAGCCAAAAACTGGTTCTATTGCCACGCTAAGAATCCGTGATGAGTTTCCACGCTTGAAAGAAGTGATGTGCTCAGAAAAAAAGGTTCCGTTGATTGCAGAAATTTGGCATCCAAACAAGAAAGAAATCTGGCCTTGATACGATAAGACGAAAAGAGATTTCGTGAGGAGAGAAAATAGAAATACGCATCTCTCTGACTAGATTGGTTGAACAAATACCTGTGGAAAGATATTCACAAAAAAATTTGGGCATCTTTTGGAAACGAGTTGCACGAGTGGTTATCGCAGCTCGCAGAGTGCAAGAATTGTTTATCACCAGAAGTACCGATCGAGTGGATTCCATAGCTCATTACGAGGCTCAAAGCAGTAGATAGCCCATTCTCAAGAGAATTTGACTTTTGGGTTGACAGTATACTAGAAGGATTTGTGACAGAGTTCAATGTGGACCCCCTGAAGTCCTACAACGCAGCCGAAGCAGAGTTTTTCAAAGGTTTCAGAGGTAAGTACCTCAACAATTTGAGTTTATACATTAAAATGTTTTTAGCTGAAAAAGGTGTTTTAAAAATGTAATGAAGGTTCCTAGAAGTTTTGAATATGTAATGGTCAATAGCATCTACAGTGATTATGACGAAGAGAGACATATATTGAGAAGTGGAAAAATATATAAGTATACCACTAAGAAGACTGGACTAGGCATAGATATTGATTTACAAACCACACCTAATAGCCAAATCACACCCCTATCCACTACCTATCAGCCTATTACAGTGGAGAATCCACCGGTTGTAAGTACCGTGCACCCTATCTCTCAGAATCCGTTAGTTCAGAACCCTCGTATTTTTAATATTCCTCATCGTTAGAGCGTTGATACCAGTAACACTGCGGGAGTGAGTACTCAGACCATCCTGACTCAGACCCTTCCAAATTTGACTATCCCATCGCAAAATATTCCACATCAGAACATTCCACGTAGTACCAATTTTACTATTGCCCCTCAGAACCCTACGTAGAATGTGTACCGCCTAGAAGAAGGATGACTGATGATATTAAGCTGCCAATATTCAAAGGAACGAGTCTAGAAGACCCTAAGCAACACTAGTTTTATGTGAAGCCGTATGGAGTGTTAAGCAAATTCAGGATGATGTTGTGAAGCAAGTGCAACTCATCACCACATTTAGAGATAGAGCCTTGAATTGTTTCATGAAGTATTCTGTTGGACATCAGAGAACCTTAGCATAAATTAAGGTTGCATTATTGAGTGAGTTCAAGAAATCGAAGTCAGAATCCCAATGTGTCACAGAACTAAAGGAAATTAAGCAGAAACCTAATGAGACGATTTGGGAATTTGACCAGAAATTTAAGACACTATTGGACCAGGTAAGCTTTGTCATAGCATCGAAACAAAACCAGGAATGGTTTATCGCTGTGAAGAAGGCCTGCAGATCCAAGTATCAATGTAGTGTGACGTGAAGTGGTGCTACAACAGGAAGAGATGGAGGAGTAGAAGCTTTGACTTCTGGAGACTTCGATACTAAGAAGACTCCTGTTGAAACAATCTAGATCAGAAAAGCTACTAGGAAGGAACCTACCTTCAATATTGAGAAAAATAAAGAAGTGTTTGAAGAAGCATGGGACATTTTCAAAGAAAAAGCACCAAGGTCATCGAGAATCCCATTGCGCAGTGAAATACCACATATAGAGGATATGCCGGCGGTTTATGACAAAATGTGCCACGCAGCAAAGACAGGAACCTTTGTTGCGCAGTTCCTACAAAGTTGCATGAAACTATTGAAGAGCCCAGATGCTATAGCGGAATTGCAAAAACTGTTAAACCAATATGAACCGCGTAGTGAGATGGAAACTACCAAGAGCACAGTTCATCACATCAAGAAACACAAAACAACACGAAGAGAAATGAGGCTCAGTGCGCAGATAGAAGACTATGAAATGGATGAGATCATCCTTGATCTGGGATCTGAAGTAAATGTCTTAACTAAACAGACATGGCAGCATATGGGGAGACCAAATTTGCTATGGTCACCTATACAATTGAGAATGGCCAACCAGGATAAAGTCATACCTTTTGGAAGATTAGCCAATGCTGTTGTTGACATTGATGGAATGTGAAGTCATGCAGACTTCGAGGTTATCGAGATTGTGGATGATAGTCAGCCTTATCCAACACTATTGGGTACAGAATGGGAAATGGAAAACCTCTCCATCATAAACTTGAAAACAAATAATATGATCTTTGAAGGACAACATATAAGGGTCATCGCACCATTGCACCCTTCAGATGGAGAAAGATACAATGATTGGATTCAAGAAGAATCCAGAGCTCAAGACCTGGACTACATCTACAAAATGACTATGAATGATGTTGACTATATTAACCCTACTGCGAATGGAATATTTAGTTGGCAATGTGATAGCTCTTGCATTTCAGATTCCGATGCAAGATTGGAGAACTTGCAAGGCCGTATGCATGAACTATCTACAAGGAGATGCGCGCAGATAAAAAAATCACTACACTGGATTGGAAAAGAGGCAAGTCCAATCCCCACCTATGATGGTTCATCTAATGTTTATTTGTTTATCCAGGAATATACTATATCAATTGCAGCTGAGCATCACTTACTAGCACTAGATATGGCACCGCGCGAGACACCTGCCAGATGGTGGGCTACACAAAAGGAGACATTGACCACATGGGATCAGTGCAGATGCATGATGCAGATCAGGTTCACTGAGAAGGTTGTGCTGACCTTTGAAAAATATAATGGATATATGGACCCAAGGGATCATATTGAAATCTGTTCACAATCATGGGAGGAGATACCATAGACAGAATGGGTGAATTTGTTTGTGCACACATTGGAGGAGCAGACTCCAAAGAATTGGTACCTAGGCATGGATTTTGATAGAGGAAGCACAGATTTCTCTACCTTGACTGCAAACTTCCAGAGATCTTTGAGTTTTGAAGATGAAATCCCAAGCATTAATGAAGCTTTGCAAGCTATTAAGGAAAGATTATTCAAACCAGAATGCCCAAGTACAAATGAGGAATTCGAGGAACTCAAACAGAAAGTCTTTGAGGATGTAAATGTACCACTGAACCTACATCCAGAATGGACAAAATAGATAGAGCATGTCCTTGGATGCTATAATCTAGCTTAAGAGTTTTAAGATAAAGAGGAAAGCGACGAGGAGGATTTGTGCAATGTAAATATAACTGAGGTCGAAGCTGCGCGCAAGGTAGAGGGACCTCCACTAGAAATTCCAGACATGAGGAGACCTATTAAAACAAGGAAAGTGAACAATGGCACAAGCAAAGAGCTGAAGTTCACATCTATTGGGGATTACTGGGATGATCAGACGGCCGCGAAGATCACAGACTTGCTACATGAATATCAGGATTTATTTCCAACAAAGTTCACAAAAATGAAAGGTATTATAGGCGACTTGGGGGTTATGAAGATACCTCTCAAGCCAGGAATGAAGCTTGTTAAGAAAAGGCCTTATAGATTGAATCCTCGATACAAAGAAAGAGTCAAGGCAGAACATGATAAGATGCTCGATGCGGGGATCATTGAGCCGGTTGAAGAATCTAAGTGGATAATCCTGATGGTTATCCAGGACAAGAAATCTAAGGGTGAGATCAAGATCTGCGTGGATCTCAGGAAACTGAATAATGCTTCGCTACATGACCCATTTCCCACTCCTTTTACATATGAAGTCTTAGATAATGTTGGAGGAAATGAGGCATACTCTTTTACTGATGGACTTTCTAGATACCATCAGATAAGAATTGATCTAACAGATAGACACACGACAACTTTTTCTACTGAATGGAGGTCGTTCCAGTACACAGTAATGCCCTTTGGTCTGAAGAACGCACCTGCCATCTTCTCTAGAGTTGTTTTTGCAACATTTAAAGGTTTCATGCATAAATTTTTGGAAGCATATTTTGATGACTAGATTGTCTTTGGTTTGCAGAAAAACCACTTTGAAAGCCTGAGAATGATGTTAGCCAAATGCAGGAAACATCAAATTTCATTAAATCTAAAGAGGTGTGTGTTCTTTGCACCTTATGGTATTATCTTAGGACACGTTGTGTCTAGACAAGGATTGATGGTTGATCTTGCGAAGATCGCAGTGATCGTGAACTTACCTACACCCACCTCAGTGAAGCAGCTTCGCATGACATTGGGCCATACGGGTTATTATCGAAAGTTTGTAAAAGGTTATGCTAAGATAACCGCAATGATGGAGAATCTGGTGAATAAATACGTGCAGTTCATCTGGAATGAAGAATGTGAACAAGGCTTTGACACATTAAAAGAGAAAATGGTAACTGCGTCGATCCTAGTTTTTCCAGACTAGGAGAAGTCATTTCATGTACATGTTGATGCTTCATGTATAACATTGGGTGTTGTACTAGCGCAACTAGGAGAGGGAGGTATTGACCATCCCATTGCATTTTCGACTAGGAAGCTCTCATTTGCATAAAAGAATTATAGGACCACTAAGAGAGAGGGTCTAGCCATGGTCTACACACTGCAGAAATTTAGGCACTATTTACTCGGTGCACACTTCTCTATGTACACAGACCATTCAACTTTGAAGTATATGGTCAATAAGCCAGTGTTAGGGGGAGAATCTATAGATGGTTGTTACTCTTTCAGGAGTATGACTTTGAAATTGTAGTTAAGCCAAGCAGATTGAACTTAGGACCTGACCATCTATCAAGAATTGAGTCAGGAGAATAACGCACTGTAACGTACCCTTTTTGCTGAAAAACATTTTATGTTTGAAACATTATGTTAACTTTTATTGTAAAGTTTTATATTGGACAAGTGTCCAAGGATGACTGTAATTGCATAATATTTTATTATTTAATAAATTAAATAGGAGACAAACACCTAAGGGGACTGTTGAAAGAGTGTTTACTAACCCACTAGGTGGAATGGAATCTAGGGTAGAAGGCAATGGACAAGTGGTAGCATCATGATGCAACTAACTAGCTGTTGGTATGGGACAACTCCCTTGAAATGTGGTCATAGTGCCCTGGAAGGTGGGACTGGAGCTTGAGGCTCATTTATTCAAAACTGACCACTAAAGACCTAGGCATTCTATATAAGAGCCATCGAATTATGAACTGAGGTTCATCACTTATCCTGACGAGGAAATTTACCTTGGGGTTTTGCTGTGCTTGCACCCAAGAGATTCAATGAGGGGATATGCTGAGTTTATGATCATGGTGTAAGTCTTCCTATTATACTATTAAGTGCAGAAGTTACATTGCGGAGTGCAGAAGGCATATTTTGAGTGCAGAAGTTATACTACTGAGTGAAGAAGTTATATTACAGAGTGCCTTGCTTCTACATAGATTCCATCTACTTAGTGGTTCAGTAAGTAAGTTCGGGGGTCCAAAGGAAGCAAGTAGTTTGGCTTCTTCTTCTGGAAAAGGTTGGTAGGAACAGGCCTCCTTGGGTGTTTGTCGGCCCTATCTTCATTTACAGGTTCTACTTGTCTTTTCTAATTCTAAGTAGTTAAAATTTCTATCTACAATTATTGATTTACTGTTTTCAAGGATATAATTAAACAAATTCATTTATTTTAGTTTCTGACCTAATTAGGATTCTGTATAGTAATGATTATATAAGATGAATTGAATAAAATATTTCTCTGCATTTTCCCCATGCTAATGGTTTTGCATCGTACTCTAGTACAGAGAAGAGATTAAGGTAGATAAATTGATAGGCAGATTGCCAAATGAATGAGAACACCAATACTGTTGTATTTCATTGGTTTTTCTTACCAATAATATTCTGTAATAAATAATATAATTCTATTTCTTTCTCTTATCATTCCTTTCATAAGTTAAATGTTTAAGGTTCACTGTATTTTTATTTCACAAATTTTTAGTCAAATAACAGTTGTAAAATATTTATTTCCTAAGAACACAGTACTGTTATCCATTTATGCTAACAAGTATATATATCACGAGAAAAAACAGAACTCTTTCTATTTCAAACAAATGCCTAATTATTTAACACTAAATTTTTATGCACAATATTCCTAAAATAGACATTGTAGCAGTCGTATTACAGGATACACTTGATAGGTATTCTTTGATTATTTTCTCTGTCAAAAACAGTATATTATTACACTTTATTTTTAGCTACTTTTGTTAATAATTACATTTTAAATAGCTGCAAGGATACACGTAACATAAACTACAACATTTTTATTTCATTTCTACTTGGACAGGAATAGTAAAATCTAGAATCTAGGTTCTTCTAAGTTTTCCAAAAGGACTCATATTTCATTATGTATCATGCCCTATTTCAATAATAGAATGAGTATTGTTTTTCTATTTTGTTTTTCAACTAATAAATCAAATAGAGAAAACATAGCATGAGTCATCTAGACAAATAGCTTACACATATACAAGTCCTTTCAACATCTATCTCTCAGATTTAGAGTTTATTTAAGGTTCAAATACCATCAGTTAACAACATAATAAGAAAACTAGTTACAACTTCATTACATAGATACGAACATAAAACATTGCCTCTCTGCCAACACTTAAAATCGACAGACATGAACGACGAGAACACTTTCAATACCATACGCTTAGGTACAAAAATGATTATCAATCACATTCCCTTAAGACAGAAACAAAGAGCATATCGGCATTCACTTAAGACTACAGTATCACTCTTTCAATTGAAAACCATTAACAGTAAAACCATACGATTATCCACCTCCAGAATTAAACATTTTGCTATCGGTACAACAAAAGAAGACTACTATCAACGAACAGCGTGTTAGGGTTTGACTTCTTAGCACAAGGCTAAACCCTTGGACGCCATTATTCCATAAAACACAGTAGATTGCAAACGATAAGCTTCGCTTTCTTTACACAAAATAGAGCAACACTCACAGTATCATCCACACAAACATAGGTTGAATGAAAACACAAATCCTTTCATTTACCGAGAACAGTAGAAGGGTAAAACCCTTTCCTTAGTATTTTCTTTTACGGATTATACAATGGAAAACAAATACTACTGAAAAAATGACAAAAGGGTTGAGGATTTTATCCTCCCCAAGCTACCAACAACTCATAGGATTTCGACGAAGACCAATCCTCAAATCCCAAGAAAACATGAAGTCTCAGCAAAACACACATGAAGGCCCAATAGTCATCTAATCGGAGTAACAAGGTAACCACCGAGGCTTACCGGTCTATTTGCAGTTTCCAATTATCAAAACCTAAGCTAGGAAGCCATCGACGAAGATACTTGCCATTTGAACACGAGTGTGGTTAAAACAAGCGTTTGACAGAAGTCATTACAAGTGAAATAACAATAACTGAAACTCTCAAAATAGAATGGAAGACATAGGGCTCGAACCGAGAACCATTACCTTTTAACAAAAATTATCACCAGAGCTGAACACCAAGACAATGCAAACTATACCCATTACTCCATCATCAAATGTGAAGAAGGGTGGAAAATCAACTCTGAAAACTATCACCTAACAAACAAGAAAAGCCAAGTATTGAACCACCTTCCATGAAGAATCTAACGCTCATTATGGAACTTTGATTACAAGTTGCCACTATAAAACACTATGAGAGTATCAACTCTTAAGTTATCAACAGGTCACAGTTTCGAACCGTGGGCACTCCACAAACACCTGCTAACAAAACCCTGAAGGCTCTCGGCCTGTCAGCCTCTCCTCAGAGCCACTACACCGAATGCCAAGGAAACAATAACTTCGTAGAACATAGTGGTGGTTAGGGTTAGATCCCATAGCCCAAACCCTTGCTAGATCAACGGTGGAGATCACCAAAGGATTTTCACGTAAACGCAAGCAACAACCATATTAAAGACACCATCAATACCATAGCCACCAAGGAGGACAGCTCAATTAAACTTGGAACCAAAACAGTTACAGCTCTTCGTGATGTTTGAACCATCACCACACCATCACGTGCTTAGCACCACGACGATGTCCATGGAGACATTCCACTGTCTCGGTAGTTGGGAGTATTAAATGAAAAGGGAAACCAAAGTGCCTGCCAACATGAAACGTTCATAGTGTTAATGACACCCATTCTTATAATGTATGTATTCGTTGATAAAATGCACAACTCGGTTATGTAACAACACCTTGTGGTAAGTCAAGGTGGTGTCGGATTCATTGCTAGGAATCCATAATGTCATAAACGGTCACGTAGATGCACACACAATACCATATAATTATTGTTCATAGGACTATGTATAAGACTTGGCATATATATATTTCAATATAGTATAAAATTAAATAGAAATTTGTATATAGTTCATAGGCTAGCATTTGACTATGAATTGCAATAGTTCCTAGGTTAGAATTTAAATAAATATTGCATGTAATTCTTAGGCTCAAGAGCATACAAAAGAATTGCATATAGATATTGCATTTTATTTGTACGCTAATTGTAATTAGCCATTTCATATAGAAATTATTATCCTTATAGTTTGCATGAAGTAGAATTATCACGATAATGATATATTGATCCTATCCATTGTTGTTACAAAGTAATAAATAGGTTAGTATAGTATTATATTACAACTGACATACTTCTGTTCTATAAGCTAGTCTAACTGAAGATCTCACCAATAGCATTTTCGACTCTTTTTCTCTTAAACCATTAAGACCTTGGAGATTACGGAAACTAGTTAGAAACTCTTCAGTCACATGTCGTAAACACTAAATCTCTTACCTGTAATCTGCGAAAAAGGACGATTCAAATGCTTTAGCATGAATGCTAAGTAAGCCTTGGGGCATCCGTGGGATCCCTTCATCATCAAACAGAAGAACAATAGTTAACACATATAAACTTATATCATTGGATCAACAACAAAAGAATTGTGAAATTACAGTTGAGTAAGAATAGCTTCGAAACATAAATATTAATCATCTTGTCGCAAACATTACACTTTCAACCAACACAACATTTAGTACAGCAAGACGACATTTAAACATTTATTATATTTCCACACAGTTAGATTACGCATTAAAAGCTATATCGAAAAATTTTAAATTTTTGTAAATTTCGGGATGTTACACGCACCAATTTAGAAGATAGCCTACCTGACGCGGAGCTATTTGTTATACAGATTGCAGATGACTACTACAAAGACATTGTTGATTTCTTTACTACTAGGTTAGCACCGATAGATTTTACTATGCAGCAGAAGAAGCAGCTGGTAGTAAGAGCAGCAAACTTCACCATAATCGCGGGACAACTATACAAATTGGGACCAGATGAAGTGTTGCACAGATTTGTACTAGAGCATGAAAATCCATTTATTTTGGCTAAAGCACATTCAGGTGTATCTGGAAGCCACTACGCAGGAAGAGCCATTGCGCATAAAATATTGCGAGCAGGGATATGGTGGCCTACTATCCACAAAAATGCAAAGGAACATTGCCAGAACTATGATGTCTATCAAAGGACAGGAAAGCCGTTGGGAAGAGATGACATGCCTTTGAATCCATAATTGACACTCCTGGAATTTGAGAAATGGGCAATTAATTTTCTGGGACGTCCTCTAAACCCACCAGGGAAAAGGACTGGTGCAAGATATATTATTACTGCTACCGATTAGCTCAGCTGATGGGAAGAAGTGAAGCCAATGAAGCACTGTAGTGTAGTCACCACCACGCATTTCATGTTTGAGAACATCCTTACTAGGTTTGGATGCCCAAAGATTTTGATGAGTGATCAAGGCACTCATTTTCTAAATAGAACTATTGAGGCCCTGACTGAAGAATTCCACATTCATCATCAAAGAAGTATGGCATATCATCCGCAAGCAAATGGAACTATGGAAGCTTTCAATAAGGTACTGGAGAATGCGCTAACTAAGATATGCAATGTGAATTGGGATGACTGGGATCTGTGCATTCCATCTCTATTATGAGCATACAGAACTACTTGCAAGAAACTGACTGGACACTCACCTTTTAGGTTGGTCTATGGATAGGAAGTAGTGATTTCTATGGAGTATATTGTTCCCAGCTTGAGAATAGCTGCATTTCCAGGCATGGAAGATCAAGAGGCACTAGAAGAAAGGCTTCTACACTTGGTTGGGTTGGAGGAAGATCGTTTCATTGCAGGATTTCACCAGCAAGTGCAGAAATATAGAGAAAAAGCATGGCATGATCGCCACATCAAGAACAGGTCTTTTCAGGTAGGTTATCTAGTCCTCTTGTATGATAGCAAATTCATGAAATTTCTTGGAAAGTTTAAGATGCATTGGATTGGTCCATATACTTTTGTACATGTTACTAACGGTGGTGCAGTTTAGTTAGCCAGGTTAGCTAGACATAATCTACCTGGATTAGTCAATGGAAGTAGGCTAAGACCCTATCAGGATAGCCCTACTTCGCAGAACCCTCTGTAGAGTGAAGCCAAAAGAAAAGAAAAGAAAAGAAGAACTGCACAACTCAAAGCTCAAAAAGGTAGCTGCACAGATCCAATGAAGCAAAGAAGGTTCAAGTTCAGAACCGAGAAGCTTGACACAATGAAGTAACTGCACTGGAGTAGTGACGACCCACCATGCAGTTCGATGCAACAATCCAGGAAACTAGTCATTAGAATGTCGGTCACAAATATAGCCATTATACAGTACTTTTGTCGACGACCTCTTGCGCATTTAACACAGAAATAGTCATTCTGAATGAGTTAATGAGGGAAGAAACCCAAATATGTGGAGGATTTGGTGAACGAATATGTCATTTAATGATTTTCTAGTCGTTGAGAGGCATGACTGGGCCTTGCTACGCCTATAAGTACTCATGTATTTGGACTCGCGGGCATTACCGAGATTCTAGAATTTTCTTGCGAGCCATACTTTGAAATTGTTTACAGTGAGCGAGCAGTGATCTTGTAATTCTATAACGAGCATCCAATGAATGTCCAAAATCTCATTGATAGTGGAAGAATTCATAGTCAGGAAGACTGTGAAGGTGTTTAAATACGGAGGGATTGAAGAGTTGATGAGAACCCCTGCCAAGAAATTGGTTACAACGCAAGGTCAGAGCTCCCGAAGATCTCCAAGGCATTCTATAGTTATGCAAGATAATGGAAAAGAACTAGCAACGGAGAAGATGAAGCCAAATGTTGTGAGCTCCATAGTACCAGAAATTCCACTGAGCGACAAAGAAATTGCCTTGAAGTTAACACTGCAGTATATCTCACCACGTGTAGTAGATGCACCATCCATTAAACTACTCAAGAATGCTAGCTATGAGATTCTGATTCCACGTATGTCGAAGCATGTACAAGTCAAAGGATATATGTTGGGAAAAATTCCAAAATGCAAGTTTGAAGACTTTGACCTGCTTCAAATTCAGAAAGACCTGGTTGAACCAAAGTTTCCAAAGCTTCACCCAGATTAGTATATGTGTTGGAAGAAGGACGTAAAAGGAAACTATGTGCTAGTCACGCATAACTGGCTAACCAGAGTAGTCTAGTCAGGGTTGCTCAACCTGCTGAGACTCCCATACTTTGATCGAATGCCAGAATTGAATGCGGTGGTGCGCACTCTTATGTCGCGCATGCACTAAGGATATATTTGGATTGGTCATAATATTGACCTAAATATTGATTTGATCCACCAGATTACTGGGTTAAGCAAGAGAGGCGAGGACCCCAAGCAATTTTTCCTAGGCAAGAACCAGGATAAAGAGGTCACCGCGAAGATGAAGAAGACACAGCCCGTCGTTAAAGGAAAAAGAGGATTTTTCATGGATGATATAGATGATGAAGCCACACGGTTTGTCACACAACTGCTAGCAGGAAAAATTCTAAGAAAAGCAAGACCATTGGAAGTACTCGCGAGCGCAGTGCTCCTTGGGGAAAAGGCCACGATAGGAGGAAGGTTTAACTGGTGTTAGTACCTGCTAAATGAGTTTCGGGAAGAGCTGAATGAAATGCAGACAGATGGTAGCAACTTCCACTATACATGGTTGATAGTGTTGATTGCCTTTGTAGGGTGGAAGGACCTGAAACATTACATTGGCCTAAACACTGATAGCAGTGATTGCAGAGGAGCCTGTTATGCAAACCTTTGGGAGAATTCGATATAAGAAAGACAGCTTGCGTCAGTTGAAATCTTCTACACTTACTATGAGTAGCTGCACGAATCCATTCTCACCACACCACGAATATCAAAAGAGGTAACGGCTAAGTATATTCACAATGTCAATTTTAAAGATGATATGCATTCTGTCTTTATTTTAGCAAAGGCTCAGATGAAGAACCCTGAATGGTTCCAAGGAAGCTACTATATGAATGAATAAGACATCGACATAATTATGAAGGAATGGATCCCTGAGTTCAAAGTCGAAGGAATTATGGAAATTGAGAGTGACTCTAAAGAGAGTAATCTTGTCCCTGCACCCATTGTTGAAGAGTCGTGGACGGGAAAAAGGAAGGAAGCCGAGAGCCCTGTACAACAAAAGGTACAGAAGAAGAAGAAGAAAGCTATTAAGGGCCCCTCAGAAGCAAAGTTCCACAATGATGATTACGAGATTATCGCATCTACAGTAAAAATGCATATGGAAGACCTGATGACCACCAAAGATAAAAATAATGAGGCAATTCAAAAGAGTTTGCAGAAGAATCTGACCATGCTGCAAGGCATTACAGAAAATATTGAGCAAGTACAGCGCAACTTACCCTTGCCACAAGACTCAGAATTAGAAGGAAATTCAGGAGGCCCTTCGTAGCCGAAGACAACACCTCTAGCCCTAATTTTGTCGTCAAAACCATGCATAGTCCACCTCGACCCGCTAAGTGGAAGATTACCGCCGTGCGAACAGTTAGCTTTGAGCAACATACAACATGTGGAGATTGACATTTCAATGCCTCCAATGGAGGGTCTACATAATTTGCACCTACAGGTTGTGGAGGAGGTCCATGAGAGAGATGTAGTTGCTCGGAACCAACACCATGAATTAGTTGCAAGCTATAAGCAGTGGCAGGAATCCAACTCGCAGAGGTCCATGCAACTTCAAGATGAGCACGACCGACGATGGATATTACAGGCTACAGTCGCTGCGGTAGTCGTGAAGATACCTGAATGTAATGAGAAGCTAGAGCCTGAGGATAGTGTCATTAAGATCGCCGAGGTGGTCAGCGATCTTAAGCACGAAATGAAAGATATGCAGATTAGTTAAGCAACAAATATTGTTTCCTTGGAAGTGCACAATAAGCTGAACACACCACCTGATCAACAACAACTTCGAGCAAAAGAAGTGAAAGTTGCAGCAAAAAGTATAGCCAGTGAAGTGGCTAAGTGCCAGACTTTGTTAGATGAGGAAACAAAAACATTCACTGCCCTGGAATAGGATCTAGAGTTGCTGGAAATCAAAAGTTCTTTGAAGGATAGGCAGGCAGCATTGGAACTGCTGGACGCAGCGGTCAAGGCCTTGCCGCCAAGGGACCGAATCTGCAGATATCCAGAATTTAGGGGATTGAAGAAACAACTTCAAGTACTCAAAGACAGGGAGACTGAAATCGGAGATAAGTCGCAGCCCCTATAGGAGGAAACCCACGAACTCACACAGAAAATTGAGGAAAAGCTGAGGGAGCTCCGCGAAGGACAAGACTCCATGCAAGAACAAGCCGATGATGAAATAATAGCTGATGTGTTGGAGACCATCAAGCAAATTGAGCAGGACACCAAGGAAGAAGTTGCAAAGTTGACTGCAACATACCAAGAGTTTGTTGCGAAGTTAGCTCTCCAGGAGGAAGAACAGCTAGGAGAAGTAGAGATTGAAGGTGGCTCGATGGTGAGCCACATGTAAGTGTTAGGGGCCTGTTGGGCATGGCCCAAGTGGGGAACGTTTGTGCAATTCAAGTTTTGGAACTGCAAAGTCAAGTGCAATTCATATGAAGACTTTTTGGCAAGACAGTTTTTGGGGAGTCACTATGAGAGCGCAACACAGTATCGGTAGGATGGGAACCGCACAGCTAAGGACCGGTTCCGCGAAGAAGTAGCGTCCCGATGTGCCAATAGGGTGCCCATTTTGGGTGAAGAATGAAGGAAAGGTCGGTTAGGTGAAAGCGACCTATTTTTGGTTAGGATACTCCATTATTACCAAGCAGGTGGGTAAGGTGTAAGGAGGAAGGAAAGTGACCAGTCACACACGCGGAGGAAGCATGACATGAACCGGCCGCATAAGGTCATTAGAGAAGGAACTATCAGATGAAAGCAATAGTCGGCATGCAGTCAATAGGGCAGGCTGAAAGCGACATGACCACATGCAGATGATGGCCATGATGGAAGATTCGCTACCAGAAGCCAGCAAGTCTGGTTAAGGGAAAACCGCGATAGTTTTGGTGAAACCTTAGGGTTTTTGCCTATGTATTGTAAAGACATGCCCTACGGGAATGATCTATAAAAAGGCATCATTTTATAACGGAAAGGGTTAATTTTGAAATGTAATTGTTGAATCTGAGTAATATTGTGTTGTATTGTTGAAAGCCATTATAAAGGCTCTGCAAGCTGTGTGCACAGAGGCCTATTGAGAGAGAAGAGATTCTACAACTGAGTGCGTAGACTGTAACTGTTGTACCCTTCCCAGAGATTAATCCAACAATAGTTCCTTTGGACATAGCTCCCATCCTGGGGGTGAACCACGTTGAATTCCTGTGTCATGTGATTTTTTACATTTTTGCATATGTTTATTTCCTTACAATGAATGCTTAAGATATTTCTTATCAGTTATGTGTTTTACTTTTATATGTATTCACCATAAGGAATGATATGGGAGTAATATGTTAAGTATCACATGAATGGATGAATGCTAGATGCATAAGTATTTCTAAGTCTGAATGAATGCATAAGTTAGTTGGATAAATACATAAGTAGGTAGAGCTCGCGCCATGCGACTCCCTCGAAGTGCAACACCGAAAGTGTGCAGTATTTTGTGATTATGTCGTATTGTGTAGTTCATGAGATAAATAACATAAGATCGTTGATGAATGGATAAAACACTAAGTATAGTTTGTTGAAACTCGTTACATCAGAAGAGGAAGCGCAGTTATCCGTTGCGTTATCATGTTGTTGAGTAATTTCCGAACAGCACATTCCTTGGATGCGCGAGTCATGCAAGCGTCTGTCCTTGTGGAAGAGCAAACCGCGAAGAAGGCGATGTTTGTGCAACCCTCAGTCCGCAGCATGAGCCTGTAGCACGCTTTTCATCAGATCTATTTAAGCACTCATCACATGGTTGTGGAAACCTAATTCCACATCCCTCCCCCATTACTTTTCCTCAGGTGAGACCTCAGTCTACTCGCAGATTGTTGCCGAAAGGGTCGGTGAAAAGGGGTTTTGTTGGTTCCTTGAACCGTGAAGAACTTGGGTCTCTATAGAAAACCTCAAGATAGTTGAGTAAGCCAACAATTACCCTAGATCTCAATGGCCTCTCCCATGTCATCAAAGCAAAGAACTTTCTTCCCATAACAGTCTAAGAAAGCTAGATGTTCCTCAAGCCAATTCATACCTATGATAAGGTCATGAGTTCTAAGGGTGGTGACATACACCATGACATGTGTAACACATACCTGAGATCCACTATACACTTTTTGACACTAGATCTTACTGCTTCTTTTACCCCTGAAGCCATTTCGACTAAGTTGAAATTGTCATGCACTTAGGCTTCCAACCCACATTTATATAATGCATATGGAGAAATAAGACTATATGTAGCACCGAGATCAAGGAAAGATTCTAGTTTTAAAATTATTGACCTTACCTGATGATTCCCCCACTGTGGATTGGTACTCAGCCTGATGGTTATTCACTGCAGCTGAGATCTGATGCTTACAGGATCCACTGCCCATTGGATCCTTTCCTTATCGATGCACTATAGCAAATCGTAATTCGGTACAGTCATGCTAATAATCTGGACCTCCACAACCCCAATAAGCAACCTAAAACGGGGTAGGCGATATGATCCAATCATACCTATGAGAGGGGTTTCTCCCCTTGGGGCCCCTTCCATCGTCGACTGATCCACAATAATTCCTTACACCTTGGTGAGTCCCTGTTGCTAATTGGGATACTTCCCTAGATGCCAATGACCCGTCTACTGCCACAACTCTAGGTATATACTTGTTTCCGTAGGGAGGTGGCCTTGAATACCCTCCCCCGAGGGTAGCTTCAAGGGGCCTTCCCTACAAACCCTGACTGCTGAGAATTAAATGACTTGATGGGATTTGTACCCAGCATATATTTAGTATGATGGGCACAATAAACTGCCTCAAAAACTGAAGTTGGTTTCCACATCTGCGCTTGGGCCTTTATCTTGGTATTAATCCCATACACAAAGCACTCAACCTGATGTTCGTCATTGTCCAAGTAGGGAACATACTTAACTAGTTCCATGAATATTTCCTCATAATCCTCCACGGATAGATGCCTTGGTACCAAGGCATGAAGGGCTCATGCCTCTTCTTCCTAGTAGGAGATGGGAAAGTACTTCCCTCTAAACTTCGCCACAAATAGCTCCCATGGAACAATGTCTGGGTAAGGTGCAACTATCTTTCTTGGTACCCCCACCAATTCAAAGCAATTTCCTTCAGTTAAAATATGGTTATTTTGGATTTGGATGTGTATGTGTATTTATGTAATTTTAAACACTTGGTCATCTCTTCCAACCATTCCTTTGCTCGTATCGCTACACGACCCCCTAAAAACTTTGGAATTCATATTTTATGAAGCTCCCTCGTCATATCCTTATGAGGAGGTCTTTGCACCATGTTTACTACTACTTTGGGATTTCCTTCCCTTAGTGGCGGGGCCTCCACTTCTACCTCTGATGTAACAGTTCCCCTTTGAATTTCCCTAAGTGTGTCATTTATTGCCTCGAAAGAGCGCAATATGAGGATAGTCTTTGGTGATGGTGCCGGCGCATTCTGTTCAGGTAATGTCATAGCCCAAACTCCCCCCGGACCTACTCGCATCCTTGCCATGTTTATCTTGTATCATGGAATAATTCGACAATTAGCATATGTTTACATCTTAACTAGGTTAGTATTAAACTCGTACTCCAACCTACTAGAGTTTGAAAGTTTATTTCTTTCTTCACCCGTAAACGGGTTTTACTTGATACTGAGGCAAATGCCTAATAGGGTGCGGGTACGTGGTCACTACTACATCCCTAAGTCGACGTCACCATTGTGAGTCGCAAATAAGACACTATGTCTTATTTTACGTGTAGTGTCATACCGTCCTCAATGCTTCGATAGCTAGTGATGATCCCTCCTACTGTAACATACCCCTTTGCTGAAACATTTTATATTTGAAGAAAACATTATCTTAAATTTTATTGTAAAGTTTTATATTTGGCCAAGTGGCCAAGGATGACTGTAATTGCACAATATTATTATTTAATAAAATAAAATAGGAGACACTCACCCAAAGAGACAGTTGAAAGAGTGTTTACTGACCCACTAGGTGGAATGGAATCTGGGGTAGAATGCAATGGACAAGTGGCACCATCAGGAACTCATTAACTAGTTGTTGTTATGGGACAACTACCTTGATTTGTGGTCAAAGTTCTCTGAAAGATGGGACTGGATCTTGAGGCTCATTTATTTGGAAACTGACCACTAAAGACCTAGGCAACTTTATAAGACATTGAATTTTAGCATAGGCTCACACTTTTTCGGACGAGAAAATTTACCTTGTGTTTCTTTTTTATGCACACAAGAGATTCGATGAGGGGAAGATATGTTTTGAGTTGTAGTGTAAGTCTGTTTCACTTCTGATGAATGCATACTTTACTACTGAGAGCAGAGAGTTATTTTGAGGTGCATTGCAAGTCTCCATTGATTGCTGGAAGTACAACCTGAGTTCCTTGCTTCTACATAGAGTCTTCTACCTAATGGTTCAGTAAATGGGCTCGGGGGGTCCAAAGGAGCAAGTGATATTGGCTACTTCTTCTGGAGAAGGTTGGGAGGAACATGCCTCTTTGGGTGTTTGTCCACCCTATCTACATTTGCAGTTTCTATTGTTATTTCAATTCCTAAGCAGTTATAATTTATTTTCTTAAACTGTTGATTTAGAAATTATTAGTTGAATGTTGATAGTTATCATGATGTACAAATAAATGTTTGATGTTCTGAACTAATTATGATTCTGTAAATTGTTGAAGAAATTATATGAAATGTTAGAATAGATTACTTCCCTGTATTTTTCCACAAACTGTTCTTGTGCTGTACTCTAGTACATGGAAGGGTGTTTAAAAGGTAGATGAATGATATGCAAACAGATAGAATAATTAATTAGACAAACTCTGTTTTTATTTACTGCAATTTCCTTATTTAGTTACGAACTGAAATTGATATATCTCATGTATCAGTCATAGAAAAACATAGTAAATATTGTTTATTTAAATATTTTAAAACATTTACAGTCGCAGCAATAGAAATAAAAATACATAAACATCTTCCATTTTTCTTTCTGCACAAAGCCTAAGGTTTAGTTTTTAGGTTAACTAGCCTTCATAGAAGACAAATAATATAATTATTTTCTTACTATATTCTTTTCATATGTTTATTCTATTTAAAAACATCTGAATATTATGTATTATAAATACTAGCAGAATTGAAATAATGACTGTAGGTTACCATCATTATTTATGATTTGAAAACAACTATCGAAAACAAACATACTGAGTAGGCAGAACTATTAACATTTTATCTTATCATCCATACGATAAATCTTTGAAATACAAAACAACTCTAATTTTCGGACGACTGTCCCGAAGTTACAAACAACATAAATGACTAGGTTAAACATTGCATCAACCATTTATACTTTCCAAACAAATCTCGATTTTGTTAAGATTTAATATGCTAAGATAGAAAATATCAGTATTACATTCCATTTCACAACAACAGGATATACAGGATCACTGAAAGAACAACAAGCACACCATCAACACAAGAGACAGAGATTTATCCTGGGAAACCCTCATGGGGTAGAAAACCCAACAAAGCTTCCTCAATATAGATGACCAGCAAATACAAAATATGTAATCCCAAACATGAGCTCCTTCTCCTACATAGAAGATATCTCTCTCACCTAATCACCACTCACAAGTGAGTGAATATGTGTTAAATGAGAAACACACCTCCTCTATTTATACACAACTCCGACTTGACTTTTACACTAACTAGGTTGGCCCCAGATTAACCACTTAAGATAATGTGATAGGGCCAACCCCACTAGGGTGGTCTAATAACCCTTTAACCCACATGACTCATACAGGGCTGACCCCCACTAGGGAAGTCTAATAACCCAAGTTACCACATTCTCCATGGAGGAATAAAACATCTCCGAATATACAATAAGGTCTTCACGAAGGAATGAAACATCTATGGAATAATAAAGTACAAATATAATATTCTTAGAAGTTACAATATTTCAACACTCCCCCTTAACGAGAAGGATATTATAACAATATCTACAGGAGAAAGGGGTCATCGACTACATGATACATGATACATCTATAAATCATTGAAATATTTCTTCTGACATCATCATCAGTAGCTCAAACAATTACTGGAACATCAGCATCGTCAGTATTGAGTCTTCATCTTCTGCAGCACTCGATCAGATACAACAACATCATCATCTGGATCACTCGATCAACAACCTCCTCGTCTAGAGCTACTTGATCAACATCATCATTTGAATCCTCACGATCAACAACATTGTCATCTAGATCATCATGATCAACAATATTGTCATCTAGATCATCACGACCAACATCATCGTCATCTAAACCATCATGATCAACAACATCGTCATATAGACCATCACGATCAACAACATCATCATCTAGACCATCACAATCAACAGCATCGTCATCTAGACCATCACGATTAGCAGCATCGTCATCTAGATCATCACGATCAACATCTGGATCCTCTCGATGAACAACATCAACATAGTAGCATACTCTGCAATGTACAAGATCCTATTACGGGGTGATCAATCCCTTTCACTTTAGGACATAGGTCCAAGGATGATACAATCTTGATCCACTTATGGGATGATCAATCCCTCTCAATTTAGGACATAGGTCCAAGGACGATGCAATCCCATCACGTTTATTTTGAACTAAACGTTTAGGGACGATGCAGTCCTATCATGTACATTTTGAACCTACTGTTCAGGAACGATGCAGTCCTATCACGTCCACTAGGGACCACTTTTCGGAGACATATGTCTATGGACCAATTCAAGGACCAAAGTGTATGGATGATACAATCCCTCCTTGTCCACTTAGACAAAGACTAAGGACAATATATCGACCTCATTGTCAGAACCGATAACCTCATCATCGACCTCATCGTCGGAACAGGTAACCTCATCATTGATACAAGTATCCACATCATCAATACAGTATCCTCATCATCGACACAATATCCTCATCATTGATATAGTATCCACATCATCGACACAAGTATCCTCATAATTAATACAAGTATCGATATCATCGATACAGGTATCCACATCAATACTAGTATCCAAATATCATCATCGACCATATCACTCCCTCTTTTGAGGAGGGTCCTTCTGAACTATAGCAGGCTTGTCTCGGAAATACTCAAACTTTACTCGAGACAGAGGTTTGGTCAATACATCAGCAACTTCCTCATCAGTGCTCACATACTTGAGCTTGATAGCTCTTTTCTGCACCATATCTCGTATATAAACATATCATATCTCTATGTGCCTTGATTTATCATGGAACACTGACTTATTTGACATCTTGATACAACATCGGTTGTCACACAGGATCACAGTGGGGTCCATCTCTAAGTCAAACAATCCTGATAACAACTTCTGACGCCATATCGCTTCATAACTAGAAGAGAAAGCAGCTATATATATACGCTTCGGCTATGCTGAGAGCCACACTAGACTGCTTCCTACTAAACCATGAAATCATGGAAGATCCCAGACAATAACATCCACCTGATGTGATGTTCCTATCTAATACACGTCCTTCCCAATCAACATCTGTGTAGCCATACAATTTGAATTCATGATCTCCAAGAAAACATAGACCAAATTCTATCGTACCCTTTAGGTACCTCATCACATGCTTTGCAGCTATCAGGTGAACATTCCTAGATTCCACTAGATATTGACTCAAGGTGTTCTCAGCAAAGCATATATCTGACCTTGTATTCATCAGATACATCAATGACCCAATAATATGTCTGTACAGAGTCACATGCACTAACTCTGATGAGTCATTAGCTAACATCTTCAAGTTGGAATCCATGGGAGTGGCCATGGATTTTGCATTCCAACATATCAAATACTTTCCCTAGTTGAGAAAGATTCCTTCTGGGCCTTTCTATCAATCCGAGATATTTCATCTCAAATTCTGTAGATAGCTTCTTCTTGCTTTCCATGATTTGTTTCTCATTCCCTGTCAGAAAGAGATCATCCTCATACAGTAATAGTATGACAGGTTCATCATCCATAACCTTAAGGTAAAGGTTAGGATCATATTTACTTATGGTAAAGCCCAAACTTGTCAAGAAGCTATAAATTCTCCCTCTGTGACTGAACATCATTCACACTCTGCATTGAGTGATCTTTTGCATATCTATCTATGTCATCTCTCGTCAAATGGGTCTACTGATATGAGCCTCAAGATCATTCGAACTCTGTGGTGAGTTCCTTCTTGCATCCATCTGAGAGAAGAATGTCATCTATATATAGACACCATCTTCAACCTTGTAGCAAAGGTTGAAATCCGCATCACCCATGGTGATCATTAAACTCATCAAATGACTATCGATCATGGTTACCCATACAGAGATTTCTTCAATTGAATCCTGAGAGTTTTCTCGATTCACACTTCTTCTTCAATTACACCATTTAAGAGAATGGTCTTATCTAAACACTTGGAGAAAACATCTCGTCATGATCCTCTTCCTCTTTTTAAGAGAATCTTCTAGCCACGAGCCTTCTATCGTATGTTTGATTTGTAAGTCTTCTTGTTGAACATCCATCACTTGTTCGGTGTTCATCATTTTTCATGATCTTTCCTACAAATCAAAGTTAATTACATGATTAGTAATACTTCATAATCATCAAATCACGATAACCTATTATGCATACAGATATGATTCACATAGTTATGCAACTATCTTGACCAATACTTTGGCACAACTCTTTTCCATATCCTGTATGCATACAGTGGCTATCTAGATTCCTTCCATCTCTACCAGAACAACCTATCAAGAGCATGCACAACTCTCAACATGTCAGCAAAAAGGTTTCATTCTAGATAAACAATAATGGAATGTTTGTCCAACTTACCCATCATATGCATATTAGTAGTATATTTGTTTAATGCTATATGAATGATATATTCTAGGAATACAAATATGCATACAACTATTAGAAGCAATATCATTGACCATTCAGTAATTCAAATAACAACTCAAACACTTCTCTTTTATGTTTTTGTGGTTTCCTCCCGCTTGATCTCTATCATAGCATCATGATTGTAAGTCTTTGAATTTCTATCCATCCTGGACCGCTATGCATGCTCAAGTGTGCACTAGTGTCATCCTCATGATCTCATACATAATCATACATTCATTAGTATAGTCTCAATACTATCAAAACATTTTGATTCTAAATAATCTTAAGTATGTATGGTCATCATCATTTCATACATAGGTATACTTACCTAAGATCCTAACACAAAGTAAGATTCTAACTTGATATAGGAAAACATACCTGGATTATCATGCTTGGTTATGTCTTAACATACCTAAACAATATCTTCTTTGTTCTCTTCAATGATTTAGAGACCTTGTGCTAGAACCTACATATTTCATAAGTTAAGCATAGTAGAACAAAGTCATACATACCTCGTAAGTAGAGATTCTATGTGGTCAAAGACTATGGATGACTCTTTGTCTTTATGTCATCATGGTCATAGAACTTGATTTGTCTTTCTTGATGTACCTGTATCTTGTTAGCAGACAACATCATCCTCATACAACACCACAAGTGCATTAGTACAATCATAAGTGTCATAACCCTAATCAATGAATGTCTTCTATCATTCACATGCATTCATTATCAAACAATCATAATTGTACTAACCTTAATAACATGGAGATAAACATATTATGAACTTAATCAAGAATTAGATTTTCAAAAGATATATGTATTTCCTCAAGTCATACCTATCAGGATTGCTTGTAGTCTTTTTATTTAAGGCCTTAGCCTCATCTCTCTTTGGAACTAGAACTTCTTCACTTATGGAGGTGTCCAACTCATTCTCTTCTAGGATTAACCCAATCCACTTTGATTTACTAAAACTAGATCTCGAGATGGATTAGGGTTTCTCAGAGAAACCCTAAAAATTCAAACTTTGAATTTCAAACTCCTGATTGGATGAAAATATGTGCCTTGCTGAGCTGATCAAGCTGCTATACTTCAATTTTGAAATCTACAAAATTTTGACCCCCCAAAATTGCCTTTGAAACTTCTGGATCTTCTCGATAGGATCCCAAACTAGGGTTTGATAAAGCCTGGTCTTCTGTCCAACCAAAAGGTTCGACCTTGTACTCTAAACTTCAATTTTTCTAAGGAGCTTCCAGCCGTGGTCACAGATTTAAAAAATTCCAACTTTTGCATAAGCCTTAATTTTCCACCTTTCTAATCAAAATCCAGAACTAGGGTTTGATCAAGCCCAAACTTCTACCCAACCAAAAAATTTGATCTTGGTCTCTAAATTTTGATTTTGATGAGGAGCATTCAGCTGTGGACTCCGATTCCAAAAATTCCAACTTTCTCCAAAGCCCTAAATTCCCACAGTAGTGACAAGCCAAGAATGAAGGTGCTTAGAATCCAATTCTATTTTGACAGAAATATGCACCTGATTGTTTCTAGTGCATCTCTGAAATTACGAATCCATAGGGTCTGAAACTTTGTCCTATGGTAGCCTGACTTGTCATCTTTCTAACCAAATGGGTCTGACCTCAATTGGATACCCTGAGAGAGAGTTATGCCAAGTGTCACAACATGACTTGTTTATGGGATAAAACATGGGAGTGAACTTGTACGGTGTGCCATGTGTCACTAGTTAAAATTTGGCCTCTAAAAAGTGGACCTATGAAAGTAAAGTAAGTTCCCTACCTGCGAAATTTCATTTGGAGCTTCCTATCTTGAGATATGACCTTTTTTCCTAGGTCACCTGTTTATGACTGAGATCTGGAATAGGTAGAAACCATAACTTGTATGGATCATAAATCATGAATTACAAAGAGTCTGAGGTTTTCCTTTGGACACAAGGTACAGGGGGATGTTATCTAGCTCCTGTAAAAGTTTCAGATCTTGACCCTTCTCCAAAATGGATTTATAGCGAAAGTTTCACGATGACTAGTTTTTTCTATACAAACCCCTAACTTGCAAATTGTCGCAAGTGAGACAAGTGTCTTAAGTTCCATACATTTCCTTCCTTCAGGATAGCTCTGATACCATGTTAATATTTAATATGATAAGATATAAAATATCAATATTACATTCCATTTCACAACCATAGCATATACAGGATCTCTGAAAGAACAACAAGCACAACATAAACACAAGAGACGCAAATTATCCTGGGAAACCATCATGGGGTAGAAAACCCAGTAAAGCTTCCTCAATATAGATGACCAGCAAATGCAAAAGATGTAATCCCAAACATGAGCTCCTTTTCCTCCTTAGCAGATCTCTCTCTCACCTTTGTGCGACTCATAAGTGAGTGAATGTGTGTTAAATACGGAACACACCTCCTCTATTTATACACAACTCCGACTTGACTTTTACACTAACTAGGTCGACCCCAACTTAACCACTTTACATAATGTGACAGGGCTGACCCCACTAGGGTGGTCTAATAACCCTTTAACCCATATGACTCATACAAGGCCGACCCCCACTAGGGAAGTCTAATAACCAAAGTTACCACATTCTCCATGGAGGAATAAAACATCTCTGAATATACAATAAGGTCTTCACAAAGGAATGAAACATCTCCAGAATAATAAAGTACAAATATAATATTCTTAGAAGTTATAATATTTCAACAGATTTCACGAAGACCTTTCCATTTCAGAGTACAAAACATTTCTTGGATTCAAAACCCTCATAATATCTATAGTTAAGTAAAACATATTAACACTAGTTTGGTTAGGGTTTCACAAAACTTATAACCGAAACCCTTTAAGGACAAAGGATTCGTTTAAACAAGGTTTCGAACTAAGGCATTATGCCTTGTTTATCTTTTAATTTGGAGCATAGTCACATCCTGTACCATTGCAACCTCAACACAGAAAATTACATTCGACGAAAGGGCTCAAGGCCTTTGACTTTAAAATAGCTGAATATTTGCAAAACAAACCTAAGATAGTAACCCAGCAATCGACGAAACGAAGGGCTACATACGAGACTAGGTCTTGGCACTTACACACATCAAGTACACGGCCTTTTGAAATTATCTTTTTACAAAACAAGTTTTGGGTCAAAACTGCAAAACTAGGCATTAGCCATTTTTGGCTATCAACCTTTAATAAACACATCATTTTTATAAGTATTCAAGAGTGGGTTGTTTCCCTTATCATTTTATAAAGATCGTTTAAACAAAAATAACGCAGGCTGCCAGGAGCATCACTCACAGGAACGGACCTCATAACACAACATATAGTACCAAATATCTTAAAACCATCTTCATTAATCAAACAATCGAGGGTTGAATCCCCTATTACACAGTTGTCACATTTTTCAACAAGTTACTACATAGTACAACATTGTAGAGTTAACGCCGAAGTAGGTCGAGGACCTCATCCTCCCTACGCTTGCCATTTGTCTCTCAAAACATTACAACGGTGGCAACATCCTTAGTCAGACCTCAAAACAGAATTTTTGGCTAAAACCAAACAACGACCAACAATTTTCCAAGTTGAAACCTATAGGGAAGCTACCGAGGCTTACCAGTATTCAAGCATTTTCCCACGTAACTTCGAACATAGAACCCAAAATCGAAGATTACCTTCCATTGACACATAGTATGGTTAAAAGAGGGATTATGAATATTGAAAACAAATTGTAGACATTTGAAACATTTTAAACTATCGTGGGTAGTAAGATAAGAATTGAGACATTACCTTTGAAACTTTGCGTTTGAACAAGAGACGCCCACATCTGACAAGAGCCAGAGCCAACACCCTACTAGCAGCTCAACGAAGGAAATATGCAGCTCAAAGAATTCACTATGGAAAGTATGCAAGTCACAGGTCGAGGTACTGAACCCTAGGGAGGACCTCCGTTAGATTATTCTGCAAAACCCTAAAGTCCCGCAGGCCTGTCGGCCTCTCCAAATACCACTCCTTTCCAAATGAATGCCAAGACTATTCTGTCGACGAGGTAAGCCCGTAGAAGTTAGGGTTAGCATCATTACCAAGGAAACCACGTGAAGGCTTGCCACGGAGGACGCAACTAGACTCTCCACTCCAACACTTTAAATGCCCTTTAATTTCCATATCTACCGTATATGTTACCTGCCATCGCATGATAACAAAGTTATGGTCCAATCTTGTAAGGGTTACAAGCATACCATAGTATGGATAGGAATTAATCAAAAGTCAAATTGCCATTATATATTCAAGTATTACGTTTAATCTTCCATTGCATTATAACTTAGGTTAAGGTTTGGTCATCCTTTATAAGGATACTTACCACCATCATATTTTATGGTTACACTATGTTTAAGTCAAACCAACGTGGTATATTGCCAACCCTTGTTTATATATTACGTAGATCACCTTTAATCAAACCCTTATGCTTGGTATAAAGACTATAAAGATCATATCCACACTATTGTATGGTTATTACTAAAAGACACTAGTATTATAATATCCATGGTATTTTTAATAGAGAAAAGCGCATAAAAGTGTAAAGTTTACAACTATAGACTTTTGACAAAGTCACCATAATAACATTTCATTATAGGTGATGCATATAATTACATATGATCAAAGATTAACATAGAATTACAATAGAAACATTTGATCATTAGAACATGATACTATTAATATAAATATTTGATTTCACGTTGTAATTTCTTATGTGTAGGGTTTGATTTCCTAGAGATGATAATTAAAGTTATAATACTTCTCACGATTTCATAATACCAGACAAATGTAATAATAATAATTATTACATTCTGAGTTTCCAAATTATAATTAAAAGTTACATAAACAACTTGAGTAACTGCAAGATCAAACTAGTATGGATCTCACCCTGCAAGTTATTCTATTTTCTCTTTTTAAACTTGAAAGCTAACTAACGATATATAGGGCCTCTGTATTTCACTTTCAAAAACACTATTTTTCTCTTACCTGTGATCTATGACAAGAACGTTCAAATGCTTTAGCTAATAGCTAAGTAAGCCTCGAGGTACCCATAGGACCCCTTCATCATCAATAAGATGAACAACATTTAGCACATATAAACAATACCAAGTAAATATTTAAAGCATCGACATCAAATTCTAGTAATCATAAGTAATCTAGGATGCACGATTGAGGTAAGAAAACATCCAACAACATTATAATGAAGACATAAATACATTTCACGCACATCGTAAAACAATACACAAACATCCTCATTACAACATTTTATTTCAGTATGTTGTTTAAAAGTACAAATAAGCATTTATTATATTTCCGCACAGTAAGCATAGCAATTAATGCTACGCTGAAATGTTTTAAAAATTTTGTGATTTTTTGGGATGTTACATGTCGTATCAGAGCATGAGTTCAAACTCTAGGCCTTAAATAGGCTCACATGCGCAAAAACAGAAAATGAAAACAGAAAATTTTAGTTATTAACTTTTATTTAAATTTCTTTCTATACAGAACAGCCTGACATTTAATTTGCAGGTATGGACATACCAAAGGAATCAACAGAAGACAGATTTCCTCATAATGAACATAATAATAATGAACATGAAAACATTAATGAAGAAATCTACGTAGAACTTAATGATCAATCATCTGAATTATTACATACTGTTAAGGATTTCCAAACTAAAATAATAAGTGTTAAGGAAGAAAACGAAAGAATTTTAAAAGAACAAGAGGAATTAAATCAGATTTTATTGGATAAGTACCATCAATATGGAAATGATAAGAGAACACAAGTAAAGACTGAATCTGGAACAATGTCCTGCAAACACAGAGATAAGAAAGTGAAATACTATAAAACTGAAAGTAACTCTTCTTCTTCTGAATCTGATGATAAAACTTATTGCATAAAATATAATTCTGATCAGGACAGCAGTGATAGTGACTATGGTCCTAAGAAAAGACGTAAAAATTATGAACAAATTTTAGGAAAGTTTAAAAAGATAAAACCTCCAATTTTTAATGGCAAAAGTGAAAAGGGAGAGGCAGCTGAAGCATGGTTGTCTGAAATGAAGAAGTATTTTCATAGTTATAACTACTCATCTCAATTAAAAGCTAAGATGGCCATATGCAATCTGACCGGAAGGGTAGACATATGGTGGCAAGATATCAAAAGAGTTAAAATTCTTAAGGACAAGAACATAAAATGGAGTATATTTAAGAAAATGTTTAAGAAATTTTTTTATCTGAACTATATTACAAAGATAAGTCAAAGGAATTTTATGATTTAAAGATGGGTTCTATGACCATGAAGGAGTTATGTAGGAAATTTCTCATCTTGTTAAGGTATGGATGAAGAAAAACCAAAGATACAAAGGTTTTTAAGCTGCTTACCCTTCAACATAAAGGACAGAATCGAATACGATAATCCTTCAACTCTTGAAGAAGATACGAGGAAGGCTAATTTTTGTTTTGAACAGAAAAAGAAAAGAGAAGGTGTATCGATTTGGAGGAATAACAAATCAAGTAATTACGAGCATAAGAAGAAAAATTTTAATTTTAAGAATTCTGGAAATAATAAAAATTTCAATAAAAAAAATTTTCAGAATAATAATAATTACAGAGGTAATGTGCCACCGCAGAATTTTATTGCTGCAAGGAATGTGCCTAATAATAATAACAACACAAGAAATACTGAACAGAGGCCACCTTTGAAGTGTTTTGAATGCAATGGACCACATACCAGAGCGAACTTCCCACTCGGAAGAAAGACAGTCAACAACATTCACAGCATACAAGCGGAACCGACAATTGGTGATGTAGCAAGAGAAATGCCAAGGATTAATGCAGTGTTGGAAAATCAACAAGCAGACCATCAAACTTCTATGGTCGAGATCAAAGGTATTATACAAAACAAATCTATTTCAATTTTAATAGATCCAGGTGCAAGTTTGAGTTACATTTCACCTGATTTAGTGAAAAGTTGCAAGTTAAAGATATAAAATTTTGATAATTCATGGTTAGTTCAGCTAGCAACAGGCACTAAAAGAAAAGTTACAGAATTTTTCAAAAGTTGCGATTTACATATGAGTCAGCTAAAAACGCAAGTTAATTTGAATGTTTTGCCATTAGGGTCATATGATGTGTTAATTGGCATGGACTAGCTTGAACAGAATAGAGTAGTACTTAACTCTTAAGAAAAATCTTTCACTTGTTTGAATAGTGAAGGTAATACTGAAACAATAAAAGGAATTCCTAGGAAAACATTTGTAAGAGAAATTTCTACTTTACAAGTAAAGAAAGCTGTAAGAAAGGGCTGTAAAATGTTTGCCGTGAATGTGATTAATGACCAATGTTCATCTAAATAAGATAAGATAAAACTAGAAGACATACCTATTCTTAAGGACTTTTCTTATTTATTCCTGGAAGAAATTCCAGGACTACCTCCGAAAAGGGAACTTGATTTCACCATTGAGTTAGTACCGAGTGCAGTACCAAACTCAAAGGCTCCTTACAGAATGAATATTCTGGATTTAAATGAACTAAAATATCAGCTGAAAGAATTAATAGATAAGAACTACATAAGGCCAAGTGTGTCTCCTTGGGGAGCATCAGTTATCTTTGTTAAAAAGAAAGACGATACTTTGCAACTATGCATAAATTACCATCAACTTAATAAAATGACTATTAAAAATCGATATCCCTTACCCCACATTGACGATCTATTCGATCAGGTACCCAGAGTAGAGATATTCACTAAAATTGTCTTAAGGTCTGGATATCATCAAGTTAGAATAAAGTATGAAGACATATTCAAAATTGTTTTCATAATTCGTTATGGACACTACGAGTTCATAGTTATGCCTTTTGGGCTAACTAATACACCGGTAGTCTTCATGTGTTTAATGAATAACATTTTGCATAAGTATGTAGATAAGTTTGTAATTGTGTTCATTGATGATATTCTAATTTATTCAAAAACTAAAGAAGACCACGACGAACACTTAAGAATAATTCTGCAAGTTTTGAGAGAACATCAGCTTTATGCTAAGTTCAGGAAATGTGACTTTTATAAAAATAAAATACAGTACTTAGGTCACATAATATCTAAAGATGGAATTTCTGTCGACTGAGATAAAATAAGAGCAATTAATGAATGGCGTATCCCTAAAGACATAACTGATGTACGGTCCTTTATGGGAATAATAGGTTACTACAGAAAGTTTATTGAAGGATTCTATACAATTGTGAATCCCATAACTTCTTTACAAAAGAAGGGAAAAAAATTCGTTTGGGATAAAAAATGCGCAGAAAGTTTTAAGAAGTTAAAAGAGTTATTAACAACAGCACCTATATTAAAAATTGTTGATCCTAATAAGGACTTCGTTGTATGCACCGATGCATGTAACGATGGACTTGGTGGGGTCCGAACTCAAGAAGGTCATGTTATTGCTTATGAGTCAAGGAAGTTAAAAATTCACGAAAAAAACTACGCAACTTATGATCTAGAGCTGGCAGCCATGATACATGCAGTAAAAATGTGGTGCCATCACTTGATTGAAAGAAAGTTTACACTAATTACAGATAATAAAGGCTTAAAATACTTGTTGGATCAAACAAGTCTTAACACAAGGAAAACTAGGTGGCTAGCTTTCCTTAGCGAGTATGATTTCGAGATTCAACACATTAAGAGTAAAGAAAACAAGGTTGTTGATGCCTTGAGCAGAAATGCCAAATTCAATTTTGTGACAGCAATCAGCACATTTAAGACAGATCTCGAAAATCAGATCGAAGAAGAAATTAAGCAAGATGAAAATGATCAAAAATTACATGATAAAGTTGCTGAAAATTTATCTGAAAATTTAATAACATATTACACCATTAATGAAAAGGGCTTAATTGTGATATCACTCCTTTATGCCATGTTATTTTGTAAATGTAAATTAGATGGTACTTGACTAGTTCTTACTAGTATAATTAATGGTAAGTTATACTATGATGTTTCACTATCATATGATCCTAAGTTATATTATGAAATATTTAAACTTGTAAATTATGTATTTCTTTTATACATATATGGAACATATGTATATAAATGAAGGAGTTACAAATTAGTCGTGATAACTATAAATACGAGATGAGTATCTATTTGTATATATACGTTATATAAATATATACCTATGTTATATAGACATATGTGTTATATATTATGAGAGATTTATATAATGGATGTGATACAAACAAAGCAATGCTATAGGTGAATACAATAGAGTTGTAGTGTTCAGTGACTATTAAAATAGTGGGTTTCACCTTAAGGGAAGGTGGGAACTTGTATTGGAGGGGTATGGCAAGAAGAGTCTTCTTGACATAATGAAAACAACTTTTAAATTTTAATGCGGATACTCCCAAACATCTGATTAAGGGTGTAATGACAGTCGTTAAATATGATCCGACAGATTTATCCTTTAAACAAACGATGAACTGTGGCGTGACACCGAACATGACCACATGGGGGTTAGTGGAGCGCCTTTCACCTTCTACCGCCATTTGTCTCCATACTATGAGCCATGTGTTTCATCGGGGTAGATCTCTGTAGAGTATATATATATATTGTTTATGGTAACCTCGGGGAAAAAAGAGGGGTTTTTGGAGTACACTTATATGTCCCACCTATGTCTAGCGGGAAGAAGGCCGAAAGCAGAGAAGCTTATGGATACGACCTCTGGACTTCCCTTTTGGTTTTAGAATCTGACTCATTTTTGTTTCTTTATGGCTCCCTGGATTTCCGTGTTGTTCTTTTGTCTTGGCTTGGACGGATGTGAAGAGATAGCTTTGAAGCAGCTATAATTATTGTATAAGGATTATGGGCGGAAGTTTGAATTACTATGTAGATCGATGGTCTCTATCGTATATAGTCCTCCTGACATTACAGGTTAGTATCCAGATTTTTATGTATCTATTCTCTCTACATCGTAAGGTAGATATAGGGAGGAATAGTATTTAAACTTGTTTTCAGTTTATATATTTTAAATGCTACCTCCCATTCTTGGAAGTGTGCTTAGCAAAGGGATAGTAGTTTTGTATTCATATTATGTCTCTGCTATCAGAAAATGGTATGCCATATGGGGAAGGGACATCTGGAATGATGGATCCCCGTATAACCTTCTTCTTGCTATTTTTTTGATGTGTGTATGTTACCTCTGCGGTTTCGTTGTGGTAGGAAGGGACAAAGGGGGTGTTGGGTATCTGTAGATATATATATTCTTTGCTTTATATTATGATACAAATGTTTATCTCTCTATAAAACGTATAGAGAGAGTTACCCGTCTATATTTCTGGTTGCTGAGCATACTATGTTCAATGTTTTCAATACTTAGGCGTAGATCCACGAACATCCCTTTGATGGATACATGCTGGCCGTTCTGATCTCGTGGTAGATCTCTGTCATACATGCTGGCTGCTCCATTTTTTGTTTATACCTCTGTATTTTTGGCTATTGTGCATACTATTTTTTCAAGTATTTAAGCCTAATCCCACGAAAATCCTATTGATAAATATGTGTTAGTTGATCCTATTCCCGGTAGCATCTCTGCGTTGGTAAAGAAAGACTCTGTGTTTTTGCTGCATAGATCTCCGAGTAATAGGAAAGGAAGCATCTACGTTGGTAAAGAAAAGCTCTGCGTTTTTGCAGCATGGATATCTGTATAATAGGAAAAATAGCATCTCTGCGTCTTTGACAAGAATAGATCTTGGTTTGTGTGATCATGCAAAATCGTGTTATGGTTTTTCCTATTTCTACTATGTTGAAATCGTATTGTTGCCATTTGATTAGGCTGGAATAGAAGTAGAATTCGTTCGCTGCCTATCACTTACTGAATTGAAATTTGTGGTAGGATGTCTACTTGTTCAATTATACTGAAATCATATTAGAATTTGCTTATTTGATTATGTTGGAATTGAAGTGTAAATCGATCGCTCCTCATAAATTATACTAGATCGAATTTGTAGGATCCGGTTTATATCCCTGGATATATATATAAATATATGTATTTGCTATGGCGAAATAATTTGGGTTCAGATTGGAATTCCATTACATAATCTTGTTCTGCGATCCAGTTGCCGAACTCTACTCTTATGGTTGTAACATAACAGTTGACCCCTTTTCGATTTCTACCTCGGTTAAGGTTGTGCCAGCAGGAAAGCCTGGAATACACTCTTTGTGTTAAAGTTAAATCTTTGTAATTATGTAGAAGATAGTATCGACTACAAATGCTCTCTATGAGTAAAGGTTGTGAGAAGTGAAGATTGCAACGACTTGAGAAAGTAAGTGTCACAACTATTGAGTTGCAGAATGTAATCCCTACTTGATAACTAATGCAAGTTGTGACTCTACTTTGGTGGATGTAACCCATAGATCTATGGGTGAACCATGTGTATATTCTTGCCTTGTCTTATGTGTGCATTGTTGAATTTTGTTGTACCTATTTTCAAGTTGTTTTATATGCAAAGGTGTTTGTAAATCAATGGTAAGAATATGATTATGTTAATAAGAGTATGGCAGAATTATTCTCTTTTTCTTAGCTGGTAAAGAATAATATGTTTCGTCGATGTATTAGTGCATTTTAAAGGATGTTAGTGCATATTCTTTTCATTTTTAAATAAGGGTGGGAGAGTTACTACTTGAGAGTTATTAACATTAATTTATTGTATAAGATTAGAGGAAATCATTTATGTATGAATATGGTTCTTAATTAACTATATTGGAGCATGTTCAATAGTATGTTGAATAGCATAAAGCATCCATCTTGTAGTATCATTTTATATTGAAGTGAGTTCTATAGAGAATCATGAAGTATGCATATTTGAGATGGTTTATATTACTAATACGTGAAGTTGGTTAATGTCTGGAGGAACAAAAAAAAAAAGAGTTCTTGGAGACATTACATAGGGTATGAGAGCACAAGTTACAACGCTCAGGCATATATTGGGCATAACACAAGGAGATAAATTGGAAAGACTCTACTTTTAAGAGGTAACAAGTTCATTCTCAAAGGTTCGGCAAGAGGTAACCAATAAGTCGTCGGTGAGTTACAAGTAAGTAAGTTCCACTATGTTTATTCCTGATGCGTTATGTTCTAAAATAACAAATGAAATTCGGGTTTGAAGCATGTTCCGCAAGAAATGTTTATAATGCTTTAAAAGTAGGATAGCCGGACATGACTAGTGAATTCCTTGATTCTAAGAAAACATATAAAATAGATATGTCGAATAAAGATGAGTAGAATGGCTAGTATGAATTGACATCATTTTGCACATTGTAATAGGATAACAGATTGTAGACCATGAAGAAAGTATAATAGTATTGTGCGAGGTTGACCTGACCCTACAAAAGGATGAATAATTATATTCGGTTGAAAAATGAATAGTATAAGGTTAGCTTGCAACTTGCATATTGATGATTGAAGAAAGTCGATGGCAGTATTTTAACAAACCATATTCCATTTCGGAAGGAATATGATAGTAAAGTGCAAATAACAATAGATGATGGTGGGTCTAAGTAGTTTTAGTACTTGGAAGGAAGTAAATAAAGATGAACTCTACCATAATTCGATTTTTAGCTGTACTTAGTAACTGTACTTTTTGTAGTACTTAAAAGAGTAGCACTCTCCTAGTGAGATTGTGTAATTTTTGATGGGTGGAGAACATTTATGCAGAGTTATTACAAAGGATGTATGTTAAAGTTAGCTATCCTAAAACATATCACATAGAAATAAATTGTTGTAGACCATGACATTGGATGACAATTGATTTCTTTCATTTCTAATGTAGAGAAAAATGCATTAGAAATGTGCTGATTTATGAAAGTATTTGGACAATAACTATGACGACTAAAGTATTAACTGGTTGTGTCATGAAAATTGCTATAGTCTACCCCCCTCTATAAAAAATAAAGACATGAGAAGTTATAATTAGACATGTTATTACCTTGACAAAAAGGTTAGGAATTAAAGACGATGAACATAGGGTTGAAGCCTTCATATCATGTATCTTGTCAACACACTAAAATTCGAAGATGGATTATGATTTTTTTTACTTTCGATATACTCAAGAAATAGTTCCATAGATTCTTTCTTTTCTTTTTCCCTGATGTATAGAGACGTTTACTGGTCTCTTTCATGTGTACCTTGGGTGTTCTAATCTCTTTTATATTTATGATGACTTTGTCATATATGTCAATATACAAGTATAGGTTTTGGTAAAAACCCTGATTTCATTAAATTTGGACTTAATCCTAGTCTAAATTGGGTTTTTAACAAGGTTAAGAAACATTTCCATGAGGTTTGGTAGTATAATATGGAAGTTAGCTCAAATGTATATTATTTTAGAATACCAAATCTCATAGAAATGTAGCTTAACCATATTTAAAATCCAATTTAGACTAGGAATAAGTCCAAATTTAATGAAATTGCGGTTTCAACGATAATCCCTGATTATTTCATGTTGATCATATGGTAACCATATAGCTGTATTTTCTTGTTTGGACATATTTATGTTTACCATTAAGGAAAAGGAATCCCACGAATATGTCCATGGTAAAGAGAGCATTCTAAGAGGTAATAGTTTAAAAGCATTGTTAACTTATATAGTTAGGTGTCGCTAAGGTAATTTACTACCTTTAGATATGGGTTACAGTGTCATGTTTTTCGCTTGCACATAATTGTTCCAAGTGATATAACAGAAGTCGTATAGATAAATGACGTTGTTGGAAAATTGATTAAAACCTTTGTATAAGTATACAAGAATATTGACTGTGGAAATAAATGAGGTCGAATACTTCTTTTAAATCGTCATCTAATTGATGGAAGGATGGTAGACCTTATAACAAAAATGACCTATAATTGTGGACATCTTTAATGTGAGGAAATTTTCTGAAAATTCACCAAATTCTAACTCAGTTATTTTGGGTACGTCTCATATGAATTTATGTTTATAAATGAGTTGAAAAGAATTTTGAATGGTGAATTAGACGACCATTGAAATTATTGAAAGTGTTGAGAGTTTAATAAAACTCTATATGCTAAATAGTACAATTTCATGTCTAAAGGTATGAATGATGAAATTATTAAACCATGTAAAGATGTTGATCATGTCTTGATGTTATATTGTGATAGATGATTTTCGTATTATTATGGTTCCTTACAAAATTCGACTTTGTTTTATAAAGTGATACTAATAAGTGAATTTGGTAGATTGCCAAAATCTGTGGCACTTGTTGGAAGACAGGAGCATGATATATTAGGCATGGTAAGCGTATGGTCTGAATCTGAGTAAATATCAAAGACTCATGAAAAATGTATGCGCATGAGTAAGAATGGATGAATAAATAGGTGAAATTATTGAATATCAATTGATGATGATTATATCACAACTAACCTTGAAATTGTACATGATTCTAGGAACTTGGCAATGGCAGTGAAGTTACGATAAGTACCAAATTGGTGTGTCGCACGTAGTCAAATATTGTAATTGTCAGTAAATGTGGACAAAATAATTAATAAATATAATGATATGATCATGAGTTTTAGTAGATCGTTAATATCTATGGGACTTCTTGAAAGACGAGAGCATTATACATATTATGCATAAAGTGTGTCATACAAATGAAGGGAATTGTTGTGTGAGCACTATGGTGTTAGGAAAATGATTTGTTGTGTGAGCACGATGGTGTTAGGAAAATGATTTGTTGTGTGAGCACAATGATGTTAGGCAAATGATTGTCGTGGGAGCACAATGGTGTTAGGAAAATGACTATTGTGTGAGCACATTGGTGTTAGACAAATGAAGTGGAAAAAATTGATGATCCAGGTCTACTTTGCTAAGATAGCTTTTCCAGGACTCAAGCTAGGAGGCTTGAGGGGAATTGTGAAAGAGTCTGTGATATCAATGGAAAAGACCTAGGCACAAATATTGACATCTGGAAGATAGGATGTTGTTGGATGTTTTTGAGGAGAAAAAATTTGACTAGCAAATCAAAAGAGAGAGTAACCTCAAAGTTTAGCCCGTAAGTCCACACGGAAATTGGTGACAGATCTCGGAAATTTTTGTTTAGTAGAGGGTTGTTGAAGTTCCAATAACTCAAGGGCGAATTGGGTGACCAACAAAAGTGTTGTTGAAATTTTTTCATTCTCATGTTATAATGATAAAACACATACTAACGATTTTTTTTCCAAGTAACTAGGCTGTTGAATGTATTAATGTGTGAATGTTATGAATGCTTAAATAGGAAAAATTCCCTCGAGGGAGAGGGTGAATGATGAATTTTTAATTTTATCTAGAATACTTGTGAAGTATTAATGTTGTGTTGCAAAGGTATTAATTGTTAGGCTCTGAGTTGGATTATGAAGTTATGATACGTCTTACTAAGTAAATTTTGGAGTCTTGATTTTATTGCATAAGAAGGCAACTTATGAGCAACGAAGACATACGGAAATCATGAAAGCACAAGATGGTCAAAACCGGAATGATGAAAAACAAACAAAACATGAATCAAGCGGAAAGACAAATTGTTGAAAAAACACGAACACCGAGGACGATGTTATTCTTAAGGGGAGGAGGATGTGATATCCCTCATTTATGCCACATTATTTTGTAAATGTAAATTAGATGGTGCTTGACTAGTTCTTACTAGTATACTTAAGGGTAAGTTATACTATGATCTTTTACTATGATATGATCCTAAGTTATATTATGAAATATTTAAACTTATAAACTATGTATTTCTTTTATACATATATGGAATATATGTATATAAATGAAGGAGTTACAAGTTATTCGTGACAACTGTAAATATGAGATGAGTATCTATTTGTATATATATGTTATATAAATATATACCTATGTTATATAGACATATGTGTTATATATTATGAGAGATTTATATAATGGATGTGATACAAACAAAGTAACGCTATAGGTGAAAACAATAGAGTTATACTGTTCAATGACTATTAAAATAGTGGGTTTCGCCTTAAGGGAAGGTGGGAACTTATATTGGAGGGGTATGGAAAGAAGAGTCTTCTAGACAGAATGAAAACAACTTTTAAATTTTAATGCGGATACTCCCAAACATATGATTAAGGGTGTCACGACAGCCGTTAAGTATGATCCGATGGATTTATCCTTTAAACAAACGATGACCTGTGGCGTGACACCGAACATGACCACGTGGAGGTTAGTGGAGCGCCTTTCACCTTCTACCACCATTTGTCTCCATACTACGAGCCAGATGTTTCATTGGGGTACATCTCTGTAGAGTATATATATATATTTTTTATAGTAAACTCGGGAAAAAAAAGGGGTTTTTGGAGTACACTTATATGTCCCACCTAGGTGTAATGGGCAGAAGGCCGAAACGAGAGAAGCTTATGGATATGACGTCTGGACTTCCCTTTTGGTTTTAGAATCTGACTCATTTTTGTTTCTTTAGGGCTCGCCAGATTTCTGTGTTGTTCTTTTGTCGTGGCTTGTGCGGATGTGAAGGGATAGCTCTGAAGAAGCTATAATTCTTGTATAAGGATGTTGGGCAGAAGTTTGAATTACTCTGTAGATCGATGGTCTCTATCGTATATAGTCCTGAGATGACGGGTTAGTATCCATATTTTTATGTATCTATTCTCTCTACATCGTAAGGTAGATATAGGGAGGAATAGTATTAAATATGTTTTTCGGTTTACATATTTTAAACACTACCTCTTGTTCTTGGAAGTGTGCTTAGAAAAGTGATAGTAGTTTTGTATTCATATTATGTCTCTTCTATTAGAAAATGGTATGCCATATGGGGAAGGGACATCTGGAATGATGGATCCCTGTATAACCTTCTTCTTGCTATTTTTTGTAATTGTGTATGTTACCTCTGCGGTTTCACTGTGGTAGGAAGGGACGGTAAGGGTGTTGGGTCTCTCTACATAGATATATTCTTTGCTTTATACTAGGATACAAATTTTATCTCTGTATAAAACGTATAGAGCGAGTTACCTGTCTATCTTTCTGGTTGCTGAGCATATTATGTTCAATGTTTTCAATACTTAGGCGTAGATCCACGAACATCACTTTGATGGATACATGTCGATCGTTCCGATCTCGTGGTAGATCTCTATCATACATGCTAGCTGCTCCATTTTTTGTTTATACCTCTGTATTTTTTTCTGTCTTGCATACTATTTTTTCAAGTATTTAAGCCTAATCCCAAGAAAATCCTTTTGATAAATATATGTTGGCTAATCGTATTCCCGGTAGCATCTCTGCGTTAGTAAAGAAAGACTCTGCGTTTTTGCTGCATAGATCTCCGTGTAATAGGAAAGGAAGCATCTGCATTGGTAAAGAAAAGCTCTGTGTTTTTGCAGCATGGATCTTTGTATAATAGGACAAATAGCATCTCTGCGTCTTTGACACGAATAGATCTTGGTTTGTGTGATCACGCAAAATTGTGTTATGATTTTTTCTATTTCTACTATGTTGAAATCCTATTGTTTCCATTTGATTAGGTTGGAATAGAAGTAGTATTAGATCGCTGCCTATAAATTACTGAATTGAAATTCGTGGTAGGATCTCTACTTGTTCAATTATACTAAAAGGTGAAATGGAAGCACCTTAGCCCTGATGAATCTACCTGGGAATTGGAAAGTAATATGCGGGCAGCATATCCAATTATGTTCAAGGGAGGCTTCGAGGAAGAATAAGAAACATCGAGGACGATGTTGAGCTTAAGTGGGGGTGTTTGTAACATACCCGTTTGCTGAAACATTTTATGTTTGAAGAAAAAATTATCTTAACATTTATTGTAAAGTTTTATATTTGGCCAAGTGGCCAAGGATGACTGTAATTGGACAATATTATTATTTAATAAAATAAAATAGGAGACACTCACGCAAAGATACTATTGAAAGAGTGTTTACTGACCCACTAGGTCGAATGGAATTTGGGTAGAAGGCAATGGACAAGTGGCAGGATGAGGAACTATGTAACTAGTTGTTTTATGGGACAACTCCCTTGATTTGTTTCCCTGGAAGATGGGACTAGAGCTTGAGGCTCATTTATTTGAAAACTGACCACTAAAGACCTATGCATCTTTATAAGCCATTGAATTTGAGTAGAGGCTCACACTTTTTCGGACGAGAAAATTTACCTTGTGGTTCTGCTGTATGCACGGGATAGATTCGACGAGGGGAAGCTATGTTTTGAGTTGTAGTGTAAGTCTATTTCACTTCTGCTGAATGCAGAGTTTACTCCTGAGTGTAGAGAGTTATTTTGAGGTGTATTGCAAGTATCCATTGATTGCTGGAAGTACAACCTGAGTGCCTTTCTTCTACACAGAGTCTTCTACCTAGTGGTTTAGTAAATAGGCTCGGGGGTCCAAAGGAGCAAGTGGTATTGGATGCTTCTTCTGGAGAAGGTTGGGAGGAACAGACCTCTTTGGGTTTTTGTCCACCCTATCTATATTTGCAGGTTTTACTGTTATTTCAATTCCTAAGCAATTATAAATTTTTTTCTTAAACTATTGATTTAGAAATTATTAGGCTAATGTTGATAGTTATCATCATGCCGAAATAAATGTTTGATTTTCTGAACTGATTATGATTCTGTAAATTGTTGAAGAAATTTTATGAAATGTTAGAACAGATTACTTCCCTATATTTTTCCACGCATTGTTCTTTTTCCATACGCTAGTACAAGGAAGGGTGTTTAAAAAGTAGATGAATGATATGCAAACAGATAGAATAATGAATTAGAGAAACTCTGTTTTTATTAACTGTAGTTTCCTTATTTGTTTATGAATTGAAATTGATATATCTCGTGTATCAGTCATAGAAAAACATAGTAAATATTGTTTATTTAAATATTTTAAAACATTTACAGTCACAAAAATAGAAATAAAAGTACATAAACATTTTCCACTTTTCTTTCTGCACAAAGCCTAATGTTCAGTTTTTAGGTTAACTAGCCTTCATAGAAGACAAATAATATAATTATTTTCTTACTATATTCTTTTCATATATTTATTCGATTTAAAAACATCTTAATATTATGTATTATAAATACTAGCAGAATCGAAATGATGACTGTAGGTTACCATCCTCATTTATGATTTGAAAAAAAATATCGAAAACAAACATACAACACTACAAGGAAAAAGGTCATTGGTGAGGGTCCAAAAAATGTCACCATAAGCTCATTGGTGATGGTCAAAAAGGGCCCCGTCACCAAAACTTAAGCGTCGAAAAAGGCACCGTCACCTTAAGTGGAGGGTATGTGGTGACATTCAAGGTCCGCCACTAATAATTATTATTATTCCCGGTTGTGACCGTCACCAATCATTATGAAGTGTTGGTGACGGACCTATTTTGGCCCTCACCATTTGATGCACATATGGTGACGGTCAATGATCGATCATTGGTGAGGGTTGAGACATGTCACCATAATCTCATCGGTGATGGTGAAAAAGGAGGACATCACGAAAATTTGAATGTCAGCAACGGCTGTATCCCCAAAAGTAGAGTTGGTGTGGTGACATTCAATGTTCATCACTAATAAGGATTATTAGTGACAAATAGTGACCCTCACCAATTTATATGAAGTTTTGGTGATGGACCTAAGGGCCTCCATCAGCAAAAAATTGAACGTCGCCAATGACATATGATGAGGGCCTTACAATGACCCTCACTATTGAGGATATTTCCATTAACATATCAATGGTGACAACCGCTATGAGATTGTCACCGCTTTTCATTTTGAAAATATTTTAATGATGCAACATAAAGGGCTGTTGCCATTTCAATTAAAATTGTAAAAAAAAATTATAATGGTCCTTAAAGGATAATAGTGAAACATCACCATTTCTTTCCAAAATGGTGCAATCTTTGGTGTGTATGAAGATGGATAGTAGCAATACATTCATAGATCAAAGCTAAGAAAAATCTCATAAAAAAATTTATTTCCTTATTTATAAATTTATATCCATATCATCTAAGCCTTAATATTTTGTTCTTGCTACAATGGTTCCCACTAATAATGATTCATTATCCCTTCTTCTAGTCTTGTTGACTTATTGTGGTTTCTTGTAGACATTACTATATTTCTTTATTTCTATTTTGGAAATATCAAAGAGGCAATGGGATAATAATGTATTCTATGAGATGAGAATGCCAATATATATACTGCCAATATACTTGTTAGTAAAGAGGTGGCAAGAGATGATCCATAGCTATGGATTTCAACAAAGCTTAGGGGTAGGCCTCATACCCTATGCCACATAGATCATACACCCCCAAGCCCAACAAACAATTGCTTAGAAGAGAAGTATGTCCAATCATTGTTGATAGAGCACCTTCCTTGTTGTTCTCGACATCTTTTCAATTTAGCCTACATAGATTTGAAGGGATAGTTTTATGCTGTGTTGACTATACCTTACAAAGGCATATTTGTGAGTTTGCTGGTTGTAGTTTACAGGGGCAATTTTTTGAGTTGTTGGTTGTACTTGGCAGGGGCAGATTTATGTTCTTGTTGGTTGTACTTTACAATCATAGGAATTGTTATCTTGCGTGGATTAGTTTCAACAGGCCTATAAACTTGCTTGCAAAAAATAATGCAGTAGGCATATAAATATTTAAACACTAAACTATGGTAATTTAAAATGTTCTCTAACTACGATTACATCATGCCTATTAAAATTCCTGGATCATAATTATCTTGTCCATCATTATTTACGATTTGAGCAAATCCCAGGGACATAAAAAATTACTATCTAAACTTAGTTTCACATGTTCCTTCAAAAGAGAATTTTGGAGAATGGATTCAATATGTTGGAACTCATTCTAGTATATTAATTAAAAAACATGCCTGTACCTACTATATAATTTCATGTTGACTAACCTGCCAGTATTAAATACCTCTTTGCAACAATTCCATCTGAACATAATTTTCTTCATTGTGGATTTTATATGACATCTTAGGTACATATGCCCCAAACTGGATGGTGTGGACCTCCCAAGTTGGTCAATGCAGACCCCCTAATCCATAGTGAAAATGTGGGGACCTAAAAGCAGAGAGACACATTTTAACCCTAAGATTTGCCAACAAATAATCAAAAAAATTATGTGGAGTCCAAGATATATAATAAATTAAATGGTTTAGTAAAGGAGGCTATGCAAAAGATAGAGCCTCCATCTTTAATCTGTATTTTTTTCTCATTGTAATACTTGAGAATTTTCTCTTTATAATTATCATGTTCCAAAATCCAAGCATTCCTTTCACCAGGTATATAAACGTGCTTGAATAAACAACAAAGTAGCATATCCTGTGAATTATCGGTGTTATCTCAACTTACATGCATTTTTTAATTCTCATATATAACATAAATGAAGAGCACCTATAAAAGTGAAAAAATCCTAAGATTCATATTGGCATGAAATTACACATTTTTTGGGGGAAATGCTTCAAGAAACTTCCTCTGATGGGTTACATAGGGTAGAATTTCTTTGCTTACCTACCCAATATGAGGTGTAGCTATACCCATCAAAAGTTCTTGGGACTAGTACCTGGCCTCATCCCTTTTAAACTCATGTCAGTCAAGTGGAGCAGGTCAAAAGTAGAATGTAACCCTAGTAGATGGTGATGACCAATGGCCTGCTGGAATAAATTGAACATTTGGTTATTATTATTGTAACATTTTACTAATTTGAAAAAGCTCAAATATCACATTGTTATCAGTAAAGTAAATATAACTGATTCACTAACCTGTTTACACAATAACTAAAATAGATTTCTAATACTTTTTAAGCATATGGAAACAAGATAGCAAAAGATGATATAAAATGCTGTAACAACAGCTTAATAACGTATATCTATAGGCTTGGCCTAAGCCTGTAAGATGAGTTGTTTCTTACACTTACAGATGCAAAAATGGAAATCAGACATATGGGCCTTCTTTGGAATCATGTCACCCAGCTGATCCTCCTGTTTGCTCCAATTTCGTTCTAATGTTAACTGAGGAGCGGATTTATTGCAGACTGGTCACATAAAAAATGAACCATAGTTTATGCTTCCGTTGTGATAAAATGTTAATGAAGTTAATGGAAATTAAACAAGCACTATAAATCAACACTATTGACAACAACATAAGCACAAGAAACTATTCATACAACTTTTTTGAACTCCCGCGAAAAGCATGAACCATACCTCAGTCATTATTTCTGCTAGCTACTTGACGGTGACCTCATTATTAGGATTGTCAACATTGAAAATGTGACTGTTTTCCCTGGAAGTAATTTCTTGAAAAATGAAATAGGTAAGTACTATAAATATATAAGCACCATACAAGATTAGTAGAAATCCACCAAGGATTGTTGTTACTTACAATCATCAAGAGAACATGTCAGCTAGCATATTGTGTCCCACATGTTTAAACACTGTTTATACAATTCCAAGCATGAAAACCCAACACAGAACATCACTAATTCTTTTCTTAAAGAAATCTATTGTGTAATAACTCCAAGTTAATGATTTAAAAATTAAAAAAAATTAAAAACACAACAAAAAATACACCACTATAAAATGATATAATTCCATACCCAAGTTAACACATCTAGAAAGTCAATATGAAGCAATTGGTGCAACATATTGTAAGTGTGCTCAGAGTTGCACCAATAAATGGATGAATCATTGTATTGAAGCTCAAGTTTTACATGGGTTTCATCTACTGCCCCACAACAATTTGGAAAGCTCCATTTAAGGAAAAATCCCTCCTTAATATTTTCAAGCGAAGTTGCACCTATTGTCCATTATGTAAACTTTGATGCCTTCTTTTGCATTTAGAATATAAATTTCTTGACCACTTTGACCATTGTTAGAATGTGCTTTTGAAAAATTGAGGAACACATGGTGACTTCTAGAAACTAAAATTAAAAACCGAATATGTAGATTAATGTTAGAAGGACAACGATTTTTTTGGTCTATTGATGTAAGTAGCAGTTTTGTTTAGAAGCAAGTAATATTAGGCTATAGATATTTCATGTTGATCAAAAGTCATGAATTGAACATCTCATGAAACAAACTGAGAATCTATACATGCATGATGCAAATTTCAAACATGAATGATTCCAACAGAAAGGCACATCACATTGACATCTCAACTCTCCTTTGTATGACTTACCAATCCTCTAACCCTTTTGCAATCTTCCAAGCATTTTTGAGCTTCATGAACTGCCACCTTGAAATATGGAAACCATTTTTCCATAGCTATTCTCTCCTGTTCAGCAGCTACAGAAAGAAAAAATGATGCAGTCCTAAAAAAAACATACATGTTATATATTGGGTCACTTCCAAATAACTAGCCCACTAGTAGTTTCATTTTAAAAAACTATCAGATAGCCTTATTACTAGATCTACCTAAACAAATGATCTCTTATAAAGCTTCAGAAACAAATCATATAACATATCAAATGCAGAGATTCATTTTCAGATTTGATCAAATACTATTAGCTGCTCACCATTCATATTCTAGTTGTGAGTTATATGCATTGTTCAATAAGGAACAACCACTGCCAACTAAATCCTGAAGAATATGGATTTGATTGATGGCCTTCAACAAATACTCCAAAATAATAGCCCTTGATCCACAAATATTCAAGCAAAACTCGAAGGATTCCAGCACTGACGCTAGGCTGACATCTGATCCTTCCAATGCTGCTAACGGCAATTACGTATCAACATAGACACTTCCAGGTTATTAAATTATAGAGTAAATGTTTCAAGGTATATTATTAAATTGTTCCCCATATTTTAACATGTCAAAACCAAAACCCTATTTCAACCTAACCTCCCTCTCACTATCTTTATTTCAACCTAATCAGTTAATATTGTCATGACAACAAAATTAGGTCTTTATTAAAATGTTTTCTAATTAATATATTGCCATCCAAATGAAGGATTTTGAGAGAAAAAATATTATTTATAAAGAGCTTGATCAACGATACATTCGATGTTGAAGAGAGCAATGAGAGATTGTCCTTATAGCCATAGAGATAATTGAGATAGTCATTATAATAAATGCATGAGTATAGCAAAGTTGAAATATAGAGAAATAATGACATAATATTTAAGGAAAATTGACATAATTGATAGCAATAAAGCCACAAGGGGCGAGCCTTAAATTTTACATTAAACTAATAGTATTATGTGAGATATAGAAATATAACCACACCATGATGCTCCCAATGCTACTGAAACAATATTTGAGGATATGTGAGCCATTTTAGAGTAACATCTATGACCTCCTATTGTTATTTCCACACATAAGAAAACATTTACCATAAGTCAAGTAGAGAGAATATGCCATCACATTGGTACTTTGTGGATGTCCCCATCTATCTCTGACATATGGAAAGGTAGGTTGAGTAGGATGGAAATATCTCTGAGTTAGCTGAAAGTGTTTCCATCAAGTGTCTATGCTCCAACCATAGATCTCATCTTTGGAACCACTCCATGTGATGGAAGATCAAATAGAAAATGATGATCATGTCACCCCATACATGTCAAGCAATAGCATGCAATAACTTCATCTTGTGTATATTAATGAAGTTTTCAGCTGTCCACAATTTGTGTAAATTGCAAATTTGATTTTCGGCCATGTATGTTCTTCATGAATTCTAATTTATAGATATATATGTCTTGTTGATTTGACATAAGTAAAGGGCAATTTTGTTAAGTGATTTGACATTATAATTGAAGAAGTTAAGAATGTTTCACAGTTGTTATTACTGCTATAAAAATGAATTTTCAGATCATATGGTCTATGCATGATAAGATTGCCTTGCAGACTGAAACTTATCAAGTCACATTGGCATCTTTTCTTCTTGGATTTCCAAGAATATTGGGTTGTTAAGGATTGAAATATCATTTACTTTCTGCTCTTGTTTTGTTCTATATTTTATTATAGTCATAAGGATGAGAATTCACATGGTGGGGGTCCAAGAAACCTCTAGTTAAGAGGTGAAATTTCTGAATTCTGAATTCCAAGAGATTTCTACACATGTTATAGACATGTTTTGGGTATGTTCAACACACCTATCTCATCCCTCTTCTATATTGTTACAAGTTTGTAGGCCTCCACCAATGGGTTAATAAAATTTCCATTTTGGAATACCTCTAGCTTCCAGATCAGGACAATATTGAAAGATTTTAACATATAGAAGGAAGCACTACATCTCTAAAGGTTCATATTCCATCAATTCAGTATTTGTGTGCCCCTTGCATGCATTTTGAAATCCTTATCAGGCTGATTTGCTAAAAGCCTAAAACCAGATTTGAAGGCAATTTTCCTCATGTTGCAACATAAGTCATTTATTGGAACATCATGAATGGTTGAATATTTCATATCCATGATTAATTTCATCGTTTGAGTTCATAATTTGATCTGGGCATTCATTTTTTGTCCAGATTAATTCATATAGCCTGAAGATGATGAAACAACTAAAGTGCCATTTTGGCATGTCTATAAATCTCACCAGAGAACATAATTGATGAATTATGAAGCTATAGGGTTGTGAATCATGTAAAATTATACAGGAATGTGACTTCATATTCAAATACATATGCATTTAATATGTATGTGCAAGCATTTTGAAAATCCAACTCAAGCTTGTCCAATACTTTGTTTTTGGGCCCAAAATTGGATTTTTCTTAAGCAGACAGTGGAGATTCTTAGCAATTAATTTGCATTATAGTGATGGGAGATGGATTTTCAATTTTTCGAGAGATTTACACATGAACCTTTCACTAGACCTCTTTAGGTGTGTATTCAAAGGTAATGGCATTACAAGGTGAATATTACAAGGTCATCATCATCCAGTTCTTCCAAATGTCGAAAAGCCATGAAGTTTGCAGGTGCTATTGATAAATTTTGATAATTTTCTATCCAGTACAACACAAAATTTTCATTTTAGCACATGGAGGTAAAAGTCAAATTCTAGAGGCATGCCGATTTAGCTAGATATAACTCTATTAGTAATTATGTATAATATAACTCTACAAGGAACAACAATAAAAGACTCTTTACTTTTTATTACCAAACTCCTTACTCTCTATAAGTCAGATATAACTTGGTTGATCAGGAATATATAACTATATCAGGAAAGGAAAAGTAAGTTAGCTGGGAGAGGCATCGATCTTTCAATTTCATCAATTCATCTAGTTCTAAGGCCATAACCCTTTCCATAACTCTTTACTATTGATTGAAATTCAATCTTATCTACCCCAAATTTCTTAATATGAAGGGAGTTGCCTACAATAAGGGGAGTAATTAACTTTTGAATTCATTCCAAAATTCCTGGATTTTAATAACAAAATAAGAAACCTATTTATTCCACATTTATTCCCACCCAATGTTAATTTTTGAGCATTAATTCAATATACTCTAGGATCTTTACTGGGAGAATAACATGTACAACATATCAAGCATATCAATCATATCAAGCATGCCAATCATAAAAAGATGTAATCATACGAGACAATAGACACACAGAGTTTTCGTGGGGAAAACCCTAAGGTGAAAAACCCCACAACTTCCTCAGAGATAGATAGAGCAATAATACAACCCAAATACACAGAGATAGTCTTCTCTTGGCAGATGATTTTCCTCCTCACATGTGAGCCACTTTCCGAGTGATGGAAGAGTGAGTAAGTGAATGATCTAATAGAGATCTCCCGATCTCTATTTATACTTGTCCTATCCTGCCCAATAAACCAGTGGGGCCAACTTGTCTAACTTAGCCTAATAACCCATGGTTAACTTAATCAGGGCCGACCCCACACATGGTGGTCTAATAACCCATCAGCAAGTTACGACACTTGTGACACTTGTCAATACAAATGATGAACACTTCCGTATAGAGGAATAACACATCTCTATAGGAGTACAATATACATAGATGAAATACATAGGTGAAATACATTCCGAAGTTACATATACATCAACACTCCCTCTTAACTAGGAAGGTATTTCTCGACACAGATCTACTAGCACAAGTCTTCTTCTCTAGATCATCAACATCGTCACTGCTGCTGCTATCTCAATCAATCTCTTAATCTACTCATCATAGGAAGTTCTACAAAGCTAGTCCTTTTTCATACTGGATGTAGGCCCACCACCTGCAGGTCTTCATCATCAGTGGCCATATTGTGGAATCCTCAGGACTTATTACGTGCATCACAATGCCTCGAAAGAGTATCCCAGGACCATTTATGTGCCGAAGCACGACCGACAAGATCTCCCAGGTCCACTTAAATGTGACTGTCACAAAACCTTAAAAGAGTGAGATTCTGAAGAGAATTTGAGGCCTTTTTCATCCTGTCCAGATCTCCAGGACTTATTACATGTGACCCCTACCATAATGCCTCGAAAGAGCATCCCAGGACTTATTACGGGCACAAAGCCCAATCTATCGGATCTCCGAGATCTACTTACATGTGGTCATGGAAATGCCTTGAAAGAGAATCCTAGGACTTATTACGGGCACACAGCTCAGCCTATCGGATCTCCCAAGTCTACTTATATGCCATAGGACAATGCTTCGAAAGAGGATCCCAGGCTGTTACGAGCACACAGCTCTACCTGTCGGATCTCCCAAGTCTACATCTATGGTCATCTGCACAACTTGTCCATGGCCACATACTTCATCCTGATGTACACATGATCATCCTGATCATCATCACTGCATTGTCCTGATGCATGTCATCTGGAGCAAGATCCTGAAGCTCATCATCTATGATCATCTTGATCATACAATTCATCCACCTGATGCATACACAATATCTGCCTGATACATATCATCATACATGATCTACTTGATCATACAATGTGTTAACACTTGATTTTTACACCGCATAAATATCAATTGTGAAAGGAATAGGGTTGGAGAAACATACTTGATAAAGGCTTGAAGCCCCATGCCTTCCTCCATGGATGAGGGCCAGAATAGGGGAAATTAATATTATAAAGGGCTAAGAGGGAATACCCCATAAGAAATTCACAAAGAAGTATATGAAGGAACCTTCTAAGCGAATAAATAACCCCAAGTCCTAAGTCCGACATTCTAAAGTATTATAAAGACTAATTCTTGGCAAGGAAACCACCGTAGATGCAAAGCGAAGCCAGATCCATGGTCCAAGATTCATCTTGTCAAGAAGCTGCATGATGGATAACCAAAAAGGTGGTAGCGACAGATGATACCGCCAGACAGATGGTAGTTGGAGGGCTCATCTCGGGAAGAAGAGCGGTAAATAAAACCACCACAAGGGCGCGAGATACCGGGGTGGTAGAATCATAAAGCAATCCACGGTGCGGAGAGTGGGTAGCCCAGATCGACGGTGCGAAGATGAAGGAAGATGCATGAAAGAACGGACGGTAGGGCCCGTCGTTGGGGAAAGGTTGAACATTAAATGTGTCGCTCATCTCCACCGTAGATGCAATGTGGAACAAGATCCATGGTCCAAGCTTAGTCTTGTCGAGAAGGAGTACACTAGATACCTAAAAAGGTGGTCGCAATGGATAAAACCATTGGACAGGTGTTGTCATGTCCCAAATTTGGAATTGGGTCACAATGGCCTAATCACATTAGCCATATTCATTAGAGTTTGCAAAGTTGATGTTAAGGGTCAAATAATTGCCAAGGAGGAAAATTACTAGTTTCCTAGGTTTGGGGTGGAAGCTTTGGGATTTGGAATAATGGGGATAATAAATGATGTTTGAACATTAGAATGGCATAAATATTTAATAAAGGAGCTAAATAAATATATACAAGTGAAAATCAAAGTGTCATTTCATCATGAAGACACATGGAGGAAGTGGGACCCACATATGGCTAGATTTCCCCACTACATTTGGCATCATTCTCTCACCAATTCGAATTCAAGGTGAATGGTAACATACTTGGGGAAGTCCAAAAGGTATTATTCATGGCATAACTCATCCAAGGTCGAAATATAGAGGAAGAGTAACTCCCATGGAAGAGGAAGAGGCAATTTGGAGCTAGTGAGACACTTGGGCTAGATTCCCTAGCTCTATGACAACAATGATGAAGATGCTATGACACCTATGACACAAATCAGACCTGAAGGCTGACATATGACATATATGACATGTCAGGGCTAAAAATAGACTCCAAGAGGGCGCTCAAGGGTGTTAGGGCAGCTAAGATGCTTCCACATGTGATTTGGTGGAAGTGGGAGACTAGGAATTGTTGTACAAGTGGCATTCTTTGGAATCTCTTCCCAACTTGAGTTGGCATGAGTCTCTTGGAAGGAATTCGACCCATGGAGGCCATTAGAACTTTATAAATGTCAATAACAAAGAATGAAACCAGCTTTTGATCATTTGTAGAATTTGCAATTGCATTTGTGAAGAGGGAGAGCTAGTGGATGACTAGTTTCTTGCCTTAGCCAATTTCGAGGGTGAAAGATTCCCATCCAAGTTGGTAATTGGAAAGGCCATTCAGACCTTTCATTTGGAGCTTTAATGGAGTCTTTATTTGCAGGTGTAAGCTACAGGGCAGCTCATGGTTTCTTCTATTGCAGCTCACTCCTTCAACCATTTCCATTTTTGATGGCATATTCTTGATCCTTGAGGGAGGGCGTTTTTGGTGAGCTATTGTACTCTTTGGGGAAGCTTTTAATGCCCCATTTCTTTTGTAATATGAAGTAAATACTCTGTTCTTCATCTCCAAAAAGTTTCAGGTCGAAATTCCAAGTAGAAATGTATAAATCTCATTTTTAATGGAAGAACAATGCCATTTCCCCACTACCTTGTTGTGAGCCAATGTGTTGATGATGATTTCGAATGAATGGATGATTCTCTGATATATTTGTGATAAATATACTGCCATGGATGTCTTCTACAAGTTTCATGTACTGTACTTGAGCATTTGAAGCATTTTTACTCAATTTAGTTGCATTGGGAGGTGAAATAGTGACATTTCCCCAAGGGTCGAATTGGGGATTTTTGCAGTCGAATGGGAGAGGGTGAGAACAGTTGTAATAATCCATTAATGGTGCATATGAGACTTTAATAACATACTTAACACATTACATACCTCTGTTCATAAATTTGAGTGGGTTTGGAGGCATTTGGGAAGCCATTTTCATTGTTTACCCCAGGGGGATTTGAACCCCAAATTACTAGTAAAATTGCATAATTGGTCCAGAATATTAAGAGAGTTTGCAGAGGTCTTTTGGTGGCCATATGTCATCCATAAACATCATATTCAAGTTCTAATATCATTCATACACCTTCCTTGAAGATTTGAAGGCATTTGGAGTCAATTTGAGACCTAGAGACCAATACTAGTCAAAGGAAAATCACTAGTAAAGTTACCTACATTGATCAGAATTGAAAGAGGATTTGCAGAAGTATTTTAAAGGTCCAAAGGCATCCCTGAAACACATATTTATGTTCTAATATCATTCATATACCTTCTCAGAAGATTTGGGATCATTTGGGGCAAATTTGGGACCTAGAGATCAAAACTAGTCAAAGGTCGAACAAGGGAAAAAAAGTGGAAAATTGCCATTTTAATAAAATTCCAAATAAGGGACATTACAGTGGTATCAGAGCATGATCTTGGCACCTGATGTGGTATAATATTCATGAGGACAATAATTCAGGTACCACCATTAGATATTGAAACCAAAAGTGCTTTTGTTGAAGAAAAAAAAAGTAGGAGAAGAAGAGCAAATTTTTTGAGGAAACTATGACTAGGGATGAAAAGGGAGCCTCATACGATGGTGAGGAGCATATAAAAATTATGAAAACAATATTCGAAGATATGACCAAGCAAATTAAGGAAGGATTCGAATTGTTTTCTATCGAACTTGTGGAAAAAATTATTGATTTTAAGGAAACCAAGGGGCAAAATGCATCAGCTTGCTTGAAGGAGCAAAAGGAAGAGACATCACAAGATCATGAAGAAGATTCTATTGAAAATATGGAAGATCATTTCGAGACACCTTCTAGCTTAGACATGAACCAAAGAGCATCTACTGATGGATGCTTAAACTATGAAGGAGTACCTACTGATGGGTGCTCACACCTCTATGTTGGTGACATAGAGATCACGTTTGAAAGTGTTTCTACAAGTACAAGTTTCATTAAGCATAATAATGAAGACCTTGTAGCGGTTGAAGAAGAACCAAGATCAGCTTCCCCATCACCACTTGAGCTTCATGAAGTTGGTCCAAGCAAAATTGAAGAAGATGAGGAGGTTCATTTGCAAGAGCCTCATTTTCTTGAAGGGTCCTTAAAGATGAATGAAAATAATATCCAAGAGTCCCTCAGCATTCTCCATGAGACTCAAGCATTGGTGTCAAATTCTTGTTGGAGAGCTACTTCATTGGAGGAAACATCCTTCCTTGAAGATATGGAGAAGATTCAAAGAGCAATGTGCCACATCAAAGGTAATTTCATGTCTTTGCTTTTTGATAGAAACCATTTGTTTGAGCTTAATGAATTGTTACATGATTCATACTTGAAGAATAATGAGGATATTCATAAGCTCACAATTCAAAATGAGCAACTTCTTGAAAAGTTGCAAGATACTTGTTTTTCCTCCTATGTTTCAGATTGTCAAATGGTAGATTGTTTGGAGGATTCTCATGACATGGTGGATCATGAGAAATGTGAAAATTTGAATGTTCTTGATGTGTTTGGAGATGAACTTGAAGAGATCCAAACACTTGATGTGGTGGAAGAAGAATTTGAATTGCCTCTTGATGAAGGTTGTGCAATTTTTAAAGAAGAGCATGATTCATCTACATTGGAACCAAACTATGACAAAGAGTTCACACTTTTGAAGGAGCTGCATGATACTACCCATATGGATCCTCCCCATGATGAAACTTCTGTACTTTTTGATCATTTGGGTGATTTGGTTCATTCTCCTACATCCTACAATTCCATGTTTTGCAACATTAGTCTCAATGAAGTATGGGTGAAAGGGTTCTTTTTGATGGTGCCACATGAGGAGTATGATATGGTTGGAGCACATTCTTATTCACATTTGCAGCAGGATACTTTATTACTTTATGATGATGCACATCTACATGGATGCACCTATGATATGCATTTGAGTCACTTGAAGACTCATGGTTTTTCTTGCTCAACACTTGATTCATTTGATGTTGGAGGAACTTCATCCAACACTTGGGTGAATAGATTTATGATTGGAGAACATTTTTGTTGGAAGCCACATACTTTGTTATATTTTTATGATAATCACATTCAGGGATGTATGGGTGAGACTTCTTTGAGTCATTTGAAGTCTCCTTGTTTTTTCTGCTCATTATTTGGTTCAGATTTTAGTGGAGATTCTTCATTCACTTCTTGGATGAAAGAATACATGGCTGAATATTTTGATGCATATCACATCCTTTTGGAGCAGCTTTATAGGACATGGGATCCTCACCTATGTCATTGGAGCAGATTTGATTGGTCACTTGAAGCTTGTATGCACTTGGAAAACGGTGGTCTACTTGCTTGGAGGTATAAGCACTTTCATGATTCTTTGATGAAGCACCTCCTTGATATTAATTTTCATTATGTAGTTATGTACTTTGATGATATATATTTTGTACTCATGATGTTTGGAAGAATGCATACAAGAAAATGGGATCCAGGAATCCTCTTATATGATGGTATGGGTTGGAGAGCACTCTTAATTGTTCGGGTGCAATACAAGCAATGGGACCCTGGAATAATTTTTATCTCATTGGTTTCAAATTTTTTGGGGAAACAAGCAGTATGGGAGATGGATTTCCCCACTTAATAAAGTGATTTTTATCAGAGTAGTGCAGCAGCAAGCATGTTGGTTCCTCTCTAAAAAATTCATGGAAACTCAAAGACTCAAGGTTTGGCAATTCAATGGCAACTTCAAAGAATTATACAGAAAGCAGGTTCTTCAACACCCATGTTTGAAATTGCTTGAGGACAAGCAATATTGGGAAGGGAGGATTTGTCATGTCCCAAATTTGGAATTGGGTCACAATGGCCTAATCACATTAGCCATATTCATTAGAGTTTGCAAAGTTGATGTTAAGGGTCAAATAATTGCCAAGGAGGAAAATTACTAGTTTCCTAGGTTTGGGGTGGAAGCTTTGGGATTTGGAATAATGGGGATAATAAATGATGTTTGAACATTAGAATGGCATAAATATTTAATAAAGGAGCTAAATAAATATATACAAGTGAAAATCAAAGTGTCATTTCATCATGAAGACACATGGAGGAAGTGGGACCCACATATGGCTAGATTTCCCCACTACATTTGGCATCATTCTCTCACCAATTCGAATTCAAGGTGAATGGTAACATACTTGGGGAAGTCCAAAAGGTATTATTCATGGCATAACTCATCCAAGGTCGAAATATAGAGGAAGAGTAACTCCCATGGAAGAGGAAGAGGCAATTTGGAGCTAGTGAGACACTTGGGCTAGATTCCCTAGCTCTATGACAACAATGATGAAGATGCTATGACACCTATGACACAAATCAGACCTGAAGGCTGACATATGACATATATGACATGTCAGGGCTAAAAATAGACTCCAAGAGGGCGCTCAAGGGTGTTAGGGCAGCTAAGATGCTTCCACATGTGATTTGGTGGAAGTGGGAGACTAGGAATTGTTGTACAAGTGGCATTCTTTGGAATCTCTTCCCAACTTGAGTTGGCATGAGTCTCTTGGAAGGAATTCGACCCATGGAGGCCATTAGAACTTTATAAATGTCAATAACAAAGAATGAAACCAGCTTTTGATCATTTGTAGAATTTGCAATTGCATTTGTGAAGAGGGAGAGCTAGTGGATGACTAGTTTCTTGCCTTAGCCAATTTCGAGGGTGAAAGATTCCCATCCAAGTTGGTAATTGGAAAGGCCATTCAGACCTTTCATTTGGAGCTTTAATGGAGTCTTTATTTGCAGGTGTAAGCTACAGGGCAGCTCATGGTTTCTTCTATTGCAGCTCACTCCTTCAACCATTTCCATTTTTGATGGCATATTCTTGATCCTTGAGGGAGGGCGTTTTTGGTGAGCTATTGTACTCTTTGGGGAAGCTTTTAATGCCCCATTTCTTTTGTAATATGAAGTAAATACTCTGTTCTTCATCTCCAAAAAGTTTCAGGTCGAAATTCCAAGTAGAAATGTATAAATCTCATTTTTAATGGAAGAACAATGCCATTTCCCCACTACCTTGTTGTGAGCCAATGTGTTGATGATGATTTCGAATGAATGGATGATTCTCTGATATATTTGTGATAAATATACTGCCATGGATGTCTTCTACAAGTTTCATGTACTGTACTTGAGCATTTGAAGCATTTTTACTCAATTTAGTTGCATTGGGAGGTGAAATAGTGACATTTCCCCAAGGGTCGAATTGGGGATTTTTGCAGTCGAATGGGAGAGGGTGAGAACAGTTGTAATAATCCATTAATGGTGCATATGAGACTTTAATAACATACTTAACACATTACATACCTCTGTTCATAAATTTGAGTGGGTTTGGAGGCATTTGGGAAGCCATTTTCATTGTTTACCCCAGGGGGATTTGAACCCCAAATTACTAGTAAAATTGCATAATTGGTCCAGAATATTAAGAGAGTTTGCAGAGGTCTTTTGGTGGCCATATGTCATCCATAAACATCATATTCAAGTTCTAATATCATTCATACACCTTCCTTGAAGATTTGAAGGCATTTGGAGTCAATTTGAGACCTAGAGACCAATACTAGTCAAAGGAAAATCACTAGTAAAGTTACCTACATTGATCAGAATTGAAAGAGGATTTGCAGAAGTATTTTAAAGGTCCAAAGGCATCCCTGAAACACATATTTATGTTCTAATATCATTCATATACCTTCTCAGAAGATTTGGGATCATTTGGGGCAAATTTGGGACCTAGAGATCAAAACTAGTCAAAGGTCGAACAAGGGAAAAAAAGTGGAAAATTGCCATTTTAATAAAATTCCAAATAAGGGACATTACAGGTGTCAACGCCATAGGTGATCGTGGGGAAGGGAAGTGGCATCTGAAACCACTCTGGGAAAACATCGATGATGCTCCATGGACACGTGGTAACAGTGGAATACCACAGAGCAGGTCCTACCTGGGATCCGATGGAGGGCAGGCATAAAATGCCACATCAGAAGGATTAAATAAAGGTCTAGATGTGATGGCCGAAAATCACACGTGAAAAATCCGCGGCCGGGATCATCGGACAAGTGGTTGATAAGGCCGATGGTTAAGTAAAGAAGATTTATATATAAAAACCTCAGCGGGTGTTGTAGACATTTGTTCGTTTGGAAAACTGTCAAAGTTTGGGAGCTTCTCGGCGGGAGGGAGACAGTGAGGGCGACGGGGCTTTCGACAGAAGCATTCCAGAGGATTTGCTGGCAATAGGTAGGCCCTTCCGACTGAGACTTGTTAGTAAAGTAGATAATTAAGTAGAATCATGGAAGAAGGTTCCGTCGTCAGCACAAGTAGAGTTAGGAATGCCCTGGAAGACAGGGATGGTGGTATTTTTTACGCAGTTACCATTCTTCCCGTGATTGACCCTTTCCGAGGCATGTCTGAACGGAAGGGGTTTTTTCCATAAAAGTGATCTTCTAGTGCCGGTACAGGAGTTCGATGGATGCTCGCCAGGAAGTTGGGTCGAAACACGAAAGTCGTGCGATCGTGCCCTAGCAGGGAAGTCTCCGGAAGAACCTGTATCAGTTTCGGTCCGGGCTATAATGGCTTGCAAAGAAGCTATCCTTCAAGACCTTGGCTTCGTGGTCCCGGAGGTCATCTCAGGAATAACAGTGGCTACGTTGTTTTGTCAAAGTTCGTCCAAAGGTCATTGGGCCTTTGTAATTCCCCGCCACGGGCCCGACCTAGGTATTAGGGATAATTTCCACAACTTCCCGAATGTCCAAAGTAGCGGTTGGTCTGTCCGAAAACATAGGTGGGTTGAGATTAAACCCCGATATGGTAGAATTTCTGGGTAAAGGTATCCTTCCATAGGTAACGTTTTTCCCTGGTATTAATAGCTTATGGGCCAGTTTTCAGATAAAGGGAAAGGGTTGGAACAAGCAGGCGGAGAAAATCTAAATCCCAACCTTACTAAGATGAAGACTGAAGTTTTCAAAGGATTGTATGCATCACAAAGGTGTTGGATACTTATGACTAAGAAGTTGGCAAACAGGACGAGACCAGAGAAATTTTGTAAAGGAGGAGTGAAAAGGGAAAAAGTCCCTTGTGTAGATTGGAGGTTGGCTCGGAAGATGATAAGAGCTAATGTGACCCACGTCTTTCAGAGCATGTGGGAAAGCATGAGATTAAGTGTTGTCACACGAGAGAAGTTAGAAGGAAGGACCCGCAAAGCCAAGTGATATCCTAGAGGATTACCAGTATGATAGAAGGCACTTTTTGAATCATCATTGGCTACGCCGTCTATCTGGGACGACGTCGCTGAGAATGCGGAAGCTTCCGTCATCATCATAGAAGTTATGGATAAGGTTTTCACATCTTTTATCTACAATTGGTACAACAGAAAGATGGTGCACCTGGCGGTTCGACCATCTTCTCGGTTACTATTGGCTCATGGATAAAAGGTGGAAATGTGAGGTGGTATTCATGCCAGAACAAGTATGGGATGAGATGGAGGAAAATTCTACTCCTCCACCTCTTAGGGTATTTGAACTTATAGAATCCAATTCTGCAAACGAAGACGAGCAGCCTAATGGATGACAAGTGTCCAAAGGAAACCGACCGAGAATGAAGAAGGAGAAACACAAAATCAAGCAGAGCGGCCAACCGGGTGCAGAAATAGTTCACGATTTTATACTCTCCACTAAGGAAATGACACCTATCCTACTAGAGGGTGCATCAAGGGCCAACAGCTCATTGAAAGTGGAATATTTCTTTGACTCGCAAGGTCATTTGCGACCCCAGAGTTAAAAACAATCCTCTGTCTATAATATTCCGTTCCTTATCTTAATCAGTCTGTTTGAGACATGACTCATATGTAATATTTTTTGAGGCAGCTAAATGGATAGCCAGCTGGAACTTTTATGCTTACTATGTTTACTTTACTATGATGTCTAATTCCATTCAGTAATAATATCAGCAAATGTAAAAAATACTTAGGATGGCTCTACCTATTTTTTGGTTTGAAAACAGTTACGTCAAACCAATTTTTGATGAGATGGCATATGGTTGTAACTGTTTTATGTTTTGAAGGAGCCGATCCTAGAGCTCGAAGGTATCTATATATACATTTGTAATAGAAGTCAGAAGGGTTGGAAATCTTATGAAAAAAGCTATTTGTCTTTTGATGATGAGTTTGTAAGACTTTTTTCTTTGAGTTGTTTAATAGAAATTGCAGAGTTGAAGCCTGCGTTTTGACAAGGATTCTTATGTAATCGGTCTGGTAGTCTATACCTTTCTTTTTCCCATGTGCAAATGTGTTTCTCTCTTTGTTATTCCATTCTGTGTTATTTCCTTCATGCTTGGATCAGGGTAACAGTTAAGTAGAATTCATAGAGATTATGCTCTGATTAGCTTATTCCAAGTATTTCACCAAATATATTCTACTAAAGTTGATGTAGGATTCATCCTTGTTAGATGCCTTACATTGATGGACTGTTTCTTTTCTCTTCTGTTCCACAAATTAAAGCTCTTTGACTACTAGCTGCTTGCTACCTCGCCCTTGTGAATGCGTTTGCAGAATCTATGTGAATACTATTTTCATAACTTGTTAAATGTGACTCCATCACCCAAATGAAATTCATGCATTTTAAACCAAACATTTCTTAAAAATCATTTTCGTTTCTTAAACAGAAATATGATCTTCTGTATAATTGTTGTAATTGAATATCTTAGCTATGAATGCTGATGTTCCTTTTTCATTATTGACAATCTTGATTATTCCAGTCCTTTCACGAGATCGTAGAGAGAGCCCTCTTTGTTTATGTTTGATCGGAAACGTAAACCAAAGATTGGTTAGTGGTTACCCGATATTACCATTTTTCAGCCTTTGGGGTCAGTTTTGGTGTTAACAAATTGGCGCCATTGCTGGGGACACGATTGGTTTTATCAATCCCTGGGAGAATGATATATACATCTGAATTTCAAAGAATAAGAGAAATCCCTGTGGGCAAACAGAGGTTTCCACAGTTTCAAGAAGGTTGAAGAATTTTTCCCTAGCAACTACACTTACAAAGATCAGACAATTCAAGAAGACTCCACTGGAGAAAGATCAGTACGCCAAAGTATACTATTGAAGAAATTCCGAAGGCATTATGGCCTCAAGAAAGATCCATACGAGAGGTAACCCTTTCCCTGAAATCCTGTTAGGAGTAAATAACCTTGAAAGTTTACTCAGACGAAAAACTGTGAAAGATCGAGCTAGTGCTCCTAGCATTGAGACTGTTTCTTTTTTAGAAGGTGCATCTGTTTTTCAAGAATTGGACATAGAGATTGATATTAGTAAACCTTTTTCAAGAACAAAATCTAAGTCATACCTAAGCCTAGGAGGAGAACCTCTAAATAATTTTGAATCTTACCTTTTAGATCCTGTGTGGCTTGATTGTAAGAATCTCGCAAAATTTGAAGGTGATAAACCCAATTCTCAGACCCCCCAAGCCCTCGCTGCAATCCCAGCCAGTGATCCTACTCAGAATATTCCCCCACAAGTTCCAAATCCACCTAGACCCATGGCTGCCAGATATGTGCCTTTGGTCCTACCTGCTTCCTTGAATGACCTCCCTCAGAATTACGCCCAAAAAATTGTCTCTTATAATGGAGAGGGAGACTGGTCAGCCAAACAGCATGTTGGTAGATTTGAAGATTTTTTAGACCTAGAAGAAGTGGACCACAATGATGCTAAAATGAGATTGTTTGCTCAAAGCCTGTTTGGAGAGCCTAAGAAATGGTTCAGACAGCTACCTAATGCATCTGTAGACGATTTTGCAGCTTTTAAAGTATTGTTTCTAGAAAGATGGGAAACCATGGGTAGTCCTGCTATAGTCTTGTCCCAGTATAATCACTTAAAGAAAGGCGGGTTTGAATCAGTACATGAGTTTTCTGCCAGATTCATGAAGGCTTATAATTCTATTCCTGATGATCTGAAACCCTCGGTGGGTGCTGCAAAGCTCCACTATGCTGATGCATTTGATGGAGACTTCTCATGCACATTGAGAGAAAGGAAATTTTCCTCATTGCCTGCTATGCTAAAAGATGCCTTGGAGGTTGAAGCAAACATGATGGCGTCTGGGAAAATGAAAGGCAAAATTGAAGTAGATAAGAAGAAGCAAGAAAACCAAGCCGCTTCTAGTGATGCTAAATTGGATACCATGATGAGAACTATGGAAAAATTGTTGGATAGGTTAGCCATAGAGAATAAGCCTCCTGCTAGGGAACAACCTGAAAATTAGATAAGGAACCCTAATTTTAGAAGGCCGCCCCCTCCAAGAAATCCAACAAACCAAGAAGATCATCAGATAAGACCTCCTTTTCCTGAGAATTTGGTAGACGAAGAAAGACCTGAAAACCCTACTGCTGACCAGATACATCTCTTTGATACCCTTGAACACACAATCCATTTGACTGAAAAGGTGCATGAGTTTTTCACCAAGGGGAATGCTGATAAGGTCGTAGAGTTCGATTCTGAACAATATCAAATGGGTTACATGAATGTTGTGGACGACATCCATAGAAAAATGAGGTTGAGAAACAAAGAAATACCAATAACTGAAGGGTAGTCTGCCTAGAGTCAGACCCCTAAGACTCAACAGAATACAGATAAACTGAAGGGGAAACAACCAGTGGACCCTATACAGAAAGTCTCAGAAGATGGGGGGCAGCATTCTAAAGAGGGTAGGCAACAAGAAGTCACTGAAGCAGGGAAGTCGGCGTCAATATTCAACTCGAAGGCTGAACTGTCTAAGGTAAAGATCTCTATCCCCCTGAATGAACTATTGAGAGTTAATGAATATAGTGAAGAGATAAATAGCCTAGTAGAGGGGCAGGCTGGAAATACACAAGATATGTTGGAAGTGACAGATGATGCCCCCACTATAATCTTTGGTTCCAAAATGCAAGAACCAGATGATGAAGAAGTCCCTCCCTTCTATTTGAGCCTGAATATCCACAATAAGTTATTACACAATGCCCTGATAGATTCTAGAGCTTCGCATAACTTGATGCCAAAGTCGGTAGTAGACTTATTGAGGTTAGAGGTCACTAGACCCTACAAAGACCTATATTCTTTTGATTCTACAAGGGTACCTTGTTTGGGGCTAATTAAAGATGTGGTGGTAACCCTCGCCCAGATTCCAGCAAACAGTGTCATGATGGACATAGTGGTAGCTGATCTACCTGCTAAGTTCGGAATGTTGTTATCAAGATCATGGGTAAAGAAGCTAAAGGGAACCATGCAGATGGATTTTTCTTATGCTACTATACCACTATTTGGAAGCAATAGGAAGTTATACAGAGAAAAAAGGATGGCTTATGTAGTTAGTAGTGATGACAAGCCTGAGAATCACCCTATATTCGCTATGGACACAGACATGGTTCCTCCATCCTTTTCAATGATGGTCCACATAATGATCCTAGATCCCCATTTTTTCATAAAGTAGAGGAAGAAAAAGAGTTTGCAGCAAGGCATGAGGCATCAGAGAGGAAAAAAACGAAGAAGGATTGTGGAAGATGTGCTTTGATGGTTCACTGAGCAAAAATGTAGCTGGGGCTGGGGTTTGGATCATACCTCCAGACCAAGAATCTAGGGCCCTATCCTATAAATTGACTTTTGAATGCACAAACAATGTGGTTGAATATGAAGCTCTACTTTTAGGACTGAGAGCTCTGAAAGATCAGGGAGCTAGGAGAGTGCATGTATTTGGAGTATCAGAACTAGTGGTGAATCAGGTGAACGATAGTTATCAGGAAAAGCACCCCAGAATGAGAGCTTATAGAAACAAAGTTTGGGACATGTTTGGAAATTTTTTCGACGAACATAAGATCTGGGAAATCCCAAGATGTGACAATCAAGTGGCTGACTCCTTGGCCACTACTGCAGGTGGTTTTAAAACACCCATTTTTTCCCAAGAAAAATACGAGGTTGAATTGATAAACAGACCATCCATCCCAGACAATTCCAAGTATTGGAAAGTGTTTGAAGATGACCTACAAATTAGAAGGTTTTTAGAACTGTCTCATGAGTTTGCTAATGTTAAGATCGATACAGAGAATGAGAATGTAGAAGGTCTAGTGGACCAAGAGCAGTCAGATGGCGAAGAGAAGGGAAATAGGGGTTGGAAGAACACTCTAGGAGGAAAAACAATTGTCCAGTTAAAAAGCAACTATATTCCCAAAGGACTAATACCTCTAGAAAATCTCTTTGACCAAAACGATGTGGCAAAGAATCCCAAATTTGAACCTCCCAAAGATACAGTAGAAGACTAGAATTTAGGTTCTGTTGGGGAACCTCGGATGGTAAAGTTGTCTAAAAAATTGTAGACCAGGAGGAAAAAGCAGTATGTTGATCTGATGAAAAAGTATGCTGCTTCCTTCGCCTGGAGCTATGAGGAGTTAAAGGAGTATGATACCTCAATAATCTAGCATTCCATCCCAATTCGGCCTGGAGAAAAACCTTTCAAACAGAAGTTGAGAAGAATAAATCCTAGGTTTGTACCAGTGGTAGAAAAGGAGATCAAGAGGCTGTTCAACTCAAAGATTATTGTCACTTTGAGATTCTCTTAATGGGTGTCTAACCTAGTTCCTATAAGGAAAAAGAATGGGGAAATTAGAATTTGTATAGACTTCAGGAATTTGAACAGAGCATCCTTAAAGGACAATTACCCTCTGCCCAAAATGGAACACATCCTCTAGAAGGTGGTAGGGGCAGAAAGGATTTCTACAATGGATGGTTTCTCAGGGTATAATCAGATCAAAGTTAGTACAGAAGATCAAGAAAATACTACTTTCACCACTCCATGGGGTACTTTCATGTATGCTAAGATGCCTTTTGGATTGATGAACGCTGGAGCTATCTTCCAGAGAGCGATGGACATCGCCTTTGCTGAAGAGAAAGATAAGTTTATGGTGGTGTACATGGATGATATAATAGTATATTCAAAGTCTGATGACGAACATCTCAAACACCTAGAACGGGGTTTTAAGAAATGCATAAAATATGGTATCTCTCTCAACCCAAAGAAATCCCAATTTGCTTTAGAAGAGGCTAAATTCCTGGGACATATTATTTCTAAGGAAGGTATTAGGATTGACCCTGAGAGGGTTAGTGCGATCCAGAAAGGTGGAGAGCCCAGAAGTAAAAAGAAAGTGCAATCTCTTATTGGACAAGTGGGTTTTTTGAGAAGGTTCATACCTAGCTTTGCTGAGATTATGATGAGCATTACCAATATGCTGAGAAAGGAAAACCAGATAAGGTGGACGAAGGAAACAAGAGACTCTTTCAAGGGAATCAAAAATGTTATTTCTGAGGCCCCGGTATTAGCAAGCCCCTATTTTTCTAAAGATTTCGTTATCTTTTCCTATGCTTCTGAGCATACAGTAGCAGGAGTGTTGCTGCAGAAGAATGATCAGAATGTCGAACAACCAATTGCTTTTTTCAGTAGAGTATTGAGAGATGCAGAATTAAATTACGATATCATGGAGAAACATGCTTATGCTTTAATCAATTCATTGAAAGATTTCAAGGTCTATATTCTCCATTCACACATCATTTCCCATGTCCCAAACATTGCAGTAAAAGGTATCCTCACCCAAGCTGATCCAGAAGGAAGAAGAGAAAAATGGATCGCTGTGCTGCTAGAATACGACCTGGAAATAAAGCCTACCAAACTGATAAAGGGGCAAGGGTTAGCAAAATTGATGACCAAAGCTAACTATGACTCTTTGCAACTAAATTTTTTGCAAGACTCTTTAGGTCAGCTAGACGTAGGATTACAAATAAAGCCCGAATTCTCTGCGTCTCCCTGGTACTCTAATAGTGTTTATGTATTGCAAAATCTACAGGCTCCAGCAGGATTAAGTAAGAGCAAGGCAAGAGCCGTGAAATTAAAGGCCGCGAAATACTGTATCATGAATCAATTCTTGTACTGGAAGGACCCTACGGGTGTACTGCTAAATTTCCTGTTAGAGGATGAAGCCAAACATACTAAGAGAGAATTTCATATGGGAGATTGTGGTGGTCATCATTCTTGGAACGTCACAGTGAACAAGATCCTTAGGGCTGGTCTCTATTGTCCCACCATGTTCACAGATGTCTATAAAGAAATAGTAACTTGTCACCAATGTCAAATTTTTTAAGGAAAGAGGAAAGTCGTATCACTGCCCCTTCACCCAGTCATAGTAGAAGCTCATTTTCAACAATGGGGACTGGATTTCATTGGGGAGATAAACCCTAACTCTTCTGGGCAGCACAAGTGGATATTAACAGCCACGGATTACTTCACTAAGTGGATAGAAGCTATACCTACCAGGAATGCAACAGAAAATGTTATTATGGACTTTCTGGAGGATAATATCCTATCTAGGTTTGGTTGCCCCAAAAGGATTGTGACTGATAATGTGCCTGCATTTTGTTCTAAGAAGATGGTTAATTTCTGCCACAAATATCATATCAGTCTGAACCACTCTACAGCTTATTACCCCCAAGGAAACGGTCTGGCAGAATCCTCCAATAAAAGCTTAGTAAAGATCGTAAAGAAATTATTGGAAGTGAATAAGAGGGCATGGCACACTAAGCTGAAGTATGCCCTGTGGGTTGATAGAATAAGCACTAAAAGGGCCATTGGAATGTCTCCATTCCAGTTGGTGTATGGAGCTGAAGTGGTTTTTCCAACTTCTTTGGGGTTACCAGTTATGAGGTTGTTGTAAGGTTTAGAAGAAGAACTGAATCATATGCAAAGGAGAGTGAACCAGATAATTGAGTTAAATGAGTTGAGAACTAAAGCCTATGACAGAGTACAAGGACACCAGGAAAAGATGAAAGAGGCATTTGATAAGAATACCAAGGAAGATAAATTTCAGGTGAATGACCTAGTTCTGAAATGGGACTGCCCAAGGGAAGACAAACACGATAAATTTGACCACATGTTGATGGGTCCATACATCATTGTTGTACCCAGAGGAACCAACTCTTTTATACTGGAAGAGCAATATGGGTCTTCCTAGACGGGAGGACCAGTCAATGGAATATTTTTAAAGCATTATCTGTCCTAGACAAGCCAGGTAATTCATGTACCATAATTTGTACATATTTTTCCTTTTTTCAGTTGTTTGAAGGTTTAAATGGCAAACCAGAAGACTTGAAGCCCGAAGTGAGGGCCCTAAGGTCTGAAAGGGGAGGCCACGCAATTTTTCTTGTCTTTTTTGTTTTTCTTTAAGTATTCTACCTGGAGGCGAAGGCAAGCGCAGTTCACAGTGTCAGGTTCTGAGAAAATTTTTCAGTCTAAGGCCACAAGGAAAACTGCCCAATGGATCAGACACTTAGTCTACGGAGTTCTTTGCTACCTCGCAGGGAGAATATCATCCTCGAGTTGGAGCCAGTTGTTAACACCTAATTTTTACACCGCATAAATATCAAGTGTGAAAGGAATAGGGTTGGAGAAACATACCTGATAAAGGCTTGAATCCCCATGCCTTCCTCCATGGTTGAGGGCCAGAATAGGGGAAATTAATATTATAAAGGGCTAAGAGGGAATACCCCACAAGAAATTCACAAAGAAGTATGTGAAGGAGCCTTCTAAGCGAATAAATAACCCCAAGTCCTAAGTCCGACATCCTAAAGTATTATAAAGCCTAAGTTTCAGCAAGGGAACCACCATAGATGAAAAGGGAAGCTAGATCCATGGTCCAAGATTCATCTCATCGAGAAGCAGCGTGATGGATAACCAAAAAGGTGGTAGCGACGAATGATACTGCCGGACCGATGGCAGTTGGAGGGCTCATCTCAACAAGAAGAGCGGTAAACAAAACCACTATAAGGGCATGAGATACCAGGGTGGTAGAGTCCTAAAGCAATCTACGGTGCAGAGAGTGGGTAGCCCAGGTCGACGGTGCAGAGATGAAGGAAGATGCACGAAAGAACGGACAGTAGGACCCGTCGTCGGGGAAAGGTTGAACATTAAACATGTCGCTCATCTCCACCGTAGATGCAAAGTGGAACAAGATCCACGGTCCAAGCTTAGTCTCATCGAGAAGGAGCACAATAGATACCTAAGAAGGTGGTCGCGATGGATAAAACCATTGGACATGTGTCAACGCCAATGGTGATCGCGGGGAAGGGAAGTGGTATCTAAAACTGCTCTGGGAAAACATCGATGATGCTCCGTGGACACGTGGTAACAGTGGAACTCCATAGAGCGGGTTCTACCTGGGATCCGACGGAGGGTGGGCATAAAATGTCACATCAGAAGGATTAAATAAACGTCTAGATCTGACGGTCGAAAATCACATGTGAAAAATGAGTAGCCGGGATCGTCAGACAAGTGGTGGATAAGACCGATGGTTAGGTAAAGAAGATTTATACCCTCAGCGGGTGTTGTAGACATTTGTTCATTTGGAAATTTATCAAATTCTGGGAGATTCTCGGTGGGTGGAGACGGTGACGGCGATGGGGCTTTTGACAGAAGCATTCCAGAGGATTTGTTGGCAACAGGTAGGCCCTTCCGATTGAGACTTGTCAGTAAAGTAGATAATTCAGTAGAATCATGGAAGAAGGTTCCACTATGAGCACAAGTAGAGTTAGGAATGCCCTAAAAGACAAGGATGGTAGTATTTTTGATGCAGTTACCCTTCTGCCCATGATTGACCCTTTCCAAGGCCTGTCTGAAGGGGTTTTTTCCAGAAAAGTGATGTTCTAGCACCAGTATAGGAGTTCGATGGATGGTCGCAAGGCAGTTGGGTCGAAACATGAAAGTTGTGCAGTTGTGCCCTAGCAGGGAAGTCTCCGAAAGACACTATATCAGTTTCAGTATAGGATATAATGGCCTGCAAAGAAGCTATCCTTCAAGACCTCGGCTTTGTGGGCCCGGAGGTCATCTTAGGAATGACAGTGGCTGCCTTGTTTTATCAAAGTTCATCCAAAGGTCGTTGGGTCTTTGTAATTCCCCGCCACGGGCCCGACCTGGGTATTAGGGATAATATCCACAACTTCCCGAATGTCCAAAGTAGTGGTTGGTCTCTCGGAAAACATAGGTGGGTCAAGATTAAACCCTGATATGGTAGAATTTCTAGCTAAAGGTATCCTTCCACAGGTAACATTTTTCCCTGGTATTAATAGCTTCTGGCGCATTTTGCGAATAAAGGGGAAGGGTTGGAACAAGCAGGAAGAGAAAATCTAAATCCCAACCTTACTAAGATGAATACTGAAGTTTTCAAAGGATTATATGCATCACAAAGGTGCTGGATACTTATGACTGAGAAGTTGGAGAACAAGACGAGACGAGAGAAAGTTTGTAAAGGGGGAGTGAAAAGGGAAAAAGTCCCTTGCGTAGATTGGAGGTTGGCTCGGAAGATTATAGGAGGTAATGTGACCCACGTCTTTTAGAACATGTGGGAAAGCATGAGATTAAGTGTTGTCACACGAGAGACATCAGAAGGAAGGACCCGCAAAGCCGAGTGATATCCTAGAGGATTACCGATATGATAAAAGGCACTTTTTGGATCATCATTGGCTACGCCGTTTATCTGGGATGACATCGCTGAGCATGCGGAAGCTGCCGTCATCATCATAGCAGTTATGGATAAGGTATTCACATCTTTTATTTACAGTTGGTACAACAGAATGATGGTGCACCTGGCAATTCGACCATCTTCTCGGTTACTATTGGCTCATGGAGAAAAGGCAGAAATGTGAGGTGGTATTCATGCCAGAACAAGTATGGGATGAGATGGAGGAAAATTATACTCCTCCACCTCTTACCATATTTGACCTCATAGAATCCAGTTCTGCCAACGAAGATGAGCAGCTTGATGGACGACAAGTGTCCAAAGGAAACTGGCCGAGAATGAAGAAGGAGAAACATGAAATCAAGTAGAGTGGCCAACCGGGTGCAGAAATAGTTCACGATTTTGTACTCTCCACTAAGGAAACGACACCTATCCTACCAGAGGGCGCATCAAAGGCCGACAACTCATTGAAAGAGGAAGATTTCTTTGACTCACAAGGTCATTTGCGAACCTAGGGTTAAAACAATCCTCTTTCTATAATATTATGTTCCTTATCTTAATCAATCTGTTTGAGACATGACTCATATGTAATATTGTTTGAGGCGGCTAAATGGATAGCCAACTAGAAATTTTATGCTTACTATGTTTACTTTACTATGATTTCTAATTCCATTCAGTAATAATACCAGCAAATGTAAAAAATAGTTAGGATGGCTCTACCTATTTTCTGGTTTGAAAACAGTTACGGCAAACCAATTTTTGATGAGATGGCATATGGTTGTAACTGTTTTCTGTTTTGAAGGAGCCGAGCCTAAAGCTCGAAGGTATCTATATATACATTTGTAATCGAAGGCACAAGGGTTGGAAATCTTATGAAAAAACTATTTTTGTTTTCATGATAAGTTTGTAAGACTTTTTTCTTTGAGTTGTTTAATAGAAATTGCAGAGCTGAAGCCTACATTTTGATAAGGATTCTTTTGTAATCGATCTGGTAGTCTGTACCTTTCTTTTTTCCCATGTGCAAATGTGTTTCTCTCTTTGTTATTCCATTCTGTGTTATTTCCTTTATGCTTGGATCAGGGTAACAGTTAAGTAGAATTCATAGAGATTATGCTCTGCTTAGCTTATTCCAAGTATTTCACCAAATATATTCTACTAAAGTTGATGTAGGATTCATCCTTGTTAGATGCCTTACATTGATGGACTATTTCTTTTCTCTTATGTTCCACAAATTAAAGCTCTTTGACTACTAGCTGCTTGCTACCTCGCCCTTGTAAATGCATTTGCAGAATCTGTGTGAATACTGTTTTCAGAACTTTTTAAATGTGACTCCATCGCCCAAATGAATCTCATGCATTTTCAACCAAACTTTTCTGAAATCCTTTTCATTTCCTAAACAGAAATCTAATCTTCTATATAATTGTTGTAATTTAATATCTTAGCCGTGAATGCTGGTGTTCCTTTTTCATTATTGACAATCTTGATTATTCCAGTCCTTTCACGAGATCATAGAGATAGCCCTCTCTGTTTATGTTTGATCAGAAACGTAAACCAAAGATTGGTTAGTGGTTACCCGAGATTACCCTCTTTCATCCTTGGGGGTCAGTTTTGGTGTTAACACAATGTATCCACCTGATACATATACAGATACATACACATGATCCAACTGATTATACAAAGCATTCAACATGATGCATACATACATACAAATGATCCAACTGATCATATCCAGCATCCAACATGATGCATATACATATAAATGATCCAACTAATCATATCCATCATCCAGCATGATGCATATACATATAAATGATCCAACTGATCATATCCAAGCATCCAACATGATGCATATACTGAGCAGTAATTGGAGCATCATCTTGATGCTCATCATCCAGTGCTTATATCCACAGCCAATGGAAGGATCCTCCTCTCACCATACTTGGAATGGCTCCAGCAAATGTCTCCATCACTTCTTCCTCGAACTGTCGTCAATCTGAAGAACACCAAGCCTCTCTCTGAAGTACTCGAACTTCACTCTAGCTAGTCGTTTCGTCGGCACATCTACAACGTGCTCATCCAGCGCAACATACAAGAGATTCACTGCTCCTCTCTGCACCATATCCCTGATATAGTGATATTTGATCTCATTGTGTTTCAACCTATCATGGAACACCTGGCTCTCAGACAGCTTCACACAACTCTGGCTGTCACAAAAGATACCAGTAGCATCCAACGGGAGATCAAATAACTCAGACAGTAGCTTCCTCAGCCATACTGCCTCACAACTAGCCAAACAAGCTGCAACATACTCTGCCTCAGTTGTACTCAGTGCTACACAGGATTGCTTCCTACTAAACTAAGAGATCACACCTAATACCATACTGAAGCAACATCCAGATGTGCTCTTCCTATCTGTAGCACTGCCTACCCAGTTCAAATCAACATAACCCTGCAGGTTAAATTTTTGATTCACATCATACTTGAACCCATAATCAACTGTACCCTTCAGGTACATCAGAATATGCTTTACAGCAACTAGGTGAACACTCCTCGGATCTATCAGGAACTAGCTCAATGCATTCACCACAAAGAAAATATCTAGTCTCGTGTTCGTCAGGTACATCAAGGACCCAATCAGCTAATGATACACCGCGACATCAACCAGATCAGATGAAGCATCACACAGCAGCTTCAGGTTTGATTCCATAGGTGTGGCCATGGTCTTGTAGTCCATCATCCTGAACCTCTTCAGGATCTCTACCGCATACTTTCCTTGTCCAAGGAGGATCCCATCTGCACTCTGCCACACCTCCATGCCTAGAAAATAGTGCATCATCCCCAAGTCCTTGATCTCGAACTCGGCAGCAAACTTCCTCTTTGTATCGGCAATCAATCTATCCTCACCTGTTACAAACAGATCATCAACATACAAGAGTAGTATCAAGGGACTGCCTTCTTCAACCTTGTAGTAAAGGTTGGAATCCGCTTTACTTTTGGTAAATCCCAAACTGGATAGAAAGTTGTCTATCCTACCATACCAAGTTCTGGGAGCTTGCTTCAAGCCATACAAGGCTTTCTTCAATCTGCACACATATGACTTCCTGTCATGTGTCTTAAAACCAAGTGGCTGCTCCACATACACTTCCTCCTCGACTACACCATTCAAGAAAGCAGTCTTGACATCCATTTGGTGTATCTTCCATTTCATCACTTCATCCAGAGCAAGCACTGATCTAATGGAAGTGTATCTGGATACAGGAGCAAAAGTTTCTTCATAGTCAATTCATTCTTTCTGGGAGAAGCCACGAGCTACAAATCTCACTTTGTATTTCTCTATGCTGCCATCTGCAGCATGCTTGATCTTATAGATCCATTTGGAAGTCACAACAGACTTCCCTTCAAGTCTTGGGACCACCTCCCAAACATCATTCTTCATGATCGACTGATATTCTTCGACCATGGCATCCTTCCATTCTTTCTTTTCCATTGCCTCTTCATAACTGGAAGGTTCTTTGTTCATAATATCACACAGAGTAAAGCAACATAGTTGGTATGTGATCTAGTTCTCTTCTTTGCTCTGTGTTCTTCTTCTTGAATGCCTTATCTTTCTGCATCTTCAATGAGCTCTCTAGCCCATGCAAGTTTCCTCTTGTGAGAGTCCTTCTCACGAGGTGGATCTACAGGTTCTTATGGATCTTCAATTTCACGATCAACATCTGGAATTGCTTCAGTCATGGTAGTGTCTTGAAATCTAGTTTCCTTTGGTTCTTCATGATCTTCAATAGGTGTCTTCCTTGATTTGATGAATGCTAAGTTTTCATCAAATGTTACATTCCTGCTGACATCAATCTTCTTGAACCCTGGAAAGTATATTCTGTAAGCCTTCGAGCTTTCACTGTAACCCAAAAAGATACCCTTCTTTCCTGAAGGATCTAGCTTGGTCCTCTTTTCCTTTGGGACATGAGTGTATACTGGACAACCAAATATTATGAGATGGCTAACTTCAGGCTTCTTACCAGAGAAGACCTCTTATGGTGTCTTGTTGTCCAATATCTTGTGTGGTGTTTTGTTCTGCACATATACAGTTGTCCTAGCTGCTTCTACCCATAGATGCATAAGAAGATCCTCGTCATGCAGCATTGCTCATGCTGCTTCCATGATTGTTCGATTCTTCCTTTCTGCAACTCCATTTTGTTGTGGATTGTAGGGAGCAGTCAACTCTCTCTTAATCCCTGAATCACTGCATATCTTCTTGAAGTCCCCTGAAGTGAATTCTCTGCCATTGTCGAATCTGAATGTTTTGATCTTCTTATCAGTTTGATTCTCCATCAAGGCTTTGAATTCCTTGAACCTATCAAACACTTCATCCTTGTTCTTCAAGAAGTAAACCCAAGTCTTCCTAGAGAAGTCATCAATGAAAGAGACATAGTAAACATACCCACTCAGAGAACTGGATGACATTGGACTGCATAGATCAGAGTGGATAATTTCCAAAATTCCTTTTGATTTGCTTTCACTGCTTGGAAATGCCATCTTTATGTTCTTTCCTTTTGCACAGCCTTTGCAAACACCTTCATGCTTGGTCTTGATTTAAGGAAGACCCTCTACTGCTTTGCTTGTAATTGGTAGTGCTCTATAGTGCACATGATCAAGCCTTCTATGCCAAAGTTCACTTGGATCCATGGATTCAAGTACCATGGCATGTTCAGGTTGTCCCTTCAATTTATACAATCCTCCCTCTTGCTCTCCAATCACCACTACATCATCTATAGTTTTAGCTTTTGGCCACATAAGGACTTGGCCATCTACAAATGCAACCCTCATGCCTTTTGCATCCAATGCAGATATGGAGAGTAGGTTCTTCTTGAGCTCAGGTACATATAAAACATCTTTCATCTTTAAAGAATTCCCAGATTCTAGGTTGTAGGAGGCTTCGCCACTTCCCTTGATAGGGTATTGATAGTCATCCCTAAGTTTTACCTTATGGGGTGACTCATGTTCAGATAGATTTGCAAAATATTCTTTAACCCCAGTCATGTGTTTGGAAGCCCCACTGTCAATAAGCCAATCATTACAACTATGAGAGATAGTACCTGTGAGAGCATATATTAGAACATATTCATCTTCACTTGATAAGTCATCATCATCACTTTCTACTCTAGCCTTCTTCTTGGGAGGTTCATCATCCTCGCCAGCATGAGCATGATATCTTCTTTTGTTGTTCTTTTGCTTCTTATTGAAGTTGTTTTTGTTGTCTTTCTTCTTCTTGGGACAATATACCGCAAAGTGTCCCTTCTCATTGCATGTGAAGCATCTAAGATCTTTGTTATGATGGTGGTGTGAAGGTCTTCTGTTATGAGATGACTCCCTCTTGATCTTACCTTTCTTGGTATGTGTTGTGAGTGCTTGATCTTCATTCCCCATCTTTTCTTCTCGAGCTATTAGCCTAGCCTCTTCTTGTGAACATTCATCCCACAGTCTACTGAAGGATATCAAATTCCTTCTTGCACAGATTCCTTGGATGAAGGAATCCCATGAACTAGGTAGGCCATTTAAAGTGGTCATAACAATTTCACCATTCTCCACTACTTCATCTATTGCTTCAAGTTGTTCCTTGATCTGAGAGACCTTGGAGAAATAAGATTGAATGGTCTCTCCATTCTGAAGCCTTACCCCTTTCAATTGGTTCCACAGAGTCATCTTTCGATTTATGTTCTTCCCTTCAAACAACTTGGTCAAAGAGTCAAACATTTCCTTGGGTGTCTTTAGAGATGACACATGTGGAATGAGATGGTCCTTGATAGAATCAACAATGATCGTCTTTTCCTTGACCAAGTTCTTCTTGTGAAGAGCCTTAGCCTCTTCTCCCTCTGGGACAGGGACATCTTCACTTATATAAGTGTCCAACTCATTTTCTTCCAGGATTAGCCCAATCCTATACTTCCATGCTCGGAAGTTATAAACCCCTTCAAGCTTATCCTTAAGCTTGGTGTGGTGAGACATATTTAAAGAGTACTTCAAATGGAAATAGAAAAGATTTAGGTCTTACCACTTCATTTGCTGAAAACTGGATCTGGTCCCGGATTAGGGTTTGTAAAAGAAACCCTAAAAATTCAAAATGTGAATTTCAACTTTCTAAAAGAATAGAAAGATGCGTCTTGATGAGCTGATTATCCTTGTATATTCATAATTTGAGATCTGTAAAGTTTCACCCTTCATAAATGCCTTTTAGTCTTCCTGAATTCACTAGGGAGGACCCTGAATAAGGGTTTGAGTTTCCTACAGCTACACCCAACCAAAAATCTCGATCCAAAGCTCTAAACTTCAATTTTTCCAAGGAGCTTCCAGTTGTGTCTTCATATTTCAAAAATTCCTATTTTTGTGGAAACCCTAATTTTTAGGGTCAAAACTGAAAGTGCTAAGAACTGAATTCTGATTGGACAGAAATATTCTCCTTGATGAGTAGAGTCAATCTACCTTGCTGCTTTTCCAAAATATGTGGAGAGAAACCCAATAAACAAGAAACCCTAGTTTCTGCCATTGCACAATGTCTTCGTCTCAGGGAAGCTCTGATACCATGTTAATTTTTTAGCATTAATTCAATATACTCTAGGATCTTTACTAAGAGAATAACATGTACAGCATATGAAGCATATCAATCATATCAAACATGCCAATCATAACAAGATGTAATCATATGAGACAATAGACACACAGAGTTTCCGTGGGGAAAACCCTAAGGTGAAAAACCCCACAACTTCCTCAGAGATAGATAGAGCAATAATACAACCCAAATACACAGAGATAGTCTTCTCCTAGCATATGATCCTCCTCCTCACATGTGCGCCACATTTTGAGTGATGGAAGAGTGAGTAAGTGAATGATCAAATAGAGATCTCCCGATCTCTATTTATACTTGTCCTATCCTGCCCAATAAACCAGTGGGGCCGACTTGTCTAGCTTAGCCTAATAACCCATGGTTAACTTAATCAGGGCCGACCCCACACATGGTGGTCTAATAAGCCATCAGCAAGTTACGACACTTGCGACACTTGTCAATACAAATGATGACACTTCCGTATAGAGGAATAACATATCTCTATAAGAGTATAGTATACATAGATGAAATACATAGGTGAAATACATTCGGAAGTTACATATACATTGTACTTTTTATTACCAAACTCCTTACTCTCTATAAGTCAGATATAACTTGGTTGATCAGGAATATATAACTATATCAGGAAAGGAAAAGTAAGTTAGCTGGGAGAGGCATTGATCTCTCGATTTCAGCAATTCATCTAGTTCTAAGGCCATAACCCTTTCCATAACTCTTTACTATTGATTGAAATTCAATCTTATCTACCCCAAATTTCTTAATATGAAGGGAGTTTCTTACAATAAGGGGAGTAATTAACTTTTGAATTCGTTCCAAAATTCCTAGATTTTAATAACAAAATAAGAAACCTATTTATTCCGCATTTATTCCCACCCAAACCCAATAGTAGTAGTTCTAAAGTGAGTAGTTGATCCATCATTTATTGAATCGTAAGTACGGTAAATACCTTAAACACCTTCACATGATCAAACCTTGAACCCTACCATATCAAGTATAGATCCTCATAGAACACATGCAATATAGGTTTGTAGAGATAGAGGATGAAGTCGGGGTGGAGAAAAATAAAGTAGATAGCAGTGAATCTCAATTGAAAACCATACTAGATGATGAGATTAAAAGGATGAGGAAACTGATGATGAAAGTGTCTAGGAAAAGGTACACTAAGATAAAGAAGACAATCAGTAGCAGAAAGAAATTGAGTATGCAAGGAATGATTAGCAAGGTGAATGGAACATTACAACATAAAATCATGAAACCTAGAAAGCTAACGACAATAGTGAAAGATGATGAAAGTAGAATATATAGACAGCTGTAGAACATAGTTTGGGATCCAGGAGATTTGAAGACATACAAACCATGAACAGGAATTCATGAATCTTTTCTACTATGGGAGTCTAATCTAGGAGCATCCACTCTCATCTACAAACTGTAATAATGATCAAGACTAGGGGTCTTGATACTTGCCCAAGAGAGGGGTTTTCTTTGAAAAACATTGCAATGTTTAGAATTCACAAGAATTAGTTTAGAAGGTTTTAAGTTAGTAAGGTGTTAGTCAAAATCATTAGGATTAAGTGATGAATAGTTATAGCCAATTTCATATGGGAGCAGAATTCGATGGAATCTAATCTATTGGTTATTTAGAAGATAGGATCAAGTTTTATTTTTAGTAATTAGTTGCGTAACTACACTAATTTGTTTTTTGTTGAACTAGGAATAAAACTTCCAGGTAGGTGTTGTAAGCCAGTGGGGCATCTTGTAGAGAGAGTAGTCTCGAAAGGGAGAGATGGCTAGGACTAGAGAACAATGATAGAATTGTCAAATCAGGCTAGTATGGCGGTGAAATTTCTTCCATTGAACATATATATACAGAATTTAGTAATGGAACATGTCAATTGATGTTTATGTTGCGTGTATTAATGAATCTATGTATTAATGGATTAATGTATGGTTGAAACACGGTTTGTGTGTAAAGATTTCAGATAACCTCTTATTCAAGTTTATGAATGTCTAAGTGTATGCGAGATGAGTTAACGCAGGTCTGTGTGAGTGTACAATTCCTATGTGTGATTATTCATGGATTCCACTGTGTTATAAGATTGTTAAATTTGGAATGAGATCAATTGAGATGAGAGTCCATGCATGTAAATCGTAAAGATAGATATTTTGATCTAGAGTTGAAGGAGTTGGTCAAGTCGTGGGATTTGGGAATCTGAGATATTGAAGTTATGAAGAAAGGATGAACATTGGATTTTGTATGTACATTGAAATGTTGACAATGAATAATAAAACCTAGAACCACGGCATGACTAAGCAAAGAAAACCTTCAATAGGTATTGTGATCTGTTAGTAAATAGTCAGAATGTTGTGTTGAAGAGGTCGTTGGGTAAATAGAAGCCAAACAATGTTTATTGGAGTCGATGTAGAAGATTAGGTAAGTCATGAAAAAATTGTGTTATGAGACAGGATTTTCCTACATTGGAACATTCTATCAAGATTTGATTCGAGAACAATAAATCTTCCCATTAAAGGATTATAAGTAAATTAATGATTGACTGAATGATTTCAGTTCAATAAAATAACAGGTGGTTTGTTGTAATGAACATGACTACGAATGAATTTATGTACAGAGTTTAAACCCTATAGCAGAGTTGTATTTTTGTTGCGGGCTTAGTGTTTCTGCTGCGTATTTGAACTTCTGCAATGTATATAAAAATATGTAACATAATGAATTTTTAAACGCGGAATGTATGGAGAGATTCATCTCTCCTTAACATCAGTTATGGGACAGAGTAAGTTTTAATTGTAGGTAGAAGTAGTATGCCTGCATCATGAGGCTAAAATGCCCTAGGACCTGCAACTAAAAGGAGGTCCACTCTTTGCAGCTCTTTGGAGTGCAGCCCTCAGGACATGTTTCTTTAAGCACTCCAACAACAAAACACAACAAACCATGCATCCTAACCAATATCCTACAAGAGAGGAAGAGAGGGCCTATAAATGACCCAACTAAACTAAACATTCAACAAAATTTTCCAGGAGAGATGAATACCAGAATGAATAGAAGTGTTATCTACTTTGTATCTGTAGGAGCTACAGCTGCTCATCATCCCAAAGTTCATCCCATGCCACCATCCCCACGCTTCAGCTTCATCCTTCTTTCTCTAGCCTCCGACCTGACTAGAATTTCCCACCTCCTCCCATGCCTATACCTGTACAACACCTGACCCCAGTCCCATATCTTAGGCCCGATACACCATCTTCACAGCCATGGCCTCACAGAAATTCAATAAATGACCGACTTTAAGAACACTGCCTCTTCACAGTTTTCCTTCCAAGCTCAAACCAATAAGTCCTGAAAGAACTCAAATAGCTTAGCTGCAATAGAAATATTCAAATCTCATTCTAAAGCCCTAGTAACAATGACCCCAAATGCATTCTCTGATACAAAACCCCACCATGGACCTTCTGCTGACTCCGAACCAAATGCTTTTTCTAATGTTTACGCCCCTAATTATCTTCTCAACATCTTCTACTTCCCTCAAAACAAAAACCCAAATGGATTCCCTCCTTAAACAATCTTCCCTCTTGCTCTCCAATCACCACTGCATCATCTATAGTTTTACCTTTTGACCACATAAGGAATTGGCCATCTACAAATGCAATCCTCATGCCTTTTGCATCCAATGCAGATATGGAGAGTGGGTTCTTCTTGGGACAATCACTTTCTTCTCTAGCCATCTTCTTGGGACAATCACCCGCAAAGTGTCACTTCTCATTGCATGTGAAGCATCTGAGATATTTGTTATGATGGTGGTGTGAAGGTCTTCTGTTATGAGATGACTTCTTCTTGATCTTACTTTTCTTGGTATGTGCTGTGAGTGCTTGATCTTCATTCCCCATCTTTTCTTCTCGGGCTATTAGCCTAGCCTCTTCTTATGAACATTCATCCCACAGTCTACTAAAGGATATCAACTTCCTTCTTGCATAGATTCCTTGGATGAAGGAATCTCATGACCTAGGTAGGCCATTTAAAGTGGTCATAACAATTTCACCATTCTCCACTACTTCATCTAATACTTCAAGTTGTTCCTTGATCTGAGAGACCTTGGATAAATAAGATTGACTGGCCTCTCCATTCTGAAGCTTTACCCCTTTCAATTGGTTCCATAGAGTCATCTTCCAATTTATGTTCTTCCCTTCAAACAGCTTGATCAAAGAGTCAAACATTGCCTTGGGTGTCTTTAGAGATGACACATGTGGAATGAGATGGTCCTTGATAGAATCAGCAATGATCTTCTTTGCCTTGACCATGTTCTTCTTGTGAAGAGCCTTAACCTCTTCTCCCTCTGGGACAGGGACCTCTTCACTTATATAAGTGTCCAACTCATTTTCTTCCAGGATTAACCCAATCCTATACTTCCATGCTCGGAAGTTATAAGCCCCTTCAAGCTTATCCTCAAGCTTGGTGTGGTGAGACATCTTTAAAGAGTACTTCAAATGGAAATAGAAAAGATTTAGGTCTTACCACTTGATTTGCCGAAAACTGGATCTCGTCCTGGATTAGGGTTTGTCAAAGAAACCCTAAATATTCAAAATGTGAATTTCAACTTTCTAAAAGGATAGAAAGATGTGTCTTAATGAGTTGATCAGCCTTGTATATTCATAATTTGATATCTGCAAAGTTTCACCCTTCAGAAATGCCTTTTAGTCTTCCGGGATTCACTAGGGAGGACCCTGAATTAGGGTTTGAGTTTCCTGGAGCTTCACCCAATCAAAAATCTCAATCCAAAGCTCTAAAATTCAATTTTTCCAAGGAGCTTCCAACTGTGTCTTCAGATTTCATAAATTCCTATTTTTGTGGAAACCCTAATTTTGAGGGCCAAAATTGAAAGTGCTCAGAACTGAATTCTGATTGGACAGAAAGATTCTCCTTGATGAGTAGAGTCAATCTACCTTGCTTCTTTTCCAAAATTTGTGGAGAGAAACCCAATAAATAAGAAACCCTAGTTTCTGCCATTGCACAATGTCTTCTTCTCAGGGAAGCTCTGATACCATGCTAATTTTTGAGCATTAATTCAATATACTCTAGGATCTTTACTAAGAGAATAACATGTACAACATATGAAGCATATCAAGCATGCCAATCATAACAAGATGTAATCATATGAGACAATAGACACACAGAGTTTCCGTGGGGAAAACCCTAAGGTGAAAAACACCACAACTTCCTCAGAGATAGATAGAGCAATAATACAACACAAATACGCAGAGATAGTCTTCTCCTAGCATATGATCCTCCTCCTCACATGTGCGCCACTTTCTGAGTGATGGAAGAGTGAGTAAGTGAATGATCAAATAGAGATTTCCCGATCTCTATTTATACTTGTCCTATCCTGCCCAATAAACCAGTGGGGACGACTTGTCTAGCTTAGCCTAATAACCCATGGTTAACTTAATCAAGGCCGACCCCACATATGGTGGTCTAATAACCCATCGGCAAGTTACGACACTTACGACACATCTCTATAAGAGTACAATATACATAGATGAAATACATAAGTGAAATACATTCAGAAGTTACATATACATTGTACTTTTTATTACCAAACTCCTTACTCTCTATAAGTCAGATATAACTTGGTTGATCAGGAATATATAACTATATCAGGAAAGGAAAAGTAAGTTAGCTAGGAGAGGCATCGATCTCTAGATTTCATCAATTCATCTAGTTCTAAGGCCATAACCCTTTCCATAACTCTTTACTATTGATTGAAATTCAATCTTATCTACCCCAAATTTCTTAACATGAAGGGAGTTGCTTACAATAAGGGGAGTAATTAACTTTGAATTCATCCAAAATTCCTGGATTTTAATAACAAAATAAGAAACCTATTTAATCCACATTTATTCCCACCCAAACCCAATAGTAGTAGTTCTAAAGTGAGTAGTTGATCCATCATTTATTGAATCATAGGTACGGTAAATACCTTAAACACCTTCACATGATCAAACCTTGAACCCTACCATATCAAGTATGGATCCTCGTAGAACACTCATGCAATATAGGTTTGTAGAGATAGAGGATGAAGTCAGGGTGGAGAAAACTAAAGTAGATAGCAGTGAATCTCAATTGAAAACCATACTAGATGATGAGATTAAAAGGATGAGGAAACTGATGATGAAAGTGTCTAGGAAAAGGTGGACTAAGATAAAGAAGATAATCAGCAGCAGAAAGAAATTGACTATACAAGGAATGATTAGCAAGGTGAATGGAACATTACAACATAAAATAAGGAAACCTAGAAGGCTAAAGACAATAGCGAAAGATGATGAAAGTAGAATTTAGAGACAGCCATAGAACATAGTTTGGGATCCAAGAGATTTGAAGACATACAAACCATGAACAGGAGTTCATGAATCTTTTCTACTGTGGGAGTCTAATCTAGAAGCATCCACTCTCATCTACAAACTGTAATAATGATCAAGACTAGGGGTCTTGATACTTGCCCAAGAGAGGGTTTTCTTTGAAAAACATTGCAATGTTTAGAATTCGCAAGAATTAGTTTAGAAGGTTTTAAGTTAGTGAGGTGTTAGTCAAAATCATTAGGATTAAGTGATAAATAGTTATAGCCAATTTCATATGGGAGCAGAATTCGATGGAATCCAATCTATTGGTTATTTAGAAGATAAAATCAAGTTTTATTTTTAGTAATTAGTTGCGTAACTGCACTAATTCGTTTTTTGTTGAACTAGAAATAAAACTTCCAGGTAGATGTTGTAAGCCAGTGGGGCATCTTGTAGAGAGAGTAGTCTCGAAAGAGAGAGACAGCCAGGACTAGAGAACAATGATAGAATTGTCAAATCAGGTTAGTATGGCGGTGAAATTTCTTCCGTTGAACATATATATACTGAATTTAGTAATGGAACATGTCAATTGATGTTTATGTTGCGTGTATTAATGAATCGATGTATTAATGGATTAATGTATGGTTGAAACAGGGTTTGTGTGTAAAGACTTCAAATAACCTCTTATTCAAGTTTATGAATGTCTAAGTGTATGCGAGATGAGTTATCGCAGGTCTATGTGAGTGTACAATTTCTATGTGTGATTATTCATGGATTTGACTGTGTTATAAGATTGTTAAATTTGGAATGAGATCAATTGAGATGAGAGTCCATGCATGTAAATCCTGAAGATAGATATTTTGATCTAGCGTTGAAGGAGTTGGTCAAGTCGTGGGATTTGGGAATCTGAGATATTGAAGTTATGAAGGAAGGATGAACATTGGATTTTGTATGTACATTGAAATGTTGACAATGAATAATAAAACCCAGAACCAGGGCATGACTAAGCATAGAAAACCTTCAATAGGTGTTGTGATCTGTTAATAAATAATCAGAATGTTGTGCTGAAGAGGTCGGTGGGTAAATAGAAGCCAAACAATGTTTATTGGAGTCGATGTAGAAGATTAGGTAAGTCATGAAAAAAGTGTGTTATGAGACAGGATTTTCCTACATTGGAACATTCTATCAAGATTTGATTCGAGAACAATAAATCTTCCCATTAAAGGATTATAAGTAAATTAATGATTGACTGAATGATTTCAGTTCAATAAAATAACAGGTGGTTTGTGGTAACGAACATGACTACGAATGAATTTATGTACAGAGTTTAAACCCTGTAGCAGAGTTGTATTTTTGTTGCAGGCTTATTGTTTCTGCTGCGTATTTGAACTTCTGCTATGTATATAAAAATCTGTAACGTAATGAATTTTTAAACGCGAAATGTATGGAGAGATTCATCTCTCCTTAACATCAGTTATGGGACAGAGTAAGTTTTAATTGTAGGTAGAAGTAGTATGCCTGCATCATGAGGCTAAAATGCCCTCGGACCTGCAACTAAAAGGAGGTCCACTCTTTGCAGCTCTTTGGAGTGCAGTCCTCAGGACATGTTTCTTTAAGCACTCCAACAACAAAACACAACAAACCATGCATCCTAACCAATATCCTACAAGAGAGGAAGAGAGGGCCTATAAATGACCCAACTAAACTAAACATTCAACAAAATTTTCCAGGAGAGATGAATACCAGAATGAATAGAAGTGTTATCTACTTTGTATCTGGAGGAGCTACAGCTGCTCATGATCCCAAAGTTCATCCCATGCCAGCATCCCCACGCTTCAGCTTCATCCTTCTTTCTCTGGCCTCCGACCTGACTGGAATTTCCCACCTCCTCCCATGCCTATACCTGTACAACACCTGACCCCAGTCCCATATCTTAGGCCCGATACACCAGCTTCACAGCCATGGCCTCACAGAAATTCAACAAATGACCGACTTCAAGAACACTGCCTCTTCACAGTTTTCCTTCCAAGCTCAAACCAATAAGTCCTGAAAGAACTCAAATAGCTTAGCTGCAATAGAAATATTCAAATCTCATTCTAAAGCCCCAGTAACAATGACCCCAAATGCATTCTCTGATACAAAACCCCACCCTGGACCTTCTGCTGACTCCGACCCAAATGTTTTTTCTAATGTTTACGCCCCTAATTATCTTCTCAACATCTTGTACTTCCCTCAAAACAGAAACCCAAATGGATTCCCTCCTTAAACTGTCTCAGATACAAGAACCCATGAAAAATAAGCCCCTTGTGAACTTCCTGCAACAGAACAGAGACCTTTTGCTGTATGAGCCTTCTGAGCTCTTTCTAGAAAAATATATTACCTTGTAACAAGGACCCAGATGATTTTTTTTCTGTTACCCCCAAAAAGCTAAAATAAGGACGACCCAACTGGATACTCTACAATCCAGTGCGGCCAAGCACTCTTCTCTGGCCTCCTCTATACGCAGAGGAAAGGAATTATCCTCCCTTTCAACAAAAAATCTCACTGGATTATCAGCAACCGAGGACCCAAAGAAATTTTTTCCGTTAAAACTCTTCGTAAAGCCATTTCTGCCAATGCAATTTCGGGTGCATTACATTATTGGAGGAATTACTCGTCGTCAGGGGAGGAATCGGGAAGACGCCTGCCTGAGTGAAGAATAGTAACCGCCATAGATCGAGTGTGAGCTAGAACTAGAGCTAGAGCCGCCTAAACCTGCGCTGCTGTAGCCCCTCCTGAGCCTGAGCCATGACCATAGCCTAGTATCCTTAACCAAGGGGAGATTACCGAACATCTAGAGATGATATAGTTCCTAATCCTTCTATGTTGGAGTATCTGCCGCCGATTCTGAATGCGATCGGGTGGGTCTACCTGCAGTGTGTGTTCTCTTGGAAGTCTTTGGCGGAACAAGTTTGGGGTGTCTTCTTCTGGAAGCTGGTTTTTCCCGCTTTCTTTTTCTTCATGCGGGCGTCAATTGCCCAGATGCTTCTCTTCCATCTCAAGGTGTCTCCGGCTCATATTTGGTATTTCTGTAATAATATATCTGTGAAATCCTTAACGGTGCGATGGATCCAACGTAAAGCCAATTTTCGGAAGCATTCTATACGTAATACACTTGCTCTTTAGTTGTCATCTTTATGAAACACGGGGTTGAATTTATAAAAAATCAGCATTACTATTATTCCCTTTTGAGTTCCCAAGATCTTAAAACCTGCATTATCAGTATTCAATATGCTTTTGGATACTTTTGATAACGACGGCCTTTGAATTGAATGGTTCCTTTTAATTTTTGGGACACTTAAACACTATTACTCAATAAATTAATATCTCAAACTCATTTTCATATTATAATATGTGATTGTGGGAGGCATTATCATCTCTTGATCCCTAGTATTTTAAATAACAGACCTTTTCCACGTGTCAGTGTTGTGAGACATCACCACACCCTAGGAAAAGAAAAAACAAGACAGAAGTGAAAGCCAACTAATCCAGGAATTTGCTTTATGTAATGGATGCATTGTTTTTTTTTTAGCTCGAGGGGAATCGGTAACTTGTCAAATTTGCCTGGGCCAGACCCAGGTTCAAATCCGCTGCTGCCACTATAACCCCTAAGGTATAAACCGGCAGCCCGCAAGCCAGGATATACCAACAATTTGTGACTCAGCAAGGACCGAGACGTCCCGACTCCAATCCCGACAAGGGGCGGTAGCCTATCCAGGGGGCGCCTATCCTTTGAGCCTTATCACAACGGGCCATATCTCGGTGGGAATTGACCCCTGGTGGTCTGGGTGAAAACCACCTTCCCCCACCGCTGGACCACCACTTCATTGATTAATGGATGCATTGTTGTTCTAGACGAGACAATTATCTATGGGGTCACCTTCAGGATGAGTTCTTATCTAGGAGGAGATCGTTTATCTTTGACAAAGTAAGATGTTGTGGGCCTAAGCCTAACGAAAGTTGAACAACAACCTTCTTCTCCTAGACATATGGCACTAAATTGGGAGCTGGTTTTTCCCGCTTTCTTCTAGAAGAAAACACCCCAAACCAATTTCGATCTGCGGGCATCGTTGTTGTTTCCATCGTATTAAATATGGGGATTACTATGTCTTTCTAAATTAGAACATTTAGAAATTTCAAATTTTAATAAATGTAAATTTTGGAAGTATTTGTAGTAATTATACACTATTTGAGATTAAATATAATATTTATATTTAAAGTTTAATGTAAAAATTTTCATTTTTATTTGAACTTTTATGTAATGAGAAGAAATTTAAAAACTTAAATTAAAATATTTAGAAATTTCAAATTTTAATAAATGTAAATTTTAGAATTATGTGTAGTAATTATACACTACTTAAAATTGATAGTAAATATAATATTTGTATTTAAAGTTTTATGTAAAAAAAATCATTTTTATTTAAACTTTTATGTAATGAGAAGAAATTTAAAAACTTAAATTGCAAGCATCACTTAAATATATGATTTTTTTAAATGGAAAGCTTTACAATTATTTCATTTAAATTATCATGTATATTGGTTGTTGTTTCTCCACCCCAAATGAAATTAACCAAATCCTCATGTAATGATAGAGACATTCTTATGCATTCCAAGCTGAACACCCAATAGTAATACCTTGATAGAGAAACACATATATCCTTGACACACTTATGATAAAGGGATAGAGTAACCCAAAATGCCCTATCCCAAGCCCACAGGCATGACAAATAAAAAGAGAAAAGGACTAAAGGTGAAAAAGAGGACTCACAAGCCCCTATGACACCTTCATAATTCTCAAAACCACCCAATGGCACCAACATACTAAATCGTAGGACAATGATAACCTCAATAGCCCATGTGTGATTGGTGGAGGAAACCTACTTAGTTTTAGATGTTTAGAAGATTCCTTTAAAGCCTCAAGTTTAGGTCTCCTCCAGCATCATTCCCGAGGTCCTAAGACACCTACATACGTCTCAAAACTACATAACGGTGTTAATATCCTCAATAATATGACAATGAAACCCTCAAGAGACCATGTGTGGTTGGTTGAGGCGATCTTTCTAGCCTTGGATGGTTATAAGATTCCTTTAGGAATAGAGGTTCAAGTCTCCTCCCTTAACCATGTCCAACACCCCAAGGCCCCAAGACATGGATACATAGTGGCATGGATATCCATGTAAGGTCGTGCATGGTGCTCTAGGAATTTTTCATCACTCTAGATGCCCCAAATGTTTCTTTAGGGCCAACGACATAGTTGATTTCCCTAAAACGCCATTCCCAAGGTCCTGAGACATGTAGATATTGCTCAAAACCACATAGTGGAAATGACATAATCAATGATAGGCCAATGATACCATCAAGAGGCTATGCGTATTTAGTGGAGGCAATATTCTTAGCCTTAGATGGATAGAAGGATCGTTTAGAGCTCGAGATTGAGGTCACCTCCACTAATCATGTGTAAGGCCCTAAGGCCACAAGACCTATCTACATAGTGCCATATATAACCTTGTGAAGTAATAAATAGTTATTTTAGGTAGTGTTCATGGATCTAGATGCCTCAAAATTTTCTTTAAGGCCAAAAACATGGTCTTCTTCCATGGAACATAATTCCTAAGGGATTAAGACATGTACATACTACTTAACACCACGCATTGGTAACAACGTCCTCAATCATAGGCCAATTATACAAATTAGGAGGTTATGTGTGGTTGGTGGAGGAAAACTTCTTACCCCTAGATGGCTACAAGATTCCTTTAGGGGCAAAGGTTCAGGTATCTTTTAAAGGTCATTTGCGGTGGGCTGAGGTGTTGTTCTTGGCCCTCTATGCATAAAATTTTCTTTTAGGGTGGAAAGCCAATATTTTATTGGTAGATCATGTTCATAATCGTGAAACCCATATCTATTATTCAAATCCTTCTAATGTAATTAATTTCCCCAATAAGAGGTGAAATATTCCCTCGATATGTCATGTGTAGTGATTCAAGCCATTCATATGGGCCTTAGGTGTATAGAATGTGCCTTTAGGACCTAAGGCCTAAGTTTCCTCCATTGACCATGTCAAAGGCATCGAGACCCATGTCTATTGCTCAGTTCCTTCGAATGGAATTGGTATCTCAACTCATACGTCAAGGATACCCTCAAATGGTCTTGTATAGTCATTTGAAGTGTCTTTCTTGACCATAGATTCCTCCCACTACCGTGGAGTTTCAAACCTTGGGACACCTACAAAGTGAATATTAGCATCTAAGAAAGATATAGTGCCTCTTTTTATGAATTTTGTGTAACCATGGATATATCTTGTAACTTAATCAATGACCAAGGTCAAAAGACATAGCCTTAGGCCATAACATTTGCAGTTGGCCTATAAGCAAGTTGTGGTCTCTATTTAAATATTTGGAACACTAAAGATGATCATTTCTATGGCCTAGGTAGCGGACTAAGGTCTAAATTCAGGGTACAAGGGCATACTAATTTCCTTGGGGCTCATGGACAATGAATGGAGGCCTATATTATAACACAAGGTCTACATAGGGAACCTTAGCCTACATGCGAGATATGTTCACCATTTTGAGGAAGGGCACACTAGGGATGGTTTTCAAGGCCCATGTTATGATATAGGGTTAAATAAGGGTCTTAGGTTATAAAAAATTTCTCTAAGCTCATGGTCCATGTGCAAGGCCTCAAACCACCATACATACCCTCCATAGGGAATCATTATCCTACAAGCGGCATATGATAGCCATTTTTTGCTTTCTAACACTAGACATGGTTATCAATGCATATGTCATCGTTTGATGCTAAAATCCTTGGGCATACACTATAACATTCATCTAAGGGTCTTCTGATCTATTTGTGGGGTCATAAACCACCATGTAGATCTAGACCTTTTGTGTTGGTCTCGTGTACCGTGAATGGCCCATGAGCCCTACAGGAAACCAGTATGGACTTATACCCTAAGTTTAAATCTGGGCCATTGCATTGGCCACAAGAATCATCGGTGGTGTCAAAAAACTAAAAATGGACACCATAACCCATTTATAGGCTAAAGATTCCCTTTACAAGGCCTATGTAATGGCTCAAACCCTTTTGCATGGCCCATAAGCCGCAAAGGCAAATATTATGGCCCAAGACTCTAGCTTTTGACCTTGGACCATGGTATTCACTATGAGAACTATACATGGTGTACTAGACCTTGAAATGACCAACATATCCCACTTGCATTCCAAATATTTCCTTTGTAGTGCCTTATGTTATGCCCTAAGGCCCCACTCATGGCCAATGAGCCATAAAGATAGTTTTTCTTGCCTAGCTGTAACCTAGATTTTAGCACTAAACCATATATTGGACACTAAAAATCATCCCCAGTGTTGCAATTTTTTCCTTAGACAAAATAAAAATTAAAAAAGACCTTTAATTTAATGAATATATAGAATTTCTAAAAGTTGAGAGGAGGGGGCATGAATGCAAGGATTGATTGTTTAGGAAGATGGATGGAGAAACCAACACATACGGATCAAATTTACCATGAATATGAATTCATATGAACCCAACACATATGAATTCATTTTATACCATGAATATCAATGGTACAAATTGTTTGGCTCCTTTGTGTTGTGTAACTAAATACAGTGGGAACTAGTATATCCATTAAGTATGAATTTGTATATATGTAATCCAATGGTCACGATATAAAGTGATCCGATGGTTCAACTTCTATTAATCTTAATGACACGTGATCTATGGCTTAACACCCGATTGGTCCATGATCTCTATTTAAAGAGCATGGAGGGTCACTTGCCGAATGATCCATTATTGAGAGAAGCTCATGTAATATTTTTTCTTCTGCATAATAAATTGCTTCGTAGAAGCTATTTGGCCGTGGTTGTGGACTATTTCCCTCTAGGGAGTTTTAACCATGTCAAAATACTGGTGTACCGATCTATGATCTTTGTGTGTGAGCAGTGTCCTTGGTGTTCGGTCTGTGTGGATATACCTGTTATTCAAACCAGTTTGACTAAGTCCATAATTAATTGATCAAATTGATGGGAGAGGTTCATTAAGAATTTTTTTAAGCACATACTTGTGGATTTGGTTGTTGTGTTTGATATGCATGTTAGTATAAAGGTATTGGTGCTCGATGCACATTTCAATCGTGAATATTCAACACAAATTAAACTTGGCAAGTAATGGTGTGTTATAAAAACATCGATATTCTGTCACAAACTTGTGGTGTTTCGACCTAGTTGCATAGGCATAAATTTAAATCATGTGATATGCATTTCATAACATAGTGCAGTGATTCTTGTTGTAGACATGACATATTGATGTAGTTGAGGAGCTCAATAGTTTGTGCTTGGAAGGCCAATATTCAAGACGAATCATCTTCCTTGTTTATCTCTTCCACTTTGGGAATTTGTGTACTTTGTTCAATATAGACAATATGAATAGACATGACATATTGATGTAGTTGAGGAGCTCAATAGTTTGTGCTTGGAAGGCCAATATTCAAGACGAATCATCTTCCTTGTTTATCTCTTCCACTTTGGGAATTTGTGTACTTTGTTCAATATAGACAATATGAATAGACTAGAAGACAAAACGTTTGTATCCCTTAACTAGATGATAAATACCATATCACGAGATTGTGAATACTTGAATAGTCGGTTGCTTGAATATTTTTCTCAACTTCAAGTTGTCCATACATTGTCATACATTTTCATAAACTTAATCGGAATTTGGAGGTGATTCATTGCTAATATAGACATGCTAATGTTTGTGTGAATGAATATATTATTTTTTGTCTGGGTTCACTAATATTTAATTTGAACAAGATAGTGAATAAGCAATCTATTTTTGGGTGTATGTTGTGATCCCTACTCATCGGTTGGCTCAACAAGAACAAATATGTGTGTCTTACGAAAATGAAACATGGATTTTTCCATATTAGTCAATTACAGTAGAGATAAACATAGTTCCACTAAATGTGTGTGGATTTATTTTCACTTGTCCACACATTTTTTAGTGGAATGCAAAAATCCCTTAGGGTTGGTTGAAGTGGTTTATCTTGGCATGCTAAAGTCATATTAGCCAAAGAGATCACAATGTCAAATCCACATTAGTCCCTCAAGGTTAGGCATGCATGTTGTATATCAACAACATTTACTCAGGGCGCCATTCATGAAATGTGAGAGAGTGCTTGACGAGTTTCCCTAAGGAATTTTTTCATGGAAAAATGGTATTGAGATGCATTCTAATAAATATGAAAGAACAAGCACTAACTACTAGAAAATCCCAAGCATGTGTGATGATGAGGTAAAAGGACCCAACCATCTAATATTTAGCACTACTTTTGGCATTGAAGCTCATAAACTAATCAATGCCTCATAATAGTTTTCCTTGATCATTTTGTGATCCCAAAAGGAAGATAAATTAGCACCTTTTAATTGTCACCAAGACCATGGGAACTGATAAAACATGCTTCTAGTTTGATAGGAGAGGTCAAATTAATAGAATATATTGGATGAGATATTATAACACTATTATCATGAGTTGTTATGAGAACCTCATCAAATGCATCCAAGCCATCCAATTTAACATGCATGGAATCAACCTGAGAGATAAAGTTGTTATGCCAAACGAGGATTTATGTAGGATTTAATTATTTCAAAATGAAGAAATTAAGGGGAAAATTTAAGAGTTGTTGGATATATGCCACATACACCCAGAAAGGTGCTTCAAAAAAGATCCCAAAAAGCTATCCAACTTTCAGGATGGAATACTAAGAGGGTGACAAAGATGACTAGGGTGGCGGACCCAATGCATTGCATAGTGTTTTCACCCATCCACTGAATACTCCTCGATGATTATGCATTGTGGAATAAAGGGGCTTGTGAGAGCTTGTATTGGAGTTGATTTCCCGTGATCCATGATCAAGGAAACAACATCATGCAAATAAAATGACGAGGCATCACCGCCCTCAATAAATCTAGTCACATGGGTTGTAGTCATCTCCCACCCCACATCTTAGTGGGATCCAACATCCTACACCCACTGACCGAGCTAGTCGCATTGTGTGGATGGAATGGCGAGGCACCACCACCCACAACAAAGCCAACCACATGGGTCGTGAAACTATCCCCTATCCCACAAAGGGGTATCGTCTGATAATTTCTTGTTAATGATCCTATCATAGATTCACATATGGTAACCTTTTTATGACTTCTCCTTCCTCTAAATGATAAGGTTCATTAAACTTCTCATGATGTTGAAGGTGACAAGCCACCTTCGTTGACATGATCCAAACACTTCACTAGGTCATTCAATCGGTAGGAGCAATGAGCGGTGTGTACAAAGGTTAGGGACATAGTCAACATGAGTTGATGACACGTGCTTACTAGGAATTCCTTATTGAAGACCAATAATTGCAATGGTCTAAGAAGATTTCCCAATCCTCTCAAACCAAGGAGAAAAAACCATTGGTTGCACCAGTGTAGCACGCGTGCAACCCATAACATCTACGGGCATCACAAACATGTTATTATCTCAAAATTCAATGGCCTAAATGGCCATAGTCCCTCTAAGAAGCTATCCATGAAGGGGAACCTTTGCGTAGCTAGTTAGCAAGTTAGTCTCGTTCATTATTGGAATTAACCGGCTTGATTATGTCTTAAATAATATGGTTCCTACACAATAATATGGTTCCTACACATACTAGTGGAACTTCATCTAAAGGGAAATTGCTAGTGATAAACCTAAGAGGCTTGAGTCATGCGTTGACTCAAAGGACAACTAAGTAATTCTCATTACTTGAGGGAAATGATACCGCCCATGCCACTGATAAAATTGAAGAAACACAACAAAGAATTGAAGACACAATAGGTAAGCATCATTTTGATGGAAATTATTATGTTTATCAAAATAGACGGCATTTACCTGTTAACATAAGTGAGAAAGAAACTAATAAAAGTATAGTGTCTAATGAACAAAGAATGGATAGTGTCATGTGTAGTGAAGCTGTAAAAAACCCCAACATTGACATCCTTTATAACAAAGTAAGTGAGATTAATTTTGAGCTAATTGTCAAGTTACAAGGAAAATAAGTAGGAGACAGAACTATAAGCTTCAAATTCTCAAGAAATCCTAACAAACAATTCAAAAGTTATTCACATTCGTTCTCATGAGAATAGATTGGATCGTGCAACATGGCAGCTGAATTGCAGAAAATTATTGAATGTAAAAGTAGTCGAAGAAATATGTGATATTCATAAATGTCACACTTAACCCATGGACATAAGTGATACTGATAACTATCACAATTAACCGCCCAAAATAAGTGATATTGCACCTAATACCATTTGTTGTGGGGAAAATGCACCTATAGTTCAGGGGAGAAACTACCAACTTACGGTGATAAAGATAGACTTACAAGCATTCTGCAAGTAGAACAAATAAATGAAGAGATTAGGGTTTAGATATGTAGGCACCTCATTCAGAAGGTTGATCCTAGCTTTGCCTCCCTCGCTCTTCAATGCTTATCCAGTGTCGCAATGCCCAGACTTGCAAAACAACTTGATACCTTTCTCAAAAACATTTGACTACATATATAAGACTGATATCCATGACATAACAAGACATCAAACTATAATTAAACAGTAATCAAATCAGAAACATATGAGAATAGGTCATATTTGGAAAGGAAAGAACGTCTGATCTTTATTGATGAATGAAAGAAAGTACATAAAGTTATACCTTCTTTCAAGCTTGGCACTTCACGAAACCTAGATTCAAGGTCTCCTGCTTCTGTTCTCCAAGGATTCCGGCCTCTAATCAACTGTGCTAGGGTTTACCAAAACTGAAGCACAAGAGAGGAGGATGAGGGTCTCCATTCCTCCAGCATAACTTTGTAATTGGGATTAGTCTTCTCACATGGCCCTTCTACCCTCCTTATATAGTCAATGAAGGAGAAGAAAAGAAGTTATAACCGAGTAGGAGGTTCCCCAACCAACTTAACTTACTCGAATTTTGAGATTTTGACCAAAACAGGGGTGTAATCTACTCTACAGTAGACAAAGTAGTGTACATATGGAGTTGAGCGCTACTAATTCACAGTGGAGTAGCACTCAGAAGGTTTGAGCGCTACTATTGTACACTAGAGTAGGGTACACACGCTACTATCATGCTTGTGTACCAGCGCTCATGTTAAAAAATGGCCAAAAACAGGCTGTTCTGCTCATTTTCAGGAGATGGTTTGGTCTGGAAAAATGTTCCTAAGGGTCATATACATTAAATGGGTCAAGAATGAGGCAATTTCAACCATTTGTAGTGGCCCAAATGACTCCTCCATCCACAAATGTCCTATTGTGTGACTGAACTTGATCTCAAGAAGTGTCGTCATGCGACCAAGAGAAGCAAGTGTCGTCACAGACGGAGAGGTGTCATTTCAAGCTATAATAGATGCCCCCTAATGTATGAGGTCAGAGGGAGTGTGGGAAACGATGACCGAAATACATTATAAATAACAAAGAGTTGAAACATGGAGGAATGGAGAAACCAAGAATCATAGGCTCAAATGAAGTACCTGAAAGCAAAGGCAATGTCAGACAAACTCATCCTTGGGGTAATTGTCCATGTTCAAATGGTGGAACATGACCTCCAAGAGGATACAATAATGATCCAAATATTGATGCATATATCATGGCCACTAAAATACAAGCGTGGATCCATGAGAAACATAAGTGTAAACATAGCCACATAAATACAAGGTGGATCTATGTCAAAACTGGAGAACATAGCCATAGAGAACAGGCTGGATCTATGTCTCATCAAAAGCCCAAAAAGAGTGTGGCTCAGCCTTGCGCAACTTAGGCGATAACATAAATCAGGTGATGCTATCGAGGATCCCAAGGTCTTCATCCAAAAACAACCCAAGGTACAAACCTATCCATGCAAATAAATGAATTGATGTCAAACACGGGAGGTATCGTTTGATTACTGGTCATTGATGTATATCGTTAACAAACGTGAGGGTGTCCACCAATAATGAAAATGGAACCCAAGGTACCTAGTACATTCAAGCAAGTGTGAATAAGTGGTCTTGTCATCGAACACTTGAAGAATTCATCGGATAGAAGACATTGATGTATTCCCAACTATCCAATAGCGAGGGAAACTGCCACTAATGACTGCAATCCCCAAGGTACTAACCGAAACTCTAAAATTCATTCCCAGAGCACAATGAGCTGAAGTCGATAGGAAGAAGTCCGTTGGAAGGGAGGCCTTAATACATCCTCCATCATCCAACACGAGGGACACTCAAACAGGTATGAGCTGATTTGGAGTAGGACTGAACACAAGATGAAACATACTGACACCAAGGAATGGCCGACGCATGAGGTCAAGGAAACAACAGAATGGTCAACACAGGTTATATCCTTGAACAGTGAGCACGACACAAGAGTGACTTAGGTAGCTTTGAACACAAAGAGACCGCGATACAAATCTGTAATGTATGAGACATTAACAGATTCTTCATATGATTGGAAGACTAACCAAACGAAGGAGAAAGAACTCTGAGATCAGTTTATCCTAAGGCCAACACTAGAACCCAACTTGTTTGATAGACTCAAAATAGGTGCTTTGTTCAAGGAGATAGTTGACTCGCTGCCATCATATTGAAAGATATTTTAACATTCTTCCCTTCCCTTTCCTTTTTCATGTTTTAACAAGCTTGACAAAGAACTACAGCATGCTCGACAGTATTTTCATATTTAAGGAGTCTGAGAAACCTAGAAGAAAACTCCATACACCCATCCGTGGATTTTATATCGAGCCCGGATTGGTCTGTGCTCGACGGTGTTTTCTTGCTTATAGAGTTGAAAAACTTAAACAGTCCTCTATACACCTATCCGTGGATTTTATATTGAGCCCGAGTAGGTGAATGCTCACTTGGTGTTTTCACATTTTGAGAGTCTCAAAACCCTAAAGACGACTCCAAAGGTCCTTTTTCGTAAAGTTAGTCTCCTTCTCGCAAAAAGTGTAAAATGATGGAAGAAGAACTCTTCTAGCGCTTACAAGAGTATACCTAGAGTATACCTTTTCCGTAAATTATCCACCAAGGCCCGGAAAAGGGGTAATTCTATACCTAAGTGGATGTTGGTTTAGTTATTTTAACGAGCCCGAAAAGACAACTATGCTCGGCAAACTTTTCCTATTTAAGGAGTCTGAAGAGGGGATAAAAGAACTCCATAGGGATCTTTTCCGTAAAGGTTTAACGAGTCCGGAATAGTAAACTCATGACCTCCTTACTGTTTTTAATGAGCTCAAAGGAGATATAGAAAATGATCATAACTTCCTTACTGTTTTTAACGAGCTCGAAGTGAAGATGAAAGAAATGCTCATAGCCTCCTTACTGTTTTTAATGAGCTCAAAGGAAAGGTGGAAGACTGCTCATAACCTACTTACTGTTTTTAACGAGCTCGAAGTGAAGGCAGAAGAATGCTCGTAACCTACTTATTGTTTTTAACAAGCTCGAAGTAAAAGAAGAATGCTCGCAATGGGAGGAGACGAGTGTCAAGGACATGTGAAACTAGCTCCAAGCGCATGGAACAAAGCTATGCCTAATTCAAGGAACATGAGCAAGATAAGGACACTCAGGGTGTGTCTCCTCCAGGTAAAAGGTGTCAAATTGCGAAGGAAAAATGATACAGGGCTTAGCGGAAATGAGATCAGAGATGGAGGTTTATATAACGAGCTAGAAGCATGGAATCCGGCATCAGGCCCATTAGCGCAAGCAAGATCATAACAGATGCACATACAACTTAAACATAAAGATGGGAGCCTTATCAGGGATGGCCAGAAATAGATGAGGAAGAAAGATATGAGGCTTCTTCTCAAAGTCATGGTAAATCTAAAAAGGCTCCCAAGCCTATGAGAAAAACTCAACATGGGCACTAGAATGGCATAAGGGTGTTGACTAGGGTGACCCATGTTAGGTAGGCTCTGCTGTCGGACTGGTGCACGATGCATAAAGAGATGGCTAACACACCAATATCCAACATGTTCGACCCTATGGAAAATTCGGATGGCAAAAGGTTCAAATGCAACATAACAACGGGGAAGCCTAAACCTATATGCAAGGTTCCGAATATACCTGGCATGGTCGCACAAGGTGTCGAAAAGGACCAGTAAGCATGTATACATCCAGCTAAGAATCCTATCTCCAAGAAACATCAGTACCAAGATCATATCTAAAACATATGTAAAGAAAGACCTGATACAAGTCACTGTGGTAGAAATACTTTCAACTTCACTATCATCAACAACATGCATAAACAAGGCAGAGTTTTCAAATGAAGACTTTATGGTACCCAAGCCCGAGGACTTACAATCAACAAGATCAACTTCAGGATGAAGATCAAAGTTGAAGGACATGATGGAATCTACAGAAACAAATTCATCATCACGGGAGTTGAAAATTCTAGAAGCATAATCAAACTCAGTAGGAACACCGATTTGAAAATCTATAGGAGAGTCCAAAGACTCAACAGTAGGAAGATCAGACTTTAAAGTCAAACCAGGGCTGGACATAACTGTGACTGGATCAACATCCAAATGAATGGCAGACTGTACTATGGACTATAGGAAAACTTCATCGGAAGGAAGTATATCATCCCAGATAGAACACATATCTAAACATTCAGATGGAGGTGTCATTTGGTCAAAAGCTGGGACCAAGTCCCGAGAAGGTAAGCATGAACTCATAGACTTCTTCTCAGTAGCAGTTAAACTCAAGGAACAATATGCCACATAAGTCCCACGTGACATAGTAGTGCCTAATGACGAGGGATCTGACTGGTCTACAGTTGGGTAATAAGGAGGATCAACGAATGCAAGCTGGTCGATAGTGACGATGCTTTTGTTATGAGGAAAATGCATCACACGAAAAAGCGTAGACACCATAGCATGCATAGGATAAACGTAATCACACCCGAGGATCATATCAAAGTCCATAGGGTCCTTTAAAACCATAAAATCAACTAAGACTGTTTTTCCACCCAAGGTAACAGGTGTTTGACGGAGGAATCCGATCGGTTCGCTAGGTCTTCTATCGAAGTTCAAAGGCCAATTAACAGCTGGAATAACATTAGGGAAACCCAAATCTCTCCAAGCATAAGCAGACAAGATACTCACATAAGCACCTTCATCAACAATGCATTGATCAACCGTATGGTTCCCGATATCAACCTTTATCTGGAAAGGTGTCGAAGAAGGAAGATGAGGCTCAACTAGACTATTCCAATCAAAGGAAACGATCCAAGGGCTTGGTAGCGGTTCACATGGCACATATGAAGTGCCCCCTTTTTCAGGAACATCCAAACTAGTAATGTAGAAGACTTCAGCAGTAGGTGCATCAATCTCTGAAGGACTGATGGGATCGGTCGAAGATTGCATCAATTCGATCACTTCACTCTCTGAAGGAAGAGTGGGGTCGACCAAAGATTGCATTTGTTCAACCACTTTATCAACCAAAGGTTGATCTGACTGCAGGGAATCTAGAGACAACTCAGGAACAGAGGTTCCTTCAGACATGGACCACACTCTTCGTGCCTCTGGAATGGAAGGGCATTGGTGAGTAAGGTGATCTCCCTTACAAAGTTTACAAGGGAACTTTGGTTTCCATCCTATAGGTCGAGACTCCTTTACAACGTTGGTGTTCTTAGCATGACTAGCATTGGCTGACAGCTTGCCCCCAGTATGACTCACAGAGGCCGGTTGCTGAGAAGCATCAGACTTTTGAACTAAGGACCACACTTTTTTGCACTTCAGGAAGTATAGGGCACAAGTAAGTAAGGTGATCTCCCTCGCTAAACTTACAAGGGAACTTAAGCTTCTATTTGTTTGGTTTGTCGACAATGTCAACTCCCTCAACATGACTTGCAGTGGTTGATCTGGTGTCTCCAGTATGACTCACAGGAACTGATGAGTTGTCATTAATATGACTAGCAGTGATCAATGACGTGTCCTCAACATGACTGACAATGGTTGAAGACAAACGTTCAGTATGATTTTCAGTGACTAAAAGTTTTCTCCTAGCATGACCTCCAGAGGCTGGGTAGGTGCCCCCTGCATGACTTGCAGAGGCAGGGTGCTTGCCCCCAGCATGACTCACAGAGGTTGGGTTGCTTCCCCCTTGTTTTGGCATCTTCTTCCTATTCTTCCTCCGTCTATTCCTTTTAGACTGCTGGCTACTATTTTTTATACTTTCGCCACATGAGGTAGAAGGAGGAGGAGAAGATGTTACTGGAAAAGGAGGCATAGGGTTCTAATGCTCTTGATTTGAGGTTCTCACAAAAGGAGCGTCAGGAGCATGCAAGGCATTCAGAGTGGAAAACAACCAAACCGGCAGCCCTATGGTGAATCCAGGAAGATTAAGAGTAGCCATTAAGGGAGCACCAATGTTTCCAATGAATGGAACAACACAAGGATCCCCCGAAACAGGGGTACCTTGATTGGCACTCGTCGGAATGCTAGACATAGTTTCCTGCTCAAATGAACCAGAAGTTCTCTAAGGCAAACTAAAAATAGTAGCACAAAGAGAACACCACTAAAAAGGTCCTAGGTAAATCAAACCAGGCAAACAGATGCCTTCTGGAGAAGAGTCTGGGATGATGAGGGCCCAAAACAGATCAACGAAGGATGAAGGATAGTTACCCGGGGTCCACAATACAATGACTAAGGGTGCAAGTGCTGGAATCACTCAACCGCCCTCCCAAAGACCTGCAAGGGATTTCCTCCCATGTCTGTCCTAGGTACAGCAGATATACCCTCCATTGTCACCTATGTATGAACCTATGGTCAGATACTAAGGATACCACAACACCGAAAACTCCCGGGGGAACAGTCACTGGTCGAATCAAAAGGCGTGGGCAGGATAACTGAGCCCGAAACTCAAAAGAGTCCCCAAACGCGATCCAATCCTGGTATATGCTCGAAACAGAAAGTAGGAGGAGTATTCCCAACAATCTAATCTCACAAGACCTACTGCATAGATCCCAGGAAAGCTTTGAATGAAGTGGGTTTACCTATGATAGTCGAACTACGATTTTTGTGTAATGTGTGATCTTGGGTGGTTTAAGGTGTTTTAAACCCAAGATCCTAACCAAGACTAGTTGGTTTAGTCTAACCTGGAAAAGAAAATGTTGCTAGTACATTTTATTAGAGTTCATTTTAAAGGTTACTTGCTTACTCAAAAAGGTAGTGGGTGTGTGAGAGTGGTTATAATAGAGATAGAGTACTGAAAATGAAATATTTACCACCAAACAAATCTTTTTCTTTTCAATGCAAGTCTTAAAATTCTGATCTAGAATGCATGTGCAAATGCAATTTTTAATCTTTCGAATGCAAAAAAGGTAAAAATAAATTCTAAATGTACAAAATTAAACTCAAAACCTAAGAATGCAGCTACTCAAGCAACTAGGTATGCAAAAGAAAACTTGTTCTTTTTTATGCAAAGCACTCTAAAATATTTTAAGCCACTTGCAAGGTACTCTATTCAGAAAATAAATCAAATTTCTTTATGCTTTCCAAAGGTAAGAAACAAAACTGAAACTAACCAACTATCAAAGCAAAGCAAAGAAACTTTCAGGTTCTCTTTATTGAAATAGTAAAAGCTACCAAATATGACTTTCAAATTCGTATTGATGTAAGCATGCCAACCATTGGGAAAAGAGTACAAAAACTAATTTTAGACACAAACGAAGCAAATGACCTACGAAGAAGTATGGTTTGGTAAAGTCAGGTCTACACATAAACAATGCAAACAAGGTCTTGAACAACAGCCAAAACACTTGAGCTTTCACTACAAAAGAAAAACTAAAAGCATAAGGGAGGATAAGAAACCAACCTAAAAGAGAAATTTTACTCAAATAGATACAAATAGGGTCAAGAAGACTCAAGAGGTTTCAAATCCAGTGGAAATGGGGCAAGCAAGTTCAATTAGACTCAAATTAGGGTACAAAACACCAAACAGGTCCACAACCCCCCAACTTGGGTCAACAAACCCCAAAACTTTCCAGACAAGATCAAATTGATCAAAAGAGGTTCAAACCATGAATGTAGGATCAGTACAAGGATGGGATATCACTTACAGTGGTTTAGCTCAGACCTAGGGTCATCAGGGACCCCAACAAATGCAGCCACAGCCCCCAGATTTGGGTCCACAACCCAAAAACTCAAAACATTTCAAAGCCAGATTCTGAGCGCTACTGTGTATGAGGCATGCCAGCGCCCATAGCAGGGTGGGCACCACTGTGCAGAGGAAAAGTAGCATATGGGCGCTACTGTGTTGTACAAACAGTAGCATACAGGTGGAAAAGGTTGAAAAAATGGGGTTAAAACCCCCCAACTGGGTCCACAAGGGTTTGCAAGGGCTGGGAAGGGTCTGTAAAAAGCCCAGGAGGGTCAAACAGAGCCTGATAACTGATTCTAATCAAGAAAATGAACAAATACCATCAAACAAGACTGAAGAAATGACCTTGGATACCCATAAGCAGTTAAGCTTTCCCCGGCGGAGTCACCATTCTGTTGTGGGGAAAATGCACCTATAGTTCAGGGGAGAAACTACCAGCTTACGGTGATAAAGATAGACTTACAAGCATTCTGCAAGTACAACAAATAAATGAAAAGATTAGGGTTTAGAGGTGTAGGATCCTCATTCAGAAGTTTGATCCTAGCTTTACCTCCCTTACTCTTCAATGCTTATCCTGTGTCGCAATGCCCAGACCTGCAAAACAACTTGATACCTTTCTCAAAAACATTTGACTACATATATAAGACTGATATCCATGACATAACAAGACATCAAACTATAATTAAACAGTAATCAAATCAGAGACATACGAGAATAGGTCATATTTGGAAAGGAAAGAACGTCTGATCTTTATTGATGAATGAAAGCAAGTACATAAAGTTATACCTTCTTTCAAGCTTGGCACTTCACGAAACCTAGATTCAAGGTCTCCTACTTCCGTTCTCCAAGGATTCCAACCTCTAATCAACTGTGCTAGGGTTTACAAAAGCTGAAGCACAAGAGAGGGGGATGAGGGTCTCCATTCCTCCAACATAAATTTGTAATTGGGATTAGTCTTCTCACATGGCCCTTCTACCCTCCTTATATAGTCAGTGAAGGAGAGGAAAAGAAGTTATAACCGAGTAGGAGGTTCCCCAACCAACTTAACTTACTCGAATTTCGAGATTTTGACCAAAACAGGGGTGTACTCTACTCTATAGTAGACAAAGTAGCGTACATATGGAGTTGAGCGCTACTATTTCACAGTGGAGTAGTGCTCAGAAGGTTTGAGCGCTACTATTGTACACTAGAGTAGGGTACACATGCTACTATCATGCCTGTGTACCAGCGCTCATGTTAAAGAATGGCCAAAAACAGGCTTTTCTGCTCATTTTCAAGAGATGGTTTGGTCTGGAAAAATGTTCCTAAGGGTCATATAAATCAAATGGGTCAAGAATGAGGTAATTTCAACCATTTTTAGTGTCCCAAATGACTCCTCCATCCACAAATGTCCTATTGTGTGACTGAACTTGATCTCAAGAAGTGTCGTCATGCGACCAAGGGAAGCAAGTGTCGTCACAGACGAAGAGGTGTCATTTCAAGCTATAACACCATTGACACATTAACTTATCAAGAAATTGATTGACTCTAACCACTATGACCTTGGACACATAATTACAAAGACTCCATAGCAGTGGTCTTGAACCACTATCTTTTGTCAAAAATTATAGAGACGGTCACATAGCATCATCAAAAACTCGTTAGAATGATCAATGGTGACAAACATTTTTCTACAGTCACCAATAGTAACCAGAAAGAGTATTGGTGAGGGCCAATAAAAGATTGTCACTAGAAGTGTCACCAAAGAGAGAATTAGAAATGGGCCTTTCACAACCCTCACCAAAACTCTCACTGAAAAGGGATTTGGTACGAACATTAAAGGACCATCTCAAAAGGAACTTATAATGATGATGTTTTAAGGACCGTCATCATATACGACGTTGGTGACAACCCTTAAAGGTCCATCATAGGCATGACCCTCACCAATGACCTTTTTTCTTGTAGTGCGGAGTAGGCAGAACTATTAACATTTTATCTTATCATCCATACTATAAATCTTTGAAATACAAAACAACTCTAATTTTTGGATGACTGTCCCAAAGTTACAAACAACATACATTACTACGTTAAACATTGCATCAACCATTTAGACTTTCCAAACGAAGCTTGATTTCACGAAGACCTTTCCATTTCAGAGTACAAAACATTTATTGGATTCAAAACCCTTATCATCTCTATAATTAAGTAAAACATATTAACACTAGTGTGGTTAGGGTTTCACAAAACTTATAACCGAAACCCTTTAAGAACAAAGGATTCGTTTAAACAGGGTTTCGAACTAAGGAATTATGCCTCTTTTACCTTTTAATTTGGAACACAGTCACATCCAGTACCATCGTAACCTCAACACAGAAAATTACATTCGACGAAAAGGCTTAAGGCCTTTGACTTTAAAGCAGCTGAATATTTGCGAAACGAACCTAAGATAGTAACCCAGCAATCAACGAAATGAAGGGCTGCATACGAGACTAGGTCTCGGCACTTACACACATCAAGTACACAGTCTTTTGAAATTATATTTTTACAAAACAATTTTAGGGTCGAAACTGCAAAACTAGGCATTAGCCATTTTCGGCTATCAGCCTTTAACAAACACGTCATTTTTAGAAGTATTCAAGAGTGGGTTGTTTCCCTTATCATTTTATAAACATCATTTAAACAAAAATAATGCAGGCTGCCAAGAGCATCACTCACAAGCACAAACCTCATAACACAACATATAGTACCAAATATCTTAAAACTGTCTTCATTAATCAAACAACCGAGGGTTGAATCCCCTATTACACAGTCGTTACATTTTTCAACAAGTTACTACACAGTTAAAGACTGTAGAGTTAACGCCGAGGTAGGTCGAGGACCTCATCCTCCCTACACTTTCCATTTGGCCCTCAAAAAATTACAACGGGGGCAACATCCTTAGCCAGACCTCAACACGGAAGTTTCGGATAAAACCAAACAATGGCCAACAATTTTCCAAGTTGAAACCTACAGGGAAACCATCGAGGCTTACTAGTTTTCAAGCATTTTCCCATGCAACTTTGAACATAGAAACCCAAAACTGAAGAGTACCTGCCATTGACACACAGTATGATTAAAAGAGCGATTATGAAGCTTGAAAACAAATTGCAGACATTTGCACCATTTTAATCTATCGTGGGTAGTAAGATAAGAATTGAGACATTACCTTTGAACCTTTGCTTCTGAACCAGAGACTCCTACATCTGACGAGAACCAGAGCCAACACCTTACTAGCAGATCAGCGAAGGAAAGATACAACTCAGAGAACTCACTATGGAAATTATACAAGTCACAGGTCGGGGTATCGAACGCTGGGGAAGACCTCCATTACATTATTCTACAAAACCCTAAAGACCCGTAGGCTTGTCGACCTCTTCAAACACCACTCCTTTCCAAATGAATTCCAAGACTATGCTCTCGACGAGGTAAGCCCGTAACAGTTAGGTCTAGCATCATTACCAAGGAAACCACGTGAAGGCTTTCCACAGAGGATGCCACTAGACTCTCCACTCCAACACTTTAAATGCACTTTAATTTCCATATCTACCGTATATGTTACCTGCCATTGCATGATAACAAAGTTATGGTCCAATCTTGTAAGGGTTACAAGCATACCATAGTATAGATAGGAATTAATCAAAAGTCAAACTTACATTATATGTCCAAGTATTAGGTGTGACCTGCCATTGCATTATAACTTAGGTGAAGGTTCAGTCATCCTTTATAACGATACTTACCACCATCATATATTATGGTTACACTATGTTTAAGTCAAACCAACGTGGTATATTTCCAACCCTTGTTTATATATTACGTATATCACCTTTAATAAAACCCTTATGCTTGGTATAAAGACTATAAAGATCATATCCACACTATTGTATAGTTATTATTACAAGACACTAGTATTATAATATCCATGGTATTTTTAATAGAGAAAAGCACATAAAAGTATAAAGTTTACAACTATAGACTTTTGACAAAGTCACCATAATAACATTTCATTATAGGTGATGCATATAATTACATAGGATCAAAGATAAGCATAGAATTACAATAGAAACATTTGAGCATTAGAACCTAATACTATTAATATAAATATTCGATTTCACGTTGAAATTTCTTATGTGTAGGGTTTGGTTTCCTAGCCATGATAATTAAAGTTATAATACTTCTCACGGTTTCATAATACCAGACAAATGTAATAATAATAATTATTACATTCTGAGTTTCCAAATTATAATTAAAAGTTACATGAACAACTTGAGTAAATGCAATATCAAACTAGTATGGATCTCACCCTGCAAGTTATTATATTTTCTCTTTTTAAACTTGAAAGCTAACTAACGATATATAGGGCCTCCGTATTTCACTTTGGAAAACACTATTTTTCTCTTACTTGTGACCTGCGACAAGAATGTTCAAATGCTTTAGCTAATAGCTATGGAAGCCTCGGCGTACCAATAGGACCCCTTCATCATCAATAAGAAGAACAACAATTAGCACATATAAACAATAGCAGGTAAATCTTTAAAGCATCGACATTTAGTTCTAGTAATCATAAGTAATCTAGGATGCATGATTGAGGCAAGAAAACATCCAACAACATTCTAATGAAAACATAAATACATTTCATGCACATCATAAAACAATACACATACATGATCATTACAACATTTTATTTCAGTATGTCGTTTAAAAGTACAAATAAGCATTTATTATATTTTCACACAGTAAGCATAGCAATTAATGCTACACTGAATTTTTTTTAATTTTTTGTGATTTTTCAGGATGTTACATGTGGTATTAGAGCACAAGTTCAAACTCTAGGCCTGAAATAGGCTCACGCGCACAAAAACAGAAAAATTTAGTTACTAACTTTTATTTAAATTTGTTGATGTACATAACAACCTGACGTTTATTTTGCAGGTATGGACATACTGGAGGAATCAGCAGAGGATAGATCTCGTCATAATGAATATAATAATAACAAACATGAAAATATTAATGAAAAAATCTATTTAGAACTTAATGATCAATCATCTGAATTATTACGTAATGTTAAGGATTTTAAAACTGAAATAAGAAGTGTTAAGGAAGAAAACGAAAGAATTTTAAGAGCATAGGAGGAATTGAATCAGATTTTATTTGATAAGGACCATCAAGATGAAAAGGATAAGAGAATAGAAGTAAAGACTGAATCTGGAACAATGTCCTACAAACACAGAGATAAGAAAGCGAAATACTATACAATTGAAACTAACTCTTCTTGTTTTGAATCTGATGATAAAACTTATCATAGAAAATATAATTCCGATTAGGATAGTAGTGACAGTGACTGTGGTCCTAAGAAAAGACGTAAAAATTGTGAACAAATTTCAGGAGAGTTTAAAAAGATTAAACCTTCAACTTTTAATGGCGAAAGTGAAAAGGGAGAGGCAGCTGAAGCATGGTTGTCCCAAATGAAGAAGTATTTTCAAATTTATAAATACTCATCTCAATTAAAATCTAAGATGGCCATATACAATCTGAACGGAAGGGTAGACATATGGTGGCAAGATATCAAAAGAGTTAAAAGTCTTAAGGACAAAAACAGAAAATGGAGTATATTTAAGAAAATGTTTCAGAAAAAGTTTTTATCCGAACAGTATTACAAAGATAAGTCAAAGGAATTTATGATTTAAAGATGGGTTCTATGACCATGAAGGAGTTATGTAGAAAATTTCTTAGCTTGTTAAGGTATGTACCTTACCTAGTTGAAGAAAAACCTAAGATACAAAGGTTTCTAAGCTGCTTACCCTTCCACATAGAGGACAAAATTGAATACGATAATCCTTCAACTCTTGAAGAATCCATGACGAAGGCTAATTTCTGTTTTGAACAGAACAAGAGAAGAGAAGGTGTATCGAGTTGGAGGAATAATAAATCAAGTAATTACGAGCATAAGAAGAAAACTTTTAATTTTAATAATTCTAGAAATAATAAAAATTTCAATAACAAAAATTTTCAGAATAATAATAATTACGGAGGTAATGCACCGCAGAATTTTACTGCTACAAGGAATGTGCCTAATAATAATAGCAACAATAATAATAATAACAACACCAAAAATGTTGAACAGAGGCCACCTTTGAAGTGTTTTGACTGCAATGGACCACATACCAGAGTAAACTGCCCACGCAGAAGAAAGATAGTCAACAACATTCACACCATACAAGTGGAACCGATAGTTGGTGATGTAGCAACAGAAATGCCTAGGATTAATGCAGCGCTGGAAAATCGACGAGCATACCATCAAACTTCTATGGTCAAGATCGAAGGTATGATACAAAACAAATCTATTTCAATTTCAATAGATCTAGGTGCAAGTTTGAGTTACATTTCACCTGATTTAGTGAAGAGTTGCAAGTTAAAGATAGAAAATTTTGACAATTCATGGTTAGTTCAGCTAGCAACAGGCACTAAAAGAAAAGTTACAGAATTTGTCAAAAGTTGTGATTTACTTATGAGTCAGATGAAAACGCAAGTTAATTTGAATTTTTTTCCATTAGGGTCATATGATGTGTTAATTGGCATGGACTAGCTTGAACAACATAGAGTAGTACTTAACTGTTATGAAAATTATTTCACTTGTTTGAGTAATGAAGGTAATACTGAAACAATAAAAGGAATTCCTAGGAAAACATCTGTAAGACAAATTTCTGCTTTACAAGTAAAGAAAGCTGTAAGAAAGGGTTGTGAAATGTTTGTTGTGAATGTGATTAATGACGAATGTTCATCCAAAGAAGATAAGATAAAACTGGAAGACATACCTATTCTTAAGGAATTTTTTGATGTATTCCCGGAAGAAATTCTAGGACACCTCCGAAAAGGGAACTTGATTTCACCATTGAGTTAGTACCGGGTGTGGTACCAAACTCAAAGGCTCCTTACAGAATGAATATTCCGGAGTTAAATCAGATAAAATATCAGCTGGAAGAATTAATAGATAAGAATTACATAAGGCCAAGTGTGTCTCCTTCGGGAGCACCAACTATCTCTGTTAAAAAGAAAGACGGTGCTTTGCGACTATGCATAGATCACTGTCAATTTAATAAAATGACTATTAAAAATTGATATCCCTTGCCCCGCATTGACGATCTATTCGATCAGGTACATGGAGTAGAGATATTCACCAACTTGACTTAAGGTCTGGATATCATCAAGTTAGAATAAAGGATGAAGACATATTCAAAACTGCTTTCAGAACTCGTTATGGACACTATGAGTTCGTAGTTATTCATTTTGGGCTAATTAACGCAGCAGAAGTCTTCATGTGTTTAATGAATAACGTTCTGCATAAGTACCTAGATAAGTTTGTAATTGTGTTCACTGATGATTTTCTAATTTATTAAAAAACTAAAGAAAAGCACGACGAACACTTAAGAATAATTCTGCAAGTTTTGAGAGAACATCATCTTTATGCTAAGTTCAGTAAATGTGACTTTTCAAAAGATATAATACAGTACTTAGGTCACGTAATATCTAAAGATGGAATTTCTGTTGACCCAGATAAAATAAGAGCAATTAACAAATGGCCTGTCCCTAAAGACGTAACTGATGTACGGTCCTTTATGGGAATAACAAGTTACTATAGAAATTTTATTGAAGGATTCTCTAGAATTGTGAATCCCATAACGTCTTTATAGAAGAAGGGAAAGAAATTCGTCTGGGATAAAAAATGCGAAGAAAATTTAAGAACTTAAAAGAGTTATTAACAAGAACACCTATATTAAAAAAAAATTATCCTAATAAGGACTTCGTTGTATGCACCGATGCATGTAATGATGGACTTGGTGGGGTCTTAACTCAAGAATGTCATGTTATTGCTTATGAGTCAAGGAAGTTAAAAATTCACGGAAAGAACTATGCAACTTATGAACTAGAGTTGGGAGCCGTGATAAATGCACTAAAAATGTGGCATCGTCACTTGGTTGGAAGAAATTTTACACTAATGACAGATAATAAAGGCTTAAAATACTTGTTGGATCAAACAAATCTTAACGCAAGGCAAGCTAGGTGGCTAGCTTTCCTTAGCGAGTACGATTTTAAGATTCAACACATTAAGGGTAAAGAAAACAAAGTTGTTGAAGCCTTGAGAAAAAAATGCCAAATAAATTTTTGTGGCAGCAATCAACACATTTCAGACAGATCTGGAAAATCATATCGAAGAAGGAATTAAACAAGATGAAAATTATCAAAAAATGCATGATAAAGTTGCTGAAAATTTAATAACAGATTACAACATTAATGAAAAGGGCTTAATGACTTATAAAAATAGAATTTATGAACCTAATGTGTCAAAAGTTAAACTGCTGATTTTTTATGAAGTTCATAAAAGTCCTTATTCGGGGACCCTAGTTATCAGAAAATGATAACTATGTTAAGAAAGGATTTTTTTGGCCCAACATGAAGAATGAAGTGGTTGAATACATAGCTAGGTGTTGTGAATGTCAAACAATTAAGGCTGAACATCAACACCCAACTGGCCTATTGCAGCTATTTCCAATTTTGGAATAGAAATGGGAAATTATAAGTATCAATTTTATCACAGGTTTACCTAAGAATCATAAACATAATGACTCAATAATGATGGTTGTGGATAAACTTAGTAAATCTGCTCATTTTATTCTTGTTAAGACAACTTTTAAAGCTGCTAACATTGTAGATGTGTTTATGAAGCAAATCTTCCGCTTACATGGAATTCCAAAGGTAATTATTTCTGATCGAGATTCCAAGTTCACTGGAAATTTCTGGACAACATTGTTTAAAGGTATAAATACTAAATTAAATTTCAGTACTTCTTTCCATCCAAAAACTAATGGACAGACTAAAATGGTTAATCAGATTTTAGAAGACATGTTAAGAATGTATGTTAAAAATCAGCCAACTAAGTGGGAAGATTATTTGCATTTAGTTGAATTTGTTGACAATAGCCATTATCAAGCATCTGCTAGACTTAGTCCATTTGAGATTTTCTATGGAAGGAAATGTAGTACTCCTATTTCTTGGGATAACCCTATTAATAGATTAATGCTAGGACCGGATTTGTTAAGAGAGATGGAGCTAACCGTGAAACAAGTACAAGGCAATTTAAAAGTTGCACAAGATAGACAAAAAAATTATGCATATCTGAAACGAACTGAAAGATAATTTCAGGTTGGAGATCATTTCTTTGCAAAGTTAAAACCCAAGAAAAGTTCTTTTAAGCTTGGGAGTTGTGCTAAACTAGCACCAAGGTACTGTGGACCATTCGAAGTCCTATCAAGGATTGGAACAGTTGCATATCAGTTGGGTCTACCATCTAATTTAAGAATCCATAATGTTTTTCATATTTATGTTTTAAAGAAGTATGTGCACGATGCTACTCATGTGCTGAATTGGAATGACATACAGGAGGATCCTGAAGGAGATTTTCTGGTGGAACCGCACTGTATTCTCGACAGGAGCGAAATTATGCTCTGGAATCGTACCATAGGGCAAGTAAAGGTCCAATGGAAGCACCTTAGCCCCGAGGAAGCTACCTGGGAATTGGAAAGTAATATGCAGGCAGCATATCCAATTATGTTCCAGGGAGGCTCCGAGGAAGAATAAGTAACATCGAGGATGATGTTGAGCTTAAGTGGGGGTGTTTGTAACACACCCCTTTGCTGAAACGTTTTATGTTTGAAGAAAAAATTATCTTAACTTTTATTGTAAAGTTTTGTATTTGGCCAAGTGGCCAAGGATGACTGTAATTGCATAATATTATTATTTAATAAAATAAAATAGGAGACACTCACCCAAAGAGACCATTGAAAGAGTTTTTATTCACCCACTAGGTGGAATGGAATCTGGGTTAGAAGGAAATGGACAAGTGGTAGCATCAAGAACTCTGTAACTAGCTATTGTTATGGGACAACTCCCTTGATTTGTGGTCAAAGTTCCTTGAAAGATGCGACTGGAGCTTGAAGCTCATTTATTTGGAAACTGACCACTAAAGACCTAGGCATCTTTATAAGCCATCGAATTTGAGCAGAGGCTCACACTTTTTCGGATGAGAAAATTTACCTTGTGGTTCTATTGTATGCACATAAGGGATTCGATGAGGGGAAGCTATGTTTTGAGTTGTAGTGTAAGTCTATTTCACTTCTGCTGAATACAGAGTTTACTACTCAGTGAAGAGAGTTATTTTGAGGTGTATTGCAAGTCTCCATTGATTGCTGGAAGTACAACCTGAGTGCCTTGCTTTGTACACAGATCCTTCTACCTAGTGGTTTAGTAAATAGACTCGGGGGTCCAAAGGAGCAAGTGATATTGGCTGCTTCTTCTAGAGAAGGTTAGGAGGAATAGGCCTTTTTGGGTGTTTGTCCACCCTATCTACTTTTGCACGTTCTACTGTTATTTCAATTCCTAAGCAGTTATAATTTATTTTCTTAAACTGTTGATTTAGAAATTATTAGCTAAATGTTGATAGTTATCATCATGCAAAAATAAATGTTTGATTTTCTGAACTGATTATGATTATGTAAATTGTTGAAGAAATTATATGAAATGTTAGAATATATTACTTCCCTGTAATTTTTCATGCACTGTTCTTGTGCCATACTCTAGTACAGGGGGGGGTGTTTAAAAAGTAGATGGATGATATGCAAACAAATAGAATAATGAATTAGACAAACTTTGTTTTTATTTACTGTAGTTTCCTTATTTGTTTATGAACTGAAATTGATATATCTCGTGTATGAATCATAGGAAAACATAGTAAATATTGTTTATTTAAATATTTTAAAACATTTACAGTCGCAACAATAGAAATAAAAATACATAAACATTTTCCATTTTTCTTTCTGCACAAAGCCTAAGGTTCAGTTTTTAGGTTAATTAGCCTTCATAGAATACAAATAATATGATTATTTTCTTACTATATTCTTTTCATATGTATTTTCTATATAAAAACATCTTAATATTATGTATTATAAATACTAGCAGAATCGAAATAATGACTGTAGGTTACCATCATTATTTATGATTAGAAAACAACTATCAAAAACAAACATACTGAGTAGGCAGAACTGTTAACATTTTATCTTATCATCCATACTATAAATCTTTGAAATACAAAACAACTCTAATTTTTGGACGACTATCCCAAAGTTACAAACAACATACATTACTAGGTTAAACATTGCATCAACCATTTAGACTTTCTAAACGAAACTCGATTTAACGAAGACCTTTCCATTTCAGAGTACAAAAAATTTCTTGGATTCAAAACCCTCATCATCTCTATAGTTAAGTAAAACATATTAAAACGAGTGTGGTTAGGGTTTCACAAAACTTATAACCGAAACCGTTTAAGAACAAAGGATTCGTTTAAACAGGGTTTCGAACTAAAGCATTATGCCTTGTTTATATTTTAATTTGGAACACATTCACATCCTGTACCATCGTAACCTCAACACAAAAAATTACATTCGATGAAAGTGCTCAAGGCCTTTGACTTTAAAACAGCTGAATATTTGCAAAACGAACCTAAGATAGTAACCAAGCAATCGACAAAACGAAGGGCTGCATACGAGACTAGGTCTCAACACTTACACACATCAAGTACATAGTCTTTTGAAATTATCTTTTTACAAAACAAGTTTAGGGTCGAAACTGTAAAACTAGGCATTAGCCATTTTTCAGATATTAGCCTTTAACAAACACATCATTTTTATAGGTATTCAAGAGTGGGTTGTTTCCCTTATCATTTTATAAACATCGTTTAAACAAAAATAACGTAGGCTTCGAGGAGCATCACTCATAGGCACAGACCTCATAACACAACATATAGTACCAAATATCTTAAAACTGTCTTCATTAATCAAACAGCTGAGGGTTGAATCCCCTATTACATAGTCATTACATTTTTCAACAAGTTAATACACAGTAAAAAACTGTAGAGTTAACGCCGAGGTAGTTCAAGGACCTCATCCTCCCTACACTTTCCATTTGGCTCTCAAAACATTACAACGATGGCAACATCCTTAGCTAGACCTCAAAACGAAAGTTTCGGCTAAAACCAAACAATGACCAATAATTTTCCAAGTTGAAACCTACAGGGAAACCGCCGAGGCTCACCGGTTTTCAAGCATTTTCACACGTAGCTTCGAACATTGAAACCCAAAACCAAAGAGTACCTGCCATTGACACACAGTATGGTTAAAAGAGGGATTATGAAGCTTGAAAACAAATTGCAGAACTTTGCAACATTTTAAACTATCATGGGTAGTAAGATAAGAATTAAGACATTACATTTGAAACTTTGCTTCTGAACCAGAGACACCCACATCTGACGAGAACCAGAGCTAACACCCTACTAGCATCTTAGTGAAGGAAAGATAGAGCTTAGAGAACTCACTATGGAAAGTATGCAAGTCACAGGTCGGGGTATCGAACCCTAGGGAGGACCTCCGTTACATTATTCTGCAAAACCCTAAAGACCTGCAGGCCTATTGGCCACTACAAACACCATTGCTTGCCAAATGAGTGCCAAGACTATGCTTTCAACGAGGTAGGCCCATAGCAGTTAGGGTTAGCATCGTTACCAAGGAAACCACGTGAAGGATTTCCACAAAGGACGCGACTAGACTCTCCACTCCAACACTTTAAATGCAGTTTAATTTCCATATCTACCGTATATGTTACCTGCCATCGCATGATAACAAAGTTATGGTCCAATCTTGTAAGGGTTCCAAGCATACCATAGTATGGATATGAATTAATCAAATGCCAAACTACCATTATATATCCAAGTATTACATGTGACCTGCCATTTCCTTATAACTTAGGTTAAGGTTCGGTCATCCTTTATAACGATACTTACCACCATCATATATTATGGTTACACTATGTTTAAGTCAAACCAACGTGGTATATTTCCAACCCTTGTTTTTATATTATGTAGATCACCTTTAATCAAATCCTTATGCTTGGTATAAAGACTATAAAGATCATATCCACACTATTGTATAGTTATTACTACAAGACACTAGTATTATAATATCCATGGTATTTTTAATAGAGAAAAGTGCATAAAAGTATAAAGTTTACAACTATATAATTTTGACAAAGCCACCATAATAACATTTCATTATAGGTGATGTGTATAATTACATAGGATCAAAAATAAGCATAGAATTACAATAGAAACATTTGAGCATTATAAAATGATACTAATAATATAAATATTCGATTTCACGTTGTAATTTCTTAGGTGTAGAGTTTGATTTCCTAGCCATGATGATTAAAGTTATAATACTTCTCACGATTTCATAATACCATACAAATGTAATAATAATAATTTTATTTCATTATGAGTTTCCAAATTATAATTAAAAGTTACATAAACAACTTGAGTAACTGCAAGATCAAACTAGTATGGATCTCACCCTACAAGTTATTCTATTTTCTCTTTTTAAATTTGAAAGCTAACTGGCGATATATAGGACCTCCGTATTTCACTTTCGAAAACACTATTTTTCTCTTACCTGCGATCTGCGACAAGAACGTTCAAATGCTTTAGCTAATAGATAATTAAGCCTCGGGGTACCCATAGGACCTCTTCATCATCAATAAGAAGAACAACAGTTAGCACATATAAACAATAACAAGTAAATCTTTAAAGCATTGACATCAAATTCTAGTAATCATAAGTAATGTAGGATGCACGATTGAGGCAAGAAAACATCAAACAACATTCTAATGAAGACATCAATACATTTCACGCACATCGTAAAACAATACACATACATGATCTGTAATGCCCCATAATTGCACACTTAGTAATTAAAACTCTAATGTGAATTAGCTTAACATTTTCATTTGTTTATTATATGTTAGACTCATCTAAGTTGAGTAAGACTATTGTTATGTGAATATATGGACTCCCTATGTGTGGACAGTAAATGGAATATAATGTTTTAATTTATTAATGACAATGAATATGTTATTTCATTTGAACATTCAAAATTGAATATAGAATCTCCATATGAGGAATGCTAATTTAGTTGTTTGCAAAAGTACTTACATGATTATTTGTAAATGTTGTATTAGTGAAATGGATTAACACTTAAAAGAGTTGGGTATGGCTTTATATATATGTCTCATGTTAATGATGAACTATTCCACATGTTACTTGGCTATGAGATAGGCGGATTCCTATATTGCCAAGGGGTACGAGATGTATTAAACATCATGAGTATAATGATGTTATATCAAATTTCATGCTATTTAATTGTGAATTCCAATATTTCTATGACTTGTGGGTGAGTGTGAGTTTTGACAGAAATTGTGACTTTCCCAAAGTGGTTTTCAATGACGGGACCCCTTAGAACAGTGATGGCACAGTATGGTTGATGTAGGGTGTTGACCCTAGTACTATTAGGGGAGGTGGAGGAATTTCCCACCGTTTATCCCCCGAAACCTGGAGTTGTGGGAGGTTTGTGTAGCACACTCCCCTAGACGTGTGATGACGACTAGCGGATGCCTACTGGGGAAGCTTGGTCGATGTGGTCAATCGACACTTTTGCTAATGGGTTCTATATGTGGTTAGGTCATGCAGTCGACACCACGGTATATTGCAGCAGAGGACGGGATGGTGAGGTCAAGAGATGGAAGTAGTGGTGATTTAGGGGCTGGATTACTGATGTGATGGATGGTACCAATGATGGATTGGATGGTGTACTTGATTGTTATTAACCATCATGATTATATGTTTGATTTCACCATTATGTTTATCTAATTTTGTCTTATTGTTTCTGTATGAATGATTATGAATGATGAATGATGCATTATTTAATTGTTCTTCTATATGTTTGAGAGGATGTAATAATGATTTATTAGGAGCATTAAATGTGATTATTAGTACGCATGCTTAAGACGTGTGCACTGGCCACGCATACGTCAATTCGTGATTACATTACTATGATTGGTCGATCGATGAATAAATTAATATGATTATATTATCTATTAGTAACTTGGTTGACGAATTGATGAAAGCATTACTTGTGTGTTGAAAGTATGAGTTTGTTGACTTGTTTATAATGATTTAGATTTATATAAATTGATTGGATTATTAAATAACATATATAATTATATACATATAATATAAAATATGTCATAATATAATATAGTATATGAAAATATCTTATTTGACTTATGAATGAAAGGATAATATAAATAAATGGATAGATAGGATTTGCACAAATTTTTAGAAATTGGTTGTCATAGTTGCATTAATATGGAAGCATGACAAGTGAGACTTTGCATCCATGTTTATTAATATTTTAATTATTTAAATCAAATTTCTATTTATTTGGAGAAAATGAATTTATTGATTGATGACTATTATTTATGGGAATTTATTGATGGATGAGGATTTTTGGATATAAATATGAGACTTGAGAGTGGAAGGAGGGAGGTTCTTTTTTTCTTGAAGATTATTTTGGTGAGAGTATTCTAGGATGGAGAATTTGGGTATTTTGGGGTATGAGAAGTTTTGAAGAGTTGGAAGAGTTTGAGAACTCTTGGAAGATTTGATACATAGCCTACTGGTGCATCACTGTTCTGTTCTCTGGGGGTCTCGGGCATGGAGGGCCAGGAGGCCATTTGGATGGGATCGTTCAATGGTTTCCTGGGGCTAGGGAGCCGTCTAGGCCCCTAGTTGGCTGGGAGGTAAAACCGTTGTCCCGCTTTTGGGAAATGAAGATGGAAGCAACTCGAATGGAAGAGGGAAGCTTGCTCAGTTTGGACTCCATCACCATTCTTATAACGAGGTATTTTTCTTGTGATTTTAAATTGTTTATATGTTGTTGTAAAATTATCATATGATGCTATTGCTACATGATTTAGGATGTTAATTTATGTTGTGTGAATCACCAATGAAGTTTTAAAAATTCTAAGTTATTTGATGCTATTACCGAATGCTTATATTTTGCTTATATGTTGTTATGGTTACACTTTGATTATTTGTTGTTTAGTCACAAAATGTATGTTTAATTACATTAAAATTTATAATGCCAACGAAGGCATTACATATGGTATCAGAGCCCTAGGTTCATAACCTAGGAACCTTAAGGGCCTAAATGACATTAGGAAATAATAATGCATAATTTTGAGTTTTCCAATAGTGATAGCGTTTAGCTGTAACTTTCATAGTTCTGATTTGCAGTGATATATTTTATTTACAGTGGCTTTACATAAAAAAAAAAGGAAAAGTGTAATGGCCACTGCAATTAATTACAAACCATTAATATTTAATAGTTGAATGAGTGCATGTTGTAGATTTAAAAGTGAAAAAGGAAGTAAAACTTAGAGAAGGTTCCAAAAGAGGAGAAAGAAAAGGTGTAGCCAACTTAACGGAATAGAACCAGAACCATAAAACTATGCTTCAGTAGAATAATTACTATGAGTAGTGTACCTCAAATGGAACTCAAAATCTAAATGAGGATCTTTGTAATTTGTGGTTTCACTTGAACGAAATAAACATAAAATCTGGATGAGGGTATCTATAATAAGCCCTTTCACTGTACTGTAATACTTTTATTCTGATGGAGGTGAGAACGATGCTGTTGATTGTTCGGAGTTCCTGTAGTTTATGCCTACCATGCACTCGGTGATGTACCCATGATTTCTCCTTCTTACTCTTAGAAATACCCAAATATATAATGAATAAAACCAATATTTTAAATTTGTTTTTAATCATAAAGAGCTCTTATTAATATATGCCATGGTTTTAAATCGAATCTTAGCTTCCTTTGCAAAACATAGTTTGATATGAAGAAAAATAAATAAATAAATAAATTGTTTTGCACAGATTAGATTATGTGCTCAGTGGCCATGTGAACATAAAAATACAACATAAAATACACAGGGTTTAAATTGTTTTTGGGTATGTTAATATTCACTAGTTCTAAGTATTTTAAGCCTGTAAAATTTTTAGTTTTATGCAAACAGAGAATAATGAGTCTTCTAATCTCATCATTGCTATTGCCAGTAGCTTCATCACCAACCCCTAAAATTTGAAATACTTTCCAAGCAAGCCTGACGCAGATGGCTAGCAGGGGCTACCAACAAACGTGACAGCCGCCTCCTGGGTTAGTGTCTGCTGCACTATGCTTAGTCCTGCTCGCACTATTTCCGATATATAAAAAAAAAACTTTCTTGATAAGTAAATCAATCTTTCTCTGAATCTCTTTTAACTAAGCAAAATAAATTCTCAATGAGAGACTTCAAATTCAATCATATAATCTTTGATTCCTAACATCCCAATGAGCTTCCGGTGCAATTAAATTTAACTCGTGCTATCTTTGACACTCCTTTCGTTTTGATGATGACTCCCATGCCACTTTATCTCCTTGTTGCCTCTACGCTTTCTGTCTGCCCTGCCTGTTTTGTGTTCCGCCCGCTGGGCATCCATATAAAAAAAAGTCTTTTCCTTCAATCTTCAAAGCATCCCCGATCACTCAGTCACGCTTTTTTTTTTTACTCTTATTCCAAGCAGCCCTGAGTGATATGTTAATTAGAGTCGGATGCCTTTTGATCTTTGCCTTCGCCGGTTGAACTCCTATCTAAAGTTTGATATAACTCCAAAAAAAAAAAATTGTCCTGAGAAATCGCAAAGCTCCTTCATTCCCCGACAACAAGCCAGATCAATAGCTTCTTCTTCCAAGTATTTCCAGTGTTATGGCCATTCAAGTCCGGAATTCGTCCAGAGCGAAAAGTCTTCGTGCAAATAAATTCCCTTATTCATGCTGGCCGTAACCATTTCAGGTTCATTTGCAGCATTCGATGAAGAAGCATTAGCTTATTTATTTAAAGCCTTACTAGCACTATACTTTTTCTTTGCTCCCAGGTTGTCTCTTATCTTGTTGCCTTGAATTTCCAGAATCAATTAATAGAGATAGGGTCACCGATAGAAGCAAAACAATTTGAATTGGTAATTAAGCAATAAGCACAGAAAGTAAAAACCAACGCAGTCCTTGACTGCCTTAGTCGCTTCACTTCTTACAGTGTGGGATTATGACACCCATAAAACAAGGGGAAGCTGATTGTGCCAATCCCGTACATTGAATTTGATGGTGCCTTGATGACTAATGAATGAAGCCTTAATATAAAAGAATTGCAAACCAAACGAAGTGCAGTAAGCAACAGCTACTTACTTATCAATTGAATTAGAATGGATTGAATCTTGCTTAAGAATGAACCGCAGACTGAGTACTGCACTCCTTTCCAATTACCATAATACTTATAGGAACAATATTAAAATGTTTCAACGGCACTGATTATCCCACCCGCTCGAACAGGAGTTTTAACAGGGTTGGAAGCACATCCAACACATTTTAGCGAAGGGTAAAGACTCTAATTAGACCGTGTCATGTGGAGGTCACCGTTATCTATGCATTCACATCTCCTCCCAGGTCCAAATAGGCCGAGAGTCAGAGAAACTTCATGGTGTAGTACCGGCATGGGAGGGATCGTATAAATTCCTGGCATTAATAACACTTTCCGTCCCTGGATCTAGTAGCCTACCAATAATTAATGGACGCACGCTGTGTGATTATTCTGTTCTAAAGATACCAATGATTCCATACTTGGCAGCTCTTCTTCCTTTTTCTCCAATGTCCATGTGGAAGAGCTAGTTTAGGGAATCGTACCACCCAGATAATAGATAATAGGGTAAAGGGGTGCTAAGCACTACTCTCTTGTCAAAGCAAGGCGATTTCCCCTGGATTAGATATATTATTGATTGTTCGTAGCTATAGTATTAATCCCATCGAGGTTCATGTGTTAGAGGAAAATCCCATCAAGGTTCACGTGTTAGAGGAACAACAATAGTGGGGTTCAGATGTGGGTAGTGTATGCGCAGAGATTGAATCAATGAATAAATATAATCTTTGACAAAACCAAAAGGGAAACAATTTATAAATTTAATAATAATTAATTCTACATTCATTTGTGTGGCATTGAATTCCACGTTCGTTTGTCTGGCTGGAAGTTGCTGTCAGTCAACAATATGGCTGATGTGATGTATTTCAGGCTTATGTTTTACAAAAAAAAATCAATAAGATTGTATCCACAGTCCAGTCCAAGAAGAATTTATGCGCACAGCTATCAGTCTGGGGTTGCGCCCTCACTAGGGCACGCCTGGGACAACTGCATGGAGGGTGCTCTTTACCTGCAACTCTCCAAATATACCAACCTTTCCATACATTGTAGCCCTTTTCGTATTGAAATGTGTATCAAGATGAGCAGACAACAAAATAATAACAGTGCTCGAAGTTGTATGGATAGATTACTGAAAGTAAATCTCACTCGGAACAATGTTTTGTAAATCGTTAGACTGATTGATTGAGAGAGAATTGGGTGAGGATAATGATACAATTAACCACCATGGAAATTAATTAAGAGTGACAAGGTTTGAACTGCTTTACCGAGGCAGTAAAACATAACAACTATGATTGTGAGATTTTAAAACGTTTTCCTCATAGTCTTTTGAAATAGGAAGCACAACTACCCTTATGTAACCCTACAACATTGAAATTAATTATCATCAAAATGTGCTCTGTTCTTTACGGGTGAAAGATTGTATCCATTCAATATTCGACAACTATAATAAAATGTGTTTTTTTTCTCAGGTAATATAGTCATAAATATGTGGTTAGATATTCAATAGGTTGACATTCAATTGATTGCAATTTAATCCACCATTGTACATATTTATCCTCACAACCATCATGTCACACCCATTTAATACATACATATATTCTCAAGGATTTGATATGAGTCTAGAGCCCCGAGCGTGTCTATTCACAGCCCATCTACTCACTTGGATGCATTATCTAGATCTAAGAGCATGCATCATTTATTACTTTGGATTCTATTTATTGTCCATCATCCTCTTGAGTCTTGAGCCATGTTCACAACCTGACAAAAGTCGTGTTAATTTGCCATCTCATTAATTCATATATATCTTGAGTTAATCAATATACAATAAATCCCAATGTAGATTGGCCAAAGTCAATGCTTGTATACGTGCTAGTGAAATAAATTTGAAAATAGGTGGAAATAAGTTTATATTTAAATAAATAAATGGGCTTCTGGCCGAGCTACTGACACCATCACATTTCTGCCTTGAGTAGGTCGACTATTATTATAAGATAAGTTCAGGGAAACCTAAGGTATTTTATGGTATTTTTTTTTCTCCCTTCACTAGACTTTTGGGGAAGAGGTGACATTGAACCAAAGCCCAATAATGGATACAGACAATAGAACCTCGAGCCTAGTATTTGACGTGACCTAGCTTTTAATGCCATTTGAAGAAAATTTGGCCACCGCTTGCAAGCCTTAAATATTGACAAGACAAGAGCAATATGGAATTTGAGTCGTGTCTAAAATCCAACTAATTTGAGTTCGTCACTGGGGTGAGATATATATTCCTTTCTACATTGGAAATTATTATTACAAAATATATTTATTCATTATTTAAAAGCTCACTCATGGCCACGATGCCTTTAGCTAGTCCTTGTAAAATATAAAGTAATGGAACAATAGGTAAGGGAACTGCATTGTTTTAAAATGTAGCTATATATATAAAAGCAAATATATGGAAAACCTAAAATTGATTGGAGGATAATATAAGAACTATTGAAAATTGGTGTGTGGCTTTAAAATTTTCTTATTTTATTTTAAAGAAAAGAATTATTGAAATTATGGAAAGATTGTGTTAACACGAAAATAAATATATGTAACGGCTTGCTTTATTAATTACATGGATAACGGGAATTTCCAAGCAATTACATTATATTATAATATTATAATATCAAATTACTGAAAACAAATATATAAATATAAGGTATTAATGAGAAATGTAGGTTAGAGATCTTACTATAACCAAAAAAAAAAAAATTGATTCCAAAGGTAATTCAATACAATAAGAACAACCATTTCAAGTAATATATAGTGGGTCCCAATTTAATATTAATTATACTATTAAATTAATATAATTCTCCAAGCTGCGATTAATGTTTTTCTATCTTAAAAAGATATGATGAGGTTTGCATTCAAGTTTTCAAGTATATTAATCTTCCTTGAAAAATCCATACATATATATGGAGTAAAAGTAAAGTCATCATCCAAGTAGTTGAAGCATCAAAGCTTTTAAATTCCTAAAAGAAGGAAAATAATATCTTATATATATAAAGGAGATTACAATTTTAATGCTTAAATTATGTTAGATTAAGTTTGTAAGCCATTCAATGAGTTGACTTTGAATTCGACTAAGAATATAAGGTTATTGTTCTTATGTTTAAATTATAGAATTCGTAGAGGGGATGTTCTAACAAAAGCTCATATATAAACTATGAGATGTCAAAATTAAATGATGAAATGTCATGGTCTTAAAATTGACATCGGATGAAATATCGCAATATGTAAATATTTTCTACTTTTAATAAAAACTAGGAATGTATTTTATATTTTCCCGAAAGAATTTGTCTCCCTCTTATCTATATATATAAAGAGATCATCATGTTGAAGACAAGATAACGACCACAAATGTGTACTATTACCTCAATATTAACAACTATTAAGTAATCATAAGAAGTGTAAGATAGATTTGGAGTTGACCTAACATATCTATGGTACTCAAAGGTTTGAATGAGGACATTGATAAAATTTTAGAAATAAAAGCATGAGTATGTGTATTTCACGCCTAGTCATAATGTATAGTTGTATCAAGCACCTATCTAGAAGTGGTAGGCTAGGCTCTACCTATGTGTAAAAACAAAAGATAAAAAGAAGGAAATGCAGTGTTCTACATGTATAATGTGCAATTCAATGGGTAAGAGCTATGTTTAATGAGTATTGAGTGATAAAGGGTACTTGAAAAATAAACATGGTGTTGTTCATGTTATTATGTACAGTAGACCAATCAACAAACTGTCAAGATGGATCTTAATTAAAATTTCTAATGAGAAAGTAAGCACGGGGGGTTCACTCAGTGAACTTGTTACATAGCACGATCGTTCACATGATATTAAATAATACCCCTAATTTCACTAAATATTGGAAAATGCATCCTAAAATTGTATTGTTGAACCCCCCTCCCAATATTCCTTTCCAATTAAGAAAACCCCTAGTTTCACCAGATATTGTAGGTATCCATTTTTATCAACCCATTTTTAACACCCCCTTTATATCATATTATCAAGTTGCAACAAAAAGGAGCCCTAACACATCTTAGTATAAGCAAAAAAGATGCTAAATACAATAATAGTATAATGCTAATAATGAGCCCACTAGGATTGCGGGGTTGACTGATCAATTTGTAGCATTGGATAGTGGAACACCCGAAGAAATAGTACCAAGGAAGCCAAAATGCGTAAAACGCAACCTATTCAAGAGATCAACATAACAAAGAATGTAAAATATTTATAGTCCAATTGTTAGTGCAATGCTTAGAAAATATGAGAATTGCAGATGTTTCACACCACAACCTACAAATACACCAATTTTATATCATGTAAATATGAATATAGCCATAGAGAACTCAAGTTTTCTATAAGCTTAATAAATTAAACTCCATAAAAATTCAAAATTGAAACCCTTTTGTGATGGTCGCCCCTACCTTCCTATAAAAACAAACATCATTGATGTTTGAACCCAAATGAACATAGAAAAATTCCTTTTACTTTTCAATAACACCATATGATCATATGCAAAGCTTGGATTTGGGTCATTCACAAGATCCAATGAATTGCCTCCACTTACTCTACATTTATTCTTGCAATCAAGCAAATTAACAAAATTAGTTACCTTTTCTTGGGTTGTACCTAGTTTTTTTAATCTTTAAAGGATAGGGAAATATCTCCATTGTTAGGTTTTAACGATGCAATAGTTATAAAGATACATAGATGGCGAAACTTATATGATAACATTTCATGGTAATGATAACACATAGGGTATGTAAATAAGGATTTAGATTTTCACTTATGTGAATCATGTTAATTCCAATGCAATATTAAGATAGATGCCTTGCATATAAGAATTGAAATTACAATTATGACTGTGCCAAATATAACTCAATCTAACAAGTATTCCTAACTAGCAATGTGAAAATATTAAAGAAGAATACAAAAAGTTGAAAGAAATAATTAGTCAAGAAACATTGATCTAACTTTTCTTGGTGCCAGTGAGCCAAGAATGATTGATCTCACTTTTCTTGGTTGTCGTGAAGCAAGGTTTAATTGAATATTAGTGCCCACCTAAACCCTAACCTAAAAAATGAAGAGTTAAATATTTTACTTGAATTCCTACAAAAATACAATACAATTGTTCAAGTTTGGAACTCTCGATTAACTACATCTCTTAACTTAAAGATGAAAAACAATATAACATCAATTCAAACCAAGCCTAAATAATCTATTAAATGAGGATTGCTCAATGCCAATAATCCAAAGAGACTTCTATCGATATTATCATTGGTACACTATTACCATATTTATGCAAAACTTAGGATCATAAGCAATATCAAATAAAAATCGAAGGTACTTAAGGTTTAGGTGGGTATGAATTGAGCCCGTGATTTGGAGGTATGAATTCATCCCTTGATTTGGAGGTTATTCCTTAGCACAACCAAATAAAATAACTCCCAATATTTATATTACTATGTGAAATTAAAAACCCCCCTTGACCCCTTAATACAGGGCAATATATTTTCTAGGTTTTTAAGAGTATTCAACCCCCCAATATGAATGGACGTGATATGATATTGCATCACTAGTGAACCCCCCGTGAAAGTAAGTGGTGTAAATTTGAGAGAAAATCAATAAAGTGGGCAATTAATAAAAGTCATAATAATACCCCAGGAACCAAAATAAATGTTATATGGCAAATAACATCTTCTTATGAACTGTAACACCAAAAGGACTATAAAATGTTGCAAATTATCTAAATTGTTATGGATACCAGTCTAGTAAGGCACAATGAACCTTGACATAGGTGTTATAAATATGGAGTCTCGAGGAGGTCATGGTTGTAGATCTATGTGAGAAGGTATTAGTGTAATCTTAGACCCTTGATGGATGCATGTAGGCCTAACAGATCTACATTTAGGAATGGATATATGCTCGTGTAATTGAATTACAACTCATAATTAGATAACAAACTCATAATTAAATAACAATGTTTCCAAAATTAAGAAAATTTGTACTAAACCATTTCTAGTGAATGACTAAGGTAAATATATCAATACAATGTAAGTATTAAGTCAATGTTTCCAAAACTGGAAAAAAAAAACAAATAAATAAAAAAATAAAATGTGTATATATATATATGATTGTTAATAGTTAACTCACAGTTCAGTAATTAAAAGCTAGAGGAGTCTGCAGAAATAATTTTTCAATTCTTTCCGCAGACTCCTCTAGTCTTTATATATATGATTTTCTTTGAAAAATACTAATAATATTTTAGTAAATATTCCTAATTGGAGGGAACCTTCTTATGCCAATCCCTTGAGGGGTGGTGAGCATATAACACCAATCAAGACGTAGTGATAATTAAAATTAAAGTATAAATTGGCTATAATTAATAAGACTTGAAATAATGAGATAAGGTCATGGATAATGGACTAGCGAAGGAGTTATACTTTAAAATATGAATTAGAAGAGGATATCATAACGGTAAACATGTATTGCATTGACTAAGTTATGAGTAGACGAAGATTCACTTCCTAGGATAATCATATTTGAGCAATGCCTTGGGCTTAATAACACATTTTCCCCACGTTAAGGTATGAGGAGGTTAGTTATGTGGGAACCTGTGTATTTTACCAAAACCATTGGATAAGTAAGTAGGATGAGTATGGGTATCACATTTCTAAGTCATATGCATCGTGGTGGGTATACATATCCGATTAATTGCATTAAGTAAAGAAGCACCCTTCACATTGTGAAAATAGACTAAGGTATTGTTGATAATGTGGAAGCCTCGTCATATAAACTTATAGATATATGATGTACCTATGTATATATGTAGGTCGAGATTCATGATGTTCATGAGTTCATCACTCTATTAGACAATTTAGTTAAAACTATAAGGTTGGAAACGATCTATGTGTTAAAATTGAAATCGTAAGTATTTTGTGGATAATGTGAGACTCGCGTGTATGAGATATTCTTTCGCAAATGTTAATTGATAAAGTGTACTTGGTAGATAGGCATAGCACTACTAGGTTATTATGTCTAGTATTTCATTTAAAATACAGTCAAAATTTGGATATAATTAACATTTCTAATGAGGAAGTAAATGATGTTTATATTCAATGAAGCTAAGAATCAATAAATGAGTCATAACAATACACCTTGAACCTAAGGAAATGCTATATGGGAGACAAAGTCTTCTTATGAACTATGATATAGAAAACAACAACAAATTATGATTGTATGTTAACTAACTGGGAATAAATGAATTCATAAGCATGATAAAGTTAGCCCAAATGTGTCTACAACATGTAATATGATAACACATCCCATGTGATAAAAGAAGTTAAATTAGATAGTATCGACATGTGGATCATGTGATGGTCAAGTGGGACCATAGTGGTTAATATATTCTATGATGAAGGAATAGGGGTATCGCATCAAAACAAAATTCCCTTAAGATTGAAAATGACCATAACTTCGGGACGAAGTTTCTTGAACGGTGGGTGTATGTAATGCCCCATAATTGCACACTTAGTAATTAAAACTCTAATGTGAATTAGCTTAACATTTTCATTTGTTTATTATATGTTAGACTCATCTAAGTTGTGTAAGACTATTGTTATGTGAATATATGGACTCCCTATGTGTGGACAGTAAATGGAATATAATGTTTTAATTTATTAATGACAATGAATATGTTATTTCATTTGAACATTCAAAATTGAATATAGAATATCCATATGAGGAATGCTAATTTAGTTGTTTGCAAAAGTACTTACATGATTATTTGTAAATGTTGTATTAGTGAAATGGATTAACACTTAAAAGAGTTGGGTATGGCTTTATATATATGTCTCATGTTAATGATGAACTATTTCACATGTTACTTGGCTATGAGATAGGCGGATTCCTATATTGCCAAGGGGTACGAGATGTATTAAACATCATGAGTATAATGATGTTATATCAAATTTCATGCTATTTAATTGTGAATTCCAATATTTCTATGACTTGTGGGTGAGTGTGAGTTTTGAAAGGAATTGTGACTTTCCCAAAGTGGTTTTCAATGACGGGACCCCTTAGAACAGTGATGGCATAGTATGGTTGATGTAGGGTGTTGACCCTAGTACTATTATGGGGGGTGGAAGAATTTCCCACCATTTATCCCTTGAAACCTGGAGTCGTGGGAGGTTTGTGTAGCGCACTCCCCTAGACGTGTGATGACGACTAGCGGATGCCTGCTGGGGAAGCTTGGTCGATGTGGTCAATCGACACTTCCGCTTATGGGTTCTATATGTGGTTAGGTCGTGCAGTCGATGCCACAGTATATTGCAGCAGAGGACGGGATGGTGAGGTCAGGAGATGGAAGTAGTGGTGATTTAGGGGCTGGATTACTGATGTCATGGATGGTACCAATGATGGATTGGATGGTGTTCTTGATTGTTATTAACCATCATGATTATATGTTTGATTTCACCATTATGTTTATCTAATTTTGTTTTATTGTTTATGTATGAATGATTATGAATGATGAATGATGCAGTGTTTAATTGTTCTTCTATATGTTGTTTGAGAGGATGTAATAATGATTTATTAGGAGCATTAAATGTGATTATTAGTACGCACACTTAAGACGTGTGCACTAGCCACGCATACGTCAATTCGTGATTACATTACTTTGATTGGTCGATCGATGAATAAATTAATATGATTATATTATCTATTAGTAACTTGGTTGACAAATTGATGAAAGCATTACTTGTGTGTTGAAAGTATGAGTTTGTTGACTTGTTTATAATGATTTAAATTTATATAAATTGATTGGATTATTAAATAACATATATAATTATATACATATAATATAAAATATGTCATAATATAATATAGTATATGAAAATATCTTATTTGACTTATGAATGAAAGGATAATATAAATAAATGGATAGATAGGATTTGCACAAATTTTTAGAAATTGGTTGTCATAGTTGCATTAATATGGAAGCATGACAAGTGAGACTTTGCATCCATGTTTATTAATATTTTAATTATTTAAATCAAATTTCTATTTATTTGGAGAAAATGAATTTATTGATTGATGACTATTATTTATGGGAATTTATTGATGGATGATGATTTTTGGATATAAATATGAGACTTGAGAGTGGAAGGAGGGAGGTTCTTTTTCTCTTGAAGATTATTTTGGTGAGAGTATTCTAGGATGGAGAATTTGGGTATTTTGGGGTATGAGAAGTTTTGAAGAGTTGGAAGAGTTTGAGAACTCTTGGAAGATTTGATACATAGCCTACTGGTGCATCACTGTTCTGTTCTCTGGGGGTCTCGGGCACGGAGGGCCAGGAGTCCATTTGGATGGGACCGTTCAATGGTTTCCTGGGGCTAGGGAGCTGGCTAGGCTCCTAGTTGGCTGGGAGGTAAAACCGTGGTCCCGCTTTTGGGCAATGAAGATGGAAGCTTGCTCAGTTTGGACTCCGTCACCATTCTTATAACGAGGTATTTTTCTTGTGATTTTAAATTGTTTATATGTTGTTGTAAAATTATCATATGATGCTATTGTTACATGATTTAGGATGTTTATTTATGTTGTGTGAATCACCAATGAAGTTTTAAAAATTCTAAGTTATTTGATGCTATTGCCAAATGCTTATATTTTGCTTATATGTTATTATGGTTACACTTTGATTATTTGTTGTTTAGTCACAAAATGTATGTTTAATTACATTAAAATTTATAATGCCAATGAAGGCATTACATGATCATTACAACATTTTATTTTAGTATGTCGTTTAAAAGTACAAATAAGCATTTATTATATTTCCGCACAGTAAGCATAACAATTAACTCTACACTGAAATTTTTTAAAATTTTTGTGATTTTTTGGGATGTTACACCTACGAAGGGGTTGCACTCGTCATGATCCCTGCATGAGACATTCTTAATTTGACCTAGTTTAGTTTAAATCGAGTCGCCTTCAACTCGGTAACCATGTTTATATCCTATTTTAACCCAGGATATATTACCTATATATATGGAATCCTAATCGAATATTTATCTAAATATATAATTATCCACATAGGCATAAGCAATTTCATACAATTTTTATTCTAAGCCTATATATATATATTTAATTTTAATATATCTATCAAATTATAACATTGAAGTTTTACATATTTAACAATTTTAATTTTCAAATATATATAACTATTCATAAAATTTAAATTTTGATGAATACTCTGTTAATTTTAAACCAAATAGACTAGCAAGATCACTGAAAGAAACACAATCACAAGATAGACACAGAATTTACCCTGGGAAACCCTCATGGGGTAGAAAACCCAGCAAAGCTTTCCTCAATAAGATGATCAACCAAAATACAAGATGTGCTCCAAGACTTAACCTCCTTCTCCAACTCCTGTGTAGACCTCCCAGACAAGTGCGCTACTTTTCTGGGTTGTGAGTGAGTGTATCAAATGAGGAGCTCCCCTCCTCTATTTATACTAAACCTCAACTGACTAAAATCCCTAATGGGGCCAACCTCTCCCGGAGAAGTCTAATAACCCCTAAAATACAATATTAGGGCCGACCCCCACATGGTGGGTCTAATAACCCTAGTTACCACAACTCCTCGGAGGAATAAACATCTCCGGATACATAATAGAGTCACCTCGGAGGGATGGAACATCTCCGGAATAATAATGTACAAATATAATATTCTTAGAAGTTACAATATTCAACACTCCCCCTTAATGAGAAGGATATTATAACAACATCTGCAGGAGCAAGGAGTCGTCAACTACATCATACATGATACATCTATAAATCATCGGAAGCTTTCTTCAATTCATCACCATCAGTAACTCAACCATTTACTGGAACACCAACATCATCAGCATCGTCATCACATGATCATCATCATCGTCATCATACGATCATCAGCATTGCCATCACACGATCATCAGCATCGTCATCATACGATCATCAGCATCGTCATCACATGATCATCAGCATCATCATCACACGATCATCAGCATCGTCATCACACGATCATCAGCATCGTCATCACACGATCATCAGCATCATCATCAGCATTGTCATCACACGATCATCAGCATCATCATCACACGATCATCAACATCGTCATCACACGATCATCAACATCGTCATCACATGATCATCAGCATCATCATCACACGATCATCAGCATCATCATCAGCATCGTCATCACACGATCATCAGCATTGTCATCACACGATCATCAGCATCATCATCATACGATCATATTACAGGATGATCAATCCTACTCTCTTTAGGACATAGGTCCATGGATGATACAATCCGATCAAGTTCCAGGATGATCAATCCTCATCACTTTAAGACAAGTCTCATGTCTAGGGACGATGTAATCCATCACGTACATTTTGAACCCAGTTCATGGATGATGCAATCCTATCTTTAGTTTTCAGAGACATCAGTCTACGGATCAATTCTAGGACTAAAGTCCGGGGAAGATACAATCCCCTACCTGTTCATTCAGGACTTCATTATCGGAGACCCAGTCTACGGCTCAATTCTGGGACCTCAGTCCGGGGAAGATACAATCCCCTACCTGTTCATTCAGGACTTCATTATCGGAGACCCAATCTACAGCTCAATTCTGGGACCTCAGTCCAGGGAAGATACAATCCCCTACCTGTTCATTCAGGACTTCATTATCGGAGACCAAGTCTACGACTCAATTCTGGGACCTCAGTCCGGGGAATATACAATCCCCTACCTGTTCATTCAGGACTTCATTATTGGAGACATCATGTCTACGGCTCAATTCTTGGACCTCAGTCCGGGGAAGATACAATCCCCTACCTGTTCATTTAGGACTTCATTATCGGAGACATCATGTCTACGGCTCACTTTAGAACATGTGTTCAAGGATGATGCAATCCCTCTTCTTTCTCGGAGACACCTGTCTACGGCTCACTTTAGAACATGTGTTCAAGGATGATGCAATCCCTCTTCTTTCTCGGAGACACCTGTCTATAGCTCACTTTAGAACATGTGTTCAAGGATGATGCAATCCCTCTTCTTTCTCGGAGACACCTGTCTACGGCTCACTTTAGAACATATGTTCAAGGATGATGCAATCCTCACATGTATTCTTATCAATACAAGTACAAGTATCCTTCATCATACAAGTACATACATGTATCATCAAAAGCATGTATTCTCATCAATACATCTATCACCAAAAGCATGTATTCTCACTAATACATCTATCATCAAAAGCATGTATTCTCACTAATACATCTATCATCAAAAGCATGTATTCTCACTAATACATCTATCATCAAAAGCATGTATTCTCATCAATACATCTATCATCAAAAGAATGTATTCTCATCAATACATCTATCATCAAAAGCATGTATTCTCACTAATACATCTATCATCAAAAGCATGTATTCTTACTAATACATCTATCATCAAAAGCATGTATTCTCATCAATACATCTATCATCAAAAGCATGTATTCTCACTAATACATCTATCATCAAAATCATGTATAAGTAAAAACTAAGTATTCTAAGTATAAGAGTCCTAAATCTAAATATTTCTAAGTAACTAGGTGTAGTAACCAGGTAACCTCATCATTGATGAGACAAGCTTGTCATCAAAGATCATACTACTCCCCCTTTCGAGGAGGGTCCTTTTGAACTACACTAAGCTTTTCTCAGAAGTATTCAAATTTCACTCAAGACAGGGGCTTGGTCAAGATATCAGCAATTTGATCCTCAGTGCTCACATACTCGAGCTTGATAGCTCCTCTCTACACCATATCTGGTATATAAAAGTATCGGATCTCTATGTGTTTTGACTTATCATGGAACACAGGATTTTCTGTCATCTTGATGCAGCTTTGATTATCACACATAATCACAGTGGGATCCATTTCTAAGTAAAACACTCCAGATAATAGTTTTCGAAGCCATACTACTTCACAGCTGGCAGAGCAGGCAGCTATATATTCTGCTTCAGCAGTACTGAGGGCCACACTAAATTGTTTCTTGCTGAACCATGAGATCATGGCAGATCCAAGACCATAACATCCACATGAAGTACTCTTTCTGTCTGAGACACTTCCTGCCCAGTCAGAGTCTGAGTAACCATGTAACTTGAGTTCATGACCTCCATGATAATGTAGACCAAAATCTAATGTACCTTTTAGGTACCTCATTACATGCTTTGCAGCTATTAAATGAACCTTTCTAGGTTCTACTAGATACTGACTTAGGGTATTTACAGCAAAGCATATATCTGGCCTAGTATTTGTTAAATACATTAATGACCCAATGATTTGTCTATATAGAGTTAGGTCCACTAATTTTGATGAGTCATTAACTAATATCTTCAAGTTGGATTCCATGGGAGTGGCCATGGGTTTACACTCCAACATATCAAACCTTTTCATAATCTCCACAGCATACTTACCTTGACTTAGAAAGATTCCTTTTGGTTCTTGCCATACTTCTAGACCGAAGAAGTAGTGCATTAATCTGAGATCTTTCATCTCGAATTCTGAAGGAAGCTTCTTCTTGCTTTCAATAATTTGTTTCTCATTTTCGATTAGAAATAGATCGTCTACATATAACAATAATATAACTGGTTCATCATCCATCACTTTGAGATAAAGATTTGGGTCAGCTTTACTCTTGGTAAATCCCATGCTTGTTAGGAAATTATCAATCCTTCCGTACCAAGCCCTGGGAGCTTGTTTCAACCCATATAATGGCTTTTTCAGTTTGCATACATTAGTTCTTCTGTCTTTAACCTCAAACCCTTGGGGTTGCTCTATGTATACTTCTTCTTCAATTACACCATTCAGAAAAGCTGTCTTAACATCCATTTGGTGTAATTTCCACTTCATTATAGATGCCAGAGCCATGATAGTTCTAATTGAAGTATACCTAGCAACTGGTGCAAATGTTTCTTCATAATCAATTCCCTCCTTCTGAGAGAATCCTCTGGCGACAAATCTTGCCTTATATTTTTCAATGCTACCATCTGCAGCATGTTTTATCTTGAAAATCCATTTTGAAGAAACCACACTTTTATCTTTTGGTTTGGGAAATATATCCCAAACATCATTTTTCATTATTGACTGATATTCTTCTGTCATTGCTTCTATCCATTCTTTTCCAACTTATATTTAATTTATATATATTAATAATTTATGTATTCCCAATTTCTTTAAAAACAATTATTATTTTATATAAAAAAATTAGATACATATAAATTTCTTTTAAACGAGTATGTTGAATATTGTAACTTCTAAGAATATTATATTTGTACATTATTATTCCGAAGATGTTCCATCCCTCCGAGGTGACTATATTATGTATCCGGAGATGTTTATTCCTCCGAGGAGTTGTGGTAACTAGGGTTATTAGACCCACCATGTGAGGGTCGGCCCTAATATTGTATTTTAGGGCTTATTAGACTTCTCCAGGAGAGGTCGGCCCCATTAGGGATTTTAGTCAGTTGAGGTTCAGTATAAATAGAGGAGGGTCCAAAGCTCTAAATTCTAGATCCACTGAATAATTCCAAATTTAATTCATAGTGGAGATGGCAAATTATTTCCATCCACGACGTTTTAGGGATTGTCCAACGCTCTATTTCACTGTGGAGATCATGAGAGTTCGTTCTTATCTTGGCGGTATAATATTTTTCTTCTTTGAACTAGTCAATACAGAAAGGTACTTTTGATATTCTAGATTAGAGTAAATGACCTCCTTATAATATCGTAATTTTCCTTTAACCTCTAAATCCTTATCGTAACACATTTTCTCTTTAAACTAGAAGTATCAATATTTTTTAGGTTATTAATATTTTGCAAAATGACATTTTCATCGATCTCCCAATGATTTAACAAAGCCATGAGCTGAACGTTGTTTTGACTAGATTTTAAAGTCATTTTAGGGAGTCTCTGATCTCTGATACTATTTATCTTGTACCTGTACATCAAGAACCTTCTCATAACATAAAATTCCTCCACAAATAACATGAAGAGAATTTTTTATATACTACAAACATTGAAAAGTATTTCTTCATGTATATTAATAGGTCCTTCAAATAACAAATTTACATTCATGGATCATCTCCACCTATTCTCACTATATTCGCTCAAGTAGATCAAGTACAACTTCTACACCACATCTATCTATCTTGATCTTCATGCAATGTTCTTTCTTTGGCATCCATGCCCAAACTATTGTATCAATTGGAATAGATCCAAATTCTCTGTCATCAGGATTTGGTACCCAATATTGTTCTAAAAATTTTCCCTTGTATTTCCCTGAACTAGGCTTCCACCAATCAACCTTTACATGAAGAGCATCGCTTTCATCATCCTTGAAGATATCTGAGGTGGAATTTTCCATCCAGATCATCTTTCCTTCTTCCTCATTTCCTGATCTAACTAGCAAAATATTTCCTTTCTCAACATCAACCATAGGATTAAATGTTGGTTTTGGCTTGTTGCACTTGGGTCCAACATATATTGGTTCATCTGCCACATTATCAAAATCCCCATCCATAATACTTGATATTACATTAAGTGCATTACAGTTAGCATTAACAATTTGCTTTGTCTTTGGCTAGAAATACTTAGAAGATGAATCACTTCCATCCACTATTGTATGATCATTGTAGATTTCATCCAATGCATCAAGAACTCTTTCCCAATACTCTACTTTTTTTTCCATTCCTCTATAACAATTGGTGAATTCTCATTGCCAATAGTCTCTTTCCACATTTTTATGTATGATGTTATTCCTTCCTTTAGTTCTTTTAAATATACACCATTCTCTTTGGGACCTAAGAAAGGTGGCTTCCCTGTAGGCAATATAGGTTGACCTTCATCATCTTGATTCCACAACTCAATTGGTTTTGACCACTCAATATCTCTAATCGATTCTTTATACCTCATCACTGGAACAACATTGAGTACAAGAAATTGGAAGTATTGGACATTAAAATGTCCGACTAGTGCATCTTTTCCTTCCTTGATGTATCCATTAAGGAAACTTTTGAAGTCATACACTTTGTCAATAAGTGTAGGTGGGAACACTCATTTTTCTTCTATTGTGCGATATGTATCCATCATTTCAGGTAAAGGATATATATCTTTACTTTTCAAGTTGGAATACATTCTTCCATAGGTTCCATCTATGTCTTCATGGGTGTGACCCACAAGAAAGAACCCAACCTCAATAGTGATGAAGACACCCAGTGCAGTTAATAGTGATAGAAACATGAAAACATAATGATTCTTATTGTCACTTACTGCATTGTCGAACTGTAACAACAAATGTGGAGGAAGAGGTTTAAAATCAACATTTTGATTGTTTGAGCTTCCATTCAATAGAAAATCATCCTTGTACAATCTACATTTTGAGTAAATAGAGGTTTAAAGTAATGCATTTGATAATGGGTTTCTTGAACTTCCACTCTCACAAAGTAGATCACCATACATATTAATGTGTGGGTCTTCAAGGTCCCTCAAGCACTTTGCAAGAGATGTAATTGTAAATTGTGATCCCATGTGTACAAATGGTAGGGAGAAATGTCCAAAACCTCCTGTGTGATGCCCATGTGTTAGAATACCTGCCAACGACAAACCCAAGTTTGTTCCTGCAATAGATTTTGATTTGACACGTAATCTTGGGATTGAAGTCTTTGTTTTGTCCATTTTATCATGGATAATGCTCAAACACTCCTTTGGAAACCGCTCTGACATAATTCTATGTGCATAGTAGAAATATCTTCCACACATAACAGTCTTGTTATGTTCTTTTAGTCTACATCTTTCCTTTTCTTCCAACTCTTTTGTAGTTGTTGACTTCGTCTGTGCTTTCAACACAATACATTCACTACATTTACTAAAGTTGGTGTTCTTTGAGAATGCCACATCTTGAAAATGACTATTCCAGATCTTGCTCATTGTTGGTTGTGATATTGTTGAATAATTGAGCTTTTGAAGAGTCTCATTGATCTCCTTTAACAAAGAACTTTGTGTGTAAGTTGAAGGTAGAAACCTTAAAGGAGCAGACGTTCCATCTTCTTCAACTTGACGTGTTTGGTTTGGTGAAAAATCTGAATTATCCATCACAATTCTATGCAATATTTCTATGTCTTCCACGGTATGTGCACATGCTTTGCATTTGTTGGTATTACCATGAATGCCTTTGATGTGTCCATGTTGGAAACAGTGTTGGTAGTTATAGAAGGTGCTTTGAGAAATATTATGTATCTTGTACCATGCTTTCTTACAAATAATATTTCCATTAAATCTCATGTCCTTTACTTTCTTGACAATAGGAGGTAGGCCATGGCCATGGCTATTTGACATAACTGTGTTTGAAAGTAGTGAATTAAAGACAAATTCCCTAATACCATTTTCATTCATGTGTTCCATACTCCTTATAGCAACTGCAATGGTTGTCCTATCCACATGTTGAAGACAATCTTGTTTGCAATATTCATCTACTGCCAAAAGTCAGATTTCTTTCTCTGAATCAATCTTTGTTTGACATTTTCCAACTTTATTTGTAGCAATAACTCGTTTAATCCTTTTATATGGCCTTGTTACATGCATATCAATTGAGTCTGCACTTTTATCAGCATAAATATCCCCATCCCATTTACTTGTGTCCTCTATAACATCCCATACCACCATTTCCTTAGGTGGCTCCTTGAACTTTTCCTTGACCCTTAAAATATCACCTTCATCATCCACCAACTTATTTATTGGCAATCTTTTCAAACAATGTTTAGACTTATCTCCAATTCTACATCTTTCACAATTTCCATATATGTCTTCCACCAAAACACCAAATTCCATTTCACCTAGAGTTTCTCCTTCAACAATGTCATCCTCGCGAACATTAACTATGATCCCTTTGGCAATGTGCATGCTTGTTCCTGTGCATCCATGTGTAAGAGCAACCTTTTTACATGTGAATGTAACCCTATCATGGAGAATATTTTTGTGATGATCATGACAATTTGGTTCCAAATCTAATTCTGGCCAAATCTCATAAGATTCCAATGCACCCCCTATGGATGCTCAAATCCTATCGGATGTGGTAAAAGAGCATCATGTTTTAACACCTTCTCAATTTTAACCACTATGCATCCTTTCCTAACCATCTTGCAATGCACCTTATGCCCAAGATCTGTATTGAATATAGAGCCCTCACCAACCTTCACTCCATGTTGTAGAAGATCTACCTTATCTCCAATAGAAAATGCAGAAGATACATTTGCACCTGTACACCAAATTAAACAATCTTAGTATTTGCGCAAAAAAAAAATTCAATGTAATATAGATACAACTTAACACATGCTTCAAGATTTTGATTTACCTCTGTTATGCCTCAAATCCATAATCTTCCATGGATGTGTGTCCCCTTCATCAACATATTCCACAATCAAATGTGGTTGAGTGATCTCAATTATCAAAACCATGACATAGCCTGCATTAACCCTTTCTCTGCCATAATAAGTTCCAGACTCTGAAGATTCAACTCTTCCTAGCCCAATAACTTGACCATTAATTAGGAGGTCAACATAGTCCCCTCTTGTCAAAATTTCATTTTCCATTGTAACTCCTTCCAATTATGTAACACACAATTGAATTTTAATTTGTAAATAAGGTTACACAATGTAAAGTGTGCTCTTATATTTTAGCAAAAATACTTTCAAAAAAATATTATAGTTGCAAAAATTCAAATCAATATGGCAGTTGTTTTGTTTGTAATCAAATATTGTTCCCCGCCATCTAGTGCATGCTATCGAAATGGACATTACATATAAATTACACACAAAAAAAATATGAAGACCTGACAATTATAGATTTTAGTTTGCCATGACATTCACTAGATTCAGATGCAGTAGATTCAGATGCACTAGATTCAATAGTTTCTAGAAACAATAGTAGAAAAATATGTCTATAATTTGTAATGGTTGGCAAAAACATCAATTACCAAAAATTTTCATTCACATGCACAAGAACAAGGAAGTTCATGTGATATGGATTGCACGGTGAATGAAAGGTAACATGTGTTAGCCTTCATTTGTTAACTTTCATCTATTGTACCATAAAGAAATCTGACTCGAGTTAGCTTTCCTTACAACAACTTCATTTGTTAGCTTTCCTTCTAACACCACAACATTTGTTACCCGTCATTTGTTAGCTTTCCAACTAACACCACAACATTGTCGGCAAATTCATTGCACCATGAAGGAAACCCGACTTGGGTTAGCTGTCATTCTAACAACATTGCACTATGACTGAAAGCTAACACGTTTTAGCCTTCATTTGTTAGATTCCAATCTAACACAACCACATTGTTATCAAATAGATTGCACCATGAAGAAAATCTAACTTGAGTTAGCTTTCCTTATAACAACATTGCACGACGAAGGAAAGGTAACGTGTGTTAGCCTTCATATATCAGCCTCCCATCTCAAACAACCACATTCTCGTCAAATCTATTGCACCGTAATGAAATCTGACTCGAGTTAGCTTTCCTCCCAACAGGATAGCATGGTGAATGAAAGGTAACATGTGTTAGCATTCATTTGTTAGCTTCCATCTATTGCACCATAATGAAATCTGACTCAAGTGAGGTTTCCTTACCACACTTTCATTTGTTAGATTTCCCTCTAACACCACAACATTTCTTACCCTTCATTTGTTAGATTTCCATCTAACACCACAACATTATCAACAAATTCATTGCACCATGAAGGAAATCCGACTTGGGTTAGCTTTCATTCTAATAACATTGCACTATCACTGAAAGCTAACATGCTTTAGCCTTCATTTGTTAGATTTCCATCTAACACAACCACAATTTCATCCAATACATTGCACCACAAAGGAAATCTGACTCGAGTTAGCTTTCATTCCAACAGCATTGCATGGTGAATGAAACCTATCGAGTGTTAGCCTTGATATATCAGCCTTCCATCTAACACAACCACAATGTCATCAAATACATTGCACCATGAAGAACATCTAACTCGAGTTAGTTTTCCTTCTAACAACATTGCACACTAAGGGAAAGGTAACATGTGTTGGCCTTCATATATCAGCCTCCAATCTAAGAAAACCACATTGTCATCAAATCTATTACACCATAATGAAATCTGAATCGAGTTACATTTCCTTCCAATAGGATTGCACGGTGAATGAAAGGTAACAGGTGTTAGCCTTCATTTGTTAGCTTTCATCTATTGCACCATAAAGAAATCTAACTCGATTTAGCTTTCCTTACAACAACTTCATTTGTTAGCTTTCCTTCTGACACCACAACATTTGTTACCCATCATTTGTTAGCTTTCCACCTAATGCCACAACATTGTCGGAAAATTCATTGCACCGTGAAGGAAATTTGACTTGACTTAGCTTTCATTCTAACAACATTGCACTATAACTGAAAGCTAACACGTTTTAGCCTTCATTTGTTAGATTCCTATCTAACACAACCACAATGTCATCAAATACATTGCACCACGAAAGAAATCTGACTCGAGTTATTTTTCCTTTGAACAACATTGCATGGTGAATGAAAACTAACGAGTGATAGCCTTCATATATCAGCCTTCCATCTAACACAACCACATTGTCATCAAATACATTAAACCATGAAGAAAATCTAACTTGGGTTAGCTTTAATTCTAACAACATTGCACAGTGAATGAAGGTTAACACGTGTTAGCCTTCATATATCATCCTTCCATCTAACACAACCACATTGTCATCAAAGATATTGCACTATAATGAAATCTGACTCAAGTTAGCTTTCCTTACAACACCTTCATTTGTTTGTTTTCCCTTCAACACCACAACATTTGCTACTCTTCATTTGTTAACTTTCCATCTAACACAACAACAATGTCATCAAATACATTGCACCATGAAGGAAATTTGACTCGAGTTAGCTTTCCTTCTAACAACATTGCATGGTGAATGAATGTTACACCTAGAATCTACCTATCATCCTGATTTAGTGTGTACATCCCTGAAGTCACTTGGACTGATTGATCATTTGGGAGGATTGGTGCTCAGTTTGCACAACCTTTTGAGAGGTCGTCATAGGTTGCACACTAGCAACATGCGGCGTCGCAGGTTGCTCTTTAGCAAGGTGCGACGAGGTCTATTAATGGAAAAAAATAGCCGTTTCGAGATCCTTCTCGACAACTTGCCTATGTGGGGGCTTATCCCTAATCTCTTGGAGAGCTGGTACTCGACCCCTAACCTATTGGGAAGATCCCCTATCTCTCTCCTATGATCTCTCATCTTATCCTATCCATAACCTCATCCACTTAGTCCTATATATGTGAGGCTCACTCCCATACCAAAGGCAGGAAGACTATGGTATCTACATGCTAGTGAAATCTCTCTTGGATACTTTCACTCACCTCTTGGAGACTCTCATGCTTCCTTGGAAGGGATTGGCAATTGGCTTGTGTGGAGAAGGGCGGCTACATTAAGTCATTGGTTGTAGTTCTATATCTCTATGATGTACTCCTCTATTTGCAGTAATACAAATGCTTTCCACCAATATTGTCTCTTATGTATGATGATGTTGTGTTGTTTACCTGCTTAAATTTTTACATAGATCTCTTATTGTATAGATGCTCTTTACTCATTTCTCTTTTCTGTGTCTTGACAGGTCTTGCAGCTTGGATCTGATGACTGTGGGACGTGGAGCAACATAGCGGGAGAAAGGATAGTGAATCAAAGAGGTAAGAGATCCAGTACTTGATCCTTAAGTAGATCTAGGAAATGTTTTTGTAGTCTGTTCTATTTGTTCTAGACTCGCATTGAGCTACGGAGATCTGGCTCGCCTCCGGTCGAGTGGATTGTCCGTCAACAATGAATTCTAATGAGTGTTAGCCTTCATATACTAGTCTTTCATTTAACACAACCACATTGTCATCAAATACATTGCGCCATGAAGAAAATCTGACTCAAGTTAGCTTTCCTTTTGACAACATTGCACGTTGAAGGAAAGGTAACGTGTGTTAGCCTTCATATATCAGCCTCCCATCTAACACAACCACATTGTCGTCAAATCTATTGCACCGTAATGAAATCTGACTCGAGTTAACTTTCCTCCCAACAGGATTGTACGTTGAATGAAAGGTAACACGTGTTAGCCTTCATTTGTTAGCTTCCATCTATTGCACCATAATGAAATCTGACTCGAGTTAGCTTTCCTTACGACACTTTCATTTGTTAGATTTCCCTCTAACACCACAACATTTGTTACCCTTCATTTGTTAGCTATCCATCTAACACCATAGCATTGTCGGCAAATTCATTGCACCATGAAGGAAATCTAACTTGGGTTAGCTTTCATTCTAACAACATTGCACTATTACTGAAAGTGAACACACTTTAGCCTTCATTTGTTAGCTTTCCATCTAACACAACCACAATGTCATCAAATACATTGCACCACAAAGGAAATCTGACTCGAGTTAGCTTTCATTCCAACAACATTGCATGGTGAATGAAACGTATCGAGTGTTATCCTTCATATATCATCCTTCCATCTAACACAACCACATTGTCATCAAATACATTGCACCATGAAGAAAATCTAACTCGAGTTAGTTTTCCTTCTAACAACATTGCACGCTAAGGGAAAGGTAACATGTGTTAGCGTTCATATATCAGCGTCCAATCTAAGAAAACCACATTGTCATCAAATCTATTACACCATAATGAAATATGACTCGAGTTAGATTTCCTTCCAACAGGACTGCACGGTGAATGAAAGGTAACACGTGTTAGCCTTCATTTGTTAGCTTTCATCTATTGCACCATAAGTAAATATGACTCGAGTTATCTTTCCTTACAACAACTTCATTTGTTAGCTTTCCTTCTGACACCACAACATTTGTTACCCGTCATTTGTTAGCTTTCCACCTAACGCCACAACATTGTCGGCAAATTCATTGCACCATGAAGGAAATCCGACTTGACTTAGATTTCATTCTAACAAAATTGCACTATAACTGAAAGCTAACATGTTTTATCCTTGATTTGTTAGCTTCCTATCTAACACAACCACAATGTCATCAAATACATTGCACCATGAAAAAAATATGACTCGAGTTAGTTTTCCTTTGAACAACATTGCATGGTGAATGAAAACTAACGAGTGATAGCCTTCATATATCAGCCTTCCATCTAACACAACCACATTGTCATCAAATACATTAAACCATGAAGAAAATCTAACTTGGGTTAGCTTTTCTTCTAACAACATTGCAAAGTGAATGAAGTCTAACGGGTGTTAGCCTTCATATATCACCCTTCCATCTAACACAACCACATTGTCATCAAATATATTGCACTATAATGAAATCTGACTCAAGTTAGCTTTCCTTACAACATCTTCATTTGTTTGTTTTCCCTCCAACACCACAACATTTTCTACTCTTCATTTGTTAACTTTCCATCTAACATAACAACAATGTCATCAAATACATTTCACCATGAAGGAAATTTGACTCGAGTTAGCTTTCCTTCAAGCAACATTGCATGGTGAATGAATGTTACACCTAAAATCTACCTATCATCCTGATTTAGTGTGTACATCCCTGAAGTCACTTGGACTGATTGATCATTTGGGAGGATTGGTGCTCAGTTTGCACAACCTTTTGAGAGGTCGTCGCAGGTTGCACACTAGCAACATGCGATGTCGCAGGTTTCTCTTTAGCAAGGTGCGACGAGGTCTGTTAATGGGAAAAAACAGCCATTTCGAGATCCTTCTCGAAACTTGCCTATGTGGGGGCTTATCCCTGATCTCTTGGAGAGCTGGTACTCAACCCCTAACCTATTTGGAAGATCCCCTATCTCTCTCCTATCATCTCTCATCCTATCCTATCCATAACCTCATCTACTTAGTCCTATATATGTGAGGCTCACTCCCATACCAAAGGGAGGAAGACTATGGTATCTACATGCTAGTGAAATATCTCTTGGATACTTTCACTCACCTCTTGGAGACTCTCATGCTTCCTTGGAAGGGCTTGGCAATTGGCTTGTGTAGATAAGGGCTGCTACGTTAAGTCATTGGTTGTAGTTCTATATATCTATCATGTACTCCTCTATTTGCAGTAATACAAATGCTTTCCACTAATATTGTCTCTTATGTATGATGATGTTGTGTTGTTTACCTACTTAACTGTTTACATAGATCTCTTATTGTATTGATGCTCTTTACTCATTTCTCTTTTCTGTGTCTTGACAGGTCTTGCAGCTTGGATCTGACGACTGTGGGACATGGAGCAACATAGCGGGAGAAAGGATAGTGAATCAAAGAGGTAAGACATCGAGTACTTGATCCTTAAGTAGATCTAGGAAACGTGTTTGTAGTCTGTTCTATTTGTTCTAGACTCGCATTGAGCAAGGGAGATTTGGCTCGCCTCCGGTTGAGTGGATTGTTCGTCAACAATGAATGCTAACGAGTGTTAGCCTTCATATACTATTCTTCCATTTAACACAACCACATTGTTATCAAATACATTGCACGATGAAGAAAATCTGACTCGAGTTAGCTTTCCTTCTAACAACATTGCACGGCGAAGGAAAGGTAATGTGTGTTAGCTTTCATATATTAGCCTCCCATCTAACACAACCACATTTTCATCAAATCTATTGCACCATAATGAAATCTGACTCGAGTTAACTTTCCTCCCAACAGGATTGCACGTTGAATGAAAGGTAACACATGTTAGCCTTCATTTGTTAGCTTCCATCTATTGAACCATAACGAAATCTGACTCAAGTTAGCTTTCCTTACCACACTTTCATTTGTTAGCTTTCCCTCTAACACCACAACATTTGTTACCCTTCATTTGTTAGCTTTCCATCTAACACCACAACATTGTCAGCAAATTCATTGCACCATGAAGGAAATCTAACTTGGGTTAGCTTTCATTCTAACAACATTGCACTATGACTGAAAGCGAACACACTTTAGCCTTCATTTGTTAGCTTTCCATCTAACACAACCACAATGTCATCAAATACATTGCACCACAAAGGAAATCTGACTCAGGTTAGCTTTCATTCCAACAACATTGCATGGTGAATGAAACCTATCGAGTGTTAGCCTTCATATATCAGCCTTCCATCTAACACAACCACATTGTCATTGAATACATTGCACCATTAAGAAAATCTAACTTGACTTAGCTTTCCTTCTAACAACATTGCACGACGATGGAAAGGTAACGTGTGTTAGCATTCATATATCAGCCTCCAATCTAAGACAACCACATTGTCGTCAAATCTATTGCACCGTAATGAAATCTGACTCGAGTTATCTTTCCTTCCAACAGGATTGCATGGTGAATGAAAGGTAACACGTGTTAGCCTTCATTTGTTAGCTTTCATCTATTGCACCATAAAGAAATCTGACTCGAGTTAGCTTTCCTTACAACAACTTCAATTGGTAGCTTTCCTTCTGACACCACAACATTTGTTACCCGTCATTTGTTAGCTTTCCATCTAACACCACAACATTGTCGACAAATTCATTGCACCATGAAGGAAATCCGACTTAGGTTAGCTTTCATTCTAACAACATTGCACTATGACTGAAAGAAAACACGTTTTAGCCTTCATTTGTTAGCTTCCAATCTAACAAAACCACAATATCATCAAATACATTGCACCACGAAGGAAATCTGACTCGAGTTAGCTTTCCTTCCAACAACACTGTATGATGAATGAAAGATAACAAGTGTTAACCTTCATATATTAGCCTTGAATCTAACACAACCTCATTGTTATCAAATTCATTGCACCATGAAGAAAATCTAACTCGAGTTAGCTTTCCTTCTAACAACATGCCATTGTGAAAGAAAGGTAACGTGTGTTAGCCATCATATATCAGCATCCCATCTAAACAACCACATTGTCGACAAATCTATCACACCGTAATGAAATCTGACTTGAGTTAGCTTTCCTTCCCACTGGATTGCACAGTGAATGAAAGCTAACATGTGATAGCCTTCATTTGTTATCTTCCATCTAACACAACCACACTAGCATCAAATGCACTACACCATGAAGGAAATCTGACTCGATTTAGCTTTCGTTCCATCAGCATTGCATGGTGAATGAAAGTCAATGAATGTTAGCCTTCATATATAATCTTTCCATCTAACACAACCACATTGTCATCAAATACATTGCACCATGAGGGAAATCTGACTCGAGTTAGCTTTCTTTCCAACAGCATTGCATGTTGAATAAAAGTTAATGAGTGTTAGCCTTCTATTAATTTTTTGACCATTAATTCAATATACTCTAGGATCTTTACTGAGAGAGTAACATGTACAGTATATCAATGCATATCAATCATAGCAATCATATCAATCATCACAAGATGCAAAACATAAGAGACAAAAGACACACAAAGTTTCCATGGGGAAAACCCTAAGGTGAAAAACCCCACAACTTCCTCAGAGATAGATAGAGCAATAGTACAACCAAAGTACAACCCAATTACAAGAGATAGACTCCTCCTAGCAGTTGATCCTCCTCCTCACATGTGCGCCACCTTCCGAGTGATGTAGAGTGAGATAATGAGATGATCAAATAGAGATCTCCCGATCTCTATTTATACTTGTCTGAGCTGCCTAATAAACTAGTGGGGCCGACTTGTCTTCTTTAGTCTAATAACCCCTAGTTACTTTAATCCAGGCCGAACCCTTACAAGGTGGTCTAATAACCCATCGGCAAGTTAACACACTTGCGACACTTGTCAATACAAATGACGACACTTCCGTATAGAGGAATAATACATCTCTATAGGAGTACAATAAACATATATATGAAATACATTCCGAAGTTACATATACATCAACACTCCCTCTTAAATAGGAAGGTATTTCTCGACACAGATCATCTAGCACAAGTTTTCTTCTTTGGATCATCATCATCGATGCATCATACTCGAATAATCGTCATCATCACTACTGCTACTATCTCAATCAATATCTGAATCTACTCGTCATAAGAAGTTCTACAGAGCCAACACTTTTTCACACTGGATGTAGGCCCACCACCTGTAGGTCTTCATCATCACTGGCCATACTGTGGAATCCTCAGGACTTATTACGTGCATCACAAAACCTCGCAAGAGCATCCCAGGACTAATTATGGGCACACATCCCAACCTATTAGATTTCCCAGGGAGCTATTACATGTGACTGTCACAAAACCTTACAGGAGTCTCTTGACTAGAAAAAACCCTAAAGAGCATCTGAGGCCTTTTTCATCCTGTTTAGATCTCCAGGACTTATTACATGTGACCCCCACCACAAAACCTTAAAAGAGTGTCTTATCAAGCAAGAACCCTAAAGAGCATCTGAGGCCTTTTCATTCTATCCAGATCTCTAGGAGTTATTACATGTAGTCATGGAAATCCCTTGAAAGAGCATCTGAGGACTTTTTCATCTTGTCTAGATCTCCTAGGTCTACTTACATGTAATAGGACAATGCCTCGAAAGAGCATCTGAAGCCTTTTTCATCTTGTCCAGATCTCCCAGGTCCGAAGCCTTTTCATCCTATCCAGATCTCCCAGGTCTAATTACATGCTCATCTGCACAACATGTCCACGGCCATAGAGTATCAACCTAATACTCACCATACATCATCTTGATGTACACATGATCATCTTGATCATCATCACTACATCGTCCTGATGCATGATATCTGGAGCAACATCCTGAAGCTCGTCATCCATGATCATCCTAATCATACAATGCATCTACCTGATGCATACCAAGTATCTACCTGATACATATCATCATACATGATCCACCTAATCATACAATGTATCCACCTGATACATACATAGATACATGATCCACCTGATCACACAATGTATCTACCTGATACATATCAACATACATGATCTACCTGATCATACAACATATCCACCTGATACATATATAGATACATGGTCCAAGAATCCAACATGATGCATATACAAATTCATACAAATGATCCAATTGATCATATCCAGCATCCAACATGATGCATACATACATAAATGATCCAACTGATCATATCCAACATCCAACATGATGCATACATACATAAATGATCCAACTGATCGTATCCAACATCCAACATGATGCATACATACATAAATGATCCAACATGATGCATATACATATACAGAGCAATAACTGGAGCATCGTCCTAATGCTCATAATCTAGTGCTTACATCCACATCCATGTGAAGGATCCTCCTTCCAACATCCTTGGAATGGCTTTAGCAAATGTCTCCATCACTTCTTCCTCGAAGTGTCATCGATCTAAAGAACACCAAGCCTCTCTTTGAAGTACTCAAACTTCACTGTGGCTAGTCACTTCATCAGCACATCTACAATCTACTCATTCGTCGCAACATACAGAAGCTTCATTGCTCCTCTCTGCACCATATCCCTGATATAGTGATATTTGATCTCTATGTGTTTCGATCTGTCGTGGAACATCGGGTTCTCAGATAGCTTCACACAACTTTGGTTGTCACAAAAGATACCAGTAGCCTCTAGCGGGAGATCAAATAACTCAGACAGTAGCTTCCTAAGCCATACTGCCTCACAACTAGCCGAAAAAGCTGCAACATACTCTGCTTCGGTTGTACTCAATGCTACGCAGGACTGCTTCCTGCTAAACCAAGAGATCACACCTGATCCCATACTGAAGCAGCACCGAGAAGTGCTCTTCCTATCTGCAGCAGTTATTGCCCAATCTGAATCAACATAACCCAACTAGTTAAACTTTTGATTCGCATCATACTTGAGCCCATAATCAACTGTACCCTTTAGGTACCTTAGAATATGCTTTACAGCAACCAGGTGAACACTCCTTGGATCCATCAGAAACTAACTCAATGTGTTCACTGCAAAGCAAATATCTGGTCTTGTGTTCGTCAGGTACATCAAGGACCCAATCATCTGACGATACATAGTGACATCAACCGGCTCAGATGAAGCATCACATAGAAGCTTCAGGTTCGATGCCATAGGTGTGGCCATGGCCTTGTAGTCCATCATCTCGAACCTCTTCAGGATCTCTACTGCATACTTCCCTTGTCCAAGGAAGATTCCATCTACACTCTGCCACACCTCCATGCCTAGAAAATAGTGCATCATCCCCAAGTCCTTCATCTCAAACTCGGCAACAAGCTTCCTCTTTGTATCGGCAATCAATCTATCTTCACCTGTTACAAATAGGTCATCTACATACAAGAGTAGTATCACAGGACTGCCTTCCTTAACCTTGTGGTAAAGGTTGGAATCCGCTTTACTCTTGGTAAAGCCCAAACTAGATAGGAAACTGTCCATCCTACCATACCAAGTTCTAGGAGCTTGCTTCAAGCCATACAAGGCTTTATTTAATCTGCACACATATGACTCCCTGTCATGTGTTTCAAAACAGAGTGGCTGTTCCACATACACTTCCTCTTCAACTACACCATTCAAGAAAGCAGTCTTGACATCCATATGGTGTATCTTCCATTTGATCACTGCAACCAGAGCAAGTACTGATCTGATGGAAGTGTACCTGGCTACAGGAGCAAAATTTTCTTCATAATCTATTCCCTTTTTCTAAGAGAAGCCACGAGCTATGAATCTTTCCTTGTATTTCTCTATGCTGCCATCTATAGCATGCTTGATCTTGTAGATCCATTTGGAAGTCACAACAGACTTCCCTTCAGGTCTTGGGACAACATCCCAAACATCATTCTTCATTATTGATTGGTATTCTTTGACCATGGCATCCTTCCATTCTTTCTTTTCTGCTGCTTCTTCATAACTGGAAGGTTCTTTGTTCATGATGTCATAGAGTAAAGCAACATACCTGGTATGTGATCTAGTTCTCTTCTTTGTTCTGTGTTCTTCTTCTGGAATGCCATATCTTTCTGCATCTTGAATGAACTCTCTAGCCCATGCAGGTCTCCTCTTGTGAGAGTTATTCTCACGGGGTGGATCTACAGGTTCTTGTGTATCTTCAATTTCATGATCAACATCTTGAATTGCTTCAGTCATAGTAGTGTCTTGAAATCTAGTTTCCTTAGGTTCTTCATAATCTTCACCAGGTGTCTTCCTTGATTTGATGAATGATGAGTTTTCATCAAATGTCACATCCCTGCTGACATCAATCTTCTTGAACCCTGGAAATTATATTCTGTAAGCCTTCAAGCTTTCACTGTAACCCACAAAGATACCCTTCTTTCCTGAAGGATCTAGCTTGGTGCTCTTTTCCTTTGGGACATGAGTGTATACTGGACAACCAAATATTCTGAGATGGCTGACTTCAAGTTTCTTACCTGAGAAGACCTCTTCTAGTGTCTTGTTGTCCAATATCTTGTGGGGTGTTCTGTTCTGCACATATACAGTTGTCCTAGCTGCTTCTTTGCATAGATGCATAGATAGATCCTGGTCATGCAACATTGCCCTTGCTGCTTCCATGATTGTTCGATTCTTTCTTACTCCAACTCCATTCTGTTGTGGATTGTAAGTAGCAGTCAACTCCCTCTTAATCACTGAATCACTGCATAGCTTCTTGAAGTCACCTGGAGTGAATTCTCCACCATTGTCGGATCTGAATGTTTTGATCTTCTTATCAGTTTGGTTCTCCATCAAGGTTTTGAATTCCTTGAACTTGTCAAACACTTCATCTTTGTTCTTCAATAAGTAAACCCAAGTCTTCCTGGAGAAGTCATCAATGAAAGAGACATAGTAAACATACCCACTCAGAGAACTAGATGACATTGGACAACATACATCGGAGTGGATAATTTCCAAGATACTTTTTGCCTTGCTTTCACTGCTTGGAAATGTCTTCTTTATGTTCTTTCCTTTTGCACATCCTTTGCAAACACCTTCATGCTTGGTCTTGATTTTAGGAAGACCTTCTACAACTTTACTTGCAATTGGTAATGATCTGTAGTGCATATGTGCAAGTCCTCTATGCCAAATTTCACCTGGCTCCATGGAATCACACACCATAGCATGTTCATGTTGTCCCTTCAATTTATACAATCCTCCCTCTTGCTCTCCAATCACCACTGAATCATCTATGGTCTTTCCTTTTGGCCACATTAGAACTTGACCATCCATAAATGCAACCCTCGTACCTTTCGCATCCAATGCAGATATGGAGAGTAGTTTTTTCTTGAGCCCAGGTACATAAAGAACTTCTTTCATCTTTAAAGACTTTCCAGAATTTAGGTTGTAGGAGGCTTAGCCACTTCCTTTGATGGGGTATTGATAGTCATCCCCAAGTTTCACTTTATGGGGTGATTCATGTTCAGATAGATTTACAAAAGATTCTTTAAACCCAATCATGTGTTTGGAAGCCCCACTATCAATAAGCCAATCATTACATCCATGAGAAATAGTACCTATGAGAGCAAAGATTAGAACATACTCTTCTTCGCTTGATGAGTCATCATCATCACTTTCTTCTCTAGTCTTCTTCTTTGGATGTTTATCATCCTCAGCAGCATGAGCATGATATCTCTTCTTGTTGTTGTTCGTCTTCTTGTTGAAGTTGTTGTTTTTCTTCTTGGGACAATCTATAGCAAAGTGTTCCTTGTCATTGCATGTGAAGCACCTGAGATCTTTCTTCTCTCTAGGGTGATGGTGATGTGAATATTTCTTGTTATAAGAAGGCTCTCTCTTAGGCTTGCTCCTTTTAGTGTGAGTTGTGAGAGCTTGGCCTTCACTTCCCATCTTTTATTCTCATGCTACAAGCCTTGCTTCTTCTTAAAAGCATTCCTCCCACAGTCTACTGAAAGAGATCAATTTCTTTCTTGTGTAGATTCCTTGAATAAAAGAGTCCCATGACCTATGCAGGCCACTTAGAGTGGTCATAACAACTTCACCATTGTCCACTAATTCATCCACATCTTCAAGTTGTTTCTTGATCTGAGAGACCTTGGAGAAGTAAGATTGAATGGTCTCTCCATTCAACAGCTTGACCCCTTTCAATTGATTCCGTAGAGTCATCTTTCAATTTATGTTCTTCCCTTCAAATAACTTGGTTAGGGAATCAAACATCTCCTTGGGTGTTTTCAAGGATGACACATGTGGTATGAGATGGTCTTTGATAGAATCAACAATGATTCTCTTTTCCTTGACCAAGTTCTTCTTATGCAATGCTTTAGCTTCTTCATCCTTCGGGACGGGGATTTCAGAACTGATATATGTATCCAATTCATTTTCTTCGAGGATTAACCCAATCCTATACTTCCAGGCTCGGAAGTTATAAGCCTCTTCAAGCTTATCCTCAAGCTTGGTGTGGTGAGACATCTTTAAAGAGTACTTCAAATGGAAATAGAAAATATTTACATCTTACCACTTGATTTGCTAAAAACTGGATCTCGTCCCGGATTAGGGTTTGTCAAAGAAACCCTAAAAATTCAAAATGTGAATTTCAACTTTCTGGAAGGATAAAAAGATGCGCCTTGATGAACTTATCAGCTTGGTATACTCATAATTTGAGTTCTGCAAAGTTTCACCCTTCAGAAATGCCTTTTAGTCTTTTTGGATTCACTAAGGAGGACCCTGAATTAGGGTTTGAGTTTCTCAGAGATTTACCCAGCCAAAAATCTCGATCCAAATCTCTAAAATTTGATTTTTCGAGGGAGCTTACAGCTATGTCTTCAGATTTCAGAAATTCCTATTTTTGAGGAAACCTTAATTTTTAGGGCCAAAATTGAAAGTGCTCAGAATTGAATTCTTATTGGACAGATAGATTCACCTTGCTGAGGAGAGTCAATCTATCATATTACTTTTCCAAAATCTGTGGAGAGAAATCCAAAAACAAGAAGCCCTAGCTTCTACAACTGCATAGTGTCTTCTTCTCAGGTTAGCTCTGATACCATGTTAATTTTTTGAACATTAATTCAATATACTCTAGGATCTTTACTGAGAGAATAACATGTACAGTATATCAATTCATATCAATCATATCAAGCATATCAATCATCACAAGATGCAAAACATAAGAGACAAAAGACACACAGAGTTCTGTGGGGAAAACCCTAAGGTGAAAAACCCCACAACTTCCTCAGAGATAGATAGAGCAATAGTACAACCAAAGTACAACCCAAGTACAAGAGATAGACTCCTCCTAGTAGCTGATCCTCCTCCTCACATGTGCGCCACTTTTCGAGTGATGTAGAGTGAGATAATGAGATGATCAAATAGAGATCTCCCGATCTCTATTTATACTTGTCTGACCTGCCTAATAAACTAGTGGGGCTGACTTTTCTTCTTTAGTCTAATAACCCCTAGTTACTTTAATCCGGGATGACCCCTTACAAGGTGGTCTAATAACCCATCGGCAAGTTAACACACTTGCGACACTTGTCAATAGAAATGATAGAGGAATAATACATCTCTATAGGAGTACAATAAACATATATATGAAATACATTCCGAAGTTACATATACATCAACACCTTCATATGTAAGCCTTCCATCTAACACAACCACATTGTCATCAAATTCATTGCACCATGAAGAAAATCTAACTTGAGTTAGCTTTCCTTCTAACAACATTGCACAGTGAAGGAAAGGTAACGTGTGTTAGCCTTGATATATCAGCATCCCATATAACACAACCACATTGTCGAAAAATCTATCGCACCATAATGAAATCTGACTCAAGTTAGCTTTCCTTCCAACAGGATTGCACGGTGAATGAAAGGTAACACGTGTTAGCATTCATTTGTTATCTTCCATCTATTGCACCATAATGAAATCTGACTCGAGTTAGCTTTCCTTACCACACTTTCATTTGTTAGCTTTCTCTCTAACAACACACCATTTGTTACCCTTCATTTGTTAGCTTTCCATCTAACACCACAACATTGTCAGCAAATTCATTGCACCATGAAGGAAATCCGACTTGGGTCATCTTTCATTCTAACAACATTGCACTATGACTGAAAGCTAACACGCTTTAGCCTTCATTTTCTAGCATTCCATCTAACACAACCACAATGTCATCAAATACATTGCACCATAAAGGAAATCTGAATCGAGTTAGCTTTCATTCCAACAACATTGCATGGTGAATGAAACCTATCGAGTGTTAGCCTTCATATATCATCCTTCCATCTAACACAACCACATTGTCATCAAATACATTGCACCATGAAGAAAATCTAACTCGAGTTAGTTTTCCTTCTAACAACATTGCACGTTGACAGAAAGGTAACGTGTGTTAGCCTTCATATATCAGCCTCCAATCTAAGAGAAGCACATTGTCGTCAAATCTATTACACCGTAATGAAATTTGACTCGAGTTAGCTTTCCTCCCAACAAGATTGCACGTTGAATGAAAGGTAACACGTGTTAGCCTTCATTTGTTAGCTTCCATCTATTGCACCATAATGAAATCTGACTCGAGTTATCTTTCCTTACAACAACTTCATTTGTTAGCTTTCCTTCTGGCACCACAACATTTGTTACGAGTCATTTGTTAGCTTTCCATCTAACACCAAAACATTGTCGGTAAATTAATTGCACCATGAAGGAAATCCGACTTGGGTTAGCTTTCATTCTAACAACATTGCACTATGACTAAAAGCTAACATGTTTTATCCTTCATTTGTTAGCTTCCAATCTAACACAACCACATTGTCATCAAATACATTCCACCATGAAGGAAATCTGACTCGAGTTAGCTTTCCTTGTAACAACATTGCACGGCGAAGGAAAGGTAACGTGTGTTATTCTTCATATATCAGCCTCCCATCTAACACAATCACATTGTTGTCAAACCTATTGCACCGTAATGAAATCTGACTCGAGTTAGCTTTCCTTCCAACAGGATTGCACATTGAATGAAAGGTAACACGTGTTAGCCTTCATTTGTTATCTTCCATCTATTGCACCATAATGAAATCTGAGTCGAGTTAGCTTTCCTCACCACACTTTCATTTGTTAGCTTTCCCTCTAACACCACAACATTTTCTATCCTTCGTTTGTTAGCTTTCCCTCTAACACCACAACATTTGTTACCCTTCATTTGTTAGCTTTCCATCTAACACCACAACATTGTCCAAGTCTAAAGTGGCTTATCCAATTCCAAAACTATGGCTATTGTTATCACTCAAAGTTGTCCTTGTGAATACTTCCTGAAAGAGGTCAAACGACCACTTAAGAAAAGTACTCCTATAACTTTCATTTTACCATTACATAATTTCACCTCACTTATGTACTTAGATGACCTAGCTTTACATAGAGATTTTTGTAGGACAAAATAACTAATGAGCAATACTGTCATCCCCATTTGTTGCATAGCATCACTCTTAAAATTGCAGATCCTATGAGCCCAAATAGTGAAATCCCTTCCTGCATACTTCAACATTGATTTTGTCCCATTCTTTGAATATATACTCATTGTTTAGGTAGGTGATCTAGAAGTGACAGATCGTCTTGTTGCCTCTCAAATAGTTCATAAGAAGTGCTATTAATATGATTCATCCATTGAATTAGCATAGGTCAGTCCCCAATATTTTACTTCCTTTAATATTTATGAGTTTTTTTACACAAGTAGTCCAACATAATAAGGCATAGGTCATCTTAGCCATAGATGATTACTCCAAGTGCATGGATTATGCTCATTATTGCAGGTTGTTTCTGCCTGCATTTCATTTCTACTCATCAACTCTTCACTAGAATGTTCAGTTCATAACTAGAAGTGACCCACTACTAGTTGTTCTAAAGGGTCGTATATCTTTCTAAGATTTTTTTTGTATATTATTATTTATGTGTACCATATTTGTTGCATTGTTTTCTTTGTATACTACTGCTCATGTTGACTATCTTCCCTGATCTATTTTCTTTTACAGTGGTGAGGCACCAATGACAAAAGGAGATTGGCAAGGTGGAATCAACCCATACTTGTCCCATCAACTTATATACACCCTCCAAATAAGAAATATGTGTGGCTTCAATTGGTTAAAAGATAGTAACATGATAGTGTTTATCCTCTACAAGATCTCCAAAGTCCAACTTATATACACCCTCCAGCTAAGAAATGTGTGTGTCTTCAAGGGGTTAAAAGATAGTAACATGATTGTGCTTATCCTCTACAAGATCTCCAAAGTACAACTCTATCTCTACACAATTTATTTGCACAGTTGTTAACATTGGATTGGAAGAAAATAGATTACATTTCCTTGGAGTAATGCTTATAACACTATCATTTATTCCTTGTAACATTAAAGCTACACTATTTAGTCCATTGTTGGTGGATATGAGCTCAGCTTTCATGTTAGGAGGACCTTCATTTATACTTGGGCAACTTTATTCTCCAATATTTCTCATCGGTCTTCCAAACAAAGTGACAATCAAGTGAAAATTAATGTTTTCATTGCCATTGTAACCTCTATGTTCCATTAATACATGGATCTAATCTAGCTCCCATGTCCATCCATATGGGCCTTTGATTCAGATTATAAAAGATCCCTTCATAAACCAAGATGCATTAGGATACCTAAAATTTGTGTCCATACTAGAACCATGGTTGAGTTCTCTTCTGTTAGGGAAAATTTGAGGTCCCAATAATTCATACATAGTCCAAATCAATTATAGAACTAGGGAATCCCCTGAAAGATGCATTGTGACTTGTTGTTCTATAGTGGTAGAAAAGACTGCTCAATAGATGCTACAATCTATAAACACATGTTGTAGAAAACAAATAACAAACTCAATCACTAACTGTCAAAACCTATCACTGTTTTTTCCAAATTCAGAACATGAAAATCTTCTACAATAAAATAGTAAATTGTTAACTAAACATAAAAACACTTTATCAAATCCATACCCCTTCTTTTTAACTTTTATAGACTAAGAAGGAGAGTAGGTACAATGAGTTTGGACACATGCACAACATTCCCTCAACTAGAGAGGACCTCATACATGCAAGCATGCATTTCCCTAGAGTTCTGCAACCTTATTTGCATGCCATTAACTAAACTTAGTCACAAGCTACAATTTGAAAATTGCTTAATACATTGAAACTGACATGTGCAAAACTGCATGCTTTCTTGCAGCTTACTGATATTTTTGAATGTATTGTAGAATGACAACTTCTAAATCAAAACATTTTAAGTTTCTATATCAAATTCTCCAACCATGGGTTTGTGGAAAATAATACAGGCCATCTCGTCATATAATTTTTTTAAAGATAGGCCTGCGTAATTAAGGAATATGAAAGGATGTCATTATTGCCTCTGTTGCAAAGGATAAATAACAACGAAAGAGGTACTATATCAAAGATCAAAATTAACAATGTCGAGTTTGAGCAAAACCTAGATGATCTGTGAGAGGCTTATCTGAGCTGGGATGTGGAGTTAAGGTTAGGTCACATGAGAGGATGTCATTAAGCCCTTGTGACAAGCAAGGATACTTAATATTATCACAATGCCCCATATCAATTACATGAAGCTATTGGATACTTTTTTACTATTGAAAAATCATTTGGCTCGAAAGGAAAGACATCTCTCTCAAGTTCTGTCAGATTTCCTAATATCCTACCTAAATCCCAAAACCGGGCTCTACCTCACAATGCCTAGTAACCCTCTTTGGAACTGGGGGTAAATATTTTCAGTAAGGATTTGAAAGGCCCAAATTCCAGGGGTGAATACTTCAATAAATAAGGCATATTTTCCTGTCCCATTATATTTTCTAATATCCTGCCCAAATGTTGAAACCTGGCTCTACCTCAAGGCTCACAGTGGCTAGTATCCCCACTAGGCATTGTGGGTAAATATTCTCAGTAATGATTTGAAAGGCCCACACATCAGGGGGAGGGGGGGATGGAGGGGTGATTTGCTTCGATAAATAATGCTTGTTTTCTTTCTTTTATGCACTCCCTGTGTCCATCAAAATTAAACTATATATGTCCTATGTAATGCAAATTGTTAACCTAGGACTTGCATTAGTACAATTGCAAGTGACCATGAACACGACCTTACCTAAATATGTCTATCAGTGCAAAAACTTTTCTAATCATTGTATGCTTACAAATGATTGTCTAGATCTTAAATTTATAGCTCCTGATTATATCATTATGCAAGTATCTTCTAGTGAAGTGAAATGAACACTTGCAATTTCCTTAAAGTATCTTACCATATAAAGAAAAGCAGAAGAAAACAGGGGTTCCTTAAAATTGTGTGAACCACTCTTAAAATTGAAATACTTTGACATTTCCACTGCAAAACTACAATGGAATTAGTGAAGTATCCACCAACACCTAGTGACTCTAAGATCACAAAGGAAAAAAATATGGATATTAGAACTTTGATTGATAATATTTCATAGAACTGAATGTAATATGATTGTAAGAAATAGAACACAATGGGAATTAAAAACTATCGCAGTTGTGTAGCAGTTTCCTTTGATTCATTGCTTCGATGCTATCTATCACATTACATAAACATATATCCTCTGATTTGTTGTGTTGGTCTTATATCCTATACAAGTGAATTATACATATCATTTTTCCATTTCACCACGTATTGGTAACTTCCCATATATGCAACATAAGCATTCTATCTCAAGACTACATCTAAATCTTGCAGGTTAGTTTGAAAGGGTTGAATGGTACAATGAACGGAACCATGCATATTTTTTGGGTAATTTCTCTCAAATTATGTACAAACTCAAAAACCATTTTACAGTCTTTTATAGAGAAAATAAAAACCTCTTTTATTTTCTTTTATCTTTTTATTTTCTTTCTTTTCAAACATTTTGATTGTAGGTCATCTATCTGATGCCTTTTCAGGGAATCAGATGAGAGGAGAGCAATGATGTTGATCCAAATTCTCTCTTCTCAAGCTAGAGAGAGAAGTATGTGCATGTCCAAATATGTATTGTGCTTATGTGTTTCCCTTTTATTTTATTTCAGCAGATCATCATCATGGTTGTTTATCCTACATACCATGTGTATTCTATATGATGGCATAATTGGAGACAATTTCCTTCTTGTGATGTGTTGTCGATATAAACCATCAATGTATAATCACTAGGTCATATTACAGAGGTTAGTATTCTATGGAAAATTTCATAAAACAATAGCAGATATAGGACTGACAAGAGATCAAGATATTAATGCTCTCAATTATGTATTCAATATTCAATTGATAAATATTTCCCATTGATACAATCAGTTGAACACACTATGAGGAATATTCATAAAGTATGTGCATTAGCTCACGAATAACAAAGGCAGACTACTCTAGAATTCTAAGCCAAACAACAATCAATGAGTTTCGAATTGGTACAGTTGTTATATTCATGACATTTGTGAATATTATATCCTGTGATACAGCTACCAATGTGAAACAGATCACGAGTCATTTTACTGAAGCAGTAAAATTTTGATTTGAGTTGGTGAGGTTCAGGGCTTAAACAAAAATCCATGATTTTTTAGGTGCTCCCATTCTTACTGTATCATGGGAGGTTTGTCCTTTACATTACATGAAATTCATACATGGTCCATAAATTAAGGAATAACATAATGTAAAGGTAAATATAGAGCACACTTCAAGGCAGGCTGGCTTTGGACAACCAACTCATAATATTTTTCATCGTTATTGGTTTGGGCACATATAAAAGCTACAGAATAATCATGCAACGGTAGGAAAAATTGAAGAGGACAGGATATTATCATGTGATGAAAATAATATTTAATATAGACGTTGATTTACAAAAATAATGTTGCTTCTTTTTTTACTTATATGCCTGGTTTAGTGGATTCAACTGATTGTGGTTTTGGGAAGATGTTCTTTTTGCAACATTTGGCACACCTAAGAAAGAAGTCAAGATGGCAGCTTCCTTAAATGAACTGAAAATTAAATTTTTGAGTGTTGTAGCAGCTTGTTCGCTGCCTAGAATTGGTGTACACAGCTATAGATGAGAGATGGTTTTCCCACAACAGTTATGCCCTCTATTTACACTACCTAAAGATGATATTCACTGATAAATGCACCTAGCTGGTAATCTATTAATGAAAACAGTGCCCATCGTCTTTTTATGTAGTCCCCAACACTAGCCGCTGCCCACAAGAAGAATACAACTCCCCCACAATGAACTCAACCTCTTCAAGAAGAAGTCAGCGTCAGATCTAAACCCATGGCCACACAAAGAAATCACTCAATCCAGAACTAGAGACTCGGCCCTCCATGAGGGAAGCTCAGATCTCTATACACCAGACAACAACAAATACAGAATGGAAAGATGAATAACTTGAATGAAAATGGTTGAATGAATTGATGGCCAACTTGGATTCAGAGATTGCTTTGATGAATTTCTAAAGGAAATTGGAGGGTTTGTGCAGAATCAAGGCAGTTGGTCTTGGCTTCGTTTGGGCAAATATTTTGTTTTTGTTGTTTTTCCATTTTGATTTTGTTTTATTTTTTATATTTTCCCATTTAATGTTTATTCTATTTTTTATTTTTTAGTATTTTTTATTTATGTCTTTTTCAATAGATCATGGATGCACAATGGCACTCCAACCAAGCCTTGCAGCAACTCTACATCTTCTCTAATCCACATTGCATCCCTCTACATTCATGTCCAATTCTGACTGGTCCCTCCAAATACCATTTGTCTATTGATACTAAAGACATATGCAAGATACCTAGGGGTGCTTAAGAAGTAAGCATGTGCACTGAAACTAGTTTCTTAACTTGTTTAGAGGATAAAAAAAATTCATTTTGATAGAGAATATGGCCATAAATGGAACAATTCCACTTGACAGCAAGGGAACTGGCAATTTGGGAGAGTATACAAATGGTTAGTTGGTGGAGCTTTGAAGTTTCAGCCTCATGTATCATATACCATTTAATCATGTTTTCTAAGGCTATGGTCCATCGATCCTCACTTACCTACAATGTGTTAAAGGAGCCACCAAGTTCTACAATGACAAAAGAAACTATTAAAGCACTACACCCTCATCAATAGTGAACACCTCCTCCCTAGTAGCCTAGAACCCATCCTTACCTCCAATTTACAAATAATCAATCAAAGGCACTATCCTAGGCCTCTCAACATATCAGTCAAGATCAAGTGCATATTTAACGGTATGTTCATCCTTTTCCACCAGCATTGAATGACTCATGGGATCTGGCCTATGTAGAAATCCCATGTGGGATCCCTCCCACTAATGATAGATCTCACACAACACAACATGCTATCAAATATATTGTATATTCTCTTAAGACTAAGGTAATCTATCTGCAAAATGGATGACCTCTACTATTAGAGCATTCAATGCAACTACATACATGCAATCCATCCACCACTCATCATTCAACATTCTCTACAACTTTTCCCTTCACTTGTATCAAACTCTTAACATCTGGACATATCACCATATAGAAATTGTAAGCTGTAACCAACATGGATGACCCATCCAATCATATCAATGTCCTTCTGTAAAAATGTAAAAGTATAATTCATGCAAATAATGCAGGGTCCAATAAATGAAACCGATTTTCCTGACTTTTTACTGTTGCAAAGGGTCACAACATGCACATGTTTTCGTCCAGATATGTTGTATGAGGGTTTGAACAGCCTCAACCGATGCCCAAAATGCACCAGAACTTGGATTTTGTTATGTTTGCCAAAACAAGCCCACATTCAACCCATATTTGCTTTTCAGGGTGTGAAATTAACCTAGTTTTGTTGTTTGCTGCTAATTCATGCCCATATTTGTTGATTTAGCGTTGTTTTAGCCTTTAAACTTCCTCAAAATTGCCCAATTCTACTTCTGTTATGCTATATTTGCCAACAATCAACCGATAATTAGGAGTAAGTGTTGTTTTAGGGATAACAAAGTGTACTAAGAAAAAAGACATATTTGACATTCAAGATTTCAAAACGTTAACACCAATACCAGAAAATTACAAGAGCAGTAAATCAATTCAAAACAACCCAGATTTACAACATTTGGCACACCTGAGAAAGAAGTCAAGATGGCAGCTTCCTTAAATGAACTGAAAATGACATTTTTGAGTGTTGTAGTGGCTTGTTCGCTGCCCATAATTGGTGTATACAGCTATAGATGAGAAATGGTTTTCCCACAATAGTTCTGCCTTCTATTCACACTACCTAAAGATGATATTCACTGATAAATGCACTGTTTTGGTGAAATTGTTGGAAAGAAAAAGAAAATTTCTCCTTCCCATACATAGAGTTCATCGAAAGAAAAGTATATATTTTTGCATGTAGTTAGGGCTTGCATTATGTTTATGATTATGTACTCACCTCATGCATTCACCTAACCATTTAGATAAAGTTAACGGTAGGACTAGGGTAAAAATTTTAGTAACTTGTGTGTAAGTTAGAGACGTGTTCCGGCGTCATTAAGCATGGCAGCTATCGTCATTTTCCAGCACTGTATCCCGGGGGTATTGTAGTCTTCCATGTACTTATTGTTATATCGAGCTCTTTCATGTACCCACCAAGTACCACACGTACTTGGCGTATATCGAACGGTGTTTCATGTACTCGGTAGTATATCGGAAGGTGTCTTGCCGAACGGTTGTGCATTAGGCAACACCACTATGGATTTGAGCTCCCACGTACCTTGCATATATCAGAAGACACCCTTAGGATTCCTGAAACCAATTGAGTTAACCTTTTCACCATCTTGGTGGAGCAATACACCTAGAAAAGCACTCGGGGAGATTACTACGCGCATACCATCCAGTTAATCGGGTTTTTAGGCAAGGGTATGGTCCCAATCCTCCTTGTCACATTTTATTGTTGAACCTTGCGGTATATAGCGATTTGCGAAGCCTTGACAATTCTGTGAGGTTCCATACCTGTGAATCCACTCTTATAACATAAGTTTGCTTGTGGCCTTAGTTTGTGTATGGTTTTGTCTAGTTTGCCTTTATTTTGTGTAGCTTGCCATAGGAGAAACTTTTTGTTTCAGTCACTCTGGCTGACTTTCCTTGGAGAAGGTCTCGCAAGATTCAGAATTTGCCACCCGAATATCCCCTTAAATAGGAGGCAATTTCGAGGGTAAGGATGGATCCACAAGCCAGGGTCGAGTCACATGAAGTGGAAAACCCCACTTTGAATGTTGGAGGAATTTTGTTTCCTCATACTCCTCCAGATTCACCGGCTTCTCACTCCCCATAGGGTGAAGAAGCACAAGACTTACCTAACATTTCGTCGGGAGAGCCTGGATCATTGGAATGGATAAATCAACCCCAGGATGACCCTACAGCAGCTGCTCATCCTTCAACAGCTTATTGGACATCTTCTATAGGCCACCCAGTGGCCCATTTTTTCGTTGCACCCCCACCCAGTTGGGCTAGTCCTGACGATCGCTTAGCACCTTATCGAGAATAATTGGCTCATTTAAGTGCTATGGGTGAGGAGTTTTGAAGTCGAAACTTTCAACAAAGGTTTGACGACCGACCAATCCCAGGTCATTATTTATCTTTTGAGTCATCAGAGTCATCCATGCAACACGTGACCACAACTGAAGCTGGTCAACCATCCATTCCTGCACATACATCCCCTAGACAGGAGACCAGTTCATTACCTCTCGTCACCCAACTTATTGATCAACAACAGTCCAACAAACCTGTGGTCACCACAGGTACGTTACCTACTCCTCCCCCACCTCAAACTTTGAGGGGAGGATACACTTTACCCCCTAAATTATTTACAAGTAACGTTAATCCTACGGCGAATGATCACCAACCATTGTTGGGTAAACCTTTACTTAGTGGTCAGCACGTTGTTGCTGGGGGGAAACCCCTGTCTCTTAACTATAATACTGTTGCAGGAGTTCCCATCGGGCCTTCCATTGGCAATTCCTTACCTCCTTGACCTTCCACTACGAGACTATCCTATGTTGGGGGGCCTTCCAACGTAATTTAACCTCCATCGAGTCAAGCGTATCCAGGTCATCCTAACCCTATGTCGGGTCAACTTAATCCTGGAAACGCACTCTACGGGGTACCTTAACCCGAAAATCCTTACACTCTATGGGGACAGCAAAATGTTTTACAACATGGACCCCTACTTACAGTCCCTCAAGTCCCTCCACACCCATTTGGTCCACCTCCACCTCCCATAGGAGGTGGTGGGCCCCCACATAACTCTAGAGGAGGCAGACCTCTACCTTCTGGTGGAGGACCACCTCATTTCAGTCATCATGGCCCACCCCCCTTGGTGGGGGCAGCATAGGACCACCACACCCTGGTGGTTGTAATGGAAGACCATCCCACCCCGGTGGTGGTGGTGGAGGACCTTCTCATCCTAGTGGCGGGTGTGGTGACCCACCACCCTACTATGGTGGAAGTGGTGGAGGAGGTTATTACCCTTCTGGCAGTGGCGATGGCCCACCACCCCCTACCAACGGAGGTGGTGGAGGCCCGTCCTATTCCGGTGGTGGTAGAATACCACCACCTCCTCCTGGCAGAGGCGGTGGCAGTCCATCCTACCCTGGTGGTGGTGGCATACCCCCACTATTTGGAGGTGTTCCACCCCCTCCCAGCGTCGGAGGCGGGCCCCCAGCTTATGGTAATGGGCCACCCTGTTACGGTAATGGACCACCCTACTATGGCAGTAGACCTACATTTGGTCAGGGAAGCCTGTACCCTTATGACCAGTTTCCTCCTAGAACACCCTATGGTCAGTTGATACTAGGTCCCATTGGTCCTTACATGCCTTATCCGTACTATGAGTACTCGCAGCCTAACCCACAGCTTCCCTTTTTGGCCACTTTGGACCTACCTGACCTGTCTCACCTCACCAACGACCCCATCTACCACAAAACTAATTGGACACCCATTCCGGTAAACTTTCATCAGATATCCCAAAATTCGATGGTAATCCGGGTGAGGATCCTAAAAACCACGTGATGGAATACCACTTATGGTGTTCATCCAACTCCTTGATGGATGACTCGATCCATCTTTGGTTATTCCAACAGAATCTCACTGGTTTGGCTTCCAAGTTGTATATTGAACTACCACCTCATTCTTTTCCTGATTTTGGTTCTCTTGCTATGAACTTTTTGACTCACTTCAAGCTGCTTATACAGTATGGAATTGGTACAGAGCTTTTAACCTCACTCCTTCAGAATACTGCTACTCATATCTAAGATCATATACATGAGTGGCGGAGGAGACGACGTCTCATTAAGACTCCTATTCCATGTCAACTCCTATCAGAATGGTTTATGAAGTCTCTCATTCCTATCATAGCACGGGATGTTGCCATGGGTGGCACTGTCACTGAGGAACAATCCATCGCTCATGCCCATTTGCTAGACTTAGTCTATGCTCAATCTGGCACATTGTTTGATATTCTTCCCGACGCACCCCGCAACACTTACGACCCCACGAAACCACCCAAGGGACTCCAAGCCGATGGCATCATTGGATCCCTTCACACCTAACCTTCCTATCAAACTGTTGGTTCGTCGAACCCCCAAGGTTATTCCCCATCACCAACACAGGCTGGTCACAATACCACCAAATCATCCACTCCCGTTGTCATAGAAGAAGTGAATTATGTTTCATCAGCTTCACCTCAAAAGTCCAGTGGTAAGAAGAAGAACAAAGGGAAACCTAAGAAATATTCCACCCAGGAGGAACAAAAGAGCACCCATGATGATACCAAACAGAAAAGGAAGTTGAAGTATCCTTTCCTACTGTGTGGTGGTGATCACTTTTCTAAAGAGTGCCCCCATAGAGGTGAAGTTCAAAAGTTTCTTAAGGGAAAACCCACACCCGTAGTTCTCAACGATCCCTTCCCTGCTCAAAATCAGCACTCGATGGCTCTCACTTCTTCTTCCCAAGGAGAAGCATCCACCACCGCGTATGTTCTCATGATGCGTAGCGAAACTATCAACTTGAACACACATTCCCGTTCGTATGACTCTGTTCCAGCCAAGGAACCCATTGAAAGTAATATTGAAAAAGCTTCCACTTCGATGCCCGACATCACCGTACCGGCTACTCCTTTCACCATTGAGAAGCCCTCATTTAAGTCAGTGTTGCATCCACCCAAGAGCACGATTAGAAAATCAGTTTCCAATCCTAATGCTCAGGCTGCTCAAAGCCACAACATTGTGGAGAACCTAGCACAAGCTCTTTCTACTATGTCGATGCTCGAGGTCTTGCAAAACTGTCTGAATCATTGCAGGACTCTCCTCGCTGCCATCGGTGCAGTTGAACAGGATTCATTGCATACCATCATGTTCCGGATAGAATACTTCAAACCGAGGCTCTCCCATCAATTGGCATTTCAAGTTGCTAAAAAAATTGTTGGGAAGATAATCCATCGTACCATTTTGGAGGAAGGAGCCTCTACGTCAGTCATGTCGATCGCATGTTGGAGAGCCATTGTTTCTCCCGAGTTGAATCATTCTCCTACCACTTTGAGAGCTTTCGATGGACATGGCTTTCAACCTCATGGGCTGTTACAAGCTCTATCAATTGAGCTGGGTGGAAACACCGCAACCCTTTACATGGAAGTGGTCGCTGCCCCATTAGATTATAACAGTTTGCTTGGTCGTAATTGGTTTTATGCCATGGCTGCGGTCACATCATCTATCTTCTGCATAGTACAATTCCCCCATGAAGGCCGAATTGTCATAGTCGAGCAACTGGATTTCTGCACACCTAACACCACTACTCACCTGGGAAATAACATTCCTTCGATTGTACAATGTTCGCAAAAGTATGAGAGTGTGGGGGTTGGCCTCCTTAAGGATTCATCCCTTACGGGCATCTTTCCTACTTCGGATCCCCCAAACCATGTTGCCACCGCACACGTGATTGGAGACACTATGCCTCTGTCACCCGCTGAACTCATGTATGAGGCTATCCAATCGGCACCAAATGACCACTTAGCTGTGGCCTCCACCTCCTATTCTCTACAACGGACACCATCTGATCCTCTGCTATGGAATTTTCATTCTGACGAGTCCATTATGGAAATCATGAGTGCAGATGATCCTCCATGGGAAGACCTCCATCATCGTTCGTCTTTCCGTCCCTTGTTGGATACTATGCAAAACAACATTCACACCATCTTTACACTGGATGTCTACTCTGGCTCTTAGCCCTCGATACTCACATGTCAAACGGACATTGAAGGAAACTTAGCCAACATCGAGCCTACAACTTTGATAGACATTTCGGTTACTCCTGGTGTATTTGAACACATTCAGTTAGGCTAGAAGTGTTCCCCTAGAGAAATCATTTCCGCCACGGCCTTATTCAATTGATTCTGAGACGTGTTCGCTTGGACCTACAAGGAGATGCCTGGGATAGACCCCTCTATCATTTTACACGAAATTAAAACCTATCCGGACGTCAAACTCGTCTGCCAAAAGTTGCGACCAGTACACCCTCGGAATACTGCAAAAATCAAGGCAAAGATTGAGAAACTCTTGAAGGCTGGCTTCATTTACCCTGTCCCATTAACAGAGTGGGTCTCAAACGTCGTCCTTGTTAATAAAAAGCAGGGGACCATCCGTGTCTGTGTCAATTATCGAGATCTCAACAAAGCTTGTCCCAAGGACAACTACCTGACTCCATTCGTCAACTAGATTATCAAAAATTGTGTTGGAAGTGTCATTTTTTCATTCATGGATGGATTTTCCAGATACAACCAAATTGAGATCCACCCCACCGACCAACACAAGACTACATTCATCTGTCCTTGGGGAAAGTTTGCATATCGTAAACTTTCGTTTGGTCTTAAGAATGCTGGTGCCACATTCTAGTAGGCCATGTCATATGCCTTCCATGATGTGAAGGAATTTGTGGAACCTTACTTGGATGACCTCCCTACTCACTCAAAGCAGCGTGAGTTCCACTTAGATCATCTGACGAACATTTTCCTCAAATGCAGGTGGTACAATATCCGTCTGAATCCTCACAAGAGTATTTTTTGTGTTGAGTCTGAATGCCTCTTAGGTTTTATCGTCTTGAAAGATGGGATCTGCATTGATCTCTCGAAGGTGGAAGCCATCGTCACTCTTCCACCTCCAACCAATATTACGAAACTTCAGAGTCTGCAAGGAAGAGAAACTTATTTACGATGCTTCGTTTGTAATATCATGCACAAGATGCAAGGATACATGAGATTGATGAAAAAGGACGTTCTGTTCATCTGAGATGACCAAGCTCAACGATCTTTTGATAGTTTGAAACATGCCATTACGCATGCCCTTGTGATCCAACTGCCAAATTACTATTGAGATTACATTTTATATCTCGTCGCTTCCAACACCACTATCGCCATGGTTTTGGTACAGGAAGACCAGGACACCCAAGAACATGTGATATACTATGCCAATAAAGGTCTCATTGACGCTGAAACTCACTATTCACATGTTGAGAAGCTCGCTCTCGTGACAGTCATAGCCATGCAGAAGTTTTGACATTACATTTTGCTTCACATCACCACCATGATCACTGATTCGAACCCGATGTACCACGTTCTGACTCGTCAGGTACTTGGGGCCAAATATTCACTCTGGATCGTGATACTGCAAGAATTCGATCTTCTTTTCGAAAAAGCTAAATCAAAAAAATCTTTGGTGTTTGCTGAGCTCATCTGCGACCTCTCCCACACTGATGTAGAATATGAGCCCAATGACTCTTTTCCGAATGGGTCTTTGATTCTTATTAGCATGTCTGATCCGTGGTGTCAAGATATCACATTGTATCTTCAAACCCAACACTTCAGCCCCGAATTGTCTCGTGACAACCGCCATCGCATATGCCACCATGCAAAGTATTATCTGATTATCAGTGACACTTTGTACCATTGTGGTATCGATTCTATTCTTTTACTTTGTCTGAATCATGATGAGGTTGAACACGTTCTGAATGACTGTCATGTGTTCATTTTTCATAATTTACTTCAATCTGATCTAGGATCTTAACTGAGAGAACAACATGTACAACATATCAATCATGGATATAATAATGCAAGCACACAAGAGACACAGAGTTTACTTGGGGAAAACCTTAAAGGTGAAAAACCCCAATAACTTCCTCAGAGATAGATAGAGCAATGATACAACCCAAGCATAAGAGATAGACTTCTCCTAGCAGCAGCTTCTCCTCCTCCACAAGTGCGCCACTCTCCCAAGAGTGTGAGAGAGAATAGAATGATGAAATAGAGTGCCTCCTGCACTGTATTTATACTTGACTTGACTTGCCTAATAACCTTTACTAGGTCGGCCTCAACTTAACCACATAACACAATGTTGACTGGGCCGACACCCAATAGAGTGGTCTAATAACCCTTTGACCCAAATGGCCGACCGCCAATAGGGTGGTCTAATAACCCTTCGACCCACATGTCCAACCCCCAATAGGGTGGTCTAATAACCCTTTGACCCACATGACTTATACAGGGCTGACCCCAACAAGGTGGTCTAATAACCCATCAAGTATAAGTTACGACACTTACAATATAAATGACGACACTTCCATATATAGGAATAATAACATCTCTATAGCAATACAAACACTTCAATATAGAGGAATAATACCATCTCTATAGGAGTACAATAAACATATATTAAATACATTCCGAAGTTACATATACATCAACATCACGCTGGGGCATGTGGCGGTAACCTCTCTGGGATGGCTACAGCCTAGAATATTTTGCGCGCAGGATATTATTGGCCATCTATATTCAAAGATTGTATCGAGGTTGTAAAAAAATGTCCTCCATATCAACATTTTGATACGAAAAAGCGCACCCATCCCGCCTTGTTACACCCGGTTATTTCCGTTGGCCCCTTCGCTAAATGGGGCATCGATTTCATGCATTGTAAGCCTACCTAGGTCGGGGGGTATAGTTACGTCATTGTAGCTGTGGACTACTTTACAAAGTGGGCCGACGAAATGCCTACATACACGAACGATTGAAAGAACGCCACACTCTTCATGTTTAATCATGTAATAGTGCGGTTTGGAGTTCCTCAAGCGATATTTACTGACCATGGTTCTCACTTTATGAACCATATGGTTGACGTGTTGAGCGATAGATTGGGTTTTCGCCATGAAAACTCAACACCCTACTACCCACAGTTGAACGGACAGGTCGAGGCCATTAATAAGGTCTTGAAAACTATGGTCCAATGCATAGTGTCTAACATGCCCTTCTCTACACTTTGGGCTTATCAAACCTCCATTAAAACCGCCACTGGATTTACTCCCTTCCAACTAATGTATGGATTGGAAGCAGTCCTTCCTATTGAGTGCGAGATTCCGTCCCTCAAACTCACCATTGAACTTCTCCCAAACACTACTGTCGAGGAAGAATGCTTCCTATACCTAGCTAAGCTCGACGAGACTCGTGGAGATGTCACTCTTACCAACGAGGCTCATAAGAAACGCATCAAAGCACAGTACAAAAAGTCAGTAGAACCTCGCACCTACAGCGAGGGATATTTGGTCCTCACATATGACCAAAAACATGGTAAGCTGGGGGCAGGAAATTTTGAGTCCATGTGGCATGGAACTTATATAGTGAAACGCGTCTTGGAGAAGGGAGCTTATGAGCTTGAAGACTACGACGGGATATCTTTGGGTGAGCCCTGAAATGGGCTCTACTTGAAGAGGTACTATGCCTGAGCCTTTTCACGCATAAGTACTTTTGTATACACTATACATGGTGTGTGTGTGTTTTTGCGCGGTGTGACACTTTGATTTGTTGCGTGTTTAGATCTTGTTTCATTTCTTATACCATGTTTTGTCTATGTGTGCAGATGGCAACATGCTACAGATTCGCAGACGGCACTAGCCGGCATACCCGTAACCTTGCCTTGGCAGCTTGGGTACTCTATTCACCTACTGGTGAGCTCATCAGTTCAGGGGGAATGTGTCAAGGTTTCACGACCAACAATGCTGTAGAATATCAAGTAGTCATTGGAACCCTAACTGATGCTATTTCTTTGGGTATGGACCATGATGTCATCCACTTGGATTCTCAACAAGTGGTCTCTCATCTTAACCAAGTCTATTCCATCTGCGATCCCACCTTACTCCATCTCTATAGACGAGTCTGTGTTCTAGAAAGGTACTTTGAGTCATTCAGTACCTGCACATTCCAAGAGACGTTAACATAGTTGCCGACTCTTTGGCCAACTTCATATTAGATTGGTACATTGCACACACATAAGCATATTTATGAATTGTTAAAAGTAGGCATAACATGTAAATAACTCATAAGAAAACACAGAAACAAGATCACACCATCCATCCATTTTAAACACATATATGTATAAACCACTGGAATGTCTGTATATATCTATATTATCATAAAAAGTAGTGCAGGTACAAAATCTGAAGCATGATGGATTTCAGTGAGTCTCTACAAAATCTTAAGCCTCGTAGCTTTTAGTAAGTACAAAAATATGAGGCCTGTAAGCTCTTAGTACATGATAACAACATCAGGCCTAGCACCTTGCATGTACACCCCTAGGTCTAATAGCTCTAGCCTACTGAGTGTGGAAATAGTCAACTGCTCTCACAACCCTGTGAAGCAGCGCATTGAAGCGTGAAGATGCTCAAACCGTATACACCTGCATGGAAAGCGATAACTCATCTACCATCGGCTCTAGGACGTCTAACGTCAACCCAATCAGCTTTACGTAGACTCTTTCCATCTCTGCGATGGCATCATGTACGGCTGGAGCCATGACTGCTCCCTCTCCTCTCTCTCTCCTCACAAGAAGAGAGACTCCTACCGGTCGTATGGGGCCCACATCTGCACACACATGTTGTTAACTCATCAGCACTATAACAAAAAAAATCATAAAAATACAAATTAAAAGTACAAGGGTTATTTTTCTTACCTGTGTCTCCCCATACTGCTCCCTTAGGTAGTACCAGGTCTAGGCCATCTCTATAGTCCGTACCATTGTATGGGTAATCCTATACCATAAGAAACTGGCCCTTTATCCAGCTGAAGAACTCAGTACCATATGAGATGATGGGGTCCCACCATGTCAGGCCATCACCTCTGTCCATCCAGCCATGTGAGGATCCCTAGGATCCCTGTCATCCAACGGTACCTGTTGGCGCAAGAGGGGAACCCGCTCCAAGAGAAATGAGATCACTATTGAACTGTAGTCGAACTGTTTGAGCTCTCCCCTCCAACACTTGGTCAGTTGAGCTCGAATGTTCGCAAATATCCCCTCGCACCAGTTGAAGATCTTTAGAGACATATAGTCCTCCGCATATAGCATCTGAGACTGAGTAGCCAAGTGAGTAACCTAACTCCCTGCTATCCTCGTAATCATGAAAAGAATGGCATGCAACGGACACTCTCGTAGATCTTTTATGGAAATATTCCCACTAGAAGCATGAGGGTGAGGAGTGCAGTGCTGTAGGATCAAGTCCTCCATAGTCTTTTTACTTCCCCGTTATCCAGTAAGAAGCACATTGTCCCCTCTCCAGGACAATCCAGTCAGAAAATAGATGTCCTCGACATCTATAGTAAGCACGTGCTTGCTTATCACAAAACACTATTGAGATGCATCCCAACATCTAAGCATATGCATCAACAGGGGGATTTGGGCTCTCATGCCATGGATCTCGAAGAACTTTAGAAGACCACAGTTCCTTAGTGCCATCACACTAGATCATTTTCAAATTGCATGTCATCTACCTCATGCTCCCATTCATGCCACTCCAAGACCATTTTGGCTACTTGTAACTTGCCAAAAGGAGAGTTTAAACATTGTTAATACTCACTTCAACCACTGGAAATTATTTTTTTGGGAAGGGTTTGTGTTTGGGGTTGGACGATTCCGCCGTCGCACCCTGTTATTGATAACAGTGTGACATCATCGCAGTCCAACTTTACACGCTTTGCGACGACTCAGTCTCGTCACAGTTCCCGAAAGGGCGAACTGCGATGACCCGAGGATGCAATGGCCCTTCACAAACCAAGCTAAAGCCAAAAAAAATGAACCAAAATAAAAAATGTAAACCACTACAATTATGCTGGATGAAGTTTAGAGTTACTTGCTCTAGACGGTGGGTGAAATAGTTTCTCATAGCTCCCATAATCGACAAGTGAATTTTTGTCTCCAAATGGCACTTCTCCTCCCAAATTTGGCAAATGAAACAATGGTGACTCTATTTGACCCATTTTTCTATTTATAGATTAAAGGAATATTCTTTTTTCAAATATTTGATCCCTTTAGGTCATTTGCTATAGTTTAAATCATTTTTTATTGCGTTTGAACGCTTGGTTGATCATTTGACCTATTTTTCAAGTGTGCAGGAGTCATTAAGTGTCTTTCTATGCCGCTTTCGCATTGGAACGATCATCTCAGGTATGAACACCCCTTGTGTATTTTTTCGTTATCTTTTCATTCATTAGATTGCAATTATTTAATGATAATGAGCTTACTCTTTGTTCCTTCTTGTGCTCTTGAAACTATGAGAATAAGTTACCGAGTTACGATTTATCACTTTTCCGGGCTCGTTAAACTCCTATGGAAAAAGAACCCCCCCGTAGTCTATCTTTAATCTCTTTTTAGGCTCTCGAAGTACAAAAAGATTGCCAAGTGAACTTGTCGCATTCACGCTTGTTAAAGAATTTGAATGGTCGTCTTCCTGGTGATAGTTTACCCCCTTTTCGGACCAGGGGGCACTACTTACGAAAGAGGTATACTCCATCCAATCATGACTGGAAGATTCCTCCCTCGCGTTGTTTTACCCTTTTCCCGGTGATGAGGCTAACTTCACAAAAAAGGACCATTGGAGTCTTCTTTAGTTCTTTTCAGACTCTCTAAACATGAAATGATGACTGTGTTTACCTTCTATGGACTCATTAAACTTTTATATTAAAGGGCCCGCCATGGGACAAACCCCTCCTATCCCAAGTTTGAAAATTATTTGGGATTGGACTCATCTATGAGATGAGCTATACCAAGCATCTGGTTACCCTCATCAATCTTATAAAAAACACATGAGGCACTCATCGTTCATGATGTGGAAAAAGGAAAGCTTTTATGTTACACCCTTTATCAGTGGCAGCACCTAGTCATTTCTTGAACATGGAACTTGTTTGCATTTGCATACTGCACTTGGATCATCCGTTTGTCCTTGAGTTTCACCTATTTCCTGAGTCTTGTTACTCCTTTGAGTCATTCAAAGAACGCTTCCATCATTAGATGCATTAGGAGTTGTTACCATAACTCGTCAAGTCAATACTTCCAAGGCTCGCCATGCCCATGTTCAAGAATACTATCACTATTCATTATCTGCAGCCAGTACACCTTCCATCATGTCGGTCTACAGTGAGTCAGTCTTGCATGTCACTGTACCATCCGATTTACTCTACACATCCTTTGTCGTGTTTCGAGTCGATGAAGGGGGATTCATCATGGCCCTCCTTCGACGGATTCATCCTTGTCCACTTCAACACATCATCCAAGGATTGAATCTAGAAACCGACCAAGTACCTTGGCCATGCATGCCTAAATGGCAGGTTACCTTCCTTTCAACATGAGTTTATATCATTGAGTCTTGATTGAAATATTTTATCTCGTGTTCAAATTCAACTCATTTATTCACGCTGGATGTTATGTACTGTGATACCTTGGGAATCATTGACATTAATGGTGATTTCCCTCTCACTTGTTAATGGTATACATCAATGACCGATAATCAAGTGGTTTCTACCATGTTCGATGTCAAGACATTTGTAATCACATGGATATATTCGTATCATTGTGGGTTCAGCTTGAAGACCCTGGGGAGTCATGTTTTACGCAGGTTGCGATGGAGTTTGTATTGAGTCATGTTACACGGATCCACATTTGTATTGGTTGTGGCTGTGTCATCATCTCATCATGGATCTACGCTTGTATCTAGAAGCCATGATTATGTTCAATTGGTCATTACTACCATGGATCTACATTGTATTGGTCGGCAGCCATGTTGTATGTCATATGAACCTATCTACTTAGATTCAGTTGTACTACAACAGTGTCCTTCATCCGACAAGCCATTGCCATTCATTCTGTCAAATCATTTCACCTATCCGATTTTTCAATAGCTTCATGCTTTGGGGGGCATTCTGTTATACCTAAAATCCTACCATCATGAGATTCAGTGTATACATCCCTAAAGTATCCTTGGCTAAGTCATTAACTTGGAAGAGATGCCATTGCATTCATGCTAAGTTTTGAGAGGTCATCGCAGGCTGCACTCATGCAACCTGTGACCTCGCATCTTGCTCTCTTGCAGGGTGCGACGATGTCAGTTAATAGGAAAAAATAGCTTCTTCGAGCTCATTCTCGAAGCCTACTGACTTGGATCCTTATCCCTGGCCTCTTGGGAGATTTGGCACTCAATTCCTAGCTCTGGGAGGATCCCCTATCTCTCTCCTACCATATCTCAACCTATCCTATCCATACCCTATCCACTTATTCCTATATACGTGAAGCTCTACCCCTCTCCAAAGGGAGGAAGTCTATAGTGTCTACATGCTGGTGAAATCATCATTGAGAGATCTCTAACTCATCCATTGAGAGACTTATACTTCCTTGGGACGATATGACATTTGGTTTGGATGGAGAAGGATTGCCACGTTAAGCCTCGGTTGTGATAATTATTCTATGTACTTTCCCTATATTTACAGTAATATAAATGCTTTCCACCAATATTTTTGTGTTGATAGTATTGAGTAGTTTACCTACTTAACTGTTTACTTAGATACATTATTGTATAGATGCTCTTTACTTGTTTGGATTGTTCTGTGTATCTTGACAGGTCTTGTAGCTGAGATCTGACGACCACAAGGCGTGGAGTAGCATCCAAGATAAAGTACTTCAAGTCTAAGGTAAGACATCTAGTGACTCAATCCTTAATTAGATCTACAAAAGTAGCTTATAGTCTGTACTATTTGTTCTAGAATCACATTGAGCTAGGGAGATCTGGCTCACGTCCGCTCGAGTGTATTGTCCATCAAACAAGAACGGCTCGGTGGAGTCCTTATGCAAAATGACTTTGCTATCTGTTACAAGTCAAGGAAGTTAAAGGAACATGAACAAAACTACCCAACACATGATCTTGAACTAGCCACCCTTATCCACGCCTGAAATATGTGGAGGCAATATCTTATGGGAAAGCAGTTCCTATTAAAGATGGACAACATGAGTCTAGAGTATTTATTTGACCAACCGGAGCTAAATGCCAGACAGGCCAGGTGGCTAGCTTTCCTTAGTGAGCACCACTTCGAACTAAAACACATAAAGGGAAAGGAGAACAAGATCGCCGATGCTTTAAGTTGACGGGCCCATATGATATATGAGGTGACCGTGAGTCAAACTGACTCATATTTACACCATCGAATTAGAATGGAATGTCAACATGACTGGTTCTATGTCGATATCCTTAAGAATATCCAAGAGGATAGGTTATTCCAACAACAGAAGGAGTATAAGATAGATGAGTCGAGACTTCTATAGTCAAAAGAGAGACTTTATGTTCCAGAAGGCGGAGACATTAGACCTGACATCCTCACAAAGCTCCATCAGAAACCTTACTCAGGACATCTAGGATATCAAAAGATGATATCGGCAATGAAGAAACACTTCTTTTGGCCTAAACTAAAAGCCGACATAGCTTTATTCATTGCTAAGTGCCAAGAGTGTCAGTTGGTTAAAGCAGAACACCAGCACCCTTCAGGACTACTACAACCGTTACCCATTCCAGAGTGGAAGTGGGAGGTCATCAGTATGGATTTCATAACCAGGTTTCCAAAACATAAGAGGAAGAATGACTCCATCTTTTTAGAAGTAGACAATTTATCCAAGGCAGCACACTTTATACCAGTAAATCTACCTACAAAGCCATTCACATCGCGTAAATCTTCATGGAGGAGATTTTTTGATTGCATGGGATACCCAAGGCAATCATTTCCGATTTATATACAAAGTTCACTAGCAACTTCTGGAGGGAATTGCTCTCCATATTGGAGATGCAATTGCAGTTTAGTACCGCGTACCATCCCCAAACTAATGGACAAATGAAACAAGTAAACCAAATCCTTGAGGACATGCTGAGGATGTATGTCATGAACAGCCCCACGAAGTGAGAAGCTTATTTGCACCTCACAGAGTTTTCATACAACAATGGATACCAAACCTCAGCCAAAATGCGCCCTTTTGAGGTGCTCTATGGTAGGAAGTGTCGGACACCCGTGACTTGGGACAATCCGGTAGACAGACTTATGTTAGACCCAGACTTACTAAAAGACTTGGAGCAACTAGTCTCCAAGGTACAACAAAAATTGAAGGAGGCACAAGACCGCCAAAAGAGTTATGCGGATAAGAAAAGAAAAGAAAAATACTACCAAGTCGGTGAACATGTGTTCCTTAAAGTAAAGGAAAAACGAAGCTCTTTGAGCTTAGGAAGATGTGAGAAACTAGCCCCTAGGTTTTGTGGACCTTTCGAGATACTGGCTAAGAAGGGCCCAGTAACATATGAGTTATCCTTACCAACGCATGTAAAAGTTCATATTTTTTTTCATGCATCTCTTTTAAATAAATATGTATACGATAATAAACATGTAATTGATTGGTCCTTATTACAGGTGGAGCCCGAAGGGGAGTTCATGCCGGAACCACTCCACATTCTGGACAAGAGAGAGGTGCAGCTTAGAAGAAGCACCATTACCCAGTTGAACCTGCAATGGAGGCACTTTGGACCAGAGGAGGCTACTTGGGAAAATGAGGCAACCATGAAAGTGGCATACCCCTCCTTGTTTCATGACTTGATTTCTAGTCCCTAGAACACCGGGACAGTGTTGTTTCTAAGCGGGGAGGGATGTAATATCCCAAATTTTGAATTAACTATTTCTAATGTTATATTGGGACCACAACCCCGACACATATGATTTGGTTTGATTATTGGGCATAATCCCTAGTAGATATGATTCATTTCTTTTATGTGTTGGGAAAGAATTCCCTAATGGAATGATTATGTTTTGCTATGTGAATTGGGTACAAAACCCTAATATACTGAAATAACCTTTTGTTACATACTGTGCAGAGTGATGATTTACATGATTGACTTATATGATGTGTTAAGCATGGAATTAGGAACACACGAATGACCTATGTACTGGGCATAAGCCCCAATATACCTAGAGGATTTTATTATTGTACTGGGTGTAAGCCCCGATGTACATTGAGTGTTGGGAAGGATCCCTGGAGCACTCCAAGCTTGATAAATGAATACCAGATCCAAGGCCATTATACGTTATAGATATGCTTCACAACCACATTCTAGTACTAGTGTTCAGCGGGACGCTCTGGAATTGCACTAGCATAACGCCCATGTGAAGAGTGTTGAGTTAAAACTCTGAATAGCACTCAGGGTTACTTGATCTTAAAAGTGTTGAGTCGAGGAGACTATGAATAACACTTCTATTCATCACATTTATTCAAATTGGTTAAATGAATCATGATCTATCTATCATCAAGTATTGTGGAAACTACCATGTTAAACGAGGGAATCCAACATGCAAAAGAGAGACCTAGAGGCACCTAACCTAGCTAGCTATCCAAGCTTACCCAAAAGACTCGTCCAAAGAGTTGGACCTTGTACTTATTATTTAAAAGAAGTAGTATGAGATATACATTAATAAATAAAAGGGAATTAACATAACTATTATTGAATAATTAAATATTCTTATGTCAAATGACATGCATAATGGCTATGCATAAGTTAGCTCTCAAAGTTAATATTATTATTATTATTATTATTATTATTATTACTACCTTCTAAAAGAAAAACGTTTCTCATATATATATATATATATTGCATAAAGGTTATGCATAGAATGACTCTCACATTATCATATTATTAATGTTATGAATAGTATTATTATTAATTGTGTTGATAACATTAGTAATAATATATATAATTATTATTATCAATATTTATGAGTTAACTTAAGTACATCTACTTAAAACAAACAAAACTCCTAGATAAACCAGGAGTAATATATTTAGTAAAATATCTTTTAAAATTAATATATTTGAAATTTAATTAAAAAGAAAAGAAACTAAATATATTATTATTCAAACAGTCATGTCTCCAAAACAAAACTCACCTATAAAAGAGGGCAGATCCCAAGAAAGAGGGGATTTTTTCATTATCATTCTATTATGGTAATAGAAGAGAATTCTTGCTACAAGAACTGAAGCAATCCCACATTAATCTCCAGATCGTATTCAGCAGTTCAACCTAGGGCCTCTATTTCTATTATTGCATGCTGGAACTAGATCGGGAGGATGTAGCTAGAACCAGGAATGGTCTAAGGGTCATGGTTGGGAGAAACATGGTAGTCCCAAAGTTATCCAGTTAAAAGATCATTCTACAGGTCAACCAGGTCCATAAGTTTTCTGCATTAATTATTGTTTGAGTGTGCAAGTTCTGCAATGGAGGATCAAACTTCATTAAATCATGTATGAACTACTAGTTCTCCATTTCAATTTACATTAGAAATCTGAAATATTAAATTAGGATTTATTATACAACATTGTTTTCTCTCAAACTTTTTAGTGTTATTTCTTTCACAGAGTAAGGGCCATTGGGCATGGGCTCTCGGGTTTACTTTGTACGTCTAGCAGGGCTAGCTTAGCTAGCTTGTGCTAGACATCCATGTCAGCTGAAAACCTATAAACCATTTGTTGTTAATTTGGACGACTGAGTTTTCTTACCAGCCTTATATATATAAATTTGTATTCGATTTCTGCAATCCCCTTACTCTGTTTTTGATTTAGTTATACCTAGGGTTAAAATCCTTTTCTTGTTTATCATCACAATTCTTTTCAAGAACTCAGGTTTCGTTTTCCAAGTTAAGACTAAATGAATTCAAAACCTAGGTCAACGATACAATGCAGGTCGAAACTTCAAAACCAATTACCAACGTTTCTTAAACATAGAACAACGTGAATTTCTTGAATTAACCACAATAGCCACTAAACATATCCTTTTGTTACACAGTCAAACAAATAGCAATTGCAAGTTCTCTTTTCGTAGGATGCATCATTTAATACATCTCAAACTAATTATTTATATATGTATATGATGGACTTCCAGAAACGAAAACAAAAGCAACCAAAAATGCAAACTAGGGTAACCACCATTGTGGTCAATGTTTTCGCTGAGTCTAATTAAACCTCGGGTCTGAAGTTACTTATACATCATAAATCCAAAACCCTGGCAAGCATTACTTTTCAACAAAGAATCAAATCCACATAAAAAGCAATAATATATTACAATTTACAAAAGAATAGTTACATTAGACCAAGTTAAAAACGCAAATCGTGTTATTGAATCTCCTCAAGCAGCATAAATGCCCAGGCATTACACAACTAAAACACCAAGCACGACAGAGCTACTCTCTCGGCCTTCCATTTAAATATCACAAATGAGTTTCTTCATACAGTAGCAATACTAAGCAAATGTAGAGCCGTTTGGCATCATTTAAGCACCCATATCTTTCTCAGATAGACATTTAAACCGAAACATCTCCCATCAAGGGTTACAACAACCTAACTTAGAGTTAAATGAAAATGAAAATGCAGAGGTCTGTATACACCCAGTTCCTCTCAGGTTAGTTACAACAGGTTAGCTACCATCCAATAAAACGAAACATTCTCAGAAGAAAGCATACAAACAAACTAATAGAGGCACCATTATTGGAACAGAGAACAATAGACTTTTGTTATGCTAACCACTTCCCCACAATCCTTTCAAAACCCCATTTATACAGAACTTAAATAACATTTCCACACATAAGTTTACAAATATTTCGCAGAATCAACAGACCACCATTGTAGCAAAAAGAAACCCTCATGGGTTATCCCCGTCAACAAAAAATAATATATACATCATGTACATACTGGTCTAGCCAAAAGGCGACCCCAAGGAAACCCCAAAATATTACAGTGAGCCAAAGGCCCCACGAAGTGCCATGTACAAAACAGTTAAGTACTCATCTACTTGTGACAGGAAGGAGCGAAAATGGGTTTCAAAACCTGGACTTACCATTTGAATGCTAGAACCAAGAGTTACCCACTGATAGCAACCAACGCTGAGTACCCATGACTCATACCTGCCAAGAATGCAACAAGAGGCCACGGATTAAACTTAAAGTCGAAAACAAATGTTTACAGGATACTTAAAAAGAAATATCAAGGGGGTCTCATTTACCATTACCTGACTGAAGTTGTAGATGCCCTCCATTTCCTTACATATCAAGTGCTCTGACCATGAGAAAATCTCAATTCAAGAGCACCAACGAGCCGAACGCAGTAGAGAACCCTCACAGCCAAACACACTACGAAAGAAATGGTAACGCAGAGGTGAAAACCTAGGCATTAACCCCTCATCCAAGTGGCTACCAAAGCCACGTGACCATTACATGCACTATTTAAGACTACAACCACCCACCTGAACATTGCAATCTATTGAGCCAGTGCTATAGTCGACATTCACAATTGGTAATATGACCTTTAAGTTTACCACTATATTCATTCCATATTTTTAAACCTTGTGAACTCCTTCACACTTAAAATTTAAAATGCTTGGGCCATAATAATGGATTTGGGTATCTTAGGAAGACATCAACACTCATATACCTAAAAAAAAACAAGTTACAATACAATGCATTAGAATATTGCTAAGTAAGCCAGGAAGTCCCATTATTCACCCTTACCTCTCGGCAGCTTTGCCAATGGTATGTGGATCAACATCAAGTTCCCAAGGTGTTTCAACTTCCCTCAACAATTCCATCATGCCTGAAGGTACCATTTAAATAGTTGACAAACGCAATATGCAATTGAATCTTAAAAGTAAAAGGAGGATCTTAAGTATTACTCTAGCAATTGTAAAACATGCCATAAGGATACATCAGCCACGTTACCACATCGCTTCCGCAGGAAAACAGAACTAATAAAACTATCTTGCTTAGAATTCATAAACTCTTAATGTTTCCAAACAAAGTACCAACGCAACTTCCCAGTACTGAAGTTAATTTATAATGCATCATATGTTTTAGGCATCTTAGCAGTAAGAGGAAATTTTTTTATTTTTACTATTTTTAGGGACATTAATTTAGGTAGTGATACGTAGTTTTATGGCTTGTTTTCTATAGGCATGTCTCGGGGTTAGCAATAAAGAAGTAAAGGGGCAGTTCCCCAACTCATCGGGTGTTAGCACGTTAGAGGAGGCCCTTGAAGCCCTGAGGGTGGGTTGCATAAATGGAATAGAATCCTTCCATAAATAGAGATATGATTATGCTTCTTGAACCAATTTTTATCTAAGGCCGTTATGACTGCAATGTTTCCATAACCCAAATCATCCAAAGAAGAAAATTGCCCAGCTTCTTCAGTAAAATTGCAACTATCATCTACATGAATCCCATATTTCAATCCAGTTAAGAAATCTTCCATACCATGACTAGGGGAAGTATGAACAAACCCTTTTCCATATTCTATTGTGATCTAATCTCCACATATGACAACAGGGAACATCCTAGTTTCTAGTGAAAGTATATACCTACAATGCTCAAGATATCAACCTAGAAATTTTCTCTTAACTTGAAGATCAACCATCCATTTAGACTATAGAGTGGAAATGAGATATTATACCACTACAAGAAATTGGTTCCTTTATCCATTTTTTAGGGAAGAAACAAGATTATTGTCATCTCTACCAGTCATAGAAACAATGTCTTATGCTTTGTGTGCATATGTATGTACCTCAAACACTATATAAAGAGGTTTTTCATTCATTGCATCAACAATGTTTCCATGAATTATCCATGGAGTTGTAATTGAGATAGCCAAGCCCGCATTTGAAAACAAATATGTCAGCACCTTAAGGGAATTCTGAGACACATTAACCAAGTTTAAAACTACATAGACACTTTTTAATGTATGTCCTTCAAGGTATGCATAGGCACTTTTTAATGTATGCATAAGATCTAAAATATTCCCACAAAACATGCTTAGTATTCCTTTGAAATAAATGTGTCATGGAAGAATGTGAGGTCCCATCCAAATGAACAAGACAAGTTAATAGATCTCCAAACACATAGAGAGGTGGAAAAATATAGATAACCTATCTTTCCCATAACCATGCAATCTTCTCATCGGCTGCAGCAAGTCTAGAATTCCAAGCTAACTGAAGAAGTTGAAGTTACAAGAGAAATGAACTACAAATTCATTTTAGTTCTAACCACTCTTCCCCCATTGCAATACATTCTTCCCCTCATGGTTCATGAAAAATGCTTCAAAGTTGAGCAACAAAGGAATCATGTGCCCTAAGGTAAGCACAATAAGCATCAACAAAGAGACAAATGGTAGAAAATGTGAATGTTTCCGAACTTGCAAGAGTTGGATAAACATGACAACAACTGTTAGCGAGAGAGAGACTTGAGTCCCATAATGATCTCCAAATATTTTCTCTGGATGGTTTTTTCTACTTGATTGGTGTAAATAGCGGTTGATGACAATTTTATTGACTTAAAATAGTATAGATCCTTTTGTTTCCTGAGACTTTTAATGCTTCCACAAATATGTTCTTTAGAAAATGCTTTGGATATAAGGGGGCATACTTGACCTCTATATGAATTTGACAATCGATATCCTCTTCAATGTCACTCCCTAATGAGACAACATGGAAACATCCGGTCATGAAAAATGATCCTATTAGAGGATCATATATGCCCTTTGTTGATATAGGGGAGATATGTACAAATGATGCATTGCTTTGAGGAAATCCATCCCATTTGATACCAAAGGGCATTCCAAATTGTAAATTGCAGCTGGCATTCAACATCCCATGCCCATGATTAAATCCATGTCTCCCCAGTGAAATTTTTGGTCAATAGAACGGTCAACAAACTTTCTATACTAGTTACACCAAAAACAGTCTAGAATTAAAAAATAAATTGTAATGTGGGGAATGGAAATAATTACATTTGAGTAAATGTATATGACTTCCTATCATTCTAAAGTAGGATCAATCCATTAAAATTTTACCAATGCCTAACAACAGAAAGACATGAAAAATGTTATCGACTTTATGGAAAAAATATACTTGCAACACAGGTGCAAAAATAGACTAGTGATTGAAAATCAAAGAAAAAAAAAGATTCAAGGGTACACCTTACTGAAGTATCTATTAGTATGTGCAACGACATCTTCTTTAAGATATTTTTGTATCAAAACAGAAATGATTTCCTCACTACCAATAGTTCACCTCAAGATCAAGCACTGGAAATTACTAAAATTGATTTATTCTTTCGGTTCCACCTTTTTATCACCAAAATTGTATTTAACAAAGCTGAGCTACATCAACCAAAATATTAAAATTTCCCTCCACTTTGTATCTTCATTCTCTAAGTATTTTTCAACATCTTGACATAAACATTGTGCTTCTTGGCCTCTCTACATAATTTCAAATTGGGAATTAAACTCATTCCTATTCAAGAAATCAACCCTCACATGTGATATACTTCTGCAAGACAAATAGAAAGCCACATATGTTTATAGGTAGAGTGAAGGTGCTTACCAATTTGAAACCAACAATTGAGTAATTGTGAAGGAAAATGGTTATAAAATATAGAGGGAATGGTTGGGGATCGAAGATCAAGATATGGAACACTCATTCCAATCCTTACAGTGATTTAAATGGTTCCAAGGTCATGTTAACATATTTTGATAATGATTATATGCAAGGTTCTCTAGAAATGGATAGAAATATGATGTCAGCGGTAAAATAATGATGTATGTTAGGTTGATAGGGATGGTGTAATGTCCCTTAAAAACAGTAAAAATTTTTAAAAAAATTCTCTTACTACTAAAATGCCTAAAAAAAGATGATGCATTATAAATTAACTTCAGTACTGGGAAGTTGCGTTGGTACTTTGTTTGGAAACAATAAGAGTTTAAGAATCCTAAGCAAGATGGTTTTACCAGTTTTGTTTTTCCGCGGAAGCGGTGTAGTAAGGTAGTTGATGTATATGTATTCTTATGGCATGTTTAAAAATGCTAGAATAACACTTAAGGTCCTTATTCTACTTTTAAGATTCAGATGCATGTTGAGTTTGTAAGTTGTTTAAATGGTAACTTCAGGCGTGATGGACTTGTTAAGGGAAGTTGAAATACCTTGGGAAACTGGATATTGATCTGCATACCACTAGCAGAGCTACTGAGAGGTAAGGGTGAACAATGGGACTTCCTGGCTTACTTAGCAATTTGCTAATGCATTGAATTGTAACTTGTTTTTCAGGTATGAAAGTGTTGGTGTCTTCCTAAGCTACCCAAATCAATATTATGGTCCAAGCATTTTAAAGTTTAAGTGTGAAGGATTTCACAAGGTTTAAAATATTGGAATGAATATAGTGGCAAACTTAAAGGTCATATTTGTGGCTAGGGTTTTACCCCTAGCTTGTGCAAATGAGCACCTACTAAGGAGAATGGACTCCTTAGTAGCAGTTCAGTAAATGTAAATAATCAAGCTAAAACAGAAATTAAATTAATTCTAAAACATGCATGAAACATAAACAACAAATTTAAGGAATGGCTTTTTGTATTGATATTACCTTCAATGTGAAGGTTTGATGAAGCTCCTTGCAATGTCCAAGAGGATGCTCCAAGCTCCAATATGCTCCTTCTCTTTCTCCAATGGTGGGAATGGGCGAAAGGTGGCTCTCAAGGTGAAAGTAGTTCAATGGTGAACTAGGGTTTCGAGAGAGATTTTGGCAGAGTAAGGGTGCTTGTGATTGTGGATATGGAATAAGGGATCTCCATCACCTATTTATAGTTTTTTGGTGGTGGAGTGTTGACCCATGGTTTTGGGAAACACATGGTTTTGGGCAGCTGTATAGGGTTTTTTCCTCCTTTTCCTCATTATTTTATATTTTTTATTCCCTTTTTAGGGGATTTTTGCTATTTTTGAGGAATTTTGGATATTTTTGGAGGAAAAAGGGGTTTTTTAGCCTTTTTTAGGCTATTTTGAGGGTTTTTGTGGCCTTTTGGAGGCATTTTAGGCCTTTTGGAGGCTTTTTAATGGGATTTTTTGAGATTTTAAGGGAAATATGGTAGGAAAATGGACAAATGAGCCATATAATGTGGTAGATGAGGTAGTGAACACTTTTTGGGTGTTAACAGATTGCCCCCTGATGTGCGAGGGCAGGAGCTCATCATATGGCCGATGGACATCATAAGTCATGAGTGGTTTTCCTGGGGTGTGGAGAGAAGATAAGAAACAAACTGAAGCCTGGAACAACGATCCCGAACAACTGCAAGAACTAAAAGTACATAACCTCAATAATGGATGAGGAATCATCTGATCATATGGACGAGGTGGGCATTCCCATGCTTGTATCAGGATATAACATAACAATAACAATGGGGTCCAAAAAATGGGGACCTGAAATATACATGACCTCAAAAACTGAATGAGGAATAATCTCAATATATGGACGAGGCGGGCATACCCATGCTCGTATCAAGATACATAAACAGAACTGTGAGGCCCGAAAAGGGGGACCTGTAAGATACATAGACATTGTGTACATCATAAGAGTCCAGAGGGGACACAAAGCTGTGACATACTACTGGGCTGATCATGTGGGAACTGAATAACTGGTGCACTGGAACATCAACAGTGCTGCTGACTGGGGTACCAGAGGAACTGATGAGCTGCTAGACCATAATGACTGGGAGCCATAACCTCGATGGTACACTGAGCTGGAACTGAAATGGGTACTCAAGGAAGCATGTAACTAGATGGCTTCCGAATACAAATGCCAACGCAGCCCGGACATCCACGGGAACATATAATTGGGTGTTCTGAAGTGACTCACCAATGTGCTAGAGTTAGGGGAAATCCGGGGTATTCGACTAAAAACTGATGGGATATAACCCTACGCGATTCTCGACGATGCAATCAAGGTGCTGAAGTCGAGCATGTGAGAAACAACCACTCGGAGAGGCAATGATGACTCCTCTCAGAATGGTCCGTAGGCACTTACCACAGATGATGATAAGTCTAAGGCGTAGGGACCTCTGGGCCTATCCTCTGGAATAGAGGGGTTGTCGTCGACAGAGGGAGACCTGCAACTATCAAGGAAATGATGTTTCCTTGACAGGAGCGCGAGGTGAAGAACCGAAATGTGATAGTACTGAGGGCAGGACTGACAAACTGGGGGTGACAACTGGGCAAGTAGAGTGGGTGGACTCAAACTTCCTTTGTTCAGAGTATGATAATGGGAATGATCTGGTAGTGTTATCTCCTAAAATAACCAGTCAGTTTTTCATTATTTTAGGTGATAGGTTTAAATCCAAAAAAAAAATAAAAATATTTTTTTAAAATTTTTTAGAGTCCATAAGGAGGTCCTCATTCTTATTACTGAGTCAAAAATCCGATTTATTTGGGTCTTGGTTTCAAATTTTGGAAAGACAAGTTTCGGTAGCTAACTCTGTTTTGCAGAGGCCAGTTAACTGTCGAAAAGGCTCACTTTCGGCAGCTGAAGGATTAACTGAAATTACTAAGTCGTGTTAGCTGCCGAAAATGATCTTATCAGAAAATTAAAAAAGGAAGAGTACGTGTCCGTACTCAACTTCACATCAAGAGAGCCTGTGTGTCTTGCCGCCGAAAGAAAGATCAGAATGCATCTCATATGACCATCATGAGTTTTAATGGCGGTAAGCTGCCGAAGGCGAGTCATTAAACCCCCACATCATTGATTACGCAGGTTAACACAGGACTTCAATGCATATCTGAGGATCATTCGCAGCTGATCGCTTCATAATTTCACACGAGCTAGACGATATCATAAGTGATCACTCGCTCGGCTCAGATGGAGGGCATCTTTTTCCCAAAACGCTGTAAGCAGGGCCATGGTCATGGGGTTTTCCATTCTATCACTCAGTTGAAGTTTTTATTTCGTTCAGGCAGTTTTTATCAGAGCCGATCATTTATCCAGGGACGCCCCCATCAGGACGAGACTCTAGCACAGGGTCTTTTTTATCTTCTGCTGCAGAAAACGAAGGGCTCGACTCATGGCAAAAACAAATCTGCCACTCAGGACAGAACTAGACGGGGTCTGGTATCTCGAGTCCCACCCACAAGTGGCCGAATTTTTGAAGTCTGCAGAAGTTTTTGACTACTGTGGGAGACTTACTAGTTTCATCCAGCCACTTGCTGAGGCGTTTGCTCTGAGCTACGACGGGAGAACAGTGAAGTTTGGCAGAGAAGAATTTCATGTGGATGAGGCAGCCATAGCCGAATGTACAGGTCTTCCCAGAACAAGACAGAGTTGGTTTAAGACCACTAAGGTTTCGGACATTGAATTCAGGTCATATCTCCTACCAGCTCATAAGGAAATTAGATGGAGGAAGGATATTCCCATCACCTTTCTCGAACCTCAATGGCAGGCTCTTCTAAAGGCTATCATCGTTTACATAACTTGTGAAGGCCGTTATCACAGGGTGCTGCACTACCATTTCAAATTGTTAAATCATTTCACAGGGAGAGAAAAGATTAATCTGCCATACTTCTTCCATAAAACCCTCACTAAAATGGCAAAGCAAGTCCAGGCTAAGCCAAGCAAGATTGCAAGCAGGATCTCTCACCAGGGTCTCATAACGTTGATAATCAAGGAGCTTCTGAAGAAGAGAGGTGTGAACTGGAATTACTTTTTATTCTGGCACGAGTTTCCCACAGATCTTGTAAATGAAGAGGCAGTTAAGCAGGGCAAGGGCGAGAAGAGCAGCACTCCCAAAATCGGCAAGAGAAGGAGGAGAGCCATCTCTCCTCAAGCCCAAATGGAATCCCCTTCCTCATCCAGCAAAAGGAGAAGGTCAAAGAAAAAATTGGTGTTTGAACAAGCTGAAGGAACTCCTCAAGGAAAAAACCCACTAAATCTCCCCTACTCAGGATCTGAATCTGAAGACGAAGGAGAACAAGGAGCAGAGCAGCCCATGGAGAGTGAGAAAGGTAAAGACCCTCCCTTGACTGATGCACCAGGTCCCAAACCTTCCACACCAGAGACCAACAAAGTCAATGAGCTGCTACAGGAACTTTCCCAGGCAAGACATAATGAGGAACAGGTTAAGTTGCACAACGCAAAGCTAATTGAAAAGAATATGGCAATGCATGATCGGAGCAAGGAACTCTTCGACAAACTCCAGAAAACAACCGAGAGGAACGCATTGCTGATAAAGGACAATGTCAAACTTTACCGTAACCTCAGGATGCTCAGGTTAAAGATGAAGGAATCGTCGGAGACAAAAGCACAACCATCTGGTCTAAACACGTTGGCTGAGGTGGCCACGATCCCTGAGGAAGTAACACCTGTGGAAGTTCAGGAGGTAACACCTGTGGAAGCTCAGAAAGAACAGCCTGTGGAAGCTCAGAAAGAACAGCCTGTGGAAGCTCAGCAAGAACAGCATGTAAAGGTTCAGCAAAGATAGACTAAACGAGTGACCAGAGGGAAAAGAGCAGTGTCAAAGAAATCCTAGCGATTGGTCACGAACATGCAGGAAAGCAGCGTTTTGGGGTCTTAATTTTTGAAGCAATTACAGTTTTCGGCAGCTTAGGCGAGCCCCACAGAGCTCATTAGCTGCCGAAGAATCTGACTTCCGGCGGCTAAGGCACATAATCAGTTAAGCAGTCTTTGGGTTTGATTTTGTGAAACAGCTTTCGGCAGCTTAGGCGAGCCCACAGAGCTCATTAGCTACCGAAGAATCCGACTTCCGGCGGCTAAGGCACATAATCAATTAAGCAGCGTTTGGTTTTAATTTTGTGAAACAGTTACGGCTTTCGGCAGCTTAGGCGAGCCCCCCCAAAGCTCATTAGCTGCCGAAAGGTCTGACTTCCGGCAGCTAAGGCACGGAATCAGCAGAACAGTCAGCTGCCGAAAGCCTATTTTTGCAAAGGTCGACTGCCATCTCACGAAAATCAAATCTGTGGCGCGCCCAACCCAGTTCATCGAGCCTTGGAAGGCTGTTTCACTTCGCCAACCATCGAGTCGTTGAAGGAGATCTCCATATCTGAATGTCCATGATTTTAGGGATTAATCCCTATCTTTTGTTTTTAACTTTCAGTTAGTACTTTAGTTGACTCAAACAGATCCACGTTTTTAGGATCTGGAAATTGCTTTGTAAAGGCTATAAAGTCTGAGAACCAAGACATTTTTGGCGGTTCGATTTTGGATGGAATAATTAGCTACTTATTTCAGTTTTCTCATGCTAATATAGATCACAGGTTTCCCTCAGTTTCGATATCAGTTGTCATCTTCTATTTCACTGTATCAGTTTGTCTAGCTTTGAATGTGAATGTTTCTTTACATTGTTTAGCTCACAGCTTGATTCCAGTTCTTTCAATGTATCTCTAGCCCTACTTTGTACTGGTTGGGTTACATGTTTTCTTCATCCACCTTTGATATTATATATGCTGATCAATCGTTTCTTGAGGGCACTGTTTCATCTGTTTACATGTTGAATGTCTAAATACTGTACTTTGATTTAGTCATCACATTGATCCACCTTTGTTTTAAAAGACACAAAAACATATTTTCTGAAGTTACCAGGCATACCTAGTTTATAACCCTAGGTAGTTTCCTGGAGTGATAACAGGTAGCATATGAAACTGACTGAGGGGAAAGGGATCATAGCTGTAATGGATCTGAGAGGATAAATGGGCTGAGGGAGACTCAAGCTGGTATAAAATGGCAGGAGACTGCAGAATACTCTGAACAAAGGCGACCTGATTGAGGGTGCTGCCGAGATGATCGATCATAGTGCCAGGAGGCACGGGAGGAGACTTCTTCATGGGTTAATGAACTAGAAGAAGTGTGTGTAAAATGGTACTGTCGTGTGGATTTTACGAGCCCAGGACGGTTCATGCTCGTGGTTGCTTTCAATTTTAAGGAGTCTGAAAGCGATAAGAAGACTCTGAAATGATGGAATGGTACTGTCGTGTGGATTTTACGAGCCTAGGACAGTGCATGCTCGTGGTTGCTTTCAATTTTAGAGAGTCTGAAAGCAAGTAAGAAGACTCCAGGGGGTTGCTTTTTCGTAGATTTAGTCTCCAAGGCCCAAAGAAGCATAAAAGGATGCAATGAAGAACTCTTCTAGCCGGTGTGACTAGAGTATTCATTTTTCATAATTATTCTACCAGGTCCAGAAAAGGGTTAAACTTATACCAGATAGACGCCCTTTCAGGTACTTTAGCGAGCATGAAAGGAAGCAAGATTGCTCGGCGATCTTTTCATTCTTTTAGGAGTCAGAAAAGAGCTTAATGGAAACTCCCTAAGTGCCTTTTTCGTAAAGGACTTGTCCGTCCCGAAAAAGGGATAAAATTATACTGAACAAAAGGAATGGCCAGGCAAGGAGGAAGTGTTCAATCAAGGAGCAGTAATGATGACCAAGAACGAGGGTAGGGGGGGAACACTGGTGGGCCTTCTTGCGGGGTGAGTGAAATGGTGGAAAAATAATGAAATATTTGCAGTATGACAGGAGTGAATGGCTCATGTAAAAATGTGGAACAATCCGATAGCGACCGATGTGGTGCGCAAACCGAGGCAGCAAGGTGTTGGGACACAATGTTGGAACTGTACCAGGTGAGAGCGAGAAATGATCTCAAGCGTCATCACGAGCTCGGAAAAATGAATCCAGCGATATAAAGAGTGTCGAAAATGGATAATGGCCAATGTGGCACGTAAACCGAAGTGACTGGGGGTGTTTTGGAAAAAGACCCAAAAAATCTAGGGGTGAGAGCGAGAAATGATCTCAAGCATCATCACGAGCTCGGAAAAATGAATCCAATGATATAAAATATGTGAAAAATGGAGAACAGCCGATGTGGCACGCAAACCGAGGTGACTAGGGGTCGGGACACAATGTTGATATTGGTCCTGGTGAGAGCGAGAAATGATCTCAAGCATCGTCATGGGCACGGAAATATGAATCCGGCGGTGCAAATGGTGCGAAAAACGGAGGTCATAAGGACTCCGGAATGGTCAAAGGAACTAACTAGGTTAAAAAATGGTTGCAAATAAAGGTGAGCCCACCAAGCCAAGGATGCAGTGGTGGGGAGAAATGATGACCCGTGGGGGAAGAATACTAGGTGTATCAAATCAAATCAAATCTACAAGTGATATGTGACCTCAAAAATGGTTGAGATCACAAGTGTGAAAAAGTGAGCAAGGTTAATGACCTGCCCCCATGCTATGTGCATGGGGTTTGTGATTATGGATCACATATGTGTGGGTTTGAACAATGGGTTCATTGACGTGCTGAGATAGATGTGATGGGGAAGGTTCAAAATGATTGATCATGCCCCCTATCCCAGGGTCGAGGGAATCTACTATGCCCCTTGACTCAGAGGTGTCAATGTGGTACTCTATGATGGTGGGGTCAAGACTGGGCACTTCGGTATGGGACCAGGAAAATACATCACGGAATTCTGGGGAGAGTTTAGTGTATTCCTCAATCTCTTGCTTACTGCAGAAGGCTCCTAAAGTGATGAGTTCAGGGGCACTCCCGGGGGCAGCGATATCAATTTGGATGACAGGTGAGATGTTAACCATGTTACCTTCCTCGAAGGCGTCAGGAGCAGGAATAGGGTCCTTGAACCAGTCGACCTTAGTGGGAAGGAAGTCTTTGGATTCAACCGCAAATTGGGTAGTGGTGCTAGAGGAAGATGTTTCTGGGATGAAGTAGGAACGATGATGCATATCATCCCAGGGATACTCCGGGGCAGTAAGGGCCTCAAGAATCTCCTCATCGGTACGAAAATTTTGCGTCGTCAAATCGGTTGACGAGGGGGTAGTGGTTGAAGAGATCATATAGATGATATTAGCCTCTCTGTAAGGGGGAGAAACCGGGGGGTAGATCTCCTCAATGGTGGGTGGTGCCGTCTCAAGATCCAGATTGTTCATCTCATAGAGAGCCGCTCTGTATTCCGGGAGATCGGGACAATGATGGGAGTAATGCCCGTAAACGCCGCATATGGCACAGGAGTGGTTGGTACGCAGGGATTTGTCTTTAGGCTTGGGAGTGGGGTTTAGTTCGACAGTTGGGATGTTGGGGTCATCGTCGAGCATCTGCATGTGTTTCTGTAGGGCTGGTAACTGTGGACACTGGTGGGTCGCATGGCCCAACTTGTCGCACAGCGAGCATTTGGGAGGAGCACGAAATACTGGGGGGATTTTTATTGTCTTGGGAGGTGGTACAGCAGTGTAAGGTTGAGGACCTCTGCCCCCAATGGGTTTGGGAGTAGGAGGAGGAGTTGTGGAGGAAAAAGGGGTAGAGACACCGGGAGGTGGATGAGTGGTAGTAGCCATGGGTTGCACCGGTTGGAGGACGACGTCTGGTGTCAGCGGGCGAACGGGAGGCGAAAGATACCATACGGGTAATCCCAAAGTTAAGCCAGGGAGGCTAAGGGTAGCCATGACCGGGGCGCTTACTACTCCCGATGGAGGAACTAGGAAGGGGATCGTATGGATAGGTGTAACACCAATGTGGCTAGGTACCAATGGTGGTTTAGGCAACAAGGGTGGTTGATTGTGAGGTGGTTGGTTGTCGTGGGACAAGGTACATAAGTCAGACACGTCGGTGGGAGAAGACGGAGGGGGAATAGATTGAAAGGTGGAGGTCATCGGCGCGTCTGAGTAGAATCTAGGCCCCGTAGAGGAAACAAACGAGGTGGTGGCACGAGAAACAGGTTGTTCAACCATGGGGAGAACATTTTCAGGTGCCGCAGGAGCACTGGGATCATAGTAGGTGAGCTGGTCAACCTTAACCACGTGTCCCTCATGGGGGAACATCATGGTGCGAAAGACGGAAGAGGCAACCGCCCGCATGGCATACATGTAGCTGCGACCAAGTAAAAGGTTATAATCCAATTGGGCATTGATTACCTCGATGTCGATGAGGACGGTTTTACCACCTAATTGGACAGGGACATTGGCTAGGAGACCTTGGGGCTGAGCCGAATGACCGTCGTAGGTGCGTAACGCAGTGGTGGACTGCTGGAGAGTGGGGGATCCCAACTTCTGCCACACGAACGTAGACATGACGCATGTGGAGGCACCTTCATCAATGATGCATCGATGGATGACAAGATTCCGAACGGAAACAGAAACTTGGAATGCTAAGGTGGAAGGTAGGCGTGGTTCGGACTGGTCCAAATCAAATGCCATCAAATTCAAATCAGTTGGGTCGATAGCCCCAATGGCGGAGAGTAAAGTCTTGCGCTGGGAAGGGCAGTTCTTCAAGACTTCTAACGCAGACATGGCTGTGGGAGATTGGGCTAGGTCGTCTACAATGTTGTAGTTTGACGCAGCATGCGCATTGGGGTTGTTGTTGATACGGTGAAGTGGGAAACGAGTTGCTTTGGAAGCGCCATCGACTGGCGGGGGAGGGATACGTAACGCTTGATCAGTGGGATGAGCGTTAGCGGTTTTATCAGCGGGAAGGGCTTCAGAGGTGGAGCCATATTGGTTCCGACGGGTCTGTAGGTTGACATCATTGGAAGACATCATCAACAAGTGATGGGTACCTGAGTCAAACATGGGTTGATCAGGAGCAGCGTAAGTGATCTGTTGTTGTTGGGGCGCATTGGCTTGAGGGGGAGACAACGGCTGAGTGTTCACTACGCCTTGGGTTGGTAAGGGGTTTTGCAGCACCAAAGGGGGTTGCTGAGGTTGGGGGGGTTGGGCAATGCTTGGGGAGCCGCATGCCCTTGGCGATGGGCCTCATCAACCCAGAGTTGCCGAGCGCACTCCAACTGTGGGCAAGTATGCGTGTAGTGTCCATAGACCCCGTAAATAGAACAAGGGTGGTTTGTTCGCAAATTGGGGTTTTTAGCTTGATTGGGCGGGCGATCAGGGTTTTGATTAGCGGGGGCCGCATTGGTGTTGTCGGGGGGATTAGCCGGTTGACCGGCTTGATCTGCAGGTTGATTGTTCCCACGATTATGGCCCTTGCCGCAGTTCTGTTGGCCCTGGTTGCGTTGGTTGTTCTGGTTTTGCTGCGGGTTCTGTTGGGCGTAAACTTGCCCTTGGGCAGCAGGTGGATTTTGAGGTTACGCAGGTGCTGGAGCAGGCTACGGTGGATGATATGCAAGTGGAGGCTGAGCAGGTGCAGCAACTTGAGGAGGTTGCTGATATGACTGCGGAGCAGGTTGTGGGTGTGCTGCAGGGGCTGCCTGGGGCGGATAATAAGCGGGTTGGGATTGTGAAGGCGCAGGAGCTGGGGCAGCTTGCTGATGGTAGTAAGGCTGAGGTGCGACTAGGGGAGCATAAGCAGGAGTCGCATAACCGAAGCACTGTGGTGGACATGAGGGTCCGTGGGAATGGTGATGGGTCATGGGAGCATATGAGTTGGTTGCTCCAGACTGTGAGGTAGCCCGCGAAAGGTCGGGGCCAGAGGTAGGATGTGCAATAGAAAATGGTTGAGGATGCGAAGAAACACGACCGATGATGCCGTCTGCGGCATGGGATGCCCCCGGTGCATCGTGATGGGAGGACTCGCCGCGAGGGGCGTCAGGTATAATGGTATAAAGGTAACCCGACTGGGCGTAAATGAGGTCGAACTGTTGGGCCTTAAGGATGGCCTCTTCTTCAGACTGGGGTCTTTCTGATGCCACATCCTTAGCAATAATAGGGAGAAGGGATTTGAGGAACCAATCTAGGAAGATACGGTCGTCTAGTTTGATCTTGCATAAGCTACGGTGTCGACGCCACTCATGGATGTGGTCCGTGATATGGGTAGCCGTGTTTTGTCTACAAGATAGGAGGATCTCAACGCCCGCGTCATAGCGGACAGGAAACTGGAAGAACTGCAAGAATGTCGAGGCAAGGGAAGCAAAGGTGGCATGGGTCCCATGAGGTTGCTCGATATACCATTTGGCTGCAGAGCCAGTGAAGGTGCGCTGTAAGAGACGGAGGCGAACAGAGTCATCCACTATGAAGTTAGAGGAACACCATAGGTGGAAAGACATGATATGGTTTTGTGGGTCCTCACCGGCCTTGCCCTTGAACTTAGGGATGTCAGAGGGGAGTTTGGTAGGCATATGAGGCCACGTAGGGTCGTGTCGAATAGGTTCGTTGGTCAATCTGGCCAGGTCAGGTAGGTTGAGGCTAGCCATGAATGGAAAACTGGAAGAAAGATGTGACACAGTAGTGGGTTGGACCAAGTTGGGGCCAATTCCCCCAAGTGGAGGGACAGGATTTGGGATGGTGCCCCCAAGTTGGGGAATTGAGGTGGTGGAGGATGGTCTAGCACCACCGTGGGTAGTGTGAGCCACTGATGTAGTGGGGATATGTAGGCCAGCTACGGGAATAGGAATGGTAATCGGGATGGTGGATGTGGCCCCCATCGAGGGCATTCCTAGAGCAGGTGTGGTAACTGGTGTAGTGGTGGATGTGCCACCAATGGTCCCTATAGCGAAAGGAGTGGAAGTCGCGCCAGCCATGGGGCTAGTAGGGGCAGTGTAAATGGGGTTCTCAGACTCTTCGTCAGAATCAGAGGTAAAGTAAGGAGCGTCAATATCTGGTGACGGAGCCCTATGTCGCTGACGAGTGGAGTCAAGTGACAAGGCTCTAGATCTGTGATGAGTGGTATCAACGGATGATGATCGGAATCTATGACGGGTGGTGTCAAGAGAACCGTGCTGTGGGGGCTCGCCCCTGAGGCGCAGAGAATGTCTCGGGGACTCAATGGTGACGGATGGTGTCAAATCTCTGTGGGTTGAGGTGAGTAGAAAAACAGCTCAAAAAGGCCTAATGCAACCGAGTGTGCAGAAGGAGAGCTAAAAACAAGGCACTCGGGCCAACAACCAACTCAAAACACCCACTGCAATAGCTGTGCTACGATAGGTGGAGTATCAACAAAGATGGTCAGAATACCAACAAGCAGCAGGTTTCCTAAAAAGAAAAAATGGTGGACTCACTAGACCAAAGGGAGGTAAAGGAGCATGCAAACACCTAACTAAAAGTATTCTGACTCAACTAAACATATCCTCTGCAAGGTGATGAAATCCAAGTCAGACAATATGAGTAGGAAAGCCAAGTGGCTATGATATCCCCCTACCGGGAGGGATACCGGGTAGTCAATCCTAGAAGAATGGCAACTAAGATACCCCGTTCATGACACGTCCAGAAAGGTGAATCTGTCGTTTAGTCCGTTTACCGCAATACCCCTATACAAGGATATCCCGCGAACCGCGAAAGGTAGCCCTCCAGTTACTGAATGGAGTGCGGTATTCCACTCAGGCCTCCGGAACCAGTCTCCCGACTTCAACCCTCCTAAGGGAGAGGCCCTCTGATAAACTGGTCGTGACCGTGCCAAAAAGTACTAGGGGATTTTGGTTCCCTATTTGGACAACAACTATGTCTCAAGTGAAAGTAACCGAGGGGTGTTATTGGAAGCCTATCCCCCCGATCCTACCTAACTACAATGATTCTTTTGTGTTCCCCAAGTGGGGTTAGAATGTTGGTTCAGTTAGGTACTTTTTAAGGCTCACTTGATTTATGTGACAGAGTGTGTGCTCATGAGGTTATGAACCCAAAATAGAAGTGCCACAAGGGGGGTAACTTCTAACTATCAATAATGCTGGAATTGAAACTTTAACTTGCAAAATTTTCTGAATTAAAAATACTGAAATTTTAAAAAGATTCTGTAAAGGGAACAAAAATTATGTTGCAGAAAGGCTGTAAGGAAGTGAGTTGCAGGTAGGACAGGGGGCTGTTCAGATGCAGAAAATATTGCAGCAAAAGGGGCTGGGCTCAAAACAGGAAAAATGCAGAAATCAGACCGCGGGTCTGTGGCAAAACAGAACAGGCAGACCGCGGGTTTGAGGGCAACAGTGGCGGTCAGGTCGCGGCTTTCGGGCCAACAGACGCAGTCGGGACGCAGAAAATAGGGGAAAAGACACAGTCGGGTCGCGGCAAAAGGGCTAACAGACGCAGTCGGGACGCCCGAAAGAGGCAGAGAGCCACAGTCGAGACGCGGGAAAATGGCCGACAGGCGCAGTCAGATCGCAGCAAACAGGCGGATTAGCCGCGGCCGGATCACAGGTAACAGACTTGAATCCGCCGGCAGGGCGTCGGAAACCGTCTGAGAGCCGCGGTCGGGTCGCAAGTAAAGGCCCAAAAGACGCAGTCGGGACGTGACTGCAGAGGGAAAAAGCGCGGTGTGCGGCGGCCGAAAGGGACAGCCAAAAAGAAAAAATTATATACAGAAATTCAAAATCTAGGGGAGTCGCCAAAACTGTGGCTAGGGTTTTACCCCTACCTTGTGCAAATGAGCACCTACTAAGGAGAATGGACTCCTTAGTAGCAGTTCAGTAAATGTAAATAATTAAGCTAAAACAAAAATTAAATTAATTCTAAAACATGCATGAAACATAAACAACAAATTTAAGGAATGGCTTTTTGTATTGATATTACCTTCAATGTGAAGGTTTGATGAAGCTCCTTGCAATGTCCAAGAGGATGCTCCAAGCTCCAATATGCTCCTTCTCTTTCTCCAATGGTGGGAATGGGCCAAAGGTGGCTCTCAAGGTGAAAGTAGTTCAATGGTGAACTAGGGTTTCGAGAGAGATTTTGGCAGAGTAAGGGTGCTTGTGATTGTGGATATGGAATAAGGGATCTCCATCACCTATTTATAGTTTTTTGGTGGTGGAGTGCTGACCCATGGTTTTGGGAAACACATGGTTTTGGGCAGCTGTATAGGGTTTTTTCCTCCTTTTCCTCATTATTTTATATTTTTTATTCCCTTTTTAGGGGATTTTTGCTATTTTTGAGGAATTTTGGATATTTTTGGAGGAAAAAGGGGTTTTTTTAGCCTTTTTTAGGCTATTTTGAGGGTTTTGTGGCTTTTTGGAGGCATTTTAGGCCTTTTGGAGGCTTTTTAATGGGATTTTTTGAGATTTTAAGGGAAATATGGTAGGAAAATGGACAAATGAGCCATATAATGTGGTAGATGAGGTAGTGAACACTTTTTGGGTGTTAACAATATTACCAAATGCGAATTCCAACTATAGCACTGGTTCAATACATTGAAATGTTAACATGGGTGGTTGTAGTCTTAAATGCTGCAAGTAGTGGTCACGTGGCTTTGGTAGTGAGTTGGATAAGGGGTTAATGCATCGGTTTTCACCTCTGCATTATCATTCCTTTCGTAGTGGGTTTGGCTGTGAGGGTTCTCTACTACGTTCCCCTCATTGGTGATCTTGACCTGAGATGTGCTCATGGTCAGAGCACTTGTTGTGTAAGGAAATGGAGGGTGTCTACGACTCTAGTTAGGTAATGGTAAAATGTGACCCCTTGAGATTTCCATTTAAGTATCCTTTAAATATTTGTTTTCAACTTAGGTTTAATCCATTTCCTCTTGATGCATTCATGGCAGGTATGAGTCATGGGTGCTCGATGTTGGTTGCTACAAGTGGGCAACTCTTGGTTCTAGCATCCAATGGTAAGTCCAGGTTTTGAAACCCATTTTCGCTCCTTCCTGTCACAACTATGGGGAAGAGTACTTAACTGTTTGTACATGGAACTTTGTGATGCCTTTGGCTCACTGTAATATTTTGGAGTTTCCTTGGGGTCACCTTTTGGCTGGATCGGTATGTACATGATGTATATATCTATTTTTTGACAGGGATAACCCCTAAGGGTTTTCGTTTTGATACAATTGTGGTCTGTTGACTCTGCGAAATATTTTAAAATTATATGTGGAAACGTTATTTAAGTTCTGTATAAATGGGGTTTTGAGAGGATTGTTGGGAATTGGTTTCCTTTTTTATCACCAGCGTTAGTATAACAAAAATCTATTGTTCTTTGTTGCAATAATGGTGCCTCTGTCAGTTTGTTTGTATGCTTTCTTCTGGGAACGTTTCGTATTACTGGATGGTAGCTAGCTTGTTGTATTTAACTTGAGAGGAACTGGATGTATACAGACCTCTGGTTTTTCGTTTCCAATTGACTCTAAGTTAGGCTGTTGAAACCCTTGTGCCAGTTTAAAAGTGTGTCTGAGAAATTTTGGGTGTTTAGATGATGCCAAAAGGCTCTGCATTTTCTTAGCGTTACTACTGTATGAAGAAACTCGATGGTGATGTTTATACGAAAAGCCAAAAGTGCAACTCTATCGTGCTTGGTGTTTAGTTGTGTAATGTGTGGGAATTTATGTTGCTTGAGGAGATTCAATAACACGACCTGCATTTTTAACTTGGTCTAATGTAACTATTCTTTTGTAAATGACAATGTATTGTTGTCGTTTTCGATGTGGATTTGATTCTTGTTGAAACATAATGCTCGCCAGGGTTTATATTGATGATGTTTAAGTAATTTCAGACCTGGGTTTTAGATAGACTCAATGAAACGATTGTCCGTATTGGTGGTTACCCTAGCCTTCATTTTTAGTTCTCTTTTTTTTTCATTTTCTGGGAGTCTATCGTATACATAGTTAATTAATAATTTGATGAGATGTATTCAATGTTGAATCCTATGAATAGAGAACTTGTATCTGTTGTTTGCTTGTCTTTGAAATGAAAATATATCTATCCTAGATGTCGTGTTTAAAGAATCATGGTAACGACTCTGTAAGGGAGACGTTGAAAAAGATGATGTGATTCGACACTATGTAATACATTTTTGTTTTGAATTGGGAAGAAGGTCAATGTGGAGGTTGTTTAACATATTCAATCTTTGGGTCTACGATTGCTTGTTATTTAAAAGTTTGCCAAGGGTTTTGATACCTGATTCTGCGTTTTCTTACTAAATTTGGTCTGGTTTGTTTCCAAGAAAGAAAAGAATAAACCCTAGGTAGATAATAATTTAAAATGAACACACAGTATGAGGTTTCAAAATTAAAATGTAAATTTAATGTATAAGTTTTCAAAAGTTCAGTCACTAATTTAAGTATCAATTTGATTTCGAAGCTGTCTACTGACATGGCTGTCTAGCACAGGCTAACTATGCTAGCCCTGCTAGACCTTTGGATGAGCTTAAAACATTCTCCTAACCTAGCAGAGATAATAAATTTTGTTTAAAAGGGATGTGTGATCCTACATTGTAAGACCGAGAGCCCATGCCTAATGGCCCTTGATCTATGCATGAAATATACTGAAAGGTTAGGGAAAAATAGTGTTGTATATAAATCCTATTTTAATGTTTCTAGTTTCTAATTTAAATTGAAATGGAGAATTAGTACTTCATACCTGGTTGCCTTGAAGTTTGATCCTCCTCTGCAGAACCTGCACACTTAAACAATAATTAATGCAGAAAACGTATGGACCTGGCTGACCTATAGAATGATATTTTAGCTGGATAACTTTGGGGTGACCATGTTCCTCCCAACCATGACCCTTAGACCGTTCCTGGTTCTAACTGGATCCCTTCGAGCTGGTTCCAACATGCAATAAGAGAAATAGAGGCCCTAGGTTGGACTACTAAATCATATCTAAAAATTTATGTGGGACTGCTTCAGTTCTTGTAGCAAAAATTCTCTTCTATTACCGTAATAGAATGATAATGAAAAAGGATCCCCTTCTCTTGGGATCTGCCCTCTTTTTATAGGTCAATTCTGTTTTGGACAGATTATAGCTGTTTGAAAATAATAATATTTTAATTACATTCGAAATGTAATATCTTTATAAGATATTTCACTAATTATTTACTCCTAGTTTAGCTAGGAGTCTGACTTTGTTACTTAGGTGTAACTCAAGTTATTTTATAAATAATAATAATAGTTATATATTATTACTAAATTTACAATAATTAATAATACTATTAATAATCTTAATAGTATATTAATGTGAGAGTCCTTTCATGCATAACTTTTATGCAAATAATTATATATATATATATAAGAAATATTTTTCTTATAGGAAAATAATTATAATATTATTATTAAATGTATTAATAATAATATCTATGCAAATAACTATATATATATATAAGAAATATTTTCTTATAGGAAAATAATTATAATATTATTATTAAATGTATTAATAATAATATCCACTTTGGAGAATTATTTTATGCATGTTATTAACATAAGAATAATTAAATTCAATTATTCAATAGTTTTGTTATGGTAAGCTTGGATAGTTGGCTTGGATAGGTACCTCTAGGCCTCTCTCTTGCATGTTGGATTCCCTTGTTTAACATGGTAGTTCCCGTAATACTTGATGATAGATAAAAAATGATGCATTTAACCAATTTAAATAAATGTGATGAATAGAAGTTCTATTCAGAGTCTTCTCGACTCAACACTTTTGAGCTCTAGTAACCCCGAGTGCTCTTAAGAGCTTTTAACTCAACACTCTCACATGGGCGTTACGCTAGTGCAATTCCAAACGCTCATGCTCAACACTAGTGCTATAATGTGGTTGTGAGGCACATCTAGAATATTCAAGTGGCCTCAGATCCGGTATTCAATTATCAATCTTGGAGTGCTCCAGGGCTCCTACCCAACACTCAATGTACATCGGGGCTTACTCCCAGTACAATAATAAAATCCTGTAGGTACATCGGGGCTTATTCCCAATACATAGGTCATCCATGTGTTCTTGAGTCCATGCTCAATACATCATACAAGTCAATCATGTAAATCTCACTTTGCATAGTATGTAACAAAAGGTCATCTCAGTATATTAGGGTTTTATACCCAATTCACATAACAAAACATAATCAATCCATTAGGGCTTTCTTGCCCAACATATAACAATAATGCATCAGTCAGGGTCCATGCCCAATATGTAAATCTATAAAAGAAATGAATCATGTGCACTAGGGATTATGCCCAATAATCAAACCTGTTAATTTTTCAAAATTTACTTCAATCTGATCTAAGATCTTAACTAAGAGAACAACATGTATAGCAAATCTATAGCATATAAATCATGGACACAATAATGCAAGCACATAAGAGACACAGAGTTTACTTGGGGAAAACCATAAAGGTGAAAAATCCCAATAACTTAGAGATAGATAGAGCAATGATACAACCAGAATACAAGAGATAGTCTTCTCCTAGCAGCAGAGCCTCCTCCTCACAAGTGCGCCACTTTCCGAATGAGAGAAGTGTGAGAATGAATGATCAAATAGAGATCTCCCGATCTCTATTTATACTTGTCATGTCCTTCCCAATAAACTAATGGGGGCCTGCATGTCTAGCTTAACCCATGGTTAACTTAATCCGGGCCGACCCCACACTTGGTGGTCTAATAACCCTTTGACCCAGATGGCCGACCCCCAATAGGGTGGTCTAATAACCCTTTGACCCACATGACTTATACAGGGCCGACCCCAATAAGGTGGTCTAATAACCCATCAAGTATAAGTTACGACACTTACAATATAAATGATGACACTTCCATATAGAGGAATAATAACATCTCTATAGGAATACAAACACTTTTGTATAGAGGAATAATACCATCTCTATAGGAGTACAAAATACATATATGAAATACATGGGTGAAATACATTCTGAAGTTACATATACATCAACACTCCCTCTTAACTAGGAAGGTATTTCTCGGAACAGGTCTTCTAGTACAAGTCTTCTTCTTTGGATCATCATCAGCGAATCATCATCCTCGAATCATCGTCATCGTCACTGCTGCTACTATCTCAATCAATCTCCGAATCTACTCGTCATAGGAAGTTCTACAGCACCAGTCCTTTTTCATACTGGATGCAGGCCCACCACCTACAGGTCTTCATCCTCTGTGCGAACGGTCTGATATAGGTGGTCTCTCAGGACTAATTTTATGTGCGGATGCAATACCGGAAAGAGCATCCCAGGAACATTTATGTGCCTAAGCATGACCGGCAAGATATCCTAGGACTGATTACATGCATCTCCTTCGCAATACCTTTAAAGAGCATCCCAGGAACATTTATGTGCCGTAGCATGACCGACAAGATCTCTAAAGAGCATCCCAGGACTTATTATGAGCACACAGCTCAACCTCTCAGATCTCCAGGACTGATTACATGTGAATAGATAATACCTTTAAAGAGCATCCTAGGAACATTTATGTGCCGTAGCACGACCGACAAGATCTCTAAAGAGCATCGCAGGACTTATTACGAGCACACAGCTCAACCTATCGGATCTCCAAGACTAATTACATGTCTCCATAGTAATACGTCATCCGAGGACTTATTACGAGCACATAGCTCAACCTATCGGATAAATAAAAACTGATTACATACTACATAGCAATACCTCATCCCAGGACTGATTACGAGCACATAGCTCAACCTATCGGATATCTGAGGACTGATTACATGTTATTTGCACAACCTGCCACATATCATCTCTGACCTCCAAGTATCAACCTGATACTCATGATCCAATGGATCATCATTGCACGAAGCATCATCCTGATGCTCATGATCATACTGATCATCATCACTGTACCGTCCTAGTACATATCATCTGGAGCAACATCCTGAAGCTCGTCATCATGATCATCCTGATCATAAAATGCATCCACCTGATGCATACCAAGTATCTACCTAATACATATCATCATACATGATCCACCTGATCATACAATGTATCCACCTAATAAATACATAGATACATGATCCACACAATGTATCTAATTGATATATATCAACATACATGATCTACCTGATCATACACTGTATCCACCTGATACATATCCAGATACATGGTCCAAGCATCCAACATGATGCATATACAAAATACATACAAATGATCCAACTGATCATATCCAACATCCAACATGATGCATACATACATAAATGATCCAACTGATCATATCCAGCATCCAACATGATGCATATATACATAAATGATCCAACTGATCATAACAAGCATCCAACATGATGCAATGATCCAACTGATCATAACAAGCATCCAACGTGATGCATATACATATACAGAGTAGTAACTGGAGCATCGTCCTGATGCTCATCATCCATGATCCTCTTGATCATCATAGCACCGTCCTCTTTAGATCATCTCATCGTCCACGAAGCACATCCTAGATGGACATCATCCATCACTTACACCACCGACATGGGAGAACACATCTACCACCATTCGGGGAAAGCTCCAGCCCTTACTTTTTCACCATGGGAGAACACATCTACCACCATGTGAAAAATGGCTCAGCAATTACATCACGACCAAGGGAGAAGACATCAACCATGTCAGAAAAGCTCATGTGCATCTGCACCTTCCAGACTCATCACTTCCCTTTGGAAGGAACCTCGATCAGAAGTGCATTAAGCCTCTCTCTGAAGTACTCAAACTGCACTTTGGCTAATGGCTTGGTCAATACATCTGCAACCTGCTCATCCTTCGCGACATACTCTGCTTTAGCTATACTCAGTGTTACGCAGGACTACTTCCTTCTAAACCAAGAGATCACACCTGATCCCATACTGAATCAACTCCCAGATGTGCTCTTCCTATCTGCAGCACTGCCTGCCCAATCTGAATCAACATAACCCTACAAGTTAAACTTTTGATTTGCATCATACTTGAGTCCATAATCAACTGTACCCTTCAGGTACCTCAGAATATGCTTTAAAGCAACCAGGTGAACACTCCTCGGATCTGTCAGGAACTAGCTCAATGTGTTCACCGCAAAGCAAATATCTGGTCTCATGTTCGTCAGGTACATCAAGGACGCAATCATATGATGATACATCGTGACATCAACTGGATCAAATGGAGCATCACACAGAAGTTTCAGGTTCGATGCCATAGGTGTGGCCATATGCTTGCAGTCCATTATCTTGAACCTCTTCAGGATCTCTACTGCATACTTCCCTTGTCCAAGGAAGATTCCATCTGCACTCTGCCACATCTCCATGCCAAAAAAAAATAGTGCATCATCCCCAAGTTCTTCATCTCAAACTCAGTAGCAAGCTTTTGCTGCATGCCGGCAATCAATCTATCCTCACCTGTTACAAACAGGTCATCCACATACAATAGTAGTATCACTGGATTTCCTTCCTCAACCTTGTAGTAAAGGTTGGAATCCGCTTTACTCTTGGTAAAGCACAAACTGGATAGAAAGCTATCTATCCTACCATACCAAGTTCTGCACATATATGACTCCCTGTCATGTGTCTCAGAACCAAGTGGCTTCTCCACATACAATTCTTCTTCAACTACACCATTCGAGAAGGCTATCTTGAAATCTATCTGGTGTATCTTCCACTTCATCACTGCAGCCAGAGCAAGTATGAATCTAATGGGTGTATCTAGATATAGGAGCAAAAGTCTCTATGCTACCACCTGCAGCATGCTTGATCTTGTAGATCCTCTTGGAAGTCACTACAGACTACCCTTTGGGACTGCATCCCAAACATCTTCATGATCGACTGATACTCCTCGATCATGGCATTCTTCCCAGATCCTGGGAACTTCAATATCTTCAATATTTTCAATAGATAACTTTGTTGTTGAACAAATGTTGTAGTCCTTCTTTTGTAGGTGATGGTATACGATCTTTCCTACACAACAAGTTAAATTGCATGATTAGAAAAAATATCATAGTTTTCAGAACAAATTCTTACACATAAAGAAATATGTCATACAGTCATGCAATTATCTTAGCCAATGCTTCAATACAACATTTATCCATATTTCGTCACTTTCTAGATGCCTTCCAATCTTTACCAGAACATTGTTAAGAGTGTGCACAACTCCTAACATGTCAGCAAAGAGGTTTCATTCTAGATAAGTAGCAATGGAATGTTGTACAGTGCCATAGGCCACTTACCCATGTATATTAGTAGTATACTGTTCATCAATGCAACTATTCTAATATGCATAATACACAACCTAATTCTAGGAACATAAGCATATACATCATTGAATAACATTATGTAAGAAATGACAATTCAAATACTTATCTTTGTTTGGTTGCTGTGTCGAATCCCTCTAAATCTTTGCAACTCCATTCTGATGTGGATTGTGAGAAGTGGTCAACACCCTCTGAATATCTGCATCCTTGCAAACTACTGAAGTGTGCTCCTTTGCTTTCTTGCAGGAACAATTGGAGTGTGCTCCCTCTTGATCTTTGCTTCCTGGACTACCTGTTCTTGAACTTTTATCCATCCTTAATCATTATTCATGCTTATTAGTGTCATCATTGTGTTATCCTTGAGGTCTCATACATAATCACACATTTATTAGTATAATCTTAATACTATCAAAACACAATAATCTTAAACATGTATAGTCATGATCATTCAGAGATAATAAACATTAGTATTCAAGATTTCAGGGAAGTCTTCTTTTACTCATGCATATTCTTATTTGATCATAGGACTCTTCTGATTAGTTAAATCATCAATGCATACACCCGTGATTACTCAAACCTATAACTTTATGAATAATCATTATCTACAACACAACAATATAAGATCCTAACACAAGGTAGGATTCTAGCGTGATATAGGAAAAACATACCTGGATTAGCATGTTAGCTAGTTATGTCTAACATACCCGCATAATGTCTTCTGGTTCTCTTCAGTGACTTGTGCTAGTAACATGTATGTCTCATAAGTTAACCATTGTAGAACCAAGTTATACATACCTCATAAATAGATCTTCTATGTGATCCATGACAGTGGATGAATCTTTGTCTTCATGTCACCATGATCATATGTTCTTGAAGTAGAACATGATTTGTCTTTCTTAGTGTACCTTTTATGTTAGCGAACAACCTAAACCTCATACAATATCACAATGTATTAGTACAATCATAAGTGTCAAAACCTTAATTAATGAATATCTTCTATTAAGGTGATACGACAAGTCTAGTAATTAATCAAGATTGTACTGTAATGATATGAAGACAAACATATCATAAACTTAATCATGAACATAATTCGAAACATACCTGTAAGCCATACCTATCAATATTGTTTGTAATCTTCTTATGGAAGGCCTTAGCCTCATCTCCCTCTGAGACAAGAACTTCTTCACTTATGCAGGTGACCAATCCATCTTCTTCTAGGATTAACCCAATCCACTTGATTTGCAAGAACTGGATGTGGAGCTGGATTAGGGTTTTTCAGAGAAACCCCAAAAATTAAAACTTTGAATTTCAAACTTCCGAAAGGATAGAAATATGCGCCTTGATGAGCTGATCAAGCTGGTATATTCATAATTTGAAAACTGCAAAGTTTCACTCATCAATTTTGCCTTTGAAACTTTCAGATTCACTAGACGTGACCTCGAACTAGGGTTTAATGATGTCCACTCTTCTGCCCAATCAAAAGGTTTGATCCAAAGCTCTAAGCTTCTATTTTTCTGAGAAGCTTCCAGCCGTGGTCACAGATTTGAAAAATTCCCATTTTTTCAAAAGCCCTAATTTTCCACTTTTCCAATCAAAGTCCCGAACTAGGGTCTGATCAAGCCCAGCCTTCTGCCCAACCAAAAATTCTGATCCTGGTCTCTAAATTTCAATTTTGATGTGTATCATTCAGCCATAGTCTCCGATTACAAAAATTCCAACTTTCTCCAAAACCCTAAATTCCGGAGGCCATGAATGAACATGCTAAAAAATAATTATGTTTTGACAGAAATATGTACCTGATTGTTTCTGGTGTAAATCCAAACTTTTCGATCAACATATGTCACCACGATCATATGTTCTTGATGTAGAACATGATTTGTCTTTCCTGGTGTACCTTTTATGTTAGCGAACAACATAAACCTCATACAACATCACAATGCATTAGTACAATCATAAGTGTCAAAACCTTAATCAATGAATATCTTCTATTAAGGTGATATGACAAGTCTAGTAATTAATCAAGATTGTACTGTAATGATATGAAGACAAACATATCATAAACTTAACCATGAACATAATTCGAAACATACCTGTAAGCCATACCTGTCAAGATTGTTTGTAATCTTCTTATGGAAGGCCTTAGCCTCATCTCCCTCTGAGACAAGAACTTCTTCACTTATGCAGGTGACCAATCCATCTTCTTCTAGGATTAACCCAATCCACTTGATTTGCAAGAACTAAACTTGGAGTTGGATTAGGGTTTGTCAGAGAAACCCCAAAAATTAAAACTTTGAATTTCAAACTTTCGAAAGGATGGAAATATGCGCCTTAATGAGCTGATCAAGCTGGTGTATTCATAATTTGAAAATGACAAAGTTTCACTCCTCAATTTTGCCTTTGAAACTTTCGAATTCACTAGACGTGACTCTGAACTAGGGTTTGATGAAGTCCACTCTTCTGCCCAATCAAAAGGTTTGATCCAAAGCTCTAAGCTTCTATTTTTCTGAGGAGCTTCCAGTCGTGGTCATAGATTTCAAAAATTCCCATTTTTGCTAAAGTCCCGAACTAGGGTCTGATCAAGCCCAGCCTTCTGCCCAACCAAAAATTATGATCCTGGTCTCTAAATTTTGATTTTGATGAGTATCATTCAGCCGTAGTCTCTGATTACAAAAATTCCAACTTTCTCTAAAACCCTAAATTCCGGAAGCCATGAATGAACGTGCTCAAAAATAATTATGTTTTGACAGAAATATGTACCTGATTGTTTCTGGTGTAAGTTAAGTTAAGTGAAATTAAGTTAAGTTAACTTAAGTAATTACATTAAATTAAATTAATTAAATTAATTAATTAACAGATGGCTTTAATATGTTTGAGTTTGCTTAATTATTAAGTGGTTGACTTTAGTATGTTTGACTTTGCATAATTATTAAGTGGTTGACTTTTGTTGACCATGGTTGAATTTTGTTGAACTTGGTTAACCATGGTTAATTATGGCTTAATTTGTTTGACTATGTCTGAATTTGGTTGACTAATTGATTATGATTGATTCTGGTTGACAATGGTTGACTATACTAAACAATTGGTGAATTTGGTTGACTTTAATTAACCATGGTTGATTATCGTTGACCGTAGACATCCATGGTTGACTTTAGTTGACCATGGTTGAGTATAGTTGACTTAGTTTGGAAATAATTGACTACTCGTTGACCATGGTTGAATATGGTGACTATGGTTGACCATATTTGACTTGAATTGAACTTGGTTAACCATGGTTGAATATGGTTGACTAATTGATCATGGTTGACTAAGGTTCACCATGGTTTACTATGGTTGACCTTGGGTGACTTTTATTGGTCATAATTGACTTTGGTTTGGTTGGTTATGGTTGACCTTGGTTTATTATGGCTGACTTTGTTTGACTACGCTTGACTTTCGTTGAATAATTGACTGTGGTTAACTATGGCTTCCCATGGTTAGTTTTGGTTGGCTATGGATGACATTGTTTAGCCATAATTGACTATTAGTAGACCTTGTTTAAATTTGACTATGGTTAACTCATTGACTATGTTTAAATTTGTCTAGTCGTAATTGACTATTTGTTGATGTTGTTTGACTTTTGACTATGCTAAAACATGGTTGACCATAATTAACCTTAGTTGACTTTGGTTTACATTAGTCGACTTTCATTAACCATGTTTGATGATAGTCAACCACAGTTGACTTTGCTTGACCATGGTTGGTTTTGGTTGACAAGGATTATTTATGGTTTACCATGGTTCACTATGGTTGACTTTGGTTGACCATAGATGAATTTGGTTGACCATGGTTGACTTTGGTTGACTTTGATTAACCATGGTTAACTTTGGCTGACCATGGGTTGCTATGCTTGGCTATGGTTACCCATGCTTGACTTTGGTTAACAATCATCAACCATTGGTTAACTATGGTTGAGAATGGTTGACTCTAGTTGTCCATGGCTGATTATGTTTGGCCATGGTTGACAATCATTGACTATGGTTGACCATGGTTAACTTTCGGAAACCATGGTTAACTTTGGTTGACTTTGTTTGACAATGGTTGAATTTAGCTGACTATGGTTGACTATGATTAACTTTGGTTGTCTATGGTTGACTTTGGACTTTTGGTTGACAATGGTTGACTTTTGTTGAATTTGGTTGACCATGGCTGGCTTTGGTTGACTTTAATTGACTATGGTTGACTCTAGTTGATTTTAATATCATATGGTCCACTATGGTTGACTTGTTGGCTTACTTATGGGTGACACGAGGGTTGACTTTAAAATCATATGGTTGATTTAAATTTCCCTATTGGTTGACTATGGTTGACTTTTGTTGAATATGGTTGACTTTGTTTGACTATGGTTGAGTTTGGTTAGCATGGTTGACTATGGTTAACTTTGGTTGACATAAGGGTTGACTTTAAAATAATATGGTTGATTATAATTCCAATATGGTTGACTTTGGTTAATCATGGTTCACTATTAGTGACAATGGTTGACTTTGGTCGATTGCTTGACTTCCTAGTTGAACATGGTTATCTTTGGATTAACATGCTTGATTTAGCTTATGTTGAATGAATTTGGTTGACCATGTTTCACTATGGTTGACTTTCGGTGACCACAGTTGCCTTTTGCTTGACCATGGTTGACTTTGGTTGACCATGGATAAATTTGGTTGACTTTTGCTTACCATGCTTGAATTTGGTTGATTTGGGATGACTTTGGTTGACTCTAATATACCATGGTTGACTATGGTTGAGTTCAGTTTACTATGGCTTAATTTGGTTGATTATGGATGAATTTGTTTGATTATGGTTGACTTTGGTGGACTAATTGACTTCCTAGTTGACTATGGTCAACTTTGGTAGAACATGGTTTACTTCGGTTGACCATGGCTAAGTATGGTTGACTATGGTTGACCATGGCTAACAAAGGTTGACTTTTGTTTAAGAAAGTTGACTTTGGTTGACCATGGTCAACTATGGTTGATTATGGATAACCATGATAGCTTATGGATGAATCTAATTAACCGTAGGTTCCTATGGTTGCATATGGTTCACTCTAGTTGACTATGGTTTAATTTGGGTGACTATGGTTTAATTTAGTTTACTATTGGTGATTTTGGTTGATTATGGTTGACTTTGGTGGACTAAATAACTTCATGGTTGACTTTGGTGGAGCATGGTCGAGTTTGGTTTCTGATGGTTGACTTTATTTGATTATGGTTATCTTTGGTTGAGTATGGTTTTCCATGGTTGAATTTGGTTGACCATGTTGGATTTGGTCGACTTTTAGTTGACTTTCGTTAACCATGGATGATTTTTGTTGACTTTTGGTTGAATATGGGTGACCATGTTTGACTTTGGTTGGCCATGGTTGACTTTTTGTTGAATTTGGTTAACTTATGGTTAAGCATGGATGACTATGGTTGAAGATGGTTGACCATAGTTGACTATGGTCGACCATGATTGATTATGGTTGACCATGATTGAATTTGGTTGACCATAGTTAATTTTTTGTTTACCATTACCATGATTGACTTTGGTTAACTTTGGTTGACTATGGTTGACCATGGTGTACCATGGTGGGCTTTGGATGACCGTGGTGGGCTAGTGATGACCATTGATGACTTTTTGTTGGATTTGGTTGACGATGGTTTACTATAGTTGATTATGGTTGACTTTTGGTTGACATAGGTTGACTGTCATTGATGATGTTTGACTATGCTTAAATTTGGTTGACCACGGTTGACTTTTCTTAACCATAACAAACTTTGGATGACCATGGTTGACTTGGGATGACCATGACTGACTTTTGTTGGCCATGGTTTCCTTTTGATTGACTATGGTTTTCCATGTTCTACTATGGTTGATAATGGTTAAATATGGTTGACCATAAATCACTTTGGTTGACTTTGATTTTTGTTTTTTGGTTTATATTATTATTCTTCATGCTATCAATATTAATTATATTAATGATAGTATTAATTATATATTTCAATGTTCTTAACATTAATGTTAATAATAATGTTATTAGTGTTATTATTAATATTATTAGCATTAATTATATTATTAATGTTAATATTAACATTGACTTTATTGCTCATAACATTATCTAGTTAATATTAATGTTAGCATTATTAATATTGTGATTATTCATATAATATATAACCACAATCAAGAAGCAATAATGTAAAAATAAAACATTTAATAAGTAATTATGTAGAAATAATCTTTCAATATTATGCCAAAGTCATATAAGAGTTAATAATTTTATAAGGTTATGTTTGAGAGTAAATATAAATATCTTTATGTTAATGTTTTATAATATTGATACTAATAATGCATTAACATTAATGTTAATGCTAATGTATTAAGGATTTGGATTTTATCTATAATCTTTATGGATTTGATGAGCAAATGTTGAATTGGTGGTGACTTTAGACTAACTTTGACAATAGCAAACTATGGTTGACCAATTTCTAGGCATGGTTGACTTTAGTTCATGGTTGAATATCAATTTTTACCACTAATTTTAAACATGTTCAATTCTAGGAGCGCGGCATTAAAATTTCCACAAGACTTTCGTGGTGGTGGAATGGTTAGGTTACATTGTGGCATATTATTAATTAATGCCATTAATGATAATACTAATGTTAATTATTACAACTATTAATATTATTATTAATCCATTCATGCTTAATGTTGACATTAATGTTAATGTTACTATTTAATGTTTAATATTAATATTAATATTAATGTTATATGTTAATACTAATATTAATGTTTAATAGTGATGTTAATATTAAAGTAAATTATTAATATTAACATTAATATTAGTGTTAATGCTAATATTAGTCAATGTATTAACTTTTAATATTAATATTAGTACAACTATAATAATATTATTAATTCATTCATGCTTAATGTGGCATTAATGTTTAATGTTAATATTAATGTTAATTTTTCATATTTAGATTAATATTAATATTAATATTAATGTTCAGATTTAAAAGTAATATTAATGTTATTTACCACAAATTTGAAAGTGTTATATTGTTCATTGCTTTTATATTTGTTTGATATTAGTGTAATAATTGTCTTTAACTCTTTTTTTGTCACGTTTATTTTTATTTTTCAAAAATCTCAAATATTGGTCTTCAAATTTTTAGAAAGATTTTTAAAGTTGATTCTATTCTTTAGTGTCACATATTTGTTTTTATTACTCAAAAACTATGAATATTAATTATATTTTTTTTCTTATTATTGTTTTCTCATTAAATTAAAAAAAAAATATGTTATTAGAAATTCTAAATATATATGTTATTTTAAATTCCAAATATAATAATTGCAATAATTTACCAAAAAAATTCTTGTATATTGGTTTTAAAATTATTTATATTCACTTTTTTCACAATAAATTCAACAAACAAACTTATTATTGGAAATTCAACCTGTGATCGTATTATTATAAATTCTAGACATTGTAACAGGAATAATATCTTCATTTTGATCAATATAGAAACAAAATTAGATTTAACAAATGTAAATAAAGTTTGAAATAATAAATTTTATTATTATTGAAAGTTCTCGACATTGTAAGATGAATAATATTCCCATTTTGATCCAGATACAAACAAAAATTAAATTAACAAATATAAATAAAGTTTGAAATTGTAAATTTCTTTCCAAATTGAATTTGAAATAATAAATTTGTTTGGCTGTTCTGTATTCCTTTTAAACAATTTGCAAGCAAACAGGCAATAAAAAAGCCTCTTGACAAAGCTAACAAATTTTCGGGAAGACCACAAAAATCACTTTTCGAAGCCTCACCTTTCTCATCTTTACTATAAAGCAAACATTTTTATTGATTGTTTGTATTTATACGTACCCTAAATAACTCTGTCGTATAAAGGACTGTGCCAGTGAAGAAGTAACAAATACAATTACAAAGCAAAGACTTTTACTGATTGTTTGTCTTTATATTTACCCTGGAAAACTTTGTAGCATGCACTCTCAAGAAAGTATTGATTGACTAGTTTATGATTTTTCTTTGCCAGTTTTATGTACATGGTTTGGGTTTACCACTTGAATTACACTGTGGAGAAGTTGTTCAATGTTTTGATTTCAATATATTTTTTAAAATTTTTCTAAAATATTAGAATTATATTGTGGAGAAGTTATTCAATGTTTTGATTTCATTTATTTTTTAATTTCTCCAAACATAGAATTGTGTGAAAACATACATTGCTTTACAAACTTTAGAGTTTTATTTAATTTCTCCATTCATCCTAGCTTGAATGTTCATAATATTGTCATCTTCATTGTTATCTATAGATTTTAGGTTTCTGGTTGTTTCATATATACTCTCAAGGTTTCACACAACTATAAATACCATATATGTGTTAATGATATCAACATTTGACCTTTTAAATAATTATATATTTCAATAAATACAATATAACTATTATATTAACCAAAATATTTAATAATGATTTTTATTATAATAATAAAATTCTTTACCATTTTGATATATATATATAGGTTTAATGGTTAATATTTTAAAGAAATCATTTTACATGTATAATTAAGCAAAAGATTTAAAGTTTTTCTTAATCAAACTTTTAAAGTTTCTTTCATGAAAGACCGCTATTCTCACTATCAAATCATCCGAAGTTACTTTTATAAAGACCATAAAATTATCCCAAGTTTCTTTGGATACCACATTATCATGGAGATTATCTAAATTATCAAATCTCATGAATATAGGTTGTCAAACAAAACTGGCATTAAGTTGCTAACAAATACAGAATAATAATATATAAGATTGGAATGATTTATTTACAATAGACAGCTGGAAATGTACTTTCGTATATTTTAGTTAAAAGGTCAACACAACAATCAAATATTCATTAATGATTATACCTGTTTAACGCCATATTCTATCTCCGAAAACAGCTAGTAGTTATCAAAGATTATTTTCAATTTAAAAAAAAAAAACAATATCGTAAAATTAATAATATTTTGCCATTTCAGTAAAATTGGATAATATTTTGTTTTTTTTTTTAAATTCGATAAATTAAAAATGGAGAGGAACGGTATATAAATTGAAAATGAAGATGAAGATGTATAAACCAAAAATTAAAAGAGTATTGGACGAATAGAGATATGGCGATCATTATCTTCGATGTGATATAATAAAAAACGATAATCTATAGAAGAAAATCCTTCACCACATTAGTCTGTTTAGAGTTTATCTGACCAGATTTACCATTATAGATCGAAAATACAAAGTATTTGCTCAACTAACTACATTTCGGTAAAAGTTGCTGTTTGTGAACTTTGCACCTGCATTGCAGTTTTATCTATTGTAACTGTGGGGTTTTCAGACACTTATATGTTAATTTAATGGAAGATTGGGTAAGCTAAAAACATATGCGATTCACAACTACGTACTCGAAACATACAACCCACAATTACATACATGGTTTTATTAGCCAGCTTCTCTAGTAATAGATGTCATAAAGACATAAAAACTTATGGCACACACATATTTAAAGACATATGTCATAGGCAAACTGCAAATTGTTTCCAATAAATGGTTGCTTAGCATGCAAACAGCATGGTCACTAAGTCTTATGCTTTGAATACTAATTCAACAAGCCATATATGAAAATTTAGGATATAAAAAACAGTGAATAACATCACTTAGCATGCAAACAGCATGGTCACTAAGTCTTATGCTTTGAATGCTAATTCAACCAGCCATATATGAAAATTGAAGATATAAAAAACAGTGAATAACATCACTTAGCATGCAAACAGCATGGTCACTAAGTCTTATGCTTTGAATGCTAATTCAACAAGCCATATATGAAAATTGAAGATATAAAAAACAGTGAATAACATCACTTAGCAGATGAACAATACAAAGAATAGCAGAAAGAAATCTATGCAGTTGTTGCATGGTCTCCTCTCTGCAAGAACCCTTCACATGTTTGGTTCAAATCCTACCCTAATACAAATTATTGGGAGAGGACGAATAATGAAAGGGGGCAGAGTACCCAGGATACAGAGCTAAACAGTAAAATATACAGTGCTACAGCACTTGTAACAGAACCACACACAGAAAAGATCAGAACAGTATATCATCCCTCTGATTTCATTAATCTCAAAACAGTAATACCAAATGAATACCCGGCGGGGCAGGTGGTTCACATTCTCCAACAGGTGTTACGTGTCCAGCCTCATTAATTAAACATCAAATTACATTGAATAGTAAAGGACCGCTACATATGGCGGTAGCTAGTTGCAATTAATGCCAACAAACTCCCCCTTAATTGCAACTTTCAGCAAAAAACAAAATTGGATATTTCATTGACAGAATTATAACATAACAAGCTATATCTACAGTCATACATATATTGCATTAACAACGCCAAGATTCTTTCTATGAAATTCAAAAAGATCTTTCGCCAAAGGCTTAGTAAATATATCAGCCAGCTGTTCCTTTGACCTGCAAAATTCCAAGTTGATTTCTTTGTTGTTAACCAGTTCTCTGATGAAGTGGTATCGGGTATCTATGTGCTTGCTTCTTTTGTGAAATACTTGATTTTTCGACAACGCAATTGCAGAATTATTGTCACAAAAGATCACTGTTGGGTCCTCCTGTTCATACAACAATTCAGACAAACCTCTCCGCATCCACACTGCTTGACAAGCTGCTGACGTGGCTGCTACATACTCCGCTTCAGCTAATGAAATGGTCACTATAGGTTGTTTTTTTGATGCCCACGAAACTGCACCTGAACCAAAATTAAATACATAACCTGTTGTACTCTTCCTGTCATCAATACTACTTGCAAAGTCACTATCTGTATAACCTGTTAGCTTGAAATCTGAACCTGCTGAATACAAAATTCCATAACGCACTGTTCCTGAAACATATCTTAAGATTCTTTTTGCTACTTGCCAATGATAATTTCTTGGAGATTCCATAAACCTGGAAATTAGACTCACTGCGAACATGATATCTGGCCTAGTTGCTGTCAGATACATTAAACTTCCAACTAATTTCTTAAATTGTGTTGAATCCACAAAAGGTTCATTATCATCTTTACTTAGTTTAGTTCCTGTTGCTATTGGTGTTGAGACTGATTTACAATTCAACATTTGGAATCTTTTTAACACATCTTCAGCATACTTAGATTGACATATGAAAATCCCTTTTTCAGATTGTTCAACTTGAATTCCGAGAAAGTACTTCATCATTCCCAAATCTGTCATTTCAAATTCTGTTTTCATTGCTGTTTTAAAAGCTTCTATAGACAGTGTTATCACTCCAGGAAACTACCTAGGGTTATAAGCTAGGTATGCCTGGTAACTTAAGAAATTATGTTTTTTGTGTTTTTTGAAAAGGTGGATCAATGGGACAACTCAATCCGAGTATGGCATTCAGACATTCAGCATGATAAACAAATGAAACAGTGCTCTCAAGAGTTGATTAATCAGCATATAACTTCAAAGATGGATGAAGAAAAGGAATGTAACCAAACCAGTACAGAGTAGGGTTCGAGAGACATTCAAGAAACTAATACCAGGCTATGAGCTGAACAATGGAAAAGAAACCATTCAAAGCTAGACAACACAGATAATAGTGAAAGGAAAATGGAAAGCTGACACCAAAACTGAAAGAAACCTGTGATCTGTATTAGCATTAAGAAAACTCAGTGCAATAGCAGATTACTCTATCCAAAATCGAACCCTTCACAATGACTTGGTTCTTAGGCTTTATAGCCTTTACACAATAGTTCACAGATCCTAAAAACGTGGATCTGGTTCAGTTAACTAAAACATCAACATGGAATAGTAAATGCAAAAGATAGGAACTGATTCCTTGAATCAAGGCACTTGCTGATGTGTCAATCCGCTTCAAAGCTCGGTGGTTGATGAAGTGTAGCAGCCTCCCAAGGCTCGGTGAACTTAGCTGGGCGCACAGCAACTTGAGATGGATGATGTGGCAGTCAATTTCTAGAATGGTCTCTTCAAACAAGGTGAAACTTAGCCAAGGTGCCCTACTGACTTAAATCTCGCTCAAAAACCTCAAGATATTGATAAGATAATTCATAATCCATCTCTTTTGACTGGCCTTTCGCCATTTCAGCTAATAAATCCGCGATCTGGGCGAAATCTGAGAGAATCTGTGAAAACAGGCTTTCGGCAGCTAAGCCTGCTGCTAGTTTCACACGTTAGCTGCCGAAAGTCAGCCTTTTCGGTAGCTAATGAGCTCTTGGAGGCTCCCCTAAGCTGCCGAAACCTGTAGGATTCCTGAAAAACTGCCTTTGGAAAAAATCGATTTTCTCAACCGTCCGATGTCCGTTTTGCATGTTCGAATAGTCGATTTTGATCTACAGAACATAAGCTATCCATTGGTGCTTTTAGATTTGGATTTGGAGCTCGGGAAGGCCGTCGAAATTGCCTCGCAAGATCACGCGATTTCAGCGAAAAATTCCTCTGTAACAGAAACTTTGAGAAACCTCATACTGAAATCTCGTGATTTAGGATTGAATGATGACTCTTCCCGATTGAAACGGATAACTGCATCTGATGAAAACACCTCTGAAACGGTTCCTTGCTAGCTTTCCACGACCTGGCCGAAGAAGAGATCTTAACTGAGCTAATACACAAGAAAGTGCTGGAATATCGACCATATATGCTTCCCACTTCCAGAAATCGCCCTGACTTTATCAAACTTCAGTTCTGCCTTCTTAATTTGTGTGCTCCTCACAGTCAAATTCCATAACAGCCCGAGAATATCAAAATGTTTCAACAGCAATTTCTCAATCTACTATAATAATGAGCAAGCAATGCACCATCAATCTTTCCTTTCGACAGTTACAACAGGCTCGTTTGATGATTTGATGAGTACGAAGCAATCTTTGATTTTTGCACATGGATATGTTTTCAGCGGCTAAAGTCATTCTGGTAAACCATATTAGCTGCGGAAACTAATCCTTTTCGGCCATTAAGCAACTTCCACAGACTCAGTTAACTGCTGAAAGCTTAAATTTTCAAATTTTGAAACCCAAGACTCACAGAAATAAAAATTTTACCCATTCTATCACCCAAAAAGACGGTGGTCAGTTTGGGAGATAACAGACAGATTTCCTGTAAAGATTAAGTCATCAACATATACGCATACAATCATGATTTTACCCTGCTGATGTAATTTTGTGTACAATGTAGGTTCACTAGCGCATCTATTAAATCCATTACTCAGCAAGTATGAGTCTAATCTATTGTACCATACTCTAGATGCTTGCTTCAGCCCATATAAATCCTTTTTCAGCCTATAAACTTTATTTTCACAACCTGTTATTTCATACCCAGTTGGCTGTTTTACATAAACCTCCTCCTCTAAACGTCCATTTAAAAATGCAGATTTTACATCCATCTGATACACATTCCAATCATTCTATGCTGCTATGGCTAAGACAAGTCTAACTGTGTCTAGTCTCGCCACCGGTGCAAAGGTCTCATTATAATCTATGCCGGGTTGTTGACTAAAACCTTGTGCTACAAGCCTAGCCTTATGTTTTTCAACCTTTCCATCAGCATTGAGTTTTGTTTTATAAATCCATTTTACACCTATGTAGTCTTTTCCATCAGGTAAATCCACTAACTCCCAAGTTTCATTTTTCTCTATAGCATCTATTTCATCATCCATAGCCTTTATCCATGCAACATCTTTAATTGCTTCTTCAAAACTAATTGGTTGATAAGCCAATAATGCAAAATTTGAGTTCAAATCCAGTTCTTCATCATGTTGTTCATAGATTTCTCTTAGACTTCTAGATTTTTGTCCTCTAATCCTAGATCTCAATTCTGCTAGAGTAGGATCAGATTCATCACTTACTTGTGAGCTTGATGTATGCTTCCCTCCAAGTCTTGATTGGTCTTCTTGCATAGAATTTCTTGGTGTTCTTGTTTGAGGTGAATCAAGATTTATTCTGTTCCTTCTTGGTGTGCTGGATTCTGGTACATGTGCAGGTACATATGAATGTGAATTTTGTTGTCCATCTTGCAAATTTTCTTCATCATCTTCAACATGAGGTAAATCTGCTCCATGTGTAACTATTTCATCAACGCTTCCATCCCATGATTCCTCTTCCTTAAATTCTACATCCCTGCTTACAATCAGCTTTTTCGTAATAGGGTTATAAAGTTTATATGCTTTAGAATGCTCACTATACCCAATGAAAATGCATTTTTCACTTCGATCATCCAACTTCCTTCTAATTTCTTTAGGCACATGGGAGTAAGCCACACACCCAAATATCCTAAGATGTGATACATTGCAGCACTTGCCACTCCAAGCCTCTTCAGGTACTTTATTCCTCACACTTTTTGTAGGACTTCTGTTCAAGATGTAGACTGAGCATGCAACTGCTTCTGCCCAATACTCATTTGACAAATGCTTGGCCTTCAACATGCTTCTTGCCATGTTCATAATTGTCCTATTTTTTCTTTCTGCCACACCATTCTGCTGTGGTGTATACCAAGCTGTAAACTGCCTCTTAATTGCATAATTTCTGCAAAATTCCATGAATTCATTCAATTTATATTCGCCTCCTCTATCAGACCTCAACACTTTGATGAACTTTCCGCTCTGTTTTTCAACCAAGGTTTTGAAATTCTTGAACACTTCAAAAGTTTCTGATTTTTGTTTAACAAAATATACCCATGTTTTCCGGCTGTAATCATCAATAAAGGTCAGAAAGTATAAGTTTCCAGCCAATGATGGATCCTGCATTGGTCCACACAAATCTGTATGAACTATCTCTAGGGGTTCTTTTGCTCTATATGAAGTGCCTACATGGAAGGATTCTCTATGATGTTTTGCTAAAATGCAACTCTCACATGAGCTTGCTGGTTGTTCAATCGGTGGCAGCCCTCTAACCATCTGATTTTTCTGCAATAAGTTTAATCCCCCAAAATACAAGTGGCCATACCTCAAATGCCAAAGCCAAGACTGATCCAAACTTTGAACTTTATAGGCATTCACACAATTCTGAATTTCACCCTTTAATGTAAGTGGAAACATTCTATTTTTGGTCATTTTAACCTTTGCAATTAACCCTTTTCTAGGATTCTTGTCAAGAATTGTGCAAGTGTCATGATTGAAAATTACCTTATAACCTTTCTCCATTAACTGTCCAATGCTAATTAAATTGCATTTTAGACCAGGTACAAAATACACATCATTAATATGTCTTTTATCTCCATTTTTTGCAAATACATTAACAGTACCTCTACCATTGACTGAAACTTTATTATCATCTCCAAACTTCACTTCAGACTGTACCGAACTATCTATCTCAGTGAACATTTCCTTGTTGCCAGACATGTGATTACTACACCCACTGTCTAGAAACCATACATCATTTGGATTCTCTTGTGCAACATTGCAGGTAATAAGAACTGAATCAACTTTATTTTCTGATTTTTCAACTAAATTTGCAGACTGTTTTCTGGCATCTGCTTCCTTCTTTCTACATTCCCTAGCATAATGCCCAAATTTCTTACAATAAAAACACTGAATTTTGGATTTATCAGTTCTTTGATTCTGCTGTTGATGAAGGTTATTACTTGCGGTTATGAAATTTCCTGAATGTGTGTTTTGGACATATCTACCAGTCCTATTTATGTTTAGTTCTTTTTCCCTTTGAGATTGAAATCTACCCCTGCCTCTATAGAATGACCTTCCTCTTCCTCTACCAACTGTTAGCTGCGTTTTGAAGGCAGTATCAAGAGAGAAGTTTGGGTTTCTATTTATTCTAGACTCATGGGACAGCAGGGATCCCATTAACTCATCAATTGAGAGCTGAGTCAAATCCTTTGACTCCTCAATTGCCACAACAACAACATCAAATTTGCTGGGCAGACTTCTTAATACTTTTTCCACCACCTTTTGGTCAGAAATCTGTTCACCATGGGTTCTCATTTGATTTACAATTGTCATTAAATGATTATGAAATTGATCTACAGTCTGTGTTTCATTCATTTGCAGATTTTCAAAGTTTTTCCTAAGGGTTTGTAGTTTTGCAACCTTCACTTTGCTTAAACCCTGATAGACCGTGTCTAATATGTCCCAAGCATCTTTAGATCTGCTTACTGATGCTATTCTAGGAAAAATTGAGTCATCCATAGCTTGCTGGATGAGAGAAAGTGCATTAGCATCTTTCTTCTTGTTGTTTTTAAGCAAGTCTTTCTGTGCTTGTGTTAAAGCCAAGTAGGCTGCCTCATCAGGGGGTTCTAAGTACCCATTCTGAACTAAATCCCACAGATCTTGTGAACAGAGAAGAGTTTTCATTTTAATGGACCAAAAGTCATAGTTCTTACCTGTTAAAGGTGGAATTTGAGGCTGTCCTCCGAAGCTGCTCGACGCCATGGCCCAAATTTTCTGAAATTTCTCCTTTTGCAGCTGTATGCAGGGTGCCCTGTTTCAATATCCCTTCACGGCTTCCTTTCTGGTTGCTGATGGCTGGCAGTTTCAGGCCTGCACCCCTCCTTTCACTGATCAACGAAGGAAAAACGGCCCTCTCTCCACGGATACATTGAGAGCCGTATATGTGCAGACAGGTTGAAACCCTCCTTAGACTTCCAAGAGTCCCGAGATTTCCCTGTAGCAATTGAAGTTCATCTGCTATCTTGAAAATCCAAGGTAGCTGAAATTCTACGGTAGCTTGAATTCCGTAGTAATTGAAATTCGCTGTAGCGGAAATTCTTCCATTATCTTTGCCTCCTATAATATGTTCCACAAATAAATATAGTTTATATTTCCGCAGCTAGATAAACGAAGGTTGTGGCCGTCTCAGACGAAGTGCTCGTGGCCGTCATGGGCTTCTTATTGCTCGTTCCTGCGTCAATAGACTAGCAGATACGCCTTTGCTGCCTCCTCGGTAGCCACCGTCACCGCCGTCGTAGCCAGTGGACTCAGCCCACGGGCCTGAGGAAAACTTCGGACGAACACATCCAAGTGAGGCAATGGGTAGGTAGCGCGGAAGATTCTGACCACTTTCCAGCTTCCCGGAGCTCACGGGTGGTCCCTAATGATCTGCTAGTTCTTTTTGGTCTCGACTCGGCTCAGAATCACTCAACACCTTTTCCCTTCACGGCTCGGCGTGGCTCTGGTCAATCTTCTCTCCTTCAGAGCTCGGTTACGTAGAGCAGATGCAGAACAACAGCAGAAACACTCACGGCGCCTGGAATGGAGTGCACGACGGAGGGCAAGCCGAATCTATTCAAGACAAAAAATTAGGGCGCTATTTCGATTCCCACTGCTGGGTCTTTTACAAGAGCTGGTGTGAGCATGAGGTGTGCCAGCTGCAAACAAATGCACATGAGCCGCAGCCGCCAAGCATATTGAAACAACCCTTACACGGGTTCAATTTGGAGAGCTGAGCTCTGATACCAAAATGAAAGGGGGCAGAGTACCCAGGATACAGAGCTAAACAATAAAATATACAGTGCTACATCACTTGTAACAGAACCACACACAGAAAAGATCAGAACAGTATATCATCCCTCTGATTTCATTAATCTCAAAACAGTAATACCAAATGAATACCCGGCGGGGCAGGTGGTTCACATTCTCCAACAGGTGTTACGTGTCCAGCCTCATTAATTAAACATCAAATTACATTGAATAGTAAAGGACCGCTACATATGGCGGTAGCTAGTTGCAATTAATGCCAACAAATAACTCTGGTTTTTAAATAATTATGTATTCTCTATCACAATTCGCTGATGCCAATTGGATCAGAAGAGCCCTTTAATTTTTCAGACTGCTCCCTGTTGAATGAGGGCAAACGAATGCCAACCCTCTCCTTCATGGAAGCAGGATAATCCCCCAAAACAAGTTGATCTACGAACCTGCATTCCAAATACAAACAGTAATTCTACAGATTTTTTGCCGTAAAATCAATACATCAGTGCCAAAAAGCCCATGAAATCAAAACACTAACGAATTTATTAGGTTTATAGAATTAAGGTCGGCAGCCTACCATCCAATCTAGAAATCGCGCATCATATGAGCTGCGATTACGTCTTCAGATTCGTTTGTTAGGGGATCGAGCCATCGAGAAACTATTGTCAAACCAATAGATCCACCTTGCTGTGCCTACATCAGGAACGGCGTTTTCATATTTTTCTAATAAATTTCTTCAAGATCATCAAATTCTGGCATATAGTTGCAGAAATAAACCTGGTATCTCTCTCGATAGAGTTCAACAACTGCTGCGTGTGCTAGCAAAACGTTGTGGCCAACAATATATGGTTCCACGGATGAATTCCGAGCGCTACAGTTGCCCAACGGATAGGAACATCTTTGAGGGGTGAAAATGTCAACTGAAAAAAAGTTAGGTTCATTGAAAGTCATCCAATTCTTCACTAGATCGCCGAATTGCTCGAAGCAGACGTTTGCAAATGCTGTCAAATCATCCCTGCAATAAGTCTAGTGTCACATGATGCTGACCAAAAAAGATCCACAATAATGATTGACTATTTGTTTTAAACTGATAATATGATAAACTTGGACATGATAAAAAGAATGAATGTGCAGTGAGGAGAAAGTATTCAGAAGAAATTACACTATATGTCGGCTTCAAAATGTCATCAGCCAGGTTTCAGGCTTAGTTACCCCCATGATCTCCGGATCGCTGTCATCCCAATCCAACTGCCCTGAAATTTCATCCATATTGTCGATCCACAGCTTATTATTTTGATGTGCCCAAGAATCCAAGAATCGAACTAGAGAATTAGATGTGCTTAGAGAACCAGGAATTCGAGAATGGAGGTAGAAATAAAACAAAGTTAATGCAGAATGAGCTACAGCTCTTCAATTTTTATTCATAAACAGAGATCAAGTGATGTAATACAGACAATAATCTAATGTGTATTTAAACACTTATGGAAAACCCTAAAAGCTCTAACCTAGCTTTTGCATACATGCAAAGCATGCTCTTGCATTTATTAACTTAACGTCTAAATAAGAACTGAATCTAAAAGCTAAGCATGAATTGATCCGAGTGAAAACTAAAAGCTTAAACCACAGATGTTGAGATCAGTTAATCTTGGAAGCCGGTGAAGACTAAGGCTATTCATTTAACCAAGCTCCTGCGTGGCAAAGGCTCCAATCAAACAAAAAAACTGACTCCCGCTTGGCAAAGGATTTGATTAAATCTGGGTCATTAATTGTGTGTGATTGTCAAGGGTAAATCTAGGTCATTAATTGTGTGTGCTTGATGAATCTTTTTTAGGGTATATGCCAAACCACTGCATCGGACTCATCCATCCTTAATCCTTGATTAAAAAGTTGCGATCGCCCTCCATATACAAAGAAATGTTTATTGTAACGCCTATAAGCGAAATATTTTGAGAGGACGAGAAGGCCTCCACAACGAATTCATGGATTTCTAGGGCAAAACTGCTAGAATCCCAGGCATGCGAAAGTAAGCAGATTACCATGAGAGTCTCTTGGAATCCTCGAGCGAAGGTAGGGCACCGTAGATAATTTGAAGGCACATATATTAAATGATGGTAAGGAAAACATAGCGTAGCAATGCGTCTATATCTGCAAACACATCCTTAAATAGCCGAGATCCAAACAACAAACAACAGTCCTCTGGCATGAAGAGAACACCAAACAACAACGCTGCGGGCTACTCTAATCCGAAAAACTCTTAACAAGTGTAATCCCAATAACATGACACCTAACATGTGGAAGGGGGGCTCACGACCCTAGAGTCAGTTCGTATGGTAAACTCTTTAACTAGTTCATAAATCTTGCATTAAAATCCAATGTTGCCTCCCTTCCACATATCACCAGGGTTCTAAATCTTGTATTAATTGGGTCGAAGAGGCGTATTCTACAGCCCAGTATGGGAAGATGGGTAACTTCTTCCGTGCTCATTCTGAAGCTGACAGGTATCTTTTAAAAAAAAAATATATATTATAAAAAATAACATATCACTTTTTTAAAACATTTACAATGGCATATATATAAAACCACAAAGGCTTTGCACTTTAGAAATTTGATCCTGAACCTTTACACTCTAAAAAGGCTTTGCACTTTAAGAATTTGATCTTCTATGCCCTTAGTAGATCCCCTTTAAAATAGATCTATACTAGTATAGTATCAAAATCAATGACGTGTCTTCCCCACAACTCTCATGAGAGTTGATGTAAGCCATAAAGAACCAATAACAAAATAAACATAAAACATATATCACAAAATTTAATTTAATAATAAAAAATTAACACAATGATAAACGTTAGTGCTCGTTAAAAATTTTCATTGCCCCCATAAATTAATATGCCCACAACGTAAGGGACATCAAAAGTCCTTTCATAATTTCCAATCTCTCGTGCATTAGGAATGGATAGGAATAATTAACCTTTCCACTTGCACATAAACGACTCGTTGATAAAACTTGCATAAAACACACCCCAAAATATAAACGAGCCGTTGATAAAACATAAATGAAAATATGAAATGGTATCAATAACGTAGAGCCAAAATTAGAATGCATTTTCAAATGTGTATAAAGCGATAAATCTCTTAAAAGCGCATTTGAATAGTTATATAAGGCCAGAAAGATTTTAAATTGGAATGAAATTTCAAAATTTGCCTAAAGCCATAAATCTTTAGAAAGCCGATTTGAATAATTATATAAGGCTATAAAGCTCCTTATGTTAATATAATAAAGCTGTAAAGCTGCATACAGAAAGCTATAAAGCTGCATAAAGTAAGTAGTTAAAAACTTATGTGTCTATATAAAGAGTACAAAGTGTTGTAGAGTTTGTACCGTGAGCAATTTTCTTGATTGATAGACATTTGTGTCTCTTGAATCAGTTTGATCTTGAAACAATGGCCGCCCTCAGCAGTAGTAATCACGGAGGGTTCTATGTGCATTCGCTGTTGTTTGCTGTCTGCGTATTCTTCTTTACTTTCTTCTCGTTGCAAGTTGATGCCGTGAAAGCCGGAGGAAGAGGATATTCCAGTTATCAATCATCAATAATTAAAAATAGTGATAATAATTCAAGCAGGTTGAGCGAGACATGCTCCAATGAAGACATATCAGTAAATCAGTACAATGCTGGACCATGGAGCGGAGGCAACCCGGGATCGTCCAATGGTATCAGTGTATTTGAGGTCGAAATTCTGAACGAATGCAGTTCTGGCTGCTCAATAGCAAACATCCACGTCAACTGTGGCGATTTCGCATCACAAGTAGAAGTAAACCCTGAATTCTTCAGAAAATTAGCCGTTGGCGATTGCTTGGTGAACGACGGCCAGAAGTTGGACGTTGGACAAATCGTGTCCTTCAGCTATGCTAACACCTTCAGTTATCCACTCACAGTCACTTCAGTCACCTGCGTGTCCTAATTATTTACATCTCTTTATTTCTATATTTATAAATAATAACAATGTTATAAGAGTTTTTATTTATAATAATAATATTGTACTAGTTTTTCCATTCCATCCAGTTCCTTTTTCACTGTTGTTTCAACAATCAACTGCAATCTGCGGCAAATTGGCAGTATTACTTTGTATTTAATAATCATTTTAGTTTTCTAAATCACTATTGTTTCAACAAACAATTGAAATTTGCAGCAAATTGGTGTAGTATTAGTTTGTATAAAATAATCATTTCAGTTCTCTCAAATTTTGATGAACATTTATTTCTATTTTGTAATCTTCCTCAATTCGGCTTCAATTTAATTCTAAAATGTATCAGGAAACAGAAATTAATACACGTTTTCACGAACTTTTATTTCTGGTTTGTAATCTTCCTGAATTCGACTTCAATTAAAATTGAAATGCATCATAATAAAACGGAAAATAATACAGGTTTCACAGTCGCATTTTGACATTGATTGTGATTTTTATGAAATGATTATTGGTTCTAAAACAGATACATTTCAGTTAAGTTTATTACACTACTACCAGGTGGGGTGTTTTAAGACGTTTACGAAATTTTCATTTCGTCTTTATCTTACCCTTTCTTTATTTTTCATTTTTCATTTCATTATTTTTTATTATTGTTTTAACTTTTTGTATATAGCGACTCAATCGTGTTAAAGAAAGAAAGTGCTGAAAGGGATATTTTATCATTTTATTTTACTCTTCCTTTTCAGCTGTATTTCTGTCATTGATATTGTGTCTTAGTGCATGAAAAGGAGCATACGCCTACAGGGTTTGAGCTAGGGTTTGTAGAGGTAGTCAACGGAGAATGTAATCCACTAACCTGTTCCAATGGTGAAGAGGTAATCCTCAAAGCTGGATTTGAAGCCTGTAACCACAAGGTCCAATTCAATGGGATGATTGAATACTCCACTACCAGACCCAAATCTCATATAGTGGAAAAGAGAAAGGCCATTCTGTCGCTTATCGGGTAGGTTCAGTCGAAGGAAGAAACCACTCATCACACATTAATGCTTTCTCTGCGTTACAACACCACCAGAGAGGAAGGGGCTTGCATTAAGTCATAGACGCTCTTTTCATAGGTATTATTCCCATTGTAGGCCCAGATTCACCAGGAATTAATGGTCTTGGGTTTGTTTGTGATATGGGTGAAATGGCAATTTTTAAGATGGTGCTCTCCTCTTGCCTGCATCGAAAGAAGAAGAAGGACGAAATGGGCAGGTTCACTTGAACGATGCAACCAGGCATCAAGCTATATTTCCTCTTTCACTTTACAGCACAACCAGAGACGGAGGGGCCATTAAGCCATAGCCGTTGTTTTTACATGCATTATTTGCATTGTCAGCCCAACTTCATCGAAAATTATTGGTCATGGGTTTGTTAGTAATATGGGTAAAGTTACTATTTTAACACGATGCTCTAATCTCCTCTCCATACAAGAAGAAGAAGCTGGAAAAAAAGAAGAAGAAGGTGGAAATGGGTTGGTCGCTTGTCTTTATCAGCTATACTTATGAGTTGCAGGAGAGGACTCTATTTTCAAGGGGAGCTTGATGTTTGAAGTAAAATGGGATAGATAACGAAATAAAATCTATTGAGATGCACGAGAGGGTGAAATATCAACACACATATGGGCCCAAGTCTCACCAGAGAATAACATAAATCGCGACTACACCAACCACCACTTTTATAAGGGATAATCCCTTCTCAGAGAACCTTAAAACGAAAGAGCATTCTCCCAAGCATATAAAAGCCGTACACAGTCAGATTAAGTGGGATGGTATTTTCTAGGAGTCATTTCCAGCCGTAAAGAAATCTTTGTGAGAGACTCAAGTTCTGATTATTCTAAGGAGATTACTGTTTTCATTTTTGTGAGGTTTCTGTTACGTTACTTTGCTACAGCCTTACCATACCTCAGGTTAAACTCCTGTTCATAACGATTTCAAGAATTAGGGTGCATATGAGTAATGGGTTTCTTGGTGGTGGGTGGAAAAAATATTTTTCGGGCTTCTTATTGATTCACGATGATAGAGAAAGCTGCCAGGCTTTGCAAATCTACAACAGGGTTTCTTTTAGTGTTTTTCTTGAAGGCCATGTTGTAAAGGCATGAGGTGGATCGACTGTGGGAAAACTATCTAGCAGGGCTGCGGTTTCATATATAGAGCTCACGCCTCCTTCCAGCGATGTGGAGTGTTCTCGCTTAGCAGGTTTGTTTTTAATGTTTTTTTCCTGGTAAAACTTGGAAAAACCTTGAATTTTATGCCCATTTATCACTATATGATTATTATTAATATATAAACCCTTGTCCTCATATGTGCAGATCTGTTTTTATTCTTCGAATAGCTTGGGGTTGGGTCTTGATTGAAACTATTTAGGAACCCTTTTTTCAGGGCATCTCTCTCGAGACAGGGAGATTCCATTAGAGCTCAAGTAATAGCTCTAGATGCAGGGGATTCCAGTAGAGCTTAGGTAATAGCTTCTGTGTATTAGACACGTCTTAACTTGCTTTCTCTTTCAATTCAATTCCTAGTTGAATAATTATTAGGTGTATATTATTAGTGTTGGTTTTCATGTTAGTTGGGAGGATTTTGGTTAAAGCTATGGCATGCCAATAAAACTAGTACAAGGATTCTATTATTCAAATCAATTTATTGTTATCCATATTCCCTTTTGTTAATAAATAGTTGAGATTACATGAGGGAGGGTTTTGGTTAATTCCAGGGCATGCCAATAAAACTAGTGCATGGATTCTATAATTCAGATCAATTCATTGTTATCAATCTTCCATTTTGTTAATAAATAATTGATATTACGTCGAGCATGCCCTTCCCACTCAATTTATTTAGTGGTAGATAATGAGTTCCATGAGCCCCGTCAAATATTTAGTTTTCTCTGGTTCCTTTATGTGCTAGTTTTGTAAAGAACTTTGATTTGGTTGTTGCAAACTATTTTTATGTTGATTTCAAGTGGGTATAGTCGTGTCTTAGTTATATCCCCATTCTTTTTTCATATATAATTTTATTGACCAAGACTTTAAAGAGATGTACTCACCCAATCATTAGGCATGTTTGTATGTTACACTAGTTCACTTCCATGCTCTCCCAAGCAAAAGTAGTTACTTGTGCAGCCTAAACTTGTAGTTCAACAAGTGTTTTTTTCAGGGTAGTAAGGATGTCTTTTACTATATTTTGCCTCGAATGCAACTATTCATTCTCTCTGGTGGTATTCTATCAAAAATTCTTTAACTCCCAATTATTGTCCTAATTTTTTTGGTTAATATCATTCAACACACCAAGTTTTTATCTCTTTAAAGCCTTTCCTGCTATTGTATTGCTACAACTTCTCTTTAGGTCAATGATTCATTACTTTTATACCACATGATTTGTCATCGATCAACCTATGGCCAACTTGATTCATCAACAAAAAAATTTCTTTCATTTTATTGATTATTTCTTTATGCATTATGTTCCTTATGTGCTATGTTCCTTATATGCCATTATTTGGGACTATTTATTAAACTTTTAGTACTACAATGCATTAATCACAAATACTAAAAAAATTCACTCACACCAAACACATATATTTTACCCTAGAAACCCTATTGGAAAACTAACAAAATAGAAGACGCTCAACACTTTTTTTCTTCTGATAACGAATATTACAAGGTGGTTCGTCTTGAGTAGCCACTGGTGTTTTAAATCTATACATACACAAAGTGATTTGTCTCATTGGCATTGTGACTCTGACTTGGACTATATTTTAAGGGGTATTGCCCAAGCCAACCTTCATAATGTTTCTTGTGGATTAATTAATTACATGTTCTTAGGTATCCAACATACTTATTGAATCATAAGATTACATGTTTCTGATTGCATTTAAAATTCAATGTTGGTTGTGACCATAAATTTTTATTTCCTACCTGGTTGAGTAGAGGTTGCAATACAACCTCCAAAGATAGTAACAATTTATTTCTCTTATCTTTTCAATAGCTTAGTGCAATTTTCATATGTGTTAAATGCCTTTTCAATATTTTGTAAGATATTATTTTTTACAAAAACTACCTGTAAATTGTAGTCTTAACAATTCTTAAAATTTTCATAGAGCAATCTTTAGGAAAGAAAATGTCAAGAATATAGACAAAAGTATTTATGGTTCACAAATTCCAAAGGTATACAAAAATTTTATCTTTAAGATTCAAAAAACAAGACATGGATTTTAGGCTATTGTCAAAAAATAGCTCACCTAGACTAAACATGGCCATCCTGAGGCATGGATCTGATAAAGTAGTTATAGAACTGGATCTGATAAAGTAGTTATAGAACCTTCAAGAATACGAGGCATGTCAAAATTCCATTTGCATATCCAAAGTAATGTCAGAAAATTTATACCTGGAATTCTTAAAATAAGATCTCAATAATTTTTTTTAACATTGTTTTATTAAAAACTAGGAGTACTTGTCGACATAGTCTTCAATGCTGAGTGGGGACCCTCATCTAAAAATGAAATTAATACCTTGTAGGGCAATGTTGGTTCACAAAAGTAAATTCTTGAAATCTTGCAATAAACTTTCTACTCTCTTTTATCTCAGCATTGCTTGGAAATCAATATCCAATTTGCAATTTGCCTCTATAATGTGACTAAGAAACATTTTCCCCAATTTTCCCAATATTTATGTGGGAATGATTGGTAATTTGGAATGGAACAATTGCATTTCATGTTAGGCACAGATTCTAAAGTGTTCTAAGAATAGAAAATCTTGTTTAACTCTTTCATTATGCCTGCTATTGAGTAACATAAGGTGTTACAGGGGATAACCTAGCCTTGAAATGCAATATATTCTCAATTATTTTATTATTTTTTCAATTAATAAAAAAAAATAGTCTTTAAAATCTATTCCCCATTCTATAATGTCGTGTCCCTAATTATGTTTGTCTACATGTTTAGAGAAAATGTGGGGCTATGCAAAATAAATACACAAAAGAAAAAGAACGGTGTTTTAGCAACCCTACATTAGGAAAAGAAAAGATACGAGCATAAATATTTATGCAAGAAATAATGCCTATAAGAAGTTAGAGCCCAACTAATTACAATGACACTTTCCTAGCTATTTGGATTTCACACAACTTTACACAAGACCATATTGAGGATTATGTTGATCATAACAACTGCTGGTGTCGATTCATTTCGATCTTCAACAACTTCACCTAGCACCATAGAGATTAGAGTGAACTTGGATAGCATTGAACCATCTTTATCCTATCTTCTTGCATTTTCCATCATCATACCATAGACAATGAAGTGAACTTGGATAACATTGGACAATGTTTATCTTATGTTCTTTTATTTTTCATCATCATACATTTGTTCCCAAAAATAAAATCCTCTTCTTGGGGCTTTCTCAGCCTGTGGTGGTTAGAGTATGATAACATGGACCAAAACTTGTGAGAATACAATTCTACTCTAGAAGTAAACTCCACACAACTAAAACTTTTATAAACATGAAACTTAAAAGTCCTCATCATGACAAGCATTTAGAAATCAAATCTTGTTCATCCTTGATATAATATGTGGGTTCCATTCTAACCAGCAAGAGGTGCAATTTTTTATGTTTAAAGTGTTATTCTTTTTCTTGTATCCCTCTCATGTCAGTTAAATAATTATTATGGACATTGAGGGATGTGAATTCCATCTTTCCAAAGGTATTCACATAAACTAGTTTTGAACATAATTATGGGAAACTTATTCTAATAGGGAAGAATTCATATCAAGAACTTGTCCAATCCAACAAAATTCTTGGGTAGTCATTGTCAAGTAATATAGTAATTTGATTTCAAGAAATACTAATTATATGTAGTGTAGTTTTGGGCATGGCATTCTCACTATAAATATTTCTCATAGAAGTATCAAATTTGTTTTTTCAGGTATTGGTATGCACCATCTAGTGTTCTCAACAAGTGATTTTTTGGGCAATACAAAACAACGCCATTTGCTAACTACTGTACAAAAAAATTTTCCTTTAATAAACAAGATATGCCACATTTCCTTCACATCAATTCCACAATCAACTTTGAAACAATCTTCTGGAATGACTCATAATTTTCCAAATTTATATTCACAGAACTTTCCTAGATGTATAACAAAACAAGTTGGACAAGTTATACGTTTCCGGATAAAAATAAATAAAAACATATCTTAATATATGCAATTGTGAAGTGGAGATTTTCTATCTGAAGTTACAACTGGTATTGTATCCAATTATAGAACACAAAATATTTGAGCTTGGCTTGGGTATTAAGCAAATTTTAACCATGTTTCTGAGATCTAAACAACCTTAGACTTGGCCTCTTAGACAAAGTAAGCAATAAATAAAGATACCTCCAGTCTCCATTTGATCATTGACTGGAGTGGATCTCCCTCATTCTTCTCTAATATTATCAAACTGTTAATACAAGATATATGCCATGCTAAAATGTCTTCCATCCAACAATTGAAAAGTTGAAAACCTCCTTTAGACATCATAGAACCGCTAAAAATCCAAACAAATATATGTAATTCCTTGGCATCATCATCAATATCAGGAGAGATTATGAATTAACTCATAATTCTCTTGGTTAACTACATAGTATTAGAAGAAAAAATCACTCCCAAATGATTTGTATTACACAGACTCCTACAACAATAATTGATTATACCACAACCATATAGTTGTTGTTGATCTCCCCTACCCCCATGTACTATATCCCTTTGTATACCATTCTCCAAGGGGTTTGAAGTATTGCTGCAACTCTTGTATCCATGACAAAGTCCTCCATTACAATTTGAATTAGGGTTTGTAGTCCTAATCTATAAATTAAGGTCTTTGTAATGATCTTCATTGCACTTGTATGTTCTGGTTGTGTGGCCTCCTGAAGAATGAAGGGAATTACCATTAGAGCGATGTGGGTTGATGATGTTGTTCTTTCCATTGTTTATGTTTGATAACATGAGGCTCATTCCTAAGCTTGACATCATAGAACGTTAGAAACGTAATCTTCTCTATTGAAGTTGGAGTCCTTGGAGTCAAATCCCTAGAGGATTGAAAAGCATATATGTTTGTAATATGATTATATATGATGGTTAGATGGAATTATAGGAGGAAAGGATTTGATGGAATTTGAAGACTCAAATCTACGAAGAGTAGAATTCCAATACTATTACATGAGTGGGTGTTTTAAGACATTTATTTGTGATACCTTCCTATTTCAACAAAAAGGTACTTCAACAACTAGCTTTGATGCCATGTTGAAATTTGACATGTTTGGAATTCGATCCATGACTTTCTCTGGGATGATAGGATCCTGTAATCCCTATCAACAGGTATTTCATGATGGGTACCCTTACCTGTTTGATGTCAAGGCATGGCTCCATAGCCACCTCAATCGAACTCAACAATTTGTTTTGATAATTTGTTGAGGAAGGGATAGGCCCTTGGCTGGAAGGTTGCTATAGGCACAGACATGTTTGAGGCCATACACAATATTTGAATCTTATATAGAAGATGGTGGAATGGAGATTGGAAGGGATAAGTTGATGTGCATAGGCCTTAATTACTTCATGGTGATTTTATTGGATTAATATTAGTTTGTGAGATTAGATATATTAGCAAGCAGATTTAGTACTCTCTAAATTTCTAATTTCATTATTTCATGATTAATTCCTTTGTGTTTTTTTATTTTATATAAATGTAAACGAAATTATTTCATAAAAATTATCTCTAATTTTATTTTCAATCTTTGTTGTGTTTAAATTTAATTTCATAGGAGTATGGAATGAATCACTTACTATGTTTGGAGGATCTGATTTACTATACAATAAAATAGAGGTAGAGGTAAGATCTCATTGATAATTTTCATTATTCTCTTGATTTTAATTAATCTTTTCGAACACATTTTCATTGGCATTTCAATCTGTCTATTGAAATTTTCTCAATTTTTGTTATTGATTATATGGTGAATTACACAAGACTTATGGCATTGTTCGTGGCTTGGCCCAGTGACTATAGAAGTAGAATCCACTTAGATTTTTTATAAAGAAAAAGTAAAGTGTGGGATTGTCTACACATTCAAATGCAATGTAGAAGAAAATTAACCCATGCATCCTAATAAATAGGCAGATTAATATACCCTTTCACTCTAATGGTTTTCCATATATATAAACTTATGAAATTAGATTGGATTGATTGTATTGTAATAGATTGGATTAGCTTGTTTGTCTAAATTTGAGGTTTAAGGTTTTCTCGACATGGCCTTCATAAAATCCACTTCATTCTTAGAGTTAGGGTCAGTTTAATAGTTACAACAAGATTTATTTCGGGTTAAGATCTTATAGTGTATTTCAGGTTCATTCTTTCCATGGATTGAGTAGCACAGTGACTAGACTTTCCTAAATAGAAATTGTTTCTATGATAACCTTACCATATCAATTCAACAGTTTGTTAGAGATTTCTTTGAGAATTTTCTCTCTTCTTATAATTCAATACTATGGTGTGCTTGCACGACATGCAGAGTAAACGTTTTTGACCTGACATGTTGTTCATCGCAGTCATGAAGAAGAAAGTAAATAATAATTTGGAATGTTTTTTTTTTAAATCTATGATAGTTCAAATTCAAGGGTATAAATTTAGATTTTGAAGTGTCTTTTACCTTCATTCATACATAATTTCCCAGTAATTAAGAAACAAAATTCCTTTACCTTCCTAGAGTCCGAAAGAAAGTAAAGGTTTCTTGTTATATTAATGTTAGGGTTCCTACCAGATTGCTTTCAACCTTTTTCATATTCTTCTCCAATTCTCTACTCTGTGATTCATGTGATGCAACTCCATCAATGATAAGCATTTTGATGTGCCTCGTAATAAATTCTGTTAGTTAGCACTAAACTAGGTGAATGTGGACTTAGACTGTAGTCAACAAAAACAAAAGCTTCACTAGATAACCTAGTTTGTGTGGGCTTACCCGTGCGTGAGAGCTGCTGTATTGAAACAATGAGCTCATAACCAACACTAATATCATCGAGCTTCTAAAAAATATTGGGAACTATCTAGAGCTATCAAGAAAATGTCAAGATCTATCCATAAACTATCAATAATTGTCCAAAATCTGTGTGAAATTAATTAGTTAGATTTGAAGAAGTGTTGATAACATTGGCGGCCGTTCAAAGTAACAAGCAGAGCCATTATAATACTATAATACTGGAAGTTATGTTTAAGGTTTTCTTTTTGTAGTTTAGGATCCCAAAACACCCTCCCAAAAGTGGATGGGCAGTGCAAACAAGTTATGCAGTTCCAACACATACTGATAAATTATAAATTTTCAAGCATTATTTATGTGAGCCTTGTGAGAAACTATTAAAATAGTTTTTTTTCTATGGAAACGGTGCATGGAAAACCCACCAATAATTCCCCACATTTTGTGGATGGTAAGGATGGTAAACCAATGGCCAGAAATAGCGGCTGGCCTAACCCCTTAGGACTCAAGGCTCGAACTCGTGACCTCCCTCCATACCGAGAGAGTGTTCGCACATCTTACCAATTGAGCTAACCCTTGGGGCTAAGAAACTGGGTTAGCTTAATTGGTAAGATGTGCGAACACTCTCTCGGTACGGGGGGAGGTCACGAGTTTGAGCCTTGAGTCCTTAGGGGTTAGGCCAAACCGTTATTATTGGCCGACGGTTTACCATCCTTACCATCAACGAAATGTGGGGAAGTATTGGTGGGTTTCCCATGCACCTTATCCGCAGAAAAGAAAAAAAAGAAAAAAAAAAGAGAAACTATTAAAATAGTTGTCACTAATATTGCAGCACATGTTGGTAAATCTTTTAAAACCACGATTTGGTTTCAAACATGTAAATGAAGGTTTTATTATGGTTCATGTTTTATAGTTATTTATTACAGGATTTTTTAAGGACTAACATTAGAGAAAGAAAATATAAATATTGGAAATAAAGAGAGTCCAAGTCTCGCATTTACAACAATATCTCAAGTTAAGGGATTGAATGGTTTTGAAATCAAACCTCCTTTCACATATGATTGATATGAGAAAATGGCAAAGGGGGCAATAGTGGTTTTGAAAAAGGAAAAAGAAGGAAGATTGAGATTGATCACTCTATAGTGTATATGAAATTGATCCTTGAATTCCATTGCACTATTTCAAATGTATTATCATTGAACATGATTATTAGTTTGTTACAATTCACCATCTTGATCATGTTATTTATTTTTTTAATTTTGGATGAATTTATTTCAATCAGGTAATTTTTTGTTTTTTCAACATTATTTTGATGTGGCCATTGTGATTGGAACCAACATAGATCCATTGTAACTATGGATCTATTAAGTGCCAAGAGGGATTAAATCCATTAAGGTACGGACCTTTCCTCAAGTTTAGGACTCTAAAATGGGTTTTGTCCTCAAGGGATTTGATCCCTCTCCGTGCTTAATAGAGCTAGAGTTAAGATGGATCTATGGTAGCAATATATAAGTGATGTCATTCCTAAAAGAAATAATTGACAATGTTTTTAGTAGGGAATGAGATTATCCATGATTAATACATAACAATAATGATATTATATGATGGCAAGGAATAATATTCTCATAGGAAAGAAAGAACCTGCAACAAATAGACCTGAAAATTCTATTATATATTAAAAAACCATGTGGTTTCATAACACTGATAGATTTTACTTTAGTATTTTTTTTTGAAGAAGTAGGTATATTGCTTACTTGGATTTTGAATTTCAATAATGCTACAGCAATTTATTCTCAATACCAATACCCGATATATTATCATTAAACTACAACTGTTACTTTCACTATATTTTTCTTGAGGGATAATATATATATTTTCATACTTTTATTTTATATATAAAAAAATTGCATGAGATACCACGATTTCCATCTCCACGGATCTTAATATAATATTTGGAAATGGTACCCATCAGCTTCTCCATGGCTATTCGAAGGCCTACCTCTAATCATATTCAAATTAAATTTGTGCAGGCCAATGGTGTCATAGAATTTGGATATAGAAGAGAGATCTCTTCTTAAATAAAGAAGTGAGGACCACAAAAAAATTTCCCCACATAGTTAATTAGAACGAGTATTAGTCAAGAAAACTATGAAATATCTCCATGACCGAAATAAACAACTAATAAAATTTAGAAAAAGAAAAAGAAAATTAAAGTCTCCATGAAAAAAGGTAAGCCAAACAATTCATTAACTTTTTAATATTGCCACCGTTAAAGTAAATGCAAAATATTATTGCAAATTAAATATTCTGCATGAATGCAAAAAGGTTCAATACAAATTAAAATATGCCATCAATCCCATCGATACCAAAGTTGTACGAATTTGAGAAGTTTCATTTCTATTTGGATAAATTCCAGAGTTGTAGGACATCTAAACGAACCTCTGAAAATTCCAAATCACATATTCCAGGGAAGCCTAAAACCTTAGACATACTAAGCCATCTCGGAAGGGTTGATTTTACCATGAATTCAATTATTCAACTATATTCTATTTTTTATGGTATGGCTAGAGAGAGGAACAATTGACAATTGGCACATTTGAAGTGAGTGCAAAGTAGAGTTGAGTAGACATACACCAAATAGAGACATTTTTTTAATTTTTTTTACAGCGAGAGTGAAAGCTTCTGATTTTCTTGTCTCTCGTCTATCTCATTAACACAAAAAATAGGTTTATACATAATAGGATAAGTTTCATGAAAACTGAAACTTCCTTTGTCCCATAATACATTACAAAACATGGTGATTAAAATAACCATACACTTACACTTCCGAAATTACTTCATTCTGATTGGTCCATTGGAACTCCACCATTGTTATTTCATTTCAACCACTGATACATATTTATGAATTCCTTCTTTGTGTCCAATCGTAACTTCCCGTCGTTCTTTTGTCTCCAATCGTAACTTCCCGTCGTTCTTTTGTTTCGGGTGACCTCCTTCAATACATCACCCCATCATATCAACACTTTTGTTTCGGTGTTTTCTCTGCAACCTTCGCTTGGATGCTCTGACGCAAACCTTCGACATGATGACGCGTGTCCCAATCAAGACTCTCCATTGAAACTTTCCTATTCATCACTTTCATGCAACTGTAATGCAATGGCTATGGTACACTATCGAATATGCTCTGTCAAGACTCCTCTCGAGCACCTTTGCTTTTTTCTCCAATGCGAGCACTCTGATGACCACTCATCTTCCGCCACTTGTCATCATGATGAGTGTTCTCTATCAGGCTTCGGACCATTCCACAAACTTGACACTTAACAAAAAAAATCATCAAGCTTTCGTTGATGGAATTCTGATCTGACTCCACGTAATGACAACATTCAACTCGGTCGATGAACATTTAAATATTGATCATGACTAACACAGAAGCATAGAACTTCTTCTATGCTATTGAATAGCACCATGCTGCTTGTACAAACCACCTCACCGACATTACTCGACCAAAATAATCTTGATTTGACATAGCCAAAAGCAAGCCTTGCTACTCCAAAAAACATTAACTGCACCAACTTGAATAATATGTATGATATGGGGTTGGTAGATTAATTAGTCCCAACATTCTCCCCCTTAATTATTTTAACAACAACTCTATCTTCCTTGTTGGCTACTTTTAGAAATTTCATTATTCACTATTACTGAGCCAATTCCTATTTTGCTCCTCTTACATAGATGAAAAAAATAAATACGATGCTACAACATAAAAAGGATTTACTAACAACATTAAATTTCAAAATACCTTCAAAAAACTTGTTTGTAGGTCTCAATCTCATTTAGGATTACACATTAACTCACAAAAGACTTTAATAATTTAATTTCCACTCTTTCTTTGGGTTCCATACTCGTAACTTTTCAATCCTCTTCTTCTTCTTTCTCTTCTTCTTCCTCTTCCAAGCCTTCTCGCACACTTCAGGTCTTCTTCCTACATTATCCTTGTCTTTCATTGTGAAATTGCTGCACACTCTCAGAATTTTTACATGATGCAATATCTGAACCTTCTTGACCTTTGTTGCTTTGCTAATGGTGGCTTCCTTATATTTCATCTTCAATCTTGGCATGTTCATATCATCATGCCCTTTTTCCCTATACTCAGCCCTTGCAGTCTATGCACTACAATTCTTCTCATACTTGGTCATATTGTTGTAGTCAATACTTGCACAATACCAAACAAACACATCATTTATAAAATAACGGATCTCTATATGACACTTCTCATTCTCTTTCACTTGCATATCAACTCCAAGTGTTATTTTTCCATTATATAGAATCATTGTTTCATTCTTCAACCTAATAATAGATTGTTATCATCAAAATTTTCTTTATCTATTTATGAAAGTCAATAATTTAATTTATTTCCATCATCTTTTCCATTTTTCTTCCATCAATGTTTCCTCTAATCCATGCACTCGGTTTCCTCAATTGTAGTTTTCATGGCAGTTTCACCATTTCTAATTGTACCTACACACATGTACTCATTCAACTCTACGGTTGCACACTCCTTGGTTGCACCTTCATCTGCAATAGCTCTAGAATCTACCAATCATTTCACTTTCTAGGATTCTTCTTTCTTCACTACAACCTCCATCATTATTGTAGGTTCTTTAGCCTCACAATAGCTATCCACGCCATTAAACAACTCTTCGATTAACCTCCTCTCCTTGTTGATATTCATCTCTTCATATCCAACAATACAATCTACTTCATCAAATCTAACTTCAACTTGCTCACGTGATGACATCTCTTCTGCAATCTCCTCTGCAGATTCATCTATCTTGGCATCCATTAGATCCTTGAGGATTCCATCCTCATCTTCATATCCATCAAATTTTATTTCAGGTTCAATAACCTGATCACTATCTTCAACTGAAACATTATCCTCGTTTACTTCTTCTTCCTGTATGCCTACACTGGCACATTCATCTGCTGTGTTTTTCCCTATTGTGGGCATATCCGCCTGGGTTTCACTACCCTCTTCTACATCCTCTTGATTCTCTAGTTCTATTTATCTTGTTTCTCTTATTGCTATGACACCTCTTAAGAGCGCACATCCTCAATTCTAATCATATCATCAACAACTTCCATTGTTGGATTCTCTTTATATTCATTTTGATCATCCACTTGATTTACATGCCCAAGTGACTTGGGCTAAATCTACTGATCAATAATTTATCGATAATCTTAATTTTTAACTTTAATTACATCATCTCTTTATAAAAATAAATCTTCATCATATACTACTACAGATTCAAATTTATTTACCTTATTATCTTCTTTTGTATATGAACTACATCCCAACTCTTCATTTTCATGTTCCTCCTCTTCTATAGTAGGCACTCCAATAGGTTCTTTGCCAATTTTGATAGTAACTTCAATGCTGCACTCAATTTCCTCATTTCTTCATGCAACATCTTCAGCATGGCTGTGATATTCATCCTTTAAACTTACAAAATCAAATAAGTCCTTAATAAAAAAAATTAAGCCCCGTGAAGCATCTTCCTTAGCCATTTCTTCTTATTTACCATCCACCTATATAGTAGGATTTACTTTGTCTTCATTAGGATTCACCTCAATAAAACATATCGCTTCTTGAGCATTTTCTTCATTAGTAATGAACATTGTTGGTTTCACTAGACCATTGGATGCTACATTGACAACTTTTTGAACATGATCATCATAAACATACATTGTTGGATTTACAAAGACAGAGACTGCTACCATGGTAGTTCTACAACCATCATATGCATGTGACTGAGCACTATGGAATTCACCTTCTGCATTTTGCACATTCTTTGTTTTGTTGACAGACACATCACAGTCCTCATTTCCTTCATCTCTCTCTTCTTTATCAAATTCTATCTCTGTATCTTCAAGTTCTGTTTTTGTTACGAGTAATACAACAACCTCATCATCTTCTTTAGATTCAACATCATTTACTTCCATTGTTATAAAAACACATTGATATTCATCATTCTCTGTTGCATACATAGCGTCTTCATTCTCTTTTTCTAGCATATTTACTTGACACACAAAGACTCCCACCAATGTGGCAACATTCTACAACTCAGCTTCTCGTTGAAAGATGTTTATGCCCCTTTCATTTTACTATGTTTTCATAATAGTCCAATCTTCCTTGGCACTTGTTGCTTCTTCAATTTTGGGTAAAATTATCCCATCCAAGACTTGTAGAACAAGAGATAATGTTGCAACAACATTCTTCGTTTCCTCTTTCTCATGGGTAGATTCTTCAAACTATTTCAACACTATGTCCCATAAGTCTTCTCCACATAATATGGTTCTCATTTTAAAAACCCGCATATCAAAGTTCTTACCTATAAAAATTGGTGGTAGGAAATAAAGATCCTTTGTAAAATATCCCATATCCATCCTACACTCATAATCTTCATTTTCTTCTTTGTCATCTTCATAATTGATTGTCTTCTCAGCGACAACTAGAATCTCACAGCAAATTCCAACAAAATAATATGCCTTGACTATTCTATTTCTCCTCTTGATTTTCTTGAGTCTACTCTTCTAACCTATATCACCTTTTTTTATGCTCCAAATGACACGATTCGGGCCAAAACACAGAATACACCCTTGGAGGGCTTATTAAGGACAAGTTGGGGATGGAAGCCCAAGTTGCATTTAGAGCCCTCAGATAGATAGGGTTCACAAGTAGAATCAATGGCACTAAATGCATTAATCAATAATTGCATAATTAAATAGACATGTGAATAAATGCACAATTAGTCAAAAACTCAAGTGTGTTAGTACATGAACAAAACAAGTGAATCTATCTAACCATGGATGCATTAATTCCTAGAAACAAAATCAATTAACTAATAAAATTGACCAAGGAATTCAATGTAAAATATTTACAAGGTAACGAAAAGACATCATGAAATAATTTTTTATGAAAATAACACTTTAGCCATTAGCTGAAAAATGCAACAATAATTTATACTTTTTATGATGCCTAAGTAAATTTCATTAGCTACTTTTAATGTGCAAAAAAAAATCTACAAATTGTTTAATTATGGAATATTTTGAACTTAATAAAGTGGAAAGTTTGTGTAATGGAGGTATACTGAAAATTAATTCAATAATTATAATTGTTTGCATGAAATGAAACATTGTTGTTGTAATACCCCATTTTGACCCTCAGAATATATTAGCTTTTAATGTAAATATTGTATACATGTGATGTATATTTTCCTAGCGTGGAGCTCAAGGCCAAGGCTTCGCTAGTGGATGCTCAAATTTTATTTAAAAAGGAAAGTATTAGATAATATGTTACACATGTGCTATTTAGCCATGGAACATTGTAAAAATGATTTAAAGAAGCATCATGCAATAAAATACCAAAACTAGATATGGAAGCAACTAATGAGAAGGGGCCATGTGTATCCACTAGGGAGTGGTAATGGGGTTGTGGGGTTGAACCATAGGCTGCCAAATTTCATTTTGAGAACCCATTTGACTTTCCTTGCTAACATTTAATTCAATTGTAAGAAAGTTGTTGATAAATCAGTCCATGGCTTCAATGGAGTATGGGCAGCCCGGAAATTCGTATGGCATGGTATGGGATCTGTTTCCTTGACCCACAAGTCACTCTACCTCATGGGAATTCATTTTTCCTCATTTCCATTCTATTGTTGAACATCTAAGCTTCAGTTTTCATCCATTACACATGCCAAGTAGTGAGAAAAAACAAAAATCGCAACTTTGGAAGAACCAATGTTTTGAAGTGCCATAAACGCCCAGAATTTCGTATTGACAGTGAAATCCAATGGGGGGTCCATATATATAAACCTTGGGGAGAAATTGAGAGTATTGGATACCCCAGAATCCATTGGAAAAACAAACTTTTACAGCCCAGAAATCCAATTACGGGATTGAGTTATTTGGTCACCGAATTGTAAAAATCCAGGTGTGAATGTTTGAAAAGAGGATTGGATTGCCTGAATTTAGTTTGAGATGTCTGTAGCTCTGTGGTTGAGCTCACTGGCCTAGCATCCTCCTCATTTGTCTCTTGCATGCTTGATAAACCCAATTGTGTGTTGGCTTAACATGATTGTGTGTGTGAGATCATGTCTCTGAGTGAGCCTGTCTAGTTCCTCCTTAGTGGATACACATCCCAACTTGGGGGTGGTCTCTTAGCTTAAAGAATACAGATTGGACAGAGACCTATGGTTGGGTGGAACGTTGCTCTCACATAACCAGTTGTTGGACAGTTTCATCTTAAAGATAAGTATTCTCTATGGTTTCTATTATGCTCATTCTCTGCTCTGTTCTGAATGTATATTATTCATGTTAATGAAATGATTATCTTAATATGTTGATATGAAGTTTGCGCATAGCATGAGAATGGGATTGATTATCTGTATGTTGATTCATCATCTGCTTGGGATAGATATGTTGATGCATTCCAGAATGTGTGTGCGTTAATATGTTTTAATTCCGTTGTGTAGTTTAATTATATATTTTATTTTAAACGAAAAATTTAGTCTTATGGCTGTGGGGAAGAATGAGATACCCCATGGTGCAGTCGTGTTCCCTCTGTGATTTAGGATGATGGGAGGGGACATGACAGAGTGGTATCAAAGTCCATGTTGCAGCACTATGGCTGCTTCGGCCAAACGCTGAGTTTGCAGGCAGATATTAGAAGCGTTTTAGCATGGTATTGATGAAGTTTTGGGAAGAATTTTGATTTGGAAAATGGCAGGATCAGAGTTCTCAGGTATGGGAGAGGATCACATCGTTGCATAGTTATTTCCGAGAGCTTTCCAACGGTAACAGACTTGCTTGATTTGGTTAGGGGATGGAGGAGATAGGAGCCCCACAAGTTGCCAGAACAGAGGTGTTTCAGCAATTGTGGATTGCGGAAACGAGTATTTCCAAATTTTGCATTTTGTATTTTCACAATTATGCACCCTCAATTGCAGAATTGTGGGAACATTAAAGTTTTAGATTTCCGATTTGGCATTCCGCCCCCACAATTGCTTATTGCGGGATTGCGGGTTGCAGTATTTCTGGGTTAGAAAGTTGGCATTTCTGCACCCGCAGTATGGATTGAGGGATTGTGGGATTGCGAAAATGTTAAGATTTCGAACTTGCATTATGACTTTCCGCACCTGCAATTGCAGATTGCGGGATTGCAGGATTGCAAAAATGTTAAATTTTCGTATTTGTGACTTGGCTTTGTGCACCCGCAATTGCGGATTGTGGGATTGTGGGTTGTAGAACCTGCGGATTGCGGAAAAAAAAATGGAGCCCAAAAATTGATTTTTGGATTGTAGGAGTAAGCAAAATCAGAATTGGAAGAGTTCAATGGAATTCTGAGGTCATTAACAAAGGACATGAAAGGTTCGGTGAATATCTCGAGCCTATTATGCCCCAATTTGGCATAAAATTGGAATTAATGGCTTTTACAAATCGGTGTCCCGACGCTTGACAGAAGGTTGGATCGAGTTGAAACTGATATGGAGCGGCCATGGAGCAGGCACAGTGTTAAGTTTTGAATTTTGAAGCCAAAATCCAAAGTATGTGGAGTCGGGGTGAGTGAGAAGGCCAAAAAGCACTATTCCGAGCCACTTTTTGGAGTTTTTGAAAAGCTTGCAATGGATGAAATAGACCTTAGATGAAGGATTCAAGAAATTTACTAAACTCAATATTTTTTATTCTCATTAAAACAGACAATTCACGTTAGACAAATATTTTCCAGCAATGCACCGTTTGGGAAATAACCTTTTTTGGCCCAAAATTTGAAATTTTTGAAAAAGTGAAAAGTGAAAAGAAGTCAAACCTAGAATTTTATAGAGGAAGAATGGTACATCGGAACAGAGATCCGTAAGTTGTTGAGTGTTCCTTCTTGTATGGAATAATTTCTCCTGGTAGAAAATTTTTCCTGAATCTTTCTAGACTTGCTTCTACAGGTGGCTGAAGTTGGAAGTTCAGGATATTTTGCAGCTGTGTATAAAAGTGCAGAATTTTGGTAAAAATTGTCATTTTTGAAGTAATGTAATTACTACACCCGAAGTCAGAATGAAGCATGGGGATGGGCATTGGAAATATTATCCAGTAGGGAACAATGGTGCATAACCATAATTTGAATGAAGCTATCATACAACATAGATATGCAGAGGAGAAAAGTGTGAGTGATTGTTTTGTCATATTGTTTTTAATATGGACAATTTCTAGAATTACATGTCTAGAAGTAGCAAGTATAAATATTAGGCATGAGTATATGTATTGAATTGTTGTCTGGTGAGAAAAATAACTAATGATTTCTTGTGTGTTTACTAGAGGTCATAAAATTGGACCAACTATGATGTATAAGAGGAATTCCATGCGGTGACGAGGGATTGGAAAGGGAGAATTCTTTAACCCTTGTTTTGCTGTTGTATTTATAGTTTATGAGATTGATGTATAGAGAATAGATGGTTGGCATAAATATGCACTGGTTGGCATATTAATAAACATTGCATAGTGCATGAGCATATGTGTGTACACGCATATGATATTACATATTCGTAAAGGTAGTAAGGTTCTACATATGCAATGAACCACTAATGGAAAATATTGTGGTTGATAATTACTATTGGTGTTGATATTGATTGTAGGACTAAAGACAGCAAAAGCATGGCTAAATATGTTGATGATGTTGTTGCATGTGGCCAACAACATTATGAATAAAATGATAGGGCAGCAAATTCATGATCAAGAGGTTGGTGGAAGAATTATTTAATCCTCTATAAGAGACCAACTGATCAGGTAACATCAAAGGTGTAAATGGGATCCATGCAGGTAATGGTTTTATTATAATGATTGCATATGTGTTGAAAGGGGATTGGGTAAGAATCCATTGAACCATATTCAGGAATCATACAATGGCATGCCTATAAGGTTCAATGCATTCATGTGATTATCGTAATGTCATAGTATGGTGGAGTATGGGTGGTGAAGGCAAGAGGCCTCATACCTTGAGATTGTTTATAAATTTATATTGCATTCATATAAAAATATATCATTGCATGTGTATGTTGGTTATGAGTTTAATAACCAAAGCAAGTGAGGACTGGTGGTCCCGATTATGGTAACGAATGCTATATGAGATAGTCATGGATAATGCCATAATGTGGTTGGAATGATAATGCTATGGTGCTCAACAAGCATACCATGAACTCCCTATTGATGTTAATTTGGGTGAAACCTATTTGCCAACAACCAAGGAGTGAGTAAACCCCTGATACATTGTTTGGGTGGAGAAGGAAGGCAGCCATATAAGTTAACCAAGTGAATTTGGGAGATGGCTAAGTATGGTGTTGAATCACTAGCTAGAATGCCCAACTTACCATAACAAGAAACCTATGTAGGCACCAAGATGTCTTAGATCAATGTTGTAGTGCATTGGGTGCATTGAGTAAATGCACATTAAAAGATTTTGCAAATCTTGTAGTTATGTATTGAGTGAATGCATACGAAAATTGTGAGTAAGTGTTGTGAATGTCCATCCATGTGTATAGTTACACCTAATGAGATGCATTGTGTGCATGCATGGTTGTGATATAAGTATATGTTTGATTACAATTAAACAATAGATGAAATGATGAATGAATGATACTTCTGAGATCATTTCATGAGTTGCTATGAATGCAGGGGAAGGATTGCACGAAGGTAGTCATGTTTGATGGGCTTCCAAAGTGTTTTCTTGGCAGGACAGAGTTGTATAAATGATATGGCTATGAATTAATAAGCATTTAAAAGCCTTAATTTAATTGCATAGATGGTGGGATGGTGTCTTGCATTTTTATGGTGATAAGAGTGCATATAACATAAGCCTATATATTTCATTCCACCTAAAATGTTAACATTTGAAAGTGTTTGAATTATTGGTTGTTATAATTCTGAGATCACTTCAGTGATTGTTGTAGCAATGAACAAATTATATGCATAGATACTCACAACATGTTTGGCTGATTGAAAGTTTCAGATTCCAAGTAGAAATGTCTTGCGTATGGAAATGAGGATAAGTCCATAGTAGAAACCAAAATCTACTATGTGCAGAAGCCAAAGGTTATGAGAAGGTTCTTATGGTTGTGAAATTTAACTTATGCAGGAAACAGATCTGAAAATATTCTGATTTAAGTTTATGAGAATAATATCATGGTTGCAAATCTAATTTATGTAGGGAAACATATTTTAAATTTATTGATTTAGAGCTTATGAGAAGGAATCTCATGGTTGAGGACTCTAAGTTCTGTTAGAAAGAAGAATTGTAAATCTCGGATTTGGAATTTTGCTAATAAATAACTAATGACTATTTGACTTATATGAATTGTGTCAGGATGACATGTTGTAAGTGGATGTTCATATATGGAAGTGGGCATAAGACCATAATGGGAGAAGTGTTGTCACTTACAAGAGACAAACAATATGATGATAGCCTCATGACTAAGAAAATCGATTTCTGTGGTAGACAGAATTGCAAACTCATATTGAATTTAATTATTAATGCCATTGATTGGTTATGGAACAATCAGATTTAAATTTTATTGTTAAATGTTGTTGACTGTTTGTCTATTTGATAAGTGTGCTAGGAAGACACACTGTAGGAAGACCATGTGTGATGGCCTGCAAAAGCGAAACTCCATGGGAAGGATCCCATGCTTTGGAATTGGGTTTTGGGTGAAACGCCATAATAAATTTTGATAATATCTCACCTGAACTGCATGTTGGAAAACCATGTGAGTGAGACAGTAAAATTATGCCAATAAGGCATGTGTTGGTTATGGAACGTGAAAATATTGGGATGGAAAAACCGATGAACTGTTAACTCAGAGAAGGGAGCCCCCATTCATCATTAATGAAGAGAGAATACATCTAAAAAGGGATAAGTATCCTGTAACCCTAGCTAAGAACATGCATGTCTGATTATTTGAGTTAATATGCAGGACATGTTTTATTTTATTTATATTATTTCAGACTACTGGAGTATGATCATGGCCTACATGGCTCACATCAGGAAGGAGTGCACACCTTTCTGGTGATGGGTTATGATAGGGTTTTCAATGTTGACTACATCCTAAGGAAATGGATGCATTCCTGGTGTTTCTATATTTGATAGTGAATGTTATGAAATATACTTGCAATTTTTGAACAACAATACTATTGAGCTTGCTTATCCATCTTGTGTTGTGAGTCTGAACAGATGCAATTGGTGTTGCACAGTAAGAAACCAAAGTAAAGAGGTTGTTGTGAGGGGTTGTGGTAGAAGGGTTGATGTCTATGAAAGCATGTTGTGGAGGTCTTGGGGAAGGGTTGTTGTATGCCTAATAAACCTAGTCAGTGTACTGGTTTGGAATTATTTATTTGGGTGTTGTGGAGGTTGTTGTGAAGGAATGTTATATGCCTATGGCTCCATGGTAGAGCCTTGAACTAGGAATGGTCACTGTGAAGTTTCCTTCCATCGGGAGTGATGGTTCGACATTAACTGTTTGGATGGCATGGAGTAGTCTGCATGCTATCCAACATACAATTCCATAGGTGATCCCAAGGCAGTGTAAAGTAAAGCAGGACCCTGTGGATCGGAGAGGAAATGTCCAATACAAATAAGTATTTCATTTTCATTCATTTCTTATTTTGGATAATGAAAATTTCATGAACAATCTTATGACAACCAAGCTGATATACTATTGTTTCTATGTTGGAAACCTAGGTCATTACAGGAAGCAAGAAGTCTTGAAGGCATCCTAAGGATGCATTTGGACATGTGACTCCTATAAAGCTCAGTATGAGCTAAAATGATACGAATGGTGTTAGTGGACATGTGTGAGTCCTAGCAGCCAAAGGTTCTGTGGAAAAACCATGGGGAGGAGATTCCTTGAAGGAGAAATCCTTGGACAGACCTTAGACACAAAGTGTCATAGCCAAAACAAGAAGGGCAAGTTAAGCATTCACATTGAGGTGAAAGAGGCTAAGGAGCATATAACCACAAGGATGGTGTGGCTCCGAATTGGAACAAGACTACGAGGAGGAAACTCTCACTCTTCTCTTTATCTTTTGACTGATGCATCTTTGAAACAAAAAAAAATTGTTGAATGCATGTTATGACTGGGAGTGGATTGTGTTTATTTACTTGAAATAAATTGTGAATGTTGAAATAGTTAATTCCCTGAGAAATGATGAACATGAATGTGTTCATGTGTATGTTGGGAAAGCATGAAAAGTGTGGAAGTATCATGAATGGAGCATGAACACTCCATGTCAATTGGGAAAATAATTGGTTGATTTTAATGTTTATGTTATGTTGGCCTAACAAAGAGTTGCAATGATGTATTTCATAGGTGAGAAATGAAATTTAATTGGTTGCAGTTGTTACAAAAACAGTGGTACTAGCGAGCAAAGAGTGGGATGTTGTGTACATTGGCCATGGAAACAAACCAAAAGCTAATGTATTTGGTTGAAAATCTTCTTCAAACAATTGCCAAGGCCCAAGAAAATCTTGGAGAACTGCTCAAGCTACAAAAGCAGCTGAATGAGATGAACCATAAGGTTTTGTAGGATTCTATCTGTCTACAAAGACAGGTAAATATAATTCTGGAAACAATTAGATGAGGAAAGGACAATGGATCAATGAGGAGGCATTCATCCAATCACTCCACTAAGAAACGTTCTAGTTCGGAAGACTCAAAGGAAATTGAGTAGGAAAAGACAAAGAACCCAGTGAAATGTTGGAAATGTGGAGGAAATCATTGCCCCCGCAACTGCCCAACAAAGTAACATCAAGAGTGTAGCAGCCATAAAGTTTTCAAACTTGTGGATTAGCTGGAAGATCAGAAACAGCAAGAGAAGCTTGTGGAAGCCAAAGGACTTGGCCCTGAAAGTTCAAAGTAAAGGATAGAACGCAAGGCAAATATGTAAAATTTTGAGAATTTTGGACGTGTAAATTGTATATGTATTCCTAAGTATTGGAACACCGAGGACGGTGTTATTCTAAGGGGGAGGGGATTGTTATACCCCCATTTGACCCTTAGGATATATTAGCTTTGAATGTAAATATTGTATACATGTGATGTATGTTTTCCTAGCATGGAGCTCAAGGCCAAGGCCTCGCTAGTGGATACTAAAATTTTATTTAAAAATGAAGGTATTAGATAATATGTTACCCATGTGCTATTTAGCCATGGAGCATTGTAAAAATGATGTAAATAAACATCATGCAATAAAATACCAAAATTGGCTATTGAAGTAACTAATGAGAAGGGGCCATGTGTATCCACTAGGGAGTGGTAAGGGGGTTGTGGAATTGAACCATAGACTTCCAAATGTCATTTTGAGAACCCATTTGACTTTCCTTGCTGACATTTAATTCACTTGTAAGAAAGTTGTTGAGAAATCAGTCCATGGCTTCAATGGAGCATGGGAAGCCCATAAATTCGTATGGCAGGGTATGGGCTCTATTTTCTTAACCCACAAGTCACTTAACCTCATGGGAATTCATTTTTCCTTATTTCCATTCCGTTGGTGAGCATCTAAGCTTCAGGTTTCATCCATTACACATGCCAAGCAGTGGGAAAAATCAGAAATCGCAACTTTGCAAGAACCCACGTTTTTGAAGTGCCCTAAACGCCCAGAATTTCGTATTGACAGTGAAATCCAATGGGGGGTCCATATATATAAACCTTGGGGAGAAATTGAGAGTATTAGATACCTCGAAATCCATTGGACAAACCAGTTTTTATAGCCCATAAATCCAATTACGGGATTGAGTTATTTGGTCACTGAATTGTGAAAATCCAAGTGTGAATGTTTGAACATAGGATTGGATTGCCGGAATTTAGCTTGAGATGTCTATAGCTATGTGGTTGAGATCACTGTATTAGGATCCTCCTCATTTGTCTCTTGCATGCTTGATAAACCCAACTGTGCGTTGGCTTAGCATGACTGTGTGAGTGAGATCATCGCTGTGAGTGAGCCTGTCTAGTTCCTCCTTAGTTGATACACATCGAAGCTCGGGGGTTGTCTCTCAGCTGAAAGAATACAGGTGAGAAAGAGACCTATGGTTGTGTGGAACGTTGATCTCACATAGCCAGTTGTTGGACAACTTCATCTTAAAGGTAAGTATTCTATGTGGTTTATATTATGCTCATTCTGTGCTCTGTTCTGAATGTGTATTATTGATGTTAATGAAATGATTATCTTAATATGGTTGATATGAAGTTTTGTTGTTGCAGCAACATCCCCCCCCAATTTTTTTGTACATGTTGGGGCCCCTCCTTTTATTTTTAGAAAGGCTTCCTTAAGAGGCCATTTCCATCTTTTAAACTTTATTTTTCAACAAAAAATCTTGCTGTGAACCTTTCCAAGTTTCCTTCCAAAAAAACAGAATTCGTGGAAGCTTCCCAAAGACGCGGAAGTTTTCGATTTATCTCTCCAAAACAACGGAAGCCACTCAGGTTAGTCTCCCGAAATGGTGGGATACTTTTGCATAAATCTCCCGAAAAGATCTAGAAATGATTGTGGGAAAATTGCGGAAGCATTAGAGTTTTCGTCCCAAAACGACGGGCGCCATTCGCCAAATCTCCCCGAAACTCCGAAAAGAACTTAGAAGTTTTCTTTGAAATTTGCGGAATCCTTTTTACTTTTCCTTCCGAAACTACAGAAACGTTCAACTTTTCCTTCCGAAACTATGGAAACGTTCAACCTTTCCTTCTGAAACTACAGAAACATTCAACCTATCCTTCCGAAACTACGGAAGCGTTCGCCTTATTCTCCCGAAAAGTCGCCGGAGGGCTCCTTTTAAAAAAACTCTTAAGTCTTTCTTCGAATTTTGCGGAACCGTTCGAGTTTCCTTTCCGCAATTGCGGAAGCCCTTTGCGGAGATATTCAGGTTATCTTTCCGAAACCCCTCAAAGACTTAGAAATTTTTGTTTGAGTTGCGGACGCCTTCACTTTATCTTTCCGGAGCAGCAGAACCTTTCAGCTTATCGTTCCGAAATAGCGGAGCCATTCGCCAGCCCGTCCCGAAACGACGGAAGCTAATTGCGAAAGATTTCCGCAACGTCGGAAGTACTCTCGGAGCCCGGCCAAGACTCAGAAATTTTTTGAGTTACAGGAGCCTCTTGCGGAAGTATTCGCGAAACCCTCCTGAAATCGCGGAAACATTTGCGATATTCCTCCCGAAATCCCGTAGAGCGTTTTTCAAGAAGCTTGCGGGATCCATTCGCCATTTCTCTTCGAAACGGCGGAAGCTTTCACTATACCTTTCCGCAACGGCGGGCGGAATTCACGAGTTCGTCCCGCAGGTGGCGGTCGCGCACGCATATCGAAACTACTCGACGTGACCACGACGTACAACGTATTAAAACTTGTTTTAAATGCGCCACCCACCAAATTGAATGTCGCACGTGCCGAAAACATTTAAATAAATGATTGTGGTTTAGATTAGCCATTGTGATTGTTTCGATTTACTGACGCCATTGGAAACCTCGCCGCGACCGCTCCAGCTTAGCTCGCTCATCCACGTCCACGACCACCTCATTCAGCCATCTTCATGGTGGTAGGTAGGATGTTTTAACCATTAATTTTGTCTCTTCTACGCGTCAGTTTACCTTTGGGTTGTTCTTTTTTTGAAGAAGATAGGCATTGGTCGCAAGGTTTGGATTTTGACGGGAAAAACGCCCGTCATGAGCTATTTTTCCTTGTCAAATACGGTCTAAATTTCATATTTCCCGTCACAAAAAAAAAAGAAATTGTAAAAAACGTGTGTATATGGTGTAAAGGCCGTCAGTTTTGATGGGTTGAATGTTTCCATCTTCCTACCCTGAACGCATACGTCGTTATTTTTCGCGTTAAGGTCTCGTTCCTATCAGCTGAAACCATAGAGTAACCACCCAAGTATTCACCAGCCACCACCTCGTTCAAATTCCTAGCTGGCCATGGAGTTTCTCATCTAGTGCGATAAATAACCATGGAGGGCGTCTGGATCCCTCGCTTATTCATCAACGTGGAAAGCCATCCCTGACTTCGTCCTAAGTTTACCTCAATCTGAGCCCACCCTCTATTAACCATTTGAACCACAACCATGGAAGACACCATCTCCCCTAGGGCTAGACCTAGAGCAGGTTGTTCTGCAACATACCTATCCTTTCGGGAGCATTCCAAACCCGTCCCTTTAAAAGAATCAAATTTCTATAACTATGTTTCCTGTTGAAATGGTGTATTTTGCTTCCCAACATGCAGCTTCACATTGTATTTATCTCATTAACATGTTAAAATGGTGATGCTCTCTGTTAAAATCTCACAGTATGTTGCACAATTTTATAATAACTTGTATTTGGTTGCTATCAGGGATAAGTCAAAATGCCAAAAGGTGGTAGGAAGAAGGATAAGATGATGGAAACACAGTCTGCACCTCTTAGAACTGAGACTACATTCCAAGATACTAGGTGCACCACCGGTATTCCTCTTGAAATCCGATGGGGTGATATCTATAGGATGATCCGAGACCAAGAGATCCCGAATATGTTGCTAGAAGATGAGTAGATCTATATTAATATCAGGACTTCAGGCATAGCCAGGGCTACTACCTGCCCTGAACTGTTCCCATGTGCTGAAGTAATCAGATGGATTCTCCAACATACTGATGCGGAGTCAAGGGTGATAAATGACAGTGAGAAAATAGCCATTGCCTCATTCCACCCAGCATACCTTGCCGCAGCCTATAAATTTCCCCGTCCCCAACAAGCTCTGAATAATGAATGGCTGGGAAAAATGAACAACATTGACATGGCCAAAAAATTACTGGTCGCAGGCAAGCATCTAAGAAAGAAAGGTAATGACGAATACGACGTCCAGAATATGAGACCTCCATTCAGGTTGATCGCCTTGATGTGGTGCAGAATCTTCGGCATTCCCGATGGCACCGTGTATAAGATTCAGTGGGTCCCCATCATCCACTTCGTGGCTTTTAAAGGAACTGTGTTTGACTAGGCCACTCTCCTGTCAGACAGTTTGGCCTCAATGATTGTTGCTGCAAGATAAGGACTGGCCTTAAAGAAGGAAGAATTCTACATGTCCTCATACCTTATTGATTGTGTTTTGGCCAAGTTATCCTTTCCCAACTTAGGCTGGACATGGGACAAGGCCAGCACCCCGGTTTATACCGCTTTCAGGATGTTGTGGGCTCAGAATTACAAACCCAGCTATAAGCTCATCTGTGAGGGGTTCATCACGCCCCTATATGAGAAGATATTCAAGGAGGAGCCCAACTGCCTGTCGGAGAATGCTATGGAAGTCCTTGAAAACTATGGGGATTTTTATTTTTCAGAGCAAGGAACCTACCTCAGAATGTTTGGAGGGACTAAAGCTCCATATATTTTTTTGAGGTATGCCACTGACTATGTGGTCCTTAAAGAGGCAGTAAGATAGATTTTTCTGGATGGAATTGGAGCAGTACTGAACAAACAGCATAAGGCCTCTTTTCCCCCTCTGCCTTTCTACATAGGGGCTTACAAATTCTCAGGGGTTACCTTAGCTGAAGAGTTTGTTCAGGAGCTAAAAGCCTTCCACTTCGGCGAGGTAATCTTCCATAGGAATGACAGGAAGGGAAAAGTTGCTGAGCATTGTAGAGAAATTTATGCTCATTTTGAGTACGCTCACTATCATGATGCCGAGGAAGAAGTATTCAGAGGAATTAGCAACATGTCTGAGCTGCAAACCTTTCGCCAAGGCAGTGGAGCAAGTTCTAGCTCTACCATGACCCAGAAAACTAGCCAGCAGAAGGAGAAAGAAGCCGATGATGCTCGAGCCAAAGAAGAACAAAGGTTGAGAGAGGAAGCAAGGGCACAATAGGAAGTTGAGGAAGCGAGGTTGCTGCAAGAGGCTGAAGTTGTCAGATTGCAGCAAGAAGCAGAAAGTGAGAGGCTACGGAAAGAAGTCGAGGAAGCCCAGCAGCATAAGGAGACTGAAGATGAAAGACAACAGAAAGATGAGGAAGAAGAGAAAGGGAAACGAGCTGAGGTAGAGTGGAAAGCAGAGGAAGAGCTTAAAGCAGGTGAAGATGCCCAGGCAGGTGGCTCCGGTGCACAGGACATGGAAATTGACATACCTCAAACAAGTGTCTCCGGCACTCAAAATGTGGAGGCGGACGCAGCACAAGCAGGTGGCTCTGGTACCCAAAATGTGGGAATAGAAGCTCAGGTAGTCCAGACCCCACCAACGGAAATAGAAATAGACATTATGGATCTCCCAATCGTCCCGTACACTCCATCAGGAGAACATACCGTGTCCAGATGGGATGAGTTTGTCTACGACAAGAGGAGAAAGGCAATGGTATTCAAATCGGAAGAGAGGATCAAAAGACTCTCCCAGGAGGATATCATTACCCACCGTGAGATCACTGTAATGCGGAATACAAATAAGGATCCCTTAGCTATGGCATTTGTCGTTGTAGAGACAGCAAAAGCATCACTGGACAATGTAGGTGATATAATTAGAGAAAATGAATCGACAAAGAAGAGAGCTCGTATGCTACAACATACCATGGCTAAGGAGCAAGCCTACAGGGATCTCATGGTGAACAGGTATAATCGCTTGTCTGCTGAGCATAAAGAGCTGTCGGACAAGTATAACCAGTTGGAGGAGGAAAAGGACCAACTAACACTCCAGATGATGATTGTGGAAGCAGAGAAGAACGAAGCAGAAGATAAAGCATCCCATCTAGAAGCAGACAAGCTGGCATTAACTGAGCAATTAGAGCAAGCTGAGAGCAGAACGATGGACATGTCTCCCTTCCATGAGCTGTCCTGCAACATCCTGAAGCAAATATATGACACTCAGGAGCTAATCACGGATGAAGTTTGCAATCTCAAGGCCATGGTGATCAGATTAAAAGAGGTTAATGCAGAGGCCCATAGGCTTAAAGCTAAGCACACTCGGGTTAAGGCAAATATCCTGAGCCAGATAGAATGGCGAAAAAGAAAGGTGGGTTTCCCCACACATCTCCCATTTAAGTCTGTGGAGGGTTTTAATGAAGACATAGCCCTTTTGGACTTCTGCAGAAACTGTGGCAGTAAGCTAATAGCCAGTGTACAAGGGACAATGGATAGGATCAACGGTCTGTATCAAAGAATCCAGGGAGTGCATGACAGATGCAAATTGAGTTTCCCGCAATCCCTCGATGATTTCTTGGGTGAAGAACAACTCTTGGCTGAACTAAAGGAAGAACTAGGCATCCAAACTGAATATGTGAAGAAAATTGATGTCCTAGGAATTGATGACCTCCAACATTATATTGGAATGTCATCAATCCATGGCCATTTGCTTAAAGAAGTGCATCAAGCTGCAGTGACAGAGATTCAAGGCATTGGAGCAGAGCTTAGAAAAAATGTGACTTCTCAGAAAATCTTGCTCCCTGCTTCCGCAAACATAGTCATAAGGGACACTGGCATTTGGTATAGTTATATTGTAGAGGTGGAGAAAAAAGCAGAAGCAGTAGCTGTGATAGCAAACCCAGAGTCTTCTCTCCCAGCAGCAACGGCTGTAGCAGCTAGCTCGTTTTCCTCTCTCCCTGCAGCAGCAGAAATAACAGTGGGCTCGATTCCTTCTTCCCAAGCAGCAGCAGCAGGAACAGTTGGTTTAAGCGACCCTCTTCAAGCAGAAGCACACGCACAGGAGTGAAATCGCTGATTTCAGAGCATTATTTCTGATATTTTGTATTTTGAGCTCTCAAATATGTAAAACGTGGAGCTATGGGACAGCTGTCCCTATTTTCTTTTATAATAATTTCTGTAATGGAAAAGGGAGTCACATTTTGTCTGTTATAGAAGAAAATTTCTGTAGATGACAAGTGTAAAAGGCCAGGTGGTAGCCCAAAGGGCATTTTTGTAATTATAAATAGAAGTTAGGAAGCAATGAAGAGGAATTTTGGCAGGGAATTATTTTCAGACCTGTACGAGCTATCCTGTATATGTTCTAAGAAAATAAAATCTTCTAATAAAATCCTGGAGATGGACGTTTTGCATGGGAATGAAGTATGGATGTGTATTGGATTATTCTGGTGACTTCCATACTTTAATGTGAGATATTTCTTGCTGTCTGAATTATTTCTTTGTAACTAATGATTTTACTCCTTTCTATGCAAACGAATCCTCTGTTTCATGAGTAATGAATGTGTTTCATATTAAATTAGAAGCTATCTTCTGATATCTCTCATCTTTGCTGTAGCTTTACCTGTAAGATTTAATGGCTATCTGTTCTTTCTTTAAGATATCTGCTACAGCTCATTGCTCATGCTTTTAATTCGCTCCTTGCAGGGATAGTTAGATTTATTTCAGTCTTAAACTTAGATCTGTTTTTCAGTCTTGCATTTAGATTAAACTCAGACTAGGCACTTGCATATCATTATAAAACATAAAATTCAAAAAAGAAAGGTGGATCGGGCCATAACCGGTATAATTGGAATACAACTCCAAACCCACGGTTGCCGGAACCGCTAACTGGATGGATTCCCTATACCAAACGGTAGATAATCTAATTGGGATAATCTATCGGGGAGAATCCCTTTCTAATTGATTCTACGATATCCGAGGCATCAACAAGTTTGTACATAGCATGAGAATGGGATTGATTCTCTATATGTTGATTCATCATCTGCTTGGATAGATATGTTGATGCATTCCAGTCTGTGTGTGTGTTAATATATTTTTATTCCGTTGTATAATTTAATTATGTATTTTATTTTAAATGAAAAATTTAGTCTTATGGTCGTGGGGAAGAATGAGATACCCCATGGTGCAATCTTGTTCCCTCTGTGGTTTGGGATGATGGGAGGGGATGTGCTAGTTATAAATGTGCACAACAACTACTTTAATATGAAAAATAGAACAAAAAAGCTAACGACTAAAGATTGAAATTGAGATTTTTTATGTACATTTAGGTAAAAAACTGACATATATACAAGTTAGTAAATTGAAAAGAAAGATAATAATTACAGTCCACTATATACCTATTGTACAATTTGCAAAATGTAAAATTATAAAAATAGTAGCGAAGCTTAATGATAAAAATGGAGGAAAAACACATAAATGCCCAAACAGGATTTTTATTAAGAATGTATTTTTTTCAGTTATCAAGTACAATAGGCCACGGTTAGTTCAACCCTTGATAAACGAGGTTTATGAGACCCTACACAACTCTCAACTAATCCAGTTCACCTGGGTCAAACCCAAACAATGAGAGTACTCCTTGCTCAAATTGTCATGAAGGTAACCTACACACATGAAGACATCATTCATAAAAATATAAAATGGAAAGTGCAAATGCATGCAGGAAGATAGAATGTACGTCCTGCGGAAGGATGATCTACCTTCACCCTAATGGATGGACCTAAAACGTAGTCTTACTTGCAATCATTTCCTTTTATCCTCCTGGCTGATTGCGTATGAAAGAGAAAAACAATAGTAGAACCTAGTAGTACCCACCTCTTACCTCTAGTGTATGATCCTCTTTGCAGTGTCTTCGTGTCAGTTCTAAAGGTTGTGTAAGGGTAGGCCAAGTGTTTTGTCTTCTTGGACCTCGAGCATTTTCAGTGGTGTTTGATTTTGATGTGCATTGTGAAGAAGGTGGATTGCAAGAAACCAACATCCACCTTCTTACACTAATATGAATTCCAATGGTTGAAATATATTGTCTATGGGAAATATGAATGTCATATCCTCTTATTGGACTAGTATCGACTCTATGAATTGTTTTGATGGTTAATGACTTTGCATATTGTGGAGGTCCAACTCTTGCATAAACCTTTATTTTTAATCCCAGTGTACCATATTGATCATAGGAAGAAATGTGCTCACAACCCTAATCAAAGTGAAAGTCAAGCAAATGGAGGAAATGGAGTTATTCCTCTTTCGCATTCTTTGCAAGTCTCACAATAGATTTTCTTTCTTCATCCATTATGTATTTGATATCAAACATTTCAAAGGATTTTAACAAGTCCAATGCCTTGTCGTGACATCTGGCATGTCTTTATTTTGCACACCCCACTACTGATTGATCTGATTGTAGACCACACTAGTATATCTATATACGGTAATGTTGGAAACATTTCATCACCATACACCTTCAAGACCCCTTATGGATGCAATGTTAAATGCCTTCGTCTGATCATAATTCCTGGTTATGATGTGCCCTTTTAAAAAATTTCATTGTCCCTTGATTCCTTCAGCCAATGATTCATTCTTCATGTTTCCATCTTATTGTCTTTTGATTTTTTTTGTTTGAGGGGTCTACCTACTTTCTACGGTGATATGAAGTTGTTACATGCCATGGATAGTGCTCCTCCCTCTCTCGGTGCATGAGCCTGCATGTTGCTTCATAATTTCATTCTCTATCGGTTTCATAGAGGCTTTGCTGGTGGATCATCTTCCTTTTTCCTATGTGTGTATACACTATGCGTGGATATTGTTTTCTAGTGTGTATATTGTTCACCGAGAACAGTCTTTGCATCCACCCTACCAAGGTTTTCCTGTGGAATATATATCATGCTATTTATTTTGCATTCAACGATTGTCCTTGATCAACACCCCCCCTTCTGCTCATCAACTATTGTTGTGCACACCGTAACAAAGAAAGCTGGTATACATTACAGGTGAATCATGAGTGCATGCTAGTATGGTTTCCTATGTTTATTCTCTATGTCTGTGACCACCTTGTCATTCTCTGTCCTCTACCAGTAGGGTTTGGTTGGATCTTGTTCATTAGCACCTCTTGCTAGCTAGTGGTCATTTTGAATGCATTTTTTAATCATAATAACCTTGCATCAATTTCCAACTTATAGTATTCTGCATTGGTATTTTTCCGCATCCATCCACCACCTCTCTTACCGTGTTGCCAATTTCTCCTATTGCATGCCCAATGGATCTATATTGGTGTTTCCTAGCTCCTCTGATGATTGCGGTGATGTTGATGTATATGTAACTTCGGAATGTATTCCACATATATGTATATTGTATTCATATAGAGATGTTATTATTCCTCTATACGGAAGTGGTTGTATTCCTATAGAGATGTTATTATTCCTCTATACGGAAGTGTCGTCATTTATATTCTAAGTGTCATAACTTATACTTGATGGGTTATTAGACCACCTTGTTGGTCTCGGCCCTGTGTAAGTCATGTGGGTCAAAGGGTTATTATACCACCCTATTGGGGGTCGTCCATGTGGGTCAAAGGGTTATTAGACCACCCTAGTGGGGGTCGGCCTAGTCAGCATTATGTTAAGTGGTTAAGTTGAGGCCGACCTAGTTGAGTAAAGGTCAAGTCAAGTTAGTGTATAAATACAGAGTGTGTCTCTCTCATTTTACACATTCTATTCTCTCACTCACACTGTGGAGAGTGGCGCACTTGTGGAGGAGGAGGCTCTGCTGCTAGGAGAAGACTATCTCTTGTATTCTGGTTGTATCATTGCTCTATCTATCTCTGAGGAAGTTATTGGGGTTTTTCACCTTTATGGTTTTCCCCAAGTAAACTCGGTGTCTCTTCTGTGCTTGCATTATTGTGTCCATGAATGATATGTTGTAGATCTGCTGTACATGTTGTTCTCTCAGTTAAGATCCTAGATCAGATTGAAGTAAATTCTGAAAATTTAATAGGTGAAATTCTATGAATTCTCCTCCGTTAATAGCCTCATGAGGTAGACCTACCAACGTTGTGAACATAGTGACAGGTGTTTTTTTTACTGTCAATGCATACTTTCCCACATGTTGTCAGCTTGTGCAAAGATGTTCACGATTTTCCATGTTTTTATCCCCTACCAACTCCATCGCTCTCATTTTCCAATTTTAGAGATAGTTCGAAGGGGAATAACTTTTCATCACTCTAACCAATGGGGAAAATTATTTATGAAAGGAATCACATATATATATATATATATATATATATATATATATATATATATATATGTATGTATGTATGTATGTATGTATGTATGTATGTATGTATGTATGTATGTTAGCTTTCTATCCTATGGAGAAGTTGATTGTTGACTAGAAGGTTTTTTGATGAACTATTATTTGTAACTTTGATTCTATAATAATAACAAGTGATATAAACTTCTGAAACCCACAAATAATTCTATAACTCCCACAAATTATTGAAAAGCTACATATTTGATAATTGATGAATAATAGATGATGATTTATATTTACAATGGTTGGACTTATATAAGTCCCTTCGTGACTTTCCAATGTAAAGTCATGACTCTTTGATATTTATTAATTATTAATTGTTAATTATCTATTAATATTAATATTAATATTAATGTTAAGATATATTATTAATATGTTTATATATATTTTTAATATAACATTGCCTCTCTCTTATAAAGGCTTTGTTCTCAAAGCCTTATAATGTTGTCGCACCGTTCCTTGTGACGTTGTAGCTGACGAAACATGTCGATACGAACTTTTAAGTGTAAAACATAACTTTCGATATGTTGAAGGGTCAATCCAACCAAAATTGATTTGTTGTTGATTATTGGGATTCTCTATTGATCTGCGTCAGGAGCTTTGGGCACATTAGTACCATTATCTTTCGACAATTCCCACTTTTTCGGATACTGGTTTATATGGTTGGGGTGTCGATAGGGAGTTATTGTTGTTTGTTTTTTTACCAGATTGTCTTCTTTCTGAACTGTGATAGGGACTGAATTTGTATTTGCTTATTTTTTCTCAATGTATATTTTTGAGTCCAAGGGCTTTGATTTCTTCTTTTGAATTTGCTCCAACTTATTGTCTAATGAGTCTTTTTATTTTGTAAGATTTTGTGCCATTTCTTCTTGCGCTTTCTTATCATCTTTAAGCTTCTGAATTTGATCCATTAGATCTTGTTTGTGCTTCTTGAGGTGACCATTTTCGTCAATGTTTTCTAATAGTTTCTTTTGAAGATCTCGATTCTCCTCTTCTAGCTTTTGATTCTGTTGTGCTTTATCCTTTGTCTTTTTTATTTGAAGAAACAATTTGTGATTATGATCTCTTAAATGAGAGATCTCTTCTTCTTTATATGTGACAATCTTTACTTCTTCCTACTTCTTTTGTTCTGACTTTTGATTACCCTGTAAAATCATATTTGATATATTCTTGACGTCTTCAGATGTAGGAGCTTCTAAATCTGATTTTGTTGTAATATCTTGAAATGTGATTCTCTTCTGCTTATAGGAAAAAGTAAGAAACTTCTTTTCAACATTTAAAATGAAGGTCCCCAATGTTTATCCAAGGTAACCCCAAAACTATGTCACCATCAAAACTCCATAAGGAACTAAGAATGAATTGAGATATGAACATATAATCTCTAACATTAAATTCTAATCCACTTATTTGAAATTGCTTCCTATTGCAAAGCTCTAGCCTTTCACTTATATTTGATTCAGGAATCACTAAATGGTTAGCAAATTCAACACTAATATAATTATTTCTTTCACTAGGGGCAATAGAAATGGTGACATCCTTCCCTGCAAGTGTCCCTTTAACTCTAAATAGTATTGAGACATTCATCAGTGAGGTGCTAGGCAACCTTCCCTTCTTTTCAACGTTAATACCCAGCTTGAGTTTTCTTTAAAATTTATTCAATATCTCCTCATTTTTTATAATAAACAATATTCAATATGATTCTTCTTCTAATATTATTTTCCCTTTAATATATATAAAATGGTGTAGATTGGGTGGTTGGGAGGAATGATTGTTACCTTCCCCACCTAGGTTCAAATCTCACTTTTTGTTTGTTGTTGGAGATTAAAACCAAAACTACTTATTAAGAAACCACGTGCAGTTTCACTTCTTTTTTTTTACTTTTCTTTTTCTTAGGACAAGGTCCTATATTTTAGCAAAACTTTACTTTTACCATTTTTTTTCCTTTTTACTTCTTTCTTTTATTTTTATTTTTATTTGTTTTAGGTCAAAGACCTAATTTGGAGAAACTCTGAAAATTATTTGGCCAAAATCCAAATCAACGAAATGCCCAAGAAGGGGCTCTGATACCACATGAACTGATATAAACTTCTGAAACCCACAAATAATTCTATAACTCCCACGAATTCTTGAAAAGCAACATATTTGATAATTTATGAATAATAGATGATGATTTATATTTACAATGGTTGGACTTATATAAGTCCCTTCGTGAATTTCCAATGTAAAGTCATGACTCTTTGATAATTATTAATTATTAATTGTTAATTATCTATTAATATTAATATTAAGATATATTATTAATATGTTTATATATATATTTTATATAACAATATATAACAATATATAACAATATATATATATATATATATGTTTGTATGTTAGTTGTCTATCCTATGGAGAAGTTGATTGTTGACTAGAAGGTTTTTTGATGAACTATTATCTGTAACTTTGATTCTATAATAATAACAAGTTACAATTTGTTTTCTTTAGAATATATGTATATATATATATATATGGTCATGAATGATAAAAGGGGATTATTACTATTTTTTTTGCAATATGGACAACAAAGGGACAATGGAAAAGTTAGGGTTAAAACGGAAAAAAGAAGGAGATAGGTAAAATAGTATAGGAAATGCTCATTTTTGTTTTCCTCTTTTTCTTTTTAAACATTAATGTGGTTAAAAGAGAAGGGTCAAAGGTTTAATAAAAAAAGGGATTTTGATTTATTTTCTAAAAACCAAGGACATAGGCACTTTTGCAAGGAGGTACATGGGGAAATGATTTTGACTTTAGGGACTCAGATGTAGAAATATCAACGATGCATGGATGCAACTGGTAAATTAATGGAAGACACAAATCGACGCATTTCAACTGACATGATGCAGAGACTTTGACTTGTTTAAATTTCAATCGAGCACTGAGAGGTACAAATAGTGATGTTTTTTTCTAAATAATATATGAGCATAACTAGCATGATGACCTGGATGCAATGACATTGATTCCATAGCATGACGATGCAATTGACAAGAAATGAGAAACTGCAAAATTGACTTGACCACGACACAACAATGCATGAGATGCAACTTGGCGAGTGTAACAAAGGGGTCTTACAAAAGTGAAAATGGTGAAATGAGATATGGACATTACACCACATTGTATTGGATGTGTGAGTTAAGACAAAATGACTATGCAATAAAATTTAATATGCTCATCCTAGTCACCATGTTTTGATGCTTCATAATCATGCCGATGTTGGAATAAACAACCTTCAACACACAACTACTCAACAACTTACACTTCTCTAGGTAGCTGGACCACAATACTTTAGCCTCTAAAGGGACGAACCACACAACCTATAGAGATCTGCTCTCACTACCTTGCAGATTTCACTTTCCTAATCAATAGCCAATAGGCTCACCAACTGAAGTATACAATAGTTCTGAAACCTTTTGTTAATTCGATAATGCCCACAATTTCTTGAAAACCCACATGTTTGATAAATATTGAATAGTAGATGATGTATAAATTACAATGAGTTGCCTGCTTAAATATTGCTTGGGCATCACTTATTGAGGAGTCACAACTCCTCATTGAATTACATATAATATTTAATTATTACTTAATGTATATATATTTATTATTATTTTTATGTTCGTTACATTGCCCTTCCCTTAAGAAAAGCTTTGTCCTCAAAGCTAAGTTTGTTGATGTCGTCTTTTATTCTGGCTCTGTGTCGAACTAATGATTTGATACATGCAATTTTAATAATGACCACTACTTCATTTTGTTTCTTTTGTTTTGGAATCCACATTAAGTAGGTACTCGGTGAAGTTTCGTTGACACTTTTTTTGCTTGTGTGGTTGTTGCTTTTAACTTCTTTTATTAATTGAAAAGACTTGATAGACTTGACAATAGAAACTATTTTTGTGATGTTATTCCCAACACATTCTATGTCAGTTCCTTTGAAGGGAATCCTTGTACTTATAATGTTCACATGAGCACCAATCTCATCTTGTATCTGATTGACTTTATAGATGTTCTCATTGATGTTCTTTATAGTGATCTCCGGGGTGACAAAGGTTCTTCGTGCACCTATTATGGTGACATTCTTGTCGATGCATTGATCCTCATTGTTGTCAGTAATACTAGCATGATTTTCATCACAATCTTGGTCTCACTCATCTTCATCTTTGTCATTGCCATTGTCTTCGTCATTAGGGTATTTTATATCCATGTCTTGCCTATTATCTTCATTGATACTTTTACTCTCATCTTGATGGAATGAGTATGCAACATCGATATAAACCTTGGAGCTCTCAAAAGTTGTAATTTCAAGCTCCTTATTGCAACAATCATCTTTTGTACTCTTTTTTGCTTGTGATGATTCATGAAGTTGTTCTTTCGAGATGGTAGGATATTTCTATTTTGATGACCTTCATTGCTTTTACTCTCCTTTTTATTTTCTTCTTTATATAGTTGTTCATTTCGAACATGGTATCTTTTTATTATTTCGTCTATAGTTTTTGAAATATTCCCATTATTTCTTCTTTAATTTTCCTCATTTCTTCATCCAAATTGTCATGTATCCAAGACATTTGTGTGTATGAAAAGGTCTAGTGCTTGTAGGTCTTTTGGCTTATCCAAGTAGAAATATTTAAATATAATAATTGTTAATTATTATATTTAATAATAATATTATCAATGATATTATTATTATCAATAATATTATTTAAAATTAATGATATATTTTTTTTGTAATAATGTTTACTATGTAAAAAATCTAAGAGTTTTTAGAATTAGAGTTTTGGTAGGGAGAGAGGAGCGACAACATGAATTGGAGGAGGAGCTGGAGTGAGTAGTGGTTGATGGACGAGAGGAGGGGGATGCATGCAGGTGTGTGGATGGGAGGTTGCGGCGGCGGAGGGCGTAGTAGAATGCAATGGGCAGCCCGCAGGATAGGGAAAGGGTGATGCAATGGAGGGTGTGAAGGAAGGCGCAGGTCGAGTGAGGAGGGACAGGGTAAGGAATGAGGGAGGATGTGGGAAGGTCATGGCAGTGGGGGAAGGATTTGCAGGTGGACGATGGGTGCATCGTGTGCAGGAGGGAGGATCGCGGGGAGAGAGGGACATCGGGAGAGAGGGACGTCGATGGAGGACTGGGCATGAGTGGGGATTTAGAGTGATGGAAGGGCGAGGGGTGTGTGTAGAGGGACGAGGTAGGCAGAAGGGAAGAAGGGCGCAGGAGGGGTCTGCATGAGGGTGCGAAGGTCTGAGGAGAGGTGGTGGAGGGTTTGGATGGAAATTGGTGGACGTGGTGGACGGGAGAATGTGTGTGAATTGGAGCGGGGATATGGAAGGGTGAAGAGGGGAGGGAGGAGGAAAACATTGTGTGTAGAGGTAGCGGAGGTTGCGTGGAAGAGAAAAGCGGGGAATGGAGCAGGTGAGAATTGGAGAGGAGGTGAATGGAGCTACGAAAGTTGTCGAGGAGCTGTATGGCTTTGATACCAAATGAAGTATACAATACTTCTAAAACCTTATGTTAATTCGATAATGCCCACAATTTCTTGAAAACCAACATGTTTGATAAATAATAAATAGTAGATGATGTATAAATTACAATGAGTGGCCTGCTTAAATATTGCTTGTGCATCACTTATTGAGGAGTTACAACTCCTCATTGAATTACATATAAAATTTAATTATTATTTAATGTATATATATTTATTATTATTTTTATGTTCTAACACCAACTATCTCTCACTTCAAATAAATACGGGAACCAACACCACACAACACTAACATAATTCATAACTTCTACTATTCTAGGGACTTTATTCTCCTTAAAAAAACTCAGAGACTTTAGCTCATAACACCGAACTTAATTCAACTGGAGCACTAATGAATCAACATACAACAACTTATATCCTTCAAGCTAAACCCTTACTTCTTGACATTCGAGTCAAAATCCTTACAGTTATCCTCACAACCAGTTCAGGCCGGTCATCTTTTTCAACACTCACTGATGTGTCAATATGCCTTGCTCTGAACTAGAGCGGTCTTCACAACAAATAATTGCTTGGATAGCCGTTATAAGGATATTTCACCTCTCAACAACTTAAATGTGTAGTCGATACATATACTTATTCTCTGCACTAGGATACACCATAATACACAACCCAATCAACTATCACATGACATAAACTTGTTCAACGCCTAGAGCTACTACTCACACAAATCAACTAATGTAGAACACGTCTCTTCCTTTAACCTTGTTGGCTAGATATTCACACAATATGTGGCAGAGACTAGCTCAACACCATTAACACTGCTCTAATATCAAATTGAAGGGGTGCAAAGGAGATCCAAGAATACATACACCAAATAGAGACTACTTTTTTTCTTTTTATAGCGAAAGCTAAAGCTTATCTTTTTCTTGTCTCTCGCCTCTCTCATTAATAAAAAAGAATAGATTTATACACAATGGGATAAGTTTCATGGAAACCAGAACTTCCTTCAGGCTGGAATACACTACAAAACCGAGTGAGTGATTAAAATTGTTGTACAAACACAACTTTTCTTTTGGCATTTTCTTCATGACCTTCGCTTGGATGCTCCAATGCAAAAGTCTGACATGTTGATGCATGTCTCAATCACGACTCTCCATGGGACCCTACCTATCTACCTATTTGATACTCTCACACAACATCGATGCGCGCGGTCGAATACATTGTTGGACATGCTCTATCGAGACTCTTCCCGAGTAGCTTTATTTTGTCCTCTGATGTGAGCACTCCAATGATCACTCAACTTCTGTCACTTGTCATTACGATGGATCTTCTTGACCAGGCCAAAAACATGACACTTCACCCCAAGTTTCATCACTCCACCTGGTAGAATTCAACTCGGTCGATTGACATTTAAATATTGATCATGACTAACGTGACGCCATTACTGCCGTAAGCAGAACCTCTTCAATGCTATTGAAGACCACCATGTTGCTTGTACATACCACCTCACTTCCATTAGTCAACATAACTGATCTTGGTCTGAAATAGCCAACCTCGAGCCCTGCTATTGCAAAAAAAATTAACTCTGCCGACCTGAATGATCTGCTATTGCAACCACGATTCCTCCAGAACTTTGATGAAGAATGCAACTTTTCTTAATCGCTTCTTTGATACCATCAATTGAATGAGTATCAAATTGAAAAGAAGAACGCTTGTAAATATTTTGAGAGGACGAGAGGGCCTCCACAACGAATTCATGGATTTCTGGGGGGCAAAACTGCTAGAATCCCCAGGCATGCGAAAGTAAGCAGATTACCATGAGAGTCTCTTGGAATCCTCGAGCTAAGGTAGGGCACCGTAGATAATTTGAAGGCACATATATTGAATGATGGTAAGGAAAACATAAGGTAGCAATGCGTCTATAACTGCAAACACATCCTTAAATAGCCGAGATCCAAACAACAAACAACAGTCCTCTTGGCATGAAGAGAACACCAAACAACAACCCCGCGGGCCACTCTAATCCGAAAAACTCTTACAAGTGTAATCCCAATAACATGACACCTAACATGTGGAAGGGGGGCTCACGACCCTAGAGTCAGTTCGTATGGTAAACTCTTTAACTGGTTCATAAATCCTGCATTAAAATCCAATGTTGCCCTCCTTTCACATATCACCAGGGTTCTAAATCTTGCATTAATTGGGTTGAAGAGGCGCATTTTACAGTCCAGTATGGGAAGATGCTTAACTCCTTCCATGCTCATTCTGAAGCTGACAGATATCTTTTAAAAAAATTAATAAAATATTATAAAAAATAACATGTCACTTTTTTAAAACATTTATAATAGCATATATATAAAACCACAAAAGCTTTGCACTTTAGAAATTTGTTCCTCAACATTTACACTCTAAAAAAACTTTGCACTTTAAAAATTTGATCTTCTATGCCGTTAATAGATCCCCTTTAAAATGGATCTATACTAGTATAGTAACAAAATCAATGACGTGTCTTCCCCATAACTCTCATGAGAGTTGATGTAAGCCATAAAGAACCAATAACAATAAAAACCATAAAACATATATCACAAAATTTAATTTAACAATAAAAAAATTAACACAATGATAAACGTTAGTGCTCGTTAAAAATTTTCATTGCCCCCATAAATTAATATGCCCACAGCGTAAGGGACATAAAAAGTCCTTTCATAATTTCCAATCTTTCGTGCATTAGGAATGGATAGGAATAATTAACCTTTCCACTTGCACATTAACGACTCGTTGATAAAACTTGCATAAAACACACCCCAAAATATAAACGAGCCGTTGATAAAACATAAATGAAAATATGAAATGGTATCAATAACGTAGAACTATAAACCTGCAAAGCCAAAATTGGAATGAATTTTCAAATGTGTATAAAGCGATAAATCTCTAAAAAGCGCATTTGAATAGTTATATAAGGCCAGAAAGCTTTTAAATTGGAATGAAATTTCAAAATTTGTCTAAAGCCATAAATCTTTAGAAAGCCGATTTGAATAATTATATAAGGCTATAAAGCTCCTTATGTTAATATAATAAAGCTATAAAGCTGCATAAAGAAAGCTATAAAGCTCTAGAAAGCCACAACGATTTTACACCTATTTAGTAAGTAGTTAAAAACTTATGTGTCTATATAAAGAGTACAAAGTGTTGTAGAGTTTGTACCGTGAGCAATTTTCTTGATTGATAGACATCTGTGTCTCTTGAATCAGTTTGATCTTGAAACAATGGCCGCCCTTAGCAGTAGTAATCACGGAGGGTTCTATGTGCATTCGCTGTTGTTTGCTGTCTGTGTATTCTTCTTTACTTTCTTCTCGTTGCAAGTTGATGCCGTGAAAGCCGGAGGAAGAGGATATTCCAGTGATCAATCATCAATAATTAAAAATAGTGATAATAATTCTAGCAGGTTGAGCGAGACATGCTCCAATGAAGACATATCAGTAAACCAGAACAATGCTGGACCATGGAGCGGAGGCGATCCGGGATCGTCCAATGGTATCAGTGTATTTGAGGTGGAAATTCTGAACCAATGCAGTTCTGGCTGCTCAATAGCAAACATCCACGTCAACTGTGGCGATTTCGCATCACAAGTAGAAGTAAACCCTGAATTCTTCAGAAAATTAGCCGTTGGCGATTGCTTGGTGAACGACGGCCAGAAGTTGGACGTTGGACAAATCGTGTCCTTCAGCTATGCTAACACCTTCAGTTATCCACTTACAGTCAGTTCAGTCACCTGCGTTTCCTAATTATTTACATCTCTTTATTTCTATATTTATAAATAATAACAACGTTATAAGAGTTTTTATTTATAATAATAATATTGTACTAGTTTTTCCATTCCATCCAGTTCCTTTTTCACTGTTGTTTCAACAATCAACTGCAATCTGCGGCAAATTGGCAGTATTACTTTGTATTTAATAATCATTTTAGTTTTCTAAATCACTATTGTTTCAACAAACAATTGAAATTTGCAGCAAATTGGTGTAGTATTACTTTGTATAAAATAATCATTTCGGTTCTCTCAAATTTTGATGAACATTTATTTCTATTTTGTAATCTTCCTCAATTCGGCTTCAATTTAATTCTAAAATGTATCAGGAAACAGAAAGTAATACACGTTTTCATGAACTTTTATTTCTGGTTTGTAATCTTCCTGAATTCGACTTCAATTAAAATTGAAATGCATCATAATAAAACGGAAAATAATACAGGTTTCACAGTCGCATTTTGACATTGATTGTGATTTTTATGAAATGATTATTGGTTCTAAAACAGATACATTTCAGTTAGGTTTATTACACTACTACCAGGTGGGGTGTTTTAAGACGTTTACGAAATTTTCATTTCGTCTTTAAATTACCCTTTCTTTATTTTTCATTTTTCATTATTATTTTAACTTTTTGTATATAGCGACTCAATCGTGTAAAAGAAAGAAAGTGCTGAAACCACTCATCACACATTAATGCTTTCTCTGCTTTACAACACCACCAGAGAGGAAGGGGCTTGCATTAAGTCATAGACGCTCTTTTCATAGGTATTATTCCCATTGTAGGCCCAGATTCACCAAGAATTAATGGTCTTGGGTTTGTTTGTGATATGGGTGAAATTGAAGGGAAGAGAGGCACCGCAGCACTGCGATACCACGAAAGTCAATTTAAAATTAACTGCGCAGTATATACACTTTTCTTTCATTGCGGACTTTGATGGAAACTTCGGTGTGGATTAACTTTGCGGAATTTTACATTGCCGCAACATTTGATATCCCACCAAATTTACTTCGCAATAAATTAACTTCACACATCATTGCGATATGAGATATGCTCTAACCTTGCCATATGCAATACTTGCGGAAATTATGAAACCTTGCGATATGCAATAACCTTACGATACGCGATAAGAAATATTTGCGGAAATTATGAACTTGAAGTTATTTTTATTCCGTTTAACTTCGTAAATTCGCGGACAACTTGACTTTGATAAATACATTCTTAAGCAAACTATATAATGAGATATTTCTTGTTAAAATATATGAACCGAAGAATGAAGAATGCCAAGTTACTTCGTCCTAAAGTGAAACTTTTACCACCCTGAAATACTTGGAATTCTTTTACTGACACTAAATGTAAACAACATTTACGTAGATGAATAAGAAGGAGATGTGCAGTAAAACAAGTGACATTGCCGCAATACATAGAGATGGTAAATACTTCAATCTTTCACCATTTTACACAGAGCTTGGGCTCTTCATACATTTCACGATGAACTTCTTCTTCTCCTTTCACTGCTCTTCATACATTTCACGATGAACTTCTTCTTCTCCTTTCACTCCTCTTACATCTCTATTTAATCTAATCAGAGTGATTTATATTTATACATAAACTTTGGATCGCTTCACCTGGAAGCTATTGAATACAACTTGCGGAATATAAACGCGGCTGATTAAATACTAGGAAGTGTGCACGATGCCTTCTGTCAATTTGACAGACTGTCTGACATCTCTGCGATACAGCAGACTACAGACAAAACGTCTGACGGGGTAACTGACAGAGCAGGCGCGAACTAGATGCGCATTCAACTCGTAAGTCTCACCAGATGCACTAGAGGGTGAAATATCGACACACATATGGGCCCAAGTCTCACCAGAGAATAACATAAATCGCGACTACACCAACCACCACTTTTATAAGGGATAATCCCTTCTCAGAGAACCTTAAAACGAAAGAGCATTCTCCCAAGCATATAAAAGCCGTACACAGTCAGATTAAGTGGGATGGTATTTTCTAGGAGTCATTTCCAACCGTAAAGAAATCTTTGTGAGAGACTCAAGTTCTGATTATTCTAAGGAGATTACTGTTTTCATTTTTGTGAGGTTTGTGAGGTTTCTATTACGCTACTTTGCTACAGCCTTACCATACCTCAGGTTAAACTCCTGTTCATAACGATTTCAAGAATTAGGGTGCATATGAGTAATGGGTTTCTTGGTGGTGGGTGGAAAAAATATTTTTGGGGCTTCTTATTGATTCATGATGATAGAGAAAGCTGCTAGGCTTTGCAAATCTACAACAGGGTTTCTTTTAGCGTTTTTTTTGAAGGCCTTGTTGTAAAGGCATGAGGTGGATCGACTATGGGAAAACTATCTTGCAGGGCTGAGGTTTCATATATATAGCTCACGCCTCCTTCCAGCGATGTGGAGTGTTCTCGGTTAGCAAGTTTGTTTTTAATGTTTTTTTCCTGGTAAAACTCGGAAAAACCTTGAATTTTATGCCCATTTATCACTATATCATTATTATTAATATATAAACCCTTGTCCTCATATGTGAAGATCTGTTTTTATTTTTCGAATAGCTTGGGGTTTGGTCTTGATTGAAACTATTTAGGAACCCTTTTTTCAGGGCATCTCTCTCGAGACATGGGATTCCATTAGAGCTCAAGTAATAGCTCTAGATGCAGGGGATTCCGGTAGAGCTCATGTAATAGCTTTTGTGTATCAGACACGTCTTAACTTGCTTTCTCTTTCAATTCAATTCCTAGTTGAATAATTATTAGGTGTATATTATTTAGTGTTGGTTTTCATGTTAGTTGGGAGGATTTTGGTTAAAGCTATGGCATGCCAATAAAACTAGTATAAGGATTCTATTATTCAAATCAATTTAGTGTTATCCATATTCCCTTTTGTTAATAAATAGTTGAGATTACATGAGGGAGGGTTTTGGTTAATTCCAGGGCATGCCAATAAAACTAGTACATGGATTCTATAATTCAGATCAATTCATTGTTATCAATCTTTCATTTTGTTAATAAATAGTTGATATTACGTCAAACATGCCCTTCCCACTCAATTTATTTACTAGTAGATAATGAGTTCCATGAGTCCCGTCAAATATTTAGTTTTCTCTATTTCCTTTATGTGCTGGTTTTGTAAAGAACTTTGATTTGGTTGTTGCAAACTATTTTTATGTTGATTTCAAGTGGGTATAGTCATGTCTTAGTTATATCCCCATTCTTTTTTCATATATAATTTTATTGACCAAGACTTTAAAGAGATGTACTCACCCAATCAATAGGCATGTTTGTATGTTACACTAGTTCACTTCCATGCTCTCCCAATGTAACACCCCATATCTTATTACGTGCATTTATTAGTTAGACACACCATACTTTATTTCTTATATATTCTGTTGAACTCAGCTCGACTGAGTAAACTATATTGGACCTCATTATATGATGTTACTCTGTCTTATGATTTCACCATGATTACGATGTTACTATGTTATGCAGTTATGATGACATGATTATCATATGATTTCTTTATTTTACGATTACAGTATATGCTTATATGTTTTCATTGATGAAATGTGAAATATATGATTCGGTACGTGGATACCATCTTCTTATATGAATTATTGAAGTGTTATATGTCATACGCATCTATGATGAGCTAAAAGGGCTGCATGAAATAAAATGATTTTTGATAGCATGGATCAATTGGCGATCAATGGGAAATGTTTTCTATAAATTTGTATTTTGCAAAATACTAACCTACAGGACACAAGGGCTATGGGATAGCCAGTTACTTGATCTGATATATATTGGAAAGGAAAAACATGTTCATACAGCAAACCTTAGCAGCCAAAATGAGGATACGATAACACAAACTGATAATCCCGATAGCAGCAAAGTATGAGTTGATAAGGGCGTAGGCCCAGTATGTTGAGAGGGATGGATGTGTTTCCCACCCTATGTTTCCATGAGACCCGAGGTCGTGGGAGGGCCGTGCTGAGACACGCTCCCCATGTTGTTGTGATGACGATGGTCGGATGCCTGCTAGGGGAGGATAGGTCCGCTGTTCAGCCGACGCTATTGCTCTCAGGTTCTATGTGGTCAGATCGGTGAGTCCGACATCCACTTTTGTACTAGCAGAGGAAGGATAGGGAGGATGCTGGACGTAGGTTATGATGGGAGGATGTGTTAGTTAGTACTGTTGGGGGTTTAGTATTCTTTGATTCCGAGTTAGTGGTAGTAGGCACCCTTCCTTGTACATGATTGATTAAACTAATGTAAAGATAAAGATAATGATGTGAAATCGTAACGAACTAACTGTTAAATAATTGAGAATGTTGAAGTAATTGTACTATATATATATTATGTTTGTTCTTCTGCATGGGGGTAAATACTACTATTAGTTAGCAGATATGCATAGGCCGGATGGGGTTTGTCTATAGTACATTTATGATCTGTGCATACGCTGGCCACACATGCACACCTTGCACATGTACACTAGTATCGACATACAAACACTTAACATATTGCATACATGTATAAGTTGTCATAAGTAATTAGGTTAATCATGCATTGACCGAATTCAGATAATGAATATAAAGTTATTTTAAGATGTGTAAAACAAGTCGATTAATCTATGTATTACTCGTTGGTAACATCGTGATATACAATTAAGACAAGTGTCATCAGTTAACATTGTCGTCTGAGAATTGTTGTAAATAAGGTAATAGTATTGTCTAATTAATTAGTAAGATGTTTAAGCACTTAAGGGTGCTTTGTTTAGAAGAACGACTATACTATATAGATGTTAGGGTACTCATGTGATAAACAAATGATGTAAAAGACATCTTTATTAAAATTCATCATTATTGTTACCTTACGGGGATTTAATTAATATTATTACTTAAAATTTATTTTAAATATTACTACCCATGTCAAAACAATTGCAAAATAGATAAAATGTAAATATTGATTAATGAATGATTAGAATGTGATTATTTTACATTTCTAAAATTAGACATAATAGGATAACAAATTTTGGGAATGAACGTGATGTGATGGAAAATGGGTTATTAATATTTAATTATTCAATGTGAATCGTAGAATTTAAATCTCAAGATAAGTGATCTCAACGGAAGGTAGACCCTTAAGACACGCCATGTCCAAATTGAAAGGGGTCAAATATTTATATAATATTTTATTAAATATCTTAATAACAATAAATACAAGGTTTGGTGAAAAGACTTGTATTTAATGAAACTTGTCCCGAATGGATAACCTTGGGGTGATAATTCCCACCGTAATAAATAATTACGGCCGTCAATCCAAAACCAAATGAATTTTCCATAAAAGTAATTAATTATACATTTTTATAATGAGACGTGGGTGAATGAACTAGGGAAAGGAGTAAAGGTTTGAGGGGCTCGAGAGGGGGAGTTTGGGGCGGTGGAGTAAGCCCAAGGTCTTCTCGAGGATGGACAGGTATATAGAGGGGGAGAAGGTTGAAGGAGAGAGGGAGGTTTTTTTTTGATTGGGGAAGAAAAGAAGTTTGGAGAATAGAAGTTGGGAGAACAGAAAGTTTGCCGAACAGAAAGATTTTGAGAGCAGAAGGAAAGACTGCTCTCGGGATTATCAGATTGTGGGCTCGGGGGCTTGGAAATCCTTTGATTTCCAAGGGCCAGCAAGATTATAGCTAGTCGGTAGGGTGGACACTTCAGTTTGGCTGTCTAAGGGGTTACACAACCTGCTACAACTTACGGTTAGCATCAGCATCAGGTAATTTCCGTTATTTACTATTATGCTAAATCTCACTATAAAAATGCAAACTTACTATTTACTGATTTACTGCTATTTACTGATTTACTAAGTTGTGAAACCTATTCTTATGCTGTTGAAAAGAAAATAACGATATGTTTGTTTATTTCAAATTTCGAATGTAAGGTTAGTGAAATCACCACAGTACACTAAATATTATTTCGGCACATAGAAATTCTTAGAAATTCACTTCCATAAACTGATAAAGTTTAAAACGTAGAAAATTAAACCTGAAATTTTACACAGTGCTCTGCTGTAAAAACCAGAGCACTACACCCAAGCACAAGTAGTTACTTGTGCAACCTAAACTTGTAGTTCAACAAGTTTTTCTTTCATGGTAGTAAGGATGTCTTTTACTATATTTTTCCTAGAATGCAACTATTCATTCTCTCTGGTGGTATTCTACCAAAAATTCTTTAACTCCCAATTATTGTCCTTATTTTTTTGGTTTATAGCATTCAACACACCAAGTCTTTATCTCTTTAAAGCCTTTCCTGCTATTGTATTTCTACAGCTTCTCTTTAGGTCAAGGATTCATTACTTTTATACCACATGATTTGTCATCGATCAACCTATGGCCAACTTGATTCATCAACAAAAAAAATTCTTTCATTTTATTGATTATTTCTTTATGCATTATGTTCCTTATGTGCCATTATTTGGGACTATTTATTAACCTTTTAGTGCTACAATGCATTAATCACAAATACTAAAAAAATTCACTCACACCAAACACATATATTTTACCCTAGAAACCCTATTGGAAAACTAACAAAATAGAAGACGCTCAGCACTTTTTTTCTTTTTATAACAAATATTACAAGTTGGTTCGTCTTGAGTAGCCACTGGTGTTTTAAACCTCTAGACATACCCAAAGTGATTTGTCTCATTGGCATTGTGACTTTGACTTGGACTATATTTTAAGGGATATTGCCCAAGCCAACCTTCATAATGTTTCTTGTGGATTAATTAATTACATATTCTTAGGTATCCAACATACTTATTGAATCATAAGATTACATGTTTCTTATTGCATTTAAAGATTCAATGTTGGTTGTGACCATAAATTTTTATTGCTTACCTGGTTGAGTAGAGGTTGCAATACAACCTCCAAAGATAGTAATGATTTATTTATCTTATCTTTTCAATAGCTTAGTGCAATTTTCATATGTGTTAAATGCCTTTTCAATATTTTGTAAGATATTATTTTTTACATAAATTACCTATAAATTGTAGTCTTAACAATTCTTAAAATTTTCATAGAGCAATCTTTAGGAAAGAAAATGTCAAGAATATAGACAAAAGTCTTTTTGTTTCACAAATTCCAAAGGTATACAAAAATTTTATCTTTAAGATTCAAAAAACAAGACATGGATATGAGGCTATTGTCAAAAAATAGCTCACCTTGACTAAACATGGCCATCCCGAGGCATGGATCTGATAAAGTAGTTATCGAACCTTCAAGAATACGAGGCATGTCAAAATTCCATTTGCATATCCAATGTAATGTCAGAAAATTTATAACTGGAATTCTTAAAACAAGATCTAAATAAATGTTTTTAACATTGTTTTATTAAAAACTAGAAGTACTTGTTGACATAGTCTTCAATGTTGAGTAGGGACCCTCATCTAAAAATGAAATTAATACCTTGTAGGGCAATGTTGGATCACAAAAGTAAATTCTTGAAATCTTGCAATAAACTTTCTACTCTCTTTTATCTCAGCATTGCTTGGAAATCAATATCCAATTGGCAATTTGTCTCTATAATGTGACTAAGAAACATTTTCCCCAATTTTCCCAACATTTATGTGGGAATGATTGGTAATTTGGAATGGAACAATTGCATTTCATGTTAGGCACAGATTCTAAAGTGTTCTAAGAATATAAAATCTTGTTTAACTCTTTTATTATGCCTCCTATTGAGTAACATAAGGTCCTATATGGGATAACCTAGCCTTGAAATGCAATATATTCTCAATTATTTTATCATTTTTTCAATTAATAAAAAAAAAAAATCTTTAAAAGCTATTCCCCATTCTATAATGTCATGTCCCTAATTATGTTTGTCTACTTGTTTAGACAAAATGTGGGGCTATGCAAAATAAATACACAAAAGAAAAAGAACGGTGTTTTAGCAACCCTACATTAGGAAAAGAAAAGATACGAGCATAAATATTTATGCAAGAAATAATACCTATAAGAAGTTAGAGGCCAACTAATTCCAATGACACTTGCCTAGCTATTTGGATTTCACACAAGTTTACACAAGACCATATTAAGGATTAGGTTGATCATAACAACTGCTGGTGTCGATTCATTTCGTTCTCCAACAACTTCGCCTAGCACCATAGAGATTGTAGTGAACTTGGATAGCATTGAACCATCTTTATCCTATGTTCTTGCATTTTCCATCATCATACCGTAGACAATGAAGTGAACTTGGATAACATTGGACCATGTTTATCCTATGTTCTTTTATTTTTCATCATCATACATTTGTTCCCAAAAATAAAATCCTCTTCTTGGAGCTTTCTCAGCCTGTGGTGGTTAGAGTAAATGTTCCCATACATTTGTTCCCAAAAATCATCACTCTAAGCTTTCATGGATGGACTTCTGATGTGACTCCACGTAATGACAACATTCAACTTGGTAAATGAACATTTAAAAATTGATCATGACTAACACAGAGCCATTACTGTGAAGCATAGAACTTCTTCTATGCTATTGAATAGCACCATGCTGCTTGTACAAACCACCTCACCGACATTACTCGACCAAAATAATCTTGATTTGACATAACCAAAATCAAGCCTTGCTACTCCAAAAAACATTAACTGCACCAGCTTGAATAATATGTCTGATATGGGGTTGGTAGATTAATTACTCCCAACATTCTCCCACATAATTATTTCCACATAATTATTTTAACAACAGCTCCATCTTCCTTGTTTGCTACTTTTAGAAATTTCATTATTCACTATACTGAGCGAATTCCCATTTTGCTCCTCTTACATAGATGAAAAAAATAAATACGATGCTACAACATATAAAGGATTTATTAATAACATTAAATTTCAAAATACCTTCAAAAAACTTGTTTGTGGGTCTCAATCTCATTTAGGATTACACATTAACTCACAAAAGACTTTAATAATTTAATTTCCACTCTTTCTTTGGGTTCCATACTCGTAACGTTTCAATCCTCTTCTTCTTCTTTCTCTTCTTCTTCCTCTTCCAAGCCTTCTTGGACACTTCAGGTCTTCTTCCTACATTATCCTTGTCTTTCATTGTGAAATTGCTGCACACTCTCAGAATTTTTACATGATGCAATATCTGAACCTTCTTGACCTTTGTTGCTTTGCTAATGGTGGCTTCCTTATATTTCATCTTCAATCTTGGCATGTTCATATCATCATGCCCTTTTTCCCTATACTCAGCCCTTGCAGTCTATGCACTACAATTCTTCTCATACTTGGTCATATTGTTGTAGTCAATACTTGCACAATACCAAACAAACACATCATTTATAAAATAACTGATCTCTATATGACATTTCTCATTCTCTTTCACTTGCATATCAACTCCAAGTGTTATTTTTCCATTATATAGAATCATTGTTTCATTCTTCAACCCAATAATAGATTGTTATCATCAAAATTTTCTTTATCTATTTATGAAAGTCAATAATTTAATTTATTTCCATCATCTTTTCCATTTTTCTTCCATCAATGTTGCCTCTAATCCATGCACTCGGTTTCCTCAATTGTAGTTTTCATGGCAGTTTCACCATTTCTAATTGTACCTACACACATGTACTCATTCAACTCTACGGTTGCACACTCCTTGGTTGCACCTTCATCTGCAATAGCTCTAGAATCTACCAATCATTTCACTTTCTAGGATTCTTCTTTCTTCACTACAACCTCCATCATTATTGTAGGTTCTTCAATCTCACAATAGCTATCCACGGCATTAAACAAGTCTTCGATTAACCTCCTCTCCTTGTTGATATTCATGTCTTCATATGCAACAATACAATCTACTTCATCAAATCTAACTTCAACTTGCACACATGATGACATCTCTTCTGCAATCTCCTTTGCAGCTTCATCTATCTTGGCATCCATTAGAGCCTCGAGGATTCCATCCTCATCTTCATATCCATCAAATTTTATTTTAGGTTCAATAACCTGAACACTATCTTCACCTGAAACATTATCCTCGTTTCCTTCTTCTTCCTGTATGCCTACATTGGCACATTCATCTGCTGTGTTTTACCCTATCGTGGGCATATCCGCCAGGGTTTCACTACCCTCTTCTACATCCTCTTGATTCTCTAGTTCTATTTATCTTGTTTCTCTTATTGCTATGACACCTCTTAAGAGCGCACATCCTCAATTCTAATCATATCATCAACAACTTCCATTGTTGGATTCTCTTTATATTCATTTTGATCATCCACTTGATTTACATGCCCAAGTGGGCTAAATCTACTGATCAATAATTTATCGATAATCTTAATTTTTAACTTTAATTACATCATCTCTTTATAAAAAAAAATCTTCATCATATACTACTACAGATTCAAATTTATTTACCTTATTATCTTCTTTTGTATATGAACTACATCCCAACTCTTCATTTTCATGTTCCTCCTCTTCTATAGTAGGCTCCAATAGGTTCTTTGCCAATTTTGACAGTAACTTCAATGCTGCACTCAATTTCCTCATTTCTTCATGCAACATCTTCAACATGGTTGTGATATTCATCCTTTAAACTTACAAAATCAAATAAGTCCTTAATAAAAAAAAATTAAGCTCCATGAAGCATCTTCCTTGGCCATTTCTTCTTATTTACCATCCACCTATATAGTAGGATTTACTTTGTCTTCATTAGGATTCACTTCAACAAAACATATCGCTTCTTGAGCATTTTCTTCATTAGTAATGAACATTGTTGGTTTCACTAGACCATTGGATGCTACATTGACAACTTATTCAACAAGATCATCAAAAAAATACATTGTTGAATTTACAAAGACATGGACTGCTACCATGGTAGTTCTACAACCATCATCTACATGTGACTAAGCACTATGGAATTCACCTTCTACATTTTGCACATTCTTTGTTTTGTTGACAGACACATCACAGTCCTCATTTCCTCATCTCTCTCTTCTTTATCAAATTCTATCTCTGTATCTCCAAGTTCTATTTTTGTTACATGTAATACAACAACCTCGTCATCTTCTTTAGATTCAACATCATTTACTTCCATTGTTATAAAAACACATTGATATTCATCATTCTCTGTTGCATACATAGAGTCTTCATTCTCTTTTTCTAGTAGATTTGCTTGACACACAAAGACTCCCACCAATGTGGCAACATTCTACAACTCAACTTCTCGTTGAAAGATGTTTGTGCCCCTTTCATTGTACTATGTTTTCATAACAGTCCAATCTTCCTCGGCACTTGTTGCTTCTTCAATTTTGGGTAAAATTATCCCATCCAAGACTTGTAGAACAAGAGATAATGTTGCAACAACATTCTTCGTTTTCTCTTTCTCATGGGTAGATTCTTCAAACTATTTCAACACTATGTCCCATAAGTCTTCTCCACATAATATGGTTCTCATTTTAAAAACCCACATATCAAAGTTCTTGCCTATAAAAATTGGTGGTAGGAAATAAAGATCCTTTGTAAAATATCCCATATCCATCCTACACTCATAATCTTCATTTTCTTCTTTGTCATCTTCATAATTGATTGTCTTCTCAGCTACAGCTAGATTCTCATAGCAAATTCCAACAAAATAATATGCCTTGACTATTCTATTTCTCCTCTTGATTTTCTTGAGTCTACTCTTCTAACCTATATCACATTTTTTTATGCTCAAAATGACACGGTTTGGGACAAAACACAGAATACACCCTTGGAGGGCTTATTAAGGACAACGTGGGGATGGAAGCCCAAGTTGCATTTAGAGCCCTTAGATAGATAGGGTTCACAAGTAGAATTAATGGCACTAGATGCATTAATCAATAATTGCATAATTAAATAGACACGTGAATAAATGCACAATTAGTCAGAAACTCAAGTGTGTTAGTACATGAACAAAACAAGTGAATCTATCTAACCATGCATGCATTAATTCCTAGAAACAAAATCAATTAACTAATAAAATTGACCAAGGAATTCAATGTAAAATATTTACAAGGTAATGAAAAGTCATCATGAAATAATTTTTATCAAAATAACACTTTAGCCGTTAGTGGAAAAAGGCAACAATAATTTATACTTTTTATAATGCCTAAGTAAATTACATTAGCTGCTTTTAATGTGCAAAAAAAAATCTACAAATTGTTTAATTATAGAATATTTTCAACTTAATAAAGTGGAAAGTTTGTGTAATGGAGGTATACTGAAAATTAATTCAATAATTATAATTGTTTGCATGAAATGAAACACTGTTATTGTAATACCCCATTTTGACCCTCAGGATATATTACTTTTAATGTAAATATTGTATACATGTGATGTATGTTTTCCTAGCGTGGAGCTCAAGGCCAAGGCTTCGCTAGTGGATGCTCAAATTTTATTTAAAAAGGCAAGTATTAAATAATATGTTACCCATGTGCTATTTAGCCATGGAACATTGTAAAAATGATTTAAATAAGCATCATGCAATAAAATACCAAAACTAGCTATGGAAGCAACTAATGAGAAGGGGCCATGTGTATCCACTAGGGAGTGGTAATGGGGTTGTGGGGTTGAACCATAGGCTGCCAAATGTTATTTTGAGAACCCATTTGACTTTTCTTGCTAACATTTAATTCAGTTGTAAGAAAGTTGTTGAGAAATCAGTCCATGGCTTCAATGGAGCATGGGCAGCCCAGAAATTCGTATGGCATGGTATGGGCTCTGTTTCCTTGACCCACAAGTCACTCTACCTCATGGGAATTCACTTTTCCTCATTCCCATTCCATTGTTGAACATCTAAGCTTCAGTTTTCATCTATTACACATGCCAAGTAGTGAGAAAAACCAGAAATCGCAACTTTGGAAGAACCCATAAACACCCAGAATTTGGTATTGACAGTGAAATCCAATGGGGGGTCCATAGATATAAACCTTGGGGCGAAATTGAGAGTATTGGATACCCCAAAATCCATTGGAAAAACCAACTTTTATAGCCCAGAAATCCAATTACGGGATTGAGTTATTTGGTCACCGAATTGTGAAAATCCAAGTGTGAATGTTTGAACAGAGGATTGGATTGCCTGAATTTAGTTTGAGATGTCTGTAGCTCTGTGGTTGAGCTCACTGGTTTAGCATCCTCCTCATTTGTCTCTTGCATGCTTGATAAACCCAACTGTGCGTTGGATTAGCATGATTGTGTGTGTGAGATCATGGCTTTGATTGAGCCTGTCTAGTTCCTCCTTAGTGGATACACATCCTAGCTTGGGGGTGGTCTCTCAGCTGAAAGGATACAGGTTGGATAGAGACCTATGGTTGGGTGGAACGTTGCTCTCACATAACCAGCTGTTGGACAGTTTCATCTTAAAGATAAGTATTCTCTATGGATTATATTATGCTCATTCTCTGCTCTGTTTTGTGTGTATTATTCATATTAATGAAATGATTATCTTAATATGGTTGATATGAAGTTTGTGCATAGCATGAGAATGGGATTGATTATCTGTATGTTGATTCATCATCTGCTTGGGATAGATATGTTGATGCATTCCAGAGTGTGTGTGTGTTAATATGTTTTAATTCCGTTGTGTAATTTAATTATATATTTTATTTTAAATGAAAAATTTAGTCTTATGGCCGTGGGGAGGAATGAGGTACCCCATGGTGCAGTCGTGTTCCCTCGGTGGTTCGGGATGATGGGAGGGGACGTGACAGAGTGTTATTAGAGCCCATGTTGCAGCACCGTGGCTACTTCAGCAAAACTCTGAGTTTGCAGGCAGATATTAGAGGCGTTTTAGCATGGTATTGATGAAGTTTTGGGTGGAATTTTGATTTGGAAAATGGGAGGATCAGAGTTCTCAGGTATGGGAGAGGATCACATCGTTGCATAGATAATTCCAAGAGCTTTCCAATGGTAACATACTTGCTTGATTTGGTTAGGGGATGGAGGATATATGAGCCTCTCAAGTTGCCAGAACATAGGTGTTTCAACAATTGTGGATTGCGGAAACGAGTATTTTCAAATTTTGCATTTTGGATTTCCGTAATTCTGCACCCTCAATTGCGGAATTGTGGGAACATTAAAGTTTTAGATTTCCGATTTGGCATTCTGCACCCACAATTGCTTATTGCGTAATTGTGGGTTGGAGTATTTCTGGGTTAGAAAGTTGGCATTTCTGCACCCGCAGTATGGATTGCGGGATTGTGGGATTGCGGAAACGTTAAGATTTCGAACTTGTGTTATGACTTTCCGCACCCGCAATTGCAGATTGCGGGATTGCGGAATTGCGGATTGTAAGATGCAAGTTGCAGGATTGTGGAAATGTTAAATTTTCGTATTTGCGACTTGGCTTTCTGCACCCGCAATTGCGGATTGCGGGATTGTGGGTTGCGGAACCTGCGGATTGCGGAAAAAAAAATGGAGCCCGAAAATTGATTTTTGGATTGCTGGAGCAAGCAAAATCAGAATTGAAAGAGTTCAATGGCGTTCTGAGGCCATTAACGAAGGACATGAAAGGTTCGGTGAATATCCCGAGCCCATTATGCTCCAATTTGGCATAAAATTGGAATTAATGGCTTTTACAAATTGGTGTCCCGATGCTTGACAAAAGGTTAGATCGAGATGAAACTGATATGGAGCAGCCATGGAGCAGGTACAATGTTAAGTTTGGAAATTTGGAGCCAAACTCCAAAGTATGTGGAGTCGGCGTGACTGAGAAGGCCAAAAAGCACTATTTCGGTCAACATTTTGGAGATTTTGAAAAGCTTGCAATGGATGAAAGAGACCTTAGATGAAGGATTCAAGAAATTTACTAAAATCAATATTTTTTATTCTCATTAAAATAGACAATTCATGTTAGACAAAGATTTTCCAGAAATGCACCGTTTGGAAAATAACGATTTTTGGCCCAAAATTTGAAATTTTCGAAAAAGTGAAAAGTGAAAAGTAGTCAACCCATCATTTTATAGAGGAAGAATGGTACATCGGAACAGAGATCCGCAAGTTTCTGAGTGTTCCTTCTTGTATGGAATAAATTCTTCCGATAGAAAATTTTTCCTGAATCTTTCTAGACTTGCTTCTACAGGTGGCTGAGGTTGGCAGGTTAGGATATTTTGCAGCTGTGTATAAAACTGCAGAATTTTGGTAAAAATTGTCATTTTTGAAGTAATGTAATTACCACACCCAAAGTCAGAATGAAGCACGTGGATGGGCATTGGAAAGATTATCTAGTAGGGAACAATGGTTCATAACCATAATTTGAATGAAGCTATCATACAACATAGATATGTAGAGGAGAAAAGTGTGAGTGATTGTTTTGTCATATTGTTTTTAATATGGACAATTTCTAGAATTACATGCCTAGAAGTAGCAAGTATAAATATTAGGCATGAGTATATGTATTGAATTGTTGTCTGGTGAGAAAAATAGCTAATGATTCCTTGTGTGTTTACTAGAGGCCATGAAATTGGACCAACTATGATGTAGAAGAGGGATTCCATGTGGTGACGAGGGATTGGAAAGGGAGAATTCTTTAACCCCTGTTTTGCTGTTGTATTTATATTTTATGAGATTGATGTACATAGAATAGATGGTTGGCATATTAATAAATATTGCATAGTGCATGGGATATGTTTGTACACGCATATGTGTTGAAAGGGGATTGGGTAAGAATCCATTGAACCATATTCAGTAATCATAAAATGGCATGCCTATAAGCTTGAATGCATTCATGTGAATGTGGTACTGTAATAGTATGGTGGAGTATGGGTGGTGAAGGCAAGAGGCCTCATACCATGAGATTGTTTATAAATTTATACTGCATTCATATAAAAATATATCATTGCATGTGTATGTTGGTTATGAGTTTAATAACCAAAACAAGTGAGGACTGGTGGTCCCGATTATGGTAACGAATGCTATATGAGATAGTCATGGATAATGCCATAATGTGATTGGAATGATAATGCTATGGTGCTCAACAAGCATACCATGAACTCCCTATTGATGTTAATTTGGGTGAAACCTCTTTGCCAACAACCAAGGAGTGAGTAAACCCCTGATGCGTTGTTTGGGTGGAGAAGGAAGGCACCCATATAAGTTAACCAAGTGAATTTGGGAGATGGCTAAGTATGGTGTTGAAGCACTACCTAGAATGCCCAACTTACCATAATAAGAAACCTGTGTATGCACCAAGATGTCTTAGATCAATGTTGTAGTGCATTGGGTGCATTGAGTAAATGCACATTAACAGATTTTGCAAATCTTGTAGTTATGTATTGAGTGAATGCATACGAAAATTTTGAGTAAGTGTTGTGAATGTCCATCCATGTGTATAGTTACACCTGATGAGATGCATTGTGTGCATGCATGATTGTGATATATGTATATGTTTGATTACAATTAAACAATAGATGAAATGATGAATGAATGATAATTCTGAGATCATTTTATGAGTTGCTATGAATGCAGAGTAAGGATTGCATGAAGGTAGTCATGTTTGATGAGCTACCAAAGTGCTTTGTTTTTAGGACAGAGTTGTATAAATGATATGGCTATGAATTAATGAGCATTTAAAAGCCTTAATTTAATTGCATAGATAATGGGATGGTGTCTTGTATTTTTATGGTGATAAGGGTGCATATAACATAAGCCTATATATTTCATTGCACTTAAAATGTTAACATTTGAAAGTGTTTGAATTATTGGTTGTTATAATTCTGAGATCACTTCAGTGACTGTTGTAGCAATGAACAAATTATATGCATAGATACTCACAACATGTTTGGCTGATTGAAAGTTTCATATTACAGGTAGAAATGTCTTGCGTATGGCAATGAGGATAAGTCCATAGTAAAGACCGAAATATACTATGTGCAGAAGCCAAAGGTTATGAGAAGGTTCTTATGGTTGTGAAATTTAACTTATGCAGGAAACAAATCTGAAAATATTCTGATTTAAGTTTATGAGAATAATATCATGGTTGCAAATCTAATTTATGTAGGAAAACAGAATTAAAATTTCTTGATTTAGAGCTTATGAGAAGGAATCTCATGGTTGAGGACTCTAAGTTCTGTTAGAAAGAAGAATTGTAAATCTCGGATTTGGAATTTTGCTAATATATAGCTAATGACTATTTGGCTTATATGAATTGTTTCAGGAGGACATGTTGTAAGTGGATGTTCATGTATGGTAGTGGGCATAAGACCATAATGGGAGAAGTGATGCCACTTACAAGAGACAAACAATATGATGATAGCCTCATGACTAAGAAAATCGATTTCTGTGGTAGACAGAATTGTAAACTCATATTGAATTTAATTGTTAATGCCATTGATTGGTTATGGAACAATCAGATTTAAATTTTATTGTTAAATGTTGTTGACTATTTGTCTATTTGACAGGTGTGCCAGGAAGACACAGTGTAGGAAGACCATGTGTGATGGCCTGCAAAATCCAAACTCCATGGGAAGGATCCCATGCTTTGGAATTGGGTTTTGGGTGAAATGCCATAATAAATTTTGATAATATCTCAACTGAACTACATGTTGGAAAACCATGTGAATGAGACAGTAAAATTATGCCAAGAAGGCATGTGTGGGTTATGGAACGTGAAAATATTGGGGTGGAAAAACCAATGAACTGTTAACTCAGAGAAGGGAGCCCCCATTCATCATTAATGAAGAGAGAATACATCTAAAAAGGGATAAGTATCCTGTAACCCTAGCTAAGAACATGCATGTCTGATTATTTGAGTTAATATGCAGGACGTGTTTTATTTTATTTATATTATTTCAGACTACTTGAGTATGATCAGGGCCTACATGGCTCACATCAGGAAGGGGTGCACACCTTTCTGGTGATGGGTTATGATAGAGTTTTCAATGTTGATTACACCCTAAGGGAATGGACACATTCCTGGTGTTTCAATATTTGATAGTGAATGTTATGAAATATGCTTGCAATTTTGGAACAACAATACTGTTGAGCTTGCTTATCCATCTTGTGTTGTGAGCCTGAACAGATGCAATTGGTGTTGCACACTAAGAAACCTAAGTAAAGAGGTTGTTGTGAGGGGTTGTGGTGGAAGGGTTGATGTCTATGAAAGCATGTTTTGGATTGCTTGGTGAACGACGGCCAGAAGTTGGACGTTGGACAAATCACGTCAACTGTGGTGATTTCGCATCACAAGTAGAAGTAAACCCTGAATTCTTCAGAAAATTAGCCGTTGGCGATTGCTTGGTGAACGACGGCCAGAAGTTGGACGTTGGACAAATCGTGTCCTTCAGCTATGCTAACACCTTCAGTTATCCACTCACAGTCACTTCAGTTACATGCGTTTCCTAATTATTTACATCTCTTTATTTCTATATTTATAAATAATAATAATGTTATAAGAGTTTTTATTTATAATAATAATATTGTACTAGTTTTTCCATTCCATCCAGTTCCTTTTTCACTGTTGTTTCAACAATCAACTGCAATCTGCGGCAAATTGGCAGTATTACTTTGTATTTAATAATCATTTTAGTTTTCTAAATCACTATTGTTTCAACAAACAATTGAAATTTGTAGCAAATTGGTGTAGTATTACTTTGTATAAAATAATCATTTCAGTTCTCTCAAATTTTGATGAACATTTATTTCTATTTTGTAATCTTCCTCAATTCGGCTTCAATTTAATTCTAAAATGTATCAGGAAACAGAAAGTAATACACGTTTTCATGAACTTTTATTTCTGGTTTGTAATCTTCCTTAATTCAACTTCAATTAAAATTGAAATGCATCATAATAAAACGGAAAATAATACAGGTTTCACAGTCGCATTTTGACATTGATTGTGATTTTTATGAAATGATTATTGGTTCTAAAACAGATACATTTCAGTTAGGTTTATTACACTACTACCAGGTGTGGTGTTTTAAGATGTTTACGGAATTTTCATTTCGTCTTTATCTTACCCTTTCTTTATTTTTCATTTCATTATTTTTAATTATTATTTTAACTTTTTGTATGTAGCAACTCAATCGTGTAAAAGAAAGAAAGTGCTGAAAGGGATATTTTATCATTTTATTTTACTCTTCCTTTTCAGCTGTATTTCTGTCATTGATATTGTGTCTTAGTGCATGAAAAGGAGCATACGCCTACAGGGTTTGAGCTAGGGTTTGTAGAGGTAATCAATGGAGAATGTAATCCACTAACATGTTCCAATGGTGAAGAGGTAATCCTTAAAGCTGGATTTGAAGCCTGTAACCACAAGGTCCAATTCAATGGGATGATTGAATACTCCACTACTAGACCCAAATCTCATATAGTGGAAAAGAGAAAGGCCATTCTGTCGCTTATCGGGTAGGTTCAGTCGAAGGAAGAAACCGCTCATCACACATTAATGCTTTCTCTGCTTTAAAACACCACCAGAGAGGAAGGGGCTTGCATTAAGTCATAGACGCTCTTTTCATGGGTATTATTCCCATTGTAGGCCCAGATTCACCAAGAATTAATGGTCTTGGGTTTGTTTGTGATATGGGTGAAATGGCAATTTTTAAGAGGGTGCTCTCCTCTTGTCTGCATCCCAAGAAGAAGAAGGACGAAATGGGCAGGTTCACTTGAACGATGCAACCAGACATCAAGCTATATTTCCTCTTTCACTTTACAGCACAACCAGAGACGGAGGGGCCATTAAGCCATAGCCGTTGTTTTTAGATGCCTTATTTGCGTTGTCATCCCAACTTCATCGAAAATTATTGGTCATGGGTTTGTTAGTAATATGGGTAAAGTTACTATTTTAACCCGATGCTCTAATCTCCTCTCCATACAAGAAGAAGAAGCTGGAAAAAAAAGAAGAAGAAGGTGGAAATGGGTTGGTCGCTTGTCTTTATCAGCTATACTTATGAGTTGCAGGAGAGGGCTCTATTTTCAAGGGGAGCTTGATGTTTGAAGTAAAATGGGATACATAATGAAATAAAATCGATTGAGATGCACGAGAGGGTGAAATATCAACACCAAGTCTCACCAGAGAATAACATAAATTGCGACTACACCAACCACCACTTTTATAAGGGATAATCCCTTCTCAGAGAACCTTAAAACGAAAGAGCATTCTCCCAAGCATATAAAAGCCGTACACAGTCAGATTAAGTGAGATGGTATTTTCTAGGAGTCATTTCCAGCCGTAAAGAAATCTTTGTGAGAGACTCAAGTTCTGATTATTCTAAGGAGATTACTGTTTTCATTTTTGTGAGGTTTCTGTTACGCTACTTTGCTACAGCCTTACCATACCTCAGGTTAAACTCCTGTTCATAACGATTTCAAGAATTAGGGTGCATATGAGTAATGGGTTTCTTGGTGGTGGGTGGAAAAAATATTTTTGGGGCTTCTTATTGATTCATGATGATAGAGAAAGCTGCCAGGCTTTGCAAATCTACAACAGAGTTTCTTTTAGTGTTTTTTTTGAAGGCCATGTTGTAAAGGCATGAGGTGGATCGACTGTGGGAAAACTATCTAGCAAGGCTGAGGTTTCATATATATAGCTCACGCCTCCTTCCAGCGATGTGGAGTGTTCTCGGTTAGCAGGTTTGTTTTTAATGTTTTTTTCCTGGTAAAACTTGGAAAAACCTTGAATTTTATGCCCATTTATCACTATATCATTATTATTAATATATAAACCCTTGTCCTCCTATGTGCAGATCTGTTTTTATTCTTCGAATAGCTTGGGGTTTGGTCTTGATTGAAACTATTTAGGAACCCTTTTTTCAGGGCATCTCTCTCGAGACAGGGGATTCCATTAGAGCTCAAGTAATAGCTCTAGATGCAGGGGATTCCAGTAGAGCTCAGGTAATAGCTTCTGTGTATCAGAACACGTCTTAACTTGCTTTCTCTTTCAATTCAATTCCTAGTTGAATAATTATTAGGTGTATATTATTTAGTGTTGGTTTTCATGTTAGTTTGGAGGATTTTGGTTAAAGCTATGGCATGCCAATAAAACTAGTATAAGGATTCTATTATTCAAATCAATTTAGTGTTATCCATATTCCCTTTTGTTAATAAATAGTTGAGATTACATGAGGGAGGGTTTTGGTTAATTCCAGGGCATGCCAATAAAACTAGTACATGGATTCTATAACTCAGATCAATTCATTGTTATCAATCTTTTATTTACTAGTAGATAATGAGTTCCATGAGTCCCGTCAAATATTTAGTTTTCTCTGTTTCCTTTATGTGCTAGTTTTGTAAAGAACTTTGATTTGGTTGTTGCAAACTATTTTTATGTTGATTTCAAGTGGGTATAGTTGCGTCTTAGTTATATCCCCGTTCTTTTTTCATATATAATTTTATCGACCAAGACTTTAAAGAGATGTACTCACCCAATCAATAGGCATGTTTGTATGTTACACTAGTTCACTTCCATGCTCTCCCAATCACAAGTAGTTACTTGTGCAGCCTAAACTTGTAGTTCAACAAGTTTTTTTTTCATGGTAGTAAGGATGTCTTTTACTATATTTTGCCTAGAATGCAACTATTGTTGGGTGGAACGTTGCTCTCACATAACCAGTTGTTGGACAGTTTCATCTTAAAGATAAGTATTCTCTATGGTTTATATTATGCTCATTCTCTGCTCTGTTCTGAATGTGTATTATTCATGTTAATGAAATGACTATCTTAATATGGTTGATATGAAGTTTGTGCATAGCATGAGAATGGGATTGATTATCTGTATGTTGATTCATCATCTGCTTGGGATAGATATGTTGATGCATTCCAGAGTGTGTGTGTGTTAATATGTTTTAATTCCATTGTGTAATTTAATTATATATTTTATTTTAAATGAAAAATTTAGTCTTATGGCCGTGGGGAAGAATGAGATACCCCATGGTGTAGTTCTGTTCCCTCTGTGGTTCGGGATGATGGGAGGGGACATGACAGAGTGGTATCAGAGCCCATGTTGCAGCACTGTGGCTGCTTCAGCCAAACTTTGAGTTTGCACGCAGATATTAGAATCGTTTTAGCATGGTATTGATGAAGTTTTGGGAGGAATTTTGATTTGGAAAATGGGAGGATCAGAGTTCTCAAGTATGGGAGGGGATCACATCGTTGCATAGATATTTCCAAGAGCATTCCAATGGTAACATACTTGATTGATTTGGTTAGGGGATGGAGGAGATATGAGCCCCTCAAGTTGCCAGAACAGAGGTGTTTCAGCAATTGCGGATTGTGGAAAAGAGTATTTCAAAATTTTGCATTTTGGATTTCCGTAATTCTGTACCCTCAATTGTGGAATTGTGGGAACATTAAAGTTTTAGATTTTCGATTTGGCATTCCGCACCCACAATTGCTTATTACGGGATTGTGGGTTGAAGTATTTATGGGTTAGAAAGTTGGCATTTCTGCACCCGCAGTATGGATTGTGGGATTGTGGGATTGCGGAAACGTTAAGATTTCGAACTTGCGTTATGAATTTACGCACCCGCAATTGCAGATTGCGGAATTGCGGATTGTGGGATGCAGTTTGAGGGATGCAAGTTGTAGGATTGCGGAAATGTTAAATTTTAGTATTTGCGACTTGGCTTTGTGCACCTACAATTGCAGTTTGCGGGATTGTGGGTTGCAGAACCTACGGATTGTGGAAAAAAAAATGGAGCCCGAAAATTGATTTTTGGATTGCAGGATCATGCAGAATCAGAATTGGAAGAGTTCAATGGCGTTTTGAGGCCATTAACGAAGGACATGAAAGGTTCAGTGAATATCCCGAGCCCATTATGCTCCAAGTTGGCATAAAATTGGAATTAATTACTTTTACAAATCGGTGTCCCGACGCTTGACATAAGGTTGGATCGAGATGAAACTGATATGGAGCAGCCATGGAGGAAGCACAATGTTAAGTTTGGAATTTTGGAGCCAAACTCCAAAGTATGTAGAGTCTGCGTGAGTGAGAAGGCCAAAAAGCACTATTCTGGGCCACTTTTTGGAGATTTTGAAAAGCTTGCAATGGATGAAAGAGACCTTAGATGAAGGATTCAAGAAATTTACTAAACTCAACATTTTTTATTGTCATTAAAATAGACAATTCAGGTTAGACAAAGATTTTCCAGAAATGCACCGTTTGGGAAATAACCATTTTTGGCCCAAAATTTGAAATTTTCGAAAAAGTGAAAAGTGAAAAGTAGTCAAACCCATAATTTTATAGAGGAAGAATGGTACATCGGAATAGAGATCCGCAAGTTTCTGAGTGTTCCTTCTTGTATGGAATAACATCTCCCGGTAGAAAATTTTTCCTGAATCTTTCTAGACTTGCTTCTACAGGTGGCTGAAGTTGGCAGTTCAGGATATTTTGCAGATGTGTATATAAGTGCAGAATTTTGGTAAAAGTTGTCATTTTTGAAGTAATGTAATTACCACACCCAAAGTCAGAATGAAGCAGGTGGATGGGTATTGGAAAGATTATCCAGAAGGAAACAATGGTGCATAACCATAATTTGAATGAAGCTATCATACAACATAGATATGTAGAGGAGAAAAGTGTGAGTGATTGTTTTGTCATATTGTTTTTAATATGGACAATTTCTAGAATTACATGCCTAGAAGTAGCAAGTATAAATATTAGGCATGAGTATATGTATTGAATTGTTGTCTGGTGAGAAAAATAGCTAATGATTCTTTGTGTATTTACTAGAGGCCATGAAATTGGACCAACTATGATGTAGAAGAGGAATTCCATGCGGTGACGAGGGATTGGAAAGGGATAATTCTTTAACCCCTGTTTTGCTGTTGTATTTATATTTTATGAGATTGATTTACAGAGAATAGATGGTTGGCATAAATATGCACTGGTTGGCATAGTAATAAACATTGCACAGTGCATGAGCATATGTTTGTACACGCATATGATATTACATATTCGTAAAGGTAGTAAGGTTCTACATATGCAATGAACCACCAATGGAAAATATTGTAGTTGATAATCACTATTGGTGTTGATATTGATTGTAGGACCAAAGACAACAGAAGCATGGCTAAATATGTTGATGATGTTGTTACAGCCAACAACCTTATGAAGAAAAGGTTAGGGCAACAAATCCATGATCAAGAGGTTGGTGAAATAATTCTGTAAACGTCTATAAGAGACCAATTGATCAGGTAACATCAAAGGTGTAAATGGGATCCATGCAAGTAATGGTTTTATTATAATGATTGCATATGTGTTGAAAGGGGATTGGGTAAGAATCCATTGAACCATATTCAGTAATCATAAAATAACATGCCTATAAGGTTGAATGCATTGATGTGAATGTCGTACTGTCATAGTATGGTGGAGTATGGGTGGTGAAGGTAAGAGGCCTCATACCATGAGATTGTTTATAAATTTATACTGCATTCATATAAAAATATATCATTGCATGTGTATGTTGGTTATGTGTTTAATAACCAAAACAAGTGAGGACTGGTGGTCCCGATTATGGTAACGAATGCTATATGAGATAGTCATGGATAATGGCATAATGTGGTTGGAATGATAATGCTATGGTGCTCAACAAGCATACCATGAACTCCCTATTGATGTTAATTTGGGTGAAACCTCTTTGCCAATAACCAAGGAGTGAGTAAACCCCTGATGCATTGTTTGGGTGGAGAAGGAAGGCACCCATATAAGTTAACCAAGTGAATTTGGGAGATGGCTAAGTATGGTGTTGAAGCACTAGCTAGAATGCCCAACTTACCATAATAAGAAACTTGTGTAGGCACCAAGATGTCTTAGATCAATGTTGTAGTGCATTGGGTGCATTGAGTAAATGCACATTAAAAGATTTTGCAAATCTTGTAGTTATGTATTGAGTGAATGCATACGAAAATTTTGAGTAAGTGTTGTCAATGTCCATCCATGTGTATAGTTACACCTGATGAGATGCATTGTGTGCATGCATGATTGTGATATATGTATATGTTTGATTACAATTAAACAATAGATGAAATGATGAATGAATGATAATTCTGAGATCATTTTATGAGTTGCTATGAATGCAGGGGAAGGATTGCATGAAGGTAGTCATGTTTGATGGGCTGCCAAAGTGCTTTGTTGGAAGGACAGAGTTGTATAAATGATATGGCTATGAATTAATGAGCATTTCAAAGCCTTAATTTAATTGCATAGATGGTGGGATGGTGTGTTGTAGTTTTATGATAATAAGGGTGCATATAACATAAGCCTATATATTTCATTGCACTTAAAATGTTAACATTTGAAAGTGTTTGAATTATTGGTTGTTATAATTCTGAGATCACTTCAGTGACTGTTGTGGCAATGAACAAATTATATGCATAGATACTCACAACATGTTTGGCTGATTGAAAGTTTCATATTCCAGGTAGAAATGTCTTGCATATGGCAATGAGGATAAGTCCATAGTAAAGACCGAAATCTACTATGTGCAGAAGCCAAAGGTTATGAGAAGGTTCTTATGGTTGTGAAATTTAACTTATGCATGAAACATATCTGAAAATATTCTGATTTAATTTTATGAGAATAATATCATGGTTGCAAATCTAATTTATGTAGGGAAAAAGATTTTAAATTTCTTGATTTAGAGCTTATGAGAAGGAATCTCATGGTTGAAGACTCTAAGTTCTGTTAGAAAGAAGAATTGTAAATCTCAGATTTGTAAATCTCGGATTTGGAAGTTTGCTAATAAATAACTAATGACTATTTGGCTTATATGAATTGTTTCAGGAGGACATGTTGTAAGTGGATGTTCATGTATGGTAGTGCACATAAGACCATAATGGGAGAAGTGATGCCACTTACAAGAGACAAACAATAAGATGATAGCCTTATGACTAAGAAAATCGATTTCTGTGTAGACAGAATTGCAAACTCATATTGAATTTAATTATTAATGCGATTGATTGGTTATGGAACAATCATATTTAAATTTTATTGTTAAATGTTGTTGACTATTTGTCTATTTGATAGTTGCGCCAGGAAGACACATTGTAGGAAGACCATGTGTGATGACCTGCAAAAGCCAAACTCCATGGGAAGGATCCCATGCTTTGAAATTGGGTTTTGGGTGAAACGCCATAATAAATTTTGACAATATCTTAGCTGAACTACATGTTGGAAAACCATGTGAGTGAGACAGTAAAATTATGCCAAGAATGCATGTGTGGGTTATGGAATGTAAAAATATTTGGGTGGAAAAACCGATGAACTGTTAACTCAAAGAAGGGAGCCCCCATTCATCATTAATGAAGAGAGAATACATCTAAAAAGGGATAAGTATCCTGTAACCCTAGCTAAGAACATGCATATCTGATTATTTGAGTTAATATGCAGGACATGTTTTATTTTATTTATATTATTTCAGAGTACTTGAGTATGATCAGGGCCTACATGGCTCACATCAGGAAGGGGTGCACACATTTCTGGTGATGGGTTATGATAGGGTTTTCAATGTTGACTACACCCTAAGGGAATGGACGCATTCCTGGTGTTTCAATATTTGGTAGTGAATGTTATGAAATATGCTTACAATTTTGGAACAACAATATTGTTGAGCTTGGTTATCCATCTTGTGTTGTGAGCCTGAAAAAATGCAATTGGTGTTGCACACTAAGAAACCAAAGTAAAGAGGTTGTTGTGAGGGATTGTGGTGGAAGGGTTGATGTCTATGAAAGCATGTTGTGGAGGTCTTGAGGAAGGGTTGTTGTATGCCTAATAAACCTAGTCAGTGTACTGGTTTGGAATTATTTATTTGGGTGTTGTGGAGGTTGTGGTGAACGGATTTTATATGCCTATGGCTCCATGGTAGATCCTTGACCTAGGAATGGTCGTGGTGAAGTTTCCTTCCATCCGGAGTGCTGGTTCGACATTAACTATTTGGATGGCATGGAGTAGTCTACGTGCTAGCCAACATACAATTCCATAGGTTATCCCAAGGCAGTGTAAAGTAAAGCAGGACCCTGTGGACCACAGAGGAAATGTCCAATACAGATAAGTATTTCATTTTCATTCATTTCTTATTTTGGATAATGAAAATTTCATGAACAATCTTATGACAACCAAGCTGATATACTATTGTTTCTATGTTGGAAACCTAGGTCATTGCAGGAATCAAGAAGTCTTGAAGGCATCCTAAGGATGCATTTGGACATGTCACTCCTATAAAGCTCAGTATGAGTTGAAATGATACGAATGGTGTTGGTGGACATGTGTGAGTCCTAGCAACCAAAGGTTCTGTGGAAAAACCATGGAGAGGAGATTCCTTGATGGAGAAATACTTGGACAGACCTTAGACACAAAGTTTCATAACCAAAAAAAGAAGGGCAAGTTAAGCATTCACATTGAGGTGAAAGAGGCTAAGGAGCATATAACCACAAGGATGGTGTTGCTCCAAATTGGAACAAGACTACGAGGGGGAAACTCTAACTCTTCTCTTTCCCTTTTGATTGATGCATCTTAGAAACAAAAACAAAATTGTTGAATGCATATTATGAGTGGGAGTGGATTGTGTTTATTTACTTGAAATAAATTGTGAATGCTGAAATAGTTAATTCCCTGAGAAAGCATGAACATGAATGTGTTCATGTGTATGTTGGGAAAGCATGAAAAGTGTGGAAGTATCATGAATGGAGCATGGAAAATCCATGTCAATTGGGAAAATAATTGGCTGATTTTAATGTTTATGTTATGCTGGCTTAACAAAGAATTGCAATGATGTATTTCATAGGTGAGAAATGAAATTTAATTGGTTGCAGTTGTTACAAAAACAGTGGTACTAGCGAGCAAAGAGTGGGATGTTGTGTACATTGGCCATGGAAACAAACCAAAAGCTAATGGATTTGGTTGAAAATCTTCTTCAAACAATTTCCAAGGCCCAAGAAAATCTTGGAGAACTGCTCAAGCTACAAAAGCAGCAGAATGAGATTAACCATAAGGTTTTGTAGGATTCTATCTGTCTACAAAGATAGGTAAATATAATTCTGGAAACAATTAGACGAGGAAAGGACAACGGATCAATGAGGAGGAATTCATCCAATCACTCCACTAAGAAACGTTCTAGTCGGGAAGACTCAAAGGAAATTGAGTAGGAAAAGACAAAGAACCCAGTGAAATGTTGGAAATGTGGAGGAAATCATTGCCCCCGCAACTGCCCAACAAAGTAACATCAAGAGTGTAGTAGCCATAAAGTTTTCAAACTTGTGGATGGGCTGGAAGATCAGAAACAACAAGAGAAGCTTGTGGAAGCCAAAGGACTTAGTCCTGAAAGTTCAAAGTAAAGGATAGAACGCAGGGCAAATATGCAAAATTTTGAGAATTTTGGACGTGTAAATTGTTTATGTATTCCTAAGTATTGGAACACCAAGGACGGTGTTATTCTAAGGAGGAGGGGATTGTAAAATCTCCATTTGAACCTTAGGATATATTAGCTTTTAATGTAAATATTGTATACATGTGATATATGTTTTCCTAGTGTGGAGCTCAATGCCAAGGCCTCGCTAGTGGATGCTCAAATTTTATTTAAAAAAGAAAGTATTAGATAATATGTTACCCATGTGCTATTTAGCCATGGAACATTGTAAAAATGATGTAAATAAACATCATGCAATAAAATACCAAAATTGGCTATTGAAGCAACTAATGAGAAGGGGCCATGTGTATCCACTAGGGAGTGGTAAGGGGGTTGTGGGATTGAACCATAGACTGCCAAATGTCATTTTGAGAACCCATTTGACTTTCCTTGCTGACATTTAATTTAGTTGTAAGAAAGTTGTTGAGAAATCAGTCCATGGCTTCAATGCAGCATGGGAAGCCCATAAATTCATATGGCAGGGTATGGGCTCCATTTTTTTGACCCACAAGTCACTCCACCTCATGGGAATTCATTTTTCCACATTCCCATTCCATTGGTGAGCATCTAAGCTTCAGTTTTCATCCATTACACATGCCAAGCAGTGGGAAAAACCAGAAATCACAACTTTGCAAGAACCCACGTTTTGAAGTGCCCTAAATGCCCAGAATTTGGTATTGACAGTAAAATCCAATAGGGGATCCATGATATGAACCTTGGGGCAAAATTGAGAGTATTAGATACCCCGAAATCCATTGGAAAAACAAGTTTTTATAGCCCATAAATCCAATTACGGGATTGAGTTATTTTTGTCACTGAATTGTGAAAATCCAAGTGTGAATGTTTGAACAGAGGAATTGATTGCCGGAATTTAGCTTGAGATGTCTATAGCTATGTGGTTGAGATCACTGGATTATCATCCTACTCATTTGTCTCTTGCATGCTTGATAAACCCAACTGTGCGTTGGCTTAGCATGACTGTGTGTGTGAGATCATGGCTGTGAGTGAGCCTGTCTAGTTCCTCCTTAGTGGATACACATCCAAGCTCGGGGGTGGTCTCTCAGCTGAAAGAATACAGGTTAGAAAGAGACCTATGGTTGGGTGGAATGTTGCTCTCACATAGCCAGTTGTTGGACAAATTCATCTTAAAGGTAAGTATTCTCTGTGGTTTATATTATGCTCATTCTGTGCTCTGTTCTGAATGTGTATTATTCATGTTAATGAAATTATTATCTTAATATGGTTGATATGAAGTTTGTACATAGCATGAGAATGGGATTGATTCTCTGTATGTTGATTCATCATCTGCTTGGATAGATATGCTGATGCATTCCAGTCTATATGTGTGTTAATATATTTTAATCCCGTTGTGTAATTTAATTATGTATTTTATTTTAAATGAAAAATTTAGTCTTATGGTTGTGGGGAAGAATGAGATACCCCATGGTGCAGTCTTGTTCCCTCTGTGGTTCGGGATGATCGGAGGGGACGCGTTAGTTATAAATGTGCACAACAACTACTTTAATATGAAAAATAGAACAAAAACGCTAACGACTAAAGATTGAAATTGAGATTTTTTATGTACATTTAGGTAAAAAATTTACATATATACAGGTTAGTAAATAGAAAAGAAAGATAATAATTACAGTCCACTATATACCTATTGTACAATTTGCAAAAAGTAAAAATATAAAAATAGTAGCGAAGATGAATGATAAAAATTGAGGAAAAACACATAAATGCCCAAATAGGATTGTCATTAAGAATGTATTTTTTTCAGTTATCAAGTACAATAGGCCACGGTCAGTTCAACCCTTGATAAAACAAGGTTTATGAGACCCTACACAACTCTCAACTAATCCGGTTCACCTGGGTCAAACCCAAACAATGAGAGTACTCCCTGCTCAAATTGTCATGAAGGTAACCTACACACATGAAGACATCATTCATAAAAATATAAAATGGAAAGTGAAAATGCATGCAGGAAGATAGAATGTACGTCCTGCGGAAGGATGCTCTACCTTCACCCTGATGGATGGACCTAAAATGTACTCTTACTTACAATCATCGCCTTTTATGCTCATGGATGATTGTGTATGAAAGAGAAAAACAATAGTAGAACCTAGTAGTACCCACCTCTTACCTCTAGTGTATGATTCTCTTTGTAGTGTATTCGTGTCAGTTCTAAAGGCTGGGTAAGGGTAGGCCAAGTGTTTTTTCTTCTTGGACCTTGAGCATTTTCAATGGTGTTTGATTTCGATGTGCGCTGTGAAGAAGGTGGACGGAAAGAAACCAACATCCACCTTCTTACACTAATATGAATTCCAATGGTTGAAATATATTGTCTATGGGAAATTGAACGTCATATCCTCTTATTGGACTAGTATCGACTCTATGAATTGTTTTGACGGTTAATGACTTTGCATATTGTGGAGGTCCAACTCTTGCATAAACCTTTATTTTTAATCCCAGTGTACCATATTGATCATAGGAAGAAATGTGCGCACAACCCTAATCAAAGTCAAAGTCAAGCAAATGGAGGAAATGGAGTTATTCCTCTTTCGCATTCTTTGCAAGTCTCACAATTGATTTGCTTTCTTCATCCATTATGTATTTGATATCAAACATTTCAAAGGATTTTAACAAGTCCAATGCCTTGTCGTGACATTTGGCATGTTTTTGTTTTCCACACCCCACTACTGATTGATCTGATTGTAGACCACACTAGTATATCTATATACGGTAATGTTGCAAACATTTCCTCACCATACACCTTCAAGACCCCTGACGGATGCAATGTTAAATGCCTTTGTCTGATTGTAATTCTTGGTTATGATGTGCCCTTTTAAACAATTTCATTGCCCCTTGATTCCTTCAGCCAATGAATCATTCTTCATGTTTCCATCTTGTTGTCTTTTGATTTTTTTTTGTTTGAAGGGTCTACCTACTTTCTATGGTGATATGAAGTTGTTACATGCCATGGATAGCGCTCCTCCCTCTCTCGGTGCATGAGCCTGCATGTTGCTTCATAATTTCATTCTCTATCGGTTCTATGGAGGCTTTGCTAATGGATCATCTTCCTTTTTCCTATGTGTGTATACACTATGCGTGGATATTGTTTTCTAGTGTGTATATTGTTCACCGAGAACAGTCTTTGCATCCACCCTACCAAGGTTTTCCTGTGGAATATACATCATGCTATTTATTTTGCATTCCAGGATTGTCCTTGATCAACACCCCCTCTTCTGCTCACCAAATTTTGTTGTGCACACCGTAACAAAGAAAGATGCTATACATTGTAGGTGAATCATGAGTGCATGCTAGTATGGTTTCCTATGTGTATTCTCTATGTCTGCGACCACCTTTTCATTCTCTGTCCTCTACCAGTAGGGTTTGGTTGGATCTTGTTCATTGGCACCTCTTGCTAGCTAGTGGTCATTTTGAATGCATTTTTTAATCATAATAACCTTGCATCAGTTTCCAACTTATAGTATTCTGCATTGGTCTTTTTTCGCATCCATCCACCACCTCTCTTACCTTGTTGCCAATTTCTCCTATTGCATGCCCAATGGATCTATATTGGTGTTTCCTAGCTCCTCTGATGATTGCGGTGAAAGTCTATGAATTCTCCTCCGTTAATAGCCTCATGAGGTGGACCTACCAACGTTGTGAACATAGTGACAGGTGTTTTTTTTTACTGTCAATGCATACTTTCCCACATGTTGTCAGCTTGTGCAAAGATGTTCACGATTTTCCATGTTTTTATCCCCTACCACCTCCACCGCTCTCATTTTCCAATTTTAGAGATAGTTCGAAGGGGAATAACTTTTCATCACTCTAACCAATGGGAAAAATTATTTATGAAAGGAATCCCATATATATATGTATGTATGTATGTATGTATGTATGTTAGCTTTCTATCCTATGGAGAAGTTGATTGTTGACTAGAAGGTTTTTTGATGAACTATTATTTGTAACTTGGATTCTATAATAATAACAAGTGAAAACCCACAAATTATTCTATAACTCCCACGAATTCTTGAAAACCTACATATTTGACAATTGATGAATAATAGATGATGATTTACATTTACAATGGTCGGACTTATATAAGTCCCTTCGTGACTTTCCAATGTAAAGTCATGACTCTTTGATAATTATTAATTGTTAATTGTTAATTATCTATTAATATTAATATTAATATTAATGTTAAGATATATTATTAATATGTTTATATATATTTTTTATATAACATTGCCTCTCTCTTATAAAGGCTTTGTTCTCAAAGCCTTATAATGTTGTCGCACCGCTCCTTGTGATGTTGTAGCTGACGAAACATGTCGATACGAACTTCTAAGTGTAGAACATAACTTTCGATATGTTGAAGGGTCAATCCAACCAAAATTCATTTGTTGTTGACTATTGGGATTCTCTATTGATCTGTCGTCAGGAGCTTTGAGCACATTAGTACCATTATCTTTCGACAATTCCCACTTTTTCGGATACTGGTTTATATGATTGGGGTGTCGATAGGGAGTTATTGTTTGTTTTTTTACCAGATTGTCTTCTTTCTGAACTGTGACAGGGACTGAATTTGTATTTGCTTCTTTTTTCTCAACGTATATTTTTGAGTCTAAGGGCTTTGATTTCTTCTTTTGAATTTGCTCCAACTTATTGTCTAATGAGTCTTTTTCTTTTGTAAGATTTTGTGTCATTTCTTCTTGCACTTTATTACCATCTTTAAGCTTCTGAATTTGATCCATTAGATCTTGTTTGTGCTTCTTGAGGTGACCATTTTCATCAATGTTTTCTAATAGTTTCTTTTGAAGATCTGGATTCTCCTCTTCTAGCTTTTGATTCTGTTGTGCTTTATCCTTTGTCTTTTTTATTTGAAGAAGCAATTTGTGATTATAATCTCTTAAACGAGAGATCTCTTCTTCTTTATCTGTGACAATCTTTTCAACTTCTTCCTGCTTCTTTTGTTCTAACTTCTGATTACCCTGTGAAATCATATTTGATATATCCTTGAAGTCTTCAGATGTAGGATCTTCTAAATCTGATTTTGTTGTAATATCTTGAAATGTGATTCTCATCTGCTTATAGGAAAAAGTAAGAAACTTCTTTTCAGCATTTAAAATGAAGGTCCCCAATGTTTTAATCCAAGGTAACCCCAAAACTATGTCACCATCAAAACTCCATAAGGAACTAACAATGAATTGAGATATGACCATATAATCTCTAACATTCAATTCTAATCCACTTATTTGAAATTGGTTCCTATTACAAAGCTCTAGCCTTTCACTTATATTTGATTCAGGAATCACTAAATGGTTATCAAATTCAACACTAATATAATTATTTCTTTCACTAGGGGCAATAGAAATGGTGACATCCTTCCCTGCAAGTGTCCCTTTAACTATAAATAGTATTGAGACATTCATCAATGATGTGCTAGGAAACCTTCCCTTCTTTTCAACATGAAAACCCATATTCTTGAGTTTTCTTTAAAATTTATTCAATATCTCCTTCTTTTTTATAATAAACAATATTCAATATGATTCTTCTGCTAATATTATTTTCCCCTTAATATATATAAAATGGTGTAGATTGGATGGTTGGGAGGAATGATTGTTACCTTCCCCACCTAGGTTCAAATCTCACTTTCTGTTTGTTGTTGGAGATTAAAACCAAAACCACTTATTAAGAAACAACGCGCGGTTTCACTTCTTGTTTTTTTAATTTTCTTTTTCTTAGGACAAGGTCCTTCTTTGGAGAAACTTCCGAAATTATTTGGCCAAAATCCAAATCAACAAAATGCCCAAGAAGGGGCTCTGATACCACATGAAGTGATATAAACTTCTGAAACCCACATATAATTCTATAACTCCCACGAATTCTTGAAAAGCTACATATTTGATAATTGATGAATAATAGTTGATGATTTACATTTACAATGGTTGGACTTATACAAGTCCCTTCGTGACTTTCCAATGTAAAGTCATGACTCTTTGATAATTATTAATTGTTAATTGTTAATTATCTATTAATATTAATATTAATATTAATTTTATTAATATTAATATTAATGTTAATGTTAAGATATATTATTAATATGTTTATATATATTTTTTATATAACAATATATATATATATATGTTAGATGTCTATCCTATGGAGAAGTTGATTGTTGACTAGAAGGTTTTTTGATGAACTATTATTTGTAACTTTGATTCTATAATAATAACAAGTTACAATTTGTTTTCTTTAGAATATATGTATATATATATGGTCATGAATGATAAAAGGGGATTATTACTATTTTTTTGCAATATGGACAACAAAGGGACAATGGAAAAGTTAGGGTTAAAACAGAAAAAGGAAATAGGTAAAATAGTATAGGAAATGCTCATTTCTGTTTTCCTCTTTTTCTTTTTAAATATTAATGTGGGTAAAAGAGAAGGGTCTAAGGTTTAATAAAATAAGGGATTTTGATTTATTTTCTAAAAACCAAGGACATAGGCACTTTTGCAAGGAGGTACATGGGGAAATGATTTTGACTTTAGGGACTCAGATGTAGAAATATCAACGATGCATGGATGCAACTGGTAAATTAATGGAAGACTCAAATCGACGCATTTCAACTGACATGATGCAGAGACTTTCACTTGTTTAAATTTTAATCGAGCACTAAGAGGTACAAATAGTGATGTTTTTTGCTAAATAATATATGAGCATAACTAGCATGATGACCTGGATGTAATGATATTGATTCCATAGCATGACGATGCAATTGACAAGAAATGACAAACTGCAAACTTGACTTGACCACGACTCAACAATGCATGAGATGCAACTTGGTGAGTGTGACAAATGGATCATACAAAAGTGAAAATGGTGAAATGAGATATGGACATTACAACCACATTGTATTGGATGTGTGAGTTAAGACGAAATGACTATGCAATAAAATTTAATATGCTCATCCTAGTCACCATGTTTTGATGCTTCATAATCATGCCGATGTTTGGAATAAGCAACCTTCAACACACAACTACTCAACAACTTACACTTCTCTAGGTAGTTGGACCACAATACTTTAGCCTCTGAAGGGATGAACCACACAACCTATAGAGATCTGCTCTCACTACCTTGCAGATTTCACTTTCCTAATCAATAGCCAATAGGCTCACCAATTGAAGTATACAATACTTCTGAAACCTTTTGTTAATTCGATAATGCCCACAATTTCTTGAAAACCCACATGTTTGATAAATAATGAATAGTAGATGATGTATAAATTACAATGAGTTGCCTGCTTAAATATTGCTTGGGCATCACTTATTGAGGAGTCACAACTCCTCATTGAATTACATATAATATTTAATTATTACTTAATGTATATATATTTATTATTATTTTTATGTTCGTTACATTGCCCTTCCCTTAAGAAAAGCTTTGTCCTGAAAGCTAAGTTTGTTGATGTCATCTTTTATTCTGGCTCTGTGTCGAACTTTTGATTTGACACATGCAATTTTAATAATGACCACTACTTCATTTTGTTTCTTTTGTTTTGGAATCCACATTAAGTAGGTACTCGGTGAAGTTTCGTTGACACTTTTTTTGCTTGTGTGGTTGTTGCTTTTAACTTCTTTTATTAATTGAAAAGACTTGATAGACTTGACAATAGAAACTATTTTTGTGATGTTATTCCCAACACATTCTATGTCAATTCCTTTGAAGGGAATCCTTGTACTTATAATGTTCACATGAGCACCAATCTCATCTTGTATCTGATTAACTTTATAGATGTTCTCATTGATGTTCTTTATAGTGATCTCCGAGGTGACAAAGGTTCTTTGTGCACCTATTATGGTGACATTCTTGTCGATGCATTGATCCTCATTGTTGTCAGTAATACTAGCATGATTTTCATCACAATCTTGGTCACACTCATCTTCATCTTTGTCACTGCCATTGTCTTCATCACTAGGGTATTTTATATCCATGTCTTGCATATTATCTTCATTGATTCTTTTACTCTCATCTTGATGGAATGAGTATGCAACATCGATATAAACCTTGGAGCTCTGAAAAAGTTGTAATTTCAAGCTCCTTATTGTAGCAATCATCTTTTGTACTCTTTTTTGCTTGTGATGATTCATGAAGTTGTTCTTCTCAAGATGGTAGGATATTTCTATTTTGATGACCTTCATTGCTTTTACTTTCCTTTTTATTTTCTTCTTTATATAGTTGTTCATTTCGAACATGGCATCATTTTACTATTCCGTCTATAGTTTTTGAAATATTCCCATTATTTCTTCTTTAATTTTCCTCATTTCTTCATCCAAATTGTCATGTATCCAAGACATTTGTGTGTATGAAAAGGTCTAGTGCCCGTAGGACTTTTGGCTTATCCAAGTAAAAATATTTAAATATAAGAATTGTTAATTATTATATTTAATAATAATATTATCAATGATATTATTATTATCAATAATATTATTTAAAATTAATGATATTCTCTTTTTTTTGTAATAATGTTTACTATGTAAAAAACTTAAGAGTTTTTAGAATTAGGGTTTTGGTAGGGAGAGAGGAGCGACAACATGAATTGTAGGAGGAGCTGGAGTGAGTGGTGGTAGATGGATGAGAGGAGGGGGATGCATGCAGGTGTGTGGATGGGAGGTTGCGGTGGCGGAGGGCGTAGCAGAATGCAATGGGTAGCCCGTAGGATAGGGAAAGGGTGATGCAATGGAGGGCGTGGAGGGAGGCGCAGGTCGAGTGAGGAGGGACAGGGTAAGGAATGAGGGAGGATGTGGGAAGGTCGTGGCGGTGGGGGAAGTATTTACAGGTGGGCGATGAGTACATCGTGTGCAGGAGGGAGGATCGCGGGGAGAGAGGGACGTCGGGAGAGAGGGAGGATCGCGGGGAGAGAGGGACGTCGGGAGAGAGGGACGTCGATGGAGGACTGGGCATGAGTGGGGAGGTAGAGTGATGGAAGGGCGAGGGGTGTGTGTAGAGGGAGCGGGTAGGCAGAAGGGAAGAAGGGCGCAGGAGTGGTTTGCGTGAGGGTGCGAAGGTCTGAGGAGAGGTGGTGGGGGGTTTGGATTGAAATTGGTGGACGTGGTGGACGGGAGAACGTGTGTGAATTGGAGCGGGGATATGGAAGGGTGAAGAGCAGAGGGAGGAGGAAAACATTGTGCGTGGAGGTAGCGGAGGTTGCGTGGAAGAGAAAAGCAGGGAATGGAGCAGGTGAGAATGGGAGAGGAGGTGAATGGAGCTACGGAAGTTGTCAAGGAGCCGTATGGCTCTGATACCAAATGAAGTATACAATATTTCTAAAACTTTATGTTAATTCGATAATGTCCACAATTTCTTGAAAACCCACATGTTTGATAAATAATAAATAGTAGATGATGTATAAATTACAATGAGTGGCCTGCTTAAATATTGCTTGGGCATCACTTATTGAGTAGTTACAACTCCTCATTGAATTACATATAAAATTTAATTATTATTTAATGTATATTTATTTATTATTATTTTTATGTTCGTAACACCAACTATCTCTCACTTCAACTAAATACGGGAACCAACACCACACAACACTAACATAACTCATAACTTCTACTATTCTAGGGACTTTATTCTCCTTAAAAAAAACTCAGAGACTAGCTCATAACACCGAACTTAATCCAAGTGAAGCACTAATGAATCAACATGCAACAACTTATATCCTTCAAGTTAAACCCTTACTTCTTGACATTCTAGTCAAAATCCTTACAGTTATCCTCACAACCACTTCAGGCCGGTCATCTTTTTCAACACTCACGGATGTGTCAATATGCCTTGCTCAGAACTAGAACGGTCTTCGCAACAAATAATTGCTTGGATAGCCATTATAAGGATATTTCACCTCTCGACAACCTAAATGTGTAGTCGATACATATACTTATTCTCTGCACTAGGATACACCATAATACACAACCCAATCAACTATCACATAACATAAACTTGCTCAACGCCCAGAGCTACTGCTCACACAAACCAACTAATGTAGAACACGTCTCTTCCTTTAATCTTGTTGGCCAGATATTCACGCAATATGTGGCAGAGACTAGCTCAACACCATTAACACTGCTCTTATATCAAATTGAAGGAGGTGCAAAAAAGATCCAAGAATACATACACCAAATAGAGACTACTTTTTTTCTTTTTATAGCGAAAGCTAAAGCTTATCTTTTTCTTGTCTCTCGTCTCTCTCATTAATAAAAAACAATAGATTTATACACAATGGGATAAGTTTCATGGAAGCCAGAACTTCCTTGAGGCTGGAATACACTACAAAACCCAGTGAGTGATTAAAGTTGTTGTACAAACACAACTTTCCTTTTGGCATTTTCTTCATGACCTTCGCTTGGATGCTCCAATGCAAAAGTTTGAATGCTCCAATGCCAAAGTATGACATGTTGATGCATGTCTCAATCACGACTCTCCATGGGACCCTACCTATCTACCTATCTGATACTTTCACACAACTTCGATGCGCTCGGTCGAATACATTGTTGGACATGCTCTATCGAGACTCTTCCCGAGTAGCTTTATTTTGTCCTCCGATGTGAGCACTCCAATGATCACTCAACTTCTGCCACTTGTCTTCACGATGGATCTTCTCTATTGGGACTTTAGACCAGTCCAAAAACATGACACTTCACCCCAAGTTTCATCACTCGAAGCTTTCGTTAATGGAGTTTTGAAGCGACTCCACCTGGTAGAATTCAACTCGGTTGATTGACATTTAAATATTGATCATGACTAACGTGACGCCATTACTGCCGTAAGCAGAACCTCTTCAATGCTGTTGAAGACCACCATGTTGCTTGTACATACAACCTTACTGCCATTAGTCAACATAACTGATCTTGGTCTGAAATAGCCAACCTCGAGCCCTGCTATTGCAAAAAAAATTAACTCTGCCGACCTGAATGATCTGTTAGATATAGATTTCGTGGAATAATTACTCCCAACAACATTGGCAATATCAGAGCCCATTGCAACCACGACTCCTCCAGAACTTTGATGAAGAATGCAACTTTTCTTAATCGCTTCTTTGATACCATCAATTGAATGAGAATCGAATTGAAAAGAAGAACTCTCCAGGACGAGAGGGCCTCCACAACGAATTCATGGATTTCTGGGGGGCAAAACTGCTAGAATCTCCAGGCATGCGAAAGTAAGCAGATTACCATGAGAGTCTCTTGGAATCCTCGAGCGAAGGTAGGGAACCGTAGATAATTTGAAGGAAAAATAAAACTTTGTGCTAGATCTACAAGAAGGAAAGAAATTACTAGGGTTTTAACCTTCTCGGGATTAGTTGAACCAACGCACATGTCAGGGACTATAACAAACATAATAAAAGAAGATCAAGTCTAGTTGGAACCAATGCACATGTCAGGTAATATAACAAACATAATAAAATAAGAACAAGTCTACTCGCTATTTGATGTGTGGCCCAAACCCGAAGAACACCGGAAAGGGTATAGCCATAAAAGAAAGGGGACAAGATTAAACCTTTGCTTGACTTATTAGCACCAACTCCATCTACCACTAGTGTGTTTGTAATAGGGAAGCTAACTCTTTTTATGTAGAAAACACAGATTCAAATAAACGTCAAGCCGACAACTACATAACACAAGTGGTGATTTTCATCCCATATCTTCTATTAAGAAGTATACCACTACAGTTTGTGAATCCTTGGTCTGCACGTATTGTCTCAATGCTTATGTCTATTTGCGCCCAATGAAATTTGTAAGGTTAAAAACATATATGATTAGGTTTAAACTTGTGTGTAAATTTTGAAAATAATATTTTCTAAGTAAAATTTGGAAAATACTTGTTTTAGATATTAGGTTTGGTCCATCACACAGTAAAGGATTTTTTTATTTTTCAGTTTACCACCCCTTATAACCACTACAACATGCACCTACAATGGTCATAGTAATGAATATCTAAACATGTAGCATTAATTTTCTCCATCACTTTGCAACATAAAATACTAAAAGGTTAAATAGTGATAGGGAATAATATAGTAAAACATGAAAAAATATAGGGTTTGTTTGTATATACAAGACCATGCAAAACAGAATTGGGTAGCAGATCTATCCAATGGCATTGGCTTTGCCTGATTATTCGAGGGGATTGGACCATTTACCACATAGTTCCAAATTCTCTTTAGTAAGCAATATGAAACTTGGAACTTACTTTGTGAATGATGAGAATAAACTAGATAAGGTAAAATGGCTATTTGTGAGAAAAGGAATATCAAGGAAGAAGAAAAAAACAATGACAAATAAACATTCTAGTTTGTTGAACAGATATATAGACTTTCACAGTATTATATTTTAGGTCTTATATATTGGTGTCTGAAATGATTTTATAGGGATTGAGCTCTTCCCTAATTGTTTGCAAATACCACCCTCTAACCACTTGAGTGAGTTTGGTTAAGAACAAGAATCAAATTTATTTGACTAAGAGTGTTGTCAAAGGAAAAGTGAAAGTATGGTAAGCCTAGCTAGCTATGTCATTGGCCTCAATTTATCCACAAAGTATAAAAGATGAAGATGAGTTGGAAAAGAGGACATTGTCTACAAATTCATGGCGTGTGAAATGACTATAGCTTTTTAATTTATTACCTGCTCAAGTTTGCTTCTAGTAATTTTTAAGGAAACATTGCAGATAGTAATGGGATTAAGTTTCAGTTCCTTTCTTTATGTTCAAAGTTCACTTGCCCCATCATTCAAGAGTTTTAAATAGTTTTCCTTTCAAAGGAAAATCAACTACATGAATGTGATGACCGATAGACATGTGTAGTGATGTTGGCATCTTTGTCTTGTTGATGAATTAATATATAGGAATTCCTTAGCTATTGAAGTATGAAAATTTGTAATTCCACAAAATCCAATCTCTAGGATTGGCTTATCATCATACCCTTAATTGTCTTCGAGTGCATTATAATATTTTCTTTCATTGGGAAGCATTCCTCAAAATGGAGAGAAGAAAACATCATAAGAAATCAAACAATAAATTCTTATATGAACAAACACAATTCCAAAACTAAGATTGCAAAAACTCTACTTGAGAGATTTTTTGAGGTTGACACACATGCAAGAATAAGCAAGTAAGATGTGTGGGAGATTTATCATAGATATAGTGTTTAAAAATCCACGTCCTTCAGTAGAAATGCACCTCATGGGACTTTGCCTCTATGTTATATATTCCATCACAAGGCCCTTGTTGTCTATGACTTTAAGTTAACCTACAGTCCACTAGTACAACCCTTTTGTATTCTTGCATTTATTCAAATTTAAATTCAAGATATTGGCAATTCATTCATATTTAGGCCTTGCAAGACATGTTGCAATTCATGGAGCAATTTAGCATTCTATCTATAAGCTTATTCCTATTTACATAAACATTTAATGCCTAGCATCCATTCATGGCCAAACTATTTATATGTTATGCAAAAAGAGACTAGCCATTATTCAACTCAATGATCTTTGTTTCTCAAATCTTAAAAGATCATACTAATATGAAAGAAATATGTCCTAAAACATAAAATCCCACTACAAGAATATGCATGTGGGTTCAATGTTACATTGCTTGTGCTTGCTTGTAACAGGTTGGAGACTTTGGCCTCATGCAATGGAAACATGATGGTGATCTTGTTGTTGAAATCGTAGTTTTTAGCACCTTTGGGTAAATTATGAGTGGTATTTATTATGCTTCATTATAACATGATGGAAATTAGAAGTAGCTTTTATTAGCATTTGAATTTTTCATGTAAAACTTATTCTTTTATTTTTATTAAGGTATTTGCCCCCTAAATTTGCCTAGAGTAGACAAATTACAGAGAAAGAAGATGTGTATTCCTTTGGGCATTGCTAATAGTGCTCATATTCCAATTGCTCATACACTTTTTATTGTACAATAATATGCATCTAAGTAATAAAATTTACATTTAAGAAATAAAATAATTACTTTATATTTGATAACATTAGGAATTATTAGGTAATGCACAAAGACTTGTCTCTCCCCTAATTCTTTAAAGGGTGCTAGCTCAATGGTAGAGCATCTGCATTCCAAAGCAGAATGTTGGTGGTTCGATTCCACAATTCCGTATGATAAATCAATACAAGATAGAATATTGTAGTCTATTTTTAACCAAACAATATTTAATTGATTTTGCTGAAGCAATATAGACAATACAATTTTTTTGTTTTGTCTCAACTTGAGACAATATGGTCTATAATTGAAGTATTCTATATTGTCTTTATAGAGACAATATTTTAAGACACAACTTTAAGACACTCGCTTAAAGACAATATTTAAGACAATATACAACCTTTTTTTTGTCTTAAGTTGAGACAATTTACACAATTATTTTCTCAAATATTGTCTCAAAACCCCATTGTATGTATTAGTGTTAATTCTTTTTGAAATATATATATGATTAACAAAAATGAATTGTTTAGTTTGCTTTAGGATTGTATTCCTATGCTCAAAAAGTTTGGATAGAAACATTTCAAAATCACTATAATTTCGAAATAAAAAAGGTCGGTATTGATCAAAGATTATAGAACTGAGATCTAATATGGGTATATGCAGGGCACTCTAATAGAAAGTGTTTTTTGTCCTCAAATCTCATAGTGTAACATAGATGACAAATCCTTTCCTCCCACTATGATTTAGGAACTGTCTAGTGCCTAGTGTAATGGGGACACTGCCTTAAAACCCAACATGTGATATGGTAGAAAAAAATCTTAGGTTTGTGCTATGTGATATGTGATCTTAAGACCTTGCATGGCCACATTGGAGGACATTGTTTCCCTATCCTGGTTGAAACGTTTCTCAAACAATGCTACTTTGAATATTGCTATCTCTTACAACTTTATGAAAACATCACACAAGGTTTTGGATTAGGAATGTGAAAATCCTCACAGCAGATCTAAGAGATGATGTATACCTCACAAGAAAGTAATTGATTAAGCAAGAAAATAGAAGAAGAGTGGTCAATGTAGTATAATGAGCAATAGAATAATAATACAGTAGAAATTGGATAGAAGCAAAAATACTTCACACACACTAGTTAATTAATCACAATATGGACAAATAAATAGTACAATGCATGAGGATTCGAATGCCTAAGGTGGCAATTCGAATTAGCCTTCATGGAGTGATCAAAGGAACACTGGAGTGTCATCGGAGGACAACTAGTAGTCTATCTCATTATCGGTAGAGTCGTCAATGCACAAGTAACTGTCAACCGTCAGTCAAACTGAGTCAAACTGAGTGTGGTAGGTGTAACTGAGTGTAATTGGCACATTGAGACACTAACTGAATGAAGGAGGCTCAGTGGAGGGCGCATGAGGAGCTAACTGGAGTCAGAATGGGCAATCAAGTCTCAGTGGAGGTCCATCGGAGTGATACAGTCAGTTAAGAATCAGTCTAGCCTTAAATCAATGAAAGAATTGAATACAACTGAAGATAACTGAAGTTCAACTGAGTGGTAGGTGAGAGAGGATGAGTGGCTTCCTTAAATCAATGAGGAAGGGCGCACTAAGCTCTAGGAGGGCTAAAACTGATCTGAGAGAAGCTCCCGGGGGCTGGCTAACTGGGGTCTAGGTGCTGGACTGATGATTGGGATGCATGCAAACCCTAAAAGTGCATGGATGACTGAAAATGAAAATAATGAAAAACCTGCTAGGACTAGGATGGAGTATAGGAATATCCTAACAAGGAAAGGGTGTATTCATGTGGAAGATCAAGATCAACGAACTTGATCAAGGGAAGCAGATTACGACAAGTGGAGGCAATTGCAATCTGAACTAAATGAATGAATTTGTGATGGCAGGAAGGTGCGTGGAAATCTTGTTTAGGAACTTAGCTAAATATGGCTTTTCCACTATACTTGTCGGTTCCCTAACCATCAACAAAACCTTAAGGATAAAAAGTTTGAGCCTCAAGCTATTAGCTTAATTTCCTCTCACATAATACATGTGACCCTCGTTTCATGGTTTGAGAGCTATTGCATTCAACATAAAGCATTTTTTAAAGCTTAAACCTTGAATTTGATAATAAGATGTCGATTCTTCAACAAGGTGAGGCTTCTAAAATATTTATGGGAAATATGTTAACGCATCAAGTAAATTCAAGACCCTTACCGATAGAGCTTCACATAATCTCGTTCTACAGTAGTAACTCAGAAACAAAGTGGACACTTTATTGAAAATAACTTACCCAATCTTAAATTCGGCCTGTAGTTGGTAGAATATTTGCATCCACATGCAGACGCGGTGTAGGTGTGCAAGAGTAATCATGTTTGGGCACAAGAAAAGATTTGGTCACAAAAAAAAACCTGTGTTAAACGATAATAACTGGTCTGCAAATGAATCTTGTAAATTCTAGCTATAGGAAAATACATTCAACACATATATTCTCAATCATTCACAGAGATCACTGGTAATTTCAGAAATTCATCATATATTCAATATTATTTAGCTATACAGAAAATGTTGTAGCTTCAATCAAGCTCTCACTCTTGATCTTAGCTTAGAATCTCTTCCTCCCTCTAACATTCTGTCTCTCTCCCTCTCCTCCCTTATCTAACAACTAACTAAATCTCCTCCACGAATGAAGGGATTTCTATTTTTAAAAAAAATCAACCTCCTACTATTCTTCAACAAACTACCTAATCTAGCTTGATCTACTTGTAGGGAGTATCAAAATTCCATGTATCCCTATTTTCCCTCAGTACTCACTGCAAATCAACTCTATCTACATATTCAACAATTAATAAAACATTAATACACAAATTTCTTCAAACTCTAGGACTGTATTTCCCTTTGTCAAGCCACAACATGTGACCAGCCTGTCACATTGTTGTCTTTGTCATGATGCTCCTACATCGGACTCCCAAGGTGGAAAAGATTCATGAACTCTTGTGCATGTGTCTTCAATGTTCATCTGCCTGGATTCCAAATTCTATGTTGTAACTCTCCACTACCTTTACTATCACCATACTTTAGTGCCGATCTCAACTCACCTATATTTCACACTTTATGTTGCAATATGCCATTGCATTCACCTCTAACCTCTCCTTCAGTCAATTAATTCAAACCATTGACCTTCTTTTTCTTTCCTCTATACATTCTCTTGGATGATTCAACATGAGTCTCCATAACTTTTCAACCTTTTTATCAAACTCTACATATTCACATTTAAGATGCCGACTACTTACTTCTACCACCCTTACATCCTTAATGTCCTTGAAGATTGTGAAGCACCTGCAACAATTAATTAATAAGAATATGCGAAATAGCAGAAATTACAGAACTCAGAATCACTTTTATATTGATCACAGGCCACTTCGAGGGGGCAACCTCCTATGAGCAAGCTCAATACAAATAACTTCACCGTGCCTTCATAGGTCTCAACACACACTTATATGCTAATTCTAGGCGCCAATACTATGGGTCAAAACCATGGGCCACTACAAACTATGGATCAACAATACTACGGGGGAATTACAAAGCATATGCGCCAACAACAATAACACAAACTATTGATCAACAAATACTACGGGACGACTTACAAAGCATATGCATCCAACAAAAACATACTAACAAAGTAAAGACATGGGTTCCTAACATCCCCTCCCCCTTAAAAAAAAGCTTTGTCCTCAAAGCTTTAGATGTGGAAATTGTTGTTGAATCTGAAGGAGTGGTTCCCATGTAGCATCCTCTACTTTCATGCCGTGCCACTGAATTAAGACCTTTGTGATAGGGCGAGAGCGAAGCTGACGAGTGCGCCGATTGAGGATGGCCTTCAGCTCCAAAAGGATGGATCCTTCATTATCCAGTTCGGGTAAAATCATTTGTCCACTGATGTTGGTGCCAAGAACTTTCTTCAGACAAGAGACATGAAAGACTGGATGAATGCGGGAATAAGGAGGAAGTTCCAATTTATAAGCAACGGACCCAATCTTTTGAAGAATCCGATATGGCCCATAGAACTTTGGAGCGAGCTTATGACGCCCTTTGAGTTTCAGGGAGGGTTGCTTGTACGGCTGGAGACGAAGAAAAACCATATCGCCTACGTGAAAAGTGCGCTCAGAACGGTGATGATCAGCTTGTTGCTTCATGCGATTTCTTTCCATGTCAATATTGTCCCACAAAATGCAAAGAATCTAATCGCGGTTTCGAAGGACCGTGTCAACTTCCTGAACTGGTGAACTGTTGGGGGTGTATGGAAGAAGAACTGGAGGTTCTTGACCATATACTGCTTCATATGGGGTCATTTTAGAGGCAGTGTGGTAAGAGGTATTGTACCACCATTCAGCGAGAGGGAGCCACTTTTCCCACTGATGTTGTTGTTCAGAGGTAAAGCAACGAAGATAAGTTTCCAAGTATTTATTGATAATTTTAGTCTGACCATCTGTTTGTGGGTGATACCCTGAACTCATCTTCAGTTTGGTGCCAGTGTGGAGAAATAGTTCTGTCCAAAAATGATTGGTGAAAGTTGCATCACGATCCGAGACAATGGAAGAAGGTATGCCATGAAGATGAAAGATCTGGTCGAGGAAAATTTGAGCCGACTGAGGAGGCTATATAGGGATGGTTGAGAGCACAAAAATGACTATATTTGGAGAGGCGATCAACCACAACAAGCATCATTGTCTACCCGCCAGATTTAGGGAACCCTTCAATGAAATCCATAGAAATATCTGTCCAAATCCGTGTAGGTATGGGCAAGGGTTCGAGCAATCCTGGAAGGAGTGTTGTTTCACCCTTATTGCGCTGGCAGGTATCACATTCAGCCACCATCTGTTGAATTGTCCTTTTCATGCCGTGCCAAAAGAAGTTACGTTGTGCCCATTCATACGTTTTGAGGAACCCAGAGAGCCCTGCCGATGGAGAAGCATGGAGTTCATAGAAGACAGCCTGTTGAAGATCTGTGCTCTAGGGATGCACCAGACGACCCTTGTATCTTGGAGAAGCACCATCCCAAGAGTAATGTGGTATAGAAGAAGGGTTGTTGGTCAAGCATTGGATGATTTGAGATAAGGAAGAGTCATTGACATAACCCTGTTGAACAGATTGCAACCAATCTGGAACAGGCATAGAAATAGCTAAAAGAGAACCTTGGGCATCAAATGTGCGAGAAAGAGCATCTGCCACAATATTGTCTTTACCCTTCTTGTAAGTGATCTCATAGTCATAACCCATGAGTTTGCTAACCTATTTCTGTTGTGCTGGGGAGGAGACACGCTGTTCCAAGAAATATTTCAGTCTCTGGTGATCAGCCTTGATGTAGAAATGATTCCCTAATAGGTATGGTCGCCACTTCTGTACTGCATGCAAAATAGCCATCATTTCCTTGTCATAGGTAGAGGCAGCTAAATTCTTACCTGAAAGGGCTTTGCTGGTGAACGCAATGTGGTGTTCATCTTGAAGGAGAACAACACCAAGTCCATTGCCGCAAGCATCACTCTCAATAGTGAACGGCTTGGAAAAATCGGGCATAGCGAGAATAGGTGTAGTACACATAGCTTGTTTTAGTTTGTCAAATGCACACTGAGCAGCATGTGTCCATGTAAAAGCATCCTTTTTCAATAGAGAATTTAATGGAGCTGAAATCTTCCCATAATCCTTGACAAACTTGCGGTAGTAGCCAGTCAACCCCAAAAAACCACGAAGGCTCTTGAGTGTCTAAGGATGCGGCCAATTGTTCATGGCATCGATTTTGGCAGGATCCACGCGAACCCCTTGTGCTGAGATAATGTGCCTGAGCTACTCAACTTCCTTTTGTCCAAAAACACATTTAGACTGCTTGGCGTGGAGATGATGGTTAGAGAAAAGTTGCATGACAAGATCCAGATGCTGGAGATGTTCATCCCATGTTTTACTGTAGATGAGGATATCATCAAAGAATACCAGAATGAATTTCCGCAAGTAGGGTCGAAATATTTTATTCATTAAGGCCTGGAATGTGGAAGGAGCATTAGTGAGGCCAAAGGGCATGACCAAAAACTCTTAATGGCCATCATGTGTGTGGAAAGCTATTTTAGGGATATCATCCTCATGAACCGGAATTTGATGATACCCAGAACGAAGATCCAATTTGGAGAAAAAGTGAGCCCCATGAAGCTCATCAAGAAGCTCATCAACAACAGGAATTGGAAACTTATCCTTGATGGTGAGGTGATTAAGTGCTCGGAAGTCAATGCAGAGGCACCATGACCCATATTTTATCTGGACAAGAAGAACTGGAGAAGAAAAGGAACTAGTGCTTGGGAAAATAATACCTTGCTTCAATAAGTCCCGAACGAGCATTTCAATCTCCATTTTTTGGTGAAATGGGTAGCGATAGGGCCTGATGTTGGGAGGAACGCTGCCAGGAAGGAGCTGAATACGATGGTTTTCTGGCCTTGAAGGTGGCAATCCCACTAGTTCAGCAAAGACACCTGTATATCGATCCAGAATTTGTTGTAGATCCAAAGGAGTAGTGGAGACCACTAATGGTTGCATCTGAATGGAATGGATATGAGCGATGACACCACGTGAATTCTTCTTGAGGATTTTTTCCATGCGATGTGAACTGATGATGCTGAGAGAACCTGGTTGTAATCCTGTCAATGTGTGTTTTTGTCCATTGAGGGAAAACTGAATCCAAAGTTCAGCAAAATCCCATAAGATAGGGCCAAGTGTGCGTAGCCATTGAGCGCCCAAAACCACATCACATCCACCTAAGGTCAAGGAAAACATGTCAGAGTGCAAGGTATAATCTCCCATAGAGATACGTACATTTCGATACTTCCCTTTGCAAGTTAAGGTGCCCCCATTGGCAACCACAAATTCAAAGTTGGAGCAAGGATGGATAAAACAATCAGCTTGTTTGGTGATCCAAGGGTCAATGAAATTATGAGTGCTAACAGAATCATTGAGTATTGTAAGAGGAAGCTTCTTGAAGTAACCCCTGACCCGCATTGTTTGGGGGGTGGTGATTCCATCTAAAGCATGGAGAGATATCTCTGGCTGGTCATCCTGAGACGGAGGGTCATTAGGCGGTTCCTGAATGTTGACCTGAGCATCCATTGTTTCTGGATCTTTGTCACCAATTTCAGAGGCAGGCAGAGAATCCACATCCAAGAGATAGAGCTTTTGCTGAACACATCTATGTCCCTGAGTGAATTTCTCATCACAATTATAGCAAAGCCCCTTTTCTCTGCGTGCTTGCATCTCTGTTTCAGACAAACGCTTGATACGATTTGGTCGAGGAGCCTGCGGTATAGTTGGTCGTTGAGAACCCCTACTTCAGAAGGGAACAAAAGTGGGTTTGGAGCGTTGTTGGGATGCAATCTTGTCTTCTGCCAACATAGCCAACCCTAGGGCTTCCATCATTGTGTTGGGATAGAACATTTTGACCTCAGAGCGGATGGCATCCTTTAGACCACTGATAAAACAACTCCGGTAAAAGTCATCAGACAATCCTTCAGTGTGGTTGGATAGTTTCTCAAATTCGGTTTGATACTCTCTCACAGTGCCAATTTGGCGAAGTTTAGTGAGGGCTCCTGTGAAATCGTCAAAAGCACTAGGATGAAATCGTTGTAAAAGGAGCTAGCAAAAGTCTAGCCATTTTGGCTCTTCATGAGCCTTGATGTACCAACAGTACCATTGAAGAGCTTCCTGTTCCAAATGAAAGGATGTAAACGGAACTTTGTTGACATCAAAAGTATTATGCAAACTGAAATACTATTCTGCACGATAGATCCATCCAGTTGGATCAGTACCATTGAAGCGAGGAAAGTCAAGCTTCGGACCACAGAAATTGATGGAAGAAGAGATCCCATTGTCTGATGAAGACTCGAACTGCTGTTTGTTGTTCATAGTTGAATGTTCAAGATGGAGGCCGAGAAATTTTTCATCCAGATCCTGGAGTTTGGCTTGGATGGCTGCAAGTGCTTCTTCCATGGTTTTTTCTCCTGCACGGGTGACAACCATAACCAGGATTTTTTTATTATTTTTTGGTTGACTGGGTAGGAAAAAAAAAAACAGAAACTGGTTCATTAAAGGAAAATCTGGGCTTGGGAAAAAATATGAAGGGTAATTGTGGTTTGAATAGGTTTTGGACACTGTCAAATAGACAGGGAAGCAAAAAGTGAGGATTTCAGAAGCGGGGTGAAAGAATGGGAAAATTTGGAAGAGGGGGACAAAGAAGCAGAATTCAGAAAGGAACTCTGTTGTAAAATTTGAAGGTGATTGGGTGAAATCTGAGGAAGTTATGGAAAACCCTAAAAATAGACAAATGTGGGATTTCAGGCTTTGGGAAGGGGAAGTGGGGAGAGGGTCATCAGGAATGAAATATGCAGAATGGGATGGCAGGGGTTCCTCGAAAATTTCAAGGGAAACAGAGTGAAAACAAGAGAGATATGGAGAAAAAACTATTTTTTTTTTTTCCAGACTGGAGTGGCTACGGCTCGGAAGGGATTTGAAATAGATAAATCTGCAATGGCCTAGAAGTGAGTGGAAATAGAGGGATCTGAAACGGTGCCGAATGGATTGAAAACGACTGGATTTGGAATGGCTTTCAGAATGGATCTGAACGGCTGGATCTGAAATGGCGCAACAGTGATCGACAACAGTTCAGCTGAAAATAGATACGGACCCCAGGTATGTGCGGCTTCCTAACAGTTCAGGGGTTTCACTCGGCCACCAATGCTGTCTGAGGGCTTGTGTATTGGGGCAGTACCCCTCACTCCATGGCTCAGGTAAAATTGATAACTGCTTTGCCACAAACGACAGCTCTTGGTTTACCTCACAGGTGGGATCTAGTCAATCAGGTAGGGGTCGTTGCCCTTTTCGCTGGCAGGTCCTCTCAATGGGCCAGCTACTTCGGGGTTCCTATGGTACTCCTCACAATGATTTTTGGGGCTTATTCCCAAGTACTTCCCACAGTTAAGCGGATAGGGATTATTCCCAAATCCGAACCTGCAATAGATGCGAAAAAAAAATTTGGTAGAAATTTCACCCAGCGAGCCCAAGAAAGTGCTCTGATACCAGATTTGAAGCAACTACAACATTTAATTAATAAGAATATGCGAAATAATAGAAATGACAGAACTCAGAATCACTTTTATATTGATCACAGGCTACTTCGAGGGGGCAACCTCCTATGAGCAAGCTCAATACAAATAACTTCACCGTGCCTTCATAAGTCTCAACACACACTTATATACTAAGTCTAGGCGCCAATACTATGGGTCAAAACCATGGGCCACTACAAACTATGGATCAACAATACTACGGGCGACTTACAAAGCATATGTGCCAACAACAATAACACAAACTATTGATCAACAAATACTACGGGACGACTTACAAAGCATATGCGTCCAACAACAATATACTAACAAAGTAAAGACATGGGTTCCTAACAAATATATCTCCCACTGTAATGTTAATATGTTGATCCCGTACTTCAACTTTACTTCCCAGAAGTAACTCTAATTTCTTGACTGCAGTATCATATTCACTCTTTCCTTCCTTTGTACCAACAAACTTATCATGAGTTTGAAAACTAACATATGTCTCTATCCCTATCAAAGTTTGAGACATTTCTCTGTCACCTACTGCAATCTCACTTCCATCCTCAGGTTCCTCTAGCAAATGCTTCAGCAACTCAACTTTCCTTTGACATCTTGCAAATACTTCATCTTCTATCTCAACAATACTGTGTTACTTGAGATCTCTTACCTTCTCTACTTCATACATTTCACTCACCTTGTTGTCTTCCAAGGAAATATCTGCATACTGTAAACATAATACAACTCCACCTTTATGAGACATCTTGGTCTCATTCCTTTTCACCTCATCCTCCACTACACCTGCAAACTCATAATTAACTTGCAATTTAGAATGTTTTCCCTTTTGGTCAGATACTAGAACTACTTCTCTCCTCAATAACATTCTTAATAACTCAGTCTCTTCATCTTTCACACTTGTCCTCCATTTCCTTATGTTCACTTGTTGACCTTGAGATCCAACTTCATGTCTAAGAAGAAAATTATTTCCTACCTTCTTGACTATAGCACTATGCTCATCTTCTTCTTCTTTAGCAACCATACACTTTGGTCTCATCAACATCTGACTGTCATCCTCTTGAGATCCTATTACTCTATCACTTCCCTCAGTATTGTCTTTTGAGACAATCCTCTCCTTCTCATTCCTTATATCATTGTACTTCATGACAATTTCACAACCTTCTTCTAGCTCCAACTTGGCATCTTGGATTTTCACTCTCTCAGTACTTAATTTCATTTCCAAATATTTCATCTCATTGCATAAACTTATCCATTCACTTGGAATTGTCTCTAGAAACTCTATATAATCCTCACTGATTTCAGCACCTACCAACCCGTCATCTAGAGATTGTTTCTCTTCTACTTGAGGTCCCTCATCTGAAATCCTAATACAACCTTCTTCAGCCTCTGCAACAACTATTAGAAGTTGTTCATTACCCTGACCATCATCAAGGTTAACAGTCCTCAGTGATTGTCCATCATTTGCACAATCTTCCATAGCAATATTCAATAACTTCTTTTCTTCATTGTATCCTACATTTATACACAAATTACTCCGAGGTTTTGTGACCTCATCTACTATCGCAATCATCAAATTCTCAGGTTGATCTGAACTAGTCCAAAGACTCAAAAATTCAACAATGACTGCTTCTTCAGCTTGTATGTCTGCTCCAACTTCTTCCTCAAATAAGATTTCTGATTCTAGTTCACCAATATGAGCTTTCATTTCCAGCTTAGCTACTTTGAGTTCTTCCTTTACTCTGGCATACAACCTTTGCTTCCACTTTACATGCAGTAACCTCCAACTTATTGTATTCTTCTTTAATTCCCAACCATACTATTGGCCTTTTCCTTGTTCTTCTAGCACCCCCATCTTCATTGTCACTCTTGCTTTCATCTCAGCAAGCTCTTCCTCAAATTCCTTTTGATGCATCTTCTCTTTTATGCCAACAACTTTGACATCTTCCTTCATTCCATTATAATTCTTCTCTAAATCTCTTATATGACTAGGGATAGTCATCTTCTTTTTGAGGTTTAAAAAAGTGTCATATGGTTGTCTATCATCTCTTATGCTTGAGCAACCTGTAACCACACACCAATCATTGATTTTAAAATCATAAGGTGTTATAGCCCCTCTTGTTGTCTCAAACATCAAACCTCTCAACTGGTTTTCATCTTCTGAAGGGTCTATGAGACCATTAACTAGTCCCATGCCTTCCTCATCATCTTTACTCTTTCCAAGGATAGGTCCTTGTTCAGGTCCACATAAGTAACCCTCTTTTTAAACACAGTTCTTGTGCTGTAAGTCAACTCTTCTAAGATCTTCCCTTAACTGATCACTTGCCTTGTGTCTCAACTTATCCCGTAACAATTTCCACTTGACCCTTTTCTTCTGAAGAGTCCAACCATATCTATGGTATTTGTTTAATAAATTTTCATTGATGCCAACAGGTGTGTGTTGGTGTGTCTTAGTGCCCCTTGAGGAGCCCCTGAGGGTTAATAATGTATCAGTGTCTAAGGAGACCTTTTGACCTTGTGCAAGCCCAAGTCTGAAGCCCTTGGAGCCCTTGGGACATTGCCAAAAGCCCTGTACACCCTGTAGAGTGTTCATGTACCCTTAAGTTGTCTTTTGGTTCCCCAGTTGTTTCTTCAGGGTTTCCTAGTACCACAACCATGCCCTATTTCCCTAGAATGTGTCCTTGGTGGGTTGAAGAAGTTGCAAGAGTCCAAATGACCCTTTCAGTGGTCATTTGCGTTTGATAGAGATCATGATACCCTAAGAAAATCGTAGGCACCCCAGACCTTGATGGTCATGTCTATAAAGCATGTGGCAACCTTGTTGACCTAACTAAAGTCCCCAAAACCCTTTACCTTGGTCCCTAAGCCTACATTCTACTCTATGGCTTGCCCTTAAAACTCTAGTGATACCCCAACATTATACAAAGATCCCCTATACATAAAACACTAACAAAACTTGTAACATTAAAAGATAATTAAAATAATATTAATAAATTACTTAAACCCTTACCTTTTATTATGGTTTTGTAATGTAAAACAAACAAACAAAATACTAAATAGGAAAGAGTTTTGAACACTTAAAATCCTACCCAAAACATCCATCTATAAAGATTAACCCTTTTTAATTAAAACTTGTTTTAATTTAAATACCTAAAAACCATAACCTCTCTTTAATTAATTAAAACTTGCTTTAATATTAAATTAAAAATTTAATTAATAAAACATTCAAATATCTACCCTCCTAAAGGTCGGCCCCATTTTAAAATTCAATTTCAAATTAAAAATTAATAAAAAAAAAAATTATTTTGGAAGGTCGGCTCAAAATGTTTTTGATTGAAAACTACTTTATATACCCAGTCAAACCTGTCATTTTGGGAGTGGAAAATTTGTAGGAGCTCTACAATTTCGTGATAGAATTTTCGTGGGTATAACAGCAGCAGAGAAGGATCTATTTTCTACAGTAGCAGTAGAAGTATTTTTGTAGATTTGTTTTGGGGTTAAGACTATTTCCAAATTTGTTGCACCATACAAGAGGACAGTCTGATAGTGGAGAAGGCATAAAACAATGAATGATCCAAGTTTTAACAGCTGGTACGAATCCAAGATGATGGAAGTCTGAGTTTTTCTAGGGTTATCTCTGCATCAAGTATTCCATAGTTTGAAGTACAGTAACACAAGCTAGAGGTGGTGTGAAGATGATGATGAAGTGCAAGGTGCAGACACAGTTGAAGTGGACAAAGCTTGACATTTCCTCAGCATGAAAAACAGCCCACAAGAGAATCATCTGCATCAGCTACCTACTCATCATACACTTAGTCTCAATCTCTAGTGTCTTCTATAGTATGTACACAGTCTATTTTTGTATCATCATCTACAGCACAAGGTATGTTGAACTATGATATGTGTACAAGTATTTGAATGTAAAGTGGTATGTACAAGCAATTTGTAAACAATACGTGAGTGTGAACAGTATGTACAATGTACAGTAGTATGTAAAGTGGTGTGAATACAGTGGTGAGTACAGTAGAAAAAGTGTATGTACAATAGACAAGTGAATGTACAACATAAAAGTGTATGTACAAGTATGTGTAGTGAAGTGTACAACTATGTACAGAGATTAGACAAGTGTATGTACAGTGTTATGTACAATGATGTGTATTAAGTAAACATTGATGAACTATATACAGTAGTAGTATATTGATATATATGCTAAACTGATGATGCATTGCTTGTTCAGTGATTGGGTATGATAAGGTGTACAACGATGCACATGAGTAGTGTATGGCAGTGAAATAACTTATTGGTATACAGGGATAACTTGGCAGTGATAAGAGAGCATAGGTTATCAGCAGCAGGAATTCAGGGATTGGTGCTGACAGGTCCACAGGTTCAGTTCAGAAGTACAAGATCCTTTCTTCTTCAGGGTGGTAGGGTGGTGCTAGGGCTCATAATTTTGTGAGCTAAGCTATTGTAGCAGCTCGTCAGTTGCAGCTGATGAAGCCTAGGGGTTGTAGCCCCTTCCAGTTGTAGCTGGAGAAGTTGTATTAAATTTGTAACCCCAGTTGTTGCTGGGTCAAATTTTATCATAAAAGGTTTCCGTGGTTTTACCCCCAGGACTTGGGTTTCCACGTAAAACTCTTGTGTACTCTGCTTCTTATTATTTTTGATGAATGTTGATGATATGCTGCTATGATTGGTGATTAGAAACTTGCTCTTGATTAAAATTTTATGATTATTGGAAAATACTGAGTCACCCCCCTCTCAGTATTTTAACAATTGGTATCAGAGTGGGTTCCTTCAAGAACAATCTAATCACTGGAAGGAAATTATGGGTAAGTTTTCCATGCATAGTAAAAATGGAATACCCATGTTTGATGCGACGGGCTATACCTTTTGGATTATATGAATGAAATCTTTTCTGCTAGCTCAAGGAGTACAAGTATGGAAAATAGTTGAAAATGGATATAAAGTACCAACACAGCCACCAACAGATACAACTGACTTATCTCATTATGATACGAATTCAAAAGCCACGAACCATAATTCGAGTGCGTTGGATGAATCGGTCTTTGTCAAATTCATGCATTGTATTTCTGTTAAGGAAATGTGGGACAAGCTCAAGACCATCTACGAAGGTGATGAAAAGGTCGAAGAATCCAAACTCCAAACCTACAGAGGACCATTCCAACATCTAAAGATGAAGGATGAAGAGGACATTGCAACCTATTTTCTTCGAATTGATGAAATTGTAAATACTATCAGAAGCCTTGGTGAAAATATTAAAGAATCAGTTGTTGCTCAAAAGATACTAAGAACGCTTCCCAACAGATTCAATCCTAAAATCTCAGCCTTGTAAGAAAGGACTGACTTGGATACCATGACAGTAGACCAACTACACGGGACACTTGTGGCCTATGAAATGAGATTAGAAGATGAAGACTCACCTAGAAAAGAAGCAACCTTTAAAGTTTCCTCCAAGCAAGCAATGAAAGACAAACACGCCAAGAAGGACAATTCAAAAATAAAATCCAAATCAAAGACAACATACCACTTCAACTGCAGTGATGATTCAGATGATGAGGAGACAGCAAACTTCGTAAGAAAGCTCAAAAGAGGCATATGTAAGTACAAAGGTAAGCTAATTCTTAAGTGCTTTTCATGTGGTAAAATAGTTCACTGTACTTCAAAATGTCCCTATGCAAAAGACTCTGATAATGATGATAGTTTCAAGAAACATAAGAAATACAGGAACTTCAAAGGAAAGAAAAATGGAAGGTTTGCAAAGAAGAAAAGTCTCTACTCTAAAAGAAACACCAACTCATCAGATGAAGATTTTGACAGTGACTCAGATAGTGATAGTGATTCGGACAGCAGCAGTGATAACGAATCAAAAAGGGTACTCTTCATGGCTGTTGATTCAAAAGATTCAGATGAGATCTCCAAAAACAAAGAAGAATTTGATTCAGAAGGTGAAGTAGACCTTGAGGAAGAATTGATAAGTGCTTTGAAAGAGCTAAGAAGAGAAAGTAAAAAGAATAAACTACCTAAAGGGGAGATACAGGAGTTACGAGAAAGACCTCAAATATCTGAAGAAGTAGACCAGCTCATTCAAAGTCTAACTATTCAATTAAAATAAGCTAAAATAATTCAAGACAATCTCATAAAACAACTAGAAGAAAGTATGAATGAAAGTGAGAGACTAATGGGGGACATAGTGACTCTAAGAACTCAACTACAAAAGAAAAATGTGAGTCAAGGCTATGACAACAGTTCCAAGATACTTAATCAGATCATTAGTAATCAAAAGCCATACCTCGACAGAAAAGGTCTTGGTTATAAGAAGCATAATGATGAAAGTTCAAGTTCCAAGACAGTTGAAGATAAACCAAAAGTTATCAAGGACCTTGTCATCCAGGAAGTACCCATATATCAGCCAAAACAACAACCGAAACAGGATCCAATTGAAAATCAACATGTTAAATTGATAGCACCTCTAAGAAGACCATTTCAACCTAGACAACCAACCTCAAAATGGACTCCAGTTGAAAATCGATGTTTCAGATGGGAAACACCTCTAAGAAGACCATTTGTTCTCAGATATGAATATTTGTTTTATGGTTATTGTTTTTCTTGCGGAATATTTGGGCATAAAGCTATGAATTGTTTAAAAGGAAGATATGCAGAAAACATAAATAGGTATGAAAATTCTAGATGGCAACGAAACAACAACATTTTTTCTCCTTTGGATTCTGAAGTCGAATGCCAGAAATGCAACAACTTTCGGCATACAGCCAGGAATTACAGAATGATAGTCCCTCCTATAGGCATTAAACATGTATCAACCAATCAAATGTGTGACCAACAAAAAGTATGGATAAGACAAAAGAAAAATCTGAATATTCATGAATGTGGGATAGCTCTTCAAGCTCAAGCTCAAACCGGTAGCAGCAAATGGTATGTTGACAGTGGTTGTTCTAGACATATGACATGTAACAAAGGTGCTTTCATTTTTCTTGAAAAAGATAAAGGATCTGTCTCTTTTGGAAATAACAAATCAACAAAAGTTGTGTGAAAAGGTACAGTAAATCTTGGAGGCAAAGATACAGTAGCAGAAAATGTGTTGTTTGTGGATAGTATGAAGCATAATTTGTTGAGTGTCATCCAAATGTGTGATCAGGGACATGAACTTACATTCAACTCAAAGACCCGCAAGATAAGAAAAGAAGGATCAGGAAATTTAGTGGCTATAGCTACCAGGACTCCAAACAACATATATGTTCTGGACGAGATCAAGGAAGAGAAATGTCACCTAGGAAAAGAAGATGAGAATTGGTTATGGCATAGAAGAATGGGAAACGTACATTTTGATAATCTGGTCAAGATCAGCAAGAATCAAGCCATAAGGAACATGCCACAGATTACAAAGCCTTCTGACACTATCTACAAGCACTGTCAGCATGGGAAACTTACGAAATCCAATTTCAATACAAAAGAACACTCTTCTACAAAACCCTTAGAGCTTGTCCACAATGATCTATGTGGGCCAACCAAGAATAAAGGATTGGCTGGTGAAGAATACTTCATGCTGCTCATTGATGACTACTCCAGGATGACATGGGTATGCCTTCTTAACAAAAAATCAGAAGCCTTTGAATGCTTCAAGATCTTTAAAGAACAAGTTGAAAATGAAACAGGTAAACGAATCAAGTGTCTCAGATCCGATAATGGCATAGAATTTACATCAAATGAATTTTATTAGTATTGTGAAGAAAATGGTATAAAAAGACAATTTTCAGTTTCCATAACACCTCAGCAGAATGGAGTAGCAGAAAGGAAGAACAGATTAGTGTTAGAAATGGCTAGAACTATGTTGAATGAAGCTATGCTAAGTGAAAATTTTTGGGCTCAGGCAGTACATACAGCAGTCCACATTATGAACAGAGGATTGCTCAGAAGCAAAAGTGATAAAACTCCTTATTCTTAGGATATTCCTATACTCCATCCTAGTCCTACTAGCTTTCTAGTCATCTTCATTTTCAGTCATGCATGAAAAATTAGGGTTTGCATGCAATTAGGGTTTGCATGCATTTTGCATGCATTCTAGGTCATCAGTCCCATCACCTAGTAATCAGCAAACTAGCCTCCGGAGATTCTTTCAGATCATTTCTAGCCCTTCCAGTGACTAAAGCGCCCCCCTTTGCTCCACTGCATGACAAGGGTTCCTTCTTCACCTACCAGTCCAGTTATATTTAGTTATATTGAGTTATCTTCAGTTATTTCCTTGACTTAAGGATTAACTGACTCTTTACTGAGTTTATCACTCTATTGGACCTCCAGTAAGACTAGATTGACCATTCTGACTCCAGTTAACTCCCATGGCACCATCCACTGAGCCTCCTTCACTATATTAGTGCTTCCATGTGCCAGTTACACCAACCACATTCAGTTAGACTCAGTTTGACTCCTCGTTGACCATTACTTGTGCATTGATGACTTCACTGATGAGAAGGTGGAATCCTAGTAAGGCATTGATGACTCTCCACTGATTATGGATCTATGCATGAAGGACAATTCGAATTCCTCCTAGTGAATTCGAATCCTCATACTCAACATTGTATATTTACCTGTTCACTATTCAGTTAAATGTAATATGTGTAATTATTCTGCCTCAATCAGAGATTCTTTGGATCTAAGTTCTATTGTTTGTCTCTTCTTCTATTATTCCTAAATTCTTTCATTATGAGGTTTACATCATCTCTTTGGATCGTATGTGGGCAATTTCACATGGTATCAGAGCCTTTAGAGTATATTCTACCTCCATTCTTGATAGTTTTTTGCAGGTCTTTCGAAGTTCCAGTAGTTGCAGCAGTAGATTCAACAACTTTCTATTTGCACTTGTTCAAGCAGTCAAGATGAGCAATTTGAATGCTCCTTCTTCTCCTATAATTCTCACTCCTTTCAATTATTTCGAATGGAAGACGAAGATGATAATACTCTTGCAGTCAAGAGGGCTTACTAGAATAGTTGAGGAAAAAGATTCCATACCACATCAAGCTGAAAAGAGAGTCAAGCACCTAAACAAAATGGATGAAGCCTTTGGATGCATATGCCTTCATATATCTGGTGATCTATTGTTTCATACTGATGGATTGACGTCTCCAAATCAGTTATGGATAAAATTGAAGAGTATTTTTGGAAAACAAGACGAACTAAGAGGCTACATTCTTGAGAATGAATTGGTTTCCCTTCAACCTGGCAATTTCGAGAGCATCCAAGAATTCTTCTCCAAATTTCAGAATTTGGTTTCGCATTGCAAGCAATGTGGCATCACTAAAAGTGATGAGCAATTGATACTCTCTATATTGAGCAAACTTGGATCTCAATTTTCTGTCTTTGTATCTACCTTTCATTCTATTCGAATGTCCATCCCTGGATGGAAGTTCCCACTTTAAATAACTTTATTCAAGCTCTCATTCAAGAAGAGAACAAACTGTTTCAAATGGGTGCCATCAAAACCTCCAGATATCTAGCTCTTTTAGTTGGTGAATCAAGTGGAGTGAATGCAAAAGGGGGACAAAAAGGAAAAGGAAAGAAACCTTCAAGATCCAAGAATGACAAACAAAAGAGACCTAATTGTACCTACTGCAAGAGAGGAAACCATCTTGAGCATGCCTGCATGCACAAGAAGATTGATCTTCTAACCAAGCTTCTTGAACAAAACCAAATTGTTGTTCCAGAAAAAGCAAAGATGACTGATTCTGGAAGTGGATCTGATGATTACCATGCATTGATGGCTGGTTTTTCAAAGACAAAAGCCCTCCTCATAGATTCTGGATCCTCCAACCACATGATTGCACAAGAAGAATCCTTCTCCTCTTTGGATCTCCAAGATGGACCTACCATTCACATGGTAGACAACTCTCTGATTTCTGCAAAAGGTTTGGGTACAGTTCATATGGAGCATGGTAAGTTCCAAAATGTCTTATTTGTTCCTTCTCTTACAACTAATTTGTTGTCAGTATATCAAATGACTCATACAAGATCACCAAAACAAGTAATTGTTGGTCCAAACACATTAGAAATTACAGAAATCTCCACTGGAAAGGTTATAGCGAATGGGATTGCTAATCATGCCTCAAAGGCATATGAGTTCTCACACTTCATGCCTTTCTCTCCAACTACTCCTTTAGGTTCTGATGAAGATCACAGTGACTCCTCTTCCTGTGACTCCTCTTCTAGTGAAGAAGAAGATCAAGATTTTGTTGTTGAGATCATGGTTCAAGATGATTCAGAACCAACACCTATTCTCTGTCCAGATTCAAGAGAAATATGTTCTCACACAGTCCTTGCTACTACTAAGAACACAGTTGATGATTTATTTGCTTACAAAACTACTAGACTTCAGTATCATGCCAACCTTGCATTATACCATCCATCTCTCCATGAGAGATGCAGCATGATGATGGGGTTTTATCTTCCATCTTTTGGGAATACTACTCATGTTCCATTCGCTCCAGATACAGAAAAAGTTCCTGAAAGACTTGCTTCATCCTCCACACAGTGGGAGACCTTCCTACATGGGATCAGCTTGCCAAGTATTTTGCAAAAGTTTTCACTGATGAAAGCTTCTTTCTTTTCTACATGATGGTTCTTTGAGTTATTTACTATTCTTTTGAGGGGGGGTATTTTTCCCATGAGGTTTTCCCCATTTCCTCAGTTTATGGACAATTATGTATTTTATTATCATTTCATTTATTGTATGGGTGACCTTTGGTCCTAGTTACCAGGGCCTAGGATGGATTAAGGGGGGGTGTTAGGATATTCCTATACTCCATCCTAGTCCTAATAGCTTTCTAGTCATCTTCATTTTCAGTCATGCATGCAAAATTAGGGTTTGCATGCATTCTAGGTCATCAGTCCCAGCACCTAGTTCTCAACAAACTAGCCCCCAGAGCTTCTTTCAGATCATTTCTAGCCCTTCTAGTGACTAATGCACCCTCCTTTGCTCCACTGCATGACAAGGGCACCTTATTCACCTACCAGTCCATCTTCATTTTTGGTCATGCATGCAAAATTAGGGTTTGCATGCATTCTAGGTCATCAGTCCTAGCACCTAGTCCTTAGCAAACTAGCCCTCGGAGCTTCTTTCAGATCATTTCTAGCCCTTCCAGTGACTAATGTGCCCTCCTTTTCTCCACTACATGACAAGGGCACCTTCTTCACCGACCAGTCCAGTTATATTCAGTTATATTGAGTTATCTTAAGTTATTTCCTTGATTTAAGGATTAACTGACTATTTACTGAGCTTATCTCTCTGCTAGACCTCCAGTAAGACTAGATTGACCATTCTGACTCCAATTAACTCATATGGCGCCCTCCACTGATCCTAATTCACTATATTAGTACTTCCATGTGCCAGTTACACCAACCACATTCAGTTAGACTCAGTTTGACTCCCGGTTGACCATTACTTGTGCATTGATGACTTCACTTATGAGAAGGTGGACTTTTAGTTAGGCATTGATGACTCTCCACTGATTATGGATTTGTGCATGAAGGCCAATTCGAATTCCTCCTAGTGAATTCGAATCCTCATACTCAGCATTGTATATTTACCTATTCACTATTCAGTTTAATGTAATATGTGTAATGATTCTGCCTCAATCAGAGTTTCTTTGGATCTAAGTTCTATTGCTTGTCTCTTCTTCTATTATTCCTAAATTCTTTCATTGTGAGGTTTACATCATCTCTTTGTATCATATGTGGGAAATTTCACACTTATGAACTATGGATAGGAAGAACAACTAATGTTCAACACTTCAGAGTGTTTGGAAGTAGGTGCTACATCAGAAGAGATTATAAGAAGATTAGAAAATTCGAATGTCATGTAGACGAAGTAATATTTGTTGGGTACTCATCCACAAGAAATGCCTACAAGTGTTACAACTTGAGATTAGGTAAGATAGTGGAAAGCATCAATGTAAATATTGATCAATCGAGCATGTCAAAATGTCAGGAAGACTCAAAAGATCTTGATGATAAAGAAAAAGAAGATGAAGAAGATGATGACAATGATGAAGTAGAAGAACATCTTTACTTGAGCATTCTCTACTCCTTGGGATTCTACAGTCAATCTACTCACAATCTCTTCCCAACCTCAGCTCGATAGGTTCATTGCCATATTCTCCAAGAACTCTATTTGTTCTTAACTTCAGCCACTCTATAAAAATTTCTTTCTCTCTACTACTTGTAGTCATCAATCACTAACAACTACTGAAAACAAGACATTCTCGTCTCTATGGTCAATTACTTTGAACAAGCATTTATGTTTCCACAATCTCCAATGTCCTCTCAACCAAGAACACACCATTGAAGATTAGTTCTTCAACAAAATCTGTCCTACCTTTCTCCCAAGGTAGAAATTTTTTTCAAGAGTACTTCAAAGTTATTCCTCAATCACAAATCAACTTTGTAATCAGCAATTCATCACCCAAATGAGTACAAAAACTAAAAACACCTTACCTTGATCAAATTTCCAACTTGAAATGTTGGAGTTCTGAGTCCTTTCTCCTCTAGGCTTCCCTCTTGCAGTTACACTCCCATGAGAAATTCACTAGTCTCACTCTTTTACCAATTTCAAATTGGGAATACCTTCATTACGAGCTTGCTATGGACTCCTTTGGTCATAGTTTTTCCCACTGTTGCTGACTTAATTCCTTCTCTATATAGAACACAACAATCCTAGACTTTCACCCTTACTCAATATGTTTCCTTGGACAACCAACTCTTCATTCATTGATTCTCTTGCACAAATATATCTTTGTTCTTTCAAAGGGACTCAGCTACCATTAATATATCTCTTTTTACTCTTCACTCTTCATACGACTTGGTTTACAAAACCACTCCTACAGATTTACTATCTATCCTCAGCCGACTTTGTTCTGCTGCTGTCTTAATGCAAAAACCATCGTTGGAATTCTATCTTCGAAGCTTCATCTTAAAAAATCATCAGGTCTTCAAGCATCAATCCCTCGGATTCCAAATATGATCTTTCTGCAACTTCTCTACACTTTTTTTGCTTCAATACTCTACAAAGGAGGGAACCATTCGCTCTGATACCAAAATTGATGGCAGCTAGGTGCGTGGAAATCTTATTTAGGACCTTAGCCAAATATGGCTTTTCCACTATCCTTGTCAGGCTCTCTAACCATAAACAAAAACTTAAGGCTAAAAGGTTTGAGCCTCAAGCTATTAGCTTAAGTCCCTCTCGCATAATACATGTTACCCTTGTTTCATGGTTTGAGAGCCTATCGCATTTAGACTAAAGCAGTTTTCAAAACTTAAACCCTGAATTTGATAATAAGATCTTGATACTTCAACAAGGTGAGGCCTCTAAAATATTTATGGGAAATATGTTAACGCATCAAGTAAATTCAATACCATTACCCACAGAGCTTCACACAATCTCATGTTGCAGTAGTAACTCAGAAACACAGTCGACTCTTTATGGAAAATAACTTACCCACTCTTAAATCCAGCTTGTAGTTGGTAGAGTATCTGCATCCACATGCATACCAGGTGTAGGTGCGCAAGAGTAATCTATTTGGGTGCAAGCAAAGATTTGGTCACAAAAAAAAACCTCTGTTAAACAATAATAATTGGTCTGCAAATGAATGTTGTAAATTCCATTTATAGTAAAATACATTCAACACAAATATTCTCAATCATTCACAAAGATCATTGGTAATTTCAGAAATTCATCATATATTCAATATTATTTAGCTATATAGAAAACATTGTAGCTTCAGTCAAGATCTCACTCTTGATCTTAGCTCAGAATCTCTTCCTCCCTCTAAAAATATGTCTCTCTCCCTCTCCTCCCCTATCTAAGAACTAACTAACTCTCCTCCGCGAATGAAGGGATTTCTATTTTTAGAAAAAAAGACCTCCTACAATTCTTCAACAAACTACCTAATCTGGCTTGATCTCCCCGCAAGGAGTATCAAAATGCCATGTATCCCTTTTTTCCCTCAATACTGACCGCAACTCAACTCTGTCTACGTATTCAATAATTAATAAAACATTAATAAACAAATTTCTTCAAACTCTAGGACTATCTGTCCCTTTGTCAAGATACAACATGTGACCAGCCTGTCACATTGTTGGCTTTGTCATGATGCTCCTACATCACTTTTCCTAGAATTGTGACTAGTATTTAGAATTTGAATCCATTTATTCCCTCTTCTCACTAAAAGGTCATTTTATTCAAGAGAACGTAAAACTTATGATTGGTTTCTAGGTCTAATTTTTCCAAACATGGATTAGTAGACAATTGAGGTGGCATGAATGCTGTGAAAGTTATGGAATGCATTTGCCAGTAGTGCTAAATTAGTGAAAATGGATTTATGCTAAAAATGTGCCCATATTTCCTCTTCGCTCTTTGTTCACTTCTTGCTATTCCAATCATCCTTCAAGTTTTGCCAATTTTGATAGAAACATGAGCACCCAGATCTAGATTGTTCTTTATTTGGAGACACAATATTTCCTTGGAAACACAAGCTCGACATGGAGGAAGTAGTTATGTTTTACAACAATAAGTGAGAAGGTTTGATGCTCAAATATTCCTACATCAATAATAAGACACTGATTCTGTCTAGAAGCCCACCATCTTTTTGTACTTTAGGGATTGTATTCTATAGGCACAACACCATTCTTATCCATGACACTTGCCATAGAACCACCAAGAAGAATAAAATCATAGAGGGAGATTTGTGGTAGATCACACCAGATCCACAGATGAATTTCACCAAATTAAATAAGAAATTACAAGATTGCAAACAAAGTTACAAGATGGATGCAGAGTATTGTTTATCTCATGTTTGCTTTGAGAAACTTGACAGGTGAATAATAAGGAAAATCATCAAAATTTCAATAAATCGTTTGCCAAGATCGATTGCCAATGTTTTGTGTTGAAGCATGTTTGGGTGGATACTTCAAGCATTAGAAACACATAAATAAAAGAAAAATGCAATGTTCGAAGAGGAGGATAGTGTATTCATAGAACCCCAAGCACAATGTTTCATGGAGACCGATATAGGAGGAGGGTAAAAGTGCGACCTCTTAGCCTTTCCCGAATTCTACTATTTTTTTTTTCCAGAATTTAAATTTTTCTGCCGCCTAAATTATTTTTTGAGTGCAGAATTAGATTCAACACTCTCAAAAACCCCTTGGGCACCCAAACTATGCAATTTTGACAGTTGTTATCTTGAATTACCAAAATTCATTGAAAAAAGTGACATGTTTAGACTCATCTGAAAGGTATAGGAGAAGGAAACATGCCAATTAGGTTGGAGATAAATGTGCGACATTCGATTTGTTTTCCTTAATTCAATTTTTTCTGCAACCTAAATATTTTTTTTGAGTGCATAAATAGATTCGGCACTATCAAAAACCCTTGGGGCACCCAAATTATGCAAATTTGATAGTTGTTATCTAGAATTACCAAAATACATTTCCGGTTTCAATATGAAAATTGCTGGGAAAAAAAAAACAATGATAACAATTTCGCTTCTTTAGACTACTCTGATAGGTATAGGAGGCGTCTAAATGCGCAACCTCTTCACCTTTCTGGAGGTTTTGGGTCAGAATCCTACCATTTTTTTTCCTTAATTCAATTTTTTTTGCAAGCTAAATTGTTTTTTGGGTGTAGAAATATATTTAGCACTCTTAAAAACTTATGGGCACCCAAATGATGCAAGTTTGACAGTTGTTATCTGGAATTACTAAAATTCATTGCCTGATTCAGTTAAAAAATTGTCAGGAAAGAGGAAAAAACCATGAGAGAAAAGTCGCTTTTTAGACTACTCTGAAAGATATAGGAGGAGGATTAGATTCAATGATATTGAGATGTGACATTCACATTGTTTGGAACACAGCTGTTTAAGGAAAGAGTCCATATTAGAGTGTTTATATTTTTTATTGTAGGACATAAGGGTCCGATTCAAAATTCGTTAGTAAAAGCATACATTTTTTGTAAGCTACTCAAGTCAAGTTAAAAATAAAAAAATAAAAATAAAAAGTTCGGGATTAAAATGCTATTCAAAGTTTTTAAAAGAATAATTAGGAGTGGTTTCCAAATCAAATCAATAGAAAAATAAATGACAAATCAAGTTGAGTCAAAGCAAAGTTTGGATTTAAGTTGAACTTAAGATTAAAGTCTAGGTTGAATATGGAATTCAAGTTTGTGTATTGCAAGAGTAGTAGGGAGCAAGAAGTAAGTTAAATTTGTTATAGTCAAAATGTGTCAATGGTTGTAAAGTAAGTTCTTATACTTTGTTTGGGTGCATGATGAGTGCTACCTCACATCCTCAAAGTCATTGCATTTGAAAATATAGGTTCATGATTGGTTGTACTCAACACCCAATTCGTTGTGTTGTTTCTTGACAACTGAGTGTAAGGAGGAAAATGACTACAAAATGCTAACCATCAAAATTGAACTTCTTCAACAAGATCTCGAAGATGCCTTCCATGAAATTAGAAATCTATATAAACAAAATAGATTTGATAATTCAAGAGGGGGTAATTTTTTTAAAGATTTTGTTGATTGCACTAGACAACACATAATTGAACTAGAAGTAAAATTGGAATTACTGGATAAATGGGTGAATGATTTTTTAAGACTTCATGACAAGAAAGATGAGATGATAAAATCATTACAACAAGACTTATTGGAAAAGGAAAATGTGTTGTTGGCACTGGAACATGAAGTGAAAAATTTGAACTAGGAAAAAGTAGTGTGTAATGCACTTTGTGACACAAGTGATTTGTTCCAAAGCTTGACGTTCATGTGATAGTGATACTTTTGTTGATACTGATAATGTTTATGTACATGTATCTCTCTCATGTCATGAGACTTAGAAAAATTATCTCGATGATATGTATGAAATTCAAACTCATATTGAAGATGATGATTCTGGCAATATTTATGAAGATGAACTTGATAATGCACATGGTGAAAATGATTTTTTTGAAAAACATATAGAGGGAATTGGGTCCAAACTTGTAACTAAAGCAGGCTTTGGTGGAAAATGTTTAGGAAAGAATGGTCAAGGAATCCATAAGACCATATAGATATGTATAAGGATAAGAAATGAAGTCCTTGGTTATGAAGGAAACAAAAGAAATGGTGACATTAGATTTATGAAAGAAAAAAACATTAATTTAGAAGGTGAAATATATATAGTTAGCAGTAGTAGTAATGAACTAAGGGAAAAATTGGTAGCAACAAAAGACATGCATAAGTAGAAGCATAAGCATAAGTGGGAAAATTTTGTATTCGTTATGGTAGAACATATCATGTAAAATAAATTTTTTGGAACTTGCATCCTTGCAATATTTATTATTTTACCAATCATGATAATCACAAATATTGGAATATATAAATATCAAAGCCTCATATACAGGTACAGTGTAGTTGGGTCGATGCGAAATCATGAAAAAAAGTTACTCCTATCTTGAAAGGATTCTACAAATTGAAATGTTCTAATGTACCACATATGTCACATAAAAAGGTACATGAGTTAGTTAGTATTGAAAATTAAAGTTGTTATTTAGGAGAAATCAGCATACTTAGGAAAGAGTTATCAGTCTATTCTACTTAATTCATTTATCTCAGTAAATCAAATTAGGCGTCATTTTCTTGAATTGGTTCGTGGTAAATCAAAACCACCTGTAATGGTTAAGGGTAAACGAAAACGACGGATACATGGTAATGGAAAGTGGTAAGAAAAATATGATAGATATGATATACTGCTCACAAGTAAGCTAATGGAAACCCATTATATGGTTAAGAATTAGTTGAAGAAACCCTTGATATGAAGATGAAATAGTTAAGATGATTGGATCAAGCTTCAAGCTTATCGAAAAAGGTAACGAAATATGAAGATGTAGATGAAGATAAGAATCTGACAACATATGAAGATTCATATTATAGAATACTGGAGATGAAATAAACTAGGATATCCAAATTGAATCAAAAGTATTTATTAACGAGGAGTATGAAGGAATAATTCATACTTGTGATAATTCAATGGTGACGTTATAATATGTGAAAATGAATATAATGCACAAAATATACATATGATTAAAAGAAGAGGACAAAGAGAAAAGTTAGGGATGATTACATCATGAAGATAACTTGATATATTCACAGACATACTCATGGAAGATATTGTGGAGATAGTTATGGATACGGTTGAACAAACATTCCTATTATGATATGGTTGTTATGCTTACCTATTCTTCTATAAGGGACTTCATTATACTCTATTGTGTCATGAGAGAATTATATATCAATCTAATGTAAGGTTTCATGCCATTTTTGTTCTTTTATGCATGATTGTGTAATGGATTCTCTATATTAACCCAACATGCGATATCCGAGCTAAGGTAGAAAAAGAATCTTAGGTTTATTCTATGTGATATTTGCTATGTGATTTGAGGACCTCACATGACCACACTAGAGGACATTGTTTCCCTATCCTAGGTTGAAAGTTTCTCAAATATGCTACTTTGAATATTGCTAGCTCTTATAGTTATATGAAAATAATACACAAGGTTTTGGATTAGTAAAGGCTATATTGTGAAAGATGAAGATCAATGACCTTGATCAAAGGAATTTAATTATGAGAGACAGAGGCAGTTGCAATCTGAACTAACTGAATGACTTTACTTGGCATTGTGGCTGGGATTTGGAATTTGAATGCATTTATTCTTGCCTCTTTCTAAAACAACATTTTCAGAATAGGGCAATCCAAAAATAAGTCGAAGGAAAACCCCCTACGAGGCATGGTTTGGCCAAAAACCAAATGTCTCAAATTTCAGGATTTTTGGATCTAGAGCATGGGCTCGAATTCCATCAGAAAAGAGGAAGGATTTGAAGCCACAGAGAAGGGAATGTATCATGGTTGGTTATGGTGAATACAAAAAGGGATATAATCTCTTTGACACATCCACACTCAAAAATTTCATTGAGAAAAGTGTCCAATTCGAAGAGGAACCAATACCATATTTTGAGCTTGCACCAGGGGAATGCTCTTCTCCTCCACACCTTGATGAAGTAAGTAATGATTCAAGCTCTGTATTTTCTAATAATTTTGATAATGACATGGTTGAAGATGACATTGTTGTAGATGAGTCACCATCAAGGCCCAAGTGGACTGAAAAAATCATACAAGCTGCAAGTGAATTGGCAGGCAATCCCCAAGAGCCTAGGAAGAGTAGATCTCAAACAAACAATGCTTCCTTTGCAAGTGAAAGTGCTCTTGGTAATCACTGTTATATGATGATTGGATCTGATCCAAAATCATATCAGGAAGCTTATCATGATCCAAGGTGGAGATTAGCAATGGAAGAAGAATTCCATTCTCTCCAGGAGAATGAAACATGGGATTTGGTCCCCCTTCCTCCCAAGAGGAAGCTTGTGCAATGTAAATGGATTTTTCGAACCAAAATTGCTCCGGATGGTTCTGATCTAAAGTATAAGGCCATATTAGTGGCTAAGGTCTACTCTCAAATCCAAGTCGTTGATTATACCGAGACCTTTGCACCAGTTGCAAAGATGGATTCAATTAGACTAGTTCTAGCCATTGCAACTAGTAAAGGTTGGAAAGTGCACCACATGGATGTTAAAAGTGCATTCTTACATGCTGAGATACAGGAAGAGATCTACATGTAGCAACCTAAATGTTACCAAAAGGATCCTCCACTTGTTTTCAGGTTGAAGAAATAACTCTATGGACTCAAGCAACCCCCCGGGGCTTGGTATGCTAAAATGGATGCTTTTTTTCTCTCAATTGGTTTCATTCATGCAAGTATGATCCAAATGTGTATTTGCAGCAATGTGATGATATTTTGCAGGTCATTGTATTGTATGTTGATGATATTTTAATTACATGGAGTTGCAACAAACAAATTCGTTCAATTAAGGCATCTCTACACAGTGAATTTACCATGACCAATCTAGGATTGCTAAGGCAATTTTTGGGTTTGGAAATTGAGCAATCTGAAAGACGCATCATGCTTAGTCAAGAAAAACATGCTTCATACTTTCTATTGAATTTTAAAATGGCTGATTGTAAGGCATCCAAGTGCCCATTCCTTTCAGGCATAAAACTAGGTGAATTTGGTGATTCTCCTTTGGTGGATTGAACACTCTATAGGTAGCTAGTTGGTAGTTTGTTGTACCATATACATACAAGACCTGATTTGTCTTAGGTTGTAAGTGTTGTAGAAAGATATATGCAGAATCCACATGAGATCCAATAGAAGGAAGCCAAAAATATCCTCTAGTATGTCCAAGGAACAAAGAATTTTGGGGTACACTATGCAGCTAGTTCTTCACTACAACTAGTTGGATTTTCTGATTTGGATTGGGTTGGAGATCCCATTCATAGAAAGTCCACTTCAGGTTTTGTTTTCATGTTTGTTGAAGGTCCTATTTGTTGTTCAAGTAAGAAACATCATACTATTTCCCTTTCATCAGCAGAGGCCGAGTACAAGGAAGCAGTGAAGGAAGCCACACAGTGTGTTTGGTTGCAAGGAATTCTTCAAGAATTTGGTGTTGTAGTTGATTCTCCAATCAACATTTGGGTGGACAATCAAAGTGCCATCAAGATATCTACTGATCTAGTTTAGAGGCAGAGAACAAAGCATATTGAAATCCATATGCAATACATCTGGGGCTTAGTTCATGACAGAGTTATTTCCTTGCAGTACTGCCCATCCACAGAGCAAACTGCTGATATTTTCAGCAAATGTTTCACTCAAAATACCTTCACTTAGTTGAGAACTTTTCTTGGAGTGAGAGATGGATGGTGGTTTCTGCTATTGCAGGTTCATCCCCATGTCCATTTTAGAGGGAAGGTTTTATACCATGAGGTTTTCCTTCTTGTCCTCAATTTACATGGACATATAAAATTTAGGTTTTGTATGAGGTGACTTGAGCCTCTGTTTCCAAAGCCTCCCACTTTATTTCTATGAGATGTACTAAGTTTTTGTTAAGGGGGGGTGTTAGAATAGTAATCCACCAGTTAGTACCTTAGTCTAAGTCCCTAGTCAATTTTATTGTCATTGATGAATTAATATACTATGTTTGGACTAAGGTTGCTTAATTGGGCAAAATATCCACTTAACTGGAAGTGTTCACACATATTTGAGCAATCTAGCTCAGTCAAACTCCACATGCGTCCTCAAGTGCACCCTCATTTAATGCTAGAGTGCTCCCCTTCCTTGAAATGGGGAATTGTGGTAGACTAGGAGTGCTAGGGTGGATTTGGCCCAATTATGGCATGATTTTGTGCATTGAATGCCTCCTAGGACCTCCCAATCACCTTATTTTGCTCACCCATGCATGCCTATGACTCATTATTGTTCCATCACGCCTCATCCACATTCACACCTCAATTCGTGACCATTTGGGATGAGTTGGAGCAAGTTGGACCCAGCTATATGGGATTGAGGTCAATTTGGCCAATTCGACTTGTACACTCATTTTGGGCTTCCTAAGCCTCATTAATTTCTCCAAATGTAATATAAACCTGTTCTAAACATATTTACATGTTAGACAGTCAGATAATATCAAGTTTATGTTCACATTGTGTGTGTAAATTTGTCTTCTTTCAAGATTTTTTGCTGGTTTTTGCAAGTAATTCGATTTGTGAGGTTCTCTAAGGCTCCTAGATCTTGCTATAGATCAAAATTCTCACACTCCCCCTCCTTATCTCCCTTCCTCCTTCTCATCCCCTCCCCTCCCCTTTCCCTCCTCCTCCCACTCCTTCTGCTCTTCATTCCTGTTATTCCTCCTCCTCCTCTTCCTCCACATCCCTCTTCCTCCTCCTCCTCCTTCATATCCCCCCTCTTCCTCAACATCCTCCTCTTCCCCCCTAGTACTACTCCACATCACTCCTCCCTCCTCTTCCTTCTGAGCCCCATCTACCTCTCCTCCTCCTCCCCCTCCTTCCCCTCAACCTCCCTCTCATCTTCCTTTATATCTCCCCCCTCCTCCCCTCCCCACCTCTAACTACTCCTACGCACACCCCCTCTTTCTTCTCCTCATCCTCCTCCCTCCCCTTTCCTTCTCCTCCCCATCACCCACCTTTATCATCCTTCTTCTCCCCCCCATCCTCCTCCTCCCCACCTCCACTTTGTCATCCTCCTCTCCACCCCTCCACACTCCTCTTCCTTCCCCCTCCTCCTTCACTTCTTCCTCATCCTCCCCCTCACAACTCTCCCCTTCACTCCTTCCCTCATTCCCCCACTACCCTTCTCTCCCTACCTCTCTTCCATCCTCCTCCCTCACCCCCCTCCCCGCACTCCTATTATTCCTCCTCACTCCACCCTCTTACTGTACCTCATCCTCCATCTCCCACCATATTCCTCCTCCTCCCCCCCCCTCCTCCATCATCTTCTCCTTCATCCCCCCCTCCCCTCACATCCACGTACTCCTAATATTCTTCCTCACCGCAAACTCTTCCTCTACCTCACACTTCTCCTCCCACCATCTTCATACTCCTTTTCCTCCACCATCCCGCCCTCCTCCACCATCTTCTCCTCCTCCATGCCCCCGTTCTCCACCATCTTCTCCTCTTCCCACCCCTCCCCCTCCGCTTCCTCTCCTCTTTCTCCTCCTATTCCCATCCCTCCTCTTCATCCTCCTCCTCCTCAAATTTTTCCCTTGCCCTCCGACGACTCAATCCTCCTCATACCCATCCTCTCTCATCCCCCTCCTACTTCTCCTCCCACTCCCTATCCTCTCAATCCCTCATATTCCATTTCCTCCCTCCCCTCCCACACATGCATCATCCACATCTTCCTCCTTCCCAACACCCCTCTTCCTCATTGTCCTCCTCCTACTCATCCCCACCCCTCCCAACCTCCTATTCCCCCTCCTTCTGAATCCTCTTTCTTCTCCCCCATCCTCCTGCACCTATTGCTCATCCTCCCACTCACACCACTCCCCTTTCTTCATCCCATCCATCTCGTCCTCCTTCACAAAATGACACTCATTACCTCCCTCACTTCCACTCTCTTCCTTCACCCCCCTCTCCTCCACTCCCCACACTCCTACTACTTCTCCTCACACCACCCTCCTCCTCTAACTCACCCTCCTTCTCCCACCATCTTCTTCCTCCTTATCCTCCTACCCCCCCTTCCTCCATCGTGTACTCTCCTCCACCTCCCTCCCATTTCCCTTCTTCTTCTCCTCCCACCCATCCCCCTCCATCCCATACACCTCCCTCCCACTACTTCTCGCCCCATTCCACTACTCCTCATCCCCTCTAGCTACTCCTCCTCCACCCCTCCTCCCCCTCCTCCACCTTTTCGTCCTCCTCCTCCCCGCCCTCCCTTCCATCTCGCTCCCATGATATTCCTTATCCTCCCCCCCACCTCCCCTCTAATTATTCATACTGACCCCTGAACTCTTCCTCCTCATCATCCTCCTCCAACCCCCTCCACCCCATCCTCCACCTACTTCTCATCCTTATCCTCCTTCCACCCAATCCGCCCACCTCTTTCCCTCACCTCCTCCTTCTCATCCATCTCCTTCTCCTCTCAGTATCCCTTCTTCCTCCTACTCCTCCTCCCTCTCCCACATCCACCCATTCCCTCTTTCGATCCCCCTGCCATTCCCCCTCGTCTCCCACCCCCACCCACACCTTACTAACTTCCCACTCCCCATCCCCTGTGTTATTTACATTTTTGTCCCCCCATCCCCATCACCTACCTCCTCCTTCTCCTACTCCCACTGGCCACCCTACCATCATCGATCATCCCTCCTCCTCCTCCTATTACTCCCTATTATCCTCCTATCCCTTCCCCCTTATCCTCCCTCCCCTCCTTGTTGTCCTCCCCCTACCCCACAACTTCCTCCACCTCCTCACCACCTCATCCAGCTACATCCCCTCCTCACACCCCCACTCTCATCCCTCTATCTTCCCTATGCTGAATCCACCCTCATCCTCCTCCTCTTGCTCCCCCTCCACCTCTCTCCACTCCTAATCCTTATCCTAATCCTCCTCTACCTCCACCCTCTCCTCACTCATCCTCTTGCTCCTTCTAGTTCCCCCCCCCTACATTGGATTTACCCTCCTCCCCATCCCCTCCCCACCGCTCCCCTTCACCTCCTCCTACCCCTTTCTCTCATCCACCTCCTCCTCCTGGAACAGCTATCCTAATCCCCCCCACCCCCTCTTCCCCCTCACCCCTCCTCTACCGTCTTTTCTTCCATATACGCCTTGTCCCCCTCCGTCCCCTCATCCTTGTCAAACCAGTTCTCCTCCCCCTCCCCCTCCACATCACCCTCGCACTCCCTCCCCTAACCTGTCCCCTCCCCTCTTCGCTCCCTTCACCCCATTTTCACTCCTCTCTCCCCCCTCGTCTACATCTACCCATTCTCTTCCCTATCTTTTACCCCCTCTACCTCTTCTTCTAACACCACTTCCCTCACTTCTACCACTTCTTCTAACACCACTTCCCTCCCTTCTACCCCTTCTTCCTCACCCTCTTCTAGCCTCATCCATCCTTTTTTTTCTTCCCTTCACCCCCATTCTGTAGTGCCCCTCTTGTAGGGGCCTTCATCCTTAACCTGAAACTCAACCACTTGATACACACGAGATTAGAAAGCACAATGACTATATAAATAAACTAAATAAATGAATAACTTAGAAAATTAAAACAAACCATAACCTGTCTCTGATACCATCTTCTCCACTGCCATCTGCGTCTTCCATAGGATCCCTCCAGCAAAGCTCGTTTAACCATAGGCGAAGCAACCGTTAGCTTCGCCACCCAACCATAGGCTCATGCTTTCAGTTGCATGGCCTCCCCCAAGCTTTGGGTCGTAGAGCTCACACAAGTATTTCAGAAATTCATCTTGGGCTTCCCTTCCCACCAAGATTTCTAAGCCAAACCCTTAGATAGCAGCAAGTCTTTGAGGCATTCAAAAATTACGACAATCGTCCAAATTATGGGCCCTTTACCCATTCCCCAAGCCTTCCTTATAAAGGAAAATCTCATGCGACACATGTCGCTTCATGCATAATTAAATATTTTTAATTAATTATTTAATTAAAACACTCACCTATCCAAGTGTCAGTTTCTCTGGGAAGTGCACCAACACCCCTAAGTTTGCTCTAGTTTGTCCCCCAGGTATTTTAATTAACTCCTAGCTTTTAGTTGACTAGGTGTCTAATCTTAGGATTCTATTTTGCTCCTAAATAATGATTTCTATTATTTTAAATGCTCAACAAAAATAACTATTCATGTGCAAATGCCTAAATTATTTTTATGCAATTGCTAAGTAATAATCTAGAGTTATTCTCATAAGTTTTTATGCAGTTAAATTTAACAATCAAACACACTAGGATCACGGTGCCGCGCCGTTGGGCTCCTAGTTCTTTCATTTTAATTCCTTGACATGGCACCACTCCGTTGGGTCCAGACATCCTTGGTTTCCATTCCTTGGCATGGTACCGCATCATTGGGTCCTTGCGTCCATTCTTTCCGTTCTCGACAGGGTACCGCATCGTCAGGCCCTTCTGCCACCATTTTTCTGTTTTTACTTGCGGGAACTCTTATAGGGATTTTAGGAATCGTTACCATCCATCCTCCGTCTACATGCTATCTAGGTACTAATGGCGCTGAGGAGTGAGTTCGTTCTCACTGTGCGCCCCTCAACGCGTACGTGACCAGCTCCGTCGTGGCCCACCTCGTACGCTCTCACGCATTCCTCTTGAGCAAGTGGATTAGTGCTTATCTGCTCATGCATTGTATTCTTGTTGGAAGTCGACATCGTCGTCGCTCCCCCTGTGTGTGATTTACCCGTACTCTACAACCCTTCATGTTCCTTTGTGTGTTCGTTGGTAAACCGTCTCACTTGTTTCTACACACACTTCTCACAACAATTTATTAGTAGAACTGTCCTCAATAATCATCATCTGATTTCTAAATCTAGTATTGTTAAACATTTATGATTTATTCAAACTTCTAATCAAATATACATTTCGTCGAAAAATACATAATCACCGTATAGCTAGTCGTTAAGCATTATCCATATGTACAATTTTCATATCAAAGTTAATCGTTAACCAACATGAAATCGTCCATTCACAATAACTACCCAAATGCACATATATCAATCAATCGTAATCATAAATATACTCAAAATAAAATCATAGGGTTATTTTATTAATGTTTCAAACAGTCGGGTGACTCAGCAGGTACCCTCAATGTCTACAGTAGTCTAGGGGCACTACATACACCCCTACTTATTTAGAACTTCATCCCAAAGTTCAGAATAAATGCGGAAAGCTATGACGCATCTCAGTTGCATCCTCCCAAGTCACAAAGCTAGGACTGTAGCTGTCCTACAATACTTTGACTTGACCAATCAAGGCTAAGCATTTAAGTAAGAACTGATCAATCAATTATCCCAGTCCACACATATAATTCAATTCATTAATTCATTTATCAACTATAGTCATGCACATCATCAGGTGATTCTCCCTTATTAAGACACATCCTAACTCGAAGGGCCACTTTATTGAAGTCTGTTCCGTCGGGTCACTCGACAGGTGCTCTTAAAGTCCATAGTCATTTTAGGGGCATTACATACACCCCCTCTTGTATAGAACTTTGTCCCGAAGTTTAAATTTTGTTCTCACCCTTACGACACTAGGCTTAACTTTTACTTTCCTATTCTCATCTTCTTGTCATTCTCTTCTATTTTTCTCCAATTATCAAGGCTTTAAGCACTAGTGACTCTAATCGTAAGTTTTCTTTTTCATCCAACCTGGTTCCAATACATCCTTATGAACTCAATCATAACAAGTGTATTGTAAATCCAATAATTCCTTCATAATTGTCAATACCAACCTAGATCTGCGAAGGTCTACGATATCCAAAAATAATTACAAGCTATACAGCTTCAATAGCCACCCATTAGTTAGCAAACCACCATCAAGCAAGAATCCAAATATATTTGGTCATCCTTCCCTCCAAGACGAGAAGGTAAACATCATAACATAATCCATCAATCGAAGATGGGTAAGACATGGTCACGTTTTTTTTTTTTTAACAAATCAAGAGAGAGAGACCCTAAAATATTTCAAAACCAATTTCCATAAGGTTACTTCCAAAACCCCTAAATGTTGGTTGTCAAACCGATAGGATTCTTAGGGTCGTAATTTAACGGCTTAGTAAAAAATATTGACTTTAATTCCTAGTTTTTTCAGCTTTAATATCATGTCCAAGTCAATGATCTTATCACATCCTTACTTAATTTCATCATTTTTGTTTTCATATGACTACTTCGAAAGACTCATCAAGTCGTATAATGTGTGTTATCACATTCTTACTTCTTTTCATCAAGGTTTCACCATGTCCTATTGTTAGCTTCATTGCCTTCATTTCATTATGCTAATCGTCTCCATACTTGTTTTACGAAAATCGTCTTCATTTGGCCCTTTCGACACTTGGTATAATTTTCAGCATAAATAACCTTACAAGTGTCTTGCAATTAAAATTTGTCAAAGATGTATTCTTTGCAAAATCATTTTCTACATCCCTTTTTATAAGTAAACACCACATATTATTCCCATAAATATCATTCTTGTCTTTAACTAATAGTTCTATGATCCATATTTATATAGAGTTGCCATTTCACTAATAATTGTATAATCTGTGCACATATAAGTTCTTTCTCCATAACGACACCCCATTGTTTTCCTTTACAAATACTGATATAAATATTTCACCTATATATTTCAACAATTAGCCATATACATATTTCCCCACTTCATATACATTATCATCCTCTAAGTTAAAGCATTCTTAATTTCTCATTTACACTTGAAAACTAAGTCATTTAGGCTTAGAGAAATACATTCATTCTTACTTAGCTATCTTTTTACACAATTCTTGCTTGGATAACTTACTTATTGAAATCAAATAAGTGTTGTATTCAACCATATTTCATATAACCATAACACTTCTTATCATTACAACCTTTTGGATATAGCATGATAATAATCACACAATCTATTAAAATATTATATACATATCAACTATATTTTAGCCATTCATCCTAAAAGAATTCTTAACATAACTTTAAATGCAACTTATGATCAGTTTGGATTGAAATTGTTAAGAGATTATTGCCATGAATGTAAGTGTGCTATGGGCTTTATTGATAGTGAAGAAAATAAAAAATTACGTACTCATTAATAAGAAACCGTTTAGTTTTCTTAATTAATGTCAATCACTATTTAAAAAAATAATAATAATAACAACTCCTTGTTAATAAAACCATATGCATAATAAAATAATATTACTAGGATTATATATACTCTCTACATATACATAATTGAAACTTCACATGTGTCTTTCCTTACCACGCTCCCTCTTTTACCTATGTAAAATAAAAGTCACAAAAATATCTCATAATGTAACAACCCTAAAATATATCAAAATTCATCATTATAACCTTATGACACAATTCACCGTTCATGTTATAATTATGCAACTTTTCATTCCCAAGTTACAAGAAGTTTCCATTTTGATTTCACTCTAAAAGATATACATATGTAGACACTAATTTCCACATATTCAATGTGATAGTACCTGCTATTTTCTCTTCATTTTCAAATCATAATAGATGTTAAATAGATTTATCATTTAATTATCCCAAGTCTAAAATCCATATCTCATAATACTATACATATATATACATAATATATGTATATACATAATGGATTTATTGAGGAACTCCTCTCGTATCCATAGGAATTACATTTCCTAACTTACTTATGCCATGTATAGGGATAATATTATATAAACCTATCATTTGTGTTGAGAAATAAATTAATAAAGTAATCTTTCCTATGATGATTCTTTCCCTAAATTTGTATGTATCCACACTTTATGTTAATATAATTTCACATAAAGATACACATAATATATATTAATAATGCCCATACATTATTAAAGTATTCTCAATATATCTTAATAATGTCCATCATTATATCAAAAGTTTTCTTATAATAATGTCTACTATTAATTTAACAATATCCAATCCACATTTTAACAATGCCCACCATTATATATAAATATATATATCATTGACTTTGAAATGTATACATTTACCTTTATATTTGACTCTTCTTAGCTATCCAATATGTATATTTATATATTTTCTAAATATTTAACTACAACAATTACGTTTAAACAAGGGTAAGGCTTTAACACTTATCTAAAATGTACTAATTATATTTCACAAGACAATATCCAAATTTGTCATGTATATGCATGTATATCCAACACTATTATTAATAATCATAAAACATATTTCTCAATCTGCATAACTATAAAAGGTGATATATATCTCTCTCTTTTTTAATATTTATAAGTAATATCTTTATTTGACATGTTAAAATTTATATAGCAAAACATAATGACCCGATATGCATGGCATGTTTTCAACTTTAGTAACTAAAATAAGTGAAACAATTTCCTTTTAGTAACTAAAATAAGTGAAACAATTTCCTTATTAATCATATATGAACACATATCTTGGTCTAACAAGTTAAACAATCTGTAATTCATATACTTAATATACCAAATATAGTGTGGCTTGGTTATATATATATGTATTAAAGGGCCACATAAAAACACTCTTACTTACATATATTTAGGTATAAACATACCGTTCTTTCATCCACCTATCATATATTTATTCACATGGTTTCCTTTCTTTTAATTGGTTAGAAATGTTATCATTACCAATTATTAAGCCACATTCTATGTATACTCTAGTTCGTAATTTAACTACCACAATAACAACATTATCCAATGATAAACATATCAACTACTTTAATTTCTATTAATTCACAAATATCAATCTCACAAATAACTTATTACAATTAAAACATACCATGATGATAATCATATCAATTTACTTTATTTCTCTCGAATCATGAATTATCCATATCACAATTAAAATATGCCACCATGATAACCGTAATCGTTTACCTAAGAAGTAGAGCATGGTTATACGTTTCATCAATCGCTAAAATAAACAGAATTATAAAGAAGCGTAAAAGTTCAACAACCCTAATCGACCTCAGCGAGATTTTCTCTCAAATCCTTGCCGAGCATCATGCACCATCGGCTGGGTTTAAAGGAAGGTCGAGTTTAGGTAGTAGTGTTGTGATGCTGACAGCTTGACACCACGTCAAGTATATGTTTAAGGCATGTCTAAACTCCAGCAATCAATTCGGAGCCAAATTTTGACCGGATGTAAGGTTACTCACGGCGTTTAGAGAGAAGAAGGTCAAGATAACAACTAGCCTTGCCAGTTGTCCAAAGGTTACGAAGGATGGGAGTTCTCCTCCCACGGATTTGGCTATTTATGGGAGTAAATTATAATCAAGAAACAATCCCAAATACGATGGGATCTATCAGTCCACATTAATCCATCCGTCGAGGAATTCGAGAAGAGGATAACGGATCACTACCCAGTTAACTAGTGAAGAGATACTACAATCTGCGAGTCAAGATCTCTGCTCTAAAGGAGATTTAACACCGATCCAAGCTGAGTAGGAATACAACTAAGGTAGCCACCGGCGTCACTACCAGATTTCGCACAGGTATTTTTAGAGTGATTCAAAGAAAATACAAACAAGGTACAGAGTTGAACTAGATAGTAAATAATGATTTCATTCGCAAATCTCAGCAGATTCTATTCATATGAATGCATGCTTGAATAGTATACATATCTCCCGACGGAATCTCATTCTTCCAAATCAGATTCACCAGTTAAACAGAGTCAAATTTGATAGTATAAACATTATCTTTCATCAATATTCATTCCTAGATCGGTGTAATGCCATTACAAAGGCATTACGAATTTTAAACTAATTAAATATCTATTTTATTTATTTATTTTGAAATGTATAAGAGTGTCAATACAAGCTCAATATACATCATGTAACTCTAGCAGCATATAAACAACACATAAGCAAAGTGTAACCATAACAACATATAAGCAAAATATAAGCATTTTGCAATAGCATCAAATAACTTAGAATATTTAATACTTCATTGGTGATTCACACATAAATTAAGATCATAAATCATGTAGCAATAGCATCATATGATAGTTTTACAACAACATATAAATAGTTTAAGTTCACAAGAAAAATACCTCGTCATAAGAATGGTGATGGAGTCCAAACTGAGCAAGCTTTCCTCTCCTTCTCCTCGAGTTGCTTCCATCTTTATTGCCCAAAGCGGGACCACGGTTTTACCTCCCAGCCAACTAGGGGCCTAGCCGGCTCCCTAGCCCCAGGAAACCATTTGAACGGTCCCATCCAAATGGCCTCCTGGCCCTCCGTGCCCGAGACCCCCAGAGAACAGAACAGTGATGCACCAGTAGGCTATGTATCAAATCTTCCAAGAGTTCTCAAACTCTTTCAACTCTTCAAAACTTCTCATACCCCAAAATACCAAAATTCTCCATCCTAGAATACTCTCACCAAAATAATCTTCAAGAGCAAAAGAACCTCCCTTCTTCCACTCTCAAGTCTCATATTTATATCCAAAAATCCTCATCCATCAATAAATTCCCATAAATAATAGTCATCCATCAATAAATTCATTTTCTCCAAATAAATAGAAATTTGATTTAAATAATTAAAATATTAATAAACATGGATGCAAAGTCTCATTTGTCATGCTTCTATATTAATGCAATTATGACAACCAATTTCTAAAAACTTGTGCAAATCCTATCTATCCATTTATTTATATTATCCTTTCATTCATAAGTCAAATAAGATATTTTCATATACTATATTATATTATGACATATTTTATATTATATGTATATAATTATATATGTTATTTAATAATCCAATCAATTTATATAAATCTAAATCATTTTAAACAAGTCAACAAACTCATACTTTTAACACACAAGTAATGCTTTCATCAATTCGTCAACCAAGTTACTAATAGATAATATAACCATATTAACTTATTCATCGATCGACCAATCATAGTAATGTAATCACGAATTGACGTATGCATGGCCAGTGCACACGTCTTAAGCGTGCGTACTAATAATCACATTTAATGTTCCTAATAAATCATCATTACATCCTCTCAAACAACATATAAAAGAACAATTAAACACTGCATCATTCATCATTCACAATCATTCATACGGAAACAATAAGACAAAATTAGATAAACATAATGGTGAAATCAAACATCTAATCATGATGGTTAATAACAATCAAGAACACCATCCAATCCATCATTGGTACCATCCATCACATCAGTAATCCAGCCCCTAAATCACCACTACTTCCATCTCCTGACCTCACCATCCCGTCCTCTGCTGCAATATAATGTGGCGTCGACTGCACGACCTAACCACATATAGAACCCGTAAGTGGAAGTGTCGATTGACCACATCGACCAAGCTTCCCCAGCAGGCATCCGTGAGTCGTCATCACACGTCTAGGGGAGTGCGCTACACAAACCTCCCACGACTCCAGGTTTCGGGGGATAAACGGTGGGAATTTCCTCCACCCCCCCCTAATAGTACCAGGGTCAACACCCTACATCAACCATACTGTGCCATCACTGTTCTAAGGGGTCCCGTCATTGAAAAACCACTTTGGGCAAGTCTCAATTCCTGTCAAAACTCACACTCACCCACAAGTCATAGAAATATTGGAATTCACAATTAAATAGCATGAAATTTGATATAACGTCATTATACTCATGATGTTCAATACATCTCATGGGCCTTGGCAATATAGGAATCCGCCTATCTCATAGCCAATTAACATGTGGAATAGTTCATCATTAACATGAAACATATATATAGCCATAACCAACTCTTTCAAGTGTCAATCCATATCACTAATACGATATTTACAAATACTCATGTAAGTTATTTTTGCAAACAACTAAATTAGCATTCTACATATGGATATTCTACATTCAATTCTGCATGTTCAAATGAAATAACATATTCATTGTCATTAATAAATTAAAACAATATTTCGAATTACCATACATGCCTCAGAGGAGTCCACATGTCCACATAACAATCATCTTGATCAATCTATCTTAGTAAAACAGATAATAAGCAAATGCATTGCTAAGCTAGTTCACATTATAGTTTTTAATTAAAGACTATCAAAATATGGGGCGTTACATACACCCACCCTTCAAGAAACTTCGTCCCGAAGTTATGGTCATTCACAATTTTAAGAAAAATCTCGATACCATATCTCTATTTCTTCCGACTAAAATACCTTAGCCATGCTAGTCCCATGAGTCATTCACGTGATCAACATCTTGTTATTATATAATTTTACCTCTTCCACCACATAGGATGTGTTCTCAAGTTACGCTTTACATGATATACACACAATTGATCTAACTTCATCAAGGTTTATCAATTCATTTAGTCCTAGTTAGTTAACATATAATCATAATCTGTTGTTGTTTCAATACCATAGTTCATAAGAAGACCTTGTCCCCCATATAGCATTTCCTTAGGTTCAAGGTGTATTGTTATGATTATTTATCAATTCTTAGTTTTACTTATCTTCTTTCTAAATAACACCAATTACTTTTTCATTAGTAAATTTAATTAGATCTAAACCTCACTAGTATCTTGAATGATGTACTATATAACAATTTCAATAGCATCATGTTTACCCACATAGCATACATTATTAGTCAACACTTGACAAATGAGAACTTTTACTGGGGAGTCTCATGTCATACGCAAAGTACTTACGGTTTTAATTTTAATACATAGATCACTTCCATCCCTAAGCTAATGAAAAAAAATTCCAATAGTGCCTACTAACTCTCTTTACTATTTATCATTGCTTATTATTCCAAAATATCATCATGACATTTGTTACTTATACGCATATTGATATATTTTTCTCACTATAATTACACTTAAATTGACCATGATTATCCATGCCTACTTGTCGCATTCCTTTTCTTATTTGACTAAAATTTGTGTGAATTATGTTCTACAATAATCTTATGTTTATGGCATTCAAATCTCACATGCTTCAAAATGACATTTATTAATTATGTAAGAATATACATCTAACCTTTATATTCCTTGTAGTGCATAATTGATTTATTTTACATTATTTATTTTATAAACTCACACAAAATTTAATTACCCCCCTTTTTTTTTTAACACATATTCCTCACCTATGTTATCTATGTTATCTTATTATTTTGTAACATGGACTATTTCATCGGGGTAGTTCTTAAACCCATAGTCCATCACCCTTCTTTCACAAGGGTGAGGGGGTGTTTCATATAGGAGTATGCCTTTGTTCTTTAATGTTCCAACTGAATATATATATATATATATATATATTTTGTGAGAGTTTGTTTTCTAATATTTAATATAATATTTTGTTTTCTTTATTTTATTTTATTAACAAGTACATATATATAATTTGGGTATCAATTGGAAAAAAAAAAATAAAAAATTCTAATAATAAAAGACTATAATTTCAATATATCCCTCTATTTATACATAACATTTAGACAATACATAACAACATCATTATTTTGTGATGTTACTAAAACTTCTCCACTTACCTCAATGATTATTACTACATCATTTTTATTTTATTTTAAATTGATATCTATTAGTATAATGATATGTAACATTTAAATTAATTTTTAATTAAGATATAATTACTCATATTGCCTTTCATTCTTGTAGATTTGGAATAATATATATCCCTAATATTGAAATTAAAGCTCATCCTTTATAATTTTAATCACTGACGCTTCCATTGATATGATAACCAAGTATTCTTATTAATTATTAGAATTTTATTAGAATAATTAATTATTTATGAAGATCCTATTATCAAGTGAGAAAATATGTCACAACCCAAGGAATGTCTCCATAAAGTTACTCCATACGAACATTAGGAAGTTTCCCCACCCAATCCCTCAGGTTTGTCATTTATGGATTACCATACCGAGGAGTTAAGATGTGGGTACCATTACCACCATGGCCCACTCTTGATTAAATATTGCAGGCTAAAAGGAGTCAAGATCTATGGATGTAGGAGGTAGCATTAAATGGGAGATTTCTCGTCCAGATTTATCAGTCAAGTTTATCTGTTTGAATATCTAGGGCATTAAATGTGTGAAAGAGTTCATTGTTTAATTGACTGGTTGACGATATAACTTTTGTACTCATAGTTCATGGTCTAATTTATACATATACATATATTATGTGCACCAAAAGACAACTTTTCACAGATCACATTAAATAAACGGATTCTTGGTAACGCCCACCAAGAACTATATCTCAGCGGCCAATCATTCAATTCTATCAGGTGTATATTTCCATTCGAACTCACTTAAATCGAATTAGCTCACTTTGTTTGGGGGTTTATCTGCTCAGGGCTGTAAGCATTATTCCTTCTGGCTTATAAAGTAGTGTGGCCTTCTAGCTTTATACTTAAAGGCTAACTCATTCAACTTTGAAAGATATGGCATTTGTGGAATGATTTTAAGATTTGAATGTTGGGAGTAAACATGGCATTTGTTTTTTTTTCTTCTCTTTTTTTTTTTTAACTCCAATGGTTTTCATACTGGATTTCCCTAAATTTATGTCAAAAGGTTGTGGACCAAAGCGCAGTATAACCGCGCTTCCCAGAAACACTATAATATATTTTATTTGTTAAATAGTCGAACATAGTTGGACCCTACTTTCACAATCTCCATGAGTGTCAGAAACTTTTCTCAACACTATGGCATACTCAATAATAAATACCCCTACTTAAATCGTAATAAGCAGTTAAGTGAAAGAGTACGAGAAAGCATCATAATCGACTCGAGTAAGTAACGGCGAGTAACAAAATCTGCTCCCAGAAAGTCAGTGAGTAACGGTGAGTGTGAACTCCAGAAAGTCTACAATTGGTTATGTTTCTCCTTAGGTTGTGGTATGGTTTCTTAGAGTAGTAAGCGGCAAGCTTATGTTTCTTTGTCATCCCGAGTGGTTGAATATAGTGTTGTTGCTAAATTGGGATTTGTGAAGAAGTACGGCTTAAGAAATTGTCTCATTAATTTGAAGTGATGGAGAAGAGCCTTATTCTTACCTATTGTGATAATTAGTCACCTATGAAGCTAGCACGTAATTAAGCACATTAAGACTAGGTACCAATTCATTATAGACATGATCAACACGATAGAGATTTATATGCAGTATCGTTCTACTTAAGATTATGTGGTTGACATACTCACAAAACCCTCACCTAGTCCAAAATGCGAAGATGGTAGGATTGGACTTGGTTTGTGTTCACCTAGTGATCGACTGAGTGAACGATACTGCATAAGCTTAAGCAACAAAGGAATTGTGATCTTGCATAAGCTTGGCGCTTGGTACTCGATGGTGTTTGCTGATTTGTCGACTGCGTGACAGAAATGATATTGCTAATTCGATCCGCACCACCGCCCAGTACCTTGTTGTCCCTCTCGTGTATCACGAAACATAAAAGAAAATAAAGGAATCTGCGTTCACAATTTCATGTCCCACCATCCAAATCTGTTTATGCACTATTTTTTTTTTTATTCGTATATATAAAATTGAAGCAGAAATGTTTTTAGTGATACCTAATCGCCTTGTTCCTCATAAATTTCCTTCTTATCTCCCTTTCCAAACTATGAAATAAAGCAGTCAAGCACAGCTAAAGGAGCTTTGTGATTTTCGACAGTGGGAGACAATTTCTGGAGTTATATCAGACTTTTAGACGGCATGGGAATAATCATCAAACGAAAATATATATATGGGAATGATGGAAACTTAACGGGAGTGTCAAAGATAGCACGAGTTAAATTTAATTGCACCAGGAGGTTATTGGGATGTTAGAAATCAAAGACTGTATGGTTGAATTTGAAGTCTCTCATTTAGAATTTATTTTGCTCAGTTAATAGAGATTTAAAGACAGTTTCCAAAGATTGATTTACTTATCAAGAAAGTTTTATATATATATATTTTTTTATATGGAAGGCTCTCTGTCCATCTATTGGAGTTGGCGCCGTCCCATTTCAGCAGGAGCAGCATAGGGCGTCTGGGGATTGTGATCATTAAACTCAGACGCATGCTTCCAGGTCATATTTTTTTGTGTGGCCATCGATGGTGAATTCAAGTAAAATTCACTATGCTGGGAAAAAGATCCACGATCCACAAATTCACTCAGCAGGTGCTAGTTTCCACAAAGCCAGCCATGCTAGGGAAAAAGATCCACGATCCACAAATTTTTCACATTTTTAAATAACACGAAGAAATAAACTTTTGAAATTTGTGAACTTTTGGTAGGGCTAGCACTTTTCAGTGGCTGCGATCTGGGCAGGGAGCAGATCGATGGCTGCCAGGGAGTTCGCAGATTTCATCTAGGCACGGAGCAGATCGATGGCTAGCGATTTGGTAGGGCTAGCACTTTTCAGTGGCTGCGATCTGGGCAGGGAGCAAATCGATGGCTGCCAGGGAGTTCGCAGATTTCATCTGCACAAAAAAATTACTTTTGAAAATATGCGAAGTGATAAGGGCTGCAACGTCCAATGATCCAGATCAAATTATGGTCACGATCAATGGTTAAAGATCAGTTCATTGGCAGAAATGAGGCGAGGTTAGTAATCAAGAAGGCCAAGCAATCGCGAGCCCGTCGCCGTTTTCCCCAGCAGAAGCATTGATTGCAAACTCAGCTTTCTGGATGGAAGCCCCCATTTATCAGGCATCTTTGCTGTGTGTAGCATAATGTTATAAATAGGTAAATCCAGAGGAATCGAGGGTAGGAGCCAGCTGTGCAGCCTTATGGTTGAGCAAAGGAAAGCTCAGGAGCGGTTGCATTTTTTTTCCAGACAAGTTTCGTTTGCAGTTCTTCATCGCAAGCCTACATCACTTGCATCTAAGGGTGTTGAATATCTACCAAGCGAGTTCACATGCCTGAGACTTGTCAGTCTCATTTTCAAAAGTAGAATAATAAAGCAGGATCGTGAGGATTTAATAAATAATTCCTTATTCCTCCAAATTCATAGCAACAAGGAACAAAGTACTGCACCAAACTGTTGGTGAAATATAATTGGAGAATTTTAGTAAATTAATACTTTCTTTGTCATACTGTCAATATTTGCTTGCGCATTGAATGGTTGCTTACCAAAATCGGTGCTTCCTGCATATTTGATTCACATACTCTGAAATTCAGGCTGCGTGGCATCTCTTCGTTCAATCGTAGATGTCAACTTTCACTGGTATCTCAACCCTTTCCATTCTTCATGTATAGCAAATTCCAAACAAGGAATAATGTTATCACCATGGATATCAGAACTCTGCTCCATGAACTAATATATATTACTGTTGTTCCTATATGCAATAATTTGTTCTCTGTTGTTCTATTTCGAGCAAAACCTTCTTGTTGCAGTTATATATTCATTGGTTGCCCTTAATTTGTCTTAAATTTTATTTTTATTTATTTCTCAAGGATCGGATTCAAGGATCGGATTGCAGCATGAGTGGGATACACTCCAAAATATCCCATCAATACACGCATCAACTCGTCAATCCAATTCCTTATGAGGTGAAACCAAGCTTTAAGCAACTGACACACACCACCAGAAATCTCGTCGATTCTTTACATTTATTAACAATGTGATAGGTTTTACGAGGGTTTAATAGTAGAGTATTATCTACTTGACTACGGCTGCTATCTATGCCAGAATCCAGGTGATTAATGCCATTAATTACTCTTGCGTGGAGCCCTGCTAAATAGTTATGACAACTATCTTTAATAATTATGATCCTCAACGACTTCCATGGCTGTTCCGGTCATCCTCGACCTACCTTGGAACTCACTTCAAATTTGTCATTCCAAAGATAAATATCCATTGCTTTATGATGGAGTCGTATGAGTGGAAAAGAGCGCCTTATTATATATTTATTAGGTAACTTGACTAGCTAAATTCGTAGGTGAGGTGACAAGCTCAAGAGTCCAGCTCAAGAAGTGATGAGTTAAGACTGTACTAAACGCCAAATCCGGGTATGAATACCATGAATTTTAATTTCGAAAACATCAAGATTCATACTCAGGAAGTCATGATTTGAGCTAAAATAACGCCAAGTCTAGGTTTTGAATATCATGAATTTTTAAAATAAAAACGACAAGATTCAACTCAGGAAATCATGAAATTGAAACGGAAATACAGGCTAAGTCTGGGTTTGATTACACACCAAGTTTTAAGCTCGGAAAATATGAAATTGAGGCTGGACGAAACGCCAAATCTGGGTTTCGAATACCATGTCTTTCTAAAATACCAATGCCAAGATTCGACTGAGGAAATTATTCAATTGAAACTGAGATAAACGCCAAGTCTAGATTTTGAATACTATAAAAAAATAAAATGCCAAGAATAAGATTCCGGAGGGCCATGATCTGGGATCACAGAGTTTAAGGACAACTTGGATCAAGAACACTCATTCAAATTTGAAATCAACGCAGAATTTAATGACAAACTTATAATTCAATTTATTAGATCTGGAAAGATCAAAATAGAAATCCACGCGGAGTTTATGGGCCATTTTGCAATTCAATTCGTTAGATCTGGAAACATCAATAAAAATGGGGTCAAAGCACAGGGTATCTTTCCTTCAACCTGGTCGTTCGGCACAGCGTTCAAGTAACAACATTTTACAGTCTGAGCCTACTCTTGTATAAGCACGCAGAGTTATGATAAAAATTAATACAAGCGGAGTTCAAAATCAAAAATAGATGATGCCAACGCAGATTCAGATTTTGGTTGTAGTCATCTGGAGGTATGGGCGACCGAGTGTAACCCCGAGATTCATACACATACACAAAACCAAATTAAAATAAAAACAAAATTCAGTTTATGAGTCATTCCACCAGTTTTTCAGAGATCGGAAGGTAAAGCGTTTAAAATTAAGATTTACAGAGATCATAATTTAAATTCGAATTGGGAGATCAATAGAATAGTAAGCCAATCACTCGGATCTATGATAAAAGTCAGAATTCGATTTTTGAGAATTCGAGTAGATCCATAATAAACCTTACTACATACAGAGTTCGTATTACTTGATACCTTGACAATTTCTAAAATTATATATATACAAATTAACATCGTTACTGATTACACAGAATAATATATATCCTGATAGAAACAACCATAGAGCTTAAATACTGATAAACAAAACTGAAGAACTTAAAGAACTAATTAAGTTCAACTCATAAGATCTTGATACACCCTTCTAAATCGAAATAGACTCACACAGTAATCTAATAAGCATACAATTAAAAACAGAGTATAAGGGAAAACAATAGACTCATTCATATTCTTAAGTCGGATTTTCCAGGTGTAGTTAGGCCCTAAGGTCTGAGTGCTTGAGCCTTACGCTCTGATACCATATGTAATGCCATTACAAAGGCATTACGAATTTTAAACTAATTAAATATCTATTTTATTTATTTATTTTGAAATGTATAAGAGTGTCAATACAAGCTCAATATACATCATGTAACTCTAGCAGCATATAAACAACACATAAGCAAAGTGTAACCATAACAACATATAAGCAAAATATAAGCATTTTGCAATAGCATCAAATAACTTAGAATATTTAATACTTCATTGGTGATTCGTGCACAACATAAATTAAGATCATAAATCATGTAGCAATAGCATCATATGATAGTTTTACAACAACATATAAACAGTTTAAGTTCACAAGAAAAATACCTCGTCATAAGAATGGTGATGGAGTCCAAACTGAGCAAGCTTTCCTCTCCTTCTCCTCGAGTTGCTTCCATCTTTATTGCCCAAAGCGGGACCACGGTTTTACCTCCCAGCCAACTAGGGGCCTAGCCGGCTCCCTAGCCCCAGGAAACCATTTGAACGGTCCCATCCAAATGGCCTCCTGGCCCTCCGTGCCCGAGACCCCCAGAGAACAGAACAGTGATGCACCAGTAGGCTATGTATCAAATCTTCCAAGAGTTTTCAAACTCTTCCAACTCTTCAAAACTTCTCATACCCCAAAATACCAAAATTCTCCATCCTAGAATACTCTCACCAAAATAATCTTCAAGAGCAAAAGAACCTCCCTCCTTCCACTCTCAAGTCTCATATTTATATCCAAAAATCCTCATCCATCAATAAATTACCATAAATAATAGTCATCCATCAATAAATTCATTTTCTCCAAATAAATAGAAATTTGATTTAAATAATTAAAATATTAATAAACATGGATGCAAAGTCTCATTTGTCATGCTTCTATATTAATGCAATTATGACAACCAATTTCTAAAAACTTGTGCAAATCCTATCTATCCATTTATTTATATTATCCTTTCATTCATAAGTCAAATAAGATATTTTCATATACTATATTATATTATGACATATTTTATATTATATGTATATAATTATATATGTTATTTAATAATCCAATCAATTTATATAAATCTAAATCATTTTAAACAAGTCAACAAACTCATACTTTTAACACACAAGTAATGCTTTCATCAATTCGTCAACCAAGTTACTAATAGATAATATAACCATATTAACTTATTCATCGATCGACCAATCATAGTAATGTAATCACGAATTGACGTATGCATGGCCAGTGCACACGTCTTAAGCGTGCGTACTAATAATCACATTTAATGTTCCTAATAAATCATCATTACATCCTCTCAAACAACATATAAAAGAACAATTAAACACTGCATCATTCATCATTCACAATCATTCATACGGAAACAATAAGACAAAATTAGATAAACATAATGGTGAAATCAAACATCTAATCATGATGGTTAATAACAATCAAGAACACCATCCAATCCATCATTGGTACCATCCATCACATCAGTAATCCAGCCCCTAAATCACCAATACTTCCATCTCCTGACCTCACCATCCCGTCCTCTGCTGCAATATACTGTGGCGTCGACTGCACGACCTAACCACATATAGAACCCGTAAGTGGAAGTGTCGATTGACCACATCGACCAAGCTTCCCCAGCAGGCATCCGTGAGTCGTCATCACACGTCTAGGGGAGTGCGCTACACAAACCTCCCACGACTCCAGGTTTCGGGGGATAAACGGTGGGAATTTCCTCCACCCCCCCCTAATAGTACCAGGGTCAACACCCTACATCAACCATACTGTGCCATCACTGTTCTAAGGGGTCCCGTCATTGAAAAACCACTTTGGGCAAGTCTCAATTCCTGTCAAAACTCACACTCACCCACAAGTCATAGAAATATTGGAATTCACAATTAAATAGCATGAAATTTGATATAACGTCATTATACTCATGATGTTCAATACATCTCATGGGCCTTGGCAATATAGGAATCCGCCTATCTCATAGCCAATTAACATGTGGAATAGTTCATCATTAACATGAAACATATATATAGCCATAACCAACTCTTTCAAGTGTCAATCCATATCACTAATACGATATTTACAAATACTCATGTAAGTTATTTTTGCAAACAACTAAATTAGCATTCTACATATGGATATTCTACATTCAATTCTGCATGTTCAAATGAAATAACATATTCATTGTCATTAATAAATTAAAACAATATTTCGAATTACCATACATGCCTCAGAGGAGTCCACATGTCCACATAACAATCATCTTGATCAATCTATCTTAGTAAAACAGATAATAAGCAAATGCATTGCTAAGCTAGTTCACATTAGAGTTTTTAATTAAAGACTATCAAAATATGGGGCGTTACAATCGGAATCACCAATTAGTAGAGTTGAAATATGATGTTATTAAATATCTCAGATCGGTTCACTTACCCAGATAGGGGTCACGAATTAGCAGAGTATACTGTGATGGTAAAATAATGTCAAGGATCGGATTTACTATCCAAATCGGAGTAAAAAAATTAGAAGAATCGTAATCTTGGTAATATATAAGTATTCCAGATCTGGTTACATAAAGAGTTTTAACAGAATGTTTATTCGGAATGGTGAATAGGGATAACAATTCCCTTGGACGAATCAAATGTTCTAGATCGATTTTTTTTTATAAAAGCTTCCACATAGATTTAATTTAGTACAGCGAATAGGGATGACAATTTCTTGAATAGATATAATACCCTAGATCGAGTTTTCACAAGAGATTCAACAGAGAATTTGTAAATAAGGATATAATTTCTTGAATGGATCAAATACTCCAGATTGAGTTTCCGTAAGAGATTTAACAGAGAAAAAAACTAATTTAAACTGACATTTAAATAGGGATCTGATTTCTTGAATGGATCTATACTCCAGATCGAGTTTTCACAAGAGATCCCACAGAGAATTTAACTGACATTAAATAGGAATCCGATTTCTTGAATAGATCAATACTCTTGGTAATTTACTCTGGATATTTCTTATGCAAGGTTCAATTAATGTCCAAGACAGAGGTTTGAATACAAATGGTGGTTTCGGTTTTCTTAAATGACATCGCAAGGGTTCAAATGAGTTATTCTGGACCTGGTTATGCAGAGTATGATTAATGCTCAAACATAAATCAAATACAGAAGAGATTCAGAAAGTATCATCAGAACTACACCACGATACCCAACCATCGAATTTGAATCAGAGAGGCGTGGAACAGAGTCACCACGGAAAGGACCTGAAGGTGTGGATCGAATTCATCTTGGATAAATGTATATACAAAGTTTGAAATTGAATTATTACAGCGTATATAATAAATAACTAGCACCGCTGTCCAGGGATGAATACGCTAAGAGGGGATCTATAATTATCCAAACAACAGAGTGTGAAGGATGTCGACATCGAATTAAGTAAAATAGAGTTTAAAATTAAATCATCACAGAGTATACTGTGTACAATAGAGCTCAACAATAAATAGTATACTGTGTACAACAGAGCTCAACATTAAATAAACACAGATTTATGAATGTACAAAAACAGAGATCTATAATTTCATAGCTCTCAGAAATAGCAGGATTATAACTTTATAAACTTCAGAGAGTACTTTTCGACACAACGGTTAATTACTTCACTTTCCAGTTTCGAATGTTTTCAGTGATTCAACAAAGTCCATTAAAATATGCAGAAATCATGCAGAAATCGATACCCATAGATCTCAGAAATGACAGAAATATACATTCAGAAACTTCAAGAATGCTTTTCGACACACGAAATAAATATTTCACTATTCATTAATATTGTAGAAACATCAATTCCTAGATCTCAGAAATGGTAGAAATATAAAATTCTTTAACCTCAGAAAATGCTTTTTGACACAAAATATAAAATATAAAATATTTTATTAAATAAGAACCTGTGGATTAATGGCTCTGTTCGAATGCGTGATCCCGTGAAGTTCGCAGCTCCAATACTGTCGTTGATCACCATGAATCCACCGACAAACACCTGGTAATATGCGTACGGTGCCCTCAAGGCTCGACCGGCTCTGATACCAAATGTAGTGCCCCTCTTGTAGGGGCCTTCATCCTTAACCTGAAACTCAACCACTTGATACACACAAGATTAGAAAGCACAATGACTAGATAAATAAACTAGATAAATGAATAACTTAGCAAATTAAAACAAACCATAACCTTTCTCTGATACCATCTTCTCCACTGCCGTTTGCGTCTTCCGTAGGATCCCTCCAGCAAAGCTCATTTAACCATAGGCGAAGCAACCGTTAGCTTCGCCACCCAACCATAGGCTCATGCTTTCAGTCGCATGGCCTCCCCCGAGCTTTGGGTCGTAGAGCTCACACAAGTATTTCAGAAATTCATCTTGGGCTTCCCTTCCCACCAAGATTTCTAAGCCAAAACCTTAGATAGCAGCAAGTCTTTGAGGCATTCGAAAATTACGACAATCGTCCAAATTATGGGCCCTTTATCCATTCCCCAAGCCTTCCTTATAAAGGAAAATCTCATGCGACACATGTCGCTTCATGCATAATTAAATATTTTTAATTAATTATTTAATTAAAACACTCACCCATCCAAGTGTCAGTTTCTATGGGAAGTGCACCAACACCCCTAAGTTTGCTCTAGTTTGTCCCCCAGGTATTTTAATTAACTCCTAGCTTTTAGTTGACTAGGTGTCTAATCTTAGGATTCTATTTTGCTCCTAAATAATGATTTCTATTATTTTAAATGCTCAACAAAAATAACTATTCATGTGCAAATGCCTAAATTATTTTTATGCAATTGCTAAGTAATAATCTAGAGTTATTCTCATAAGTTTTTATGCAGTTAAATTTAACAATCAAACTCACTAGGATCACGGTGCCGCGCCGTTGGGCTCCTAGTTCCTTAATTTTAATTCCCTGACATGGCACCACTCCGTCGGGTCCAGTCATCCTTGGTTTCCATTCCTTGGCATGGTACCGCATCATTGGGTCCTTGCGTCCATTCTTTCCGTTCTCGACAGGGTACTGCATCGTCGGGCCCTTCTGCCACCATCTTTACGTTTTGACTTGCGGGAACTCTTGTAGGGATTTTAGGAATTGTTACCATCCATCCTCCGTCTACATGCTATCTAGGGACTAATGGCGCTGAGGAGTGAGTCCGTTCTCACTTCGCGCCCCTCAACGCGTACGTGACCAGCTCCGTCGTGGCCCACCTCGTACGCTCTCATGCATTCCTCTTGAGCAAGCGGATCAGTGCTTATCTGCTCATGCGTGGTATTCTTGTTGGAAGTCGACATCGTCGTCGCTCCGCCTGTGTGTGATTTACCTGTACTCTACGACCCTTCATGTTCCTTTGTGTGTTCGTTGGTGAACCGTCTCACTTGTTTCTACACACACTTCTCACAACAATTTATTAGTAGAACTGTCCTCAATAATCATCATCTGATTTCTAAATCTAGTATTGTTAAACATTTATGATTTATTCAAACTTCTAATCAAATATACATTTCGTCAAAAAATACATAATCACCGTACAGCTAGTCGTTAAGCATTATCCATATGTACAATTTTCATATCAAAGTTAATCGTTAAACAACATGAAATTGTCCATTCACAATAACTACCCAAATGCACATATATCAATCAATCGTAATCATAAATATACTCAAAATAAAATCATAGGGTTATTTTATTAATGTTTCAAACAGTCGGGTGACTCAGTAGGTGCCCTCAATGTATACAGTAGTCTAGGGGCACTACACATTCCTCCTCCCCACTCTATGGTTTTACCCCACCCCCTTTTTTTATTTCCCTTCTCTACCTCATCATTGTTGTACATCTCATTTTCCCACATAAAACACAATTCATAAATATTAAAAATAAATAATCTATAATACACATACAAATAATGCACTAACATACATGACTATATAAGTTCCATATAAATACAAGCTTAAAATATTCTATTTGTGACACTTATAAATTAAAAATTTTATACAGAGTTTCCTTTGGTTCCACTGTCTTTGTGTAGTTTGACTCATGCAGGATGTTTCGATAAACTATCCGGCAGCTTTAATTTTTGTTTTTTCTTTGTTATATTCAGTGAAATAATAAAACTATTTTGTTTGTGTTAATTAATTTTAAATAAAAAATAATTCATTAATTGGTTTTAATAAAACATAATAAAAAAACTATTTGTCTTAATCCTCCTCCTCATTCTTCTCCTCTCCCTTTCCCCCCTCCCCCTCACTTCATCCATCCTCTCCTCCTTCTTCTACCCCTCCTGCTTATCCCCCTCCTCTCCTTCCCTCCCATCCACCTCCATCCTTTTCCTTCCTCTTCCTCGTCCTTCTCCCTCTAATCCACCTCCCACCCATCCTCCTCTTTCTCCTCCCTCTTCAACCCATCCCCATCCCCACCCTCTTCCCCCTCCTCCTCCTTCTGACTCCTCCCTTCTCCTCCTCCTGTCCACCCCTCCCTACTCTAAGGACTCAACCCTCCTCATCCCTAATCCCCCCAATCCCCCTCCATCCCTCCCCACACCTCCTTCAACTCCCAATCCTTATCTTCCCAATACCCCCGATTCAACCTCCTCATCCCCATCCCAGCGCTGCATCATCCTCATCCTCCTCCTTCCCATCCCCTTTTTTCCTCCACATCCTCCTTGTACTCATCCTCACCGCTCCTAACCTCCAATTCCTCCTCCTCCTCCTCTTCCTCCTCTTCCTCTGCCCCCTCAATCCCTTACACCTCCCTCACATTATCCTCCTCTTCCTCCCCCTCTCTCCCTTCCCCCCTCCCATTATCCTCCTTCTCCTCCCCATACACCCCTCCCCTCCCCTCTCCCCTAGCCTATAGTCCCCCCTTCCCTACATCTCCTCACACCCATTCTCCCCCTCCTCCCTCTCCTTTCCATCCTTCTCTTCCCCATACCCCTTACTCCTCATCCTACAACTCCCAACCACTCCTCCTCCTCCCCCTTCCAATCCCTTTCCCTCCTCCCTGTAAGATTTCCACATAAATTTTTTTTTGTTTGTTTTATTACTTTTTCAGTACACTTTACCGTACTTAAGAAGAAGACAGTTTTTACACTTATCTGTATTTCAATTTGTTAATAATATCGTGACAATGAACTTACTGATGACTTTCCCTTGTTCTTCCACTAGCTAGAAGGTTATTATAATGACGTACCACTTACTTAGCTACGGCTAATACTTCCTTCTCTTTGGCATGCAGATTTCTATGATGTCGGGCGTCTTCAGGATATCGTAACACGGTATGGATAGATCTTTAACCACTCACGAATAGAAGTTTTAAATCTATAGAATTAATGTCTCGTTTTCACACAGTATTCATTCACAAAGTTCCTAATGGACTCACAATGTGCTAATGTAACTATATCCCCATTAAGCCACTAGACTAATAAAGTATAAGTTTAAACACCCAACATTAAGTGTTTTTATACATAATTAATTTCATATCGTATTCTCACATAGCATCCATTCACTACGTCCTTCAATGGATTAATAATGTGCTAGTGAAACTAAATCACCATTCAATCACTAGACTAATAAGAAGTGAGTTTTAAAGACACCTAATTCCTAAGTCTCCATGATTCTTTGCAAGACTATGGTTAATTTTTAAAACTTCAACCTTATATGTATTACTCGTTCAACATATCTTGATAACTAGGGAATTTTCAACAAAATCTTTGCAATAAAATGTACCCCTCCTATACGAAGTTACCCTAACAAAAAATATCACATGGTATGTGACAGCTACCAACGAGTTTAGTGCATGCACCAACTTGCACCATCCAGGCATTTATAGTTGAAGGATGCCACTTGTATTTCGACAGGGCACTCGTACGGGGCAATCATTTTTTTTCTGATAAGCCATGTGACTACTTGTACAGCGTTGAATGTTGTGATGCCACCTGCAATAGAAGGACAGATTACTTGGTCTTGGCGTTTGGGTTAAGTCATTTCTCCACAGACAGGTGAAGCTCTCGGAAACCGATCTTTTCATTTGAGTGTTGGGGTTCACTGTTCGTCCATTCCAAACCCTGGCAATTCAAAGAACAGACCTGTAGCCTACTGTAATGTCTGTGGCAGCGATGGAGAATGACTATTTTCGTTTGGGCTTACTCCAGAGAGCGTTCTCATTACCTTGAGGATGCAGCTACTTGTCAACCCAACGACTCGGAGGTAAGCTAAAACTTGTAACTCGACACTATCTGTTAAATGAATGTTTACAGTGTACTTCTATCGTCCATACTAATGTGCTGTTTAAATAATAATGCAGGTGTTCTAAGCTCGAGTCAAAGCCGATGGTAGCGGGGTCTCCTTTATCGGTAAGTGGTACTGCTACACTGCCTTCATGAGAAGACAGGAAACTAGGGGAGCTCCTTCGAAGGCAATAGATATTTTGTAAATTGTTTTTGTTTTGTCATGATGCGTTCAATAAATTGTTTCTTTTGGGAATCTCAGGGATCTCGTGATGGCCTGGCTCTTCCAGCCACGAACCCTAATGTAATAATATTTCTTTATACAATTTCCTGCGAAATGTAGTTTCACGACCTTAGGGTTTAATACTATGATTGTTTATAACGGCTTTCAGAAAACTCTGTAAACAGAACTGTTATTTTCAAAGGTTAAAGATAATCTATGCATCTATTATAGTTTTCTTGTGGCTGTAAGTTAGCTCTTCTTTCTACATACAATCTCGCCCTGGAGATATACGAATTTTCAATCCTGTACGAATGTTAAATTTGTTAAAAATTTACCAACAAGGATGAGATGGGTGTACTTCCACGATATGTATAGCTTTTAATACTGTGCTAAAAATATTGCCTGCTAAAAGGTTATCGAAGGTCGGCCTAACATTCGAGGGTTTATAAATGCCAAGCCTGGCAGAATCGATAAAGGAAATTTCTATGTATTTCTAAGCTGGAGAATACCCATACTGAAAAATACAACAATGATCATCTTATTCTGTCAAGTTTAAATATCGACATTCTACAGCTATCTTGATAGGTCTATCAAATCTTCATTTCAGTCTCGGTTTTCCTTGTCTATTTCTAGTGCAGTCTGAGAGGGAGTTTGTTTATACGCATAAACCGTTTGAGGTGTTCTATCTCTCTACGATAACGTTTAAATTAATTTTTTGTTGACAGTTCTGCGGTGTGATAAGTCACAGTAGTCAAGGTTAAAACTTCTGTCCGGATTCGTCATTTCATGGGTATTTTAACCTTGCTTATTAGGTAATAACGCCTGTACAAAGAATTCCTTTTAAAAAAAAAACTTCACGGCCCAAACCCTAGATAAAGCAACTAGGTTCTAAATTCAGAAAAAGAAAAAGAATTTTATTTATTCATTTAATTTTTGACAGAAGGATAAGTATCAAATTCCACCCGCTTCCCTTATTACCCCGGCTGTAACTACCCACATGGCGTCCAACCACAAATTTTGCAGAAAACTATGCTACTGGATAGTCCCGATCTATATTTAATCAAATCCTAAATATCCTTGCAGGGGTCCTTGTTTATCTTCGCAGATATGAATAAAGATTAAAGTATCAGCTATTAACTAAGGAACGACCCATTTAGGGTTTCTCTGTTCTTAGAACTTGCATATCAATAGGTCCTGAACGATTTTTATTGCAGAGGAAAAATCGATTTTTTTTTTTTTTTTAAATCAATAAATTAACCTCCAGATTAAAGCGAATTAATATTTCTATATTTCAACCCTTGCGGAATTTCCGAGTGATCGATCCAAACACTTGATTTTCTAAAGTCTGAGTACAAGCTCTGATCTAACTTACAGGTCTCAACCTATCTAAATCTACGACTATGAATAGTTTAAGTTAAAGAAACATATAATCCCGGAAATAATACCATTACCATCCTTCATCAGGTCTAACATTTTTCAATAATGTAACTGTCATTTCCTTAAGCACAACACTCTTATTTCATAAAATCTAACAAAATAAGGAAGAGTAATTAAATTTCCTATTTTACTTATTCCAGAAAAATTTATAAACAACCAGTTAACTGATAAAATTACTATACTGATTGGCAGAAGCAGATTAATGGAAATACAGCAGAATCTGAACTTTAAAGTAAAACCTGGAGCTTGTAAAACGAATGTAACAGGAACAGCCACGTTCCTCCCAACCGTAGATTAGGTACAAACACCAAGTCCGTCCGCAATCACCCCGAGCCAGACACATGCATGGAGAAAATGTGGACAGCTAGCCTCAAACTCAGTATTATTTTCCTGAATCCCTTGCCTAACACAGAGTGCTCACACAGCAAGTGCAATTCTTTCCGGCATACTCAGCAGCGTCCTGCCTCCTCACATATGCCCTCTTTTTATAATTTTGCCTAGGTCTTTCCATTGGCAGCCAATTCCTCATGGAATTTTCGCAGCTAACCAAATCCCTGATTTTCAGGGTGTGTCTAGTGTCTTAAATACACTCCTGACACTTGTTCTGATGTCCCAGAGGCTAACTCTGACTTGTCCCCCACTTCTCCATGCATGATCTCCTCATTTAACTTGGCTGTTCCTGCTCATTCTTTTATTAATAATAATAAAATTGTTTGTTTACAACAGTCCTCCTAGGACTTTAAGTCAGCCGATTTCTCATCTGGCTTTGTTATTGCATAATAATAAAGATAAATTAAAATAAATCTAACATAATGTTTTATTTATTTATTTATTTATTTCATCATTGGGGAGGGATGTCACATCCTTGCCCCCTTATTGTGAACACTGTCCTCAGTGTTCTAGTCTTCCTCCATGGGTTCTGGGAATAGGTTCGGGTACTTTTCCAGTATATCGCTTTCCAATTCCCAGGTTGCCTCCTCAGGACTAAAGTGCTTCCATTGCACCTTTACCTGAGCGATGGCTCGGTTCCGAAGTACTGTTTCTTTCCTGTCCAGAATGCGTAAAGGTTCCACTTGAAATTCGCCTTCTGGAGCCTCCTGTATCAAATTCCAATCAATAATATGAGTGGGGTCATAAATATATTTCTTCAGTAATGAAATGTGAAAAATATTATGAATCCTTAAGTGTGCTGGTAATGCCAGTTTATAAGCTACGGTCCCAATTCTTTCCAGTATTTGGAAAGGCCCGCAGAATCGTGGTGCCAGTTTAGTACAACTCCCTAACCGGAGTGAACTTTTCTTTGGTTTAACCTGCAAGTATACATGGTCCCCAACTGAAAATTCCTTATCTCGTCTTTTTAGATCAGCATAGCTCTTTTGGCGGTCTTGGGCCACCTTTAAATTCTTCTGTACCTTTTGGACTGTTTGTTCCATGACTTTCAGCAATTCTGGTCCTATCAGTAACCGATCGACCGGGCTGTCCCAGCTAATTGGGGTAGTGCATTTCCTTCCATAAAGGATTTCGAATGGACTCATTCTTGATGACGCCTGATACCCGTTGTTGTAGGCGAACTCTACCAGATGTAAATAGTCTTCCCATTTGGTAGGTCTCTCCATAACGTACATTCTCAGCATATCTTCAATGATCTGATTTGTACGTTCAGTCTGTCCATCCGTTTCAGGATGATAACTCGTGCTGAAATTAATTCTTGTTTCCAAACCTGCAAATAAAGTTTTCCAGAACTTGGAAGTAAATTTTACATCCCTATCAGAAATTACCATCTTTGGTACTCCATGTAATCTGAATATTTCTTTTAGAAAAATTCCTGCAATATCTGCTGCCTTGTAGGTGGTTTTTACCGGAATGAAATGTGCAGATTTGCTAAATTTGTCAACCACCACCATTATAGAATCATGTTTCCGCTAGGTTCTTGGCAAGCCTGTGATAAAATCTAGTGAAATCACTTCCCATTTCCATTCAGGAATTGGTAATGGTTGTAATAAACCAGCAGGATGTCTATGGTCAGCCTTCACCTGTTGATATTCCAAGCATTTAGATAAATAATCAGCAAGATCAATTTTTAATTTAGGCCAAAAGAACTGTTTTCTAAGGGCTGTTATCATTTTTTGATAACCAGGATGACCTGCAAAAGGGGGTTTGTGCATCTCATTTAGAATAAACAATTTAAATTCTGCAACATTAGGCATGTACAGCCTATCCTTAAACCAAATCAGACCTTTCTGATCCACTTTGAAATCTGTCCCATTCATGTTTTCCTCATTTTGTTGTAATTTACCTTGCAGATTTACGTAATCTGCATCCTGTTTGCTTGCCACTAATACCTTCTCCATGAGATTACTTTCTGGTTGACTCATTATTATCTCGTACACCTCGTGGGTCCTTCGACTAAGTGCATCTGCCACCATATTTTCCTTACCCTTTATGTGTTTTACATCAAAGTCGAATTCACTTAAGAAAGCCATGCACCTTGCCTGTCTGGCATTGAGTCCTGGTTGGTTAAATAGGTTCTTGACACAAGTGTTATCGGTTAATAACAAGAATTTCTTTCCCAGCAGGTAGTGACGCCACATTTTCAGTGCGTGTACTACTGCTGTTAATTCCAAGTCATGAACCACGTAGTTGCGTTCATGTTCCTTTAACTTTCGTGATTCGTAACATACTACATGTCCGTCTTGGGACAGTACTCCTCCTACTCCCTCTTTACTCGCATCTGTACAGACCGTGTATTCTTTACATGGGTCTGCTACTTTTAGAATAGGTGCCTTGGTCAGCAATTCTTTGAGTCGTTCAAAACTTTCTTGACACTTGCAGGACCACACAAATTTTATCCCTTTTTTATGTAGTGAGGTAATGGGGTAGGCGATCTTCGAGAATCCTTCAATGAACCTCCGATAGTAACCTGTGAGTCCCATGAAAGATCTAATGTCCGCTACATCTCTCGGTACTGGCCAATCCGCTATGGCTTTAATTTTCTGTGGGTCGACTGAAATTCCTTCAGCAGAAATAATATGGCCTAAGTACTGGATTTCCTTTTTAAAGAACTCACATTTCTCCAACTTTGCATACAACTGGTGGTCCCTCAAGGTTTGCAATACAGTTCTTATATGCTGTTCATGTTCTTCCTCCGTCTTAGAGTATATTAGGATATCATCGATAAAAATCAGCACAAACTGATCTAGATATTTGTTGAAAATACCATTCATTAAACACATGAATGTGGCAGGGGCGTTGGTTAACCCAAAAGGAATTACTACAAATTCATAGTGTCCGTATCGGGTACGGAAAGCGGTTTTGCTTATGTCCTCGTTTTTAATACGAATCTGATGGTACCCAGATCGAAGATCCAGTTTGGAAAAGACTCTGGCTCCCCCCACTTGGTCGAACAAATCATTAATACGTGGTAAGGGGTATTTATTTTTAACAGTTACCTTATTCAGTTGTCTATAGTCAATACATAGTCTTAGGGTCCCATCTTTTTTCTTGACAAACAGTACCGGTGCACCCCAAGGCGAAACACTAGGTCTTATATACCCTTTGTCTAGTAACTCTTGAATCTGAATTTTTAATTCCGTCAATTCTGGGACACTCATTCTATAAGGTACTTTTGACACTGGTGCAGATCCTGGTAAAAGTTCAATAGAGAAATCTATTTCTCGTGGAGGAGGTAACCCCGGTATTTCCTCTGGAAATACGTCTAGAAATTCACCTAAGACAGGATGCTCTGCTATAGAAGTCTGATTTTCGTTGAGAAGTAAATCAGATACTCTTACGGCGTAAATCTTGCATCCTTTTCTCATGCATTTCTTTAATTGCATAGCAGAAATCTGCCTAACAGAGACAGGTTTCTATTTTCCAATCACTGTTCTAAGAATTTGGTCTTCCGCAACGTAGGTAAAGTTTTTGCTAAAGCAGTTCAGTACTACTTTATTTTTTTCAAGCCAGTCCATACCTATTATCATGTCGTAAGATCCTAGAGGCAACACATTTAGATTAATCTTTGTTTTGTGGTCCTGTATTTGAAGTTCACAATCAGATATGTATTCAGTAACCTTCCTCTTTACTCCTGTAGCTAGCTGAACTAACCAAGGTTTTGGATGCTTTACCTTAGTGAGTTGGCAGTGCTCCATCATCTTGGGAGTGATGTAGCTCAAGGTTGCCCCCGGGTCAATTAAAATGGAGCAAATATGGTCAGAAATTTTACCTTCAATTTCCACGATGGCAGATTGATGATCTGCCTGTCGGTCCTCCAAGGCTGCATTGATTCGGTGGTAACTTTTCCCAATGTCTCCCACCGTGGATGCTTCTTGTACATTATGCAGTACCCTGTTCGTCTCATTGTATCGGGGACAATTCCTGCGTAAATGAGCTTCACCACATTCCCAGCATTTCAGGGGTTCCTTAGGAGTACCGATGCTTCCTTTTATTCCCGTGTTAGGGGCTTTGAAAGTTTTCTGCTGTAACTGTTCATTTCTGGGAAATGAATTCCCCTGGAAGTTTTTGGGCATGTTCCTGAAGGGCGGGGGTTTGTAACCTTTCTTCCGCTGGTTAAACTTTTCCTGTTTCTTGTACTTCCATGCTTGAGTAGTATCATCTCTTTGTTTGTATTGCTCATAACACAATCTGGCCTTTCTCAGTGTTTCTTCTAAAGTTTTGGGATTGTCGAACTCGATTCGATCTTTATAGGACTGTGGCAGGCAGCTTAAGAACCGCTGTACTTTCAGTTTTTCTTCCTTGATATATGGAACGAACCGTAGTAAGTCTAGGAATTTATTGATGAGATCTTCAATCGTCATTTGGCCCAGCTTTAATTCGTAAAATTCCTTGGTTTTTCTTTCATAGTAACTTTCTGATAAGTATTGTTTCTTGAAATATTTCTTAAATTCCGACCATTCGAGGTTCTTTTCTTTCAGTCCCTGGGAGATCTTCAGGTCTTGCCACCATATGCTGGCTTTCCCCTTTAGGTTGTACACAGCCATTCTGACTTTCATATTACTGGAATAGTTATAGATCTGAAAGTATTTCTTTATGTCTAGCAGCCAAGCTTCTGCTTCTTCGCCAGTCTTTGATTCTCCATCGAAGCTTGTAGGCTTTATTTTTTTGAATTCACCCTCCAGATGGTCAACCTTCCTTTTTCCCATAGTCTTATCTTGATGTGCAGATTTCTGGGTCTCATTGGAGGAATCTCCCTTCTTCTCAGCGTTCTCGTCAGTCTCCTCTTTCCTCTTAGTGTCTTCTTTATGTTTTTCGCCATTGTTCCTTTCATGAAGGCTCTGCAGCAAAATCTCATTAATTTCCTGCTGTTTCTCCTGGGCCTTCTTTAGTTGCTCATTGTCTGCTTTGAAACTCTGTATTTCCACGATCAGGCTTCGCATAGTTTCTAGTACCTGACTTGCTTCCGAATGTTCTGCTGTTCTTGCCTGTTCATTTTCTTCAGCTTCTTCTCTGTATTCTTCGTGCGAAGTCATCTGGAAAATTTAAACTGGAGCATCCGCATGCAACATTCAAACATATTAATTAAATTTTATTTCCTGCGCAACAAAAACTAGGTGTTCCAAGGCGGCAGGGTTGAACATCGCTCTGATACCATATGTAAGATTTCCACATAATTTTTTTTTTTTTTGTTTTATTACTTTTTCAGTACACTTTACCGTACTTAAGAAGAAGACAGTTTTTACACTTATCTGTATTTCAATTTGTTAATACTATCGTGACAATGAACTTACTGATGACTTTCCCTTGTTCTTCCACTAGCTAGAAGGTTATTATAATGACGTACCACTTACTTAGCTACGGCTAATACTTCCTTCTCTTTGGCATGCAGATTTCTATGATGTCGGGCGTCTTCAGGATATCGTAACACGGTATGGATAGATCTTTAACCACTCACGAATAGAAGTTTTAAATCTATAGAATTAATGTCTCGTTTTCACACAGTATTCATTCACAAAGTTCCTAATGAACTCACAATGTGCTAATGTAACTATATCCCCATTAAGCCACTAGACTAATAAAGTATAAGTTTAAACACCCAACATTAAGTGTTTTTATACATAATTAATTTCATATCGTATTCTCACATAGCATCCATTCACTACGTCCTTCAATGGATTAATAATGTGCTAGTGAAACTAAATCACCATTCAATCACTAGACTAATAAGAAGTGAGTTTTAAAGACACCTAATTCCTAAGTCTCCATGATTCTTTGCAAGACTATGGTTAATTTTTAAAACTTCAACCTTATATGTATTACTCGTTCAACATATCTTGATAACTAGGGAATTTTCAACAAAATCTTTGCAATAAAATGTACCCCTCCTATACGAAGTTACCCTAACAAAAAATATCACATGGTATGTGACAGCTACCAACGAGTTTAGTGCATGCACCAACTTGCACCATCCAGGCATTTATAGTTGAAGGATGCCACTTGTATTTCGACAGGGCACTCGTACGGGGCAATCATTTTTTTTCTGATAAGCCATGTGACTACTTGTACAGCGTTGAATGTTGTGATGCCACCTGCAATAGAAGGACAGATTACTTGGTCTTGGCGTTTGGGTTAAGTCATTTCTCCACAGACAGGTGAAGCTCTCGGAAACCGATCTTTTCATTTGAGTGTTGGGGTTCACTGTTCGTCCATTCCAAACCCTGGCAATTCAAAGAACAGACCTGTAGCCTACTGTAATGTCTGTGGCAGCGATGGAGAATGACTATTTTCGTTTGGGCTTACTCCAGAGAGCGTTCTCATTACCTTGAGGATGCAGCTACTTGTCAACCCAACGACTCGGAGGTAAGCTAAAACTTGTAACTCGACACTATCTGTTAAATGAATGTTTACAGTGTACTTCTATCGTCCATACTAATGTGCTGTTTAAATAATAATGCAGGTGTTCTAAGCTCGAGTCAAAGCCGATGGTAGCGGGGTTTCCTTTATCGGTAAGTGGTACTGCTACACTGCCTTCATGAGAAGACAGGAAACTAGGGGAGCTCCTTCGAAGGCAATAGATATTTTGTAAATTGTTTTTGTTTTGTCATGATGCGTTCAGTAAATTGTTTCTTTTGGGAATCTCATGGATCTCGTGATGGCCTGGCTCTTCCATCCACGAACCCTAATGTAATAATATTTCTTTATACAATTTCCTGCGAAATGTAGTTTCACGACCTTAGGGTTTAATACTATGATTGTTTATAACGGCTTTCAGAAAACTCTGTAAACAGAACTGTTATTTTCAAAGGTTAAAGATAATCTATGCATCTATTATAGTTTTCTTGTGGCTGTAAGTTAGCTCTTCTTTCTACATACAATCTCGCCCTGGAGATATACGAATTTTCAATCCTGTACGAATGTTAAATTTGTTAAAAATTTACCAACAAGGATGAGATGGGTGTACTTCCACGATATGTATAGTTTTTAATACTGTGCTAAAAATATTGCCTGCTAAAAGGTTATCGAAGGTTGGCCTAACATTCGAGGGTTTATAAATGCCAAGCCTGGCAGAATCGATAAAGGAAATTTCTATGTATTTCTAAGCTGGAGAATACCCATACTGAAAAATACAACAATGATCATCTTATTCTGTCAAGTTTAAATATCGACATTCTACAGCTATCTTGATAGGTCTATCAAATCTTCATTTCAGTCTCGGTTTTCCTTGTCTATTTCTAGTGCAGTCTGAGAGGGAGTTTGTTTATACGCATAAACCGTTTGAGGTGTTCTATCTCTCTACGATAACGTTTAAATTAATTTTTTGTTGACAGTTCTGCGGTGTGATAAGTCACAGTAGTCAAGGTTAAAACTTCTGTCCGGATTCGTCATTTCATGGGTATTTTAACCTTGCTTATTAGGTAATAACGCCTGTACAAAGAATTCCTTTTAAAAAAAAAACTTCACGGCCCAAACCCTAGATAAAGCAACTAGGTTCTAAATTCAGAAAAAGAAAAAGAATTTTATTTATTCATTTAATTTTTGACAGAAGGATAAGTATCAAATTCCACCCGCTTCCCTTATTACCCCGGCTGTAACTACCCACATGGCGTCCAACCACAAATTTTGCAGAAAACTATGCTACTGGATAGTCCCGATCTATATTTAATCAAATCCTAAATATCCTTGCAGGGGTCCTTGTTTATCTTCGCAGATATGAATAAAGATTAAAGTATCAGCTATTAACTAAGGAACGACCCATTTAGGGTTTCTCTGTTCTTAGAACTTGCATATCAATAGGTCCTGAACGATTTTTATTGCAGAGGAAAAATCGATTTTTTTTTTTTTTTTTAAATCAATAAATTAACCTCCAGATTAAAGCGAATTAATATTTCTATATTTCAACCCTTGCGGAATTTCCGAGTGATCGATCCAAACACTTGATTTTCTAAAGTCTGAGTACAAGCTCTGATCTAACTTACAGGTCTCAACCTATCTAAATCTACGACTATGAATAGTTTAAGTTAAAGAAACATATAATCCCGGAAATAATACCATTACCATCCTTCATCAGGTCTAACATTTTTCAATAATGTAACTGTCATTTCCTTAAGCACAACACTCTTATTTCATAAAATCTAACAAAATAAGGAAGAGTAATTAAATTTCCTATTTTACTTATTCCAGAAAAATTTATAAACAACCAGTTAACTGATAAAATTACTATACTGATTGGCAGAAGCAGATTAATGGAAATACAGCAGAATCTGAACTTTAAAGTAAAACCTGGAGCTTGTAAAACGAATGTAACAGGAACAGCCACGTTCCTCCCAACCGTAGATTAGGTACAAACACCAAGTCCGTCCGCAATCACCCCGAGCCAGACACATGCATGGAGAAAATGTGGACAGCTAGCCTCAAACTCAGTATTATTTTCCTGAATCCCTTGCCTAACACAGAGTGCTCACACAGCAAGTGCAATTCTTTCCGGCATACTCAGCAGCGTCCTGCCTCCTCACATATGCCCTCTTTTTATAATTTTGCCTAGGTCTTTCCATTGGCAGCCAATTCCTCATGGAATTTTCGCAGCTAACCAAATCCCTGATTTTCAGGGTGTGTCTAGTGTCTTAAATACACTCCTGACACTTGTTCTGATGTCCCAGAGGCTAACTCTGACTTGTCCCCCACTTCTCCATGCATGATCTCCTCATTTAACTTGGTTGTTCCTGCTCATTCTTTTATTAATAATAATAAAATTGTTTGTTTACAACAGTCCTCCTAGGACTTTAAGTCAGCCGATTTCTCATCTGGCTTTGTTATTGCATAATAATAAAGATAAATTAAAATAAATCTAACATAATGTTTTATTTATTTATTTATTTATTTCATCATTGGGGAGGGATGTCACACTCCCCCTTCTCCTCCCTATCCTCCCTCTTCCTTGTCATCCTCCTCTCCCCCCCACCATTCCCCCCTCCTCTTCCTCCTACACCCACCCCCCACCCAAATCGTCCCCCTCTCCTCTTCCTCCTCCTCCCCCATTTACCTATTCCTCCCCACCACTCCTGCTTTCTCTTCCTCCCCCTCTCCCTCACCCTCCTCTCCTACTCGTCCCCACCACTCCCCCCCGTTGTCTTCCTCCTCCTCCTCCCCACCCCTCACCCACTTCTCTTTGTATTGATCCTCCTCCTCCTCCACCACCTCCTCCTCCTCCTCCTCCTCCTCCTTATCCTTCTACTCTCCCTTTACCGACTCTCATCACACCCTCAATCCCCTCCTATTTCCATTTGTGCTCCTTCTTCTCCCCCTACTATATATCCCTCCTATCCACCTCCCTCCTTTTCCATCCTCTTCACTCCTCCTCCCTCATGTCACTCCTGTAACATCCCCCTATTTTCCTAAATATCTACCTGTGAATCTAAATGACGATGTCTAGGAGTCCTTGCAACATAAGTATTATGGGTGGATCTAGGGTTATTAAACCCAGACGTTCGTACGACGTCCTAAGTTGAGGGCGGTAGTATTTTATTACAAGGAAAATAGGCAACAGACACGACAGAGGTTAGCATGACGCTAGGTGATACGGATAATTTTCAAATAAATTATCCTAATTATTTATATTATAAGTATAATTCTAGTTTCAAGTGAAAGTGTAAAGGGGTTTTCATCATCAAAGCCATTATCTAGTAATTAGTTGAAGCTAGCAAATTATCATTAGATGGTCTAAGTGATTGTTAGAACTATTTTGGTTGGTTAGACAAAAACCCCAAGATAAATAATAATCCACGGAAGTGGGTAAATATATTTAGTGTTGAAAACCTTAGTTATGGTGTAGACTGTCTATCTACCATAGGTTAGTGAGCCATTACATTTTTATTTAAGGATCTTCCATCTTATTGTCGTTTTATTTAACTTCAAAAAGAAAAGCAAATCGAATTTCGGTCCGGGTGTACACTAAAAGATGCTAAAGCATAAATACATGTATATTATAACCATTGGTAACTAAGTCTAGCTTCACTCTACACTACAGTTAGATCTGATTGATAGAAATGAATTATGATTCCTCTTATACGCCATATTCAAATCTAGCGAAGATCACTAAGACCTCAATGCCACACGTACTTGGTCTTTAAAACTCGGCATTAATAGTTGGGACATCCACCATCCATCCCGGGGTTGAAGGATCGATAGATGGAGAGCCGTATCACTTTGGAAGACTCTCCAAGGAGGGGAGTATTGTCTTCCAATTTATTTATAGGAGGCGCTGCCATAAAATAGGGTGTGTTCTTCTTTTGTTAACAGAAGTTGATTGCTTCTGAAGTTGATCTCTTCTTACGCTGGCATTTATTTATTGGAGCGAACCTTGTCAGCGAGGTTGCGTTCAACTGCAGTTGAGTCTCTGCAAACAGAAGATTGAAAAGAATGTTGATGGCAGACTTAAGAGGGATTCTAGGCGGAAGTAAGGAGCGAACTCTACGTTGAGAGTAGCTGGGAATAATCTATCCAATGGAGTTAAGATCCACCTCAGGGAGAGATGGGATCGACCTATGAGATCAAGATTTATCTCTGTAACTGCAGTAGTAAGATAGCGATCATGAGGGTAAGTGGTCTCTTGGTTTAGTCAGTGCATTATATTTTCTGGATCATTCTTTTTGATCTGCTAAATCGTTGCTAGATATACATTGCAGACAGAGTTATTCTAGATTTTAACGCCATTAAAATTATAATTACGGAATCCTGAGCTTGGAGCCAGATTTGAATTTCTAGCATAATCTCTTTATAATTATTTTCTGCTTGAATTCATGATCTCTGTGGAGATCGGGAAAATTGTTCCAATGTTCCTCTTTGTGATATATTGGTTGGAGTGTCCTGAATTATGAATGGTGGATCATTACTCGATATCTGATTAATTAAGCGTTGGATGATCCTCTTTTTATTTCTGTGTCATAGTACCGTGAACTGCAAAAATGCTAGGGTACTCATATGTTTAGTTATGTTTGTGTCCGAGAATGCTGCGCATTTTCCGTAGGGTTAAACATTTGAAAATTTAGATGCGAATAGCTCTGCGTTTGGTAGAAAAACTAATATCTCTACAATTGTATGTTTTCCAAATGGGGTGCTTGTTGGTGTAGTCCCTATCATGGGAAATCTCCATTTAAAAAGATACTACCTTACCTTAAGATATCGATCATTGATTCGATGTTGGCTGTTGATCAGTTAATCCTCATGTTTTGCTGCCTTCTTCTCATCTACTCTCATATCGGATTATAAATCAAGGTTTGATTGCTATGTGCCTATGAATAAACCCATCCTCATATCTTGATACTACTATAATTTGGTTCGTTGATGTTTGCCTTTTTATAAAATAATCCGATTCAAGTGTATATCTCTGATTTTAAGCTAAGATGGAATCATGGTTGATCTGTCCAAACATAGTGGCACATACGTGAAGTCGTGATCACATGTTTTCTCTCCGACACCGAAAAGTTTTCTATGAGATTACTCGATCTCTGCTAACTCGATTTGGACATCCGTACTCTATCCCCCTTTTTTTAATGCTCTATATCATAAATATTATTCTAACTCTATCACTTGTTGGACCCAGATTGGTTCATCATATTCAGCTTGCTTGTTGACTGTATTTATATATATATTATGTATTAATTTTAGGGACCGGTTCTAGCTGGATGGTTATACATAAGATATTGCTGGTGGAAAGGCGCTCAGTTGAAAGCCTTGACCTTGTTGGACTTTAATTATATACACATATAAATAGGTAAAGTATATTCAGTATAAACTTGGAAATATCTTATAGTATAATCTTTAGAAAGTAAATAAGTGGCAATGGTTAGATCCACTTTAAAAGACGATCAAAGAAATGTGGATGAATTAGTTAAATTATATTAGCTTGTACGACTTCGGTATGAAATTATTGAAGGGAAAATAGGATTGCATCTTTGTTCATGAGATATTATGCAGGAAGAAAAATTGAAGTGAGATTTGTTCCAGGTAGTTAGAAGAGCTTGGAATGTTGGAAATTGATGAAAGCAACAATTGGTTGCAGATGTAAACCCCCCCCTTTTGTTGAGTAATAAAAAAAATGACATGCCCTTGTGGACGTAGCTCAGTAGGGGTGAACCACTTGAATATGCACTCTTCTTATGTGTGGTGGTTTCTATTTATCTTTATTGTATATTATTAAATGTCATGGATTTTGGGTATGATAATCTGGATAGTTTTAAATATATGGATTTAAAAAGTAAGAAATTAATAGAAATTGTTTTGGAATGCAAATGTGGAATACAAAGTAGCTAAATAGTCTTTGTCTTTTACTAAATGGTTTATATGCATTTCTATTTAGTTGCTTAGATATTCTCATAAATAGGGTGACTAACACTTTGAATGTTGTGATAAGAGAAGAACAAGTTTTTTTTAATTATCCTTACCACCAATAATATCTTTGAGGAGGCTTTAGGTGTTATGAAATGTTTTCAAACATTCACGAAATCCTAACCTATCTTTGAGTTATGTTACATCTGGTCTCTCTCTCAATTGTGTAATGGTTATATTGGTAAAATTATGTGTAATGGTTATGTTGGTGGTTTTAGATGCATCCATACTCGATTCCTTAATCATGTAGAAGTCAATATATAAGAAATACATGAAGTTTTAATGATAGTTGAAGATGAGTTCAATGTGAAAAATGAAGTGATTAACATACATAAGTTATGGGTTTAGAAGAAGTAGTCGATTTTGTGTATATACATGCAAAGTTTCTCTTGTATCATTGTACTAAGTAAGTAGATCAAATGTTAGGCTAACACGATCTTCTGGTATAAGTATGGGGTATTTAAAGATGTTTGCCTAAGTAAATAAGGTTGTAGGAAAGGTTAAATACATCTATGCAGTGGTTGAGCATCCCCTTTTATTTTACTAATGGTCATTTTGTTAATGCAAGGATGGCGAATCTTATTTGAATTTCCCCTAAATTAATGTTTCACTATTTTTTTTGTGTTTGTTACAAGTGGTATCAGAGCATTAGGTTACAACACTAGGGCCTAATGAGCTCAACATGCGATAAGAAAGTATAAAGGTTGTTAAGTTTACTAATCAAATTGTTTTTGGGTTCATTTTGGATGCATGGACTGTATTGGACAAGGGGAAAGTGAATCTCCAAGCTCGACTTCCAGTTTCTCTCGCCAAATATTCCGGATTTCAATTAAGTGTTCTCCTTTGAAATTGTCATTTCTGCTTATAAGATGTTGTATTGTAGTTATACACATTCCGGTTGTATGGTACAATTGTGATGTTTCGATTAAGGTAGTATTACTCCTTATAAAAGGTTGAATTGTATTCCCATATATTCTTGCTATAGGGACTAAAATGATAATTAACATTGATGAAATCCTAAGGATATCTAGTTGACTTATGAATCTTTGTGGAGGTGAGACCGTGTCTTGTTTTGATTGAACGCATTCTTTTCATCTCCACTCTATTATATAGTTGAATGATTATGATGACTAGTGTTAAGGAATAGTTCATTGTCATGAACACTAACTAAATTCCATTGTTTAGCATTAAGTTTTTATGTTGAGAAGTATAGTTGATTTCATGCTCTAAATGTGGCCAACAACATGTGGAAACATATCCATCGTATTCTCAATTAAAAGATAGTGATAATTAATATATAATCTCTAAGATATAAATTGATGCTTAAATAAAAAGGTGAAATGGTTAAGCTCATTTTTATATATTAGTATTTCAATATCTCAAATAAAAAAGAGAGACAATTAGTCTATATTTATCAAAGGGAATGGATGTTGTTATATGGTTATAAAAAAAAAGAGGGGAAAAATGGTTAATTCATCTAGATTATAGTATCTAATATATTTTCATTAAGAGATAAATTGTTGTTCTATAGTTACATGGATGTTTATCTCAATTTGTATTATAGGAATGTTTAAGGGTTGTGTGTTATAGTTATATGGTGAAGTTGATTAGTATTTCATTCTACATTATAGTAATCAGTTAAGGTTGGTGTTTTATGTTTATATAAAGGTAATACATGAGTCATTTCCTAGATTATGATTCAATAATTGTTTTGAACAGATCTAGCATAATACAAACTTACAATTAGACCGATGATAGTGGTTTGCATGAAATGAGTTACTATGTCTATAAGAAACTGAATGGAAATCAAGATATAAATTTGAAATCCTATTATGAGAAAATTTAAAGTTAAAATTAGAGGCTTTGATAGGCTCTGGAATATTAAACTATAAACTAACAATGTGATGATTGCAATACTTTCATTTTCAGAATTTTTAATTCTATGTCATGGTGACTCACAGTACTTTGAGGTTATTATAGGTAAAGACTTATGGCGGCTTCCATAAAAACCATAACTTAAGAAGATTTTGAACTGATGAAACCTGCAATAAAGAACAAGGAACTTTATAAAGAATTTTTGAGCTAACCACGGGGGACGCCCTGGGTTATAAATCTCTTGGAAATTTTAAAGAAATTTCCTTACACTAAAAAACAATATTTATTGAAGAGTTAACCAATAAATGAAAGAAGCAATTGAATAAGAAGAAAAACATATGTCTAAACAAGGTGACCTAAAATTCAAATGAAGAACCTTTCCAAAAAAGAACGGTTACAGAGAGAGGACTTTGCATGGGGAAAGTGTTCCCAAGTTCACTGGAGGGTCTAGTCATGAATCTGAGTGCTCAAAACATCAGATTGCTGATATCTGGGGTGTCCTATTAGAAAAGGACTGTCCTAGTGAGAGGACTGTGAAGGTTAAAGGGGAAGGTTATTCAGAAAGATTAACACCATAATAGGTTGATAAAAGAACCTTGTGACTACTCTGCATTAGTAATAAAGATAGAAAACAACCTTGAGACTTCGACCAGATCCACAACGTCGAGGTAAGAATATTCTGGTATGGAATAATTACCAAGTATTTGATGAGAGTCCTATGTTGAGCGTAAGATCTGGAGCACATGGACTACCTTGTTATGTGTTGAGTGTAAGCTCTGGAGCACATAGACTACTTTATTATGTGTTGAGCGTAAGCTCTGGAACACATGGACTACCTTGTTATGTGTTGAGCGTAAGCTCTAGAGCACATACACTACTTTATTATGTGTTGAGCGTAAGCTCTGGAACACCTGCACTACCTTGTCATGTGATGAGAGTAAGCTCTGGAGCACAGGGAATACATTGTTATGTGTTGAGCGTAAGATTTGGAACATAGAATACATTGTTATGTGTTGAGCATAAGCTTTGGAACACATAGACTACTTTGTTATGTGTTGAGCGTAGACTCTGGAGCATCATGGTTACTTATCTTTTATAGTATGATGTTGAGTCGGGAGCACTCTTGAGCGTCATGACTATTAACCTATTAAAGAGGTTTGATATCGAGTCGGGAGGACTCTAGAAGCATCATGACTATTAACCTATTAAATAGGTTTGATGTTGAGTTGGAGGGACTCTGGAGCATCATGGAATTTTGAAACAACTGTGGGGACACCCAAGTTGTATGAACATCCTGAAGAGTACTGATAGGAGGTATACCTAAAAGATATATAATAAAGTGAAAGGGTATTGTCCTCATGTTGGATGGGTATGTTGCAGTAACGAGTCGTGTGGAGGCCTGGGAAACCTCAAAAGTGTTAAATTTTCAGAATTTACTTCAATATGATCTAGGATCTTAACTGAGAGAACAACATGTACAGCATATCTACAGCATATCAATCATGGAGACAATAATGCAAGCACACAAGAGACACAAAGATTTACTTGGGGAAAACCATAAAGGTGAAAAACCCCAATAACTTCCTCAGAGATAGATAGAGAAATGATACAACCAACCAAGAGAGATAGCCATAACCTAGCAGCAATCCTCCTCCTCCATAAGTGCGCCTCTCCTCCTTGAGAGCATGTGTGAGAAGTGAGTGAGTAAATAGAGTGCCTCCCACACTCTATTTATACTTGACTTGACTTGCCTTTTTACCTAACTCATGTCGGCTCGAACTTAACCACATAACATAATGCTGAGTGGGCCGACCCCCAATAGGGTGGTCTAATAACCCTTTGACCCACATGGCCGACCCCCAATAGGGTGGTCTAATAACCCTTTGACCCACATGACTTATACAGGGCCGACCCCAAACAAGGTGGTCTAATAACCCATCAAGTATAAGTTACGACACTTACAATATAAATGACGACACTTCCTTATAGAGGAATAATACCATCTCTATAGGAATACAATATACATATATGTGAAATACATTCCGAAGTTACATATACATCAACACTCCCTCTTAACTAGGAAGGTATTTCTCAGCACAGTTCTTCTAGCACAAGTCATCTTCTCTGGATCATCGTCACTGGATAATCGTCATCGAGTCATCATCATCGTCACTGCTGCTGCTATCTCAATCAATCTCTGAATCTACTCGTCATAGGAAGTTCTACAGAGCCAGTACTTTTTCATACTGGATGTAGGCCCACCACCTACAGGTCTTCGTCATCACTGGCCATACTGTGGAATCCTCAGGACTTATTACGTGCGTCACAAAACCTCCAAAGAGCATCCCAGGATGTTACGGGTACACAACTCCGACCTGTAGGATCTCCCAGGGTGCTATTACATGTGACCCCACCACAAAACCTCGCAAGAGCATCTCAGGATGTTACGGGTACACAACTCCGACCTGAAATCTCCCAGGGCACAAATTACATGTGGTCCACCACAAAACCTCGCAAGAGAATCTCAGGATGTTACGGGTACACAACTCCGACCTGAAATCTCCTAGGGCAACGAATTACATGTGGTCATGGCAAAACCTCGCAAGAGCATCCCAGGACTAATTACGGGCACACAGCCCAACCTATCGGATCTCCCAGGGAAACGAATTACATGCCATAGGACAAAACCTCGCAAGAGCATCTGCCAGATATCCCAGGGCGCTATTATATGCCATAGGCAAAACCTCGAAAGACTATCTGCAGATCTCCCAGGGCAACGAATTACATGTCCTCCCAGAGCAAAACCTCGAAAGAGCATTTGCCAGATGTCCCAGGGCACCGAATTACATGCCATAGGCAAAACCTCGAAAGACCATCTGCAAATCTCCCAGGGAAACGAATTACATGCTCATCTGCACAACCTGATCCACGGCCATAGAGTATCAACCTGATACTCACCATACATCATCCTGATGTATCCATGATCATCCTGATCATCATCACTGCAACGTCCTGCTGCATGTCATCTGGAGCAACATCCTGAAGCTCGTCATCTATGATCATCCTGATCATCACTGCAACATCCTGCTGCATGATCCACCTGATCATCAATGCATCTACCTGATGCATACCAAGTATCATACATGATCCTCCTGATCATCAATGTATCCACCTGATACAAATACATGATACATATCATCATACATGATCCTCCTGATCATCAATGCATCTACCTGATGCATACCAAGTATCATACATGATCCTCCTGATCATCAATGTATCCACCTGATACAAATACATGATACATATCATCATACATGATCCTCCTGATCATCAATGCATCTACCTGATGCATACCAAGTATCTACCTGATACATATCATCATACATGATCCTCCTGATCATCAATGTATCCACCTGATACAAATACAAATACATGATACATATCACCATACATGATCCACCTGATCATACAATGTATCCACCTGATACATATACAGATACATTGTCCAAGCATCCAACATGATGCATACATACATACATAAAATGATCCAACTGATCATATCCAAGCAGAAACCAGAACATCATCCTGATGCTCATCATCCAGCGCTTACATCCACAGCCATGTGAAGGATCCTCCTTCCAACATGCTTGGAATGGCTTCAGCAAATGTGTCCATCACTTCTTCCTCGAAGTATCCTTGATCTGAAGCACGCCAAGCCTCTCTCTGAAGTACTCGAACTTCACCCTGGCTAGTGGCTTCATCAGCACATCTGCAATCTGCTCGTCCATTGCAACATACAGGAGCTTCACAGCTCCTCTCTGCACCATATCCCTGATATAGTGATATTTGATCTCTATGTGTTTCGACCTGTCATGAAACACTGGGTTCTCGGACAGCTTCACACAACTCTGGTTATCACAGAAGATACCAGTAGCCTCCAACGGGAGATCAAATAACTCAGACAGTAGCTTCCGTAGCCATACTGCCTCACAACTAGCTGAATAGGCTGCAACATACTCTGCCTCAGCTGTACTTAGTGCTACGCAGGACTGCTTCCTGCTAAACCAAGAGATCACACCTGATCCCATACTGAAGCAACACCCAGATGTGCTCTTCCTATCTGCAGCACTGCCAGCCCAATCTGAATCAACATAACCCTGCAGGTTAAACTTTTGATTCGCCTCATACCTGAGCCCAAAAACCACTGTACCCTTCAGGTACCTCAGAACATGCTTTACAGTAACCAGGTGAACACCCCTCGGATCCGTCAGGAACTGGCTCAATGTGTTCACAGCAAAGCAAATGTCTGGTCTCGTGTTCGTCAAGTACATCAAGGACCCAATCATCTGACGATACGTAGAGACATCAACCAGCTCAGATGAAGCATCACATATAAGCTTCATATTCGATGTCATAGGTGTGGCCATAGCCTTGCAGTCCATCATCCCGAACCTCTTCAGGATCTCTAATGCATACTTCCCTTGTCCACGGAAGATTCCATCACTCTGCCACACCTCCATGCCAAAAACAAATAGTGCATCATTCCCAAGTTCTTCATCTCGAACTCGGTAGTAAGCTTTCGCTGCATGTCGGCAATCAATCTATCTTCACCTGTAACAAACAAGTTATCTGCATACAAAAGTAGTATCACTTTTATATTTCTCAATGCTGTCATCTGCAACATGCTTGATCTGATAGATCCATATGGAAGTCATAACAAACTTCCCTTCAGGTCTTGGGACTACATCCCAAACATCGTTCTTCATGATCTACGGATCATGGCATTCCATTTCTTCATCCCAGATCCTGGGAACTTCAATATCTTCAATAGATAATTTTGTTGTTGAACAAATGTTGTAGTTCTTCTTTTGTAGGTGAAGATATACGGTCTTTCCTACAAAACAGGTTAAATTGCATGATTAGAAACATCTCATAATTTTTAGAACAAATTCTTACACATAACGAAATATGTCATACAGTCATGCAATTATCTTAGCCAATGCTTCAATACAACATTTATCCATATTCCGTAGCTTTCTAGATGCCTTCCAATCTCTACCAGAACATTGTTAAGGGTGTGCACAACTCCCAACATGTCAGCAAAGAGGTTTCATTCTAGATAAGTAGCAATGGAATGTTGTACAGTGCCATAGGCCACTTACCCATGTATATTAGTAGTATACTGTTCATCAATGCAACTATTCTAATATGCATAATACATATCCTAAGTCTAGGAACATGAGCATATACATCATTTGAACAATTTTATTTAAACAAACACATATGTAAGAAATGATAATTAAAATACTTATCTTTGTTTGTTCATTGGGTGGACTCCCTCTGCGTCTTTGCTTCTTTGCGGGAGATACTAGAGTCATAATCTGAAGTAGCTTCTTCTACACCTTTCTATTGTGGAATGTAGGAAGATGTTCAACTCCCTCTAAATATCTGCATCCTTGCAGAAGCTACTGAAGTGTGCTCCTTTGCTTTCTTTGCAGGAACAACTGGAGTGTGCTCCCTCTTGATCTTTGCTTCCTGGATTACCTGTCCTTGAACTTACATTCATCCTTGGTCCCTATGCATCATGATTGTGTTATCCTTGTGATCTCATATAAAATCATACATTCATTAGTATACTATTAAAACACAATAATCTCAAGCATGTATAGTCATGATCATTTCAAACAGAAATAATAAGCATTAGCATTCAAGGTTTATGTAGGAATCTTATGGTTAGTCAAATCATAAGAAGCATAACATGTCTAAACCTATAATTACTCAAACCTATGACTCTTCGCGTTAGTTGAATCATCAATTAAGATAAGAGATATAATGTGCATAAGACCTGTGATTATTCAAACCTATACTTTCATGATTCTTCTGGTTAGTCATATCATCAATTATGGTAAGAAATATAATACGCATACAGCCATGACTTATTCAAACCTATGACTTCATGAATAATCATTATCAAACAACACAACAGTATAAGATCCTAACACAAGGTAGGATTCTATCTTGATATAGGAAAAACATACCTGGATTAGCATGCTAGCTATTTATACTCACATGATGTCTTCTTGTTGTTCTTCAATGACTTGTGCTAGTAACCTGTATATCTCATAGGTTAGCCATTATAAAACCAAGTTATACATACCTCGTAAATGGATCTTCTATGAGATCCATGACAATGGATGAGTCTTTATCCTCATGTCATCATGATCATATGTTCTTGAACTAGAACATGCTTTGTCTTTCTTGGTGTACCTTTCATGTTAGTAGACAACATAAACCTCATACAACACCATAATGCATTAGTACAATCATAAGTGTCAACACCCTAACCAATGAATATCTTCTATCATGCATTCATAATTTTGTTAAGGTGAAACGACAAATCTAAAATCAAAATTGTACTAACCGTAATAACATGAAGACAAACATACCATAAACTTAATCATGGACAAATATCGAAACATACCTCGATGAGTCATACCTGTCGAGATCGCTTGAAAACTTCTTATGTAAGGCCTTAGCCTCATCTCCCTCTGAAACACGAACTTCTTCACTTATGCAGGTGACCAATCCATCTTCTTCTAGGATTAACCCAATCCACTTGATTTGCAAGAACTGGACCTAGAGCTGGATATGGTTTTGTCAGAAAAACCCCAAAAATTCAAACTTTGAATTTCAACCTTCCGATAGGATAGGAATATGCGCCTTGATGAACTGATCAAACTGGTATATTCAGGATTTGAAAACTGCAAAGTTTCACTCCTCAATTTTTCCTTTGAAACTTTTGGATTCACTGGACGTGACCCTAAACTGGGGTTTGATGAAGCCCACTCTTCTGCCCAATCAAAATGTTTGATCCAAAGCTCTAAGCTTCTATTTTTCCGAGGAGCTTCCAGCCGTGGTCACAGATTTCAAAAATTCCCATTTTTATAGAAGCCCTAATTTTCCACTTTTCTGATCAAAGTCCCGAACTAGGGTCTAATCAAGCCCGGCCTTCTACCCAGCCAAAAATTCTGATATTGGTCTCTAAATTTCTATTTTGATGAGTAGCATCCAGCCGTGGTCTCCGATTACAAAAATTCCAACTTTCTTCAAAGCCCTAAATTCCGGAAGCCATGAATGAAGGTACCAAAAAATAATTCTGTTTTGACAGAAATATGTACCTGATTGTTTCTGGTGTAACTCCGAAATTTTTGATCCACAGGGTCTGAAAAAGTTTTCTGCGATAGCCTGACCTGTTAGCTTTCCATCCTCATAGGTCTGACCTCAATTGGATGTTCTGAGAGAGAGTTATGCAAAATGTCGCAATGTGACCTATTTTGGGAAAATACAGGAGAGCGAACTTGTACGGCGTGCCACGTGTCACTGTTTGACCTTTGGCCTCTGAAAAAGTTTTCTGAGATAGCTAGGCCTGTTATCTTTCCATCCTGACAGGTCTGACCTCAATTGGATTCTCTTAGAGAGAGATATGCCAAGTGTCGCAACGTGACCTGTTTATGGGATAATACAGGAGAGCGAACTTGTACGGCATGCCACGTGTCACTGTTTGACCTTCGGCCTCTGAAAAAGTTTTCTGAGATATCTCGGCCTGTGTACTACCTGTCACTTTTCATGAAATTTCATTTGGAGCTTCCTAGCCCAAGTTATGACCTTTTTCCCAAGATCACCTGATTTTGACTCAGATCTGGAAGAGGCAGAAACCCTATATTGTACAGATCATAAATCACAAAGTACAACGAATTAGAGGTTGTCCTTTGGACACAAGGTACCTGGAGATTTTATCTTCGACCTGTAACAATTTCAGATCCGAAACCTTCTCCAAAACGGATTTATAGCGAAAGTGCTACGACGACTGGTTTTTACTATATCAAGCCCTAGCATCGTAAATGCAACAAGTGTCATACATGCCATATCATGCCTTCTTTCAGGCTAGCTCTGATACCATGTTAAATTTTCAGAATTTACTTCAATATGATCTAGGATCTTAACTGAGAGAACAACATGTACAGCATATCTACAGCATATCAATCATGGAGACAATAATGCAAGCACACAAGAGACACAAAGATTTACTTGGGGAAAACCATAAAGGTGAAAAACCCCAATAACTTCCTCAGAGATAGATAGAGAAATGATACAACCAACCAAGAGAGATAGCCATAACCTAGCAGCAATCCTCCTCCTCCATAAGTGCGCCTCTCCTCCTTGAGAGCATGTGTGAGAAGTGAGTGAGTAAATAGAGTGCCTCCCACACTCTATTTATACTTGACTTGACTTGCCTTTTTACCTAACTCATGTCGGCTCGAACTTAACCACATAACATAATGCTGAGTGGGCCGACCCCCAATAGGGTGGTCTAATAACCCTTTGACCCACATGACTTATACAGGGCCGACCCCAAACAAGGTGGTCTAATAACCCATCAAGTATAAGTTACGACACTTACAATATAAATGACGACACTTCCTTATAGAGGAATAATACCATCTCTATAGGAATACAATATACATATATGTGAAATACATTCTGAAGTTACATATACATCAACAAAAAGCACACGTAAAGGGGTCTTGGACTGCACCGTAGTATAATACCACAGTCCCTGGAAAGGTATTATTAATGACCTCTGAAATAGGCCTGAGATCAATACCATGGGCGTGTCTTATACTCCCAGATTATACTACCTATATATGTCTAGTACTGTTACAACTATGATTTTACATGGATTACTTTTATATGTGTTGGGCATAATCCCTGGAGCACATAGACTACTTTATGATAGAACAGTAAAACCACATACTAACAATTTGTCTTAGATTGTGGGATACATTTATATGAATGTTATGAATGTTTGGGTAGGTAATAACTTCCTCTAGGATTAGGATAAATGATAAAGATTAAAGTTTACTATTTGAGATAATGTGAAGTATATGGTGTTAACTTGTGAATGATAAGGTGCTTACCTATACTGAAATTGCAAATGGTATAATTATGTTATGTTGAAGAATCTTGTATGAGTCGCACAAGGTTGTGAAAGAAGTGTGAACCATAAAGACATGTGAAGATCATGAAGATTGAAGGATAGACAAAACAAAAGCGGGGGGGGGACGACAAGTTAACTAAAGAAGTACGAAAGAACTCAAGGTCAAAAGGCCAGTCTTGAAGAATGTGAACACCGAGGAAAGTGTTATTCTTAAGGGGGAAAGAATGTAACATCCCCCTATTTTCCTAAATATCTACTTGTGAATCTAAATGACGATGTCTAGGAGTCCTTACGACATAAGTATTATGGGTGGATCTAGGGTTATTAAACCCAAACGTTTGCACAACATCCTAAGTTGAGGGCAGTAGTATTTTATTACAAGGCGAATAGGCAACACACACGACAGAGGTTAGCATGACGCTAGGAGATACGGATAATTTTCAAATAAATTATCCTAATTATTTATATTATAAGTATAATTCTAGTTTCGAGTGAAAGTGTAAAGGGGTTTTCATCATCAAAGCCATTATCTAGTAATTAGCTGAAACTAGCAAATTATCATTAGATGGTCTAAGTGATTGTTAGAACTATTTTGGTTGGTTAGATAAAAACCCCAAGATAAATAATAATCCATGGAAGTGGGTAAATATATTTAGGGTTGAAAACCTTAGTTATGGTGTAGACCATCTCTCTACCATAGGTTAGTGAGCCATTACATTTTTATTTCAGGATCTTCCATCTTATTGTCGTTTTATTTAACTTCAAAAAGAAAAGCAAATCGAATTTCGGTTCGGGTGTACACTAAAAGATGCTAAAGCATAAATACATGTATATTATAACCATTGGTAACTGAGTCTAGCTTCACTCTACACTACGGTCAGATCTGATTGATAGAAATGAATTATGATTCCTCTTATACGCCGTATTCAAAGCTAGCGAAGATCACTAATACCTCAACGCCGCGTGCACTTGGTCTTTAAAACTCGACATTAATAGTTGGGACATCCACCATCCATCCCGGTGTTGAAAGATCGACAGATGGAGAGCCGTATCACTTTCGTGGACTCTCCAAGGAGGGGAGTATTGTCTTCTAGTTTATTTATAGGAGGCGTTGCCATAAAATAGGGTGTGTTCTTCTTTTGTTAACGAAAGTTGATTGCCGTTGAAGTTGATCTCTTCTTACGCTGGCGTTTATTGACTAGAGCGAACCCTGTCAGCGAGGTTGCATTGAACTGGAGTTGAGTCTCTGCGAACAGAAGATTGAAAAGAATGTCAATGGTAGAGTTAAGAGGGATTCTAGGCAGAAGTAAGGAGCTAACTCTACGTTGAGACTAGCTGGGAATAATCTATACAATGGAGTTAAGATCTGCCTCAGGGAGAGATGGGATTGACCTACGAGATCAAGATTTATCTCTGTCACCGCGGTAGTAAGATAGCAATCATGAGGGTAAGTGGTCTCTTCGTTTAGTCTGTGCATTATATTTCCTGGATCATTCTTTTTGATCTGCTAAATCATTGCTAGATATACATTGCAGACAAAGTTATTCTAGATATTAACGCTGTTAAAATTATAATTACGGAATCCTGGGCTTGGAGCCAGATTTGAATTTCCAGCATAATCTCTTTATAATTATTTTCTGCTTGAATTTGTGATCTTTGTGGAGATTGGGAAAATTGTTCCAGTGTTCCTCTTTGTGATATATCGGTTAGAGCGTCCTGCATTATGAATGGCGGATCATTACCCGATATCTGATTAATTAAGTGTTGGACAATCCTCTTTTTATTTCTATGTCATAGTACCATGAACTACAAAAATGCTAGGGTACTAATATGTTTAGTTATGTTTGTGTCCGAGCATGCTGCTCATTTTCCGTAGGGTTAAACATTTGGAAACTTAGATGCAAATAGCTCTACGTTTGGTAGAAAAACTAATATCTCTACAATTGTATGTTTGCTGAACGGGGTGCTTGTTGGTGCAGTCCCTATAATGGGAAATCTCCATTTAAGAAGATACTACCTTACCTTAAGATCTTGATCATTGATTCGGTGCTTCCTGTTGATGAGTTAATCCTCATGTTTCGCTGCCTTCTTCTCATCTACTTTCATATCAGAATATAAATCAAGGTTTGATTGCTATGCGCCTATGAATAAACCCATCCTCATATCTTGATACTACTATAATTTGGTTCGTCGATGTTTTCCTTTTTATACAATAATCTGATTCAAGTGTAGATATCTGATTTTAAGCTAAGATGGAATCATGGTTGATCTATCCAGACATAGTGGCGTAGACATGAAGTCGTGGTCACATTTTTCTCTCCTACACCGAAAAGTTTTCTATGAGATTACTCGATCTCTGCTAACCCGAGTTGGACATCCGTACACGATCCCCCTTTTTTTAATGCTCTATATCATAAATATTATTCTAACTCTATCACTTGTTGGACCCATATTGGTTCATCGTATTCAGCTTGCATGTTGACTATATTTATATATATATTATGTATTAAGTTTAGGGACCGGTTCTAGCTGGATCGTTATACATAAGATATTGCTGGTGGAACGACACTCGGTTGAAAGCCTTGACCTTGTTGGACTTTAATTATATACACATATAAATAGGTAAAGTATGTTTCGCATAAACTTGGAATATCTTAAAGTATAGTATTTATAAAGTAAATAAGTGGCAATGGTTAGATCCACTTTAAAAGATGATCAAAGAAATGTGGATGAATTAGTTAAATTATATTAGCTTGTACAGCTTCGGTATGAAATTATTGAAGGGAAAATAGGATTGCATCTGTGTTCATGAGATATTATGCAGGAAGAAAAATTGAAGTGAGATTTGTTCTAGGTAGTTAGAAGAGCTTGGAATGTTGGAAATTGAATAAAGCAACAATTGGTTGCAGAAGTAAGAACCCCCCTCCTTTTGTTGAGTAATAAAAGAAATGACATGCCCTTGTGGACGTATCCTAGTAGGGGTGAACCACCTGAATATGCACTCTTCTTATGTGTGGTGGTTTCTATTTATCTAGATGTATCTTTATTGTAGATTCTTAAATGTCATGGATATGATGTCATGGATTTTGCGTATGATAATCTGGATAGTTTTAAATATATGGATTTAAAAAGTAAGAAATTAATAGAAATTGTTTGGAATGCAAATGTGGAATACAAAGTAGCTAAATAGTCTTTGTCTTTTACTAAATGGTTTATATGCATTTCTATTTAGTTGCTTAGATATTCTCATAAATAGGGTGACTAACACTTTGAATGTTGTGATAAGAGAAGAACAAGTTTTTTTTAATTATCCTTACCACTCATAATATCTTTGAGGAGGCTTTAGGTGTTATGAAATGTTTTCAAACACTCACTAAATCCTAACCTATCTTTGAGGTATGTTACATCTGGTCTCTCTCTCAATTGTGTAATGGTTATGTTGGTAAAATTATGTGTAATGGTTATGTTTGTAGTTTTAGATGCATCCATACTCGATTCCTTAATCATGTAGAAGTCTATATATAAGAAATACATGAAGTTTTAATGATAGTTGAAGATGAGTTCAATGTGAAAAATGAAGTGATTAACATACATAAGTTATGGGTTTAGAAGAAGTAGTCGATTTTGTGTATACACATGCAAAGTTTCTCTTATATCATTGTACTAAGTAAGGTAGATCAAATGTTAAGCTAACATGATCTTCTGGTATAAGTATGGGGTATTTAAAAGATGTTTTCCTAAGTAAATAAGGTTGTAGGAAAGGTTAAAGACATCTATGCAGTGGTTGAGCAGCCCCTTTTGTTTTACTACTGGTCATTTTGTTAATGCAAGCATGGCGAATCTTATTTGAATTTCCCCTAAATTAATGTTTCACTGTTTTTTTTGGGTTTGTTACAACTCCCCTTCACTCCCTCTATCCCTCCCCTCCTCCTTCCCCCACTTCCCCTAACTCCCTCCTTTCCTTTAATCCTCCTACTTCACCTCCAATCCCCCTCCCCTACCACCGCTCCTACGATTCCTTTTAATTCCACACTCTCCCTCTACCTCATCCTCTTGCTTCCACCATATTCCTCCACCTCATCCTCCTCCCCCACTCTCCTCCATTGTCTTCTCCTCCTGCTCAACCTCCCCCTCCCCTTCCTCATCCTCCTCGTCCTCCTTCTACTCCTACCTCTTATCCTCCCAATCCCCCGTAATCCACCTCCTCCTCCCCCTCCCCTTGATCCATCCTCCACCTTCTTCCTTGATCCTTCCCCTCCTCCTCCTTTTCCATCGCCTCCTCCCATTCGCTCCCGTCCCTCCCCTCCCACCTCTATTCCCCCCCTCACCCTCTCCTCCCTCACCTCCCTCTCCTTTCCCTCCTTCTCCTCCCCAACCCACTTCTTCAACATCGTCCACCACCCAACCACTCCTCCTCCTCGTAATCCCCAACCCCGTTCTTCCCCATTATCAACCTCCTAGCAACTCCTCCTCCTCCTCCTCCTCCTCCTCCCCCTTCCAACCCCTGCATCATCCCCATCCTCTTCCTTCCCATCCCCCCTCTTCCTCCTCACCCTCCTCCTACTCCTCTCCACCTCTTCCCTCCAAACCTCCTATTCCTCCTCTTCCTCCCCTGCCTCCATACTATCCACCTCCCTTTGATCCTCCTTCCTTATCCCCATCCCTCCCTTGATCCCTTCCCTCCTCCTCCTTCTCAAACCCCTCACCCCCCCCCCCCTTACACCTCTACTCCTCCCCCCTCATCCCATCCACATCCACCTCTAGTCCCCCCCTCACCCTACTCCTCCTTAATCCCCTCCCCACCCATATCCTTCTCATCGTCATCCTTCTTCTCCACATCCCAAAAAATACTCCTCCTCCCCCCACCTTCCCTCCCCTCTACCTCCCTAATACTCCACACCATCCCCTTCCATACCCTCCCCTCATCCTCCACATCAGCCTCACCCTCTCCTCCCCCACCTCCATCTCCTTGCCCTCCTTCTCCTTCGCAACCCGCTTCTTCCACATCATCCACCTCCCAACCACCACCTCCTCCCTATCACCCTTCTTCCACATTGTCCACCTCCCAACCACTCCATCTCCTCCTCCTCCTCCTACCTACACCTCCCCCCAATCGTCCTCCTTCTCCGTCCATCCAACCCTCGTATCATCCTCATCCTCTTCCTTCCCATTGCCCTTCTTCCTCTGCATCCTCCTCCTACTCCTCACCACCCCTCCCAACCTCATAGTCATCCTCTTCCTCTCCCCCCTCCATACCCTCCACCTCCCTCCAATCCTCCTCCCTTCTCCCCCTCCCTCCCTTGATCCCTCCCCTCCTCCTCCTTCTCAACCCCATCATCCCCTCCCCCTACACCTCTACTCCGCCCTTCTCATCCCCTCCACATCCACCTCTAATCCCCCCTCACTCTACTCCTCCTCATGCACCTCCTCCCCCATCTCCTTCTCATTGTCGTCCTTCTCCTCCACCTCCCAACAACTACTCCTCCTCCTCCCACCCCTCCCTACCCAACACCTCCCTAAACCCTCACCCCATCCCATCATGTCCCCTCCCCTCACCCTCCGCCTCTACTCCCATCATTCTTCCCTCTCCTCCTTATCCCTCCTCTTCCTCCTCATCCTCGTCTCCCCTCGTCCTACTACTCCCCATCACTCCCCCCCTCCTCTTCGTCCTCCTTCCCCAGCTACCTCTCCTCCTCCTTCCCCTTCATCCCCTCCACCTCCCTCCCATCCCACTCCATATCCTCCCCCTCCTTCTCATCCTTCTCCTCTTGCCCATCCTCCTCCTTATCCCTACCTACTCTTCCTCATCCTCCTCTCCACCCATCCCCACTCCTATTTCTCCTCCCCCGTCCTCCTCCACCTCTTACTCATCCCCCCCGTCACACCACTCTCATTCACTCCTTCTTACCCTCCCATCTTCCTTCACAACTTCCTTCACAAATTGTCCCTCACTACCTCCCTCCTTTCCATCCTCCTCCTTCACTCCCCCTCCCCTTTCCTCCCATCCCATCCCAACACTCCTACTACTCCTCCTCATCCCACCCTCTTCCTCTACCTCATTTTCCTCCTCCCACCATCTTCCTCCTCCTAACCCTTCTGCCCCCATTCCTTCATCATCTTCTCCTCCTTCTCCCTATACCCACCCCTTCCTCTCCTCTTCCTCCTCATATTCCCACCCCTCCTCCTCCTCCTCCTCCTCCCCATCCTCCCCTATTCCCCCTATCCTATGACGACTCTAGAATATTCCCCACCTCGTTCCCTCCACTCCCCTCACATCTCCTCCCCTTTGACCTCTAATCCCCCCCTCACCTTATTACTCCTCACCCTACTCCTCCCCCCTCACCCTAATCCTCCTCATCTCACTCCTCCCCCATCTCCTTTTCCTCTCCCTCCTTCTCCTCCCCATCCCCCTTCTTCCTCATCCTCTACCTCCCCACCAGTCCTCCTCCTCCCCAGACCTACCCTCCCCTCCGCTCCCCCCTCGTCCTCCTGATAATCCTCCTCGTTCTCATCCTCCACCCCCTCCTCACTCATCCTCCCCCTCCTTAAAATTTTCACCCTACCTGGTATTCACCCTCCTCCCTCCTCATTTTCGTCCCCATATCCACTCCCCTTCACCTCATCTTACTCCTCTCTCTCATCCTCATTCTCCTCCTCACCCCCTTACTCCACCCCACCCCCACCCATTCATCCCCCTCCCCCCTCCTCTAATACCTCTCCTTCCATCTCCTCGTCGTCCCCCTCCCTCCCATCCACCTTGTCATCCCCTTCTGCCTCCCCCTCCCCTTCTGCCTCCCCCTTTCACTCCCTCCCCTAACAACTCGCCAACCCTCTTCAATCCCTTTACCCCCATTTTCTGTCCCCTCCTCCCCATTGTCTACATCTACATCTACATCCACCCATTCTCTTCCCTCTCTTCTACCGCCTCTTGTTTTGCTCCACCCCCTCTACCTCTTTTTCTAACACCACTTACCTCACTTCTACCCCTTCTTCTAACACCACTTCCCTCCCATATACCCCTTCTTCTTGACCCTCTTCTAACTTCACCCATCCTTTGTTTTTCACCCTTCAGCCCCATTCCTCCTCCCCACTCTATGGTTTTACCCCACCCCGTTTTATTTCTGCCGCTTCCTTCCCTTCTCTACCTCCTCATTGTTGTACATCTCATTTTCCCACTTAAAACATCATTCATAAATATTTAAAAAAACATTTTTATAAAACAAATATTAAACATAAATCATCTCTAATACACATACAAATAATATACTCACATATATGAATAGACATTTTCCATATACATAAAGCTTACAATATATTATTTGTGACACTAATCAAATACCAATTTTATCGAGATTTTCCATTGATTCCATTCTTTTCGTGTAGTTTGAATAATGCAAGATACAAGTTCCATACAAATAAAGCTTACGATATATTATTTGTGACACTAAACGAATTTTCTAGAGATTTTCAATTGGTTCCATTCTCTTCGTGTAGTTTAAATAATGCAAGATAATTTGATAAACTATGCGGCAGCCTTAATTTTGGGTTTTTCTATGTGGGTTTAATAGGAAATGTTGATTTAATTAGTAATTTTAGAACTATTTTATGATTTAGTTATTATATTCCTTTATATTAAATTAAGTCACTAATATAAAAACAAAGTAATAAATGCATAAAAATAAACAAACATAAAATAATGAAGGGAATAATAGTGAATGCATATCATTGTTAATACCTTTAAGCGGTTTCGCTTTTAATTAAAACTCTATGGTGACATCGACTCTGAGTGTAAGGGAATTTCAGAAACTTGATGATAATGATGTAAATCATAAATACAAATTAATAAAATTTAAATTAATTTTTAAATATTTTTTTTAGAAATGTTAAAATAAAAATAAGATGAACCATAAATTACCATAACATTCTACATTTAAAATAAATAAAAATTCAGGACAATTACACAACATCAAACATTAAAAAAAAAACAAGAAATATTGATAACTTACCTCTAAATCCTGATGGACGAGGACATGAACTTCTTGTGTTTATGGGATGGATACACGTTTGACTATCTCGATCTACAGAATCGATCATTCTTCACTCACGACAAAGAAACGCAAAACATAGAATTAAATATTAGCTTATGTACAGAATCGACCATTTTTCATTGGCTGCAAAGAACAATAAAACATATGATGAAATATTATATTTTTGTTTACAGTTGCCACAAATTATATATATAAATTAAAATTTTCTTTTAAAAACAAAAGAATGTTTCACTTCACTTAAATATGATCGATTTAAGTGATTCCAGAGATCAGGTCAGCCAGTCCATCAAAATTAAATATATGCGGAAAGCAAAGAAATAAAGAAAATTTCATTCTGTCACTGGATCGATTTCTTAGAACTTAAAGTCTCAAGATAGCAAGTACTTCCACTTCCTTCGAAACCCAACAAAAGTGGGATTGAGCAACATATGATAAACATTGAAAACAGGTAATTCCTCATCGAACCATGTGTCTGTTATATTATACAGAATGGTATTCCCAATTGAAATTATTAACTGCCCAGTTCAACCAAACAAGGGCTTGGAGAATACCATAGATCCATCTCTCCAAACGCTACCAGTTACCATCCGAACCCCGTTCATGAAAGCGAATATCGAACCAAATCCATCCTGAGGCGTCCAACAATTACAAAGAAATGTCTGAATGTCTGAATATCAACTCGGCTAGGACTTTCAAACGCCAAAATATAGGCATCCAAGAATCCCATACCGTTATGGCCCAACCTCAAGGTTTAGAGAGTGGCAGGGCTTGCAGTGCATACCATTTGCCAGCGCAATAAGCACACACCAAGTAATTAAGATGGAATAGCCTCTGAAACATAGAACATTACCTCTAAACAAAGAACGTTGAGCGTAGCAGATCTAAAGTTGAGGTGGGTATGGCCGTGGAAATGGGACAGGATGGCGAAGGCAAAGGGTAGCGTCACGGTTGTTGGAGATGCGTTGCACCGCATAACACCAGATTTGGGTCAAGGTGCTTGCTCGACCTCAGAAGATGTGGTTTTGGCTAGATGCCTTTCGGGCTTGAATTTAAATTTAAAGGCCAATCGGGGATAAGGAAAAGAAGAAAGATACCCGTCTTCAGGGAATTCGGGGCGCGGCGAGGAAATGGAGAGTGTTGGGCGTCACTGCAGGAGAATATTTGTCAGGAGGATACCCGTCTTAAACGATTGGATGTCCTATCGTTTCGGGGGTTTGGTTTAGGGTTTACTCATATTCGAGGTTTTATTATCGTTTAGGGGGTTTGGTTTAGGGTTTACTCGTATTAGAGGTTTTATATATATAAATTTCATCGACAACGAGCTTAGCAACCAGATATAGATATAGATTTCATCGAGAACGAGCTCAACAGCCAACAAAACCATATAACTATTGATGACAATATGGAAATCGGACAAAGACTGAAGAAATTATGGACAAATACTCACTATCACCGATCTGAGAGGGCAACACCAATCCAGATATGGCTGCACACCAATCGAGATATGAAATAAGCATTCCAATTAAAGGAATCTTATGAACCAAAAAGCAAGTGATATAACACTTTCCAAAATTGACAGATACTTATAAACTTAAATATAAAACAATTTCTTAAATGTATATACAAAATAACTTTTTTAATATAAAGGTTTAATTGTTTCAAAAAATTCTCCGGTTTGGTTATGGAACGGTTTGGTTATGGAACTTGTAGGATTGGAGAATGGAACACTCCCTGCAAACCTTAGCAAAAACCTGTGCCACCGCTAGTCCCTATGACCGCTTGGCCGCTTCAAGGAAGTTGTCGTTGATCCCTACGGCTGCTTGGCCGCTTCAAGGAAATCGTCGCCTTTGCCTAAGAGACCTCTCATGGCCCATGCAAGGCATGCTCCTTGCCGAGAACTGCCCATGGTCCTTTCCGAGATCGGTCGAGACGGCAACGATGAGATGGAGAGTGCGGGGCCAACCCCTGCGATTGAAGCTTCTTTGGCCCTTCGATGTTTCAACAGGGACGTGAGTGCTATAACCTGCAGTGAAGATGGATCCATTCCGATGGCGCTCTTTGCATTCTCGCCGCCACCTTGCTGGCTAATGCAACCTCTTGCTCGGACAGAGTTCTCGAAGGAGGCGGATCACAGTTTCACTGTAAATCATGCTCTTTCGGACGTGACTGTTGTCGTGGATCCTGCAATAGTTAGACGAGCCAAAGCCATCAAGATTCCTCTAGATCCTGTTTCTTTTTCGATTTTTGTAAGATCTCTAAAGGGGGTATCTCTTTGATTGCGAGTGACCCACATTCACTCTGTTTTGGAGCTAAAATCAATGATTCAACAGGTTGAAGGAAACCCTCCTGGGCTGCAGAGGCTTATCTATGCAGGGAGACAACTCTCTAACCACCGGCTAATTCACAGCCTTGCGATCTCAAAGGAAGCTTACATTTCCATGGTGACAAGCCTGTGAGGAGGTAACAGCAAACCCTCGGCTTCTTAGTAAAAGACCTTCAAGGAGGCAATGCGGGCGGGGCTCTTTCCTGCGCATGGTCCGGCCCAGACCTCTCACCCTGTCTACATAGTGGACAAAACCGATTTTGTTCCCTCTGTGTAGATCTCTCAACCGGAAGTAATCAAACAAATTACCTTGTTCAAGGAGCATACCCTCATGTGCAGGTTCAATGGTTTATGGCCAAAAAATAAGGATCTCCTTGGGTGGATCAGGTCAAATTGGACGGGGAGTCCTTAGGTATTGTTGTGCTCTAAAGGTTTCTTTTTAGCAATGTTTTCCTATCAAGAAGACTTTCTTACTGTTATGAGCAAGGGGCCTTGGTTCTGGGGGTCTCCAGGACTCTTCTTAACCCCCTGGTTCCTTGAGTTTGACCCTTCAACCATGGTAGTGACGAAGGTGCCCATGTGGGTTCGTTTGCCAAACTTACCTATCCATTTCTGGACTCAGTTGGTCTTCGAAGGGATTGGTAACACTCTGGGTTGCTTCTTATCCTCCGATGAATCTCGCTCAGCACAGGGTCTGTTCACCTATGCCCGCATCTACGCCTCCATTGACATCAGTTCAGGCCTTCCCGGGAAGATCAACCTGAATATTGGTAGCTCCACCTGGTCTCAAGCCTTGGACTATGAAAACACGGCCTTCAAGTGTCGGAATTGCAGACAAACAGGACACCTCCATAATGCTTGTCCACAAAGGAAGCCCCAACACCACAAGACTATGAATGCTCAGAAAGCCAAATACTGTCAACCCGGGGCACCCTTGCAGGATGATGATGACCAAAGTGACCAGCTGGAGGAAGAAACACCTGTAGCAGGTGCAGAGTTCCACTCCACCTCCGCCTGAGGTGAACATGCCTCTTCAAGAAGACCAAAGCACGAAAGGTGGCTCTCCACAAGGGAAAAAAAGATATCATGATTTTTCCTCTTCAGACTCTGATAAGGAACTCCACTGTGGGACCAATGACGCGATGCAATTGGCCTTAGTGCCCCTAGCTTCAAGGGGCTGGATACAAGTCAAGAAAAAACAAGGAAAAAAGGGTAAATATGAGAATTAGGCCATCTCAGGGCATTGATTTTCTTCTTTGTTATCTCTTTGTCGTAGCTTTTTTGTTTCTCCTTGCCAATTTGGCTGTGCTTGGCTGTTAGCCTCTCTTTCCGCCTCACTTGGCCTTCGGGCAGGTAGTGGTGTATAGTATTGTATGTTTATTCTCTTTTAAGGCAATTCAAGGTTCCTATCTGTAACATCCCTCAATTTCACCCCTATTGTTATTATTTTGTAAATGTAATTATGCAAATAGGCCATGGTGAGGAGCTCAAGGCCAACGCCCCACCAGTGGACCTCAAGTTAGTGTCATAATTATAAGTCTTAGTTAAGACTACAAAATTAAGATCCAAAAGAAAAGATGAGATGGCAGAGAAGCCATGAGAATCAAGTTTTCTAATGACTAGCGTACATGAAGATGATAATATGTTTTTCCTTAAATGACTTAAATAATTAGGGTGCCATCCGAATAGAGTTTAGCCCTAAGTAAAAGACCTAAACTACTATAGTTAAATAGTAAACGTATGCGGCTTCGACCTAATACTACGCATTAACCTACCATCCTAAAAGGAAAATCTAACAATTGTTATAAATAGATTAAAACAATTGGGTGAAATGTGACAAAGATCTAAGTAACAAGTCTTATGATAAGGAAAATTATCTTACTTCATAATAAGATATCCATTTAAGTATCTCAAAATGGTCATTTTTGCGATTATAAACATTTCCGAGAGAAAATACTAAAAGAGTGCATTAAATTTGCTAAAGAGAATATAGCTTATTAGAGATAATATATATATTTATTAATCAATAAATAGTAGTAATAACTAATGTGTATTATATATATGTAAAGTGGTGGACATTATAGGTACATACATATATACGAATAAAGTGGTAAGATTGTGTTAAAGATATGTAAACACACATGTGTGTATTGAAGACATATATACATATGTTATACGATAATGGGAAATAGTTGTGGCAACTACTTGTATCCGAGTTCGATAAAGGAACAAGTTTCTTGGTCGAGAAAAATTAGGAAAGTCTGCTGCCACATTGGGGAGTAACCTTATGGAAATTTATACTTTTAACCATCCTTTAGTGGGGTAGAGCTTTAGTGCTCAACTTGTTTTAAAAAAGGCAGTTACGATTCCACCTTACGAGATTTTAAAGAAGGTGTCTCCTTAGTGGAACTCCTCCATAATGTTTCACTACAGCCATCCGGCCAATATATTTATTATACTGGTGATCGTTGGCAGGCGTTTTAACTTCCACTCACCCTAATTATCCCACGCAGCGGACTTTTCGGAGGGAGCTCATCTCGATCTTTACCTTCGCCTATCCTCACTAGGGACACACGTTCTTCTACCACTATCGGGTTGCAAAAGAAATCTTCCACCTGGGGATTAAGGAGGACGACAGTATTCCTTCTTCGGGGAGGAGACAAATAGCATCCTTGGCATGTTCGGGAGGGTAGTGGGATCTGTGAGGATAGAACGGCTGAAACAGTCTGATCTCCGGAGTTAAATTACACCCCAGTCTGGTAGAACGTATCTCTACGTCTTTTGTTGAACATCATGTTTTCCTTCGGGACTGGTAAGAATATCTACACTAACTTCCTCTCTGTATAATGTTTCTTTTCACTTATCAATCTGAAAGACCGATTGCTTCTGGGATTTACTGTAGGATTTAGTTGTTGTTTGTTGCCTCACTGTTTAGAGTGAATTAGGAAGGGGACAGCAGAAATGCTGAGACCCGATCACTCCGGCATGTATTGTCATACATTGATTTATATAATGTAATGGTGCATGTGTTGGCCGCGTAGAGCTTTTGGGAAGGCTGATGAAGCTAATCCCATCCCTGCAGTATATATACATATGTATACTATACAAACTCTTGTGTTGTTTTCTTTGATTTTGGCGTTGGCCACTATCGTTCTTCCTATGTACTTTCATACCAGAGGGTAATATACACCGATGCGTGAGCCTTCTTAGGCGCAAACCATATCTCAGTGTGAGTAAGATTTCTACCTGTGACTTAAGCGATCGATCTCTGCGTTAGATAGTAATAGAATCTCAAGTAAGATTCTTTTTATAAGTTAATGTTATATGCTGGTTTACTCCTGTGTGAGTCATTTTTCCTCCCGAACGAGAACAGACTGTAACTCTGTTGGAACGATGATATCGATCCTCCTTATTATAGTGGCGGTTACTTAGTTGTTTTTATTTCAATGTTTAAAATTACATTTGCGCGGAGTAGCCACTGTCGGGGTTTGTGCAAGTTAGTATTGGCCATAAATCAGAAATACAGCTGTAACAATGGTTTTGCATTTTTATGCTTAGATTGATAGCGATCTCAATGTCATCGTGTAGCTCTGTTTTATGCATATTCGTTGACTATTGGTGTATGGTTTAATATGTTAGTGATTGGTGATTTCTGAGTGATCGGCTGACAATCATAAATGAATATGAGTTAATATTTTCTTCACTGGTTAGTTCTATAGTTATATTACCTCTGCCATGAATTAAAATACCATGGATTTTTACCTCTCCCCAGATCGAAGTATTTGATCGGCTATCCGCCTAATTAAATACGATTTAGTATTTTCACTGGCTAGTTCTTATACCTACCTCTGCGATGATGTGATCCATTGTAGGGTTCACCTCTGATCTAGATTGAATTTTCGATCGACGGGTTGCTTAAATGAATCCATTGTATTATCTCATTTACTGGCTAATTCTTATTTATATTACCTCTGCAAGAAGATAATACCCCACAGCGTTTTCATCTCTGCTCCAGATCGAAGGAATCAATCATCCGTCTGCTTATATGAATACAATCCATTTTCCACCGACTATTTTAATATATATATTACTTCTGCGATGAAACCATAATTGTCCTTATTTTCACAATTATAAATATTCATTTCTACGCTGTGGAAGTTGCAGAGAGATCATGGGGTGAATGGCATAAATGCTAGTTCTGGTTTTGTGCTCAATATATATATATATTTATTGATGTATGCTAATTGCATAGGGTTTCCTTTTAAGAAAAGAAAATTGTGTGAACTACATTTACATCCTACTAGGGGATCCGCACAGGTCGGCTCTTAGAACTCGATCCCTGCCTATACCTCGTTTCAAGATTTTTTTTTTTTTACAGAGAAATCATGTAGGTCGGCTCATGAAGCTAAGTCTTTCTTTTAGGATAACTTGTGTGAACAACCCTACCTGATGTAAGTAGTTTAAATATTTTCGTTAAAAGATGGAGTAAAATTTATGATTTGAATTAGGAAGACCAATTATTATTTTTTGGCAAAGCTGTATACCTAGATAATGATATACCTGCTTTGTGTAGGAAGGGCACAGCAGAAAACACAACGGCCAAAAGGCCCAGAAAACTCTATCTTTCATTAACCAAAAAGAAAAAGATTTATACATATGAAGAGTTCTCTCGAATTATCCAGATGTCTAGAAACATCCATGGAGAGGCTTCTTGGAGAAGCTATTAGGCGTTAAATGGCTACATTAACTAGCCCAACTACAAACTCATACACTTACAGAGTTAGGTGGCGGGATAAATTATAACAATTTCCAACACTCCCCCTTAATTTCTACAGCTACATACAAAAATTCATATACAGAGTTTACATATATCAGACTTTCAAAATACAGATTTCAAAAATACATGATTGATAAACATGCATGTCGGTCTTATAGTCTCGGCTAGGCTTACAAAATGATTCTCAAAAGAAACTTGTGAGACTTTCAGAAACACATAATTCTGGAAACTCAAATTTGTTTGCAGTTTTTCCATCTTCGACGACGCCAAACTTTAAACCAGCTGTTCTTTGGCTCCTTCAGTTTCACTTTCTTTTTCAGCATCACATTTTCCTTTGATTCTTCTAATCTGCTATCGTTAACATCCTTTGGCCTAATTTTTCCATCAGCATCCTCAAATTTTTTAATAGCTTTCTGTTGGCTGTACTCAGAGCTTTTAAGCTGTAACATATCCATCTTCCATTGAAAAGGCTGCTGCCATGCAATCAACTGATAGTAGTGCCTGATTTGTTCAGAACTCCATTTTGCAGGGATTTCATTCTCAAATTGTTCTTCAATATCCTTTTGATCAAAAGTAGCCATAACACCTTCATTATCTGCACCTGCACAAAGCTCTTCATCAACTTCTCCTAATTCTGAAACTTTTACTTCTGAATAATCTGCAATGTTCTCTATAGCTTCAGCTGCTGCTAAATTTTCCAGTGCATCAATGCTATCATTAACATTATCATCTTCATTCCATTCATCTCGAAATGAATTTTCTTCACAATTAAGCATTTTTAAAATCAATTTCATTTCATTCTCGATTGCAATCTTTTCAGCTTCACTTAGAACTTCTTCATCATAAATTGGTACTTTTTAAATTTCATTTTCTTCTTTAATTGCCAAAAATTTTGCCAACTTTTCATCAGTTGCACATGCTTCAGCACTAACATTTTCATTCTCAAGATGGTCTAAAACATTAACATTTTCATGAAATTCATAAAATTCAACTTCATTTTCAGCAATAACATTTTCATCCATTTTAATTTCAACTTTGTTTTCCCTCATGGGCTTGGTCTTTACTGGCTATTCACCTTTGTCTTTAGCTTCTTCTTCAACCTTAAATGCCTGACCTGCAACTATCTTGGTTACATCTTCATCAACTATACCAGTCTTTGCTTCAGCAGTGAGGTTGTTATCTTTTTTATCATTTTCATCCATGTATATATCTATATTGTGGGCTACACAAATTTCATCCTCACTTTTTTCATTAACACCTTCATCATCCACGTGTTTATTTTCACAATGGGATTTACCAGCTTCATGTTCATTCTCTCCTTCAGACATAAAGTCCACACACCTCAGAAATTCATCTATAATATCATCAACCTCGTATTCAACTTCAGTTGTTGAATTCACCATATATGTTTTTGTTGCTGCAATGGCAACTTCATCTTCATCAACACCATCCACATGCATGTATGCATTGTGGGATTCACAAATGTCAATTTCTTCAAGTTTATATTCCACTTCTGTGGCACTCTGATGCATGCAATCTTCAATTCTTTCAAACTGGTCTACAACACAGAGGAAGACTTCTTTCTTTACCTTTTCAGATTTCTCTTCAACAAACTTTTCTTCAATTGTATGTGCTTAAGCACACTGTATATCAGTATGGAAGTTAACCAAAGCTTTCATGTCTTTATGAGTTTTGTTGAGCTCAATCTCATGTTAAGAAACAACTTTCTTATCATCTTCGAATTCTGTTTTAACTAAATTTCTATCATCCACAAGGATAATTTCATCTTCAATCAAACACTTTACTTCATTGTTATCCACTTTTTCTTCATCTGCATTCTTTGCATCTTCAATCTTCTCTTTTGCTTCAGCAAGTAGTTTATTAACCTTATCACAATTTTCAGCACTGTCCATGATAGCTATATCAACATTCGTGCTTTCTAGCACATTTTCCAATCCCATTTCAACCTTTGATTTACAGGTTGCATTATTTCCACAAACTGTAACTTCAGATTCCTCGGGTAGATCTTGCATGAGCTGTTGCTTGTTACCAACTTCAGATTTAGTATCTTTGTCTATAGGTATATCGACATAGTGGGATTCACTAATGGATTGGCTGACTTCAGCTACTACTGCAGAGTTTTCTGTTGATTCCTCAAGAACCTTATCTTACTGTTGAGTTACGTTGCTCCCCCTTACATCGAATTCTCTTCTTAAGCGTTCCCAAGCTTCTTTAGCAATAATGTTGAAAACACTATCTTCCATGGCTTGATGTATGAGATATAATGCAAAGGCATCACTTGCCTCATCACAATCACAAGGTTCATTACATTCATTTTCAACACAATTTAATCCATTACATTCTTTTTCAACAAAATTTAATAACCCTTCTGCACGAAGCATAGTTTTCATTTTAATAACCCAAAATTCATAATTCTTACCTGAGAAAACTGGAATTGGCAGAAAATTATAACAGACTTGTTCAGTTTTCATCTTTGCTACAGCATACAAATCTTCAATGCAAGACTTGAATTTATTTTCCTTGAACAATTTGAGTCTTCTGCTTTTCCCCATCTTTGACTTGGGTTCTGCTGAAAATGCATCGAGCTTCTGCTCTTCTGAACTCAATTTCTTTAAACACAGACAACAATCCTTTTTCTTATACACGGCTAAAATTCGGCTAGTGTAGGAACACCTGGGCTTTCTTCAGAAGATGCCCAAAATTCAGTCACAGCAACCAACTCAACTATTATATTGTGGGAGCACCAACTAGAGAGAACCACTTTTGTGGGTTTTAACCATTCCACAAGATTATTCAGGCTACAGCCTTCAGAAGATTCTTCCGTAGCCACTCAATTCTATTAGAGGAGTTTTCTGCAACAACACGCGAGATACAAACAAGATCGCTCAACCACTAAACTATGGGTGCAATCAACAATCAATCTGCTCTACCATTAACCATGGGAGCACTCAGCAGTAACACATCAAAATTTTGAGGACTTCAAAATTGACGACTTCAACAACTCAGCTGCAGCATCATGCCTATTCATTCTAGAGGGTCTTCTTCTTTCTCAAAAGAAAAACGGCCTCCCATATAGTACTGGATTTTCACCAACACAAATTTTTGCTATGCAAAGAGTTTACCAATCAAGTCCACTAACAATATGACTCATAGGTGTGCAGACAACACTACAAACCATGTCCAGCAACAGAACAAAGATTCAAATGTGGACTCTCACAAGCTGTCGGGCTCAACTGGCTTGAATACATAGATGCAGAATTAGATAAAGAAGCGCTACAACTCTTTCTTAGACCCAATAAATATGGTTCCCTTCACCAGAATACAGAGGATACAAGCCGTTATAGGCTTCAACTACAAGTCAGAATGACCACGAAAGGCATAGCACTTCATTCAGTCCAAGAAATTGGACAATCTAGACTTCACATTCAACAAAAATAACAAAACCCATCAGCAACACGACAGAGGTTTACCTTTTAGACAATGTGAGGGAGCGTAGCTCAACAATCATCGGCACAAACTGAAACATGAAGACTTCTTCAACAACCACAAAGGGTTTCCTCCATACACGTCAGCAGGGACTGCCTCCTGCTGTAGCGATGAACACAACTGGTTCAATGCCCTCAACAAGGAACATGACCAACGACCAGTCCACCAAGAACCTGGAGAAGCAGCACACTCTCAATCGCCAAAGAAGCAGATGCTTCAACTTTCAAAATGCATCTGCGAAGAAGCCATAGGTTATAGCTACGAACTGAGATGTATCAACGCCCTCAAGCTTCCACATCTTCCTTCTCGCCACTTGCAGGTGTCTGGAGAAACAAAAATGCGGCTCCTTCAACTTGAACCACAATGGACTTCGGCCCTCTCCTGCTACATCTCGCGGGATATCTCTTACCCAAGTTGCGGCCACATACCAATTGATCGTGGCCCCTTCTCTTTCCAATGGCCCTCTTTAAATTTCATGAGAACTTTCATGAGTGGGCTCTGCAGTAGTGACTATGTCATCTTAGCCCTCAAAATGCCCTTAATACACAGTCAGGGAGTCTTTTTACCTTTTCCAATGCTGATATTTTCACACAGCTCAAGTGGACCACGTTTCTTTTTGACATACGACTGCACAACTAAGAGTGGGCACAAGTTGAACACTGTTAGTAAATGGTGGGGTCTTGCGACTACCATTGCTCATGGCCGCATTAAAAACCTGCTACATCCACCATTCAAGCACTAGGTGTCTTCTATACAACCACAAATGGTTATCTTCCTTCCCCAGTGGTTGCGTCCCTCCCTCTCACGATTCTCTGCTGGGACTTCTTCTGAAAAGAATCGGGAGGAATCTTTGGCTTCAACCACAACTAGCGCCTTGATCTAGGTGCCCTACACCATTAACCCTCATCAAAACAACGCAGCCCATGAAAGAATACCACAGGGCCAAACTGCCCAGAAACCTCCTTATAGGGGTTCAATCAACAAAACACATACTTTTTATATTTACACGGAGACAACAGATCCGCACACAGTTTTTTCAATTCAAACTCAGATGGATTTTTTTAACGGATTCAACACCCTTCAAACTTGTGCAAGGTATTCTCCTCCAGTGAACTTCCTTCCTGTTCACAGGTTCTCTACACAAACACCCTTTGCCTCCAGCTACGGCTCTCTCTTATCATTATCGGTCACTAAACAACCAATGCCACCGGTTAATACACTTCCCTCAATACCAAAGTGCATGGGAAGATAAGCACATGAACCATTAAAATGCAGATAGGTGCGAGGGATCTCAGCTATGCTACACAGGAAGAAATCAAACGGTGGTAGGAAAGAAATAGGTGTGAGGAGCTACAACTCTACAACTCACGCGGTGGAGGGTTTCTAGGAGGAGACTTATGGGCATGGGACAGAGAACTGCTTTGATACCAATTGTAGGAAGGGCACAGCAGAAAACACAACGACCAAACGGCCCAGAAAACTCTATCTTTCATTAACCAAAAATAAAAAGATTTATACATATGAAGAGTTCTCTCGAATTATCCAGATGTCTAGAAACATCCATGGAGAGGCTTCTTGGAGAAGCTATTAGGCGTTAAATGGCTACATTAACTAGCCCAACTACAAACTCGTACACGTACAGAGTTAGGTGGCGGGAGAAATTATCACAATTTCCAACACTTTGTAAAGGCTTGGGAAGGGTGCATCCTTGAACCCTGTTTTTGTTGGGCTATTATAATTACTATGTTTTCTTATTATTACTTATATATGTTTTAATAAAGACCTCAGCTTGGGTGCTAATGTATAAATCGTTCCAATGCTTTAGACCTGGAAATTGTTTTCTTCTACCTACTCTTTCTAGAGACAGACACAGTTTATGAACAATCACTTTCGTTGCTATATTCAATACTGCAAGCATTTTTTACAACGCTTTCCCTGATTTAAATGAGATAGGTTTTTGGTTCATGGACATATGAACATATAACACTTTAGTCATACTCTATTATAATCTAAGTATAGAGGTTAGAATTGAATGCATCTTGCAGTAGTTTATTTTTTTTCTAAAGGTGGTTCGCCGTTTGTTAGAGGGTAGTCCACCTGGGGAAATGGTCACCACCTGCTATTCTAGAGAATCAAGGTGGCACGAATTACAATCATTACAATATGGGCTCAACAAGAGCAATATGTCACTTACAAGAATTGAACCTGGGTGGGGAGGGTAACAAACATTCCTCCCAACCACCCAAGCTACAACCAATGGACATTGCAGTAGTTTATTTATATGAGGGATTTATTTATATATATTCTTTTTTGGGATAGTTGTCATTACTTAAGGAATTGTTCTTACTGCAACTCACCAAATATCTTAACGATCAAATGGGGTTAAATGTTGTTAAATGGATGTTGTTCAACCCACGCTCATTGCATATGTATGATGTGGATCCCATGAAGGCTAATTGAGGAGAAATAGGGTATAATAACATCTTATTATTTACATATGTGTGTGGTATGAATTACCGTAATAAGTTTCCATGCTTAGTATGTCCCTTAAGAGAAAGGGCCTTGTAACAAGTTGCATACACTTGTATGTCGAAAAGAAAACTCTCTAGGAGAGATGCCTTGAGAAAGAATGAACAGGATGTAACATCTTCTTGAATATCTTAATACAAAACAACTTTTCGTGGACGTAGCCCAAGTTGTGGGTGAACCACCTTAAACATGTTGTACTTTATATGTGTTCCTCAATGTGTCTTATATATGTGTGTACTATCTCTTCTTAATGAAATTATGATTACTTAGACTTGTTCACATGTTTGATTAATATAAATTGTTAGTGGTTGAATTGATGCGTGTTGCTATTAAGCATTCCTTATGATTATAATAAGGTTTACTATTTCCTCTTTGTCTTGATATGATCAACTTATAAAAAGATATGCATGGAATTGAATTGATGCCACATAGGTTTTATTGCAAGTTGTATACATATTAGGAATATATTAAACTTTATGCAAGTTTCATTAAATAAAGAAAATCAGTGGTAGTTTCCTCACATGAAAAAGTTAGAAAATAAAGTTGGAGTGAATTTATGTATGTACTACATTCAAGTTAATTACAAACATCAAGATGATTACGATTTTTGTGGCATCATATGATTGAACTGTTATTTAACGGGATTAATTTGTTAGTAATATACTTCCGCGACAATTAATATTTGCATTTATAAAAGAAATTTTAAAATTTTGGGTTCGTGACATTTCTTTTAATTTTGAGATTATATGTTATTAAGTGTGTTTTTATTTGCTCTATCATTCTCCATTATTCTCTAGAGATGACACAACCCCAAACTTCACATCCATATAAAATAACAAGAGTGGAAAAACTCTTAAAGATAAGTTTCTTCTTATCCAAAAGATAAAAGTTTGTTGATTTACAATTATTTTCAAGTCCATTATAAGATTTGCAGCCTCTATTAATTATTTTCTCAATGCAATAATTCTAGTTGAGTTTGTGATAAAGATCATTTCCAAGATATTTGTGTTTCAAAGTTACTTACTCCAAGTTCTTGTTTTTATACATAATTAGCATAAGTGATATTTTTGGATTTCATTATCATTTAACCTTTTTTTTTGTAAATGTTAAGTCCTACTCATACTAAAGAAAAAATCTTTGAGAATTTTAGTTGCTTGTTAAGATCATAGGGACTTCTCACCATAAGAACAATATCATTAACATAGAGAAAAATAATGATGACTATAGCAACCAAAGTCATACCATCACAACTCGAGTCTCTCAAACAACCTTTTAGCTTGTATATTTTTTGTTATTGTTGTATATTGAAAATATTGGTTTAAAGTTGGCATTTATACAAAATTCTTCAATAAGGATATTTATATTTTTTACATTAGATGATTAATATCATTTAAATAAATAAAGAATTTTAAATATAAAATTTGATTATAGTATTAGTTATGTTTCTTGCGCTATTTTACTGAATTAAGGTGAAAATATTTCAATTTCATAAATGGCCATCTCAAATTAAAAAACCAAAAAATCAAAGAATAGCACTATCCAAGAACGAGAACGGAAAACCATGCATTTGAGAAAAACTTTTGTAAGTTTTATCCAAAGACAAGAAAATTATTCAGTATCCACAGATGCCAGCTTATATCATATGTACAAAAACAAATAGACAAATATATTAAAATCAACTATATTTACAGACAAATATATTCTTCGGTATCTACAGTTGCTATACAATCAACTGTACTTAATCGAAAATTACTAACAAAATCTAAATTTTCTTTGGAATCATCTGTACGACATCGAAAATTAGTTACAGTATGACATTTAACTCTAACATTGACCTAAAGATTGTAAAGAAAATTGCTAGCTAAGAACACGCTGTTTTTATCTATGTAGGGTGGTGGCTGTAATAGGCGAATAATACTATAAAAAAGAGCGAGTTAAAAAAGCAGAAGACGAGCTCGAATCACACAGAGGGGGAGGCAGGTGGTTGTTCAGTTGAAGGAGCTGGGATCCTATTGAGGGGAATGGCTGTAAGTGGAGTTGCCATTTCGCATGATAGTTTAAGCATCTCTGTGAGGTCCACCGGGTCGTTAGGAGAAGGCAGCCATGTGAAATGATGAACTAATTTAGCTACCCACAGGTGAACCGTCTGCAGGCCGAGAGCCTTGCCCGGGCAGACTCTGCGACCGGCACCAAAAGGCGCAAGCCGCAGGTCGTTTCCTCGCACGTCCACATGCTGTCCACCTTCTGAGGGAAGAAACCTCTCCGGACGGAATTGATGAGGCCGTTCCCAGATGTCCGGGTCGTGGGTAATGGACCACATGTTCACCATGGACGTCGTGCCCGCCGGAACACACATTCCGTTTGGCATGTGCCAGTCCTCCGTGCAGAGGCGAGCCCATGATAGAAGAGGCCCCGGCGGATGCATCCTCAGAGACTCTTTCACCACAGCTTGTAGATACAGGAGCTTCTCGATATCGTCCTCTCTTATGTCTCTGTTGCACCCGACAACCGCGTCCAGCTCTTCCTGAACTTTGCCTTGCACTTGTGGATTCAGCAACAGTTCTGCCATTGTCCATTCTACAACCAAAGCAGTTGTGTCTGTGCCGCGGAAGATCATTTCCTGCAACGATGTCCAATGTAAATAAGAGATTAAAACTTTTAATTCTAAAACTAAAACTGTCCGCGTTTATCAAAAGAAACGTATCATGTTTAGTTATGTTACCCATAGAACTGCGATCATATCGTCGTCGTGGAGCTTGTCTTCTCCTTGGAGCGAAAGCAGGATGTCGACAAAGTCTGAGTCGGTCGTGTCGTGTCTCTGTCGGTGCTCGTTGATGATGTCTTTCACAAACGATTTGACACGAGGGACAAGCCGAGCGCAGCGGCTGTGGATTCTGAGTGGATCGAGAGCTCGTAGCCATGGCAGATGATCAGCCCAGTTGAATGCTCCCAGGAGCTCAAATCCCTCAGCCACCATCTCACGGAGATTCTTCTCAGTCTCGGAATCGATGGGCCGTTGACCGAAAACAGTTCCCATTATATTATTAAGCGCCGCTTTCTGGAGGTGTCGTCGGAGCTTGACGGGACCACCGTTGATAATGACCACATCCCGTATGTCGGAGAGCATTACCGTGCAGTCAGCTTCACGGCCGATTTCGTGGGCCGCAATTCGCCGTGGAGCGAAGAGATGTGTAGCAGAAATTCTTCGCAGGAGTCGCCAATAATTGCCATTGGGCGCAAATCCCATCGCTCTTCCGAACATCAACTGTTGAGCGGATTGTTTAAGTGGCCGGTCTGCAAAGTGAGGGGAACTGAGCAACTGTCTGGCCACCTCAGGATCCGATGTAATCACGGCTGGAGTTGAACCCAAGCTAAACGCCATAAGCTTCTTGGCGCCATGAAGACGAGCCAGACAATCGAGCTTCCGGTGAGCAAGACCGACGCTCATGTCCATTAGGCTTCCGATTATCGGCCATCCTCTGGGGCCAGGAATAGTGACGCCTTTTTTATGTATTCTAGCCCATGCACAGCCTCCAGGGCTGAACCAAGAGACCATAGCAGCACAAACAGCAGCGGTAAGCAGTGCTAGATAGAGAGGCCACTGCCCCCATGCAGAAATATGGTCAGGGCAATGTAAGAAGCAGTCACGTACTCCATTCCTTTTAAGAAGAGGAATGACATATACCCACCACCCCTCTGTTGCAGATGCTCCAAGATTCTCCATTGCATAAGATATAGAGAAGGATGGAATGATGGAAAGAGTGGAAGGAAGGCAACATTAAATAGGAGAATGGTCTGTTATAGCTAGCTGGACGAATGTATGAGGAAATTGCCGGGTTATCAATGGCGGCGTTCCTTGTAGGGCCAGCCCGTCACGCTGAGAGACTCGACATGAAAATAAGACGAAATGACACCGTGGCGATAATTTTATAGGCTGGCAGGCACTTCGTCCGGCGTTATCTGGTTCGTTTACCCTTTCTACAAGAAAGGGTAACTCCATTGCATGCGGTACACCTCAGCTGAGATGGTTCCAGGAAAATTGATGTTTTCTAAGTTGGAAATACATTCTACTCCGATGGATCTCATTGATATTGTCGGCCTTTATATAGCTATCAATGAAAGAGATTTCTAAATATTACCTCTATTAAATTAGCCACGGAATGACACAGCCTTGAAATAACAAGAAGCGAAAGGTCAGACCGTAAACGGTTACGAGAGAAACACCCGAAAATGGGAAGCGAAAGGTCAAGTGACACAGATGGTTGAGTGTTGGGATTAAAGTGTTTAGCAACATAAAATTAATATCTGCATAAAGTGTTTAATAACATAAAATTAATATCTGCATGGCAGACAGCTATATCTACAAAAAAATAATGAAATGAACATGTTTAAACACTACGTTGTAAATTTCATGGAACATGTTTAGCCACTACGTTGTAAATTTCATGGAACATGTTTATGAAGTTGAAAATTGTCACGCCTTTTGGCGTTAACATAAAGTTGAGTATTAAACCTCTTTGTGATCACATTATGTCATTGGCAGTATCATAGTATCGTCACTCCTCCATGTGTGGAGTTTTCAAATTGCAATAAACAAACTTAAAGGCTGAGTGGACTTTTCAAATTGCATTAACCAGGGTAAATTGTATCTTCAAGTCTGAATATTAGTTTTTGAAAAGTAAAATTTGCAATTTCATAACATTAATTTTGATTGAGATTGGGTTTAAATTTAATAAAATGATTATATTAAATTAAAAGATATATTTGTTTTTTATACTTTATTTTTTTAATATATTTATTTTTAATACTTGATAATGATATTTAAAAAATAAATATGATTTTATTTATTGTTAAGACAACATTTATTTATTGTTGAGACAAGGAGTGGAATTTACTATTAAAATATGGTGGGCATTATCATGGCATTGGTATAGTGCAATTTTATTTTTTTAAAGATATTTTTTTAAATTCATAATATTGTTAGGACAAGGAGTGTGGCCATCATTATAACTTTATTAGGGTTAAATATCGCAACATGTTAATGTAATTAAATAGGAGTTTGCATTTTTTATGAGATTATTATATCTATATTTTATAACATCATTTATATCTAAAACACATAAATACTCACTATAAGTTATTTATATTATTTAGCATTATCTTAATGTGTGTTATGTCTATTACATATCGAAAGAGATGTTATTGATTCCAAGGATCACTATAAGTTATTTATATTATTTAGCATTATATTACTGTGTGTTATGTCTATTACATACCGAAAGAGATGTTATTGATTCCAAGGAGTGATGATACATTATTTGGGAAGCTTTTATTAATATGAATTGAAATATTTAAAAAGTATATTTATGAAGTTTATAATATATAAGTTTATATGATTATAAATTTGTATCTAAATTTTAGTGAGCAATTTTACAAATTTTTAATAATATTAATTAAGACATTTAATTTATATATAAAAAATACTATTAAAAATGAAATAAAACAAAATAAAATCATAAATTAAAAGGATTATCATAAACCAAGTAAACAAAAAAATATTGGATTAATTACTTGTATGCTTATTTTTTTCTTAAAATAACAATATATAAGTAATAAAAGAAAAATATCACTATATAATTTACATCATAATGTTTGTTTTTAATTTAAACATGTGTATAAAAAAATATTTTTCAATATTTAAAATTTTATGTAAAATTGATTTAAACCTTTAGTTTATAGCTTATCAAAAAGGTTGTTATATATTAAAATAAAATACAAACTTAAAAGAAGCTCAAGGAAGCAACACTTTACCGTTTTCAACATCTTCCATGATTATTGAGTTTTATTTTTCCATTAACAGAAATCTAATATTTTGCATATCATTTTACATACTTAGCTTGTTATTCTAACACTATTTCCATATGCTCTTGATTATTTCTTTGGCTTCTTACATTGTTCTCTTCATTTTTGTTATTGTTTTTTTATATAAACTTTTAGTTTAATTATTTTTATAAAAATGAGGAAATATAAAATTTTCATAAAGGTATATGTACACAACCTTATTTAAATTAAATGTTGAAATTAAGAAAAAACATGTACTTTACGGAGCTGTCATAATGCATAACTTAAAGGAAACAAACAATATGTAAGTTATATAACTTTTATTTTATAATTTCTTCGAATACTAATTACAAAATTAGTTCATATTCAAATATGAATGTAACTTATTATGTAAAGAGACTTGATTCAACTAAGTAATGACTATAAATTAAATATTACATCAATACCCTTCTTCAACGGTTATATTGGAACACACAACAAGATTATTTGTAGACATTATTAACAGAAATGAGGGCATACAATTGAGTGATACATGGACGTCGTTACTACACACTCTTCAAAAAGAATTATGCAGAAACCCTTCCTGAATTTGGATGATTTTAGGTATTGCATTATTATCTATAAGTGGTTAAAAAAATTCAAATTTTTGGCTTAAATGCCTCTTAGAGATGATCCTAGAATAGGGATTGAAACCTTAGATCTCATAATTATTTCTTGTGCATGGAAATTTTCTAATCAGGTTTGGTGAGAATATCTACAATTTTCTTTTGTGTACAATATTACAATTCAATTTTCAAATCCTCTACAAGTTACCAAATATAATGGAAATATACTTTTACATGCGTTGCATCCATATGGGAGAAATTATTATTCCAGGTTGAGAACACTCTAACTGTCACAATGAATTTTTATTTTATTAGCTTCTTCAAATTGCAAATCAGTAAGCATTTTTTATCCAAATGACCTCAAAGACTCATTTCAGTACTACCATGTACAATACTTTAATGGATGAAAGTGAAACTACATGTTACTTGCTCAACCAAAGTTTTCCTCTGTAGAAAGGATTAAAACATATCCTATCGTGGACTTCCAATCATTCACTAATCCTAGCCATTCCAAACCTAATGTCCTACTAACTGAAACATTTTTCCCCTCCCATGTAGAATGGCAAAACCTAATGTACCCTCTACATGCCTCAAGATTCCTTTGGTTTTTTGTAGAATGCTTATCCTTAGGGGATGGCATGAATTTGGATATTCAAAAAGTTGAAAAACTTAGATTTTCCTTGATGGATGTGAGATATATTAAAACCTCCTCTACCTATCTATATATTGACTTAATGTTTGGTTTACAATCAAATGTGGGTGTGATAGTTTTAGCTCAATCTCCCTAGTCATAGTTGTTATTTTGTAATCACCATTTTGGACTTTTCTAAAAAAATATTGACATGCTTCTAAAGTTGGAAAAGGAAACATGCATATATTAGTCAAACAAATCTCTACACCTAAGAAATAGTGTAGTAAGCTTGAATCAATTATTTCCAATGAAAAATACAAGGTAAACTTTAGCTTTTGAATTGTTCTAACCTTCATACCTTTGATCATGACATCAGAAACATAGACAACTATAATTTAACCACTTCATGATTTTTTCTTTCGACATGGAGATTATAATAAGAAGGATTTTTCTGAGTCCATTCTTTATGAGATGTTTGTCAATTTTTATTTATCAATCTCTTGTATAATGCTCCAAGCTATAAAGAGATTTGATCAACCTAAATACAAAATTCTCTTTTTTGACTACTTGAGGTTGATACATATAAAATTCTTCTAGATATCTATTGATGAAGGCACCTTATAATTCCATCTAATAAATTTTAAATCTAAGATATGATGCCATGACTATAACCAATCTAAGATGTCATTTTTCACTATTGGGATAATGTATTATCATAGTATACCTCTTGTTGTTGTACAAATCACTGGCAACCAACCTTGTTCTATTCCTATCAAGTGACCCATCCATCATTGTGGAAATCCTTGCCACCATCTTGATTTATTGTAGACCGAATTGCACTATATGGATTTCATATCACAAAACAATTAATCCAACATCCATACATTATATTTCCTTGAACTATATAGTACTCAATTGGAAAATATTTCTCATATTCTGGATGCCCCTTGGCCACATGGATTTCCCAAGGTCCAGATGAATTATTGACAAAAGTCATTATAGAAAAATTCACATTTTGAATTTGCTTACCTCTTGTAATGATATTTCTAGTTGCAATGTCTACTCTCAAGAAATCTCTTTATTGAGGTATCTCATCGACTATGCATATTTTAGTGCATAATAATACCATTTTCGCCTCTTCTTTTCCCAAAAACACCACTACTATTTTGTTGATCTAAGTCATTTTCAACCACTTCAATATTAAATTTTCTTGTATAGTAGCTTAGATTGGCCTTTTAAATTAACATATTTTCCATGATGTGGTGGTTTTGTTCCTATAAATTAGAGAAATAGAAAGACAAACGATGCATGAAACAAAAAATTATACTGTATAATTGATCAAAGGAATGTGCAAGATAAATGTTAAATAAATAGATATTGTATTACAATAATCACTTTTGGAAGCAATGTTCGCTTGATTCTTAATGTTGGTGACCTTTCTTTGGAGTAGAGTTTCGATACAAAATTTCTTGACAAAATGATCCATAGGCTATTCTCTCTTTAAATAGGCTTTTACGATCATGTTGACACTTATAAAGGTCCTTGTGTTGATAGTAGGGGTTCTCCCTCGTTGAAAGTCCCAATCAGACATTAAACTGTTTGGTATAGGGAACCAATCCAGATTCTATCCTCACTACCATTAACCAGTTTGGGGTTTCATTAGTTGCATCCCATTTTATCGTTTAGGGTTTTATTTTAAGGGTATCAAATGTAATATTCTCTAACCTATAGTGCAATCCTATATTACTCTAAACTATCCCAGCTAGGACTGAGAAATTTAAAGGAATAAGCAGTAAATAGTATTGAGATACATATTCTAGAACGGATAACTACAATACTAGAAATGTATAACAATCATATAATGATATGAACACATTAAAATAATCACAGTATTAAAACATTCTACATTTACAACTTGTACGAAGCAAAGTTAATATGAAAATACATATATAGCATAACATAGAAAACTATAAGAATAATCCCATAGAAATCAAAATAATCTTATTGCATATGGGGAAAAAGAAAAAACATGAAGTAATTCCATGACATTCCTCCACACCATAATCATAGTTTCTTTCCAAAAATTCAGTCCAAAAACTTTTGCATTCATTTAAATCGAGTCACCACATCATACTAAATGGTTTTAGTTTTGGATTTCCTCAGAGTTGGATTCCTTGGAATGTTTGATCAAAATGCCAGTTAGAAGGAGCGGTGTTATGTTAAACAATTTTCCTGCCATCACTGCTGAATCCGTGACGACCTTGAAGGAGAGGCTTTTCCTATTCAAGTAGGAATTATTTTGGTAGTTCTGCCCCCAATTGCATTACGTGGACTACCAAACAGTGCTTGACCTTTTTATCGAAACTGTCTAGACATCTTGAGTACACTCAACATTAGAGATGAGTATGAGTTACATCGTTGAAGGTGAAGAAAAACCCTAGACTTCAAAACAATTGGCATGGAAATCTGTTCAGTGTTATAGACCGACGGGAAAATGATGTAGGGTAGTAACATTAAATCTCTTCAAATAACCATGAATTTTCAGCCCACCACATACCTGGTATGAAATGCATCGAAATAAACGGTATGCAGAACGATCCTCCTCCTTGTACAGTGATTGATCTAAGTCAACTACCAAGAGATGGGATCAATTTATGTAAATGTTATAGGGTAATGGTAGTAATCAAGATATATGTTGTAGAGTAAATGTGAGTAATCCAAGTAAATTTTTTAATCTAGTTTTTGAAAATACACGTGAGTAATCCAAGTAAATTTTTTAATCTAGTTTTTGAAAATACAATGATGTTAATTCTTCACATTATATTTATAGATTTTTTTTAAATAACGAAGAATATGCTTGTATCATAAATCTATATATTGAATGAACTAATAATTTAATGTAATATAGCATCTTCCACCCAATATATTCAAATAAAGAGGTATATGAGTGTAACAATGTATTGAATTAAAGAAGTCTACGGGCTTAAAAATTACACCAATAATACAACATCACTCTTTGATTGCATGCTCTACATTACATCACACAATAACAATCCATGTTTGACCTATTCTTCCTAATGACAATTATACAAGTTACTTGAAAGAATATACTTGGTACGTTAAGGTAAGCATTTTTTGACTTATTCTTCATAATGACAATTATACAAGGTACTTGAATATACTTGGTACACTAACATCAAATTATGATTTTGGTTAACAAAGTTGGAATAAAAAAAAATCCTAATGGATCTAGTTGAGTGACTAGGCTTGGACCTACCATAATTATGTTCACACTACTAGATAAGCCAATAGACAAATGCTAACCACTTTTACTGGTAACACTTAGACTATTAACATATATCATTGCAGGTACACTCCAATTAATAACTAAGGATATCAATAACAACGATGATTTAACAAAAAAGAAAAGGTGGATAGGGTGGCACAAACATGAAATGACATCACTATTACATTGATTGACGTCCTCCTTAGTTGCATGGTGAGGTGTAAACCCAAGGAACCAACTAAACATATATTTGAATGAATGTTGACCATGACTTTGAATTTTAATTACCTAAGTAGTACTTTTTGGTTTCATAGTCCCCTACCAAAGTTTATGCACCTCCAATCTATGTACTCATGTTACATATTGCACCACTTGTTTTCCAACTTAATGCTATCAAAGCGTCCTTCAACTTCACCAAATTAATGATATCAATGATCATGTAAATATAAGTACAAACTCTGGAGCATAATCCTTAGGTATAGACCACACTCCTTTCTATCATTATAATGTCCTTTGCACCCTCCCACACTTTTGATGCAAACCATTATCATACTTTCTCATAGGGAGTCTTCAATGGTGCAAACCCTTTCCATTTTGTCCCACCACTGACTTTATGTAACATACACACACTTTTGATATTGTTTCTTATGTTTACTAGCAAATTCTTCTACATACCAATATGGCTGTAGGTAACTTTTAAGTCATCATACATATCATTAATTACTCCCATGGATCCATCCTAGATCTTAGAGGTTACATTTCCATGGTAGTGAGGTTGATCCACATTGAAATTTTACTGATCAATATTCCTCAAGTTCCTCTAGTTAAATATTCATATCATTATGCAACAACTACAAATAGGGTCCTTCTACCTTTGAAAGATTAGTTCAATGTTATGGTCATTTCATGGTCATACAATAGATTCTTTAACATGTTCTTAACATTTTATGTGACTAAGTGATTCTTCAATGGGGTTGTCTATCTAGGTTTTACTATCAATTATTGCATCGAAGAGGTGCATTCTACAACCTAGTAGTGGGATGTGTAACTCTTTCCGTGTTCATCCTAGAGTTGACATGTGTCATTTAAAAATATATATATATATATATTATAAAAAATAATATGTCGGCTCAAATTATATTTAAAACATTTACAAAGACATATATGTAAAACTACACAAATTAGATAAATAAAAAAGTTTTCTCAACATTTACACTTTAAAATGGTTTGCATCTCAAAAGATTTTATCCCTCTTGACACTTGATAAATCCCTTTTAAGATGGATCTATACTAGTTTAAGGAAATTCATATTAGTTTATTTGAAAATCAAACCAAAATATATCATCTATACTCTTAAAAAATACTTATCTTTGAATATTTCAACTTTTTCATCGACATATACAAATTTGTAAAAAAGAAATGCATGGATTTGTTCATTAAACATATACAATCTTATAGCTTTCGTTAAAAAAGAACATTCCCCTAATTTACATGTGTTAAGGTCAAGATCTCAAAACATTTTTTCCCTCTACATTTATTAAGTCGTGATCTCAACACATTTTTTCCACTCTACATTTGTTAAGGTCATGATAAGAAACCATTTTATTGCCTCTATTTAAGAAGTAGGGTTTCCAAAGATTACCCAACAAATATATAATGTAATCTAGTATGAGACAATATTCAACCTTTATGAAAACAAGTGTCACGGTCGGTGGTGATGTCCTTGCCATAGTAGTAGACTTTGGATCAGCTTTGGTAGGTTGCTTGTGGTCATACTCGATTTGTACGTTGACATTATTTTTTGCAAGGTTAATAAATGTTATATTAGATAGTTGTTACCCACGCACGTCATCTAATAAAAACATACTTGAGCTTGAAGCCGGGAAAATTGTCCACAAATCATTAACACATGGATTAAGTTCAATGATTTCTTATATAAATAGAATTGAAAGGACATTTGAGATTTACATATAAAAATAGTATTTATCAATTTTTCAAAATGATTTTTTTTAAAGCCCCATGTCGTTAGTGAAAGAACAAAAGGGTCTTCCATGACACCTAAAATATTAAAAGAAATTTATTCTAAATATGCACGATGGATGAAGAAGCATCTACAGCAACAAGAAGATGCTACATGGTTCAACATTAAACTTTTCTACATCAAAATCGTGGATTCGATCTTGCGCTTGGTTCTTTGACTGTTCACTATACGCCTCACAGTATGAATGCATGTGTTTGTTTATGTATCTTCTTTTTAATGTATGTGTTTTACATTATCAAAATTGACTTACTCGGCCCCACAAATGTATATCTAGCTAAGATGATTGATCTAAGACAATATATTTATATATAAATACCCTTCCCTTTTAGAATGGTGGTTTTATTATGTAACCTTATGCATAACATGTTTACAAGAATATAATTGTTAATTTATAGTAGACACACACTCTAATGAAAGTAAGTTTTATAGCATGAAACCCTTTACCTTAAAATTGATTATATGATTTCATATCAACCTTGTTCAAAATATGCATAGCATTATAGTAAAATTAAATATGATTAATGCATAATAAAATACACCATTTATCCATCCCTGGTGAAGGTAATCCTTATTTTTATTTAAAGCATTAATATGAATATCTCATCAATAGGATGTGTTATACGTGAATGAATACACACATGGTGTAGAATGAAAAACATAATTCATCTCGAGTCTCCTAAATATCCTTAAAGATTTTTTTTATTATGTCAAGTAGTGGTATTTTTCCATAGTTGCGCAAAACGATTGTTTTCAATTGTTCTTAGATATGTCATAGACATAGTAATGGTTGTTTTTTGTTTTATACGAAATTTTGTAGCTTGAGTTTCAGATACATATACCCAGCCATCACAAGAGGCTCATACACCCATTAAATAATTTCATAATAAGAGTACTAATTGCTTTATCAAGGTATCATGGTTGTGTTTCAAATTCACACGTAATGTTAACTGGGATGAATATATTTTGTTTCTTTGTGCTGCAATGTAAAATTTATTGTGAGAGGAGCTTGTTTCCTATCCTCCAAGAGAGGGTGCCCGCATGATAGTTTTGACATTGTTCAAGATGGAGGAATATAATCCTATCGTCACCATGTTCATGGTGAAAGAATATAGATTTTGTAGTTACTAATGCACCTGAACAACCTCTAGGTGCCCTTTTTTTCAGCATCACATATGAAAACGACGAGAATCGAAAGCGTGAATCACCCACATGCAACAATGATGGGCCACATAGAAAGTTGAATGAAAATGCCGAATCAACTAGTAAACATCATGAGGTTTCTAAATCAACTAAGCAGTGGTAAAAGTTCAAGAAATTTGTGGATTTATTTTAAGCTTGTAATATGGGCACATTATACGATAGTGTGTATTTGAATATATGAAAATATGCTACACCATTCTATTTGTCTCATACACATTACATTTTACTGTCCTTTGTGTCATTTAATATTGTCATGTTGAAAATGAAGCAGGCGCGTGGATATCTAAAAAAGACTATGCTCACCAAGTTGAAGAGCTTGAAAAGAGGGCACAAGATACAAACCTGAAATACTTTGAAAACCAATAATAATCAAATCAACGAGTGAATAAATGAGTGGTAAAAGCAATGCAAGGGAGACGCGTATACTTTCATGATGAAAGACATAAAAGATGGATCATGTTTCAAAGGCCATGAGAAATGCTAATTGTAGTTGGTTTCCTTTTTATGGCCAAATGGCTCATGGCGTGAGACATTTGGTATTTTCCCTCGTTGCTTGGGTTTTGACATGAAACATCTGACATGCACATTTGCAAGAGACCAAGAACCAAAGATGCTGCACTTAGACCATGCCAGATCGATCTCTAAAGCTATACATGTTTTCAATACCAACACGGAGCAGAGGGATGGGGGATCGATGGAGAACTTGTGGACAGCTTTGCAGCAGCCTGTTGATACAATGTGATTACACCTGTCTCAAAGAATTCATGCTTCATTTACTCCCAACGCCTAAGCCACTACGATTCAGCTGCTCAAGCCACTATGATTCAACTACTCAACTGATATAGAGCAAATGTTCCACTAGCAGGTAAGCATATTTAGTCCCCAAAGTTTGTGTTATTTGAGCAGTGAAATAGCGAGAGAGGGTTCATTTGAAATGAAAATAATGGATATCTTTAGAAATCCTGAAACGGACGAGATGACGAAAGAGGTTATGGAGGCCATGAGAGGCTCAACCTATGAAATGGAAGAGTATGGGAAAAAGACTGCAAATCGAGTGAGAGAAGTGACATAAAGTTTGTTGAAATACCATTTCGGAGAAGAAATAATGGATGCGTTGTTCTAGGATGTGAAGAAACAATGGCAAACATAGTTAGTAAACTTCATATTTTGTGTTATTTGAGCAGTGAAATAGCGAGAGAGGGTTCATTTGAAATAAAAATACTGGAGCTGCTCAGAAATCCTGACACGAATGAGATGACGAAAGAGGTGATGGCGGCCATGAGAGGCTCAACCTCTTACAAGGAAGCAAATGGGAAAAATATTGCAAATCGAGTGAGACTGAGAACAGTGACGAAAAGTCTATTGAAATACCATTTCGGAGAAGAAATAATGGATGCATTGTTCGAGAGATGTGGAGAAACAATGGAGAACACAGTGAGTAAAATTACAGAAGGCTTCATTTTCTCCCATTTCAGAGAAGAAATAATGGATGTGTTGTCTCTACAGCATAAAAAATCATTTTTGTTTAGAAAAGGGCTTTCCTTCTATAGAAGCATGAATGATCCATCCCGTGCATAGTAGGAAGCTAGATAAATTCATCATCGGTGCCATCACCAAAGGCGGCCCTGTATCTGCTACATAAGGTATGGAGCTCCTGCATAAGAGCAAAGACAATAGCTCACTAATTTCAATATCTCTTGCAAGTATTCCAATTGCAAATTATTGATAGGTTGTCATCTATTGCAGATTGAGCAATCGAGCCAAAGAAAGGTACCTGGAGTATGCAAGTAAGTGGTGAATTGCCTGCATCTCCTGCATAAGGTAGATAGCCTATCAACTATTGCATATTGGGCAATGAAGGAACCAAAGATACTTGGAGTATTTGGAGTATGTGAGTAAGTTGTGAATCACCTACATCTCTTGCATAAGATAGAGCAAAGACAATAGGAAGGCGATGAATAGAGTGAGTGGGTGAGTAAGCCATATTTACACCCACAAATCTCCACTTGTAGACAAGAGGCAGTGGGACGATGGAGGCCGTGGGGTGGTGGCAGTGAAGTTATGGTGCAGTAAATGTGGTCGATACCATTAATGGTATCATTATAATGGAAAGACACATATTTTCCTATGTTAAAACATTGTAACATAGTCTTAAGCAGGAAATCTGTTTATGTTAAAACATTGTAATATAGTCTTAGAAAGAAAAGCAGGAAATCTGTTTGTTCTCAGGATAGAACAATTCCACTTTTGTCTCGACACTAACACTTAACTCCGTGGCCAATAGCACTTCAATAAAATAATTTAAGTGTATTATTTAATTAGAAAAATAAGAACTATAAACCAAAATTTTAGTTGAAACAAAAATGTTTCAAAGTTAAAGGATAATTAATTGAAGTTAATGGCTAATCTATATAGACGCCTTTGGCAAGGACTAATAAGAAAGTCTTACTTAAAAAATGTGACAGTAGTCAACATTCCATAAAATTAAGATGTCTTATTAAATTATGTAAGATTGTTATTATTAAATATAATGCATTTGCTAAAATGAAAAATGTTTCAAGGTCAAAGGATAATTAATTGAAGTCCGTGGCCAATCGATTATAATAGTTTCCCTGCCGAAGCTAGTGATTAATAAGAAAGTCTTACTTAAAACTAGCAAGGTAGATTAATTAATTAATATGACTTATATACACCTATCAATTTATATCAACAATGGCCACAAATTTAAATAGGGTTGATATACGCTGAACAACGTATATGTCATATTAGTTAATTAATATGCCTTGCTAGTTGACCGTAGACCCATGGAGAATATTTTGTGAGTTTTAATATTAATATTATGGTTATGAAAATATTAACAATAATAAGTATTACTATTTTAAATTAATAATTATTTTTAAATATTTTATAAAAATAGTTATTTTATAATTGTAATTAATAAATTATAAATAATTTATAGTACTAATGGATTATTTATTAGTAAATATTATTTTAATTATTTTATAAAAATAATTAGTTTATAATTATGTTTAATAAAACATAAATAATTATTATAAATATTTTAGAGTAATAATTTAATATTTTATAATAATAATTATTAAATTATAATAAAAATAAAAATTATTATTATTATTATTATTATTATTATTATTATAATTATTATTATAAAATAACAAATATTGAAATATTTTATTATAATAAAAATAATAATTATAATAAAAAATATTCTATTATAATAATAATAATTATTATTTTATAAAATAATAAATTTTCAAATATTTTTTAATAATAAAAATAATTATAAAAAATATTTATAATAATTATAAATGAAAATAAGAAATTAAGTAAAATAATAATAATTATAAATGAATTACTTAATTATTAATTAAAATAATTGTAACTGAAAATAAAAAAATATAATTATAAGAATAATAAATGAGAATTGCAAACTTTCATCATAATAATAATAATAATAATTGATAAAAAAAATATTATTTTAATGAAAATACAAATAATTACGAATAAACATATATTGATGAGTTTTTATTATTAATGTTATTACAAGAAAAACAACAATAACAAAAATGATAGATGAGTTTTTATACAAAATAATAATAAGGATTCATGAGTTATAATTAATAAAATAATAATAGTAATAATAATATATGTGTTTAAAATATTTTCATGTGTTCAAAATATTTTCATATTATAAAATGAGTAAAAAACGGTATATATTACTATGAAGTAATTTATTAGTACGAAAAAATTCATTAGGGTCAATATTAGTATTAAGTAATTTAATATAGTATCTGTAGTATCTTTAACCATGGTTGAAAGGTGTTGTTACATTCTGATATATTACTTACGGTGGACAGATTTTTTCACATTATGACACAATAGTAATGGCCAAAAGATTTTCTGAAATTGTGATGTGAAAATTAGTGGATGGGTTATGTCACATTGCGACATGATGGGTATGTGACATTGCAACATCACATAATTGATAGGATATTTCACAACATGTGTTGCGAATTTGCGATGTGACAGGTTTTGTCACAATGCAATGTGGGAGGTTCCGCCACAATGTGATGTGATAGGTTTTGTCAGAATGCGACAATGGAGGTTTTTTCCACAATGCAACGTCGCAGGTTCTATAAATTCCATAGCCTCTTTTGCAACACTATTTGAAATAGATATTTTCTCCCAATTAAAATATAAATCAAAGTCCCTTCTACCAAGAGTTTGAAGATCAGAAACCTCAACATTGTTTGTAGGAACTAAGCGAGATAAAAGCTATCATTCTTCTAAATCTTCTTCATCATTGACTGCTTATTCATGGGAATATCCATCTTCTTCAACATGATGAGATGGCAAAGGTGCCCGATCAACATGCCATGGTTGATATAAAAAATTCCTCCAATTTTCAATGACCACTTCACTTGAAAGGCATATATCTGTGGATATGTTTCGAAATGGCTTGTACAAAAGTAACTCGGTCCAACAAAAGGTTTCAAATTCATCGGCATCCTCATTGGGAGTAGAGTAAAATCTTGGCCAAACTCGAACAATAGCATGCACATCTCTAGGTTTCCATTGATCATTCTTACGTTTGGCATCAAATGTCCAAGATCTTGCAGTTTGTATCATATACAAATGATCAATAAATATGGTCATTGTTGATATATATGAAGAAATGTGTTTTGAGATGAGCACTGAAAACCATCTGTAGAAATCTTACGGAAAACATTTTTCCCAACACTCAAGGAAAAAAAAATCGACTGCAAAGTACAAGAGGTAGCTTTAGCAACATATGGCATGTTTCTTGAGCTCCAATGTCACGATCTACAATTGTTTCTGCAAGGAATATTTTGTATGCACACAAAGCTAGGTCTTCAAAGGCACCTGAATTTGTAATTCTTGTCAACATGGCTTGATAAATTTTAGACCTCTTTTCTGATTTTGAAGCATATTTAGCAATTTACTTCAACAAAGCATGTCCAAATATCGAGAAAGGAATCCATTGGAATAACATATCAATTATTTCAAATGGAAGGTTAAACCAAATAGTTGGATCCATACTAATGAGGAGAAATGCCTAAGACAAAAATAATTAATTTCACAATAATTAAAATAAACTTTCACAAAATTGTGTTCACAATAATTTCTAATTTATAATATTAAAACTATTTTATGAATGTTGATTTAATTTAATCTTCAAATTCTTTTAATGTTTAATTCCTAAAAATAACGTCTTAAAATTAAAATATTTTAATGTTCTAATGGTTAAAGGTTAATATGGTTATTGTGAATAAAAAATACTATTATGCAATTATTAATAATAATAATACTTACATTAATCATCAGTAATTTTATAAGTATTATTATTTAACCATATCATCGTACAACTACACATTATTATTTATACTTATATCCAATCTTTTCTAATGGCAATGTCTAATGTGTAATAATGGTAATGTTTAATGTATAATCTTGAATTTTTATTAATGTTTAATGTTTAAAAATGTACAATCCTTTCCAATGTCAAATGTTTATTATGCTTAATGTCTAAAGTTTATTATGTCTAATAATGCTAATAATATTAATAATGTCTAAGAATGCTAATGTCTAATAATGTCTAATAATGTTCAATATGTCTAATCTTACTAATGTTTAGCATTGCATAACATAAATACATAGTTTCAATTACTTTTTCAATGATGGCTAATGTTTCTCAATGTTTAAATGTATATTAATGTATAATATGTAAATATTAATGTTTATTAATATTTAATGTCTAATGTCTAATGTGTGTTGTTTATTAATGTGTAATGTTTATTTGCTATGAATAAAATAATAATAAAATAAACATCAACATATATATATATATATATATATATAATAATAATAATAACAACAAACAAGAATAATATAATAATATAATTAATTAGTGAAATGGTGTAACTCTTTATGAAGAGTTGCATTAGACACCCTTTAAACAATTATAAATATGGGAAAGTCTATCTTGTAAAAGACATCATCTTTATCATCATCAATTATATATTATTATCAAATGGAGTTATTTTTCATTGGAGGATTATTTGCTTGAATAATCATTGAGTATATCCGAACACGGATATAACATTGGTATCAGAGCGAGGCTTGTAGCCACCAATCTAGGATCTTGTCCAAAACCAGGCCCGTGGCCCAAAGAAGTAAAAAAGAAAAAAAAGAAGAAAGAAATAAAAAGGAAAAAGTAAAAGAAAATAAAAAGAAGAAAATAAAGACAAGTAAAAAGAAGAAAATAGAATATTGAAATAAATAAGAAAACAAGTGAGAAGAAGTGAAAAGGAAAAAAAAAAGTAAAAGTAAAGTTTAGAAGTGAGTAAAAGTAAAAAGTAAAAGTAAGAAGTGAAACCGCACATAGTTTTAAGGTGCACGTGGGTTTGTGAGAAGTGGGTTTGGTAACAATCATTCTTCCCAACCACCTAATCTACACACAATTCACAAAGAAATTAATCTAAAGCAAAAGGTTAACCAACGTGGAGATTAATTAATATTAGTCCATAATTGTAAAATATTACAATTGTTTGGGAAATATATAATATTAAAATAATATTATTATTACATTTAAATAATAATAATTATTATAAGGGCAAAGCAATTATTGTTAAAAAAATAAAATAAAATTTGAAGATCGGTTATCACCAAAGAAATCAAAGGAAATCATTCCACCGTCGAAGAAGACAGACACCATGGAAGCCGATTTGCGAGAGAAATTAGAAGCCAAGTTAAAGCGTTATCAAAAAGACAATGAAGAATTACAAGACATTAATAGACAATCAGAAATAAAGATTGAACTACATAAGATACAAGAACGGTTCAATGAACAAATAATGTCCAACCAGAAAAATCACATAGAAAAATTATGTGCGCAAATCAAGGAATTAAAATATGAAAGTGATTTCAATCAGAGATTGAAAAATCAAGATACAAAGAAGGAAATAAATAATTACGAAGCAGAAATAATATGCTTGAACAAAATCGTTAGCGACAAAGATGAAGAACTAATGCAGTTACGACATAAATTAGAAAGTCAAGAATCAGAGGTCAACCAGTGTCGACAACAGGTGAAAGTTCTTCAACAACAAAATGACGACTCTAAAAAGACACGTAAGTCAGAGAACCCGAAGAGTAATAAAGCATTATCTAACAATGTTGAAGAAATTTTTAGACTAAGAAATCATAACAAGATACTAGTCACAAAAATTAAGAAGTTAAAAAATAGCCGAAAGATCGGAATTCATAATGAATATCTTAAGGAACAACTTAAGACATCTGAAGATGACAGAAAATCGCAAGTCGAATTGATTAAGAAGTTTCAAAATGATAATAGGCAGTTAGAAAACAAGTTGGAAAAGATACAGAGACAAAAACTTAAATCCTCAAGAGACGAAAATACAACTTCCAACTCAGATCAATGATCTAAAGGCGACATTCGTAAACGAAAATGACATCGTGAAAGTTCCTTATCGACACCTCAACCATAAAAACCAAAATTTGAAAAAGTGGGAAATGTCGAAAAATAATGGTACTAATGTGATCAAATCTCCTGATGACATATCAGTAGGAAATCCCATCAGTCCACAACAAATCAATTTGGGATGGATTGATCCGTCGATGTATCAGAAGTTATGCTATACACTTAGCAGTTTGTATCGACATGTTTCATCAGCCATGGCATCGCAAAGAACAATGCAACAAAATTATAAGGCTTTGAGGACAAAGCCTTTCTAAGAGAGAGGCAATGCTATGAATAAAATAATAATAAAATAAACATCAACATATATATATATATATATATAAATAATAATAATAATAATAACAACAAACAAGAATAATATAATAATATAATTAATTAGTGAAATGGTGTAACTCTTTATGAAGAGTTGCATTAGACACCCTTTAAACAATTATAAATACGGGAAAGTCTATCTTGTAAAAGACATCATCTTTATCATCATCAATTATATATTATTTTCAAATGGATTTATTTTACATTGGAGGATTATTCGCTTGAATAATCATTGAGTATATCCGGACACGGATATAGCATTATTAATGTTTAATGTCTAGTTTTATTAATGTTTATAATGTTAATAATGCCAATTTAATGTCTTAACTAATGTTTTTTTGTAATGTTCAATGTTTTATAATGTTTATTGTAAACTAATATGTAATGCCTAATGTAAACTAGTGTTACTAATGTTTAGCATTGCATAACATAAATACATAGTTTCAATTATTTTGAAAATATAACGTTGACTAATGTATATAAATGTTTAAATGTTTATTAATGGAAATTATAATGTTGAGTAATGTTTAAAATGTTTATTAATATTTAATGTCTAATATTGAGTAATGTTTAAAATGTTTATTAATATTTAATGTTTAATGTGTCATGTTCAATAATCTAATGTTTATTAATGTGTAATGTCTACTTTTATTGATGTCTTTATTACATTAATGTTTATGATGGCAATGTTTAATAATGTTTAATATTTATGAATGTTTACAATGGTAATAATGCCAATGTTTATAAAAATGTTTTATAATGTCTAATAGTGAAATTTTTAGGGGAGAAATTTAGCCAATTGGCTATTTTGTTTTTTTTTTTCAATTTTGTTTTTTTTTCTATTTGGTCATTTTTAGTCTCTAATATCGCCTATATTTACATAATATATTTTTTTAATCATAATATTCGCCTACCTATCTATATATATGCTTTTCTCAATCCAAAATAATCACCTACAATACTACACTTAAATATACTATTAAAATCCTTAAAAAATACTTTGATGTTTAATGTTTTCTAATGTGTAAAATGTAATCTTTAATAATGCTAATATTGAGTAGTGTTGATTAATATTAATAAAATTAATGTTTATAATGTGAATAATAATGTTTAAATTTAATGTTTATTAATATTTATGTCTAATTTGTGATGTTTAATAATCTATAACGTTTATTAATGTGTAATGTTTGCTTTTATTAATGTTTATAATGTTAATAATGCTAATAATGCTAATTTCCTAATTTCTTTATTAATATGTTCTCATGTTTATTAATATTTAATGACTAATGTTTGATGTTTATTAATATTTAATGTCTAATGTTTGATGTTTAATAATATCTAATGTTTATTAATGTGTAATATTACTTTTATTAATATTTATAATGATAATAATGTCAATGCTAGTGTCTTTATTAATGTTTTCTAATGTTTAATGTTTAATGTTTTCTAATGTTTATTGTAAACTAATGTGTAATGCCTAATGTAAACTAATCTTGTTAATGTTTAGCATTGCATAACATAAATACATAGTTTAAATTTTTGTTCATGAAAATTATAATGTTGAGCAACTTTTAAAATGTGTATTAATATTTAATGTTTAATGTTGAGTAATGTTTAAAAGGTTTAAAATGTTTTGTAATGTTAATGTATAATGTGTAATAATGCTAATGTCTTTATTAATGTCTCTATCAATGTTTTAGTCATGTTTTTATTAATTGATTAATATGGCTAATGTTTAATAGTGCTAATGTCTTTAATAATGTTTAATAATGCCAATGTCTTTATTAATGTTTTCTAATGTCTAATAAATTTTAATGTTGATACTAATACCTAATGTTTTCTAATGCAAATGTTTTCCAATGCTAATGTCTTTATTATTAACGTTTATAAGCTAAAAATGCCAATGCTTAATAATGTATTTATTTTATTAATAAAGACATTAATGTTTAATAATGACATTAATTTGCAATGAAGACATCAGTGTTCATTAAAGACATTAACGTTTAATAAAGACAACAATGTCTTTATTTTATTAACGTTTAACCATGTCTAATAATATTTAATAATATGTTTATTTCATTAATGTTTATAATGACAATGTTTAATAATGTCTAATATTTATTAATGTTTACAACGACAATAAAGCCAATGCTTATAAATTTTATTTGTAATGTGTAATGTTTTCTAATGTAATATTTAATAATGCTAATGTTGAGTAATGTCTATTGATATTAATAAAAATAAAGTTTATAATGTTAATAATGTCAATGTTTTTATTTTATTAATGTTTATAATGCTAATAATACTAATGTTTAATAATGTATAATGTTTATTAATGTTTAGTGTTTATTATTGTTTATAATGTTTAATGTTTTTCTAAGGTTTTTAACCATGAACAATCTTTTGGAATGTTTATGAAAATAATAATCATGAACAATCTTTATTAATGTTTTCTAAGGTTTTTATTAATGTTTAATAATGTCCAATATTTTGTAATGTCCAATGTTTAATAATATATAATATTTTCTAATTTTTATTATATTTAATGTATATTTCAAAAGTTGCGTGCATTTCAAAAATGTAAAAGTAAATAATATCATTTAAGAAGTCATTTAAAATTAAAATAATTTAAGAAGATAGTGTAATACATTATGCATTCCATAAAATGATACGGTGGCATATAATACATTATGCATTCATGTATTAAAAAATGGGAAAATGCATTCCAATCACAATGAAAAAAAAATCTTTGAAAATGATTTCAATTTCATATGGATTTGAAGGGGTTTGAGTGAAAATGTAAAAATGCATGCTTTCTCATTAGCTATATTAAAAAACAACACTTACAAAATATCATTCATTCCCCAGATCAATATGAATAAGAAAACGAGATCCAACATCATATGTGTATTCTTTCTTAATGAATTTAAGGATTGTATTGAAAAAATGTGAGTTCAGAGAAATCCACATGGTGATTGATCGCCTCCATAAAATGATAGGTTGCCATATAATACATCATGCATTCCCATCTTGTACTAAGAAAATGCATTCCGGGCTCAATGAAAAAAAATATAAAAATGCATTCTAGCTATTTCAATTTTTAGCTATTTCATCTTTCAGTGATTTAGGGATTTGGATGATTTGGGTGAAAATGTAAAAATGTTTTCCAGTAGTATTGCATTCCAATAGTAATGTAAGCAAATTGTGAAAATACATTCGGGTCATCTCAAAATAATACATCATGCATTCACATCACCTGTATTAAAAAAATGCAAAAATGCATTCCAGGCTCAATGAAAAGGAAATATGAAAATGCATTCTAGCTATTTTATCTTTCACTGATTTAGGGATTTGGGTGAATATGTAAAAATGTAAAAAAAAATTCCAATAGTAATGCATTCCAATAGTAATGTAAAAAAAGGTGAAAATACATTAAGGTCACCTCCATTAAAAAAATAAAAAATGCATATCAGTGTCAATGTTAAAAAATGCATTCCCCGAATATCATTCATTCCCACGTCAAACGGGATCAAACATATGATAAAAAAATGGCTCAATGAATAAAAAAAATATGAAAATGCATTCTAGTTATTTCAATTTTTAGCTATTTCATCTTTCAGTGATTTAAAAAATAGTAATGGATTTCAATAATTAATGTAAAAAAATTGTGAAAATACATTCAATTCACTTTCATTAAAAAATTTAGAAAAGTCCACTTCGTGCTTTGGTCTTCTTGAAGAGGCATGTTCACCTCCGGCGAAGGTGGAGTGGAACTCTGCTCCTGGTTGGCTACAGGTGTTTCTTCCTCCAACTGGTCACTTTGGTCATCATCATCCTGCAAGGGTGTCCCGGGTTGCCAGCATTTGGCTTTCTAAACCTTTATAGTCTTGTGGTGTTGGGGCTTCCTTTGTGGACAAGCATTATGGAGGTGTCCCGTTTGTCTGCAAATCAGACACTTGAAGGCCATGTTTTCATAGTCCAAGGCTTGAGCCTAGGTGGAGCTGCCAATATTCAGGTTGATCTTGCCGGGAAGGCCTGAACTGATGTCAATGGACCCTGTGTTGAGCGAGATTTATTGGAGGATAAGAAGCAACCCAGAGCGTTACCAATCCCTTCGAAGACCATCTGAGTCCAGAAATAGATAGGTAAGTTTGGCAAACGAACCCAAATGGGCACCTTCATCACTACCATGGTTGAAAGGTTGAACTCAAGGAACCAGGGGGTTAAGAAGAGTCCTGCAGACCCCAGAACCAAGGCCCCTTGCTCATAACAATAAAAAGGTCTTCTCGACTGGAAAACATTGCTAAAAAGAAACCTTTAAAGCACAACAATACCTAAGGACTCCCGGTCCAATTTGACCTGATCCACAGATGAGGCTATGCTCCTTGAACAAGGTAATTTGTTTGATGACTTCCGGTTGAGAGATCTACATAGAGGGAACAAAATCGGTTTTGTCCACTATGTAGAGTGAGAGATCTGGGCCGGACCATGCGCAGGAAGGTCTTGTACTGAGAAGCCGAGGGTTTGCTGTTACCTCCTCACGGGCTTGCCACCATGGAAATGTAAGCTTCCTTTGAGATCCCAAGGCTGTGAATTAGCCGGTGGTTAGAGAGTTGTCCCCCTGCATAGATAAGCCTCTGCAGCCCAAGAGCGGTTCCTTCAACCTATTGAATCATTGATTTCAGTTCCAAAACAGAGTGAATGTGAGTCACTCGCAAGCAAAGGGATACCCCTTTAGAGATCTTACAAAAATCGAAAAAGAAGCAGGATCTAGAGGAATCTTGATGGCTTTGGCTCGTCTAACTGTTTGAGGATCCGCGGCAACAGTCACGTCCGAAAGAGCATGATTTACAGTGAAACTGTGATCCGCCTCCTTTGATAACTCCGTCCGAGCATGAGGTTGCATTAGCCAGCAAGGCGGCGGCGAGAATGCAAAGAGCGACATCGGAATGGATCCATCTTCACTGTAGGTCATAGCACTCACGTCCCTGTTGAAACATCTAAGGGCCAAAGAAGCTTCAATAGCAGGGGTTGGCCCCGCACTCTCCATCTCATCGTTTCCGTCTCGACCGATCTCGGCAAGGACCAGGGGCAGTTCTCGGCAAGGAGCATGCCTCGCATGGGCCATGAGAGGCCTCTCAGGCGAAGGCGACGGCTTCCTTGAAGCGGCCAAGCGGCCGTAGGGACCAACGACGACTTCCTTGAAGCGGCCAAGCGGCCGTAGGGACCAGCGGTGGTACAGGTTTTCGCTAGGGTTTGCAGGGAGCGTTCCATTCTCCGATCCTACAAGTTCGAGAACCGAACACGAGAATTTTTTGAAACAATTAAACGTTTATATTAAAAAATTATTTTGTATATACATTTAAGAAATTGATTTATATTTAAGTTTATAAGTATCTGTCAATTTTGGAAAGTGTTATATCACTTGCTTTTTGGTTCATAAGATTCCTTTAATTGGAATGCTTATTTCATTCCTTTAATTGGAATGATGTATGTACGGTTGCTCATCTTCAATATTCTACAGTTTTGTAATTCTTTCTCCACCACCAATCTGAGCGGCTGCTCTGCAAACGGAGCAAGTGGACTGAGAACGAAACCATCTTCAATATTCTACAGTTTTGTAATTCTTTCTCCACCACCAATCTGAGCGGCTGCTCTGCAAACGGAGCAAGTGGACTGAGAACGAAACCACATGTTAATACACTCAACATGAAAATTATGCATGCGATTCGGCAGAAGACAAACTATGCACTCCAACCCATCTGTGAAATTCTGCCATTTATAGAGAAACATGGGAAGAGACCCCAGTATCACAGAATCCAACCCCACATTCCTCAGCCTCTCTGGTTCTTCTCCCATAAAATAAAACATCTAGGACCTGTGAAAGATCTAGTAGGTTGTTCCGAAAACCAAGTGACTTAAACGAACCGCAAACAGAGGAGCGAAGTCACAATAAGCAGACATATCTGGGCTGCCCATTATCATGACGTGGGTAGTTACATTCACTTCCGAAGCTCATCCTATATAAATGGAAGCCACGGAACGGAAATTTCGGCCCAAAATCTAACAAAACTAAAAGGAATACTAGAAACCCTAACATTTTTAAGGGCTCTTTCCATGGTGGAGCGGTTCTTGTAAAGGCAGTCCTAGGTGCCATGCCTGTCTACATTGTGTCTGTCCTCGCTGCTCCGAAATTGGTAGAAAACCCATTTGGCAAAGACCAGAATAAACTGCACCGTGAACATATTCCGGGCTGGGATTCGAAATTTCTGTTTCTGTATGGTCAGTAATATGTTGAGACCTAATCTATAAACTAGAAGGCGTGACCAAACACTCCGTATGGGAAAGGGTAAAATCTTCAACCACGATTTAGCGAATCCAACCTTGCGATTTAATATTGAGCTACTTTTCCCAACGGTTATATATTCCATATTGTCGTCCTTATCCTAGAGACATAATTTAAAATCATTCATGATCCAACGGCTGTAAAATCTTCTATTGACGACAGTTGGATGTGTAGATCTTCGGATCGTGTGAAGCTTCTAAATTTAAGTTGCTAATGGAAAAACGCTAGAGTGTATATCTCAACAAGGTTTTAAATTGAAGTTGCCTATCTAAAACAACAAAACATTTTTTATTTTCATTTGGTTTAATTAAATTTATTTTCTTAACCATTTTAAAAAACATCTTTTATTTTCATTTGGTTTTAGTGAATTTATTTTAGTAATAATTTTAAAATTATTAAAAAAAAATATTTTTATTTGTTGTAAGTAAATTAATTTTCTTAATTATTGTTATTTGGTTTAAGAAAATCTATTTTGTTAATCAATTTATAAAACATTTTTTTATTGTCATTTGATTTTAATGAATTTATTTTGGTAATAATTTTAAAATGGGTTAAAAAATTTAATAGCAAAATTTTAAATTCTAAATTCTATATTTTAGATTAGATGACTCTTTTTATTCCTTTTATAAATAGCTTTCCTAGATTACTTATCCATTATATACTTATCCATTATATAGTATTTGGTTTTTTTTTATGGAAAAGTATAATTTATAAAAAAAAATATTAAAATTTTAATTAAAAAATAAATTTATTCATTAATAATTTCGTATATTTATTTAAAAAATATAATAACAAACCTATCTATTGTGTGAAAGAGCATAATAGACCTATGCTATATTAATGGTGGGTGGTGGATGAAATAGTGAGGACAATTTGATTCAAAATTTGAGAAAGAGTTTAACATAATAAATATTAAATTTGATTAAATTTTTAATAAAAAAAAAATTAATTTATATAAGTTAATAATTTAATTTTTTATATTAATTTTATCTTTTATATATGTATTTTTGAAAATATAAGTATAATTCTGTTGATAGTTGTTAGAATAAATATTATTAATAATATTAATAATTTTAAGTATAGATTCTAAGTCGTACACACTCATCAAGAAATGACATTATTATCTCTCTCGGGAAAATAAGTTTTTATCCTTACCAATGCTGTGAGTTATGTAGTGTGCTAATAAACACCCTATCAACTTTCACTCGGTGAGTTATGGTAATATTGTTGATGGGTGGAATATCAAGCTAGATTTGATTTAAAATTATGGGGAGGATTGAACATGGAAAGAAGACATTATAATGCCTCGATTTATTGGAATACACTTGGTTAAAAGTAGAAAAAAATTATTTTTAGTTTAGGGTTTCACTAACTTTTAAACACATTAGAATGCATAGCATCTTATTCTACTATCTTGTAAGCATATAACTTCCACATTAGATAATGATAAATAAAATTATTTAGCGTGATATTTTGTTGAATTATATGTGTGTGTGCATGTGTATGTGTGTGTAAAAGGGATAAAGGAAAAAGGTACCATTCTACCACATACCACCCCATTATTCTGAGGATCATTGTGGAGGAATATTCCAATAATAAGCTGAATCTCCTTTATTTATTTGTGGACTTTAGGAAAGATTTTGATATAGTGGCTAGAAATAACTAGTTGAAAAGATTAGAAGAGTTGAAGGTTCCTTTCAAGTTGAGAGGCACTACAATAAGGTTGTACGACAATTTCATTACAAAGTTTAAGAACACTAAGGTTGGTCATAAGATACTAATTGTAATATGGCACTTAAAAAAGGCTCCTCCCTCTCTCCTACCCTTTTTGTTATATACACTGATAAGTTATATGGGTTTTTAATAGGGACAGGCTCAACGGTCACGACATTATTATTAATTGTCATAATTTTTCATTCTTTATGTTGATGATAATGTTATTCTAGCATGATGTACCTCTCATCTTTATAAGAAATCAACATTTCTCAAGGATTTATCCGAGTTGTTATCACCGGGACCGTTAATACTGACAAAAGAAAAGTTATGTTCATAAAAGATAAAAAGGTCACTTACGTACATTGTTACGGTATGATAATAGAAACTTGGAGGAAGTGAATTCCTACAAGTATCTTGGGATTGATACCACAAGCTTAAAACTAGAACTACAACATCGAGAAAATTATCAATGGAGGGTGGAAAGCTTATTTTGGTCACGAAAAAAATTGTAAGTCAACAAACCTTGTGATGTGGGATAAAAGGAAATTCCTCTTTGAAACTATCGTCACTCCCATTCTCTTGTATGGGTGTCATGTTTGGAGTTGCAACCTTTCTAGAGAATCTTGGAGAAGGATTGAGCAAATCAAGAATCATTTTATAACTTATTATCTTAAAATAAAAACAAATACACCATATCCTATTCTCCTAATCGAAGTGGATATCCCCCCCATTAAGAGCATAGCTATGACTAGGTAAATAATGGACAAGAAAAACTTAAATAAATTTAGATACTAGGGACTTCTGAAAATTAATTTAAATTCTAGTCCAAACCACCTAAGTATCAAGTGAAGTTGGCATAAAGATGCCATGTCTTGGTTAAAGATGTGGGGAATTGAAAAAAATGTCACTTTGAAAAATATATATGATACTAAAAATATTATTACTTCAATGCTAAAAAAAACTTGTGGTGCGATGAAAATTTAGAGGATTAAATAAAATTAATATATTACAAGTATGTCATTAACCCTAACCTTGAATATCAAAACTATCTCTTTGTTTTAACTAGTGTAAAGTACAAGATCCACATAGATAAAATAACAATAAACTCTCATGAGCTAGATACTTAAACAAGGTATTGGAATTTTCCTAAAACGCCATGGGATGAAAGCATCTATCATTTTTGTTAGACTACGAGTGTTGACAATGAAAAACAATTCCTCTTAGATTTTTCTACATACACCCACAAAATATCTCAGTTTCATGAATTGCATCTCGATGGAGAGGAAATGGGTCACAAGTATTTTTTAGGTTAGGTTTTCTAGGAAAACCTTTGTTTGTATTTTGGGTATGATAGGATCACATGATGAAGGGTGGACCAAAGTTAATTATTCTCAAATCTTTCAATGGTGAAGAAAACGTGGACTACAGTGAATACAATCTTATACTAGGGCATATCTTGACCATCCCTAGAATATAACTTTTGCAAATTACTCTGCATTCCAGAAATATGACGAAGTTTATACATCACTTGACATTGTTCTGGTTTATGTGGATATAGAGATATATCAAAAGAGAATAATGAGCTCGCAGCCCTAATATCGGTATCTTCATTTTGTGTCATGAACCCAAAATTTATAAGAGTAATTTAGCGAGAAATTCAGGGTAAATTTTTCGTAGTGTTTATTTAACTTTACCCCATCTTAATACATTTGAGATAATAATCAATCATGCTTATATATTATTTACAGATTCTTAAACTTTCTACTTGATTTTCAGTCATCCTCTTCCATTTTATTTAAGACATTTATAAAACAAGGGAGATAGAACATCTAGTTTCCAAAAGTAACCTATTTCCAACAATATGATACCTACATTGGTAATTAATTAACTTTCCCTAATAACTAGAAATTCCACATAAAAGATTTACTCATTAATAAATAATCTAAATATGTTTCTACAATAATTCTGTCTATAAGGTTCTTTACATGATCTCCAAGTACAATGATGGATTGTCTATTACTGAATCATACACTTATATTTTTATAAAATCAATAAGCATCAATACATCAAAATACTTAGTTGTGGTTTTTAGCCAAAAGAATTGATTAAAGGAGAATATCTTTTACTCAGACATATTAGATGAACTGTACATTTTATCCATATCAACAACCATTGATATATAACACCTAAAAGAAGCCATAACATCATCAACAAAGAACAAAATAAACATAAGGTGCACATAAGAAGAATCAACCTGAAAGTTGATGATACAATTTCATTGCAAAAAGAGATGATTAGGCACAAAGAGACACATACCAAGAACACCATTTTACTGTGGTTCACCCCAAACTTGGACTATGTCCACAAACGAGGGTCAGTTCTTTTATTAATCAAATAAAAGGATCTACAGCTTGCAGCTGAGTTTTGGCAATTTCACTACTTCTCAAGGCCTCTTTCTTGAGGACACTTTTAAGATGTCCATCTGAAATGATTATAGAAATCTATCTTCATTTAACATACCTATGTATGTTGGTAATTAATACCTCTAAATAACATCATCACAATCAATATGATCTCCAAGGTAGCACAATAATGAGGATTCAATAGGGACCACAGATAGATAATAATAAGATCATATTACTGCTATCGATTTTCCTTCGAGATGGGGTATCACAAGAAATATTCCCCAGGATTTTATCACTCTAGGACTAATACTAATCATACATTGATCTGTTATAAGCGGAGGTATCAAATATTAAATATATCGATATACACACTCAGTCATATCTAACTGACGCTAACTATCGTTTTCCGTTGATATTAATTTAAAAAGGGAAGTAAAAAATATAATTGATATTCCCATAGAGTTATAGCTTATTTGGCGCTAACGCTTGATCATACCAAAATTAGTTTCGAGACAGGAATATTTGTAATGATATATTAATATCCATGGCGGATTCGAACTACTCACACTAATTTTTTTAATCATACAAAAATCAATTTACACCAAGCAACATAATTAAACCAAGGCACATAATCTCTGGCCAACTCGAGATCTCGCCAAGCTGCGCTATTAATCATATAGGAACAATATTAAATTTAGACAAAATAATCAAAATAAACGTATGATCTAAGAATAAAATGATAGCATATGTGAACTGATAAAACAATCAGTTCTATGGTTTTAATGCAGAGAAATTTCTCATTGTAAAATATTAAGTGCAAAGAACGGAGGCTCTCCAGCTGTTTCACTATCACTGAATATGATAGTATATATAAATGTAATGCAAAAGTTTCTCCAGTGATCTACGCTAACGAAGCATCCAATTTTATCATAGAACAAACATGGAGGCTCTCCAACGATTTCGCTATCACCGAGTAGGATACAGTATATATAAAAAAAATAGTGTAGAGGGTTACCGCTCAAGTATAGGGATCTATGTTTTCAGTTCAATTTGTTGATGTATATGTAACTTTGGAATGTATTTTATTTATATATTTGTTGTACTCCTATAGAGATGTATTATTCCTCTATACGGAAGTGTCGTCATTTGTATTGACAAGTGTCGCAAATGTGTTAACTTGCCGATGGGTTATTAGACCACCTTCTAAGGGGTCGGCCCGATATAATGTAATATAAAGTTATTATACCTAGCTAGACAAGTCGGCTCCATAAGGTTATTGGGAAAACACGACAAGTATAAATAGATATTGGGACATCTCTATTTGGATCACTCAGAACTCACTCTTCCTTCACTCGGAAAGTGGCGCACATGTGAGGAGGAGGATCAGCTACTAAGAGGAGTCTATCTCTGTGTACTTTGGTTGTACTATTGCTCTATCTATCTCTGAGGAAGTTGTGGGGTTTTTCATCTTAGGGTTTTCCCCACAGAAACTCTGTGTGTCTATTGTCTCTCATGCTTTTGATTCTTGTGATGATTGACATGTTTGTTATGATTGATATGCATTGATATACTGTACATGTTATTCTCTCAGTAAAGATCCTAGAGTATAGTGAATTAATGCTCAAAATTTAACATGGTATCAGAGCTAACTTGAGAAGAAGACATTGTGCAGTGACGGAAACTAGGGTTTCTTGTTTATTGGGTTTCTCTCCACAGATTTTGGAAAAGAAGTATAGTAGATTGACTCTACTCATCAAGGAGAATCTATCTGTCTAATCAGAATTCAATTCTGAGCTTTTTCAGTTTTGGCCCTAACAATTAGGGTTTTCATAAAAATAGGAATTTCTGAAATCTGAATACATAGCTGGAAGCTCCTTGGAAAAATCAAATTTTAGAGCTCTAGATCGAGATTTTGGGCTGAGTAAATCTCCGGGAAACTCAAACCCTAATTCAAGGTCCTCCCGACTGAACCCGAGAAGACTAAAAGGCATTTTTGAAGGGTGAAGCTTTGCAGATCTCAAATTATGAATACACCAGGATGATCAGATCATCAAGGCGCATCTTTCTATCCGTTCAGAAAGTTGAAATTAACATTTTGAATTTTTAGGGTTTTTTCGACAAACCCTAATCTGGGACCAGATCCAGTTTTTTCAGCAAAGCAAGTGGTAAGACCTAAATATTTTCTATTTCCATTTGAAGTACTCTTTAATATGTCTCACCACACCAAGCTTGAAGGGGCTAATAACTTCCGATCCTGGAAGTATAGGATTGGGTTAATCCTAGAAGAAAATGAATTGGACTCCTACATCAGCTCTGAGGTCCCTATCTCAGAGGATGAAGAGGGTAAGGTTTTGCATAAGAAGAACTTGGTCAAGGCAAAGAGAATCATTGCTGATTCTATCAAAGACCATCTCATACCACATGTGTCATCTCTAAAGACACCCAAGGAGATGTTTGACTCCCTAACCAAGTTATTTGAAGGGAAGAACATAAATCGGAAGATGACTCTGCGGAATCAATTGAAAGGGTTCAAAATGTTGAATGGATAGACCATTCAATCTTACTTCTCCAAGGTCTCTCAGATCAAGGAACAACTTGAAGCCGTGGATGAAGTAGTGGACAATGGTGAAGTTGTTATGACCACTCTGAATGGCCTACGTAGGTCATGGGATTCCTTTATTGAAGGAATCTGTGCAAGAAATAAATTAATCTCTTTCAGTAGGCTGTGGGAGGAATGCTCTCAAGAAGAAGCAAGGCTTATAGCATGAGAATAAAAGATGGTTGGTGAAGATCAAGCTCTCGCAGCTCACACAAAAATAAGCAAGCCTAAAAGGGAGCACTCTCAGTAGAAGAGATCCACTCACTATCACCAAAAGAATAAGAAGGATTTAAGGTGCTTCACATGCAATGAGAAGGGTCACTTTGCTTCAGAATGTGCCAAGAACAAAAGGGACAACAACAGCTTCAACAAGAAGAAAAAGGGCAGCGAAAGAAGGTACCATGCTCATGCTGCTGAAGATGATGAACCTCCAAAGAAGAAGGCCAGAGCTGAAAGTGATGATGATGACTCATCAAGCGAAGAAGAGTATGTTCTAATATCTGCTCTCGTAGGTACTATCTATCATGGTTGTAATGATTGGTTAATTGACAGTGGGGCTTCCAAACACATGACTGGGTTTAAAGAATCTTTTGTAAATCTATCTGAACATGAATCACCCCATAAAGTGAAACTTGGGGATCACTATCAATACCCTATCAAAGGAAGTGGTGAAGCCTCCTACAACCTAGATTCTGAAAAGTCTTTGAAGATGAAAGAAGTTCTTTATGTACCTGGGCTCAAGAAGAACCTACTCTCCATATCTGCATTGGATGCAAAAGGTATGAGGGTTGCATTTGTAGATGGCCAAGTTCTAATGTGGCCAAAAGGTAATTTGGAACCTTTGGTACATGAACTAAAGGTTACATGGGATGAAGGGGTAAGGAAATACGATGCTCAATCAAGGTCATTCTTTAATATGAAGTCTATATTGATGTGGGTAATCCATGACTTTCCTGCTTATGGAAATATGGCTGGTTGCATGACTAAAGGGTTTTATGCATGTCCCATATGTGGAAGGAACACAGATTCAGAGTATCTCAAATGTAGTAGGAAGTGTGTGTACATGGGACATAGAAAATATCTTCCATTAAATCATAAGTATCGTTCTCAAAAATGACCATTTAATGGGAAGCCTGAGCATCGCATTGCACCTCAAGTTGTAAAAGTGAAAGATATTTTTGCAGAAACAGAAGGAAAGGAAGAGAACTGGGGGAAGAGTGAAAGTTAAAAAAGAAGGAGAAATATTCAAAAAGGTGAAAAATCGATCCGTGTTGTGTGGAAGAAAAGGTCAATTCTATTCAATTTTCCATATTGGGAGGTATGTACACATTAACTCTAGGTAATTATTAAATGGATAATGCTTTAAGGCTTTCACTAATTTATATGTTTTGTTTGAATCCATTGTTTAAATTTTCCTCCATTTTATTGTACATTAATTTTGATATGCTTGGATGCAGAAATTCTTAGTACGTCACATCTTAGATGTAATGCATGTAGAAAAAAATGTATGTGAAAGTATTTTTGGCACCCTTCTGGATATAAAAGGAAAATCAAAGGATGGAAAAAATTCTCATGATGACTTACAACAGTTGCATATAAGGAGGTCACTATGGCCACAAGAGCAGGGAAAAAAATATTTCTTCCACTTGCACCACACACTCTTTCAAAAAAAGAGAAAGAGACATTTTGTGCTATTTTGTTCACATTAAAAGTGCCTGATGGTTATTGTTGAAATCCTAGAAATCATATATCTATGGAAGAACTTAAGTTTCTTAGTATAAAAGCACATGATTGCCATGCTCTCATGCAACAACTCCTTCCAGTAGCATTGCACCATGTGCTACCAAAAGCAGTGCAAAACACCATTTGTATGCTTTGCTTCATTTATAAGCGAATCTGTGCAAAAACGGTGGATCCAACAGATCTTGAAAAATTAGAAAATGATGTTGTGGAGACAGTGTGCTTACTCGAAAAATACTTCCTGCCCTCATTCTTTGATATCATGATACATTTGATAGTACATCTTGTACGAGAGCTACATTTTTGTGGCCCAGTCGCATACAGATGGATGTACCCTTTTGAAAGGTAAGTGAAATTTTATTGTGTGTACAACTCCAGATCAGATTTGTTGATTTTATATGCATGTAGATAGATTAAAAGTTTCAACATATGAATAGATAAACATGCACATATGAGGATCTACCTGAAGGTAAGACACTTGCAGAAATATAAAAATCAGAGATAAAACAGAGATACCCTCGGAAACCCTCCTGGGGTATAAAACCCAACAAAACTTCTTTTGGGATTCTTTCAACAAGTACAATATCAGAGCATAGACTTAAGAGTAATAGACTGAAATTAGATAACTGAAAACAATGATGATAGACATTTCTAGATTTTACACATCTCCTGACTTACTGTAACTTCAACTGAATGATGATAGACATTTACCAGTTAGGTGACTGTGATAATACCATCCATGCCCATTATGGATTTCCATTATGGTAATCTCTCAATTTTTGTCGGTTTGCTTGAAAATAGATGCCCCCTTATCCCATAACCCCAACACATATGAACATCGATTGAGGATATGTTCCATAGTTTCCTCTTGAGCTTTGCAAAGTTGGCACTAGGAGGGGCCTTCAAAGCATCTTTGAATAATTTGATCCCAAGTGAGGGTTTTATACCTAGCCATTGTCCAGAGAAAGGTAGATATCTTTGGTCGTAGATTTTGTTTCCATATTTGATACCAAATTTTTCTCCCCTCAATAATTTGAACTCCAATAACTAAAGAGTAGGCTTCTTTGAGGTTTAAATTTCCTCCCATGATATGGTTCCATGGAAGTTGATTATGATTCACCTTTGTTGAAGTTTTAACCATATCACTTCACTATAATGTTGAGGGGAAGAGGAGGCCATTTTTCCTTCTTATCCAAAATTCTCCAATCCCATGTTGAAGTGCTAGTGTCCCAATATTAAGACATTAAGGTTTGCTTGCAGGTCAGGAAGGCGATCCTATAATCCTGAAGGGCTAGATAGCCCTGAATTTTCGGGAGATGCTACAAAGCAACATCCAAGAATAGGGAAGTTTTACCATCTCGTATTTCCAAAACTTGTTCTTGAATTAGAGTTTGATTTTACCAGTCATTATTCCTATCCCTCGAAGGTCTATTTAGGATTGTAGATCTAATTCCCCTTTGCTGAGAGACTATGAATGTCCTTTAAGAGTGATCCTTTGTTGAAGTTGCACCATGTTGGATTCTTATTCTCTCTTGATTTTGAATACGTTTTCCAATACATCTTTGTTCCAATACATTAGTTTGATTTTGAGGTTTTTTAGCCTTTGTTGAAATCTGTACAACAATGACCCCTAATGGATTTCAACTTCCTTCCACCAGCTAACAATGTTTTTGATGAATTCTAGGTGTTTGATCCAAAAAATTTCAAATATGAATGGTCACTTGTTGGGAGGTACTCATAGGTCCATATTTAAATTGATTGGCCAATGGTCATATCTAGAGAAAGTGAGAATTTTGGGTTGGTTAACAGTCCACTTAAGAGCCACCATAAATCATAGAGTACACAGATTAAAGCATTGACTACCAACACCTTCAAAAAGGGGAACTATTCTGCTACAAGAAGAAAGAAGTATAATCTTTTGAAATTGTTGCTAATGCTAGAGTTCCTTTGCAAATTATCACAAAATCAAGTGAATATTTATGGTGCGAAACAGAGTATGAATTTCCCAAACCTAAGAAATAGTACCATAGAGGGAGTGCCATGTGTAGGTATGAACTGAGCCCCTACAGATACACTGTCACATCCCTAGCCAACCCATATAGGGGGTTGTAATATTTTCTCAGAGAGGTTGCAACAGTCATCAACTAGGGTACTAGATGCTTCCTACTTCAACTATATCTTATCTAATTTGGTGCCAAATTTGCCGAAATCACCATACTTCACCCACAGGAAACTCAAAAGTTTCTCAAGCCCGCCAAAACGGTGTAACTTAGGAACCAACAAGAAAAATAGTAGCTGTGACTAGCCTACAAGATCTTAAAGTAATAGCGAGCTTGCTGTCAAATGGAAGGTCTTTAAACTGTCAATATTGCAGCTTAGCTTGAAGTTTTTCCAAGCATCATTCCCATATAACTGAGGGAAAGATACCAGTGCCAAATGAGATGTCAATATATCACTTGATTTCCCCAACTGAATGTGTTTCCAAGCATTGGGAATCCTTCCTAGTGATCCACAATGGCAACAAGCCAAAATTCAGTTTTATGCTTACTGATCACTGCCCTTGAAGGAACGAAAAAAGTATCCAAACAATCAAGAGTGGATTCCACTGAAGTCTGGTTAATATAGATTGAGTAGAGTATCATCTTTAAAATGATTATTAATTACCTTCGAATCTCCTGTGATCCTAATACCACAAATGTAGCCCTAAGCATTCCTCAAGTAGGTACCACTCAACTAATTTGTCTGCTTTCTAGACAGATATGGGGTTAGGGGGTAGTCATGCTTAACAGAACATTGTAGTACAATATGATTGGAGAAAGAGATTTATTAGTATCAAAGGTGAAGCTTCTGAAAAAAGTGTTCTAACCATACCTGCAAAGTGTGAGTCAAACCCTAACCAATGAAGATACCCAAGATAAGACCCTGGTCAATCAGATTATAGTCTTTATCAAAGTCAATCTTGAGAAATAAAGGTCCTGAGATGTTTCTCTTACCCACTCCATTGTTTCAGGTAGTAATGCCTGTATTTGAAATGAAACTTTCTTGCAAAAACCCAAGTTGTTTTAGTTTGACAATTCTTGATGCCACTCATTGAATGCATAAGGCAAAGGCCTTCAAAGTTCCCATTTAGTTTTTAGGACATCCAATAAAGTAATGGCATCTAGCTACCAAGAGTGTCTCTCATTGTATATTTGGAATCATTTAATCAAAACTTGATTCAAGAATTTTGAAACAAAAAGGCCTCCTGTGACACTCTAAAAAAATCATCTCTCACTGTATCCTTCATGACCTTGAATTCTCAAGGGAGGCCATTAGTCCTTACAGACCTACTATTCTTCATTTTGTTTAGAGCTGAAAAATATTAATCTTTGATAATTATTTACTCAACATAACCCTTTTTCAGATCAGTAACCTTGGTGGGGATTACTTTAAGTATTCATTCCTTGCATTTTTTACTGTGTCATTGTCAGGGTAACAGTAGAATATGTTCCAAAAGTGCAAACCAAACATATTATTCACCACGGTCAAGTCCTCCAAAGTGCTATCTCTTCTTTCAAGACCTAAAATATCTTTTGAAGTATTCTTTCTCTTAAAAATGTAAAAAATAGAATTTATATGGCTCATCACCATCTTGGATCCAATGAAGACAGGCTATAACCCTAGCTCCCTTTACCATGTACTCCTCTCTTCTGATGAAAAGCTCCAGTTTCACAACATCCTCTTAAAGAGTAGTATTAAAAAAAGGTCCATTTCAAGAAGAGTTCTAACCAATGTTGCAAAACTTGGCGGTGACAAAAAATCAACGGGGTCATCTATTCAGGAAATCAACAAAATTGGGAAAAAATCAACAAAACTTGGCAAGCTCAGAAAAGTCAGCGACCTGAAAAACTTGGAAAAATCAGGAGAAATCAAATGTATTTTCAACACGTGTTCTAATCTCCTCAAGTTCCTGTCTAGCATACTTTAGTTTGCACATGTGATTGTGAGCAATCATTCTTTCCCATTTGTGAATAAACTGACTGTTCTATGAATTGCAGCCTCCCACCACAAGATCCATATACCCTAGCCCCTTGTAGTTGGGGGACCAAATTCTGGATCCTGTGCATAAGAGCTTGGAAATCCTTAGAAGCCAAGTGAGGAATGCTTAGTTTGAAGGAGTTCACGCTATGAAAGGTGGCGATGAATTCCCAATAAAAACCAAATCCTGTTGAAATATATATATATATATATATATATATATATATTTTTTTATTTTTTTTTTTATTTTTTATTATTTTTTTTATTTTTATTTTATTTTTTATTTTATTTTTTTATTTTTTATTTTATTATTTATATATATATATATATATATATATATATATATATATATATATATATATATATATATATATATATATATTGGCTGCTGTAGATGGACTACATTATCCTTCTAAGGGCTCCCACCCTTCCCAAAGCTCTAAATTTTTATTTTCCAAGTGAGGAGAAACAAAGGAAACAACAAGGACATTCTGAATAACAACAACAAACCTCTTATGTAGAAAGAAGGAACACTATTTATTAATCTTATGAGCCAACATTGAACTTCTACACCCATTGTTTCTTCGAATGTCCACAGTTGCTGCCATGGCGATGTTACTGGATAGTTATGAAGGAATTCAACTATATGTGGTATCTAAAAAGTGGGTTCCAGCACTTCACAAGATGAGCAAATCTTCTTAAGACATCAATAAATAGACAGTAACATTACTGTTATCTAGAACTAATGATGCCTCTGTTTTTGCATCACATTGAACCTATGTAGCTCCATTTTGTAATTAAGATTTTTATTCATGAATTTTTCATTTACATAGAACCCGAGGGCTCATTGTTATGTTTGCTAAATATTAATAATGCTACTTGATATTATGTGCTCCTTCAATCAATGGTGAATCTATGTGAAGACATGCCTCCAATTCATTTCTTTGGGGTGCACTTTGAAGAAAACTACCATTGGGGAGCCCTTGAGCAACATACCCCTCAATAGGATTATGATTCTATATAAGGTTGGATCCACAAGAGAAGATTAATCATCCTTGCTGAGTTTGCAAGAGGTTTCCATTGGAGTACTGACCTGTGCACTATCAGTCATGCCAAACTTCTTTAATATTTCCTTCAAATATTTGGACTAAGTGATAAATGTTCCTTATTGTGACTAAGTTATCTGAAGACCAAGGAAAGAGGATAACTCTCCAATCATAGACATTTCAAATTCTTTAGCCATACATTCTACAAATTTGTGACTAAAATCATCATTTTGAATCCGAAGATAATGTCATCAACATAAACCACTGTGATCAGTAACCAAAAATTCATCTTCATGTGCTTCAATGAAGTTCTTGGGCTCTATGGTTGAAAGTAAAGCTAGATCTCTTCTTTTTGGTGCTTTCCAGAGTTGGATTCCATCTTCAATATCATCAATGATGAAATCTTCTGGAAGATCTCGCTTTACAGATTTGACTGAGAGTTTCTTAGATCCTTGCCTTGTGTCTGTTGTTATGGGTATAGATTCTGCCACTTCTGTTTCTTGGTCTTCTTCTTGCTGTTTTTTCATTTTTTCCAAATTCTTCCTCTTGATAGCTGATAGGTAATGACATCTGCTTCTGTTTTACTTTGATCCTCAGAGTGTTTTGGTAGAACCTCATCTACCTTTACATCAATGCTTTCAATATTTTTTCTTAATCTTTTGTTGTAGCACTTGTATGCCTTCCTGATTGTTGATTGAGGTAATTGTTAATCTATTTAATTAGTTTAATAAAATTCAAAAGCTACATTTTTGGTGAAGACATTCCTGCACACATGAAATAAACTGACACAACATAAGTTAGACAATGCTACAAGCTACCTTGGAAAAGGTGTGAAGTAACTTACCCTTGTTATTTCTTACCATGACTTGGGAAATGGCCAGCATGCATGGTGATTATTTCTTAAAATAACAAAAGAGAGATAACCAAATTATGTGCCTTTCACTGTCTTATTGCAAGAGATAAAAGAGCTGTGGTTTAGTGTTTGAGATGGGCATCATGACGCTAATGACCCAGGTTCAAACCTTGGTGGGCATAGAGCCTTGGATTATAAGTTGACTGAGTTTGACAAGATTCATATGAAACATTAATTCAAAAAGAAAAAGACAAGTAAATGATACTACCCTTTTCTCCACCATGAAATTCTGATGTAATTCTTATAGTGGATTCATTCAACCCCATTCTATTGTAATTCTTACAGTGGATTCATTCAACCCCATTCTATTGTACCCACTACCATGTACATCAAATTATACATTTTTTGCTATCCAGTTCTCTTATTTTGGCTTCCCTGATGATTGGATGTGATCTTTATAGGGAAAGAAGGGTGCCTAGATTGCAAGTGCTTTGCCATGATCATCTAATTTATATGGAAGAATATGTTACTTCTTGCAATTCCAATAGAAGATGCTTCATGGTATGACATAGGGAGCTTGGTGTCTAGTTGTAATTGATAAAAGTAGGATTGTGTTTGAAGGTTGTATCACTGAGAAACTAACACAGGCAAGACCTTCCAAAGCTTGGTTTCCGCTGCACATTCTCTGAAGCTGTTTCTTTGTGTTATTGTTCAAATAGGTAGGCAAGTTATTTGAGTATTTGTTTTCTGTTTTCATTAAAGAGTAAATACGTTTCAAATAGATGGCAGATTATGTGGGTATTTGTTTTGTGTTTTCATTCAATAGAAATTACATTTGTATACCAATGGTAGCTTGACTATATAAACATTTTAATTGTTCCTTTTAGAAAAATTATGGTATCAGATTTTAGAGGTTGAAAAAATATGGTATCAGATTTTTTCATTTTATTTTATCACTGTTACACATAAACACACTAACATCTCCCACAACCTGTGAATTGTAGAGTACCTTAGTTCTCTCTATTCGAAGACATCTATGTAGACTCTAGATCTCCCACTGAGTCTTGTTTCTCCACAAACTGGAAGGAGATCCAATGGAACCATACAAGGCACTGCAAAAATTTAACTCACTGGCAAATCTTTTGCTCAATGCATTTAGATAAGAGAAATGTTTCCCACTGGAATTGGTTCAACTTCAAAGTCAAACTTTAGTTTGATCAAAATTTCCCAATACTACTTTGGATCCAATGACCTTTAAGTTTCTGTTTTCTCAATTCCTAATCACCATTTTTCAACTTGGTATACTATTCTTCATCATGCTTCGCAAGTTAGGATTGCAACTTGACCATTCAGCTTCAATTTTGTCTCTTAGAAGTTTTGTATGTGCATCAATCTCTACCAAGTTCCAACTAGACTTGAGTCTCTCTATGACCCTACTGCTGATCTATCATCTTCCTTTCCAGTTATTAGATTTTGTTTTCCAGCATGGATTTGAGGCACTGGTACGTTCTAGTTGCCATTCGAATTTGACATGCTTCACTAGCTAAGATCTCTCCTTTTTCTGACAAATTCTGAGCACTGTTTCTATATACTTTGTTTTTGTGTGTGCATTTTCTCTGCTATAACTGAGTTTAGAGGAGTTTGGGTCAAGTTTTTGCTTTCATAACTCTTTTAATATCATCTTCCATCTCATTAAACCCAATGTACTTTATCCCTTATTCAAAATCACTAGTCTTCAGAAATAAGCAGCGGAATGTGTTTTAAATTTTTAATATCATCTGCTAGCTCATTAAACAATAAGAGACTTATTATGGTTTATTTCCATACCTGTAGCCTTGAAATACAAGTTCAACAGATCCTTTAGTTTTTCCTTTGCTACTTATTTCAACAAAATTCCAACATATTAAGTTCATTTAGTACATCATTAACAAATCTTTTTTCATACTTTAGATTCGACTGCAAGTTTTGTGTTCTTTTTTTGTAGGAACATGAAAGTTTTCAAAAGTTATGTGAAGAATAGGAATAGGCCGGAAGGGTGCATAGCTAAAAAGTACACTGCGGAGGAATCCATAAAATTTTGTGTTGGATATGTTGAACGTATGGAATATATTGGAAGCATGGGTAGTAGAAATGATGCTTGGGATGATGAAGAAGGAGAGGTTGGTGACTATGGGAAGGCCTTATCTAGTGAAACTTCTATTGAATTAGATGATACTAGTTTGTTACAAGCACATAGATGGGTCTTGCAGAACATGGATGAAGTTCAACCTTGGATAGAGTAAGTAATAAGAAAGATCTTATAAACTCTTTTTTTATTAGAATATATAAAAATTATATCTTGAAAAAATTGTTCATTGACATTATTGGAAATTAGGATGCACTTGACTGAAATCGCAAATAGAAACATCCAAGCCCAAAAAGATGAAGCCTTGTTACAAAAGCTCCATAGCCAACAATTTAGTGATTGGTTAAGAAGGAAGGTAATGATATGTTCTTTATATTATAATTATTTAAAATTATTTGAACAATACTATTATGATGTATGAAACTAAGATTATGTTTATATAGTTTGGAATTGCATGATTTTCTAACGCCATTTGATAATTTTTACAGGTGGATGGAAAAGAGAACATATCTCATAACCTTAAATTTTTGGCACGTGGCCCAAGGAAATATGCAACTAAGTATGAGGGCTATTTAATCAATGGGTGTAGATTTCACATTAAAAGCATAGAGAATGCTAGGACCACCCAAAATAGTGGTGTGTGCATAGATGCACAAACATTAATGAGATCATGTGCAAAAGACAAAAATCCTATATGTCAAACAACAACATATTTTGGAGTGATCTAAGAAATAATCATATTGGACTACTATTGTGTGTAGTATCCATTGTTCAAATGTGATTGGGTAGATGTACACAAGAATAGTGGATTGAAAGTTGATGAAATTGGTTTTACATTGGTGAATTTGAAGAGATGCTTAAGTAAGGACAGAGTGCAAGATGATACATTTATTCTAGCATCGCAAGCGAAACAAGTATTCTATGTACAAGATCCCATAGAGAATGATTGGTATGTAGTTCCGACATGCCCTCCAAAGGGGAGAAATAGTAACACATATGAATTGGAGTATGCAGATTTGTCAAGCGTTGTAGACTTTGAAGGGACAAAATGCAAAGAAGATGAAGCTATAGGTGATGGTGACATGGATTATATTTGAAAAGATTGTGAAGGCACATGGTTGGAAATTGATAAATGAGTACTATTCATGATTTATTTATCCGTTCTCATTGAATTTATATCTATGAAAAATAAAATTACATTTTCACTCTTCATTGTTTTGAATGTACCTGTATCAATTAATTGACTATATTGTTTACTTGAATGCCATTGTTAAAGTTGCTTAGATGACAAGTATTGTTGAAGTTGCTCAAAGGAAGTCATGTCATGTTTTTTTTTTGTTCTCATTATGGTAAAATGACTAATATATTATATGCTACTGTTTTATGTTTGTTATATAGCTCCTTCAACTTTAAATTTTTTCTTCAAATCATAGTATAAGTGGCTATTTTAAACTATTCTGATTTTTACCCTTTTGTGGGAGATAATGACAACTTTGTATAGAATATAATGAATTTTTATGTGTTGATAGCTAGTTTTTCTTAAGGGATGGTAAATAACCACCCTAGTAGGTGTATTTAAGAGCATTTGTAATCTGCATCTATATATGCATTTAATTGTGGTCATTAACCTCTAAAAGTTTATATAAGGGAAGTTTAAAACTACTCACGTAGGTTTCTATAATGACATTTCAAACTAGGCCCATAAGTTTTTATAATGGAGGTTTGCAATCTTCTCCAAAAGTCTTAAAGATGGTTTTTGAACTTCCTTGTATACTATTACAGTTCGGTGCCACACCCCCACTGCAAGTTGCTATGAGGGAAGGTTCTAACGTGTCCTCGTATGTTGCTACAATGGGGGTTCTAAATTGATCCTCTACGTAGGTATGGGGGGGGGTTCTAAATTGATATTGTAGGTGGCTATGAGGGGGGTTCTAAATTGACCTTGTAGGTGGTTATGAGGGGGGTTCAAATAGCATCAATAGGTATCTACAATGGGGGGTTTCAAATAGCCACAATAGGCATCTACAAGGGGGGTTCCAAATCATCCCTATAGATATCTACAAGGGGGGTTTCAAACTGCACCTATAGGCCTCTACGAGGGGGGTTCAGAACTGCCCCTATAAGCCTCTACGAGGGGGGTTATAAAATGCCCCTATAGGACTCTACGAGGGGGGTTCACAACCGCCCCTATAAGCCTCTACTAGGGGGGTTCTAAACTGCCCCTATAGGACTCTACAATGGGGGTTCCTAATTGCCCCTATAGGCCTCTACAAGGGGGGTTCCTAACTACCCCTATAGGACTCTATGAGGGGGGTTCTAACCCGCCCCTGTAGGACTCTATGATGGGAGTTTGAAACTGCCCCTGTAGGCCTCTAAGAGTGGGGTTCACAGGCGCCCCTATAAGCCTCTACGAGGGGGGTTTTAAACTGCCCCTATAGGACTCTATAAGGGGGGTTCCTAACTGCCCCTATAGGCCTCTACGAGGGGGGTTCCAAACCATCCTTGTAGGACTCTACGAGGGGGGTTTGCAATCGCCCCTGTAGGCCTCTATGAGGGGGGTTCAAAAATGCCCCTGTAGGTCTCTATGAAAGGGTCTACGAGTGGGGTTTAGAACCGCCTCCGTAGACCTCTACGAGGGGGGTTCAAAACCGCCCCCGTAGGTCTCTATGAAGGGGTCTACAAGGGGGGTTTAGAATCGCCTCCGTAGGCCTCTACGAGGGGGGTTCAAAACTTCCCCCGTAGATCTCGATGAAGGGGTCTACAAGGGGGTTTAGAACCGCCTCCGTAGACCTCTACGAGGGGGGTCACAAACCACCCCCCAAAAGTCACTTTTGGGGGCGGTTATAATCTCATCAAAAAACCGTCCCTAAAGGGAAAAACTTTTAACATCTGTGCCTTTAGGGGCGGTTTTGGCAAAACCTCCCCCAAAGCCAAAACCCCCTCCATAGGTCACTTTTGGGGGCGGAAGACAACCCCCCCTAAAGGCCAACAATGTAGTAGTGTAAAACTATTGATGATGCAGTAGTGATTGGAGAGCAAGAGGAAGGATTGTATAAATTGAAGGGACAACCTGAACATGCCATGGTGCATGATTCCATGGAGCCAAGTGAACTTTGGCACAAAAGACTTGCACATATGCACTACAGATCATTACCAATTTCATGTAAGGATGTAGAAGGTCTTCCTGAAATCAAGACCAAACATGAAGGTGTTTGCAAAGGATGTGCAAAAGGAAAGAACATAAAGAAGGCATTTCCAAGCAGTGAAAGTGTAATATCCCTAATTTTTATCCTATTATTGTGTAAGTAGTCTACAAGTTGACCTTAAAAGGTTATAACTATTGTCGTCATAGATAGAGGAAGCGATTATTCGTCTCAACCTTCTGAGTAGCTATAGGGTTCATCCTTTGGTATAAAGATGGTTATGACAACATAAACCTAAGTAACTCTAAGAAAGATCATATATATATATATATAGTACTCCGACCCCGATAATTGATACTGAGAGGTTATATTGTGAAGCTCTAAAGTATTACCTTCAAAATACATTTGAATTTAGTACTTAGCATCACCGAAAGATGTTATATATATATATATATTATGCATGTATGATATAACATTCCGAAGATATTAGATGACATCCTAAAAACTAAGGATAAACCTAGGCAAATAATAATTCATATATGATAACATATTAAGCGGAAGCCTGGTACATAACATTTGATTTATTTATATATATATTCTTGGCATATTAATCGATAAAACCTACCCCATTCTAAGATGGCGCACTCCCTAGTTCTAAGGAAGAATATTTTGAGAAGATATTGGAAGGAGATCGAGTGGTTGTAGTGGAGAAGCACTTAGCGAGAGAATAGGAAGTATGTCTCATGAAGTTAAGACAGACAGTTAACTCAAACTTAGCTTAGCGCCACTTGGAGTTTAGTGAACCACTTCTTGTTTTAAGAACTGCCAGTTGTATCTTCGGCGGGAAAGACGAGCTGAGATGAGTATATTTTTATTTTAGGTTTTAGCGAACGGACGGGGGGGGAAAAGATAGAAAAGGGGAAAAAACGATAGTAGAGGGGGGAGCTCGACCTCTGGAGGGGGCGGAAATGAAAGGAGGGTTCTTTTTTTGAATTGCTGCTGAAGGGGATCGCTTCTCACGCTGTTAAAGGAGTGGATTCCCTGCGAATAGAAGAGGGAGTAGGAAAGCTTAGATGGAGAAGATTCGAGGAAGTGAATCGCTCAGGTCTGCAATCCTTGATAAATTTTTCCCTCTTCTGATCAGGAAAGCTTAGATGGAGAAGATTCGAGGAAGTGAATCGCTCAGGTCTGCAATCCTTGATAAATTTTTCCCTCTTCTGATCAGGTATTATCGAGCCAAATACTAAATTTCATCTGTATATAATTATACTATTTCATAATTTACATTGTTAGTCGTATGTTAAGCTGGGGCGTATTTCACACTTCAATGAGTACCTGATCTAAATGTTTAACTTAGCGACCTCCCTGTGGAGAATCGGATTCAATCGCTGTTGTCTGTAGATTTACAAGTTCCATTTATGAATTTTGGGTGGATAACTGCATAAAGAACTGATAGCCGATCCATGTAGAGAATCGGACTCCAATGCTGATATTTTACAGTTTGTCAAGTTTAATTTGTGTTTTGTGCACTGAATGGTTGATAGTGGATCCATGTGGAGATCGGATTCAATCGTTGTTTTGTAATTTTGACAAAGTTAATTTGGGATTTTTGTACGCTGTTAGCTGCATATTAAGATTAATAGCCGATCAATATTTAAGCAATCGCATCTGATCTATGCGTAGGTCATCGCTAGCAGTTATTAAATTTTGATAGATCTAATTCCACATCATTACCGTATGAATCTCATACTTCCTTTCCAGATGATTGAGTTGGATGAGGCTCTAGTAATGTTTCTGGTTACGTTATTATGATCCCTGTAGAGCCATAGAGCCAGTTGGCAGCTTATTTACAAAGAGGAAATCGTGGGTGTCCTGCATAATCCTTTGCAAGCTCGGTAGACACTGACGCCCAAATCAACAAGATCTAGGGTGTGTTCAGGAATCGGGCATTCCTTTAATTATTATAAGATCGATACCTCAAATCATTAATACTGAGGCAACAATAAGATGTTCTTTCAATCGAATCCTGGACTTTACATTTCTGTATGCGTTTCCCAAAATTGAATTCGATTTAATTCTGTGAGTAATCTGGAAGTCGTTGTTTTCCTGGTACGAGTTCTTGCTTAGGTTGTTTATGTCTTTATTATCGATCCCTGTAGGAATATTTGTTCTTACTAGATGCGTTGATGAATGAGCACAGCATGCAGGCAACACTTATCTAGATTATGTGTTGTCATATGAAAAACTCTGTGGATCGTTTTCTTCCCATAGCGTCTTCCTTATTATTCTTTTGATCTGTTTCTCTCTGTCATTTAAGACCCGAATTCTTAAGAATACTGAATCTTACACCAGGACCGGGATTCTCAGAAATCCACGCTGGGTTTAAATGACCTTTCGGTTAGGATTTATTCTAAAAACTTCTTTAAAAGTTGTTATTACTCCCATAAGCTGAATGTATGAACTGTGTCGCTTATCAATTTTCTTGCACACCCATTTTTCCATGACTCCTAGCATATCCAGAGCTTACAAGTACGAGCGATCCAGTATTTTGGGACGCTGGTGTAGCGTACCTTCAATCCCTCTTCGAGTTAAATAGGGTTGAGAGACTCTGGAAAAGAAAGCACAGCATTGCTTGTTGTAAAGCTCATTGCAAGAAATAATATATATGGTGACTGTTCTGGTGGACGTAGCCCATAGAGATGGGTGAACCACGTGTATATTTGTCTCTGTGTAATGTGTATCTTTTGTATGTTATGTGTGTGTTTTTCCGTAACACTACTGATCTCTAATGTTGATTAATTGCAAGCGGTTTCAAATGTGAGTTAGTATAGCTTTGTTAAGAGTATATTGTGACAATTTGTTAGATGTTGTGATATAGATAAGAATGATTTCATTTCTTAATGGATAACTAATGGACATTTTGTGGATACAAGGATGGTGTATTTTAGTTCCTAATGACCTTCGTTATAAATTATGGAGATCCTCAATATCATGGAAACAATCAAATGAGGATTATGTCTCGCTTCGATGCATGAAAAAGCTGTAACTTATAATTTTGGTAATTAATTACAATGAAGTTTATACAGCCAAATCTTTATGATTAGATACTCTTATGATAGCTAATAGTTAAGAATGCAAGCTTTTAAATCATTAAGATCCTTATTATTCCTAATGATTGATGACTAGAGGAGCAATTGCATTATTTTCTCAAACGAATGCTATTTGCAGTTTAAATTCTTCAAAATTCACTATATTACTAACTCAAAGTGTTTATTATCTTAAGCGGGGTTGTTACATATGGTATCAGAGCGCATGTTACAGCACTCGGGCCTATAGTGGGCTCAACATGAAGAAATGGGTTTGATGAATCAGGTGAGGGACTACATTTGAAAATAAGTAAATGGGCAGGAGGTAACTCACAGATCCCCTTGAATTGCAAATTTGCTTGAGGTTCGCACTATAGAGTGTGACCATTCTATTGCTAGAAAATAAAGGTCGTCGAGGGATCAAAAAGGTATGTCGATTGAACTCATATCAAATATTTTGTTGGTAAAGTAGTTTTTACTGGCTCTATTCGACTGGCTTTCTACTTGCATTCTCCCTCTCCCGGCTCTTGTATGAAGATGCAGATGGTTTGGTAATTGGTATTTTATTTAAATTCGATATGTAGGGTTTAAGTGGATTAAATATCCATCCAATGATCGAATTCAAAATCTCAGAATTGTGAACTTTGTTATGAGCTTGGAATTCAAACCCAAAAGCATGTATGGACTTTTGTAGTTAGTTTCTGGTTTGGTGCGTTTGTTCTCTAAAGTTACTGTGGGTAGATCCTATGTTCCATTAATTAAACTGTTGAATGACTGTTGGACTGGGTGTTCCTTTGGTCTGTCAAGATAGAAAATTACAGTTCAAGTCGCCATTATGGTAGCAATGGGATTTATTCCTTGAAGGTTGACATGATCCGATCTCTGGCGAATAGGAACGATTCGGCAGGTTGATTTCAGAACATGTTTATCACAATCTGCTACATTATATTATGCATTGCCTATTGTATTCTATTGCTGATTGGATACGGTACTTATATTTGGTAAAATGAAAATCATGCTGATAGATTTTCACAATACTCAGTATAGTATAAATTTACAGAAAACGATTCTTGCTTTTGGTTAATTGATATGATGTTTGTTGGAGCCTTAAATATCACACAACCGTTACCTGCTGGATATTGTTGCTTGAATCATTTTGTATTGGTTAAAGCCATATTATTTTCAACTAGCAATATCTTTGAAAAACCCAATTCTTCCAGTTTGACATTCTATCAATATCTTTTAGTACTGCACGTAAATAGATGTAAGTCAAGCCATTTTTTTTTTTACCGCTCCGCATTGGCCTCCCGGGGTTTTAATTTTTATGTTGTATAGAGTTATTTGGAACCAGATGGCTGAGGAGTCCGGATTCTTTAACATCCCTATGTTGCATAAGAGGAGACCGTTGTTTTTCCTTGAAGTATTAAATTAACAGAACCCTAACATTTCAGGACTGTAGATGACTTTGAAGGAGCCAATATTTCACACTATAAGTTAAATATGAAAATTATGTAATAATGCATGATGCAGGAGGAGTGAACATGAATAAATATGCCACTGTTATATTTAGATATATATATTCCCTTAGTCATGAAGGAAGCATAATTATTGTTGACATTGAAGATCTTGTTCTCTAAGGAATTTCAACTAGGAATTACAGGTTTATTTCTTATGCCATCTAATAGGCCACAAGAAGGATAGTCGAAGGATAGTCTTGATAGACTAAGGTATCTTATTCCCTTAAATAAAGATAATAACTTGAGTTAGTGAAAGATCGTCTATGACTAGGAAATTGTCATATCTTAAAAAGAGGATAATTGTTAGTAGTCTCCTTACTAACCAATTACAATTAATATATAATTGTATAGGATAAAAGATGCAATACTATTGTGTAATAATGGAGATGGTTTGAAACCTTGCTAGTTAGTTCAACAAAAGGAAGATGGTCAAAATTACTTAAAAGTACACATGTGCATTCTATTTAGTTAACAAGATGTATGTGATGAAAATACACGAGCTCATTATATATACTCCTTAGTAAGTGATCTCTACTACGGATGTTGGGATATTTGAGTGGGTGTATAAAGGTTTGTATTTTAGATTTATGAGATAAAAGTATACTTTACCTTGACTACCTATTTCAGTTTGATTATGGATTTCACAAGATGTTGAGTATAATACTAATATGGGTTAAATAGAAGTGAGCCTCTACCTCGGCATATGAGCATCATACAATGAAGATATATGTCGTCACCTTCATGAAGGTATGTGGTTATCTTTATAAGGTATGTGAATATGATTTTTGGACATTTGAGTGTGCCTATATGAAGTTAGTGAATACAAATAAAAGTTGCGTCAATAGGAGTGGTATTTGGAATGGTGAAAGCTAACATTCGAGATTAAGCAATCATAATGTTCATGGTTCATCGTAGGAAGAGTGTTATTTCATGTATAAGACATTACGTAGTCCTATTAATTGAGTTGGTTAGGCTTAGTGTGAAAATAATGTTTATTTTAGATAACCGCATGTGGAGATTGTAGTATGAAGGATGACTTTCTTATTTTATACATAGAAGAAAAACCTCCTTACAATATTTGGTTCTGTTATTGTGGCAGATGGTCAAAACTCGGTTGAACTTGTGGAAGAGCGTAATATATTATGCGGGTATATGTCGCCTTGTCAACAAGATCTCGACGATTTTGCTATGAATATAACCAATCAAAATGGAAAGTGATTCTTCACGCGGATAAATAGCTGAGTTAATCACTCAAGAGTAAGTGATGATTCACTTAATGCATCTTATTTACTGGTCATATTTCGAGACACTTATAACCATGGATTAACATTGGATTATGTTGTTTAGTTACTAACGTTTCAGGATGTTATCATAATTACGACGAATGTGAAAAAAAAAAAGGAACGTGGATTATAAATCCATTGGTAAAGGTGAGTAGAACAAAATTGCTCAAGAGTAAGTGATTACATTTTATTATAGCATGGATTACAGTATGGCAGAAAACCTGATTTGGTGATAGATGTGTGCTAGATATCATGAATGACAAGCAAATAAGTGAATCTACTTACCGTTATTACATGACATATGGTAGTTTACAAAAAAAAATTGTAAGAATTAATAAATGATGGTTATCGAAATAAGTTCCTGGACTCAAGCGAGAAGGCTTGAGGGGAAGAATGTAAGAGTGCATTAAAGGCACTGAAGCAGTCCCTAGAAGTCAGGGAGTTGACAGCCACCAGGATTCTCAAGAGAATCGACAAGCTGTAAAGACCTAGGCAAACTATAAAGAAGATGCATATGCGGGAGGCAGGACGCTGCTTAGTATGCATGAGAGAAATGTTTGCTGCGTGAGCACTAAGGTGTTAGGCAAGACATGAGACAAATGTTTGCTGCGTGAGCACTAAGGTGTTAGGCAATACATGAGAGAAATGATTGCTGCGTGAGCACTGAGGTGTTAGGCAAGAATTTCTTGGATTAAGTGAAATGTGTGTTTATTTTAAGTTAACAGTCTACATTATTGGAGAGAAAGATTTATACATGCTTCTGATAATTGAAGCATAAACAAAGACAAAAGATATTCCATGAATTGCAAAAAAAAAAAAAAAAAAAAAAAAAAAAAAAAAAATTAAAGGGGCTCATTGTTATGTTCCTCAGTTTGATTAAGAAATTAATCATAAGTTTTGACTAAACAAATTTTCCTTAAATCCCAGTTTTGTAGTCGAAAGACAGGTGTGATCAATAACGATGTACAAAAATTCACGAGATTACGATACAAGAACAAAAATATAAAAAAAAAAAAGATTGTTGAAAAAGCATGAACACTGAGGACAGTGTTATTTTAAGGGGAGGAGGATGTAATATCCCTAATTTTTATCCTATTATTGTGTAAGTAGTCTACAAGTTGACCTTAAAAGGTTATAACTATTGTCGTCATAGATAGAGGAAGCGATTATTCGTCTCAACCTTCTGAGTAGCTATAGGGTTCATCCTTTGGTATAAAGATGGTTATGACAACATAAACCTAAGTAACTCTAAGAAAGATCATATATATATATATATAGTACTCCGACCCCGATAATTGATACTGAGAGGTTATATTGTGAAGCTCTAAAGTATTACCTTCAAAATACATTTGAATTTAGTACTTAGCATCACCGAAAGATGTTATATATATATATATTATGCATGTATGATATAACATTCCGAAGATATTAGATGACATCCTAAAAACTAAGGATAAACCTAGGCAAATAATAATTCATATATGATAAAATATTAAGCGGAAGCCTGGTACATAACATTTGATTTATTTATATATATATTCTTGGCATATTAATCGATAAAACCTACCCCATTCTAAGATGGCGCACTCCCTAGTTCTAAGGAAGAATATTTTGAGAAGATATTGGAAGGAGATCGAGTGGTTGTAGTGGAGAAGCACTTAGCGAGAGAATAGGAAGTATGTCTCATGAAGTTAAGACAGACAGTTAACTCAAACTTAGCTGAGCGCCACTTGGAGTTTAGTGAACCACTTCTTGTTTTAAGAACTGCCAGTTGTATCTTCGGCGGGAAAGACGAGCTGAGATGAGTATATTTTTATTTTAGGTTTTAGCGAACGGACGGGGGGGGAAAAGATAGAAAAGGGGAAAAAACGATAGTAGAGGGGGGAGCTCGACCTCTGGAGGGGGCGGAAATGAAAGGAGGGTTCTTTTTTTTAATTGCTGCTGAAGGGGATCGCTTCTCACGCTGTTAAAGGAGTGGATTCCCTGCGAATAGAAGAGGGAGTAGGAAAGCTTAGATGGAGAAGATTCGAGGAAGTGAATCGCTCAGGTCTGCAATCCTTGATAAATTTTTCCCTCTTCTGATCAGGAAAGCTTAGATGGAGAAGATTCGAGGAAGTGAATCGCTCAGGTCTGCAATCCTTGATAAATTTTTCCCTCTTCTGATCAGGTATTATCGAGCCAAATACTAAATTTCATCTGTATATAATTATACTATTTCATAATTTACATTGTTAGTCGTATGTTAAGCTGGGGCGTATTTCACACTTCAATGAGTACCTGATCTAAATGTTTAACTTAGCGACCTCCCTGTGGAGAATCAGATTCAATCGCTGTTGTCTGTAGATTTACAAGTTCCATTTATGAATTTTGGGTGGATAACTGCATAAAGAACTGATAGCCGATCCATGTAGAGAATCGGACTCCAATGCTGATATTTTACAGTTTGTCAAGTTTAATTTGTGTTTTGTGCACTGAATGGTTGATAGTGGATCCATGTGGAGATCGGATTCAATCGTTGTTTTGTAATTTTGACAAAGTTAATTTGGGATTTTTGTACGCTGTTAGCTGCATATTAAGATTAATAGCCGATCAATATTTAAGCAATCGCATCTGATCTATGCGTAGGTCATCGCTAGCAGTTATTAAATTTTGATAGATCTAATTCCACATCATTACCGTATGAATCTCATACTTCCTTTCCAGATGATTGAGTTGGATGAGGCTCTAGTAATGTTTCTGGTTACGTTATTATGATCCCTGTAGAGCCATAGAGCCAGTTGGCAGCTTATTTACAAAGAGGAAATCGTGGGTGTCCTGCATAATCCTTTGCAAGCTCGGTAGACACTGACGCCCAAATCGACAAGATCTAGGGTGTGTTCAGGAATCGGGCATTCCTTTAATTATTATAAGATCGATACCTCAAATCATTAATACTGAGGCAACAATAAGATGTTCTTTCAATCGAATCCTGGACTTTACATTTCTGTATGCGTTTCCCAAAATTGAATTCGATTTAATTCTGTGAGTAATCTGGAAGTCGTTGTTTTCCTGGTACGAGTTCTTGCTTAGGTTGTTTATGTCTTTATTATCGATCCCTGTAGGAATATTTGTTCTTACTAGATGCGTTGATGAATGAGCACAGCATGCAGGCAACACTTATCTAGATTATGTGTTGTCATATGAAAAACTCCGTGGATCGTTTTCTTCCCATAGCGTCTTCCTTATTATTCTTTTGATCTGTTTCTCTCTGTCATTTAAGACCCGAATTCTTAAGAATACTGAATCTTACACCAGGACCGGGATTCTCAGAAATCCACGCTGGGTTTAAATGACCTTTCGGTTAGGATTTATTCTAAAAACTTCTTTAAAAGTTGTTATTACTCCCATAAGCTGAATGTATGAACTGTGTCGCTTATCAATTTTCTTGCACACCCCATTTTTCCATGACTCCTAGCATATCCAGAGCTTACAAGTACGAGCGATCCAGTATTTTGGGACGCTGGTGTAGCGTACCTTCAATCCCTCTTCGAGTTAAATAGGGTTGAGAGACTCTGGAAAAGAAAGCACAGCATTGCTTGTTGTAAAGCTCATTGCAAGAAATAATATATATGGTGACTGTTCTGGTGGACGTAGCCCATAGAGATGGGTGAACCACGTGTATATTTGTCTCTGTGTAATGTGTATCTTTTGTATGTTATGTGTGTGTTTTTCCGTAACACTACTGATCTCTAATGTTGATTAATTGCAAGCGGTTTCAAATGTGAGTTAGTATAGCTTTGTTAAGAGTATATTGTGACAATTTGTTAGATGTTGTGATATAGATAAGAATGATTTCATTTCTTAATGGATAACTAATGGACATTTTGTGGATACAAGGATGGTGTATTTTAGTTCCTAATGACCTTCGTTATAAATTATGGAGATCCTCAATATCATGGAAACAATCAAATGAGGATTATGTCTCGCTTCGATGCATGAAAAAGCTGTAACTTATAATTTTGGTAATTAATTACAATGAAGTTTATACAGCCAAATCTTTATGTTTAGATACTCTTATGATAGCTAATAGTTAAGAATGCAAGCTTTTAAATCATTAAGATCCTTATTATTCCTAATGATTGATGACTAGAGGAGCAATTGCATTATTTTCTCAAACGAATGCTATTTGCAGTTTAAATTCTTCAAAATTCACTATATTACTAACTCAAAGTGTTTATTATCTTAAGCGGGGTTGTTACAGAAAGCAAAGAAAAAGATATCTTGGAAATCATCCACTCCGATGTATGTGGTCCGATGTCATCCAGTTCTCTAAGTGGGTACGTTTACTATGTCTCTTTCATAGATGACTTCTCCAGGAAGACTTGGGTTTACTTCTTGAAGAACAAAGATGAAGTATTTGATAAGTTCAAGGAATTCAAAACCTTGATGGAGAACCAAACTCATAACAAGATCAAAACATTCAAATCCGACAATGGTGGAGAATTCACCTCAACTGACTTCAAGAAGCTATGCAGTGATTCAGGGATTAAGAGCGAGTTGACTACTCCTTACAATCCATAACAGAATGGAGTTGCAAAAAGAAAGAACAGAACAATCATGGAAGCAGTAAGGGCAATGCTACATGGCCAGGCTCTACCTATGCATCTATGGGAAGAAGCAGCTAGGATAGTTGTATATGTATAGAACAGGACACCCCATAAGATATTGGACAACAAGACACCAGGAGAGGTCTTCTCTGGTAAGAAACCTGAAGTCAGCCATCTCAGAATATTTGGTTGTCTAGTATATACTCATGTGCCAAAGGAAAAGAGGACTAAGCTAGATCCTTCAGGAAAGAAGGGTATCTTTGTGGGTTATAGCGAAAGCTCGAAGGCTTACAGAATATACTTTCTAGGGTTCAAGAAAATTGATGTCAGCAGGGATGTAACATTTGATGAAAATTCAGCATTCATCAAATCAAGGAAGATACCTATTGAAGTTTATGAAGAACCTAAGGAAACTAGATTTCAAGACACTACCATGACTGAAGTAATTCCAGATGTTGATCGTGAAATTGAAGATCTGCAACAACCTATAGATCCACCCCGTGAGAATAACTCTCACAAGAGAAAACCTGCATGGTCTAGAGAGCTCATTCAAGATGGAGAAAGATATGGCATTCCAGAAGAAGAAGACAGAGCAAAGAAGAGAACTAGATCACATACAAGCTATGTTGCTTTACTCTGTGATATCATGAACAAAGAACCTTCCAGTTATGAAGAAGCAACGGAAAAGAAAGAATGGAAGGATGCCATGGTCGAAGAATACCAATCAATAATGAAGAATGATGTTTGGGATGTTTTCCAAAGACCTGAAGGGATGTCTATTGTGACTTCCAAATCGATCTACAAGATCAAGCATGCTGCATATGGCAGCATAGAAAAATACAAGGCAAGATTCATAGCTCGTGGCTTCTGTCAAAAGGAGGGAATAGACTATGAAGAAACTTTTGCTCCTGTAGCCATGTACACTTCCATCAGATCAGTACTTGCTCTGGCTGTAGTGATGAAATGGAAGATACACCAGATGGATGTCAAGACTGCTTTCTTGAATGGTGTAGTTGAAGAGGAAGTGTATGTGGAGCAGCCACTCGTTTTTGAAACACATGACGAGGAGTCATATGTGTGCAAATTGAAGAAAGCCTTGTATGGCTTGAAGCAAGCTCCTAGGACTTGGTATGGTAGGATGGACAATTTCCTATCTAGTTTGGGGTTTACCAAGAGTAAAGCAGATTCCAACCTTTACTTCAAGGTTGAGGAAGGAAATCCTGTGATACTTCTCCTATATGTGGATGACCTATTTGTAACAGGAGATGATAGACTGATTATCGATACAAAGAGGAATCTTGCTACCGAGTTCAATATGAAGGACTTGGGGATGATGCACTATTTCCTAGGTATGGAGGTGTGGCAGAGTGCAGATGCGATCTTCCTTGGACAAGGGAAGTATACAGTAGATATCCTGAAGAGGTTCGGGATGATGGATTGCAAAGCCATGGCTACACCTATGGCATCGAACCTGAAGCTTCTGTGTGATGCTTCATCTGAGCCGATTGATGTCTCTATGTATCATCAGATGATTGGGTCCTTGATGTACCTGATGAATACAAGACCAGATATTTGCTTTGCGGTGAACACATCGAGCCATTTCCTGACGGATTTGAGGAGTGTTCACCTGGCTGTTGTAAAGCATATTCTGAGGTACCTGAAGGGTACAGTTGATTATGGGCTCAAGTATGATGTGAATCAAAAGTTTAACCTGCAGGGTTATGTTGATTCGGACTGGGAAGACAGTGCTATAGATAGGAAGAGCACATCTAGGTGCTGCTTCAGTATGGGATTGGGTGTGATCTCTTGGTTTAGCAAGAAGCAATCCTGCGTAGCATTGAGTATAGCCGAGGCAGAGTATGTTGCAGCCTGTTCGGCTAGTTGTGAGGCAGTATGGCTATGGAAGCTACTATCTGAGTTATTTGATCTACCACTAGAGGCTACTGGTATCTTTTGTGACAACTAGAGTTGTGTGAAGCTGTCTGAGAACCCCGTGTTTCACGACAGGTTGAAACACATAGAGATCAAATATCACTATATCAAGGATATGGTGCAGAGAGGAGCAGTAAAGCTCCTGTATGTCATGACGGACAAGTAGATTGCAGATGTGCTGACGAAACCACTAGCCAGAGTGAAGTTCGAGTACTTCAAAGAGAGGATTGGTGTTCTTCAGATTGATGACACTTCGAGGAAGAAGTGATGGACACATTTGCAGAAGCCATTCTAAGCATGTTGGAAGGAGGATCCTTCACATGGCTATGGATGTAAGCGCTGGATGATGAGCACCAGGATGATGCTCCAGTTACTACTCTTTATATGTATGTATGCATCATGTTGGATGTTGGATATGATTAGTTGGATCATTTATTTGTATATGTATTTATGCATCATGTTGGATGCTGGATATGATCAGTTGGATCATTTATATGTATATGTATATATGCATCATGTTGGATGCTTGGACCATGTATCTATATATGCATCAGGTGGATACTGTGTATGATCAGGTAGATCATTTATGTTTATATATATCAGGTGGATACATTGTGTGGATCATGTATCTATGTATGTATCAGGTGGATACATTGTATGATTAGGTGGATCATGTATGATGATATGTATCAGGTAGATACTTGGTATGCATCAGGTAGATGCATTGTATGATCAGGATGATCATGGATGACGAGCTTCAGGATGTTGCTCCAGATGACATGCATCAGGATGATGCAGTGATGATGATCAGGATGATCATGTGTACATTAGGATGATGTATGGTGAGTATTAGGATGATACTCTATGGCTGTGGAACAAGTTGTGCAGATGAGCATGTCTAGGAGATCCTATAGGCCTAAGTTGTGTACCCGTAACAGCCTGGGATGCTCTTTCGAGACATTGCTCTGGGAGGACATATAATAGCACCCTAGGAGATCCTTCAAGTCGGAGTTGTGTACCCATAACATTGTGGGATGCTCTTTCAAGGTTTTTTCCTATGGCATATAATAGCGCCCTGGAAGATCCTTCAGGTCGGAGTTGTGTACCCGTAACATCCTAGGATTCTCTTTCAAGGTTTTGCCATGACCACATGTAATTTGTACCGTGGGAGATCCTACAGGTCGGAGTTGTGTAGCCGTAACATCCTGGGATGCTCTTGCGAGGTTTTGTGGTGGGGTCACATGTAATAGCGCCCTAGGAGATCCTACGGGTCGGAGTTGTGTACCCATAATATCCTGGGATGCTCTTTTGAGGTTTTGTGACGCACGTAATAAGTCCTGAGGATTCCACAGTATGGCTAGTGATGATGAAGACGTGTAGGTGGTGGGCCTACATCCAGTATGAAAAAGGACTGGCTTTGTAGAACTTCCTATGACGAGTAGATTCAAAGATTGGTTCAGATAGCAGCAGTGACGATGATGATGATTCGAGGTCGATGCATCGATGCCGATGATCCAGAGAAGAAGACTTGTGCTAGCAGATCTGTGTCGAGAAATACCTTCCTAGTTAAGAGGGAGTGTTGATGTATATGTAACTTCGGAATGTATTTCATTTATATATTTGTTGTACTCCTATAGAGATGTATTATTCCTCTATACGGAAGTGTCGTTATTTGTATTGACAAGTGTCACAAGTGTGTTAACTTGCCGATGGGTTATTAGACCACCTTGTAAGGGGTCAGCCCGATATAATGTAATATGAATTTATTATACCTAGCTAGACAAGTTGGCCCCATAAGGTTATTGGAAAAACAGGACAAGTATAAATAGAGATCGGGAGATCTCTATTTGGATCACTTAGAACTCACTCTTCCTTCACGCGGAAAGTGGTGCACACGTGAGAAGGAGGATTAACTGCTAAGAGGAGTCTATCTATGTGTACTTTGGTTGTACTATTGCTCTATCTATCTCTGAAGAAGTTGTGGGGTTTTTCACCTTAGAGTTTTCCCACAGAAACTCTGTGTGTCTATTGTCTCTCATGCTTTTGATTCTTGTGATGATTGACATGTTTGTTATGATTGATATGCATTGATATACTCTACATGTTATTCTCTAGTAAAGATCCTAGAGTATATTGAATTAATGCTCAAAATTTAACACAATTTAGCATAAAAGACATAGATTAGCACTCCTGTCCAAAATAAAAATGAAGAGTATGCAGAGAAAACATAACTCGACTTCAATCCTAGCATAAGGAAATAAATAGCTATGCTTCTAGTTTAGTTTAAAGGACAAATATAGCAACGGTAAACCCCTGAGTTACTTATCAAGATGGAAAATATCATACAGATATATTGATTAATTTAAATCACCCGAATTAAAATATAAGGACAGGATGGATTCCTCAATACGATCGCCCAGCCTTAAGGGCAGTAGGGAATTGAGGTTGAAATATTGATCGCAACATTCAGTTAGGAATCCAAAACACCTATTTTGCTAGTTGGCTCAACTACGACAGAGATCAAGCGTTTTTTTTTTAAATAAAAGGATAAATAAAAGGATATACGTCTTTTTAGATGCAAACGAACAAGTCAATACTTTCGTAGCAGGCATAATTAGCATACAATACATGAGAGAGATAATAATGAGCAGAGGCCGCACTTCAATTCCAAAGGAAGAAAATGCATCTCCATAATGCTATGCACAAATTTACGTTTAAAAAGTAAAGCCTGGGCTTGAGGTTGTGATTTAAGATGTAAATAAATTTCCTCTCTAAGGTGCTATGCACAACTGTGATTAACAGCAGAGAGAGATCACCTACGATAAGCAAATTTATTCTAAATAAATAGGGACCAGACTATTAGGTTGAAATCAAATGCATAGAAATCACATTTTTAAGTTACTATGCACAATGCTAATTAAACGAGCAGAGCTCAGACTCCATACTGTGAAGTGCAGGAATTCGCTATCCAAACTCTAACAAGCATGTATGCATTTAAATAGTAATTCTAAAAGATGTAGATGTTACTTACCCTGAGTGCTTACTCTGTCAAGTAATGCAAAGACTCTCTTCTCTCGAGCATTTATGTACAGGAATTAACCACCGAAAAGTCAAATGAAAACAAGACAAAAGGTAGAGGAGATGTAGCTCTACCATCTCTGCCAGTGTGAAGGAGCAAAACTATACTCAAGGAAGACGCCGTACAACTATGCAATAGCAGAAATAAGTACAGAAATTACTTTACCTATAATCATTTCCGTCGGTCATGTTCCAAAGTCCTTCTATGTAGAGCTTGGTATTACAACGAACAATCGGTGTCTTAAGTTGAGGCGACTACAAACCATTTCGTTCTATTGTATCCACACTAAGATATCCAACGGCTCCAAACGCCAAGCATGCAACTTTACTACATCTGTCGCGAGGTTCACAACACTCGAGGCTTACAGAAATCATGTATCACAGTGCAGGGGTGTATCAATCTAGCACTAATTGTCAGGAATTTATCATGGAGATCTGGAGGTCGCATTTTTTTTTTGATCCAAAAAAAACCATCTCCAAAGCTTGTCATCTGGGGAATCGAACTAAGCTGCGACTTCCAAATCGAAGACCGCTTTCTCCCTAAATATTTTCCCAAAATGCCTTCCCTCTCTTGCCGAGCAGACCTACAATCCCCCCCCCCCCCCGGTCGTCTGTAAATATCCATACCCACCCCAGAACCCGCGGTTAGAGTAACTTAGGATTCTTTAAGAGAATACGGGTGACAGAAATGCGTCCATCAAGTGATGCCATATGGAGATTGTAGTTCCCCACTCTCGAGACAATCTTGCATAAATCACTCCCCACCTTTATTATATTAAGTAATGGTTTTAATTGTCGAAGTGATGATATGTGGTAGCTCAACGAACCAGCACCTCCACGGAGGGGCAAGTGGGGTTCCCTTTAAGTTCTCCACTCAATTTTTAACGCCCACTCTCAAGTAATTATTTAATTCTCCACTTCCTAGTCGAGACATAAGTTATTCCATTTATATGCAACTAAGGTTAATTTACAAGTTCTTCTTTTCGAGACATAAGTTATTCCATTTATATGCAACTAAGGTTAATTTACAAGTTCTTCTTTTCTTCTATAATTAGTTTGAAAGGCGATGTTCGAAATAATATACTCATATATATATATATATCAAGTATAACTCAATTAAGTATGTTAAGTTATATAACATGCCTAAGTCAATTTTAATGCATCTCTTTATAAGGTATGCTCATTGATATATATATGTTATCATACACATAAAGGAGTATATGTATATATGTATTCATATTATACCAACATTCTATTGGTATAATATAATACATAAAGATACCCTATATTTTCTTTATTACCTCATAAATTCTTAAGATCTTTTAGAATCATGATTTATAAATGTTTTTAATATATACATACATATTAATATAACTCATAAATGTTTCTCTCCTTTCTTATACATATACACTTATAATCATCCTATCGGTAAGGTTTAAGAAATAAGTTTAATCCTAAGTTATAAGAAACATTTAGATGACCACCACATTTTTTTTCTTGGTATTATTTACTGAGGTTAGGGTATTAAAAGTGTGACCTTTATTAGGTTTACTAGGGATTATCAAATCCTAGTTATCTTCATAATGGAAAAGGTGAATTTTTAAAACTAAATGGAAGTTTTGCGACGAGCAACCGTTCTCACCACCCATGACGACGACACTTATAACATTTGAGCTTTTACCCGTAACTCACTCTTCCTCAAGTAACCTTGGTACTAAGATTATACCCATCATCTACGGTTAGATTTTGGAAAGCCATCTTTTCCTTCACCTTTATCTTAATGACTTCACCTTTCTGGCGCTTAGTTGCATACATCTTGAATTTACAACTTAAGAGTAAATCACAACAATACTTTCAGGGTCGACTGGTGGGACCTTGGCCTTGAGCTCCTCACCAGGGCCATAATCAGAGTTACAATATACATTTGTAAAATTTACTAATGCTAAAAATGGGGGATGTTACATTTTGTCTCCCATTGTGAGTTCTTTGAAGCTTTCTAATCTCCCCTTGAAGAATCCAGTCTCGGACTCCATTAAGATCTTGAAGAAGAAGTGCATCCGCGCTTGGAAGGAAAAAGTATCCATGGTATTTAGAAAATATGTGGAAATTGAGAAGATTCCTTCATTGCTAAATAAAACCCTAGTGGGAATCTATTTTGTGGAAATTATGTTCATGAAGAAGCATTATCTCACTAGTTAGAAACTCATTGGGTTTCAATTATGGGAAGAATGTCGATATTCCATATTTCTATGTGAGGATGGATATGATTTATGCTACACTCTCTGGAGGAGGCATCCATGCTATTGTCCCAAAATTTGAATTGGTGCTCCTCTGGATTGATTGTGAAACCTTGGAGTGTCAACTCCAATTTTGCAATGGAAGCAATGAATCGATAGAAGATCTAAATCATTCTTCCACACTTATGATTGCATTTCTAGTGTAGGATATGTTAATAGCTATTGGGAATAATTTGGGTTCTTTTTTTACATAAAGATAGATAGAAGATGGGCATGTATCAAAATTGAAGTACACATGTGCGATGGTCTAATGGAGGACATAGAATTAGTTTTTGAGATTTTTCTTGGATCTATGCCACACTTGGAATGATTGTCAATCAAACAGGACAAAGGTGGCACTCAAAAATATATGGATAAATAATTTGGATAAGGGCCCTATTCCCTCTCGAAGCCTAATTGATTATATGGAGGTTGAATGAAGCAAACATTGAAGTTAGATATGTTGAGTAGAAGATAGAGCCTATTTAGGAGGCACATGTCGATGATAAGAACTTCAATTCTTAATCTCCCTTAATTTATTTCATTCATCTTTTTCTACTAATAAAGATGTGGTCTTGAAAGAAAATAGGGTTGAGTCAATTGTTCATCTATCCCCTTCAAAGGATATATAGAACTCACCTTGTAAGTCTATTTCCTCTCATCTAAATTATGTTCCCTAATGCAATCTTCTACTACTACCCGAAAACAAGAATCCAATTAAGGTGTTGCATGTCCCTAAGAAAAAATGTTTGAGCCTTTTCTATCTCTCTTCTTCCTTAAAGGAAAACTCTTTTCACTCTTAAATAAAAGGATAAGCTTATCCCTAAATTTAAGGGAGGTTCATCCTTATATATCCCTGAGCAATGAGGGGTAGGATTGTTATAGGTCAAACTTGCACCTCTCCGTCCGTGATCACTTTAAGCTGTTGATCACACAAAAGGACAACTTGGATGGAGGAGCATGTTGACCTTAGATGATACTTTGACTCACTCCATTTCCTGACATTACTGGAAAAACCCAAAAATATATCATTTTGAGATATGAGCGCTACTCTACTCAAAGAGACTAGCGCCCATACGCTACTCCAGTGTATAATAGTAGCGCCCATATCCTAATATATTCTACTCCTTCTCAGCATAGTAGCGCTCAACATTTTAAACTCGATGAGAGCTAGTTGATAAGCACTAAAGTAGCCCCCTATACACTACTTCACTGAACAAGAGTCGTGTACATCTTAAAAGATGATTAAAAAATAAATTAATTTCTCGAGGAGGATTAGTTGCTGGTAGTTTCCCAACTCCCCCAACTTCCTCCATAACTATACATCGATCTGAACTACTTCTCTAATTTTATAAATACAAAGAAGATTAAAAGAGAAAGGTTACCTAGATGGTGAGGTGGATTAATGGAGAAACTTTGAGACATAGAGAGAAGCTTGCATTGGAGGAGTTGATGCTGAAGATATCCAAGCCAGAGAAGAGTTAGAGCGCAGAATCAAGTTGCAGGATCCTGTTACATGATCAGGTATACTTGTACATCATTCTACTTTTGACAAATAAAGGTTGAAGTGTCTTTCTTGTTCCAATTTAAATGTGTTCTGAAATGACATCTTAATTTGGATCTGTTTTGGTCAATGCTAAATGTTAAACATTGTTTTTGTTTCTTTCAAGCTTTATATATTGTCCAAAACGCTTTGAGAAAGGTATTGTTATTGCAGGTTTATTGAAAGGAAGGTGGATTTGAAGTTGAACACAAGATCAAGCAGAGGCTAGGATGAAACTTCGATTGAAAGGTGTGTTCTCAAAATCCATAACTTATTTCTTTTCATAAATATATTTGCAATATCATCAATACATTTACCTGTCACCCCAACCAAGTTGATAGCATTAGTTTTCTTTCTATAGGGTAGATTTTCCCACCAATAGACTGGCGACTCCGCTGGGGAAAGTTGAGTTTTGGCTCTAGGAAATCTTGTTCTTGTTTGTCTTCCCAGATTTGTTTTGACTTCTTTGATGTGTTGAGAAACCCTATAGGTATCCCTTGCCTGTTTCTTTTTGCTTTCATCAGTCTTTTGGTTTCTTTCAAAGTTAGTTTTTTAAGCTTTTGAGATATGAGCGCTACCCTAGTGTATATACAGTAGTGCCCATACGCTACTGTTCCATACATATAGTAGCACCCATCTCCGTAAGGGCACGAGTTTCCCTACTGCACAGTAGGGTACACTTTCTGAAGCATTCTGTTTTTGGTCTGCTTTAGTTTTAGCCATTCTTGTGGTTTGCTGACTTTGCTTTTGGATCTCTTTGACTGTTGTATGAGGTTTTTAACTTTTGTTTGAGTCATAGAACCTTTCTTTGTGGTTTTTTCCATCTTTTGAATCGCTTGTTTTCCTTTGGAACATTTGGATTGTTTAAGACCTTTTTGGAAGACTAGGTTGTGTTTTGTGGTAAGCACTTCCACTTTTTTAGACCCTGAATGCACGTTGCTAGTTTACAAACTTGCATACTCTTGTATCCGTTGTTTTTGGTGACGTTTGTCTGCTCTTTACTCATCCCATCCTTTGTGTTAGGGTTTGGTCCGTCTTAGAGCCTCTAGGGTGTCCTCCGATTTGGTTGGTTTCCATTCTTCCTGGACTTTTTGTCTTTTTCTCGTTGCAAGTGCATTTAAACTGTTGTAGGATGAGTCATTTCTCAGTTTCTTTGTGTTAGTAGGGCATCTTGCTTGTATACTTTTGCTTGGCATAGTGGTCTTTCTAGGGCTAGATATTTTAGGCCAATCCTTTTGTGTCTTTATCGTTTGTTTTTTTCCCACTTTGTTTATGAGTTTAGAGGCTTTTTCCTTGCAAAAAACCTGTAGATTAAGTCTTTTTTAAGCTATTGTCTTGATAGCTATAAGCTTAAGAAATTTTTAGCCATACTTACACACATTGCACATAAGTTTTATTTTGCTTGCCATCGTTTTAGTTCTTTTTCGTTTATAGAAAAAGCAAAGAAATTTTGGTAGTTTAAGGTTAATAAGACTTATTTTTCTTGTTACAAGATAGCATAGGATATTTTGCACCATTTCAAAAAAGAAAACAAAATTTTTTTAAGTAGATTTACTCAGATTTTCAGTTTTGGAAAGAAGTAAATGAAAAAATGAAAAGAGCTTTGTTGTAAAAATTTTTGATTTTATTGCACTTTTGTTTCCTTGTTGCAACCACGCCACACAAAAGCACTACCCTTTTTGAGTAATAACAGCCCTAAAAAATATTTTAATAAAATAAACTAGAAACAATTTTTTATTTTAGGGATACACTACACCAACTAGTTTTGGTTAGGATCTTGAGTTTAAATCACCTTAAACCACTCAAGATCACACATTGCGCAAAAAGTGTAGTAAGACTATCACAGGTAAACCCACCTCACTCAAAACTTGCCTGGGATCTATGCAGTAGGTCATTGCGAGATCAGATTGTTGGGAATACTCCTCCTACTTTCTGTTCGAGCATACGCCAGGATCGAATTGCGTATTGGGGACTCTTTCGAGTTTCGGGCTTAGCTACCCTACCCACGCTTTCGGATTCGACCGGTGACTGTTCCCCCAGGAGTTTTCGGTGTTGTGGTATCCTTAGTATCTGACTCTAGGTTCATACACATGTGACAGTAGAGGGTATATCTGTTGTACGTAAGACAAACGTGGGAGGAAATCCCTTGTAGGTCTTTGGGAGGGCGGTTGGGTGATTCCAGCACTTGCACCCTTAGTCATTGTATTGTGGACCCCGGGTAACTATCTTTCTTCCTTCGTTGATCTGTTCTGGGCCCTCATCATCCCAGACTCTTCTCCAGAAGGCATCTTTGTTTGCCTGGTTTGTATACTTAGGACTTTTTAGTTGGCGTGTTGTTTGCCCCCTAGTTGTAGTGGCCACTAGGTTATAGTCTGTTATTTTTATATTTATAATAACGGAGAATCAAGAGCTTCGTAGATCGAGGAGGTTTCAAAACCTTCCACCACTTAGAACAGAACCTTTACAGCCAGCTAGACGACAGCGGGTAAACCCCGGTATTTCTTCAGAAATTACTCCTGAAACAGAATTTCCTGAAGAAATTCTTGCAACAGAAAACCTTGAAATAGAGGTTCCTGAGGAACCACTACCAGGTACCACAGATCAGCAACACTTTAGTTCAGTTGAGGTTGAAGATCTTACATCTGCGGAGTATAGCACTCCTTTCAATCCTCCTTTAACCAATACTAGAGTTCCGCTTCTGTCACCTGTTGGTTTCCAGCAGCCCCATTTCAGTGCAAACAATTCCTTACCTGGACATCTGATGTCTAATCTAGGAGGTGAACAGGGAGTTCCCCAAACTCCCACTTTAGGTTTGAACACTAACACAGTAAATCCTTCTTTTACTGCTACACCAAGTCAAGCACAAGCCACATCTGTGTCTACTCCACCTTTCAGTTTCAACACTGGTACATTAGGTATGCCTAGTTCGACAATGATGGCATCTATTCCTACACCTACTGTTGGACCTAGCAGTACAGCCAACTGTGTAGCACCTCCTGCTTCTCAACCGTTATATCAGATACCTTGTACTTGGATTTCCACACCTGTTGTAGGACCAAGTGCTTCTGCAAACATGCCAGTCATGGGCACCATGACTGCACCATCCACATCAGCTTCTACTGGTCTCAATACCTTTGTGGGCCCTAACATGAATCAATGTAGTATGCCTGCAGGTAATGTCCCTTTTTCCTTATTTTCAGGGGGAGGGGGTAATATCTTTAACCAGCAATATGGCGGGGCTAACACCCAGCCACAGTGGACAAACCCACAGAGCACTAATCCACTTTCATATGGGTGGGGAAATTTTAATAACTCTTTCATACAACAACAACAGATGGCAGGGGGAAACCCCTACCAACAAGTAGCTGGGGGTAACCCCTACCAACAAGTAGCTGGGGGCAACCCCTATCAACAGATGGTAGGTGGAAACTCCTATCAGCATATGGCCAGAAGCAACCCTTATCAACAGATGGTTGGGGCAACCCCTACTAGCAAACGGCTGGGGGAAACCCCTACCAACAGTTCATGGGTCAAACTATGGGTAGTTCCCCTTTTGCGACCACAACGTATCAAGTACCGTCTTATCGGCCTCGTCTACCATTTCTGGCAACTTTAAATTTGCCAGATCTTTCCAAACTGACGAACGATCCCGTGTGTCATAGTGCTGCATGGCCATTAGTTCCCACCGAGTTACCTTCGTACATTCCAAAGTTCGAAGGCAAAGCAGGTGAAGACCCTGGTGACCATGTCACTACCTTCCACTTATGGTGTTCCTCAAATTCGCTAAATGAAGACTCCATTAGACTGAGATTGTTCCAAAGAACTTTAACCGGTGCTGCAACCAAATGGTACTTTGAGTTACCTGCAACAACATTCTCTAGTTTTGGGGATCTCGCCACAGTCTTTTTGAATCACTTCCAGCTTCCTGTTCGGTATGATGCCGGAACAGACCTTTTGTCTACTTTTAGACAAAATAAAGCCACTCACTTATCTAACCACATTCAGTAGTGGCGAAGATGGAAGAGGCTCATTAAGGACAACATACCTCTGGAGTTCCTTCTTGAGTGGTACTTGAAATCACTCCTTCCTTATATTTCTAAGGAAGTAGCTACATCTGGAGTATCTAATGAGGAAGAAGCCATCCTACAGACTCAGCAGTTAGACCTCATGTATGCACAATCTGGGTTACTGTATGAGATCATACCCAATGCACCGCGATCGAATACCGATCTAAGTAGACCGAAACCTGGACCACATGATGATGGCATAGAGGGTTCAGTTGACTCTGCAGCTTTCGAAGCGCTGACTAAACAGGTTCATGCCTTCTCAGTCAAACAATCGACTGCAGATGTTTCTTCCATCATGACCTCTCCTTCTACTTCTAATCCTGTCAATCAGGTTCAGAACAATCAAAAGGGCCCTCGGCAGCCCAATAACAAAAAGAAGGGCAAGAAAGGAGAGGGGAACCAACAAAAGCCCCAAAAAGACAATGCCGAAGAGGGTAACAAAGAGGAAAAGAAGGTTAAGTTCCCTTGTAAACATTGCAAGCAGAACCACCTTACTCACCAATTCCCTCTGTTTGAAGAAGCCCAGAAGCTCTTAAGAGAAAAGAAGCATGCCGTCCTAAAAGATCCATTCCCTAAAGGGCAGGGCTCAACTTCTGGCACCTTAAAAACTGGGGGCACTACACATGCTACGGTTGATCAAACATTTATAAACATGGTTAATTCGGATGCACTTTTGCAAACTAGAGCCAGGAACTATACCCCGGATGCACAGAAAAAGGATAAGGAGATTCCAGAATCTTCCACTCCACTTCACATACCTGTGGACCCAATGCCCAAGATCCTGAAAGGTGTCTTGAAATGGGCATCGCACAATCCCAACACACGGGCTGCTTCCAACTACAATGTGGTTGAAGATTTATCCCAAACCCCTTGTGCCATGTCTACTTTAGAAGTCTTGCAAAGTTGTCCTTTAAAATGGAATGCACTTCTGGCAGCTATTGGAAGTATGGAATCCTCTAATATGTTTGCCCAATTTGATATGACTGATGTCAAATACCGGTTGCCCTACCACGTTGCCCTTCAGATTGAAGTCGTTCATGGTCCAATGACAATCAGACGAGTTGTTGTAGATGAGGGCGTGTCGACTTGTGTAATATCAATTTCCTGTTGGAAAGCTCTAGGTTCTCCTGAGTTAGCCCCTTCTAACACACTGCTTACTGCATTTGATGGAAGAACTTTCCGTCCACATGGAGTTTTGCCATCATTTGATGTCACTTTGGCTGGTAAGTCAGTTGCTATTGAAGTAGAAGTTCTGGACGCTCCGCCTGATTACAATATGTTATCGGGCAGGAGTTGGACTTATGCCATGTGAGCTATTGCATCGACAGTTTTTCAAGTTGTTATGTTCCCATTTGAAGGTAAGATCGTTACAGTCGATGAACTTTCTTTCACTCAGAAAAACAACCAGACTTCTTCGGAAACCACAGTTCCTTTAGTTGATCAAACCGCCCCAGTTAATGAGAGTTTAGGAGCAGGGTTGTATGGTTCGTTAATAGGCACTTTCGACATCCCCTCCCCGGTTCTTTTTATGCATTCTGATGTGGGTACTGCTATCGAAACATTCACGGTTGGTTTAAGAACTAATCCTTGGATCCTCCCTACTACGTCAGAACCTTTTGTGCCTCCGTCCATTGTAGAAGTGGCCTATGTGGAAACTCAACATGCTGCAATGGAACATATCATGACTCCACCAGTCTCTGTTGAGTCAGATATGGACTATGCTCCGACATGCTCACTGAATTCTACTCACTCGTTCGATTGTTTAGATACAGTTTTTCCATCTGATGAAGCCATATTAGAAGTTATGATGGGCCTGGACCAACCTTGGGAACATATGCATCATAGGTCCTACATGTTTCCAGATCTAGACAGGATTGAGAGAGGAGAATTCCCTGTGAGACCCGGTGGATTGGTTGATTTGTCATCTTCTCCTTCTACTTTGAGAGTTGTTTATGCTGAAGGAAATATGGATAATATTTCAAGAACAATTCCAATCAACATTTCCACCAAACCCGGGGTCGTGGAAAACATTTTTATTGGTGCAGACTGTTCTCCAGAAGAGATCGCTCTGTATACAAAACTTTTTAAAGAATTCCGCGACGTTTTTTCCTGGTCATATGAGGAGATGCGAGGTATTGACCCAGCCATCGTGGAGCATGTCATTATGACATATCCTAACGCAAAACCTGTGAGAAAAAAGCTCCATCCCGTGAACCCTAGAAAAGCGGCCGCCATTAAGGCGGAGGTTGAAAAGTTGCTCAAAGCCGGTTTCATTTATCTGATTGATATGACAGAATGGGTTTCAAACCTCATTCCGGTTGATAAGAAGCAAGGTACCATTAGAGTCTGTACTCACTTCCAGGATTAAAACAAAGCTTGTCCGAAAGACAACTATCCCACACCATTTATCGATCAAATTATAGATGCTTGTGCGGGACATGAGATGTTCTCTTTCATGGATGGTTTTTCAGGGTACAATCAGATAGAAATCAAACCCGAAGACCAGCATAAAACAGCTTTCATTTACCCATGGGGAACCTTCGCTTATCGGAAAATGCCATTCGGTTTGAAGAATGCTGGAGCTACCTTCCAGCGCGTGATGAATTTTGCTTTTCATGATATCAAACACATTGTAGAACCTTACTTCGATGACCTCTCGGCGTGATCTCAAAAGAGACGGGATCATCTAGATCATCTTAGACAAGTGTTTGAAAGATGCAGAAAATATAAGATTCGTTTGAATCTGAATAAGTGTGTGTTTTGTGTCGAATCGAGATGTTTACTGGGCTTCATTGTCTCCAATCATGGCATAATGGTCGACCCGCTTAAAGTAGAGGTGATTGTAAATCTTCCTCCTCCCCGCACCTTGCGACAACTTCAAAGTCTACAAGGCATGTCTAATTTCTTACGATGATTCATCATAAGCTACGCTAAAATTACCAAAGGTTTTATGAGGCTACTCAAACAAGACTCCTACTTTGTGTGGGACGAAGCTGCTCAAGCATCCTTTGAAGCTTTAAAAAAGGCACTCCTTTCAGCACCCTTATTGAGCCCGCCAGATTACTCAAAAGATTTTCTTTTATACCTGGCAGCGTCTCTTAATACAATTGGTATAGTTTTGGTTCAGGAAGACGATATGCTCCAAGAGCATGTTGTCTACTATCTTTCTCGCGCATTGATAGCCCCTGAGGTTAAATATTCGCACATTGAGAAGTTAGCACTTTCCACGGTCTATGCGGTACAGAGCCTTAGTCACTATATACTTTTATGAACCACTACTGTGATAGCAGAAATCAATCCGTTCCAGTATGTTCTCACCTGACGAATCATCGACGGGAAATATAATAAATGGATTGTAATACTACAGGAATTCGATTTGGTCTTCCAATCAGCCAAGTCGAAGAAATCACTAGTGTTCGCTGAGTTAATCTCAGGATTTCCAAGTGACCTAGAACACGTTGAGGAAGAAACATTACTCCCTGATGAACATATCTTCCTCATTGCCTCCTCTGACCCATGGTACAGATATATCTTAGTATATCTCTAGACTTTGAGGTGTCCTACCACTTTTTCTTGAGAAGAGCAACGCAAGCTCAAAAGCCATGTGAAGAACTACCTTATCATCTCAGATACTTTATATCGACGTGGGGTAGATTCCATTTTACAACGTTGCTTAACTCGGGAAGAAGCCGAAGCAGTATTAAATGATACCCACAATGGAGCTTGTGGGGGACATCTTTCCGGGTTGGCAACAGCTCAGAAGATACTGCATGCCGGATATTTTTGGCCCATGATCTTTAAAGATTGTCTGGAAGCGGTGAAACGCTGTCGACCGTGTCAGTGTTTCACTAAGAAAATGAGGGCACACCTAGCTCCTCTTCATCCTGTAATTACAGCAGGTCCCTTCACAAAATGGGGGGTTGATTACATGACATGCAATCCAGCTTTGGTTGGAGGACATCATTACATCATCGTTGCCATTGACTACTTTACTAAGTGGGAAGAGACAATGCCTACTGTTAAGGTAGATGGAGAAACTGCCGCTTATTTCATGTTTAATTAGATCATAGCACGGTTTGGCATACCTAAAGAGATAGTGACTGATCATGGCAGTCATTTCCAAAATAGCATGATGACTGAGTTGCATACAATGCTTGGTTTTCGACAAGAACATTCATCTTCATATTATCCACAGGCGAATGGACAAGTTGACGCAGTGAACAAAACTTTAAAGGTTATACTACAAAGAACTGTTAATGCCAGTCGAAATAACTGACACATCATGCTGTACCCGACTCTTTGGGCTTACCGAGCCAATGTTAAGACTACTACCGGTTTCTCTCCCTTCCAACTTGTGCATGGGATAGAAGCAGTCGTACCGATTGAATGCGAGATTCCTTCGCTAAAACTAGCAGTTCAGTTACTACCAGATACTTCAACACTAGAAGAGCGTTTGTTACACTTAGAACATTTGGATGAGCAGCGCCGTGATGCGCTCACAACAAACGAGGTCCACAAAAAATGAGTCAAAGGACAGTACGACAAATCCGTCAAACCTAGGGTTTTCATTGAAGGAGACTTGGTCCTACTTTGGGATCAAGACAAAGAACCCTTAGGACCTGGCAAATTCAAATCCAGGTGGCTCAGACCTTTTATAATTTCCAGAGTATTGAAGAAAGGTTCCTATGAACTGATAGATTACGAAGGTAATAAGTTGGCCGAGCCTAGAAATGGGCTCTACCTAAAGAAGTATTATGCTTAGGCTGAAGTACTTTTTCTTGTAACATAACTATATATTTTTGTAAAGCTAGTTTTGTTATGCTCGTTAGGTAATCTTATGTGTGTTTCGTTTCGTGTACCAGATGTCAACCAAACACTTCTTAGGATTTGCTGATGGCCCTAGTCGCCACACCTGTCAGTTGGCTGCAGTAGCTTGGGTCATTTATTCACTCGCTGGCCAACTTGTCTCTTCGGGGGGGGTTTGTTTGGGTCCTACCATGAACAATGTGGCTGAAAACAGTGCAGTTATAGAACTTCTCCGAGATGCTCTCAGTCATGGCATTTCACATTTGGAGGTAAGGCTTGACTCACAACTAATTGTATTTCAGTTAACAGGTGTCTATCAGATTAGGGATCCTGGATTTCTATGTCAGTTTCTACGAGTTAGACTATTGGAAAGACAATTTCATTCTATTAGATATGAACACATTCCAAGAAGTTTAAACACATTAGCTGATTCATTAACAAACTATGTGTTAGACTGGCATTTGCATGATACACCTTCATAAACAACATTGCACACATAAAATTTAAACACATACACATGTAAATAACCAATACTGTATATAGCCGATACTATATCAAAAAATATGAGTTTTGAGTCACAAGTCTATCAAGTCAAGTCATAAAAGTACAAAACTGGGCATAGTAGCCTCAAAAATATATACATAGAATGTATCCTTCTCCTATGGAGAAGGAGGGACCTCATCATCATCTACTGCATTGCGATAGCATATGACTAGCCTAGCAATCTTCCGCAGCACCCTAACCCATGCTGGGGGCACCCCAACAACATCTTCCTGCATATCAACAGCTATCTGATCCATACGGCATGCAGGAACTTCGTGAGTCAACCGACTTATTTTTCTCTCCAGGATCCCCAACATAGCATCCGCTGCAGTAATATCAGCTGGCCTCACAAAGATGGTAGGATGTCCCTCAGGACGAACAGGCCCAACATCTGCATGTGACACTTGATTAGAATTTCAAAATTCATTCATAAAAATCAAATACTTGAAAAAGTTTGAAAAAATTAAATAAATTCTCAAAATTTAAAACATACCAATATCTCCCCAGGCTCCACCTGGAGGAAGCACGAGTTCTGGATCATGACGGAAATCCAATCCAACATATGGAAACTGCTCGAAAGCAGGCACTTGCCTCTCCCACCACCCCCAGAAATCATCAATATGATAACAGTAGTGACTTTCCCCACCACCCTGTCGGAGGAATATGTCACCCCAACGGCCTATTCTGGGCTCACAGGGGTTAACCTGAGGTAGAGGCATCCCCAAACTGATAGCAGGCATCCTCTCAAAGAAGAAAGTACATAAAATACTACCGTACCCAAAATTCTTCATTGTGCCGGATTTGCAACCTGTCAATTGAGATTTCATGTTTGCCAATGAACTAGTACACCAATCATAGACATGACCGTGTAAGCATTGTACACCAATATGCATATAGTGCCTGGAAGCTAAGTGTTGTGAAGCACTACCTGCTACTCGGTTGATCATGCTCACTATCACTTTCAAAGGGAAACCGTCAATAGTTGAAATCAAGACTTGGCTTCCCGATTTCTCAGCTCCGGCAACACAATATGTATTTACGTACTCTTGCACAGATCTTACATCCACACGAGAAGACCCTTTCAGATTGATTACATCTCCTCTCCGTGAGAGACCAGTAATAAAATATATGTCATCAACAGTAAGCTCCAGAGTTTTCCCACGGATGACAAAGGTATTGGTATCCACATCCCAATAGTGAATAAGTCTTCGAAATAGTTTGTTTAAAGCCCTCATGTTTACGGTTCGGTAAAACTTCAACAAACCGCATCTTCGGAGAGCGTGGAGGGTGGCCGGATCTTGCATGGCCAACCTATCCATGTCCTCATGCTCCCTCTCCCTCCATTGAAGGACCATCCTGCACAAAAAACCAAAATTTTTTGAGTCTCGGCGCTTGTATGTAGGTTTTCAAGAGTGTACGCTACTGTGTATACTACACAGTCGCATATGGGCGCTACTTTGCTTCAGCATAGTAGCGCCCATCATGTTTACACGCTACTGTTAAGGTTACACAGTAGCGCCCGCGCAGCAACACTTGTGAGCATCGTGTTACAAGCTATTTTTTGCTCAAAAATTGAAAAATAAACCATGAAATTGCAAGTTGGGTGAATTTTAACTTACTTGGTGGAGGAATAACGGCGTTTGGATGCTTGGTTTGATCGCCACGGAGATTTAAATTTGCAAAAGGTTGCCCCAATCTTTGCCCTACAAAACAAATTGAAAATTGATTTTTAAATGAAATTATATATATAAATTGGATTTTGATTTTTACCCACAATTGTTAATTTTTTATAGTTTCAAGATTTTCAAAAAATCCCTAATTAATCAATTGAAACACACAATATGGTATAATACTAATCCAAGCTCAATTTTCATTTAATTTTTGTTAGATTCATCTCCTAAGTTTCAAAATTCTTGATGATAGACCTTGTCAACTAGCTAAATATTTCAAATTCACATATCATTCAAGATTTTTGCCGCATCGACTAATCTTTTGTTGAATACCTAGTTTTGGCAGAGTATGAAGCTATGATCCTAGAAGCTGACCTTTAAGTCATTTTAAGCTCTTGTTTGGACTATCTAAACCTAAACAAGATTGCCGAGCAAGCTTGTCCTCTTCGAGCTCGTTAAAGTAATCGAAGGCTCATCCACTCAGGTATAGAATTACCCCTTTTCCGGGCCTAGGTGGATTAACTACGGAAAAGGTATACTCTAGGTATACTCCTGTATGCGCTCGAAGAGTTCTTCTTCCATTGTTTTATACTTTTTTGGGGGAGGAGACTAACTATATGAAAAAGGACCTTTCGGAACCTTTCTTTAGGGTTTTCAGGCTCTCTAAACATGAAAATACCAAGCAAGCATTCACCTACTCGGGCTTGATGTGAAATCCACGAGAGGGTAAGTAGAGGACTGTTTAAGTTTTTCAACTCTATAAACAAGAAAACACTGCCGAGCACAGACCAATCCGGGCTCGATATAAAATCCACGGATAGGTGAAAAGAGGATTGTTTAATTTTTTCAGACTCTATAAACAGGAAAACATCGGCGAGCATTAATCTGCTTGGGCTCGATACTAAAATCCATGAGCAGATATATGGAGTTATTGTTTAAGTTTTTTAGACTCCTTAAAATTGAAAACACCGGCGAGCAAGAACAGATCTCGGCTCGATATTAAAATCCAGAGATCAGTAAATATAGAGTAATCTTCTATCTCTTCTTTGAACTCTATAAATAATGAAGAAGGTCCTGAGTCTTCCTCCCATGGGCTCGTTAAACTCTTACATGGTTGGATCTATTGAGTTTTCATTCTTTCTTGGACTCATTAAAACAACAAGAAGGGTATTCTTTTATCTAAAAAGAATAAGGGACGGGAAAGACATATCATATATTCATTGTCAAAGGTAGTTCAGTCAAGTTCTATCCTTGAACACAGCACCTACTTGAGTTTATCTTGTCGGTCGGGTTTAGTTTTTTGACCTCAAGGTGAACCTTTCCTTCGAGTTATTTACTCCCCCGGTTGGTTATTTTTCCAACCATATGGAGGGTCTTCTAATGTCTCTTACATTTCAGACTTATTATTTACCCCATTATGTCAGAAACTGCCTGAGTCACTTTGTGTCATGCTCAATGTTCAAGGATATACCCCGTGTCGTCCATTCTGCAGTTTACTTTGACCTCATGTGTCGGCCTTCCTAGTGTCAGTCTTGTTACATACTATTTCATATCAGCTCTTACCAGTTGAGTGTTCCTTGAGTTGGATGATGGAGGATTCCTTAAGGCCTCCCTTCCAACGGACTTCTTCGCATCGACATCAACTCATTTTACTCTGGGAATGAAGTTTAGAGTTTCGGTTAGTACCTTGGAGATTGCAGTCACCAGTGGCAATTTTCCTCGCTGTTGAATGATGAGAGTACATCAATGTCTCTTCCTCAACAGGATTTCCAAGTGTTCAAATCCAAGTCCATTTATTCACATTTGGCGAATCGTACTTGGTACCTTGGACCCCATCATCATTATGGGTGGAAGTCCTCGCGTTTGTTAACGGTATACATCAATGACCAGTAATCAAACGATACCCCCCATGTTCGACTGTCAACTCATCTATTCACATGGTTAGGGTTTGTACCTAGAGTTGTTTTGGATGAATACCTTGGGATTTTGGATGACATTACCTCATTTTGTTATCACCCAAGTTGCGCAAGACTGAGCCTCACTTATATTCGGCTCTCCATGAGACATAGATCCAGTTTGTTGTTATGACTATGATCTCTCAGTTTGACATGGATCCACGCTTGTATTCCAAGTGGCCATGCTTTATATACATCTCCTTGTTATGTATCGGAGATGATGTTGTATCACACTGCACATCTATAAGATGTCAAAAAATGTAATTGCTAGCTGACCTTGATCTTTGTTGCAGGTGTTCTTGTGACTTGTTTTCTGTGGTTCTTTGCTCCTCCTCTGGCTTTGGATTATAATGTATTTCGGCCATCGTTTCCCTCTGACCTCACACATTAGGGGGCATCTGTTATAGGTCAAACTTGCACCTCTCCGTCCATGATCACTTTGAGCTATTGATCACACAAAAGGACAACTTGGATGGAGGAGCATGTTGACCTTAGATGATACTTTGACTCACTCCATTTCCTGACATTACTGGAAAAACCCAAAAATATATCATTTTGAGATATGAGCGCTACTCTACTCAAAGAGACTAGCGCCCATACGCTACTCCAGTGTGTAATAGTGGCACCCATATCCTAATATACACTACTCCTTCTCAGCATAGTAGCACTCAGCATTTTAAACTCAATGAGCGCTAGTTGATAAGCACTAAAGTAGCGCCCTATACGATTCTTCACTGAACAAGATTCGCGTACATCTTAAAAGATGATTAAAAAATAAATTAATTTCTCGAGGAGGATTAGTTCCTGGTAGTTTCCCAACTCCCCCAACTTCCTCCATAACTATACATCGACCTGAACTACTTCTCTAATCTTATAAATACAAAGAATATTAAAAGAGAAAGGTTACCTAGATGGTGAGGTGGATTAATGGAGAAACTTTGAGACATAGAGAGAAGCTTGCATTGGAGGAGTTGATGCTGAAGATATCCAAGCCAGCGAAGAGTCAGAGCCCAGAATCAAGTTGCAGGAGCTTGTTACATGATCAGGTATACTTGTACATCATTCTACTTTTGACAAATAAAGGTTGAAGTGTCTTTCTTGTTCCAATTTAAATGTGTTCTGAAATGACATCTTAATTTGGATCTGTTTTGGTCAATGCTGAATGTTAAACATTGTTTTTGTTTCTTTCAAGCTTTATATATTGTCCAAAACGCTTTGAGAAAGGTATTGTTATTGCAGGTTTACTGAAAGGAAGGTGGATTTCAAGTTGAACACAAGATCAAGCAGAGGCTAGGATCAAACTTCGATTGAAAGGTGTGTTCCCAAAATCCATAACTTATTTCTTTTCATAAATATATTTGCAATATCATCAATACACTTACCTGTCACCCCAACCAAGTTGATAGCATTAGTTTCCTTATCGTAAATCCTTATCATCCATGTCTCATCAAAAATCTATGAATGATATTCAAAATGGTAAACAAACGGTAATTTATGGCGCCCTTAGATCATTTAAAGAATTGAGGAAGGGGACTTCATGTTTTTGTTATCTTCCAACACCAAAGGAGTAGGGGGCCTTGCCATGTAGAAATAAACTTCCACCGTCACCTATGTATGATCCCTAAAGTCAGTTTACTAAGCTTACCAACTTTGTAGAAAGGGTCCAGTGGGATAGTCCTAGGTCGATTTAATGCACATGGGAAGGGTAGAATATACTGAAACTCAATAAGACCAATGGTACTTATAAGTCCCTGTATGTGCACCAACTCTGGGATATGCTCAATTAAGTATTGGAGGGATATCTCCTCTACTCAATATCGCATGACCTTGTGCTTGACTCCGGTGTAAGTGGAGAATTTTTGGGTCACCTTCTACAAAACTGGATTTCCCTGGTGATAGGCCACTATGTCTGAGGTTTAATACTTTGGACAGTTTAATACAACTCCTAGTCCAAAGTGCTAGCCTAAGCTAGTTGGTGATCGTCCCTACAAAAGAAAAAATTACCAGTAAATTTTAAATTACTGTTCTTTTTAAGGGTTTTTATTTACTCAGAGGGTAATGGCTATGCAACCAATGGTTTTCTAACTCATGCATGGAAATAACATGACAAGTGAAAAAATGGAATTGAAAATGCAATACTTTCACTCTTTTCATTTTCTTTTCGAAACTATACAACTGACAATGTAAATATAATAACGCAAAATTTTCTTTTCTTTTCAAAAGATGCAAGTATGCATGTACAACTATCTTTTTTTAAATATGATTATGTCACTAAACTGAGGTGCTTGTAAATAAATTGAATTGTTTTTTCTATTTTCCCTTTTAAAATGAAAAGACAAAACTACTTACAAAAAAGTATACTACCCTAAGAGAAAATGAAAATGCATAAAATTTATGTACCTAACCTATAATATCATAACTTCAAAACACTTAAAGTACTGGCAACAACACACTTGAAGAGTCAATCCAAACCAAAAGTTCAAGTTCACTACCTTTGGCATAAATGCTTCGATAAAAAGGACTGTGAGTAAGAAAGGAATCAAGAAATAAACCCTTTAGGAGTCTAAAAAACATGTGGATAGTCCAAAAACATCAACAGAAGATGACCAAAGCATAAGCAATCCAAAAATCTCAAGCATGAACAAATACAAAACAATTATTCAACAAGACCTCAATGAAAAAAAGGATTTTCATTCAAAAATCTATAAATAGGCTCAGATACCTTCAAAAGGTTCCAAACCAAATCAAGTTGTAGCAAATAGGTTCAGTTAGACTCAAATTGGGTAAAAAACACCAAACTAGTTCATAAAGCCCCAACTTGGGTCAACAAGCCCCAAAGTTTTCCAAAAAAGCCCAATTTTTTTCAAAAATATCCCAACCAACACATGAAGTGCAATCAAAATATAAGAAACCACTTCCAAGGGGTCCTATACAGACCTAGGATCAGCAGGGAATCCAAAAAATGCAACCAAAACCCCGCAAACAATCCTGAAAGTGAAAAATTCACCTACAAGAGGAACACACCGGTGGAAAATAGACACAGAGCACGTAACATGCAGGTGCAAAGACTCAACAATAGCTTGTATGTAGTAAACATGCAGGTTAAAAGACTCTCCAATAGCGTGTGAGTGATGAAAGTCCAAAAAAATCAAAACCCAACTCAAGAATTGACAATGGAAGGGTCTAACAAAGTCTAAAGACTGTTCCTAACTTGAAATTAAACAAATACCTTCAAATATACTAGAAATATAGCCTTGTAGACCCCAAAGTAGACTTAAGCTTCTCCTCAATGGTGTCACAAGTTCTTTTGTGAGGAAAAATTTCCTGTGGCTTGGGTGAGGCCACCAATGTACTAGGGTTGATAGAGATACATCTAAGGCTATGAAAATACAATCAATTAAGAAAAAAATTTTGGGTTTAAGAGGATGTGTACCTTAAAATAGAATATTGATCCAAGCCTCTCCTTGATTCCTCCTGTTGTTCTCTGATCAAGGAACCTGCAAAACCACATCAAGACCTCAAACCAATTTGATTACAAATATAAGATTGATATTCAAAAGAACATAAAATGTTGATCTAATAAACATCAATAAGTAATCAAAACTGATATATATATGCACACAATGATTTGGAAAGGGAACAATGTCTGGTCTTTATTAATGAATGAAGCAAGTACATAATTATAACTTCCTTCAATCAAGGCACCTCATTAAACCTTCAGTTCTGAATCTCATGCTTCTCTCCTCCAAGAATCCCAACCTCCAAGCAATGTATTAGAGTTAGATGGAAACTAGGGCACACTTGAGGGGGATGAGAATCAAAATTTCTCCAGCATAAAATTACAATGGGATAAGTCCCCTTTCATTGTCCATCTCCCTCTATTATATAGAAAATGGAGAAGATAGGATTGAGGAGGAAGGAGTTACAATAATCTATGTAATTTGTGCAATTTTGAAAGAATTGATCATATTTCAAACATAATATCATGTTCTGTCAAGTCTAATCATCACTTCAAAGAATTTGTTTTCCACCCATTTATAATAAGATCATCCAATGGCAATTCCACTGCATTCTCAGGGAGTCACGAATCCTTTTCAGTTTCTTCTAGTTTTCTAGATAATGCTTCCTTGATTTGCACATGCAGGAGGATCCAAACTCTACTCTACTCCACTTGGTTGATCACTTTGTTCTTTTCGATACTCCCTTCTACCATGGGTACCAAGAGATAGATTCTAGTAGTGTGGTTCTTGGTTGTAGATCAATGTGCGATTGGGGATCTATTCCTACTTCTCAGAGCCCCTGGTATAGTAACCATTCTAGATACCACACTAGTGGAGATATGAGAGTCATGATACCAACCAGGCCTTGGCAGTAGGTGATCTCATAAAAGCGGTAACACAATGGAGAATCTAGAATATCTTCCATCTCCTCTTCTAGAAAACATTCTATCCAAATTTCCCTCAATTTAGCGTCTAATGTTAGAGGAGTGAGGATAGAATATCTTGAAAGGAATGCAGTATTTGTATTCCAGATATTGGGTCAATTTATACCATATCTATTTTTTTCTATATCTGCTTTCCTTTTCTTATCTTAGGGTAGTGAGGGCTGGCAAATCCTAGTAGGCTTGCACTATTTGTATTCCAGATATTGGGTCCATTTATCCCATATTTATTTATTTTCACTTTGGTTGTCTTTTATTAGCTTAAAGATTGTACTCAGATCATCTTAGTTTAGAGAAATACTTCACTTTATTTTAGATTCTAAATCTTGATTTCCTTAGGAGTTGTTTCCCATGATCCTACTATTTATTGGCACTATTGTACTCGGAAGTTCCATTGACCTACTTGTGTGGTCCTTCTTTGGATATTACTAAGATTATGTTATGTTATGTTATCAACAAGTGTTCTAAAGGTGAAACACGTTATTTCTATTGAGATGGGATTGAATGGAACCAAACTACCAACCCAAAAACCTACAAAAGTAAAGGAGAATCAGAAAACAAAACTAAACAAGTGTGCTAGAGAGAGAAAAAAACACGGTCATAGAACAAGAGAACACAACATATGGCCCATAGGATTAATCCCTTGTATAAAAGAATGATTCCCATATGATAAATAATGATCACACAAGATGATTGATTACAGATGAGTCTTGACTATGTATTTATACACAACTCAAGAGGTAGGGTACCCTCGAAAGAGGGTTTATGGGTCCACATATAAGTTGACTAGGTTAGACTAACCTAGTTAAACAATAAATGATCATAAGTTGGCCTTAGCACATATGTTAATGGTTAATATGGCTTAGTCATAGCATATCAAAGGATTACATTTTTCTCAACACTTCATTTTCATAAAGAACAATAAACATTTGAGGTAAAAGGTTATACCTTTGTTTGAAGTTTTGTTCATGTCCTTAAGTTTCATCCACGCTGTGCAAGCATATATATGTGGAAACATATATGAAAATCCTCACAGCAAATCTAAGATATGATGTATACCTCACAAGAGTAATTATGATTAAGCAGGAAAATAGAAGAAGAGTGATCAATGCAGTATAATGAGCAACAGAATAATATGGTATAGTAGAACTCGGATAGAAGCAATGATACTTCACACACACTAATTAATTAATCACAATATGGACAAATAAATAGTACAATGGTAGAGAGGATTCGAATGCCTAAGGTGGAAATTCGAATTAGCCTCTCAGAGTGATCATAAGATCAATAGAGTGTCATCGGAGCACAACTAGTTGTCCTCATGATCATTGGAGCACAACTGGAACTCTTCATCATCATCAGTGGAGTCATCAATGCTCAAGTAACTGTCAACCATCAGTCAAGCTGAGTCTGGTAGGTGTAACTAAGTATAACTGAGTGTAACTGACTGGTAGAGAGGATTCGAATGCCTAAGGTGGCAATTCGAATTAGCCTCTTAGAGTGATCATAAGATCAATAGAGTGTCATCGGATCACAACTAGTTGTCCTCATGATCATCGGAGCGCAACTGGAAGTCTTCATCATCATCAGTGGAGTCATCAATGCTCAAGTAACTGTCAACCATCAGTCAAACTGAGTCTGGTAGGTGTAACTGAGTGTAACTAACTGTAACTGAGTGTAACTGAGTGTAACTGAGTGTAACTGACTGTAACTGAGTGTAACTAAGTGTAACTGAGTGTAACTGAGTGACAACTGGACTGGTAGGTGAAGAAGGGCAAGTTGCTTCCTAAAATCAAGGAATAAGGGCACATTAAGCAACTAGAGGGCTAAAACTGAATAGTGAGAAGCTCCCGGGGGATGGCTAACTGAGGGCTAGGTGCTGGACTGATGACTGGGATGCATGCAAAATGCATGTAAACCCTAGAATGCATGCAAACCCTAAAGGTGCATGCATGACTGAAAATGTAAATGATCAAAATACTGGTGGGACTAGGATGGAGTATAGGAATATCCTAACACCCCCCCTTAAGCCATCCTAGGCCCTGGTAACTAAGACCAAAGTTCACCCAATACAATGAATAATAACATTCAATAAACCAAGGAAGTGGTAAAATCTCATGGGAAACATACCCCCTCCTCAAAAAATAGATTGTAAGGCACACACAAAAATAAATGCTCCAAACTCAAGCAAGTGTGATGCTTGGTCATATGTCTGGAGGTATCTTCTTCTTGGGAAGAAGTGGATCATGCTCAAAAAACATGTGCTTGTACTTGCTCTTCAGATTGAATGTGATGAGAACAAATCCAATAGTATGAGAATGATCCTTGAAATTGTGATTCGAATCAGCTGAGGTAGGATCAAATCTGTGAAAGTGCATATAGCCTTTTGTCTTCTCCTTCGAACCACCATGGGTGATATTATGCCAAAAATAACTATTACATGTTTGCTTGAAATCAAAATCAGATTTAAGACTTAAAAAATAGTTTCTTGAGATCTCCTTTGAACCAACAGGGGTGAGATCAAAACTATCATATGCATGAGAAATTATCCCAAGCGGTAATTGCTTAGAACCCAATTTAGATACAAGACTTGAATCATGGTTTCTTGAGATCTCCTTTGAACCATGAGAGGTGAGATAAAAACCAGTAGATGCATGAGAAATTATCCCAAGCGAATGGAAATGGCCATATTCTTCAATGACCTTTTGAAAGCATGGAATTATGATCATATTGTAGTATAAAAGAAGAGATAGTTGGAGAGGAGCGAATGCATTACTTTCAAAATCTATTTTGACCTCCGAAATAATCATGTGATCATGATGCAAACCAACAGACTCTGGTGCAAGAGAGGATTTGGGACCTTCTTCAATATCTAGAGTGCGAGCTAGCACAGAAAGAGAAGAAAGTTTGAGCATGAGTGGAGAATTTGCAAGTTCTTTGTCAACAAATTCAATATGAGATGATACTGGTTCATGATCTGAGAGACCATCAAGAGGAGTGAATTCATCACTTTGCTTGCTTTCGAATGGGTTAGGACCAAGTCCTTCATTCTTTCTGCCAAATTTTTCATCCAGGTGAGCCCATAACTCTTTTGGAGTCCATAACTCCTTTGGAATTTCAACACCATCACGGTATTTGAAATGGAATCTCAGGTATGTAGGAAAAGAAAGCATCATTGCTCCAAAGGCTCCATCACCTTTATTTAACCAATCAATCTTCTCTTTGAGGGATTCAAACTCTCTTTCAAAATAAAAATTAAAAAGATCATGGATATTCAAGTATGCTATCATTCTTGGTTTCCATTCATCATAGTTGAATGGAGAAAGAGAAGTAATTCCTTCTAAATCATACATTGAAGCTGTAGAAGACCTACAACTACTACTACTGCAAAAATGTAGAAACTACTGCACTCGAAATCTTGGTAATAACCTGCAAAAAAATCTCAAGAATGGAGATAAACAATACTCTCAACATGCTCTAATACCATGTGAAAATCCTCACAGCAGATCTAAGAAATGATGTATACCTCACAAGAGTAATTATGATTAAGCAGGAAAATAGAAGAAGAGTGATCAATGCAGTATAATGAGCAACAAAATAATATGGTACAGTAGAACTCGGATAGAAGCAATAATACTTCACACACACTAATTAATTAATCACAATATGGACAAATAAATAGTACAATGGTAGAGAGGATTCGAATGCCTAAGGTGGCAATTCGAATTAGCCTCTCAGAGTTATCATAATATCAATAGAGTGTAATCGGAGCACAACTAGGTGTCCTCATGATCATCGAAGCACAACTGGAAGTCTTCATCATCATCAGTGGAGTCATCAATGCTCATGTAACTGTCAACCATCAGTAAAACTGAGTCTGGTAGGTGTAACTGAGTGACAACTGGACTAGTAGGTGAAGAAGGGCGAGTTTCTTCCTAAAATCAAGGAAGAAGGGCGCATTAAGCAACTAGATGGCTAAAACTAAATAGCGGGAAGATCCTGGGGGCTGGCTAACTGAGGGCTAGGTGCTGGACTGATGACTGGGATGCATGCAAAATGCATGCAAACCCTAGAATGCATGCAAACCCTAAAGGTGCATGCATGACTGAAAATGTAAATGATCAAAATACTGGTGGGAATAGGATGGAGTATAGGAATATCCTAACAACATATATTTGTGATAATCTACAGGAGAGATCTTACAACTAGAGCATATCTCACTAATATCACTCAAGAATTACAGAAAGAAGAAGAAGAAGAAGAAGAAATGAATATGTTAGGATATTCCTATACTCCATCCTAGTCCGGCCAGTATTTTGATCATTTACGTTTTCAGCCATGCATGCACTTTTAGGGTTTGCATGCATCATTTAGGGTTTGCATACATTTGCATGCATTCCAGTCATCAGTCTAGCACCTAGCCCTCAGTTAGCCATCCCCCGAGAGCTTCTCTCAGATCAGTTTTATCCCTCCTAGAGCTTAGTGCACCCTTCCTCATTGATTTAAGGAAGCCACTCATCCTTTCTCACCTACCAGTCCATTTTACTTTAGTTATCCACTAGTCTTTCCTTGATTTGAGTCCAGACTGACTCCTCATTACTGTTATCACTCTGAATAACCTTCGATGAGACATGACTACCTGTTCTGACTCCAGTTATCTCCTCATGCACCCTCCACTGAGCCTCCTTCATTCAGTTAGTGTCTCCATGTGCCAGTTACATTCAGTTACACCTACCACACTCAGTTAGACTCAGTTTGACTGACGATTGATAGTTAGTTGTGCATTGATGACTCCACCGATGATGAGATAGACTACTAGTTGTGCTCTGATGACACTCCAGTGATCCTTTGATCACTCCATGAAGGCTAATTCGAATTGCCACCTTAGGCATTCGAATCCTCATGCATTGTACTACTTATTGTCCATATTGTGATTAATTAATTAGTGTGTGCGAAGTATTTTTGCTTCTATCCGAGTACTACTATATTATTATTATGTTGCTCATTATACTGCATTGACCAATCTTCTTCTATTTTCCTGCTTAATCATAATTACTCTTGTGAGGTATACATCATCTCTTAGATCTGCTGTGAGTATTGTTTATCTCCATTCCTGAGAGTTTTTTGCAGGTTATTACCAAGATTTTGAGTGCAGCAGTTGCAGCAGTTTCTGCATTTTTGCAGTAGTAGCAGTTGCAGATATTCTCTATTGTTTTTGCAAGTCTTCTATAGCTTCTATGTATTCATCAGGAATTACTCCTCTTTCTCCATTCAACTATGATGAATGGAAACCCATAATGATAGCATACTTGAAGAGACATGATCTCTTTGATTGTCATTTTGAAAGAGAGTTCGAATCCTCTGAAGAGAAGATTGATTGGTTAAATAAAGGTGACAGAGCCTTTGGAGAAATGATGCTTTCTTTTCCTGAATACATGATATTCCAATACCAATACCTTGATATTGTTGAAACTACAAAAGAGTTATGGGCTCACCTGGATGAAAAATTCGGCAGAGAGAATGAAGAAATTTGTCCAAACCCTTTCGAGAACAAGCAAAGTGATGCATTCTCCCTCCTTGATGGTCTCTCAGATCATGAACCAGTATCATCTCATATTGAAGTTGTCCACAAAGAACTTGCAGATTCCACACTCATGCTCCAACTTTCTTCTCTTTCTGAGCCAGCTCACACTCTAGATATTGCAGAAGGTCCTAAATCCTCTCTTGCACCAGAGTCTGTTGGTTTGCATTATGATCACATGATTATTTCAGAGGAAAAATCAACTATTGGAGGTAATGCATTCGCTCTCCTCCAGCAATCACCTCTTATTTACTACTATATGATCATTATTCCATGCTTTCAGAAGGTTATTGAAGAATATGGCCATTTCCACCCACTTGGGATAATTTCTCATGCATCTAATGGTTTTGATCTCACATCTTATGGTTCAAAGGAGATCTCAAGAAACCATTTCCATTCGCTTGAGATAATCTCTCATGCATTTATTGGTTTTGATCTCACCTGTCATGGTTCAAAGGAGATCTCAAGAAACCATGATTCAAGTCTTGGATCTAATTTGGATTCTAAGAAAACACTACCTAAGATAATTTCTCATGCATATGATGGTTTTGATCTCACCCCTGCTAGTTCAAAGGATATCTCAAGAAACTATTCTTCAAGTCTTAAATCTGATTTGGATTTCAAGAAATCATTATTATTTGATGGTTCCTTTTGGCATAATCTCACCTGTGATGGTTCAAAGGAGAAGACAAAAGACTATCTGCATATTCATGTTTTTGATCCTACCTCAATTGATTTGAATCACAGGTTCAAGGCTCATCCTCATACTTTTGTATTTGTTCTCATCACATTCGATCTGAAGAGCAAGTACAAGCACATGATTTTTTAGCATGATCCACTTCTTCCCAAGAAGAAGATACCTCCAGACATATGACTAAGCATCACACCTGCTTGAGTTTGGAGGATTTATTTTTTTGTGTGTGCCTTACAGTCTATTTTGAGGTGGGGGGTATTTTTCCCATGAAATTTTCCCCACTTCCTTGGTTCATTGACTACTATTATTCATTGTATTGGGTGACTTGTGGTCCTAGTTACCAGGGCCCAGGATGGATTAAGGGGGGGTGCTAGGATATTCCTTTACTCCATCCTAGTCCCACCAGTATTTTGATCATTTACATTTTTAGTAAAGCATGCACTTTTAGGGTTTGCATGCATTCTAGTCATCAGTCCAGCACATATCCCTCAGGTACCCATCCCCCGAGAGCTTCTCTCAGATCATTTTTAGCCCTCCTAGAGCTTAGTGCACCCTTCCTCCTTGATTTAAGGAAGCCACTCGTCCTTTCTCACCTACCAATCCAGTTTACTTCAGTTATCCACTAGTCTTTCCTTGATTTGAGGGCAGACTAACTCCTCACTACTGTTATTGCTCTAATTGACCTCTAATGAGACATGACTACCTGTTCTGACTCCAGTTATCTCCTCATGTGCCCTCCACTGAGCCTCCTTCATTCAGTTAGTGTCTCCATGTGCCAGTTACATTCAATTAGACCTACCACACTCAGTTAGACTCAGTTTGAATGACGGTTGATAGTTACTTGTGCATTGATGACTCCATCGATGACGAGATAGACTACTATTTGTGCTCTGATGACACTCTAGTGATCCTTTGATCACTCCATGAAGGCTAATTCAAATTTCCACCTCAGGCATTCGAATCCTCATGCATTGTACTACTGATTGTCCATATTATGATTAATTAATTAGTGTGTGTGAAGTATTTTTGCTTCGATCCGAGTTCTACTGTTTTATTATTTTGTTGCTCATTATACTGCATTGACCACTCTTCTTCTATTTTCCTTCTTAATCATAATTACTCTTGTGAGGTATACATAATCACTTAGATCTATTGTGAGGATTTTCACAGAATCAATTATCACTTATGAACACAGAAAATGGAGAAAAACTGTTGTATCATACATCAATAATAAGATGGCACTATGAATAATTGAATAAAACAAAATACTGTCAAGTGAATTCAAATTAACCAAAGGTGATTCAAATTCTCCTCAATGTGTGGCTTGGATAGCATTGGAGACATCATCCAATCAGTGGTAGTTGTCACAAATAGTCAAAGGTCACTCAAAATTAGTCTAATTGAGACTAACTGAGTCATGTGAGCACAAATCAAGGGATGGAGACTCCAAGGAAGGCGCATGAGGCTGATGAGGTTGTCACTAGGTCAAGTGGCACTCCCATACAGACAACTGGGAGCTACATGAATTTAAACTGAGTAATAAATGAATGAACTAGTCAATAAATGCTACAACTAAATGTTAATGATCCAAGTAGTGTAGTAGGGCGCATATGTCATCCAGCTGAGGAAAACAAGGTGCACTAGGTAGGTAGGAGGCCTATTGAGGGCTAAAAACGGGATCTAAGGGGATGAACATAATCTCCAGATGTTGGGGAGACCTCCATATTGATTACTGGATGCAGGAAGATGCATGCATGATGACTGGATGGATGCATGAATGGAAATATAAAAAATGATGGTGAGAATATTCCAACACCCCTACACAAGACAAACATGAGGAAACAACGGAAGGAACTAATGGTAGGGCCCTGGTAACTGAGACCAAAGGTCACCCCATACAACAATCTAAATAATAAAGTGAGGAAAGAGGGAAAAATTACTAGGAAGAAAGCCATCCCTCAAAATAGACTAAAGGATGCTAATGTAGCATGGAATCACTCACCCCAAGAATATATCTAAGGTAAGTGAATCTCTTCACAATGAAGGTCTTGGTGAAGATGTCTACAATCTGTTCTTATGTAGGATAGTAGAGTAGTTTGGTGGTACTGTCATGCACTAATCCTTGAATGTAATGCATGTGTATCTCAATATGTTTGGTTCTCTATATAAGAACCGAATCTGTCGAGATCCTGATGGAATTCTGATTGTCACAATAGATGACTAGTGGAGTACTGAATCGAATCCCAAACTCTGACAAGATGCCCCGCAAATAGATGCATTGTATGGTTGCATTCACAACACCTCTATACTCAGCCTCAGCTGAAGAAAGAGCTAAAGCAGTCTTCTTTTTGCTCGACCAATAGATAGGTCTAGATCCAATCCTGAAAACAAAACCAGATGTAGACTTTCAATCTGATCTATCTCCATCCCAATCAGAATCAATATACCCACATAGGTTCAGAGGAGGCCCAGCTGCGTATAAAAGAACATGTGTCTTTGTCCCTTGCACATAATGCAAGATCCTCTTGGCTTCCTTCCAATGAAGATCATGAGGCTCCTGTATGTATCTGGAGAAAGCACTGACTGCATAGGATAGATCAGGTTGAGTATGTGTTAGAAACAAAAGACTCTCAATCGACTGCCCATACAAAGTACTATCTACCAAAGGTGTAGAAGAACCATCCTCAAGGCTTATCCTTGAAAGAAAAGGAAATGTTGTTTGTTTGCATTCGCTCATATGAAATATCTCAAGTAGATCTAAAGCATACTTGGCCTATGCAACTCTGATTCCTAAATCAATCTGAGTGACTTCAATACCAAGAAACTGCTTTAGCAGTCCCAGATCTTACATAGAGAAGGAGTTGTGCAAAGATGTTTTGATAGATCTAAGCATGAAGAATTTATCCTAGTAATAATCAATTCATCAACAGAAAGAACAATGAGAAGTAGGTATTTACCATCATGTCTCATGTAGACATTTGAATTTGATTTGCATCTCTGAAAATATTATGAATGTAAGAAAGAATCCATCTTGGCATACCAAGCTCGAGGAGCTTGCTTAATCCCATACAAGGACTTCCTCAATCTGCACATAGGTGAAGCATCATGAATATAGCCATTAGTTTGTTTCATGTAGATTTCCTCCTATAGATCTCCATGAAGAGAATCACTCTTGACATCCATGTGATGCACTTCCCAGTTCTTGGATTGAGCAAGAGCAAGAGCAAGACGGATGGAATCCATCTTGCAAGACGGATGGAATCCATCTTAGAAACAGGTGCGAATGTCTCAGAATAGTCAATCCCATGAACTTGGGAGAAACCCCTTACCACCAATCGGGAGTTATACTTGCTTGTGACTCCATCTGAGTCCATCTTTGTTCTGTATATCCACTTGCATTGAACAAGCTTCCTCCTAAGAGGGAGAGAGACAAGCTCCCAAGTCTCATTTATTTGAAGAGATTGATACTCTTGTTCCATAGCAGCTACTCATCTAGGATCTTGGGAGCGCTCAAAGAATGTCTTTGGATCTGATCCAATCATAGGAAAGCATATCTAAAAAAGAATTGGATTTGTGTGAGAGACAATATCAGATCTGGTTGTTCTTGAAGATGGTGGATCTCCAACAATATCAATGGTGGATGAAACAGTAGTGGTGGCCCATTTTGTAGTAGGAGTTCGAACCTTAGGTGCTATATCTTAAGGTTCTTGTGGATATGGATCTAGTATTTGCTCTACCTTCTGAATCTTCTTTTTCTCAACCTTCTTTGTTGTATCTTTTCCATTCAAGCAACCTTTGCAGGTGCCTTGGGAAAACTTGAGATTGGGTTGAACTTCAACCACCTGTTGAGTATGCATGTCTTGCAAGTATTCATAGTTGAGATGCGCAAATATTTCATGCCATAGCCTACTCTATTCATTTGCATGAGTGTTAAGAGAAGATTGTTTAGAGAGAGGTAGAAAATGGGAGAACTTATAGAGTTTCGACTTGTGGTTTGCAACACCTTTTGCAATGGTAGAACCTAATACCATGTCTTGGATTTCGACCTCATTTGGAGAGAATATCACCCTCTTGGGCTCTCCAGTATGGGTCATCTAGTAGACTGAGAGTAGATTAGCAGTGAGTGTAGGGACATAGAGAACATCTAAGAAGTACCCATGATCAAGTTTGATTCTTCCAATCCCCTCATAGGAGACCTCAGAATCATTCCCCAACATGATGGATGGTCCAATAGTGGATACGAAACCAGTAAAGAGATCTTTGGAGGAAGACATGTGTCTTGATGCTCCTAAATCTATGATGAAGGAGGATTGTGTTGATGCACCTACCATGAGATCATGGCATCTCTCTTTGTCCTCCGGTATTGATGATTCACCTTATTTCTTTATAGCACATGCAGGTACTAGAAGATTATTATTTTCAAGAAGTGAATCCATGATATCTATGGTCTTCTTCATACATGAAATCTCAGGATGGAATCCTCCATAGCAATATGCACATTTGGATTTCCCCTTCTGATTTTGTTTGTCTTTCTTTGGATTCGAAACTCCATCTCATTGATTTCGAGCCTCCTTCTGCTTTTGCTCATTTGACTTTCTGTCAATTTTTTTTTTATTTCCCTTGCCATTCTCTCTCTTCATTTTAGTGGATGCAAGTGTTGAATCCAACTTGGGTTTTATCATTCTCATTTGAATTAACTTCTCCTCCTCTTGTGTGAGAGATTGGATGAAGTCATCAAGGCTTCAGAACTTCCATTTTGGGATGGATAGCTTTGTTTTCTGAAAGGTGGAGACAAATAATGAGTAGTTAGGGCCCAATTTTGATAGTAAGGAAAGGATGAGTTGCTTCTCTTCCTTCTATACTCCATATCTCTTCAATTGTGAAATTAGATTTCTAAACTTGGTGAGAAACTCATTGATGGAGTCGAAACTGCAAGGGCTCAAGGATATGAGCTCATTTTCCAATTTGCGACCTTTCAAGTCATCTTTCTTTCCAAGAAGAGATTCGATCTTGTCCCAAACCTCTTTTGGAGTTACTAGATCTATAACATGAAAATGGATGTCTTCAGAAATGTCGAGGAGCAGCAGTCCTACTACTTCATTAAGTTTATCCAAGTAGATGGATTTCTCTACTGCACCAGTGGGTTCGATTGCAGTCCCATTCAACACTCTAGAGAGGATCTTGTACTTCATGAAGATGTCCATATTTTCCTTCCATTGAACATAGTTGAATGAATTCAGTTTTAGATCCATTGGTAGTTGTTGAAGTTGAATTGATGAAGAGTTCAAATGATGGAATAACCTGCAAAACAATGAGATTGTAAATGGAGAACTACTGCAATTGGATTTGAACACTAGATTAGGACAATGAGCACATGTGACTAGATCCTTCACACCTAGCTAGACCTCACTTGATTTCTCCAGTGAATTGAAGACAACTACACTAGGAATTGTTATGTAAATATAGAGGCTTCTGGTGCTCAATGAAAGATAGCTGCTCAAAGAATTGTTGCAACTACTGCTGCTGCAATTCGAATATCCGGCTACATCTATGATACCATGTGATAATATATGGGATAGATCTCATAGCTAGACCAAATTTCACTAACCTCACTCAAGAATTGCAAAAAGAAGAAGAAGAAGAAATTAATCAATTATCACTCATGAACACAGAAAATGGAGAAAAACTGTTGTATCATACATCAGTTGTAAGATGGCACTGTGAATAACTTAATACAATACAATACTATCAAGTGAATTTGAATTAAACAAAAGTGATTCGAATTCTCCTAAATGTGTGGCCTGGATACAATTGGAGACATCGTCCAATTAGTGGTAGTAGTCACAAATAGTCAAAGGTTAATCAAAATGAGTTTAATTGAGGATAACTGAGTCATGTGAGCACAAATCAAGGGATGGAGACTCCAAGGAGGGAACATGAGGCTTCCAGTAGGTCAAGTGGCACTCCGATACAGACAACTGGGAGCTACAGGAAGTTAAACTGAGCAATAAATGAATAAACTAGTCAATAAATGTTGCAACTGACTATTAATGATCCAAGTAGTGTAGTAGGGTGCATATATCATCTAGATGAGGAAACAGGGCGCACTAGGTAGGTAGGAGGGCTCCTGAGGTCTAAAAATAGGCTCTAGGGGGCTGAAAATAGGCTCCAGGTGCTAGGGAGACCACCATACTGGTGACTGGATGCATGCAGATGCATGAATATGCATGCATGACGATTGGATGCATGCAGAATGCATGCAGGCATGCAAATATAAAAAATTATGGTGGTAATATTCCAACAATATTCTATTATGGAAAGTTTAATCACTAGTACAAAATGAGAGATAAATGACCAAAAAAACAACCAAAATCCACATATAAATGACCACTTTTGAGTTGGTGACCACTGGTAGCAAATTAGCGTTCATATATCATGCGACCAAAAATGTGGTCATATTTAGCTTGGTCATTTGTAGCTTATCTTGTGGTCATATATTTGGTCGTATATGTGGTCATTAATTTGGTCGTATATTTGGTCATTAATTGTCACAATTAATGACCAAATTTATCCCACTTTTTTTGTCACGTGATAAATTACCGCTAATTTGCTACCAGCGATCGCCAACTCAAAAGTGGTCATTTATATGCATATTTTGGTCATTTGTTTGGTCACTTATCTCTCATGTTGTACAGGTGGTCGTTTATATGCAAATTTTGGTCATGTTTTTAGTCATTTACCTCTTTTTAGCGGTATCAGAATATAAATAGGGCACGGAGGAATCGAACCACCAACCTCCTTATGGATTGATATGAGAATAAAATTTTCAATAGTTAACACCATCTTGCCAAATTCTGGAAAAGGGTCACATACCTAGGTATGCAACAAAAATTACCCAATAGTCACAAAAAATGGTAATGTTAATCATAACCTTATTTTGCAAAATCAAGAATGCAGTTGTATAGTAAGTTCAGTTGATATTTTCATTATAGTTGTTGTAGCAGCCATAGAGATTTGTAGTGTTCCACCCATAATAAAAATATCATGTTGTCTCTCTCTCATTTTATGTGTGCTTGGTTACTTGCAAAATGTTTGGAGAATGTCCTAAATGAGTAGTATACAAATAGTTTGACAAAATCTCACCCAAATACAATAATTTTTCCTATAAATGCATTGAGGATATTACAATCTTGTCTTTCCAAATTCCATAGTTTTTCTCATCAAGATTCATCTCAAAAAGAAAAATACTTGAAGATGATGCGAATGCCATTATACTATGGATCTTCTTTGCTAACTACTATTTTCCTACTGCTAAATAAAAAACTATGTAAAATATTTTTACTGTGAGTTTGATGCTGACATCAAGCTTCTTAAATCTCCACAACCAAAATTGATGATCTCTACCTATCTCTTAGAACTACAACTGGACTTTGAACTCTGCTTATCTTCTAGAACCACAATATCATCCTAATGTATGCTGCAACTTCTTTATCCATAACAACCACTTATTGCTCCAATACCATGACGAATTCCAGTCCTAGTGTTCAGGCTATCTTAATAGAAATGATAAACATGAACTGGATGATTCCAAGACCCAATGCAAGATCTTATTGTTGCCGATCACAACGAATCTCTCAGGAACATCACAACTTCTACACTTTCCATCATCTAGTAATGTACAAAACTTTTACACAGTAATGCAAACACTGTTGCAATCCAATATTCATTGTGCATGTCTCATTTATTAATTGCTTTTTTTTATTCAAGCTTCTGTACCCATCACTTATTCAGTCCCATCTCTTTTAGAGTTCTAGTTATCCTCCAGACCTCCAACTATCATCCTACAATCAAATCAACATTACTTGAAAGGTAAAGAAACCATTGTGCATACTAACCATAAATTGTTGCAATACTTGCAAACTTATTGTAAGTTGTAGGAAACTTGACAACTCAAATGGGTGACATATTCAACAATTCAACTCAGTCATAAAGTACAAGAAAGGAGAACAAAACAGAGTAATGATTTCCTATATCAACCAAAAAAATATAGCCAGCACACTAACTGAGGCAAGATGGAGTAATTTTGACACTGCAACACCCTCTACCCTATCAATAAATATTTTTGAGACATCTTTGGAAACCTGAATAAGTCAAATAGAAGTAGAGTTAAAGAAGAGTGCAAAGATGTTCAACTCAACAAGGGAATATTGTACTGGTGTTATGTAATCCATGAGTATGAAGAGTGGAGTTGATAAAAAAACACACCACAACATTCCAAGATTGCTAGCCAATTTGGAGTGGGAAAGATGCTGGACAATCTGAAGAGGTTGTTAGGAATCCATGTCAACCCTTATATTTACTTTGTTATTATATTGTTATTGGATGCATATGCTTTGTAAGTCATCCCGTAGTATTTGTTGATCCATAGTTTGTCTTATTGTTGTTGGACACATATGCTTTGTAAGTCATCTCGTAGTAATTGTTGATCCATAGTTTGTATTGGCCCATGGTTTGTATTGACACATGGTATTGGTTCCTAGACTTAGTATATAAGTTTGTGTTGAGACCAATGAAGGTACTGTGAAGTTATTTGTATTGAGCTTGCTCAAAGGAGGTTGCCCCCTTGAAGTGGCCTGCGATCAATAAAAGCGATTCTGAGTTCTTTTATTTATGCTATCTCATGTATTTTCATTAATTAATTGTTGCAGGTTCTTCACATCTGGTATCAGAGCACTTTCTTGGGCTCGTTGGGTGAAATTTCTACCAATTTTTTTTTTCGCATCGGTAGCAGCTTTGGATTTGGGAATAATCCTTATCCGCTTAACTATGGGAAGTACTTGGGCATAATCCCTAAAACTCATTGTGAGGTGTACCACAAGAACCCCAAAGTAGCTGACCCATCAAAAGGACCTGCTAGAGAAAAGGGAAATGACCCCTACCTGATTGATTAGTTCCCACCCGTGAGGTAAACCAAGAGATGTCATTTGTGGCAAACTGGTTATCAGTTTTACCTGATCCATGGAGTGAGGGGTACTTTCCCAATATTCAAGCCGTCAGACAACATTGGTCGTCGAGTGAATCCCCTGAACCGATAGGAAGCCGAACATACCTAGGGTCCATACCTATTTTCAGTTGAACTATTGTCGATCACTTCCATGCCATTGTAGATCCATCTATTGTCGATCACTTATACGTCATTGCAAATCCATTATGAAAGCCTATTCAGATCCATTCTAAAAGTCATTTCAGATCCAATCACTTCCGATCCATTATGAACCATTCCAGATCCCGCCATTTCTGATCCATTCTGAGCAGTTCCAGATCCCTTGTTTTAACTCTGTTTTCCCTGAAACTTCACTGACACCCCTGCAATCCTATTATCCATATTTCATTCCTGGTGACCCTATCCCAATTTCCACTTCCCAAAGCCAGAAATCTCACATTTGTCTATTTTTAGGGTTTGCCATAACTTCTTCAATTTTCACCAACTCACTGTTGGCATATATAACTGAGCTAGAGGTTTCCACTGTATACCCAGGTACTTCGCGGTTTAAGGAACCAACAAAACCCCTATTCACTGGCCCTTTCTGTAACAAACTGTGCGCAGCCTGAGGTATCACCTGAGGAGAAGCTGAGGGGGTGGTTGCAGAATCAAGTTTCCATAACCTAGTGATGCGAGTGTAGAAGGAGATGATGGCCAGTGCGATAAAAAGAACTCCTACAGAAACAAGACTGTGTGAAGTCTCTTCTTCATGTTGGATACTTTGGGAAGTGGAGGCACTTGCGCAACCAACGCATCCAAGGACTGCGCAGTAGTGGATACTTCCTACTTCACGACGATAAGCTATCAATAGCTTACCTCGCAGCAACTTACAATGGTTCAACGCGTCAACAAGACCACGCGTCCACTTCCGGACTTGATTAACTCTAACCGATCTTACTTAATGTTCTTTACCCATTCAACACACTTAGATTATTATCTTTAAGATGTATGTAATTGAACGGAACATGTAATACCGTGTGCTCTAATGCTGCGCTCAAATACAATGTTCAATTATGTGATTTAACCAACAAATTCATACATTCGAAGACTTAGAAATGCTGAACACTTAACATTCATCCACACATGTATTACTTAACATATCATTCCCACCATTCCTGTGGTGAATACATATAAAATCAATCACATATTTAGATAATTGCAGCATTAAACATCCATACTAAGCAAATGAACAGTTGCAGAGCAAAACACAATCACACTACATAGAATTTAACGTGTTTCACCCCTCAGATGGAGGCTATGTCCACAAGAACTATTGTTAAATTAGTCTTTGGGAAGGGTACAATAGTTCTTAGTCTGCGCACTCAGCTGCAGACTCTCTTCTCTCTCGGATAGATCTTTGCACACTAAGCTGAAGAGCCTTTACAATAGCTTCAAGCCCATGAGCATGTCTTTACAATTCGTAGGCAAAACCATTAGGTTTACAAAAATGGCATGGCTAACTGCCAGCCTGACTGTCGTCGTTGACAGCTTGCTCCAGCTGGGCCACTCGTGGTTCACACACTCTTCTGATAGCTGCAGTCCTCAAAACGGTTACAACTGCATCATGGCCTATCCCTTTCTACATCGTCCACCTGCTTATCACCGTCAGCATAGTAGCCTATCTTCTCAACTGCTTGTCACCACTCTTTATGACAGGTCCCTTCTGTTCGTCTTCGTGTCCCAAAATAGGTCACTTTCTTTGCTCGACCTTTCCATACATTCTTACCCAAAATGGCAGTTGTGCGACATCTTTGTATCAACATATTGCGCAACTCTGCCTTATCAATTACCACTGCACGACAATGCACAATTCTCAAAACTGCTTCCATCCTTTGTCGCAGCATGCAATGCACAATTTTCAACACTTATGTATTTTTCTAATCCACTTGGGCTGCGCCCAACAGGCCCCTAACACTCACCTATGGCTCGTCCCAAGCCACTTCAACTTGCGGACTCTGGTGCTGCATCTTCCAGGGTACCTAGCTTTGATGTAAAGCTTTGCAGAGTTCCTGCTAACTCTGGAACTATCTCCTTGACTTTTTTTTTTGAAACCTTGAAGCGTCTCCAGAGTTTCCTATGAGACCTTCTCCTTAGCCACCTGTTCTTTCATGGCTCCCTTCGTGGCCTGAAGTTCCACGAACTTCACATCGAATTGTTGCATCAATTCGAGGCCTTCTTGTTCAATGGGCTACAACCTGGCGGATGTGGCATCTTCCTTCTCTCTAAGCACCACCAGCACTTTCTACAGCTCTTTGACTTCGTTAAAATTTTGTACTTTCTCCCTTGCTGGTGTAGTCTTTACCTATGTGCTTGCAGCGTCTATTTGCTACTGTGTCCACTGCAAATCTTCCTTTATTTGCTGAAGTACGGGGTCCTCATTCAACCTAGTTGCTGCTGTAGTTATCTCTTCAAGTAAATCTTGGAATTTCATTACTTCCAACGAAATGCCATCCATAGTTTCTTTCACCTCCTCAGTTGTAGCTAGGCACTGATCCGATGGAATGACAGGGTGCCTAGCCTCTAGCTCTGCGATCTTCCCTCTATAAGAAGCCTCCATTTGTATCTTCTCAGAAGTGAGGGACTCTACCTTGGCCCCAATTTTCTTTATCGTGTCCTCCACATCATCCTCCTCTTCGCATTCCTCTATTTTCGCGCAGACCGCTAAAATGGCCTCCTTCGGCTTTCGACCTTTTTCCCTGGCTACGCTCAACTCTTGCTTGTTGTGATCTAATTCCTTCCTTAACTGATTGATATCTTCAGTTAACTGTGCGCACTGATCATATGAGGCTAGGCCTCTCTCATGAATCTCTTCCACAACCTTTATGTGCAACTCATTCAATTCTTCTAGGGTCAAAGCCCAATATTCAAGCCAAGGCCCGCAATCTTTACTACCTCCTTAACCACTCCATTCAGATAAATGAGGTAGCTCGGTTCAAGGTTCAACACACGCGGATACTTACTTATAGAAACATGCGGTATTCTTTGTGCACTTGGTTCCCCTAACTTCCTGTCATAATTTGAACTTGGTTGCCCCAACCCCATCTATGATACCATTGTCTTGACTTCCACCATATCATCGATTATGGTTAACTGTAGTTGTTCTTGTTTGGCTTCTCTTTCAGCGCGGGTCTCTTCCCACACTTCCTACACTTTTGTTGCGATCTTCTCATAGTCATCTGGGTGTAGTTGTGGCCCAAATTCAGGTTTTTTGTACTTCCTCTTTGTACGTTGGCTTTGCGATTGCGCGGGGCCTTCAGTGGCATTTCTTTTTCCGGCTTCCGTCTCTGTATGTTCACTTTGTGCATCATCCTTTTCTTCCTCAATGGGCATACCTATGGGTAGCCCCCCTGCTTGTTGTTCCTTATCCGTATCTATGTTTTCCTCATCGGTGTCCTTTATATCGATCTTGTGCGACATAGATTCTACCTATTGTTCATAGTGTGATGCATCATCTCGTGATGCAAGGACTTTCCAGTCGTCATCCCAATGCTCCATTATTTTCTCGATGGTCTCGTCATCCAGTCGGTAAAACCATGGACACCATAATCCTTCCTACGCATCAGCCCTTGGTTGAATGTGTGACTGAAGCCTCCTCACGCTAAACCTCATGATGCATGTATACTTGTCAGTCAGTGGTTTTGAAATGTGCTACGTTGCCATAATTGCGTCATGCAACTGTTGATAATAGACATAAAATACTTCAGTCATATGCCACTGTCTTGATGCCTTCGGGCTTGCAGATAGGTTGGTAAAACGTGTTCCACGACCCTTCCCTATTAAGGTTGGAATCCCTTGATACCCTTCTAGCTCTTTCCATCCTACAAAGGCTATCAATACGAGCAACCAACTGAAATGGAATGCTGTTCCATTATCCTTTGTATCTTCAACATCTGCTAGGAACTCATTCAATAAGAACTGGCACCAATTGTAAGGTCTTTCGCGCAATATATTAGATGCTTCCTTGATTGCAACCGCGGGCACCTTAAGCAGTCTACACTTGTGCAAAATCTTTCCTGCAAGCAACTGGGTTGTAAAATTTATGGCGCGGTCATTGATATCGATGGTTGGGAACCCACGTCCCTTCCGTACTACACCGAATTCTTTTGCTACTTCGGTACTCAGACCTATATCCTGCACCCTCTTTATAATTAGGTTAGAAGGGTCCTCTCCTCTCTTGTTCAGGCCTGTGATCTGGTATATCATGTCTATATTGGTATCAATGCACTTGTCCAACCATAAGAATTCTTCATGCACGCAAGTCAGTAGCACGCACACCACCACCAAAAACTTGGTGCCTTTAGTGAAATGCGGCATTTGCAATAAGTTCAACAACCCTGATGGCTGAATGGCTTTTAGTCAATCTTGGACTTCCAGTTTTTCGACACCAATCTCTGGATTCATTATCGGGTTGAGGTATGCATCAGATCTGAATTATGGGTAATTCTTCGGCGTTACCAGCATGTTTTCAAGTAAGTCCAGGTCATCCAACTTGCATCCTGGTAGGTCGCCCAACAAATTATCCTCAATCTTCACCCTAGTAGAAATGGTAGAGACTGGGATTTCATACGCAACATTCTTTTGTAAGTGGACCGGTGGGGCGTCGTCTTTCCGTGGAGGAATGTAGTCTGACATTGGGTAAATAGGTAAGTTATGCTGCTTCATTTGTGCTTTGGCTCCTCCCTACTTTGGTTCTTTCCCCTTGCTGGTTCCTGTAGCCTGCCTGGCTGAGCTGCTAGAGGCATCTCCCTTTGTTTCCATCATGACTCCTGGAATCCATGACTGCTCAAATAACCAAAATAGCTCATGTAAATTGTCCTGCTCATTCATAAACTGCCCAGTTTATTCGACTCTCTAGTATATTCGATAACAATGCACAACACTTCGTAAAGTAGAGAAGTGGCTAAGTGAGGCCATATTTATAGGCTCATCTGATTTGCAACGTGGCCTTTTGTGGTTTCCAAGGCACTTGATGCCATATTTATTATCCAGATCATGCCTATGATCTTGGCCCTATCATCTGATCCTTCTCATCATGCCAATGCTGTTTCCTTAAATGCGGAAAGGTTGTCAGGCAGCCGGATTGTCAACTCCATCCGGTCAGCGTTAACTACTCAGCCTGCCAGTCGGACTTGGGTGCTATATCAGTCACATCGGTTTGTATGGTGGTCCAAAGTGTCTCATCTACTCTTAAATTTTAAAATTTGCAAGTGCCGCCAGATTGGTTAACAGCCCACTAACCGGCCGACAAAAGCTATGGTAACGGTTCTCGTCATGATGTGTTGGCGGTCTTGTGTGAAGGTAACTTCCGGTAGCACTTTTTGCGATATATATCATGCAACCACGGTTCCACCTTTTCTATGCAATTTCTACTTTGCGATGCTTGGTGTGGCTTTTATCTCTTTTTTTTGTTTGTGCGCGCAACTTCAACAGTGTTGCACGGTACACCTCCCTTGATCATACAGTGTTCTGCGCAGCCGGACTATCATGGTAAATCTTTAGTCTGCTACCATTTATTAAACTTGGAAAGGTATCTCCAGCTAATGTAGCTAACTATACTACGCCACCATTAGTAACATGCATTACAATATATGGGCCAAGCCAATGCATCTTAAAATTTCCAAGAAATTTCATGAATTTGCTATCATACAAGAGGACTAGATCACCTACCTAGAAAGACTTGATCTTGATGTGGTGATCGTTCCATGCTTTTTCACACTCTTTCTATACTTGTTGGTGGAAGCCTACGATGAAGCGCTCTTCCTCTAGCCCAACCAACTATAGGAGCCTTTCTTCTAGTGCATCGTGATCGAACATGCCTATAAATGATGCTATTCTCAAACTGGGAACGATATATTCCATTGGCATTATTGCCTCTTTCCCATAAGCCAACCTAAAGGGTGTGTGGCCAGTCAGTTTCTTGCACGTAGTCCTATCTGCCCATAATAGAGATGAAATGCATAGGTCCCAATCATCCCGATTGACATTGCATATCTTGGTTAGTGCATTCTCCAGCACTTTGTTAAATGCTTCAACAGTTCCATTTGCATGTGGATGATATGGCGTGTTGCGATGATGGCGAACATGGAACTCTTTGGTCAAAGATTCAATAGTTTGGTTCAAAACGTGAGTGCCCTGATCACTCATCATAATCTTCGAGCATTCGAACCATGTCAGGATGTTCTCAAAAATAAACTCTATGGCTGTAGCTGTGCTATAGTATTTCACTGGCTTCGCTTCTGCCCATCTGGTGAGGTAATCAGTGGTAGTAATGGTGTACCTCACACCAATTCTTTTCCTTGGCTGATTTATAGGTCCAACAAAATCAATGGCCCGTTTCTCAAAGGCTTACAATGTCAACTGTGGATTGAAGGGCATTTGGTCCCTGTGCAATGGCTTCCCTATCCACTGACACACATCACAACTCTAGCAATGTTCCTTCGAATCTTTATGAATTGTAGGACACGATATCCCTGCGCGCAATATCTTATGCACAGTAGCTCTACCTGTATAGTGGCCTCCTATGACTCTTGAATGCGCATAAACTAATATGAATGGTTTCTCATGCTCTAGTACACATCTGCATAGTACTTCATCCGGTCCCAGCTTGTATAGCTGACTTGCGATTATAGTGAAGTCTGCTACGTGCACTACTAGTTGCTTTGTTTGTTGTGTAGTGAACTCTTTAGGTGCAAATCTTGTGGTTAAAAAGTCAATGATCTCCTGATAGTAATCATCTGCAACTTGTATAGCAAACAACTGGGCATCAAGCAGATTATCCTCCAGATTCGTAGGCTCCTTGCATAACTCGATCCTTGATAGATGATCAGGGCCTAAATTCAATCTTCCTGGCTTAACAATAATTTCAAAGTCATACTCTTGAAAGAGTAATAACTATCTGCATATGCACCCCACTAACACTAGATTATTAACTAGGTATTTCAGAGCAGAATGGTCAGTAAACATAGAGAAGTGTGTACCAAGTAAGTAATGCCTAAACTTCTGCAGTGCATAAACCATAGCGAGTCCTTCTCACTTAGTAGTGGTATAGTTTTTCTCAGCAGATGATAACTTTCTGCTGGAAAATGCAATGGGATGATCAATACCTCCCTCTCCTAGCTGAGCAAGAACAACGCCCAGCGCGATACATGATGCATCCATGTGAACATGAAATGGCTTCCCCTAGTCTGGAAAAACTAGGATCGGTGCAGTGACCATATTCTCTTTCAACGTATGGAACCCTTGTTCGCATTCTGCGTTCCAAATGAACGTTACATATTTCTTTAACAGCTTCTCCATAGTTGTGGTTATTTGCGCATACATTTTATAAATTTCCTATAATAACTAGTATGTCCCAATGTAGTACACAGCTGTTTCACTGAGTTTGGTGTGGGAAAGTTTACAATGACTGCGATCTTTGCAGGATCAACCATCAAGCCCTGCTTGCACACAATATGTCCCAACAAAATTCCATATGGAACACAGAAAGCACATTTCTTGGGATTTAATGAAATTTGATGTTGTCTGCATTTTTCTAGGATCATCCTGAGGTTCATATCATGGTTCTTTAGTAAACCGAAAATAGTCCAATCATCAAAATAAACTTCTAAAAACGTATGTATGAAGTCTTTAAATGCGGCGATGACAACTCTGGAAAAGATGGCGGGCGCTTTCTTCAAACCAAATGGCATCACTGTGTATTGGAACAACCCCTATTCTATAGAAAAATTAGTTTTGTGTCTATATGTGCAATCAATCCTAATCTGATGGTATCCAAAGAATCCATCAATAAAGGAATATGCCTCAATCCCTCCAACATTGTCTAGCACTTCATCTGTAAAAAGTGTAGGAAATGGGTCATGCATGGAAGCGTCATTCAGCTTCCTGAGATCCACACAGATCCTGATCTCACCCTTCATTTTCTTATCTCAGATAACCATCGGGCTTATCCACTTAGATTCTTCAATCGGATCAATGATTCCTCCATCGAGCATCTTATCAATTTATGCTTTAACTTGTTCTTTGTAGCGCGGGTTTAGTCTATATGGTATTTGCTTCACAGGATTCATGCCAGGCTTAAGAGGAATTTTCATCACTCCTAAGTCTCCTAGAATACCTTTCATCTCTCTAAACTTGGTTGGCAATAATTCTCGATATTCCTGAAGTATACCCGTGACTTCTTCAACTGTATATTCATCCCAATAATCTCCAATAGCTGCGAACTTTGGCTCTTCACTGGTGCCAATGTTCACTTTTCTTATTTTCATAGGTCCACTTATATCTGGAATTTCCATTGGAGGTCCTTCTACCTTGCGCGATCCCTCTGATTCAGCTATCTGTATATTGCACGGTTCCTCCTCATCACTATCTGCTTTATCCTCACATTCCTCCATGATGTGATAACAGTCAAGAATGTGCTCTAGCTTCTCTTCCCATTCTGGTTGTAGGCGTGCAAGTGCATTGTTTGCTCCACAGAATTCTTCTAGCATCATGTTTCCCTGAGTGCAATCTGATTTAAATATTTTTTCCTTAATAACCTGCAGTGCGTCATTGATACTCAGATGTTCATCTTCGAAACTGAAATCCTACTGGAAGCTCATAGTTAGGACAGACCAGTTTGATGTGCCTCTACGCAACTCCAGGTCTAGGTACCACTTCTTCGGAATCGTTTCTTCCAACGTGTGCACAAACAGATGCACCCACTCTATCTTTGGCCTTTCCTTACATGCTACTGAACAGAGTTGAATATGATGTCTTGGATATGTCTGTCCATTATATTTCTCAAAGGATAGGGTAACCTTATTAGCAAACCTAATTTGCATCTTAATTCTGCACTGATCCTAGGTTGTGAGTGTCTACTTATGGGTAGCCCACCATCTGGCAGGTGTGACCCACATCGCAGTTGGCATTTGTTGTCGGATTCTAACTTTGACACATTCTTGAATAGTCTTCGCGGTTGATACAACTTTGACAAGTTTCGACCCAACAAGACTTCGACAACTTCAACACTTTGACATGACATACTGTGACATGTTTCGCACCTTTGACATGTTCAGCGACCTCAAAGTTCGCGACATTGGCATACAACGTCGACATGCAACCAACGAATTTTGAACCTTGATAGACTATCTTTCTGTCTTCTAGTTGACTGTAACGGTTGAACAATTGAACCGCTCTAACTTCTCCTTTGTAACTGAACGCAACGGGCAGGAACCCAAGCGTCTCATATTTATATATAAGCATGTCAATTATTGTAACATACATCAGATCTTTAGCTGATCTTTATCTTGATCTATCTAGAACCATTCGCATTCCTGCATATTGCCTGTGTGTATTTGTGTTATCTGTATTGCGTAATCCTGCTTTTGCTCATTCTGTTTATTAAGCTTCTGCCATAACAGAGCCGACCATTCAGTCGAGCTGTTGTCCCCCTCGTGCTTCCTGGACATGATACGGATCAGTGGTATCAAAGCCTACTCATTTCTCTTACTTAGGTTCTGCGTATACACTTCTCTTGAAGTTACCTTACTTATGCCGGTTCAAACTCACTCGCAATCTCGACAATCCAAGCAGATGCGATCTCCAGATATGACAGAAGAAACAGATGATAGACATGCAGCCGACGAGACAACACAGCTTATTGAGCAAGCTCTGGCTCAACAATGAACTGAAATGTTTGCCCAGTTCAATGAGATTCTCTTGCAATTCACTTCGACATTCGGAGGATGCTCGACGAGAACTCACTCCGATAAAATCAGCCCCTTCAAAGTGAAAATGAATCTCGACATACCAAATCTTGAAGGAAAGATTGACGCGGAATCCGTCAACAATTGGGTGCAACAATTGGAATCCTATTATGCTTTAAATCAACTCTCCGAAGCTGAAATAGTCACCATTGCATCCCTAAAGATGTCAACCTCCGTGCACTACTGGTGGGAGAACCTATGGACAAAGATGGAGAAAAATGGAGACCCCATCAACACATGGGATAAATTCATCGAACACATCCAGAAGGAATTTTAACCACCGAAATACCTCAAGCAGTAGTATAAGAAGTGGCAGCATCTAAGGAAATGGAAAGACCTATCAGTATAGAGTTACACTGATGAGTTCTGCTGACTCATGGCAAGACTTGGCGTCCAAGAAGAAGAGAAATTGCTTGTTCTGAAATACACCAGCAGATTATCTCAGTACATCCAGCAAGAGATGAAATTTTTGACTGTCAATACGCTTGTGGATGCTTTCCACTACCCGAGCAAACTGGAAACCAAGCAGAAAGGAAAAGCACATTTCGTGACAAAGCCGACATCAGGAAGACCACCCGATAAGAGGTCATCAACCGACTATGAAAATTCGATATCTTCTCAGCCGACACCGCCAAATCCTGACAGTGGTAAGAAGCCTTTTGACAAAAAGGAACATAGCAAACAACCGCCAACCGAAAAATGGTGCGATTACCACCAATCATCTTGGCATGATACTTCTGAGTGCAAAGCTCGGAAGACATTTTTGGAAAAAGTGTCAACCTCCAACACGTTCGACAAGATGGTGGAAGAATTTGATCCAGATACGATGACTCTTTTGACCTCGACAACTTAGGCAGCCTCAACTATTGTTGACAAGGAGGAATGAGAGAACCTGTTGCATACACGGATATGGGTCTAGATTAACCCATTACATCTGATCGTGGAAAATGGGAGCCAAATGAACGTTGTTTCTGAAGAACTGGTGAAGAAATTAGGTCTTGTCAACACTCCGCATCCTCAAACTTACAACATTGGTTGGATGAAGGTTGGACAAGAACTACGGATAACTCAACAATGCAAACTCACCTACTTCATAAAACCTTTTCAAGATGAAGTACTCTGTGACGTGACACCACTCTCCATAGCCTACACCCTATTTGGGAAACCTTACCTCTGGGATAGACATGGAATTGATCAGTCATGGCCTCAGAAGGTGATTATTGGAATTCGAAATCGATGGTTCAACATACCAGAGCGTCAACCTACACCAACAGTTGCACTGATATCTGCCAAACACAAAAAGAAGCTCATCAATCATGCTCATAAATTTGCATTAATCATGATCAAGCCGCAACATTCTAAGAAGACTGCAGCAACGAGTCGAGTCACCGACCAATGCAGCTCTCGACAGACGCAGCAAGTAGATCATATTCTTGATGAGTACCAAAACCCCTTTCAAGCTCTAGACGGAGTACCTCAACATTTCCAGGTAAAACACTCCATTGAATTTGTTCCTGGTTCTTCTTTACCTAACACATCTTTTTACAGAAGATCCATCCTCGAAAATGAAGAGATTCGTAGACAAATCCAAGAGTTAATTGACAAAGTTCATATCCGACCCAGCTCCTCTCCTTGTGGAAGTCCAGTCGTCCTAGATACGAAGAAAGACGAGACTTGGCGCATGTGCATCGACTACAAAGCTCTCAACAAAATATCGGTGAATAATCGGTACCCTCTGCCATGGATAGACGAGCTTATTGACTGTCTGAAAAGTGCTGAATTCTTTACTAAGCTCGACCTCAAGTTGGGATACCATCAGATTCCAATCAAGCCCTTAGATGTGTGGAAAACTGCTTTCAAGACCAAGGAAGGATTGTTTGAATGGTTAGTCATGCCTTTCGGCTTAACCAACGCACCTGCGACCTTCATGCGACATATGGATAACTTTCTCTGACCTTTCATCGACAAATGGGTTATTGTGTATCTCGATGACATATTGATTTTTAGTCGATCATGGGAAGAACATGTCGAACATCTTCAACAAGTCCTCGACACTCTCCAACGACATCGGCTCTATTTGAACATGGATAAATGCTCTTTTGCGATGACCAACATCAAATACTTGGGGTATGTAATTGACTCTATAGGCATTCACGTCGATCCAGACAAAGTACAGATCCTCAAAGATTGGCTCATTCCTAGAAGCATTCAAGACCTAAGAAGTTTTCTTGGTTTGGCAAATTTCTATTGACGATTCATAGTTGGCTTCAGTCACATAGCCTGGCCCTTGAATCAGTTGACAAGAGGAAATGGGAAAACTGTCTTTCAATGGACAGAAAGACATGAAGCAACTTTTGAACAGCTCAAACATAGGCTCTGCACTACACTAGTACTTGTGTTACCTGATTTGCATCAGCCCTTTGAGATTGAGATGGATGCATTGGACTATGCCTTGGGTGTAGTGATCACTCAGTCTAGTCACCCAGTCACTTTTCATTCTGATACTTTTAACAACACGGTTAGAAGATACTCGACGTATGAAAAAGAACTATATACCATTGTGCAAGCTCTCAAGCAATGGAGGCATTAAATTTTTGGAAAGGAAACGGTCATTCTTACTGATCACAAGGCTCTACAGTTTGCTCTGACACAATCAAAGTTGCAGACAAACCAACAACTCAAGTGAATTAATTACCTACAACAATTTCAGTTTGTGATTAAGTACCGAAAAGGAAAGGCTAATGCCGTTGCAGATTTCCTCAGTCGACCACCCGTTACTCTCCTCTTGACAATGATGAGTATGCAAGGTTACAACACGACCACTTGGAAATAGTTGTAGGAGGACGACAATGACTTCTCAGCAGTCTACCGACAGTTACAGACTAACAAGTCATCGACCTCAGACTCCGAATACTTCCTGAAAGATACCTTGCTATACAAGCTTGGACAGCTTTGTGTGCCGACCGATGGGCAATGATAGCAGCTCATTTGGGACGCGCACTACAGCAAGACCACAGGACACTTTGGAGTCGCAAAGACACTTTCTATTCTGTAGAAGTATTTCTTCTGGCTTCACTTAAATCTAATGTGAACAAGTACATTTGATCATGCATGGTTTGTGCCATTGCTAAGCCACCTAATCAACGACAGGGATTGTACACACCTCTACCAGTTCCTAGTCGACCATGGGAATCTATTTCTATGGACTACTTGATGGGGTATCCTACTAGCAAACATCAGCATGATGGGATATTAGTAGTAGTCGACCGATTTTCCAAGATGGACATTCTCATACCATGTAAGAAGACTACGACAGCCCAACAAACTGCTTAGCTCAACTTTAGACATGTTTGGAAATACTTTGGTTTACCCACAACCATCATTTCCGATGGAGATGCTAGATTCATCAGCATCTTTTGGAAGACCCTCAGGCAATAGCTAGATACGCGAATCTCATTGTCGACAGCTTTCCATCCTCAGACCGATGGACAGACGGAAGTTGTGAATCGCTTGGTAGTACAACTGCTTAGCATGTACAATCACCAACATCGATGCACATGGGATGATAGTCTTCCATACATTCAGCATAGCTACAATCATGCTCAGCACATCTCTACAGGAAAGATTCCTTTTGAATTTTGTTATGGATTTCAACCCTTAGCGCCTATCGACTTGATCAACTCCTCGACATAGCCAAACTCTGACACAGATCGCAGTCAATGAGAAGTTGATAAAGCAGTCAAATTTTGAGAACAGATTTGTGACATTCAGTGACAAGCACAGGATATGTTGCATAGAGAAAATGAGAAAGCCAAGGCCTGACACGACAAGCATCGCATTCCTCATACATTTCGCATTGGGGATAAGGTCTAGCTACATCTTAAGAAGGAGCGCTTCACAAGTCCTTTCAAGAAGTTAACACCTTTATCATATGGTCCATACAATATTCTTCGACAGATTGGCGAGAATGCTTTCCAGCTCGACATTCCTACTTGCCTGGGTCTGCATCTAGTCTTTAATGTGGATCTACTTCGACCATACCATGCAACCTTGTTGGAACAGAATGATTTCTCAACAGTAGATCCCGCAGACATCAATCCAGATATTCAGGAGCCTCTCCCTTGCAACACCATTGTGGGACGATGGGTATGCCTTACAAGGACAAATACAATTCCCTTGATTCAGGTTGCCAAAGTTGGACAGATCCCATCTCAAGGAATGTGGTACTCTGCTACTGAAGTGATTGACAAGTTTCCTCACCTTCGCGAGCAAACAATGGGGTCCATTGTTTCTTAAGGAAGGAGGTCTAATACACATCGCAGTTGGCATTTGTTGTCGGATGCTAACTTCGACACATTCTTGACTAGTCTTCGCGGTTGATACAACTTCGACAAGTTTCGATGCAACATGGCTTCAACAACTTTAGCACTTCGACATGACATACTGTGATATGCTTCACACCTTCGACATGTTCAGCGACCACACAGTTCGTGACATCAGCATACAACGTCGACATGTGACCAGTGACTGTCGAACCTCGACAGACTATCTTTCTGCCTTCCAGTCAACTGTAACGGTTGAACAGTTGAACCGCTCTAACTTCTTCTTTGTAACTGAATGTAATGGGTAGGCACCCAAGCATCTTAGATTTCTACATAAGCATGTAAATTATTGTAACATACATCAGATCTTTAGCTGATCTTTATCTTGATCAATCTAAAACCGTTCGCATTCTTGCATATTGTCTATGTGTATTTGTGTTATCTGTATTGCGTAATCCTGCTTTTGCTCATTCTGTTTATTAAGCTTCCACCATAACAGAGCTGATCATTCAGTAAAACTGTTGCCCCCCTTGTGCTTCTTGGACACGATACGGATCAAGGTGTATCGTGCAATTCCACATCTAATGCTTGTAAGCAATGTTCTGATGCAATTGTTGTAGTATATTCATTGATAAAAGAATAAACATTAGAGAAACCATCATAGCCAGGGATTTGGCTTACCTCCTTTCCAATCCATCACAATGACTTTATGATCTGCGCACGTCTCCTAGCAGATACTTCATGCAATCTGCTTTTCCAACTTTCCAGTCCTGCATCAGAGTCTGAGACGCAAGAGCTGTCACAGCACCAGCTAAGTGTTCCATCCGTAGTTGGATTAATATAGTCAGCAACATTGGTTTTCATCTTGTAAACACGGTCCAAGTCTTGGGCTCTGGATTCCTCCTGAATCGGTTCAACATATCGTTCACCCTGCGATGGATCCACTGGCGCGATGACCCTGATATTGTTGCCGTTAAATATCATTTTCATAGTCTTCAAATTAATAATGGAATATTTTATCATTGTCGAATCTATACCCAGCAGTGCTGGATAAGGATTTCTATCATCGACAATTTCAATTACTTCGAAATTGGCATAGCTGTGCACTCCGTCAATGTCAATGATAGTGTTGGGTAACCTCCCCAAAGGTATAACTATCCCCTGATTAGCCATTCTTAACTATAGAGGGGACCACTGTAACTTCGGTTTACCCATCCGATTCCAAATCTTCTTGGTCAAGACATTTACTTCGGATCCAAGATCAAGAATGGTCTCATCCATCTCCTAGTCCCCAATATGAGCAGTTAACCTCATTTCCCTCCTTGTTTTTTTGGGACTCCTCATGTTATGGATTGCGCCATGCACAGCCCCCTTCTCACTGTGTGGCTCTTACTGGCCAAGTAGTTTTTCAAATTCCATGAAAGCATCAACACTCTTTAATAACTTCATGCAGCTCCGTAGGAACTATGCAACAGAGGTCCCTATATCTGTTGCAGTGCTCATCTGATCATATGCTGCTGGCATATCCTCTATTTGTGGTACTTCACTGCACAGTGGGATTATCGTCGACTGAGGTGCTCCTTTATTTTTCTTTAGGTACAGACCCGGTGTTCTCCCAGAAGCTTTTCTAATCGATACTGGTTCACCCGGAGTCTGCTTATTATCATGCATTCTCGAAGTTGAAGCTTTTGTGCCTCCATCCCTTCCTGTATCAGTGCCACTACACATTACCACATTTACACTTGGATCCACAGTTCTACTCTCTACTGTGATCAATTGAATGTTAGGATTCAGTTGTCCTGTTCTTCTTCGTTTATGCATTTCTACCTCTAGCATAGGACAGTTTCGATAACATGTTCAAATTATTTACAGTAATTGCACGTAGTGCATGGATTTGTACAATCTCGAGATACATGGGTTGGTTGGCCATAGTTATAACAAATTACCTAGCCATGGCCTCTCCCCTGCGCTAGGCCGGCATTTCTTCCTCTCCCACGGTATCCACCACCATGGCCTCTATATCCACCCTGATCATAGTGGGCATTCTCTTGTTTTGGCTGATTTTCTTCTTGTACACGGTACATTCCGGGGCCTCGCATTGCTTCCATATCTCGCTTCCTTTCATTCATAAGTCTGTATGCGCGATAGTTGGATTCATCATGTCCAGCTGACTTACAAAAATTGCAATATAAGCTTTTAGGTGTTTTTACATATTTTTGTATTAGGTAATAGTCTTCAGGTCCGTGTTCTTTGCTTCTACAAATTTCACACCATGGTGCTTGGTTGTGATTCATATTCATTGGGTTTGGTGCACCACTATTAAGATAATCCTTAAATAGAGGGCAATGTTCTCTGGTGTGGCCCTCTCCTTTGCATCCTGTACACTAGACCTCATGCATCTGTTCATATCTTTGCACCTTTCCATTACTCATACCTTGTAATTCTAATGTTAACGTGGTCAACTGGTTCTGGATCTGTGACATCCCAAAACTACTCTTCTCGATCGGTGAAGCCTCTAGCTTCATCATGATCTCCAAGGCCTCTGCTTGCGATAGAACCTTATGTTGCATCAATGGTTGTTTGATATGGGTCAACATCGTAGAGATGAACCATTCCTGGTGCTGTTGCGGAGCTATAACAAAGCTCACTTGGTCTAACAATGTCTTAATTTTTTGGTCAAATTTTCAGACCGTTTCAGTAGGTTTCTGCTTAATTTCTTTTAGCTCTGTTATGCACTGCGACTTGGATTTCGGTTTCTTAAATTCTGCTACGAGTGTGGCCTTGATTTCTGTTAGGGTTCTCGACTGTGCCTGAGAATATTTCATAAACAAGTGAAATGCTCTGTCTCTGAAAGTAGTGATGAGCTGTGTTCTCTTCACAATATCATCCTGAACCTGCTTTACACTCCATATGGCTTCACATAGAAACCAATGTTGATCAAGGCCTTCTAGACCCATTCCTTTGAATATCGACATTTTTATATCGTTATCTGTCATTCTCCTTCTTAGTTGTGTAGCACCTGAGTAGTGCTAATATTTTGAGTGGGGTTCTGAGTGGAGAAAATAAAGGTATTATTTGGAATAGTGCTACTCTACGGGATATTCTGAGACTGGGTATTCTGAACTGGAAGAGTCTGGATTGGAATGGTCTGAGCACCTGCTCCTGCAGTGCTAGCAGTATCAACATTCTGCGGGGTGGGTTGTGCTGTTCTCGCAGCGGGTGGATTTTGAGATAGGGATGGCATCGTTTCTGCAACTGGTGGGTTCTGAGGTGTTATAGGGTGGATGGTGGCTGACGATGGTGCAGTCTGATTGTTAAGGTCACATGGGATTTCGGTATCGACACAGAGTCCAGGTCGTCTGGGATTCTTTTCTTTATTAAACTTATATCTCTTTACACTTCTCAGATTATGTGTCACTTCATCAGAATCCCTAAAAATTCTATTGACCATGACAGATTCAAAAATATTACTACATTCTTAAAATGCCTTTCTCAGCTAAAATCATTTTAATGTTTAGACTAAGATTGTTCAGGTACGTACCGTTGAATCCATCAAAAAAGTATGCTTCAGCTTGGCTATAGGATTTTAGTGTGTCTACAACAAATTCTGTTACAAATCCTTCAAGTATGCTATCAACCCAGAAGTCTACTCCTTAGAACAATGGGATGTCTGTTGCTTTGAGCTGCATTGTGAGCTATGGAGTCCACTCTGTAGGTACTCATCCTTGAAAACATGTTTTCCTTTTTGCGAGTCGCAAGATCCACTAGTGTAGCTTGTTTCCAAATGAAGCCCAGAATATCTCGTGAATATCTTTCCACAAATATATGTTCAACCACTCTACGTCAGAGAGACGTGGGTGTCTATTGTCTTTCTTTGCAAAATCTCTTTCGATCTTATCACACCAATCCCAGATATATTTCTTTTTGGGATTCCAATTGTCTGAACAAAACGGGAACTGGCATTCTTCGTCACACATTACTTTTCCAAATACACTATCACATCACTAGTCTTATCCAAGCAACGAAGCCATTTGTTGGTGTATATAACTCAGCTAGAGGTTTCCAGTGTAGACCCAGGTACTTCACGGTTGAAGGAACCAACAAAACCCCTATTCATTGGCCCTTTCGGCAACAGACTGCACACAACCTGAGGTCTCGCCCTAGGTGAAGCTGAGGGGGTGGTTGTAGAATCAAGCAACCTAGTGATGCGAGTGTAGAAGGAGCTGGTGGCTAGTGCGATAAAAGGAACTCCTACGGACACAATACTGTGTGAAGTCTCTTCTTTGCATTGAATACTTCACAAAGTGGAGGCGCTTGCGCAACAAGCACATCCAAGGACTGTGTGGTAGTGGATACTTCTTGCTTCATGATGATAAGCTACCAACGACTTACCTAGCAACAACTTACAACAGTTCAGCGCGTCAACATGACCGTGCGTCCACTTCCGGACTTGATTAAATCTAACCAATCTTACTTAATGTTCCTTACCCATTCGACACACTTATATTATTATCTTTAAGACATATGTGAATGAACGGAACATGTAATACTGCACTCTCCAACGCTACGCTCAAATCCAATGTTCAACTATGTGATTTAACCAACAAATTCATACATTCGAAGACTTAGAAATGATGAACACTTAACATTCATCCACACATGTATTACTTAACATATCATTCCCACCATTCCTGTGGTGAATAGATATAAAAGCAATCACATAATAGATGACTACAGCATTAAACATCCATACTAAGCAAATGAACAGTTGCAGACCAAAACACGATCACACTACACATAATTTAACGTGTTTCAACCCTCGGATGCAGGCTACGTGCACAATAACTGTTGTTAAATTAATATTTGGGAAGGGTACAATAGTTCTTAGTCTGCGCACTCTGCTACAGACTCTCTTCTCTCTCAGATAGGTCTCTGCACACTCAGCTGCAGAGCCTTTACAATAGCTTCAAGCTCAAAAGATCTGATAATATTCGCTAACCCAACAATGAAGAGTTCCATCCTCTCCCATACAAAATCATGCCTTATTTATAGAACATGCCTGTGGGCATGTCTTTACAATTCGTAGGAAAAACCCTTAATTTTACAAAACTGGCATGGCTAATTGCTAGCCTGAAGGTCGTCATCGATAGCTTGCTCCACCTGCTCCAGCTGGGAATCTCGTGGCTCACACCCTCTTCTGACACCCGTAGTCCTCAAAATGGTTACAACTGCATCATGGCCTGTCTCTTTTTGCATCGTCTGCCTGCCTGTCACCGTCAACGTAGTGGCCTAGCTTCTCAACTGCTTGCCACCACTCTCTTTGATAGGTCCCTTTCATCCGTCTTCGTGTCCCAAAACAAGTCGTTTTCTTTGCTCGACCTTTCCATACGTTCCTACCCAAAATGGTAGTTGCGCGACATTTTGTATCAGCATATTGCGCAACTCTGCCTTACCAATTACCGATGCGCGATAATGTGCAATTCTAAAAACTGCTTCCATCCTTTTTTTCAACGCACAATGCACAATTTTCAACACTTGTGTATTTTTCTAATCCACTTGGGCCCTTCCCAACACTCGCCTCCAAATTTTGCCATCGTGTTCATTCCCTATTTCTGCTTCTTTGTCCCTCTTTGACAAATTTTCTCATTCTTTCACCCCGCTTTTGAAATCCCCATTTTTTGCTTCCCTATCCATCAGAAAGTGTCCAAAACATATTCAAACCCCAAGTACCCCTCCAAGTTTTTCCCAAATCCAAATTTCCCTTTACTAAATAAGCTTTTGTTTGTGTTTTTCTATCCATTCCCACAAAAAAAAATAAAAAATCTCCTAGTTATGGTTGTCATCTGCGCAGGAGCAAAAACCATGGAGGAAGCACTTGCATCCATCCAAACCAAACTCCAAGATTTGGATGAAACATTTCTCAGCCTCCATCTTCAAAATTCAACCATGAACAATAACCGACAGCAAGAATCTTCTGCAGCGAATGGATTCTCTTCTTCTAGCAATTTTCGTGGTCTGAAGCTTAAATTTCCTTGCTTCAATGGTATTGATTCGATTGGATGGATCTATCGTGCAGAACAATATTTCAGTCTGCATAATACTTTTGATGTCCAAAAATTTCCACTTGCATCCTTTCGTTTGGAATAAGAAGCCCTTCAATGGTAGCGTTGGTACATCAAGGCTCATGACGAGCCAAAATGGACAGATTTTTGCCAACTCTTTTTGCAATGATTTGGTCCTAGTGCTTTTGATGAATTCACTGGAGCACACACTAAACTTCATCAAAGTGGCACTGTGAGAGAGTATCAGACAGAATTTGAGAAACTAGCCAATCACATAGAAGGATTGTCTGATGAATTCTACAAGAGTTGTTTTATCAGTGGTCTTAAGGATGAAATCCGATCAAAGGTTAAAATGTTTTGTCCCAACACAATGATGGAAGTCCTAGGGTTGGCTAAGTTGACAGAAGACAAGATTGCAGCCCAACAATGCTCCAAACCCACTTTTGTTCCCTTTCAAAATATCGGCTCTCAATGACCTCCCATCCCACCAGCTCCTCGACCAACTCCTATCAAGTATTTGTCTTAAATAGAGATGCAGGCATGCAGAGAAAAAGGGATTTGCTATAATTGTGATGAGAAATTCACTTGGGGACATAGATGTGTTTAACAAAAGCTCTGTCTCTTGGATATGGATTCTCCGCCTGCCTCTACAATTGGTGAAGAAACTCCAAATACAATGGATGATCAGGTCGACATTCAGGAGCCGCCTATTGACCCCCCATCTCAGGATGAACAACCAGAGATATCTCTCCATGCTTTATCCAGCGTCACCACCCCCCAAACAATGCGCATCAGGGGTTGCTTCAAGAAGCTTCCTCTTATAATACTCATTGATTCTGGTAGCACTCATAGCTTCATTGACCCTCGGATCGCCAAACATGCTGATTGTTTTGTCCATCCTTGTTCCAACTTTGAAGTCATGGTTGCCAATGGGGGTACCTTACCTTGCAAGGGGAAGTGTCACAATGTGCGTATCTCTTTGGAAGATTATAAACTGCACTCTGACATGTTTTCCTTGTCCCTAAAATCTTGTGATCTGGTTTTGGGCATTCAATGGTTATGCACACTTGGCCCCATATTATGGGATTTTACTGAACTTTGCATGCATTTTTCTGTCAACGGGAAACGACACAAATTTAAGGGCTTACAACATCTCTCTGCATCATCAGTTCACGTCGCCTCGAAAATATCCTTAAGAAGAATTCACATGGTGTCATTGCTCAGCTCCATTCCATTCAGATGCACCCATCAACGGTATCCCCTACTTCCTTGGATAGATATGCAAGTGCCCTTGCTGCACCAGTGGGCTTGTTGCCTTCAAGGGACCTTTCTGGTAAGAATTTAGCCGCATCTACATCTCCGCAGGAAATGATGGCTATTTTCCATGGAGTACAGAAGTGGCAGCCATACCTATTAAGGAATTCTTTCTGCATTAAGACTGATCTACAGTGACTATAAAATTTCCTGGAACAATGGGTCTCATCCCCAGCACACCTAAAATGGGTTATCCAACTCATGGGTTATGCCTATGCGATCACTTACAAGAAGGCTAAGGACAATGTGGTGGAAGATGCTCCTTCTCGCACATTTGATGACCCAATTTCTCTTACATCTATTTCTCTGCTTGTTCCAAATTGGTTGCAGTCTATTCAACATGGCTATCTCTTCTATGAACTCTATGCTTCTTCATCAGCATGGCACTCTGGGTTCCTCAAACTGTATGACCAGGAACAATGTAACTTCTTTTGGCAGGGACTGAAAATGACATTTCAATAGATGGTGGCTAACTATGATACTTTCCAGGTGAACAAGGATGAAACGACACTCCTTCCAGGACTGCTTGAACCCTTGCCCATCCCTACATAGATTTGGACAACTATTTCTATGGATTTCCTAGAAGCGTTGCAGTGGTACAATACCACATCTAAAAGGAATCCATATGAAGCAGTCTATGGACAGGCACCATCAATTCTTCTTCCATACACCCTTAGCAGTTCCACAGTTCAAGCAATTGACTTGGTTCTTCGAAACCGCGATCAGATTCTTGTCATTCTGGAGGACAATCTTCATATGGCAAGAATTTGACTGAAACAACAAGCCGATCAGCACCGTTCTGAGTGCACTTTTCACTCAGCTGATATGGTTCTTCTTTGTCTACATCCTTCCAAGCAACCCTCCATGAAACAACACGTGAGTGGCCCAGAATGCAACCCGAGGATGCTACAAGGGAACCATTCCTTCAGATTCTGCATCAATTTCCACATCTAAAGCTTTGAGGACAAAGCTTTTTCTAAGGGAGAGGGGATGTTAAGAAACCATGTCAACCCTTCTATTTACTTTGTTAGTATACTGTTGTTGGATGCATATGCTTTCTAAGTCATCCCGTAGTATTTGTTGATCCATAGTTTGTCTTATTATTGTTGGACACATATGCTTTGTAAGTCATCTCGTAGTAATTGTTGATCCATAGTTTGTATTGGCCCATGGTTTTCATTGACACATGGTATTGACCCATGGTATTGGTGCCTAGACTTAGTATATAAGTTTGTGTTGAGACAAATGAAGGTTTCATTAAGTTATTTGTATTGATATTGCTCAAAGGAGGTTTCCCCCTCGAAGTGGCCTCCGATCAATAAAAGTGATTATGAGTTCTGTTATTTCTGCTATCTCGTGTATTTTCATTAATTAATTATTGCAGGTTCTTCATAGAGGTACTTATACTCGCACCTAAAATCTAACATAAGGCTAGGATTTTACATGCTTCTTCCACTTTCAGACAAGCCACAAAAATCTACCTCTAAAAATCAGAGCACATCTTCACTCCACCGAAATATTCACACCTTCACGATCAGGCATACTGCCTTTAATTTATACACATTTTTCATAAATTATTTTACTGGGATGACATGCTAAATGTAAATTATTTATTTTCTATACTTTTTAAAAGATTAATTTCAAACTTGTTTTACTCGCCCGACTTGCAACAAATTCTTGTGTTGATTTTAAGCACGAAAATATCTGTTGAAATATTGTAACTTCTAAGAATATTATATTTGTACTTTATTATTCCAGAGATGTTTTATTCCTCCGTGAAGACCTTATTGTATATCCGGAGATGTTTATTCCTCCGTCGAAATGTGGTAACTTGGGTTATTAGACTTCCCTAGTGCGGGTCGGCCCTGTATGTGTTATGTGGGTCAAAGGGTTATTAGACCACCTTAGAGGGGTCAGCCCAGTCAATTGTAATGGGGTGTTTAACCTAGTAGTTAAGTTGGGGCCGACCTAGTTAATATAAAAGACAAGTCGTAGATGTGTATAAATAGAGGACGTGTGTTCCTCATTTAACACACACTACACTCACTTGTGAATAGCGCATAGCTGAGGGAGAGATTTGGTATGGAGGAGAAGGATCTCATGTCTATGGCTTACATCTTTGTATTTTCTGGTCATCTACATTGAGGAAGCTTTGCTGGGTTTTCTACCCCATTAGGGTTTCCCAGGATAAATCTATGTCTCTTGTGTTTATGTTGTGCTTGTTGTTCTTTTAGTGATCTTGTATATGCTATTGTTGTGAAATGAAATACAATGCTGATATTTTCTGTCTTAGCATATTGAATCTTAATATGGTATCAGAGCTAACTTGAAGAAAGGCAATGTATGGCACTTACGACACTTGCTTCACTTGCGACAATTTGAAGGTTAGGGTTTTGTATAGCAAAAACCTGTCATCATGGAACTTTCACTATAAATCCATTTTGGAGAGGTTCAGAATTGGAAACCTTTATCAGTCGTAGATAACATTCCCATGTACCTTGTGTCCAAAGGACACCCTCAGATTCGTTGTACTTTGTGAGTTATGATCAGTACATGTTAGGGTTTCTGCCTCTTCCATATCTCAGTCATAATCAGGTGACCTAGGAAAAAAGGTCGTAACTTGGGTTAGGAAGCTCCAAATGAAATTTCGTAAAAATTGAAAGGTAGCGCATGGACTGTACTATCTCAGGTAACTTTTGTAGAGGCCGAAGTTGAAACAATGACATGTGGCATGCCGTACAAGTTTCTTCTCCTGTTTTATCCCATAAACAGGTCACGTTGCGACACTTGACATAACTCTCTCTCAGAGAATCCAATTGAATTTAGAACTGTGGGGTTGGAAAGAGCACAGGTCAGGATATCATAGGAAGAAGTTTCAGATCCTTTGGATTCATAATTTTGGAGTTACACCAGAAACAATTAGGTGCATATTTCTGTCAAAACACATTTGGATTTTGAGCACCTTCATTCTTGAATCGTCACTACTGTGGAAAATTAGGGTTTCAGAGAAAGTTTGGAATTTTTGGAATCAAAGTCCACAACTGAATGCTACACAAAAAAATCGAAATGTAGAGACCAAGATCTAATTTTTTGGTTGGTCAGAAGGATGGGCTTGATCAAACCCTAGTTCGGGATTTTGATTGGAAAGGTGAAAATTTGAGCTTCTGCAAAAGTTGGAATTTTTTAAGTCTGTGACCACAACTGGAAGATCCTTAGAAAAATAGAAGTTTAGAGCTTTGGATCAAACCTTTTGATTGGGAAGAAGGGTGGGCTTCATCAAACCCTAGTTCAGGATCTTTCCTAGAAGATCCAGAAGTTTCAAAGGCAATTCTGAGGGGACAAATTTTGGATATTTCAAAATTGAATTATGCTAGCTTCATTAGCTCAGCAAGGCACATCTTTCCATTGATTCAGAAGTGTGAATGTAAAAGTTTGAATTTTTAGGGTTTCTATGACAAACCCTAATCGAGTTCCAGATCCAGTTTCAAGGGGAGATGAGTCTAAGGCCTTACATAAGAATACTACAAGAAATCTCGACATGTATGACTTAAGGAAATACATGTATGTATTGAAATTTGTTCATGGTTAAGTTTATGATATGTTTGTCTTCATATTATTGAGGTTAGTACAAACTTGATTAATCTTAGAATTGTTTTATCACCCTAGTAAAAGTATGAATGCATGAGAATGATAGAAGACATTCTTTGATCAAGGTTGTATAATTGTACTAATGCACCTGTGGTGTTGTATGAGGATGATGTTGTCTGCTAACAAAAGATAGGTACATCAAGAAATAAAAATCAAGTTCTATGACCATGATGACATAAAGAAAAAGACTTATCCATAGTCTTTAGAATCTCTACTTACGAGGTATGTATGATTTATTTCTACTATGCTTAACTTATGAGTTATGCAGGTTGCTATCACAAGGTCTCTAAATCATTGAAGAGACTAAAGATATTGTTTGGGTATGTTAGAAATAAATAAGCATGTATCTAATCTAGGTATGTCTTCCTATGTTAGAATCCTACTTTGTGCTAGGATCTTAGATACCCATTTATTGAATGATCATGACCATACATATTCAAGATTATTTAGGATTATAATGTTTTGATAATATTTAGATTATACTAATGAATGTATGTTTGTGTATGAGATCATGAGGATGACACTAGTGCACACTTGATCATGCACAGTGGTACAAAATGAATAGAAGTTCAAAAGACATATAGAAGATCAAGCGGGAGGCAACCACACAAACATAAAAGATAAGTATTTGAGTTGTTATTTGAATCTCTTAAATTGTAAATGATATTGCTTGTAATGGTTGTATGCATATTTGTATTTCTAGAGTATATCATGCTAAGTGTAAACACTCATATAACATTGAACAGTATACTACTAATATGCATATGATTGATAAGTTGGACAAACATTCCATTGTTGATTGTCTAGAATGAAACCTCTTTGCTGACATGCTGAGAGTTGTGCACGCTCTTGATAGTATGTTATGGTAGAGATGGAAGGCATCTAGATAGCCATTGTATGCATACAGGATATGGAAAAGTGTTGTGCCAAAGTATTGGTCAATATTGTTGCATAACTATGAAAATCATATTTGTATGCATAATAGGTTATCATGTGAACATGATTTGATGATTATGAACTATTACTAATCATGTACTTAATTTTTTTTTGTAGGAAAGATCATGAAGAATGATGAACACTGAACAAGTGATGGATGTTCAACAAGAAGACTTACAAATCAAACATACTATAGAAAGCTCGTGGCTAGAAGATTCTCTTAGAAAGAGGAAGAGGATCATAACGAGATGTTTGCTCCAAGTGGCTAGATAATACCATTCTCTTAATGGTGTAATTGAAGAAGAAGTGTGAATCAGGCTCTGTATGGGTACTCAGGATCGATAGTCATTTGATGAGCTTAATGATCACCATGGGTAATGTGGATCTCAACCTTTGCTACAAGGTTGAAGATGGTTTCTATATACAGATGACATGGATGCAAGAAGGAACTCACCACAGAGTTAAAATGATATTGAGGCTCATATCAGTAGACCCATCTAACGAGAGATGGCACAGATAGATATACAGAGGATCACTCAATGCAAAGTGTGAATGATGTTCAGTCACAGAGAGAGAATTGACAGCTTCTTGACAAAGGTTGGACTTTACCAGTAGTAAAGCTGATCCTAACCTTTATCCTAAGGTTATGGATGATGAACCTATCATACTATTATTGTATGAGGATGATCTCTTTCTGACAGGAAATGAGAAACAAATCATGGAAAGCAAGAAGAAGATGGCTACAAAATTTGAGATGAAATATCTCAGATTGATGCATTACTTCCTAGGTCTGGAAGTATGGCAAGGTCCAAAAGGAATCTTTCTGAACTTGGGAAAGTATGCTGTGGAAATCTTGAGAAGATTTGATATGTTGGAATGTACAACCATGGCCACTCTCATGGGTTCCGACTTGAAGCTGTTAGCTGATGACTCATCAGAGTTAGTGGATGTGACTCTATATAGACAGATTATTGTGTCATTGATGTATTTGACAAATAATAGACCAGACATATGCTTTGTCGTAAATACCTTGAGTTAGTATCTAATGGAACCTAGAAGAGTTTACTTAATAGCTGCAAAGCATGTGATGAGGTATCTAAAGGGTATGATAGATTTTGGTCTATATTATGTTGGAGATCATGACTTCAAATTACATGGCTATTCAGATGTTGATTGGACAGGAAGTGTCTCAAACAGAAAGAGTACATCAGGTGGATGTTATTGTCTTGGATCTGCCATGATCTTGTGGTTTAGCAGGAAGCAGTCTAGTGTGGCTCTCAGCACAACCGAAGTGGAATATATAGTTGCTTGCTCTACTAATTGCGAAGCAATATGGCTTCAGAAGTTATTATCTAGTTTATTTGACTTAGAGATGGAACCCACTGAGATCCTGTGTGACAACCAAAGTTGTATCAAGATGACAGAAAATCCAGTGTTCCATGATAATTCAAAGCACATAGAGATCTGATATTTCTATATACAAGATATGGTGAATAAAGGAGCTATCAAGCTCAAGTATGTAAGCACTGACGAACAAGTTGCTGATATATTGACCAAACCTATGTCTCGAGTAAAGTTTGAGTATTTTCGAGACAATATTGGTGTAGCTTAGAAAGACCCTCCTCGAAAGGGGGAGTGATATGGTCATTGATGATGAGATTTCCTGCATCGACATTGAGGTCAATGATGTGGATACCTATATTGGTGATGCCGACAGTGAGGTTGGTGAATGGTCCTTAGATAGTGTCTAAGTTGATGAGGGGATTGCATCATCCTTAAACACATGTTCTAAAAGGATCCATAGATATATGTCTCCGAGAAAGAAAAGGGATTGCATCATCCTTGAACACATGTTCTAAAAGGATCCATAGACATATGTCTCCGAGAATGTGGTCCCTAGTGGACAGGTGGGGATTGTATCGTCCCCAGACTTCGGTCCCAGAATTGATCCATAGACAGATGTCTTCGAGAATGAAGTCCTTAGTGGAAAGGTGGGGATTGTATCTTTCCTAGACTTCGGTCCCATAATTGATCCTAGGACATATGTCTTTGAGAATGAAGTCGTTAGTGGACAGGTGGGGATTGTATCTTCCCTAAACTTCGGTCCCAGAATTGATCCGTAGATAGATGTCTTCAAGAATGAAGTCCTTAGTGGACAAGTGGGGATTGTATATTCCCTGGACTTTGGTCCCAGAATTGATCCGTAGATAGATGTCTTTGAGAATGAAGTCCTTAGTGGACAAGTGGGGATTGTATCTTCCCCGGACTTTGGTCCTAGAATTGATCCATAGACAGATGTCTTCGAGAATGAGTTCCTTAGTGGACAGGTGGGGATTGTATCTTCCCCGAAATTTGGTCCTAGAATTGGTCTGTAGACACATGTCTCCGAGAATTGATGATAGGACAACATCGTCCCTGGACTCTTGGTTAAAAATGTATGTGATGGGATTGCATCGTCCCTAGACATGAAACTTGTCTTAAATGGATAAGGATTGATCCTCCTGTAAGTTGATCTGGATTGCATCATCCATAGACATGAGACTTATCTTAAAGTGATAAGGATTGATCCTCCTAGAAGTTGATCTGGATTGCATCGTCCATAGACATGAGACTTGTCTTAAAGTGATAAGGATTGACCCTCCTGGAAGTTGATTTGGATTGCATTGTCCATAGACATGAGACTTGTCTTAAAGTGATAAGGATTGATCATCTTGGAACTTGATCTGGATTGTATCATCCATGGACCTATGTCCTAAAGTGACAGGGATTGATCATCCCGTAATAGGATCATGTGTATTGCAGAGTATGTTGTAGATTGAGATGATCCAGATGGTGTAGATCGAGATGATCCAGATGCTAATGATTGTATGATGATGATGTTGATGATCGTATGATGACGATGCTGATGATCGTATGATGACGATGCTAATGATTGTATGATGACAATGCTAATGATCGTATGATGACGATGTCGCTTATCGTGATTGAGAGATCCAAATGATGCTACTGATCAGAGGATCCGATGATGATGATGTTGTAGCTGTTCGAGTGCTACAGAAGATGAAGACTCGATACGGAAGATGTTGATGTTCCAGTATTGAAGATCTTAAAGATGTTCCAGTAACTGCTTGAGTTACTGATGATGATGTATAAAGAAAGCTTCCAATGATTTATAGATGTATCATATATGATGTAGTCGATGACTCCTTGCTCCTGCAGATGTTGTTATAATATCCTTCTCGTTAAGGGGGAGTGTTGAAATATTGTAACTTTTAAGAATATTATATTTGTACTTTATTATTCTGGAGATGTTTTATTCCTCCGTGAAGACCTTATTGTATATCTGGAGATGTTAATTCCTCCGTCAGAATGTGGTAACTTGGGTTATTAGACTTCCCTAGTGGGGGTCGGCCCTGTATGTGTTATGTGGGTCAAAGGGTTAATAGACCACCATAGAGCGGTCGGCCCAGTCAATTGTAATGGGGTGTTTAACCGAGTGGTTAAGTTGGGGATGACCTAGTTAATATAAAAGACAAGTCGGAGATATGTATAAATAGAGGAGGTGTGTTCCTCACTTAACACACATTAAACTAACTTGTGAATAGAACATAGGTGAGGGAGAGATCTACTATGTGTTCGGATATCCACATCATCTTTTTCAGGATCTTGCATGCAATTAGGGTTTGCATGCAAATTCTAGGGTTTGCATGCACTTTGCATGCATCCCAGTCACCAGGTTGATGCCTCCACCACCTTAGCCACCTTTTTCTAGCACTCAGGAGCCACTTACTTCAGATTTTTAGCCCTCCTAGTCAGGAAGGCACCCACTTCTCATCTACTGCCAGAGAAGGGCGCACTTCTTCACCTACCACTGCAGTTCCACTTCAGTTACACTCAGTTAGCTCCGATTCTCCTTGATTTGAGGCTAGTTTCACTCCCGACTGACTGTTTCACTTTCGTTGGACCTCCAAATTGACTAGATGACTTGTTCTGACTTCAGTTAGCCTCCCATGTGCCCTCCACTAAGCCCACTTCCCTATATTAGTGCTACACACTTCAATTACACATATTACACTTAGTTAGACTCAGATTGACACCTGGATGACTGGTTCTTGTGCATTGATGACCACCACTGATTGATGATGAGGAGTTCTAGTTGGAGTCAAGCTACTCCATTCAGTGATTCGAATGACCTCCTTAGGAAATTCGAATTGCTCAGTCATTGTTACTGTATTCTATTGTAATCATTCACCGTTACTGGGATATTGAGCACTATTGCATGTTTTGCACAGTTTTACACCATATTTTCTATGTTCATCTGTTGTGATTGATTTACTTATTCATTATATCTACTGTGACTAATTTTACATGGTTTCAGAGCCATTGCAGGGACAAGATCTCTTTTCTACAGGCGTTTCTACAAGAGGATTTGAGTGAATTTGCTCAAAAATTACAAAAGTTTTGGCATGAAAGATCTCAAGGGCATTCGCTCCTGTGCATGCAAAGCTTGAAAATACATCCAATACCACTCTAGAAGCTTGAGTTTCCACATAATTCCTGGATATGATACATTGGACCCATTCAACATTGTTTGATCTCCAATCCCAGGTGTGATGCAACTCTAAAAGGGTGGATTGTTTGACCTCATTATTCTTGGTTTTATTGTGATTTGCAGGTTATTGTCTCCATCAATTGCATTTGCTACTCTGCCCTTGCAAGCTTCTCTACATTAGTGTGCACTCGCTCCTAGCAGTGGAATACTCTTCTTCAAAGCCTATCCTCACCCCATTCAATTATTTTTATTGGAAAGATGATATGGAGATCATATTACGTTCAAAAGGTTACTACCGAGTCACTCTTGGTCTTGAATTAGAGCCAAACAACTTGTCAGATAGAACCAAACACTATAACAAGCTTGATGAAGCCTATGGTCTTCTTTGTCTTTCCATCTCCAAAGATCTTCACTTCCATCTCAACGGATTGAAGAATCCAAAATCTATATGGGAGCAACTTGAAACACTATTTGGCAAGCAGGATGAGCTTAGGGATTTTCAATTATAGAATGAATTGATTCCCCTTAGTCCTGAGAATTTCAAGACCATTATTGGATTCTTCACAAAATTCAAGAACTTTAACTTGCAGTTGAAGAACAGTGGAGTTATCAAAGAGGATAAACAATTGATCCTCTCCATTCTCAGCAAGCTTGGTAAATATTATTTGGTATTTGTCTCTACTTTCAATTCCAGTCGGCTAACTACCATGAATTGGAAGATGCCTACCTTGAATGCCTTCATTGAGTCCGTCACAAAAGAGCATGACAAGTTGATTCAAATGGGGTCCATAAGCTCCAAAGATTCATCCCTATATGTTCAAGGACCCAAAATCTTGAATGGTAAAGGAAAGCAAATGAAGGAGAATCCCAAATTCGAACCTCACAAGCAAAGAGAGAAAGGCAAACAAACGAATGCACCATCCAGTTCGAAGTTCAAGCAAAAGGGAAAAGAAGGTAACCAAAAATCTAAATGTAATTATTGCAACCGTGGCTTTCATCCCAAAAGTTCATGCATGAAGAAGAATATAGATCAAATGGCCCTCCTTTTGGAAAAGAACAACATAACTCTTCCTGACAGTGCAAGGAAGAAGGATAGGAATGATGATCATGAAAGAGGACAAGCACTCATGGCAACTATTTCGAAGCCCACTACTCTCTTGATAGATTCAGGTGCATCTAATCATATGGCTGCAAATATTGATTCATTTTCTTCATTCGATCCAAACAGCTCCATCCCCATCCATTTGAGAGATGACTCAAAAATTTCTTCAAAGGGCAAAGGTACGATTCATGTAGATCATGGAAGCTTTCAGAATGTTCTCTATGTGCCTTCCTTGGCTTCAAATCTTCTTTCTGTGTATCAAATGACACACACTGGTGAACTAAAGCAAGTTACATTCAGCCCTAATACAGTTGAAATTTTTGATATCAAAAGTGGAATACTTGTTTCAGTTTATGCTATGAGTTTTCACACTTTATTCCGCTTGCAAAGCCCACTACTCTTCGCACACATGGTAATGAGGTTAGTAGGATTTGGCACGAAAGATTTGGACATCTTAATTATAAGTATTTGCTGCTGCTATCAAAAAATTCCATGGTAGATGGTCTTCCACAACTCCGTTCCTCGAAGCGAATATGCACTAGTTGCATCATTGGGAAGCACCCCGAGCACAGATTCGACCACGGAAAAGCTAGCAGAGCTTCTACAGTTTTGGGGTTGATACATTCTGATATAAGTGGTCCACTGCCCCACATGTCATTAAATGGTTCAAGGTATGTTTTGACATTTATTGATGATTTTTCCCGCTTTACATGGGTATTCTTTCTCAAAAACAAGTCAGAAGTGCTTTGAAAATTCAAGGATTTTAAGGCTTCTGTTGAGACCGCCACTAAGAGAAAGATCAAAGCTCTTAGATCTGATAATGGTGGAGAATATATCAAGGCCGAGTTGCTGCAACTTTGTGCCCAAAGAAGAATTCAGATCCAACATACAGTTCCCTACACACCCCAGCAGAACGGTGTAGAGGAAAGGAAAAATCGGTCACTGAAAGAGATGGCTACATGCATGATTGAATCAAAAGGCTTGGCTAAAAATATTTGGGCTGAAGCAATCAATGTTGCTGCATACATACAGAGCCATGTTCCACATTCATCCGTGAAAGGTATGACTCCTTTCGAAGCATTCTTTGGTCACAAACCGGATGTGTCAAATTTGAGAGATTTTGGCTCTACTGCATGGGCTAGAATTCCTTCCAAGAAGAGACGAGCTTTGGATCCACAAATAGGATATGGGGAAGAATCAAAAGCATATAAACTCATGGATATTAGATCTAAAAATATATTCATAGAGCACAGTGTGCAATTTGAAGAACTACTTCAATAATTGTAACTAGTCGAGGAAGAGACTGTTGATTCACCGCCTTCACCAGAAGAAGATCCGTGCAACGATAATGAAGGTATGAATTCTGATATTTCTGATATTTTAGCAGCACATGATGATCATGACATATCAGGTTTGGAATCCAACCATTATGATCCTCCTCAGTTACCAAAGTGGGCCCAAAACACTCTTCAATCTGTTGGTTCGAACCTTCGAAATCCTGCTGATCCGAGACGAACGAGAGCAAACTTTCAAAGAGCAGGGATGGCTCTTTCTATTTCTGATCCATTACTTCCTGAGAATTTTTATTTGATGGCTGGTTCATATCCAACATCATACTATTCTTCCCACCGAGATCCGAGATGGAAAAGTGCCATGGATGAAGAGTACAGTTCTCTTCAAAAGAACAACACATGGGAGCTAGTTTCTCTTCCACCTGGAAGAAAATTAGTAAAGTGTAAATGGGTCTACCGCACGAAAGTTGTTGCTGATGGCTCTATCAGAAAATACAAAGTAAGGTTAGTGGCAAAAGGTTTCTCCCAAGTCCAAGGAGTGGACTACACTGAGACCTTTGCATCAGTTGCAAAGATGGATTCCATCCGCCTTGTTTTGGCTATTTCCGTATCCAAGCACTGGGAAGTGCACCACATGGATGTGAAGAGTGAATTTCTACGTGGAGACATTGCTGAAGAGGTATATATGCAGCAGCTAGAGGGCTACACATCAGATCCATCATTATTTTGCAGATTGAAGAAATCTTTGTATGGGTTAAAACATGCCCCAAGAGCTTGGTACGCAAAGATGGACTCCTTCCTTCTTTCTCAGAATTTCCAAAGATGCAAATCTAGTCCGAATGTGTATCTTCAGTAAGCTAAAGGTAATTTGTTGGTTATTGTACTTTATGTTGATGATCTTCTCATTGCTGGTAGCACTCTTACTTCAATAAACAAGCTAAAAACTACCTTAAATCTAGCTTTTGACATGAGCGATTTGGGCTTGCTGAGTCACTTTTTGGGCTTGGAGATAGCTCAAAATTTTGATGGGATCACTATATCTCAGAAAAAATATGCTTCCGACCTGTTATTGAAGTTTAATATGGCTGAATGCAAGGCAGCCCCATTCCCATTCCTCTCAGGAATCAGTCTTGAGGAGGGAGATTCTACACCGCTTGCAGATTGCAGTATGTATCGACAGTTGATTGGTTCACTACTTTATTTGACACAATCATGGCCTGATATTTCATATGCCATGAGTGCTATGTCAAGGTATATGCAGCAGCCCCATGAGCTTCATTGGAGAGCATCCAAGTGGATCTTGCAGTATGTGCAAGGTACGAGACAGTTTGGCATACATTATGCTGCAGATTCTGAGCTTGATTTCATTGGTTTTACTGATTCAGATTGGGCAGGTGATAGAATTGATCGGAAGTCCACTTCCAGCTATGTTTTCATGATTGGTCATGGTGCTATTTGCTAGTCCAGCAAAAAGCAAGTAGCGATTGCACTTTCTTCAGTAGAGGCAAAGTATCGATGGGCAGTCAATGCCTGCATTCAGGCAGTCTGGTTGCAGGGTATTCTTTCTAAGTTTGGTTTTGGTGGCACTACTTCAATTGTCCTATTTTGTGACAATCAAAGTGCTATCAAGATCTCCACAGATCCATTTCAGCAGCAGAGGACCAAACACATTGAGATACATATGCATTACATTCGACAGTTCGTGCATGATCACACCATCATTCTGCAATATTGCACTACTGATAAGCAAATTGCAGACATCTTCACCAAGAGCTTCACTGAGAAGAAGTTATCTTACCTCTGTTCACTTTTGGGGGTGAGTTCCATCATGGTGGAGATAGATTGATCCATTATTATGTTGTAGCTTGAGGGGGGGCTTTCTTCCCAATGGGTTTTCCCTCTTTCCTCACTTAGTTTATTTTTCAGCATTTTTTGGATTATTGTATTGGGGTGACCTTTGGTCTTAGTTACCAGGGCCCCACATTATTTTTTGCACATCATAGTCTAGTGTGAGGGGGGGTGTTTGGATATCCACATCATCTTTTTCAGGATCTTGCATGCAATTAGGGTTTGCGTGCAAATTCTAGGGTTTGCATGCATCCCAGTCACTAGGTTGATGCCTCCAGCACCTTAGCCACCTTATTCTAGCACCCAGGAGCCACTTACTTCAGGGTTTTATCCCTCCTAATCAGGAAGGCACCCACTTCTCACTTACTACCAGAGAAGGGTGCACTTCTTCACCTACCACTGCAGTTCCACTTCAGTTACACTCAGTTAGCTCCGGTTCTCCCTGATTTGAGGCTAGTTTCACTCCTGACTGACTGTTTCACTTCTGTTGGACCTCCAGATTGACTAGATGACTTGTTCTAACTTCAGTTAGCCTCCCATGCGCCCTCCACTGAGCCCACTTCCCTATATTAGTGCTACACACTTCAGTTACACATATTACACTCAGTTAGAATAAGATTGACACCTAGATGACTGGTTCTTGTGCATTGATGACCACCACTGATTGATGATGAGGACTTCTAGTTGGAGTCAAGCTACTCCATTCAGTGATTCAAATGACCTCCTTAGGCAATTCGAATTGCTCATTCATTGTTACTGTATTCTATTGTAATCATTCACCCTTACTAGGATATTGAGCACTGCTGCATGTTTTGCACAGTTTTACACCATATTTTCTATGTTCATCTGTTGTGATTGATTTACTTGTATATTAGATCTGATGTGACTAATTTTACACTATGGAGGAGAAGGATCTCATGTCTATGGTTTACATCTTTGTATTTTCTGGTCATCTATATTGAGGAAGCTTTGCTGGGTTTTCTACCCCATGAGGATTTCCCAAGATAAATCTATGTCTCTTGTGTTTATGCTGTGCTTGTTGTTCTTTCAATTATTCTGTATATGCTATTGTTGTGAAATGAAATGCAATGCTGATATTTTCCGTCTTAGCATATTGAATCTTTACAATATCTTCTATGTGTTTAGGTGCACGAACTTGATCACATGAAGTGTATAAGTCATATGTCTAGGTCATTACCAAGTGCACCAATATTTATCTTCAAGAGATCATTATCAACCATACCATGTCATCAAAGTGTTATGTGTATACCATGCCCTTATACATATCATTGATCAACCATTCATCAAAGTCTTCAAGCGTTTAAGCTTCTTTATCAAGTGCTTGGTATTCTCAAGCCATCCACATTATCAAATTATCTTTATTAACAAGTGTCTGGTATTTATTGCTCATCAATGTGCAAATAACCACCATGAGTGGGTTCAAAACCCCTACTCCATATTCCCACACATTCCCTTCATTATTCCCGTAGGAGGCTCTTAAATATGCTCGCATGGCTCCTTGAAGTGTCCTTAAATTATTCCTGCAGGCTCCTTTGAAATGCCAGCAGAGCGATCTTATAGGATGCTTTCATGGGATCTTTTCTGAAATTTCTGCAAGGGGCTTCAAATGCCCACATGGCTACTTGTGTTAAGATTCAATATGCTAAGATAGAAAATAGCAGCATTACATTCCATTTCACAATAATAGCATATACAGGATCACTGAAGAAACAACAAGCATAGCATAAACACAAGAGACACAGATTTATCCTGGGAAACCCTCATGGGGTAGAAAACCCAGTAAAGCTTCCTCAATATAGATGACCAGCAATATACAAAGATGCAAACCAAAGACATGATCTCCTCCTCCACCATAGTATACCTCTCCTCCACAAGTGCGCCTCTCTCAAGTGAGTGAGTGTCTCAAATGAGGAACACACCTCCTCTATTTATACACTACTCTGACATATCTTCTACACAAGTACATGTAGGCTCGTATTTAACCATTAGGTTAAATACCCTATTATAACTGACTGGGCCGACCCCTCTAGGGTGGTCTAATAACCCTTTGACCCACATAACACATACAGGGCCGACCCCCACTAGGGAAGTCTAATAACCCATGTTACCACATTCCGACGGAGGAATAAACATCTCTAGATATACAATAAGATCTTCAAGGAGGAATGAAACATCTCCAGAATAATAAAGTACAAATATAATATTCTTTGAAGTTACAATATCTCAACACTCCCCCTTAACGAGAAGGATATTATAACAGCATCTGCACAAGCAAGGAGTCATCAACATCATACATGATACATCTATAAATCATTGGAAGCTTTCTCAACATCATCAGTAACTCAACCAGTTACTGGAACATCTTCAATACTGGAACATCAACATCTTCAGTACTGAGTCTTTATCTTCTGTAGCACTCAAACAGCTACATCAATATCTGAATCCTCACAATCGTCAGCATCGTCATCACACGATCATCAACATCGTCATCACACGATCATCAGCATCATCATCACATGATCATCAGCATCATCATCACGCGATCATCAGCATCGTCATCACACGATCATCAGCATCGTCATCACACGATCATCAGCATCATCATCACACGATCATCAGCATCGTCATCACATGATCATCAGCATCATCACATCATCCTCATCAGCATCATCATTACACGATCAACAGCATCGTCATCACATGATCAATCCAGTTCTCTTTAGGACCTATGTCCAAGGATGATGCAATCTTGTCATGTACCTTTTGAACCGAAGTCCAGGGACGATCCAGTCCTGTCATGTACCTTTTGAACCGAAGTCCAGGGACGATCCAGTCCTGTCAATTCTCGGAGACCTCATGTCTACGGCTCAGTTCACAGGACCAAATTCCAAGGATGATCCAATCCTTACCATACATTTAGGACCACATCCAAGGATGACTTAATCCTCAACTGTACATTTAGGACTACGTCCAAGGATGACTTAATCCTCCGCCGTACATTTAGGACCACATCCAAGGATGACTTAATCCTCCTCCGTACATTTAGGACCATGTCCAAGGATGACTTAATCCTCCACCGTAACTTTAGGACCACGTCCAAGGATTACTTAATCCTCCACCGCACATTTAGGACCACGTCCAAGGATGACTTAATCCTCCACCGTACATTTAGGACCACGTCCAAGGATGACTTAATCCTCAACCGTACATTTAGGACCACGTCCAAGGATGACTTAATCCTCAACCGTACATTTAGGACCACGTCCAAGGATGACTTAATCCTCAATCGTACATTTAGGACTACTTCCAAGGATGACTTAATCCTCAACCGTACATTTAGGAACACGTCCAAGGATGACTTAATCCTCCACCGTACATTTAGGACTACGTCCAAGGATGACTTAATCCTCAACTGTCCACCAAGGACTTCATTCTCGAATACATACGTCTACGGCTCTTCTTTCGGACTGAAGTCCAGGGATGATCCAATCCCCTCACATGTTCACCAAGAACTTCATTCTGGAAGACATACATCTACGACTCTTCTTTCAGACTGAAGTCCAGGGATGATCCAATCCCCTCACATGTTCACCAAGAACTTCATTCTCGAAGACATACGTCTATGGTTCTTCTTTCGGACTGAAGTCCAGGGATGATCCAATCCCCTCACATGTTCACCAAGAACTTCATTCTCGAAGACATACGTCTATGGCTCTTCTTTCGGACTGAAGTCTAGGGATGATCCAATCCCCTCACATGTTCACCAAGAACTTCATTCTCAAAGACATACGTCTACGGCTCTTCTTTAGGATTGAAGTCCAGGGATGATCCAATCCCCTCACAACATGTTCACCAAAACATGTATCCTCATCATCAAAACATGTATAGCAAAACATGTATCCTCATCATCAAAACATGTATAACCAAAACATGTATCATCATCATTAGAACATGTATAACCAAAACATGTATCATCATCATCAGAACATGTATAACCAAAACATGTATCATCATCATCAGAACATGTATAACCAAAACATGTATCATCATCATCAAAACATATATACATCTATCATCAAAAGCATGTATATCTAACATCAAAAGCAAAATATAAGAGTCCTAAATCTAAATAATTCTAGGTAATTAAATGCAGTAAATAGGTAACCTCATCATTGATGAGATGGACTTGTTATCAGATACTGTGCTACTCCCCCTTTCGAGGAGGGTCCTTTTGAACTACACCAAGCTTGTCTCGGAAGTGTTCAAACTTTACTCGAGACAGAGGTTTGGTCAGGATATCAGCAATTTGATCCTCAGTGATTATATACTCGAGCTTGATAGCTCCTCTCTGCACCATATCTCGTATATAGAAGTATCATATCTCAATGTGTTTTGACTTATCGTGGAATACAAGATTTTCTATCATCTTGATACAGCTTTGATTGTCACACATAATCACAGTGGAATCCATTTCTAGGTCAAACACTCCATATAATAGCTTCTGAAGCCACACTGCTTCACAGCTGGCAGAGCATACAGCTATATATTCCGCTTTAGTAGTACTGAGAGCCACACTAGATTGTTTCTTGCTGAACCATGAGATCATGGTAGATTCAAGACTATAACATCCACCTGATGTACTCTTTCTGTTTGAGACACTTCCTGCCCAATCAGAATATGAGTAACCATGTAAACGGAGTTCATGACCTCCAAGATAATATAGACCAAAAATCTAATGTACCTTTTAGGTACCTCACTACATGCTTTGTAGCTATTAAGTGCACCTTTCTAGGTTCTACTAGATACTGACTTAGGGTATTTACAGCAAAGCATATATCTGGCCTAGTATTGGTTAAATACATCAATGACCCAATGATTTGTCTATATAGGGTTAGGTCCACTAAATACGATGAGTCATTAACTAATAACTTCAAGTTGGAGTCCATGGGAGTGGCCATGGCTTTATACTCCAACATATCAAATCTTTTTAGAAACTTCACAGCATACTTACCTTGATTAAAAGATTCCTTTTGGATCTTGCCATACTTCTAAACCTAAGAAGTAGTGCATTAATCCGAGATCTTTCATTTTCATTTCTGTAGCCATTTTCATGACCTATTTCTCATTCCTTGTCAGAAAGAGATCATCGTCATACAATAATGGTATGATAGGTTCATCATCCACAACCTTAAGGTAAAGGTTAGGAACAACTTTACTTCTGGTAAAGCCCAAGCTTTGTCCTGAAGCTGTCAATTGTCCATTATTCACACTCAGCATTGAGTGATCTTCTGCATATCTATCTGTGCCATCTCTCGTCAGATGGGTCTACTAAAATGAGCCTCAAAATCATTCGAACTCTGTGGTGAGTTCCTTCTTGCATCCATGTCATATGTGTATAGGAGCCATATTCAACCTTGTAGCAAAGGTTGAGATCCACATCACCCATGATGATCATTAAGCTCATCAATTGACTACCGATCCTGGGTACCCATACAGAACCTGATTACATTATTAAGAGAATGATCTTATCTAGTCCCTTGGAGCAAAACATCTCATCATGATTCTCTTCCTCTTTCTAAGAGAATCTCTTAACCACAAGCTTTCTATAGTGTGTTTGATTTGTAAATCTTTTGTTGAACATCCATCGCTTGTTCAGAGTTCATCATTCATCATGATCTTTCCTACAAATCAAAATTAAGTACATGATTAGTAATACTTCATAATCATCAAATCATATTGACATGATAACCTATTATGCATACAGATATCACTTACATAGTTATGCAACTATTTTGACCAATACTTTGGCACAACACTTTCCCATATCCTGTATGCATACAGTGGCTATCTAGATGCTTTCCATCTCTACCAGAACATACTATCGAGAGTGTGCACAGCTCTCAGCATGTCAGCAAAGAGGTTTCATTCTAGACAAGCAACAATGGAATGTTTGTCCAACTTACCAATCATATGCATATTAGTAGTATACTTGTTCAATGCTTTATGAATGTTTACACTCAGCATGATATATTCTAGGAATACAAATATGCATACAAGCAATATCATTTACTATTTCTAATAACAACTCAAATACTTATCTATTATGTTTGTGTGGTTGCCTCCCGCTTGATCTTCTGTATGTCTTCTGAACTTCTATTCATTCTGTACCACTGTGCATGCTCAAGTGTACACTAGTGTCATCCTCATGATCTCATACACAAACATACATTCATTAGTATATTCTCAATATTATCAAAACATTCTAATTCTAAATAATCTTGAATATGTACAGTCATGATCATTAGTATTCAGGGTTTCAAGGAAGTCTTCTTTTACTCATGCATATTCTTGTTTGATCTAGTTAGTTAAATCATCAACCAATATAAGAGACATAATATGCATAAACCCTTGATTACTAACCAATCATACCAAGTATACTTACACAAGGTAAGATTCTAACATGACATAGGAAAACATACCTGGATTAGTATACCTGCTTAGTTATGTACAACATACCTAAACAATCTCTTCAATGATTTAGAGATCCTGAGCTAGAACCTGTATGTCTCATAGGTTAAACATAATATAACAAAGTCATACATACCTCGTGAGTCTTTGTCTTCATGTTTTCATGGTCATGGAACTTTATTTGTCTTTTGTGATGTACCTGTATCTTGTTAGCAGACAACATCAAGCTCACACAACACCATAATGCATAAGTACAATCATATAGCCCTAATCAATGAATGTCTTCGATGCATTCATATTGTTACTAGGGTGATAAGACAATTAATAACATCAATCAAGATTGTACTAATAAATAACATGAAGACAAACACATTATGAACTTAATCAAGAATCAGATTTCAAGGCATACCTGAACCTCCTTAAGTCATACCTGTCGAGACTTTTTGTAGTCTTCTTATGTAAGGCCTTAGCCTCAACTCCCCCTGAAACTTGATCTAGAGCTTGATTAGGGTTTGCTAGAGAAACCCTAAAAATTCAATCTTTGACTTTCAAACTTCTGAATGGATGGAAGAATGTGTCTTGCTGAGTTGATCAAACTAGCATTCTTCAATTTTGAAATCTCCAAAATTTGACCCCTCGAAATTGCCTTCAAAACTTCTGGATCTTCTGGACAGGAACCCGAACTAGGGTTTGATGAAGCCCAGTCTTCTACCCAACCAAAAGTTCAATCTTTGTCTCTAAATTTTGATTTTCCTGAGTAGCATTCAGCCGTGGACTCCGATTCCAAAAATTCTAACTTTCTTCGAAATCTTAAATTCCGGAAGCCATGAATAAAGGTGCTCCAAAAATAATTCTGTTTTGACAAAAATATGTACCTGATTGTTTCTGCTGTAACTCTGAAATTTTCACTCCACAGGGTCTGAAAGCTTTTTCTACAGTAGCCTGACCTGTCATATTTCCATCCTAATAGGTCTGACCTCAATTGTATTTTCTAAGAGAGAGTTATGCCAAGTGTCGCAACGTGACCTGTTTATGGGATAATACAGGAGAGTGAACTTGTACGGCGTGCCACATGTCACTGTTTGAACTTTGGCCTCTGAAAACGTTTCCTGAGATATCTCACTCTGTTATCTTTCCATCTTGACAGGTATGACATCAATTGGAATCTCTGAGAGAGAGTTATGCCAAGTGTCGTAACATGACCTGTTTATGGGATAAAACAGGAGAGTGAACTTGTACGGCGTGCCACGTGTCACTGGTTCAGCTTCGGCCTCTGAAAAAGTTTCCTGAGATAGTACAGTCTGTGTACTACTTGTCACTTTTTACAAAATTTCATTTGGATCTTCCTAGTCCAAGGTATGACCTTTTTTCCTAGGTCACCTGATTTTGACTGAGATCTGGAAGAGGCAGAAACCCTAACTCGTACTGATCATAACTTACAAAGTACAACGAATCTGAGGGTTCTCTTTGGAAACAAGATACCTGGAGATGTTATCTATGACCTGTAAAGGTTTCAGATCCTAAACCTTCACCAAAATGGATTTATAGCGAAAGTTCCACGATGACTGGTTTTTTCTATATAAAACCCTAACCTTCAAATTGTCGTAAGTAAAGCAAGTGTCGTAAGTGCCATACCTTGCCTTCCTTCAGTTTAGCTCTGATACCATGTTAAGATTCAATATGCTAAGACATAAAATAGCAGCATTACATTCCATTTCACAATAATAGCATATACAGGATCACTGAAGAAACAACAAGCATAGCATAAACACAAGAGACACATATTTATCCTTGGAAACCCTCATGGGGTAGAAAACCCAGTAAAGCTTCCTCAATATAGATGACCAACAATATACAAATATGCAAAACAAAGACATGATCTCCTCCTCCACCATAGTAGACCTCTCCTCCACAAGTATGCCTCTCTCAAGTGAGTGAGTTTCTCAAATGAGGAACACACCTCCTCTATTTATACACTACTCTGACATATATTTTACACAAGTACATGTAGGCTCGTATTTAACCATTCGGTTAAATACCCTATTATAACTGACTGGGCCGACCCCTCTAGGGTGGTCTAATAACCCTTTGACCCACATAACACATACAGGGCCGACCCCCACTAGGGAAGTTTAATAACCCATGTTACCACATTCCGACGGAGGAATAAACATCTCCGGATATACAATAAGATCTTCAAGGAGGAATGAAACATCTCCAGAATAATAAAGTACAAATATAATATTCTTTGAAGTTACAATATCTCAACAACTTGATATGCCCGCAAGGGCTTTGTAAGATGCCCACAAGGGCTTCATAAAGTTATGCCTTCAAGGTCTTGTCATCATGCCCATACATCATTCTAATAATGCCCTCATTGCCTTTGGAAACCCCTCAAATATGCCTGTAGATGTACTAGGGAATGCCCGCATTACTCCTCAAGATATGCTTGCAGGGTGTGTCCTCCAAATGCCCGCAGGAATGCTTTCCTGGATGCCTACAATGGATGCTAAAATTCCCACATGGACACAAGGAAATGTTGGTAGGCCTTCAAAAAATGCCCATGGGCATGCCCGCAAGGGCCCTTTTCATTTGCATTGTCCTCCATACCTTGTCTCAATGACATGTCTCAAGCGAACATGTCATCATCCTTTTCAAGCTAATTTTTCATATGACCAATATTTTCCATGCTTTCCATTCTTGTCATTACCTTGTTCTTCATTTGTCCTTTCCTTGTTCCATGTCAAGTTTCTTGTCATACACCTTTGTCCACATCATCATCCATCCAAGTCCTCACCATTTCTATGTCCTCATTTGTGTTTTCCATGTCCACCTTAATTCTTTTTCCACATCATATCTTCATCGATCTTGTCCTTGTCCTTGGTCCTCTCATGATGTTGTCTTTTTCCAACATGTCATCATCGTTTTCCATGCTTTGTCTTGTCTTCAATCTTTGTCATGCTTTTCCATGATTTCCAAGATATCACTCTTCTTTGTGTTATCCATGTCATCATTTCATCCTTTGTCATTAATGACAATCATATTCATCAATATCCCCCTTTGTCATTGATGGAAGCCTCAATTTCTCTCCCCCCTTTGACATTAATCACAAAGGGCTAATCATTTAGCCATCAAAAACTTCACAATTCCCAAAAGAAAATGTACATCACGAAATCATACCGAGTTTGATCTTCCATCAGTTGCCATCTTCCATCAATTTCTCTCCCCCTTTGACATTAATGACAAAGGGCTAATCATTTAGCCATCAAAAGCTTCACATGTCCCAAAAGAAAATGTACATCAAGAAATCATACTGAGTTTGATCTTCCATCACTTGCCATATTCAAATTCTTCAAAAGTATATATATATATATATATACTCCCCCTTTCTTGTAGACTTATAAGGTTATGCTGAAATGCATGGTCGCTTTTGACATTGTTGGATTGGTCCTTGGAATATGTGTCAGGATCAACCCTTACCTTTCCATTGAACTTACTGCTCCCTCTATCTGATATGTTGCTATAGTTGTTTGGTATTTCTTCTAAGAACACAGCTCCTTCTCATGCCAATCTACTGATGACATGCTCATGCTCATGGCTTCATGCTTATATGTCAATGCTTCTCCTAGACCAAATCACAATAATAGACCTGCCTAGATTAATTCCCAAGTCAACACACCTATGGGGAACTATTCCCCAAACATGTCTGAATGTTCACCCTTAAGGCTGCTTGAATAATCCTCCTTATTGTCCATTTGACTTCTTCAAATTCTAATTTCAAGGAAAATATTTGATCATACAAATGTGCCTAAGATTGCTTGTGAATAGTTCCTTCTTTTATGCTTTTGGCAGCAGCTCTGAGATGGGTGCTTTTTCAAATTCAAAGTTTGAGCTTGCAACTCTTCTTTGACTTGTTATACATGAGAATGGATTATGAGCTGGGATGATTCTTTAGGCCTGTAGAATGTTGTTGTAGTTTTTTGATGTTTAAGCATACACCCTTGCTTCAATTCTTTCATATGTAAATATTTTTCAATGATCTGTCCTCAAGGTGTCTTCGAACAATATTCAAATATTGCACTAACCTTCATTGTCCAAAACACTTCAAATCTGCCTTGGGTACATAGAATTAACTTTGATTTGTCTTCAGATTGGGTTTTCTTTTATCACCGGACACCATATTGTTCTTCCTAACAGCTTTCCACCTCAGGCTATCATGTCATGATAATTCTCAACAAAGCCTTCTAATGATGTCTTCTCCCCTATCATCGTTCATATCTTTTAGTGAGTCTTGCTTGCAAAAGTTCTACTCCGCAAACCTCCAGAATTTGAATGGTGGAAATATGTCTTTCCTAAACATACTCAGAAAATGACTTTGATGTGCCTGTGGTAGAGCTTCATGAATCTGAAATTTAGGTATTTCCCTTTTAAACAATAATTTCAATTCACCATCGACTATCTTCAATATCAAATTTGCTTCTAATAATTTATATCATTGCTTCAAAAATAAATTAGTATACTCAACAAACATCTAGTAAATTCATAAAAGGTAAGCATGCTCAATGGAAACTACTTAAAGATGCTTCACCATATTGGTCCCCTATCAACAAGCCAACATCATCACTTATTAAATTTTATCCTTGGGTTACATTAGTTTTCAACTTCAACCATGATCCTCAGACATGTTTTGAGCATCCTTATCTTACCTTTGAGTTCATCCTCAAAACTTAATGAACTCAAGGTGTGCCAAGGTCTTTACAAGACCTCAAGTTTGGCTTGACATATCGAAGCCACCTTTATTTCTGCACTGATCATCAACTTCATTTAGATTTAGAAAAATATTATTTTTCACCCATATCTTAGAATGTCCTTAGCTGTGATGTTTTTTCCTTTGGACTTCAAATCTTTCTATGTCATTCTTCTTCCAAGAGTCGTCTACTTTTCTTGCTGATGTGTATGAAAAACTTCTCTTGAATTGTCTTCTTGGAATTGCACATACTTGGGATTTATGGCCAACACCTCCATAGGTGAAGCATCTCATGGTGTGGCAGTTAGCAATGATGTGATCAGCACGGTTACAAGTCCAACATCTTACAGTGTGATTGGGACTTTCAAGACTTCTTCTTCCATAGAGTCTACAATCCATAGCCTTATGACCAAATTTAGTACAAGAAAAACAATAACCATTGAAACCATCTTCATACCTGGAACTTTAGTTCCACTTTGGAGTTGTCTCCTCTTTGAATTTTCTTTGAGGTGCAGTGCTAACTGTTTTAAGCACTTTTTATCTTCCAAATTCTTTGCTGTCATTTGCAGGTGCATGGGGAGCAGCTTTGTCTTTAGCTTTCAAGGATGATGGACCTGCTTCTGGAGTTTTGGGAGACTAAGTGCCACCTTCAGATTTTTGTTCTTCTTTCATATACTGAAGACTAGATTTGTCAAAAGGTGACCTTTGAAAATTTAGTATTTCATCCAAAATGGTTGAAATGTTATTGAACTTCATATGAGTGTTTGATTTTTTGATCTTCTTTCTAAGACCAACAATTTCCAATTCAAGCCTCTGATTTGTCTCTTCTTTTTCTTCCAATTGAACCTTCATTATATCTTATATTCTCTTGGCTTCTTCCAACTGAATCTTCAAATCAAAATTGGCCCTTCATGTCTCTTCAAGCTTTTTAGGATATTCACCAATCTCTTCTTGTTCTTTTGTTAATTATGTCTTTAATCTTCTGATTTCATTATTTTGATCTTCCATCTCATCTTGCAACTCTTTGTTCTTGAGTTTGAAACTCACGAGGAAAGCCTTTGTGACCTTCTGGTAATTTCCAAATGACCCAAAATATTTTTCTAAGCTTTGAATTGAATTTGATATCCATATCCAATAGAGTACATGCAAATGCCTCCTTGATCTTCAATAAGTATTCCTTCTCATCTTCTATAAGTAGAATTTCAACATTATCACATTCAGAATTATTACTAACATAAGATTCATTACCTTCATTTGTATTTGAAGCTTTTACCTCCCTCTCTTCTTGTTTCTCATCTTCAGGGGTCTTGACCCCTTTTTCCTTGTTAGTGTCTTGAACTTTCCTTTTGTACTCACCTTCCAGCATGAACCAAAGATCTTTGGTTGAAGTGTACTTTCCACCATTGAATATTTCCTTCTCATATTGAGGTAATACCCTCATAATCAAGTTTAGTGCCTTTTCATTGCTCTCATGTAGCTTCTTAGATGTTGCTCCCTTTGGTCTTCCTTTTGGAGGAGTGTAACCATCTTCAACTGATTCCCAAAGATCATATCCCTCTTCCTGTAAGTACCCTCATTCTGATGCTCCAAGACACATAGTTTGATCCATTAAACAATGGAACTCCATCTTCCGAATAAGAATCCATGATCTTCCTTTCACTTGTGTCCATGGATCCCTTCAAGCATTCTAGGATTATAATGAAGGCCGGATTTGATACCAATTGATGGACACAATGGCTCACTGAGAGGGGGGGTGAATCATTGAGTCAGCACTTAATTTTAATTTCAAATTCTTCTAACAAAGATCATTTAAAATTTCACTTCAACTTTAATTAGAGTTCATCATTCATAAAGAACTATAAATAAATCATCTCATATATCATCAAAGACACATCACAAGAGACACAAGATGAGCTTTGTAATCTTTTTATATTTTTATGGGAGACTTCAATCTCCAAGATGGGCTGTAACCAAAGGTGGCATCAACCACAAGATAATTATGTTAGCTGCAACTGACTGGGATGCACCAACACCCCAACAAATATAGATTTACAAATGGTATATCAGACTTTTCTTAAGTCTACAAACCACATACATAATCAAACAAGAATCCCTTGTTTGTTTCCCAAATTGTTGAAGCACATCATCACCATCACATCACCAACACATCACACCAGACAAGTATCCCTTACTAAAACTCAGGACTTCAACATACTTTCAAAAGATTCTTTCCTTGCTGGTTATTCTTCTTCACTTCTCCTTCAATGATGCACTTCTCCCTTCCTCGAATCAACTTCAGACAACCATAAAAATGCATATCTTAATGGTTGTCTCACTTCCATGTGTGGCTGCCTCTTCTTTACCAAAAATCATAGATATAAAAATTAATCCATTTCTGCTCCTGCTGCTTTGCTGCTACCCTAAAGACATCCGAAAATCAGACCTCTTCCTCTACCTCCGAAAATCAGAGCACATCTTCACTCCACCAAAATATTCACACCTTCACAATGAGGTGGATTTCCTTTATTTTATACACATCTTTTCATAAATTATTTTATTGGGCGGACATGCTAAATGTACATTATTTCTTTTTTTATATTTTTTAAAGATTAATTTCAAACTTGTTTTACTGGGCCGACTTGCAACAAATTCTTGTGTTGATTCTAAACACGCAAATATCTTCTATGTGTTTAGGTGCATGAACTTCATCACATCAAGTGTATAAGTTATATGACCAAGTCATTACCCAGTGCACCAATAATGACCTTCAAGAAATCATTATCAACCATAACATGTCATCCAAGTGTTATGTTTATGTCATGCCCTTATACATATCATTGATCAACCATTCATCAAAGTCTTCAAGCACATAAGCTTCTTTATCAAGTGCTTGGTCTTCTCAAGCTATCCACATTATCAAATTACCTTTATTACCAACTGTGTGGTCTTTATTGCTCATCAAGGCTCAAATGATCACCATGAGTGGGTTCAAATCCCCTGCTCCATATGCCCGCACATGTCCTTGATTATGACATCAAGAGGCTATTAAATATGCCCACATGGATTCATGAAGTGCCCTTAAATTATGCCTATGGGTTTCTTTTAAATGCCCGCAGAGGAGTCTTATAGGATGCCCGCATGGGCTCTTTTATAAAATGCCCGCAAGGGGATTGAAATGCCCGTAGGGGCTGCTTGATATGCTTACGGGGGATTAGTAAGATGCCAACAGGGGATTCATAAATTTATTCCCACAAGGTCTTCTCATCATGCCTTCATAACCTTCTAATAATTCCCGCATTGCCATTGGAAACCCCTCAAATATGCCCATAGATGTACTAGGGAATGCCCACACTGCACCTAAAGATATTCCCACAGGGTGTGTCCTCCAAATGCCCACAGGAATACTTTTTTGGATGCCCACAATGGCTGCTAAAATCCCTATAGGGACACAAGGAAATGTCTGCAGGCCTTAAAAAAATACCAGCAGGCATGCCCGCAAGGGCCCTTTTCATTTTCCTTGTCCTCCATGTCTTTTGTCTTTGCCATGCCTTATCTCCATGACATTGTCTCCATGTCCTTTTGTTTTCCATGTGCTCAAGCCAACATGTCATGATCCTTGTCAAGTTTATTTTCATATCACCAATACTTGTCATGCTTTCCATGCTTGTCATTGCCTTATTATTCATTTTTCCTTTCCATGTGTGATGTCAAGTTTCTTGTCATACACATTTGTCCACCTCATCATCAATCCAGGTTTGTGTCATTTCTATGTCCTCATGTGTGTTCTCCATGTCCACCTTAATGCTTTTTGCATATCATCTCTTCATCAAGCTTGTCCTTGTCCTTGGTCCTGTCATGCGGTTCTCCTTTTCCAACATGTCATCATCCTTTGCCACGCTTTTTCTTGTCCTCAATATTTGTCATGCTTGTCCATGCTTTCCATGTTATCACTCTTCTTTGTGTTCTCCATGTAATCATTTCATCCTTTATCATTAATGTGTGTTGTCATCAATGACAATCATATTCATTAGACCGATCCACAAGTTTCAGGTTCTACAGGTTCAGGGACTCAATCTAGAGAGACTTATGGTACAAGGACAGGTTCTTGGGTCATAGGTTCACAGGTTTCACCATCACATGACTCAGGTTCACATGTTTTTGGTTCACCAAATACAAGGTATCAAGACACAAGTACTTCTTCAGGTAGAGAGTTTCCAAATGAGGATGTTCATGAGGAGGGCCTACCACATGAAGTTGCTTCCAAGAAAAGAAATCCAAGTTTGATTAAGGAGATTCTGAAGGAAGCTAAGGTGTTTGTGGGACCACCCAGGAGGGAAGTCAGAGAGAGTAGAGTACCATAGATGTTTTCCAATTATATGGAAGAGAACAATTCCTTCATGAAGAATGATGTGTGAGATATAGTTTCGATACCAGGGGGGAAGTCAGTTGTGACTTCTGAGCGGCTCTACAAGATCAAACATGCTCCAGATGGAAACATTGAGAAGTACAAGTCTTGTTTTGTTGCACAAGGGTTCTCACAGGTAGAGGGAGTAGACTATGATGAGACCTTTGTGTTGATTGCTCGATAATCCTCGATTAGAGCACTAATCTCCATAGTAGTAGAGTTGGGTTGGAAGATCCACCAGATGGATGTGAAGACCACATTTATCAATGGTATTCTATAGGAGGAGGTGTACTTAGAGATGGTACATGTATTTGAGATTCATGGGAGAGATTCTCATGTGTGCAGGATTGGTATTTAAGGATTGATTCTTAATTGTGGTCAATTGGATTTCAGAAGAGTGAGGCTGATCCGAACCTATATTTCATTATGGTTGGAGGTGATCCGCTTAATCTTTTTCTATATGTTGATGATTTTTTTATCACAAGAGAGGAGCATATGATTGCAGCTTGCAAGAAGGATCACGCTTCAGAGTTTGAGATTAATGATCTTGGGCTGATGCACTATTATTTGGGGATGGAGATTTGATAGGAGAATGGAAATGTTTTCCTAGGAAATGAAAATATGAAACTGATGTTCTGAGGAGATTTTAGATGGAGGGATGCAAACCTATGTCCACACCTATGATCACCAACTGGAAGAATATTCACTCTTTAGAGGGAGAGTTGGTGGATCCTACTCTATATCGTCATCTCATAGGCTCATTGATCTATCTCGTCAACACTCAACCAGAGTTTTGTTTTGCGGTGAACACTCTCATTCATTTCATGATGGAGCCTAGAAGAGGGCACCAGATGGCCACAAAACATATACTGAGGTGGCTTGCTGGGACAATGGACTATGGTCTGTAATACAGGAGGTTAGATGGAGTTGGTTTGATTTTCTTCACAGATTCATATTGCATAGGAAGTGTAGTAGACCAGAAGAGCACTTTCAGTTGTTTCTTCAGTTTGGGATCGACAGTAGTGTCATGGTTCAGTGGGAAGCAAAAGTCAGTAGCATTGAGTTCTACATAGGATGAATAATTGGTAGCCAGTTAGGCTAGTTTCAAAGCATTGTGTCTTTGCAAGTTATTAGTTGGTTTATTTGATAAAGAGTTAAGACCTACAGTTGTTTATTATGATAATCAAAGTTTTATCAAGATCTTTGAGAATCTGGTATTCCATGATAGGTCAAAGCATATTGAGATCAAATATCACTTCATTAGAGATTATGTTCAGAGAGGATTTGTTGAGTTACTATACATTTCCACTAAGGAGTAGGTTGCAGATATCCTAATCAAATCTTTGGGTAGAGGGAAGGATGTTTACTTCAGAGTCAAGTTGGGAGTGGTGAAGAACACCTTCCTCGGTAAAAGAGAGTGTTTAAAATTTACCTACGAGATGTTCTTCACCTTTTGGTGCCTTAGGGTGGACATAAAAACATTAAATAAGGTCCCTAGTACTTTATAAAGTGAGATGTACTTTATTTTTTATAAATTCACTTTATAAAGTGAATTTTATATTATAATTTTAATTTGACTTTATGAGACTTAAGGGAACATTTAATTAAAAGGGGCCACTTACATAAGTCAATGGAAAAAGTTTTTTTCATTTATTTAAAAAGACACTAATCAAGAATTAATGTGGGCCCTAGATCTCATCAAGTTAATATTAAATCCTAGCCATGGATTTGGTGGGTGTTGGTTACCTCATATAAAACTTTGGAAAATACACAAAACCTAATTCATTGTTCATATTTCCAAATGAGATTTTTGGAGAAGAGAGAGCAAGAGAGAAGAGAGAGAGGTTGAAACCAACAAGAAGTGGTCAAACCCTTGCACAGAAATTGAGAACGTTGAGTAGGGAAAATTTTCCAAGGAGAAGGGTACAAATTTCTAGATCATTCATACAACATTTATTGTAGTCCGTACCAACACAGAAATTAAGGAGATGGGCATTGTTTTCGAGGAATAAAATAGGAAATAATTTCGAGGAAGAGGTATAGTACTTAATGTTTTATGTGGAGCATCCATATAGGCAATAACATGCACAAATTTGGATCCACTGAATTGACACATAAATTGAGCAAAAACAATCCATACAACTCGCATGTGTGAGGCCATACAACACAGTTTTTAAGGAGGTCATACAACATTGTTTTGAGGAATTCGTACAATAGTTTTCAGAGTGATTCTAGAATGTATTTTAAGAAGAAATGAGATAAATACTATTGTTATAAATTTGTAATTTTCTTGAAAGAATAAAATTCCTCTCCTAATTAGGTTTTCCCTTAGGGGTTTTTCGTGAGCCAATTTGGCTAAAATTTTTGAGTCTTAAATTTATGGTTTGGCTGCCATTTAATTTTTCGAATTGTTTAAAGAAGAAAAATTTCCATGTGTTTCAAGAAAGATTCATTTGCATGCATGCAAATTTTATTTGCACTTGTGGGGTTTAGGTATTAAACTTCATGTGAAAACAAAAACTTGAAATAGGGTTGGAAATATAAAATTTTCATACACGTCCCCACCCTGCTCCTCCTCCTCCTCTTTTCATTCGCTCATGTTCACTTCCCTCGCATGCTTCTCCTCTCCGTTCCCCTTATCCCCCTCCCTCAGCTCCTCATCCTTCTCCTCACACACCCCCTTTTCATCCTTATACTCCCTCTTCTACCCCTACCCATACCCCCTTTAACTGATTCAACCTCCTCCTCCTCCTACTTATCTTCATCCCCCCATCCCCATCAAAATTATCCCTCCCCTGTCATCCCCCAACCCTACTCTTCCTCTCACCTTGCTTCCCTGTAATCCTCCTCTACACCCTCAAATCTCTCTGACCCACCCACTTCCCTCTCCCTCCTCCCCCTTATCTTTCTCCACCTCACCAACCCACCATTCTCCCATCTTTCCTGCTCGTCCACCTCCATCTTCTTTTCCTAACTCTCCAATCCCCCATCCCTCTTCTCCTCCTCCTCATCCTCCCCTAACTAATCCTTCTTTTCCTGCTCAACCCTTACCCCTCCCCTTCTTCATCCAAAACCCCCACCTCTTCCTCCTCAACCCTCAACCCACCCATCCCACTGCTCCTCCTAAGCCCCCATCTACACCACCCACCTGCCCCTCTGCCTCCTGCTCCTCCTCCACCACGTCCTCCTACTCCCCCTCCCTCCCCTACACCACCTCCTCCTCCCCTCCACCTAAATATGGTCCTCATCCTTTTCCTTCTCCCCCAAATCCACTTCCCCCCTATCCCACTCCACCTCCTCCCTCGTGCCTCCCCTCCGCCTTGCTACCATCATCCACCTTCTCCACCCCATCCCCACAATCCCACCCTCTCTCCCCTCCTCTTCCTTATCCCCCGCTCCCCTCCTCCTTCTTTTCTCATCCCCCTCATCTACCTTCTGAGACTCCCCGTCCTTCTAATCCCCCACGCCTCCCCTCCTCCTCCTTCTCCCACCACCCACTCTCTACCCCTCACCCCCAATCTTAATCATCTCATTCCTTCTTTCCAAATCCCCCTACATCTCCACCTCCAACCCTTCACTCCCCTCCATCTTCATCTCCCTCCATTCCATTCTCCCTCTCCCCTCCCTCACACTCCCACTCCTCCTCCTCCTCCTCATCTTCCCAAAATCCCACCCTCTCTCCACACCTCCTCCTTCTCCCCCCTCCTGCCCTATTCCTTCTTCTTATCCTCCCAATCCTCCCCCTTCCCACCCTCCCCCACCTCATCCCCCGCAATCCCTCCTCCTCCTTTTCATCCTCCTCCTCCCACCCCCCTCGCTCTCCCCATTCCCCCAATCCTTCTCTTCCCTCTCTCCCTCCCCCTAATATTCTGTATCCCTTAACAAATCCCTTGCATATATACTTCCTCCACTTCAATCCCTTTCCCCTCCCTCTCACTCCCTCCCATCTTTCCCCTCCGATCCCTCACACTCCCACTCCACCTCCTCCCCCTCTGTCCTCCATTTCCTCCATGTCCCACTCCACCTCCTCACCCGTTATTTCGCTGCCCCTCACTCCCCTCCTCATACTCCCTCCCCTTCATCTCCTCCACCTCCCTCCCATCCTCCTTCTCCTCCCCCCCACTCCTTCTTCCTCTCCTTTCCCTCCTCCTCACCCCCCACCCCCCTCCTTCTCCTCCCCCCCCCTAATGCTCCTCCTCTTTCTCTCCTAATCCCCCTTGTATCTCCACCTCCTCCCCTTCACTCCCCTCCTTATAACCTACCTAGTACTTGCAACAATTTATGTTTGTGGAAAAACATTACTTTAAGTTTTCTTGTAAAGTTTTATATTAATTACCAAGAATGGTCAAGGATGACAATAAATGAATAATATTATTATTTAATAAATTAAAATAGGAGACACTCACCCAAAAAGACTATCGAAAGAGTGTTCACTAACCCACTAGGAGGAATGGAATCTAGGGTAGAAGGCAACAGACAAGTGGCAGCATCTGAACTTAGTTACTAGTTGTTGTTATGGGACCACTTCCCTTAAAATGTGGTCATGTTCCCAAGGATGGTGGAACTGATATGATGGCTCATTGAATGCAAAACTAACCACTAAAGACCTAGGAAATCTTTTATAAGCCATCAAATTTGATAAGAGGCTCATACATTCTCAGAGGAGAAGAAATTTATTCCTTGTGGTGTTAGAACTGAGCCCACAAGAGATTTGATGAGGGGAAGCTATGTATTGAGTTGCATAGTAAGACTGTCTTATTCGTGCTAAGTGCAGAGGTACTCCTATTGAGTTTAGAGGTAGTGATATGTATACAAGTCTCCATTATTACTGAAGTACATATGAGTGGTTTGTACGCAAGTCTTCTTGATTGCTGAAGTACAACCTGAGTGTCTTGCTTCTAAACAACATCTTCGTCCTAGTGGTTTCCTGAACAGGCTCAGGGGTCCAAAAAGCAAGTGATCTTGGATTCTTTCTCGAGAAGGTTGGGAGGAACAGACCTCTTTGCGTGTTTGTCCACCCTATCAAGTTTTCAGGTTCTACTTTGTTTATTTTTGTTTGCTTTTAAACTGTTGAACTATTCTGAGACTGTATGTTTATTCTACCATAGGTTTCTGGATGTAACCTAGATATGAGTTAGCTGTTACAAATGATAGATTTCTAAACAGACACATAGATTGGAAAATCTTGAATGAATGATTATAAATCTTTTCTTGTATTTTTCCTTTCACCATAGGTTATGTACTCTAGTATAGAAATATGTTTAATTAACTTGGATTATAGATTATAGGATGATTTCAAACAAAAGAATAAGTTTGAGTAATATATCAGATATAGAATTCTTTATTGTTTATTGTCCTCATTAGTACAAGTATTTTAAATATATATATAATGTTTACTCATAAACAGTTGACATTAATAACCTAGTAGCAAAGTCCATACTTAATATATGATAGAGTCTTACATAGTAACATAAATATAAACCTTAGATTATGGATTCATTGCATTTTACGTAAACATTTTTATTTACAAATAGATAATGTTAGAAAACTAACTGTAAAATCCACTTTGTCTTATCAGAAATTTCTTATGCAGTAAAACCTAGATAAATAAGATATTTATAGATAGGATAAAATACACATAAACTAAAAAGATTCACAAAATTGAACTCACACAAAATTTTAAATAATTTAAATGGAATTTTACACTATAGCAATATATACAAGATCTTTATAAAATTAACAAGAATATTACATAAAACTGTTATCAACCTGAAGAAATATACATATTTAAATCATCCTTAGATAATCCCTACACGCATTAGTCTTCATAAACAAAGTATTATTTAAAATACTAAATCGAAACATAATCCTGGAAAATACATTCAAATAAACATTAAAAATATCGGCAAGATTATACTAGGTAATCTTCTGTTATTGATCAATATTCCCATAAGGGATTAATATGAATTATATAAAAAGGACAAGTTTAGGTTCAAACCCTGTTTATAACTTATAATGATATTAATTGAATCCTGTAGACCCAAACTATTTGCAAGTATCGGATAGTCGATCAATATGCTAAAAACATAACAACACTGTACCTAGTTATTATTATACAAATTTTGTTAAGGGTCGAAACCCTATAATCGTCTCTCAAAAACTAACAATATACTATCGCAGTACATAATGGAAACACGATTATTATAAATATCAATCAACAGAATTAATGCAATCTCGGGTTCGAGACCCGTAAGGGCTCACCCAGGGTTCATTGAAACATTATGAACTCGCATTATACAACTTAAGGTTTTTCCAATCAATCTAAAATACCAATGGTGCAAGTATTTATATATATAGATAGGAAATTTATAAACAACAAAAACCAAATAAATCCCTATTACAGTCGAAACATCGGTAGCGATGCAGAATGCATTCATTTGATGTATCAATGCATTTATGTTCACACAGGTATCAAACTAAGGTCAAACGTCCGAGTCTCAATTAGAGATCTCGCTCATTCGTAGGCTATGCTTTATAAACAAATGATAATTATAAAGTAAATTATAAGAGAGGGTTAGGGTTTAACCGTGTATCGTATCCTGAACCAAGAAAATGTTCGAAAACATTGCAACAAAATATGAAGAAGGGATTGGCCCAAACTTTTAAAGTATGATAACAAAAATACACTAGTAATCTGTAAAGATAGCCGAGAGAAACAATTTGTCAAAATTTAAAACAAAAATCAAAACCTATAACCTTTCTTTCCATAAAACGATTACATTACTATGAGCTTCACTCAGGGTTTCCTAAATTGTACTCGTAAAACAAAATTAACCGAAGTTTAACACCTTCCTTTACAAAAAGGTGATCAAATCCCCAGCTTTGGAATCCACCAAAAGTTAAATAGAACAACACCATCACTAAGAAAAGCTAAAATAGCTTAAGCTCGTAGGAAAACAAAGAAACCATCGTTGTATTTAACACATTGTTGACAGAGGTCACTCTATTGGATGAGCCCGAAGCTTACCATGGTTCCCAACCATTGCAGTAGCTTATCCTTTCTCCCAAGCTATCGTCGAGACCTTAGACAGGATTGAGGCTGGTAGAAACCTTGTCCAACAATTAATCAAGAGGTTAAACGTTATTTAAAAACAGTGTGTGAATAATTTTATTAAAAAAATGGGAAGCATTAAGTTGCAGAAGCTCACGAACTATAAACAAACATTAAGAACTTGAAGGATAGAAGTTACCTTTGTGGGATTCGAAGTCATGCCAAGAAGAGAGACTGAGCAACTGAACCCCAGTGCATGTTTTGATTTACCATAAAGACTCCATGACTCAAATTTGATAGCGTTGAATCAACCCTGCGAGTGGTGCTTGGGTTGCATAACAACCATGGTGGCCGAGAGAGCTCTTCCCTCTACTTCAAACATTGAAACAACAACTAATGCCAAAGACCAAAAGACTTAAGTGCATGGATAGGGTTTACCCTTACGTGGTGCCACTCCCAATCATATCACGTGGGTTCATTTAATATATGAACTGTCAACCACCACCTTTCAAATTTAAACCCACACTACTATAGTCATGCCATCGTATTATGGAGAGTCCATTACTTTAGCGCCGAATGAATTCTTGGAACCCACGTTAATATAGTTCGAAGCTCATGGTAATTAATACCATTAAATTATCTAAGAATCCATGAAGTCTATGATAAATAATTAATCGGCCAACACTTGTATAATGTAAAATCACCCATAAAAACAATAAATTGTCACCATAAGTTTTGGGTAAGTAATCTCCAACTCTTTAGTCGGGTTTGGACTAAGTTATTAATAATAATCAACTAGTATGAATTAAAGAGGTATTTTATTACCATAGTAACCTCGATCATAACATTATTATTCATTTTATAGATGTATATTTCTCACCTATAGCCTGAACACAGTAGTAGCATGCATTAGCATAAAGCTAAGTAAGCTTCACAGTGTCACAAGGGACCCCTTCAACAATTAAAGTATAGGTTCAGTAGTAACATTGTAATTATAACTACAATATCATATTACGACATAAGGGTAATCAATTAAATTATCAATCATCATCATAAGCATTATATCACCTCATTAATGACAGAAAAAAAGAGGTTGTATTTTAATGCTTAATAGACCTTTTAAAATCGACGACAAATATTGTAGTTTAGTGTCGTCATGTCGATATGTATTCAAAACAGTTAAACCATAAGTTTAAGATTATATAATTATACTTTCCGCATATTAATATTAGTATTTATACTACATAGAAAAATTTTAAATTTTTACGAATTGTGGGGATGTTACATGTGGTATCAGAGCACAAGTTCAAACACTAGACCTGAGTGTGGCTCAACTCGTGCAACAGAAAGTTTAAAACATAAAACATAGTTATTGATTTTCATTTTTATTTTGTTTATGTATAGAACATTTGATATTTAAACTGCAGGTATGGAAGGACCAGAAGAATACGTTGAAGATAGATCTCAACATAAGGAACAAAATAATAATGAACGTGAACATGGTAATGAAAAAATTTCCGTAGAATTAAATGACCAATCATCTGAACTACTTCGAACAATAAAAGATTTGAAAGCTAAGATGAAAAATGTAAAAGAAGAGAATGAGAGAATTTTAAAGGCTCAAGAAGAACTGAATCAGATTTTATTGGATAAATTTCATAATGGTGAAAGAGATAAAATAACATAATTTAATTATGAATCTGGAACCATGTCCTACGAACACAAGGGTAAGAAGTTAAAATTTTCAAATGATGATAGTAGCTCTTCTTCCGAGGTTAATGTTAAAATGCGTAAAAAGAAACATAAGTACTCTAGTGACAGCAGTGAAAGTGATTATAGACTTAAATGGAGGAATTATAAACCTTATGAACAGATTTCAGGGGAGTTCAAGAAGATAAAACCCCAAACTTTTAATGGTAAAAGTGAAAAGGGAGAAGCAACCGAAGCATGGTTGTTAGGTATGCAGAAATACTTTCAAATTTATGATTATTCGGATCAGTTGAAAGCTAAGATGGCCATTTATAATTTGACTAGTAAAGTAGATATTTGGTGGCAGGATATAAAGAGAGTAAAAACAATTAAAGAAAAGAGTGTAACTTGCAATGCATTTAAAAAGTATTTTAAGAATAAATTTATGTCTGAATAGTACCACGAAGAAAAAGGAAAAGAGTTTTATGATTTAAAATTGGGTTCTATTTATATGAAAGAGTTAAGCAGTATGTTTCTAAGTCTATTAAGATATGTACCTTACATTGTTGATGAGAAACCTAAAATACAAAGATTTTTGAGTTGCTTACCTTTTAATATAAAAGACAGAATTGAGTACGACAACCCTAAGACTCTTGAGGAAGCTATGAGAAAGGCAAATTTCTGTTTTGAACATAATAGAAAAAGAGAAGGTGTATCTAGCTGGATAAGTAATAAAACTAGTAACTTTGAGCATGAAAAGAAATTTTTTAATTTTAATAGGAATTCTACAAGCGAAATTTCACGAACAAAAATTTTCATGGAAATAATTTCAGAAGTAATGCACCACAAAATTTTACAGCTGCAAGAAACATGCCTAATAATGCTAGAATTAATGAACAAAGAGCACCTTTAAAATGTTATGAATGTCGAGGACCGCATACTGCAACAAACTGTCCTAACATGAGAAGAATAGTCAACAACATCCATACAATGCAGGAAGAACAAATAGTTGGTGACTTAGCAAGGGAAATTCCCAGGATCAATGCAACCTTGGAAAATCGACAACTGATCATCAAACTTCAATGGTCGAAATTGAAGGTATGCTACAGAACAAGGTGAAAGTTTGAGTTATGTATCACCTGAATTAGTAAAAATCTGTAAATTAAAAGTATAAAAGTTTGAAAAGAGTTGGTTTGTTCAGTTAGCAATAGGAACCAAAAGAAAGGTAGTTGATTTTGTTAAAAATTGTGATTTTCTTATGAGTGAGTTAAAGACACAAGTAAAGCTGAATGTGTTACCGTTAGGGTCTTATGATGTCTTAATCGGAATAGAGTGGATGGAAAAGCATAGGGTAGTCCTAAAATACTTTGAAAATACTTTTACATGCTTGAATAATAAAGGAGAAATAGAAACAGTAAAAGGAATCCCTATAAAAAATTCAGTTAGGCATATTTTTGCTTTGGAAGTGAAAAAGGTTGTATGAAAGGGATGTAAAATGTTTGTTGTAAATGTAATTAATGATGAGCACACAACTAAAGAAGATAAGTTAAAACTTGAGGATATACCAATTCTAAGAGACTTTTCAGATGTATTCCCGGAAGAAATTCTAGGTCTACCTTCGAAAAGGGAATTATATTTCACCAATGAGCTAGTACTAAGTGTGGTACCAAACTCAAAATCTCCTTACCAGATGAACATTCTGGAGCTTAATGAATTAAAATCATAGTTAAAAGAACTAATAGATAAAAACTACATAATACCGAGCATGTCTCCATGGGGAGCACCTATCATCTTCTTAAAAAGAAGGATGATACTTTGCGTTTGTGCATAGACTACCATGAGTTGAATAAAATGACGATTAAAAACGGATATCCTCTGCCCCACATAGATGATATGTTTGATCAAGTACACGGAGCAACGATATTCTCTAAAATAGACTTGAGATATGGATATCATCAATTCAGGATAAAAGATGAATACATCTTTAAGACTGCTTTCAGAACCCGTTACGGGCATTATGAATTCATAGTTATTCCTTTTGGGCTAACTAACGCTCCAACAATTTTCATGTCTCTAATGAATATTGTGTTACATAAATATTTGGATAAGTTTTTAATTTTTTTCATTGATGACATTTTAATTTATTCAAATACTAAAGAAGAACTTGAGAGAACATCAACTGTACGTTAAATTCAGTAAGTGTGACTTTTTCAAATATAAAATACAGTATTTAGGGCATGTGATATCCAAGGATGGAATCGCAGTTGACCCAGATAAAATAAGATCAATTAATGAATGGATTGTTCATAATGATGTAACTAGTGTACAATCGTTCATGGGAATCATAGGTTACTACAGAAAATTTATTGAAGGTTTCTCAAAAATCGCAAATCCCATAACCTCTTTGCAGAAAAAGTGAAAGAAATTTGTTTGGGATAAAAAATGTGAAGAAAGTTTAAAGAAATTGAAAGAAATGTTAACTACAGCACCTATTTTAAAAATTGTAGATCCAAACAAGGACTTCGTTGTATGCACAGATGCATGCAATGATGGACTTGGCGGAGTCTTAACACAAGAAGGTCATATAATAGCGTATGAGTCAATAAAGCTAAAAATTCATGAAAAGAACTACGCTACCTATGATCTAGGGTTGGTAGTCGTGATACATGCTTTAAAGATGTCGTTCCATCATTTGATCGGTAGAAAGTTTTCGTTAATGAAAGATAATGAAAGATAATAAAGGTCTAAAATATTTGTTGGATCAACCAAATCTGAATGCAAGGCAAACTAGGTGGTTAGCTTTCCTTAGCGAATATGATTTCGATATTCAACACATAAAAGGTAAAGGAAATAAAGTAGTTGACGCTCTAAGAAAAAATGCAAAGTTAAATTTTGTAGTGCAGTAGTCAGTACTTATAAAACAGATTTAGAAAATCAGCTTGAAGAAAGAATAAAATTGGATGAAAATTGTCAGAAATTATAGGTAAAGGCTGCTGAAAATATATTTGAAGACTTAATAACAAATTACAACTTTAATGAAAAAGGTCTAATGCTGTATAAAACCATACTTTCTGTGTCGAATGTATCTAAAATTAAGTTGTTGATTTTAAAAGAAGTACATAAAAGTCCTTATTCGGGATACCCTGGTTACCAAAATATGATAACCATGTTAATAAAGGATTACTTTTGGCCAAATATGAAGAATAAGGTGGTTGAATACATATCTAGGTGCTTTGAACGTCAGCAAGTTAAAGCTAAGCATCAACACCCAGCTGGCCTATTATAGCCATTTCCAATTCCAGAGTGGAAGTGGGAAATTATTAGCATTCATTTTATAATTGGTTTTCCTAAAAATCAAAAGCATAATGATTCAATAATGGTAGTAGTAGATAAGATTAGTAAAGAAACCCATTTTATACCTGTCGAAACTAATTTTAAAGATGCTAACATTGTTGATATGTTTATGAAGCAAGTGTTTCGTTTGCATGGATTTCCCAAAGTAACCATTTATGATCGAGATTCTAAATTCACCGGGAATTTCTGGAAGTCACTGTTTAAAGGTTTAGATACTAAGTTAAATTTCATCACTTCCTTTCACCCAAAAACTAACGAACAGAATGAAAGGGTAAATGATATTTTAGAAGACATGTTAAGAATGTATGTTAAAGATCAACCAATTAAGTGGGAGGAATATCTGCACTTAGTTGAATTTTCTTATAACAATCACTATCAAGCTTCTGGTAAACTTAGTCCATTTGAAATTCTGTATGGTATAAAATGTAATACTCTTATCTCTTGGAGTAATCCTGTTGACAGATTAATGTTACGACCAGATTTGTTAAAACAGATGGAACTAACAATGAAGCAGGTACAAGGCAATTTAAAAATTGCACAAGATAGACAAAAGAGTTATGCAGATTTGAAACGAACTGAGAAAGAATTTCAAGTAGGTGAGCATGTTTTTGTTAAGGTAAAACCCAATAAAATCTCTTTTAAGCTTGGGAGTTGTGCTAAATTAGCACCCAGGTATTGCATACCATTTGAGATTCTATCAAGAATTGGACTAGTTGCATATCAGTTGGCTTTACCATCTAATTTGAAAATAGATAATGTTTTTCATATTTATGTTTTGAAAAAGTATGTGCATGATGCTACTCATGTAATCAATTGGAATGGCATACAAGTGGAACCCGAAGGAAATTTTCAGGTGGAACCAGATTGTATCCTCGACAAGAGGGAATGTTTTCTCTGAAATCGCACCATTGGACAGGTAAAGGTGTAGTGGAAGCACCTTAGTCCAGATCAAGCAACCTAGGAATTGGAAAGTCATATGCGGGAAGCATATCCAATTTTGTTCCAAGAAGGCTCTAATGATGAATAAGCAACATCGAGGATGATGTTGAACTTAAGAGGGGGTGTTTGTAACCTGTACCTAGTACTTGAAACATTTTATGTTTTTGGAAAAACATTACTTTAACTTTTATTGTAAATTTTTATGTTAATGACCAAGAATGGTCAACGATGACTCTAAATTAATAATATTATAATTTAATAAATTAAAATAAGAGACACTCACCCAAAGAGACTGTTGCAAGAGTGTTCAGTGACCCAATAGGAGGAATGGAATCTGGGGTAGAAGGCAATGGACAAGTGGTGGCATCTGAACTCAGTTACTAGCTGTTGTTATGGGACAACCTCCCTTAAAATGTGGTCATGTTCCCAAGGATGGTAAAACTGATTTGATGGCTCATTGAATGCAAAACAGACCACTAAAGATCTAGGAAATCTTTTATAAGCCATCGAATTTGAGCAGAGGCTCACACATTCTCATAGGAGAAGAAATTTATTCCTTGTGGGGTTAGAACTGATCAAACAAGAGATTCAATGAGGGGAATCTATGTATTGATTTCAAGAGTAATACTGTCTTATTCCTGCTGAGTGTAGAGGTATCCCTGCTAAGTGCATAGGTAGTGATATGCATGCAAGTCTCCATGATTGCTGAAGTACATATGAGTGGTTTGTATGCAAGTCTTCTTGATTGATGAAGTACAACCTAAGTGTCTTGCTTCTACACAGCATCTTCATCTTAGTGGTTCAGTGAACAGGCTCGGGGGTCCAAAAAGCAAGTGATCTTGGCTTCTTTCTGGAAAAGGTTGGGAGGAACAGTCCTCTTTGGGTGTTTGTCAACCCTATCAAGTTATCATGTTCTACTCTCTTTATTTTTGTTTACTTTTAAACTATTGAACTATTCTGAAACTATATGTTTATGCTACCATAGTTTTCTGTATGTAACCTAGATATCAATTAGATGTTAGAAATGATAGATTTTTTAACGAACACATAGATTGGAAAATATTGAATGAATGATTATAAACCTCTTCGTGTATTTTTCCTTTCACCATAGGTCATGTACTCTAGTACAAGAAGATGTTTAATTAACTTGGATTAGAGATGATAGGATGATAAACAAAAGAATAATTTTGAGTAATATATCAGATATAGAATTCCTTATTGTTTATTGTCCTCATTACTACAAGTATTTTCAATATATATATATATATATATAATGTTTACTCATAAACAGATGGCATTAATAACCTAGTAGCAAGGTCCATACTTAACATGTGATAGCCTATTACAAAGTAACATAAATATAAACCTTAGATTATGCATTCATTGCTTTTCATGTAAACATTCTTATTTACAAATAGATATTGTTAGAAATCTAACTGTAAATTCCACTTTGTCTTATCATAAATTTCTTATACAGTAAAACCTAGATAAATAATATATTCACATACATGATACAATACACATAAACTAAAAAGATTCACAAAATCAAACTCACACAGAATTTTAAATCATTTAAATAGAATTTTACACTATAACGATACATACAGGATCTTTAAAAAATTAACAACAATATTACATAAAACTGTTATCAACCTAAAGAAATCTACATCTTTAAATCATCCTTAGATAATCCCTACATGCATCAGTCTTCATAAACAAAGTATTATTTAAAATACTGAATCGAAACATAATCCTGGAAAATACATTCACATAAACATTAAATACATCAGCTAGATTATACTAGGTAATCTTATGTTATTTATCAATATTCCAATAAGGGATTAATACGGATTATATAAAAATAAGGACAAGATCAGGGTCAAACCCTGTTTATAACTTATAACGATATTAATTGAATCCTATAGACTCAAACTATTTGCAACTATCAGATAGTCGATCAATACACTAAAAACATAACAACACTGTAACTAGTTATTATTATAAAACTTTTGTTAAGGGTCGAAACCCTGTAACCGTCTCTCAAAAAATAACAATATAGTATCGTAGTACATAATGGAAACACGATTATTATAAATATCAATCAATAGAATTAATGCAATCTGAGGTTCGAGACCCGTAATGGCTCACCCAGGGTTCTTGAAACATTATGAACCGACATTATACAACTTAAGGTTTTTCCAATCAATATAAAATACACATGGTTCATGTATTTCTATATATATAGGAAATTTACAAACAAAAAAAACAAATCAATCCCTATTACAGTCGAAACGTCGGTAGTGATGCTGAATGCATTCATTTGATGTATCAATGCATTTATGTTCACACAGGTATCAAACTAAGGTCAAAGGTTCGAGTCTCAAGTAGAGATCTCGCTCATTCGTAGGCTATGCTTGATAAACAAATGATAATTATAAAATTAGTTATAAGACAGGGTTAGGGTTTAACCCTTTATCATATCGTGAACCAAGAAAACATTCAAAAACATTGCAACAAAATATGAAGAAGGGCTTGGCACAAACTTGTAAAGTATGTTAACCAAAATACAAATAGTAATCTATAAAGATAGCGAAGAGCAACACTTTGTCAACATTTAAAACAAAAATCGAAACCTATAACCATTCTTTCCATAAAACGATTACATTACTGTGAGCTTTGCTTAGGGTTTCCTAAATGGTATCCGTAAAACAAAATGAACCGAAGTTCAACACCTTCCTTTACAAAACGGTGATCAAATCCCCAGCTTCGGCATCCAGCCAAAATTTAAAAAGAACAATGCCATCACTAAGAAATGCTAAAATAGTTTAAGCTTGCAGGAAAACAAAGAAACCATTGTTATATTTTAACACATTGTTGACAAAGATCACTCTCATGGTTGAGTCCAAAGCTTACCATGGTTCCCAACCATTGGAGTAGCTTATCCTTTCTCCCAAGCTATCGCCGAGACCTTAGACAGTATTGAGGATGGTAGAAACCTTGTCCAACAATCAATCAAGAGGTTCAAACCTTATTTAAAAATAGCGTGTGAAGAATTTTATTAAAAGACATAGGAAGCATTGAGTTGCAGAAACTCACGACATGTAAACAAACGTTAAGAACTTGAAGGATAGAAGTTACCTTTGTGGGATTCAAACTCTTGCCGAGAAGAGAAACTGAGAAATTGAACCCCAGTGCACGTTCTGATTTACCATAAAGACTCTGCAACTCAACTTTTATAGCGTTGAACCAACCCTGGGAGTGGTGCTTGTGTTGCATAACAACCATGTCAGCCGAGAGAGATCTACCCTCTACTTCAAACGTTGAAACAACAACTAATGCCAAAGACCAAAACCCTTAAACAAAGGGATAGGGTTTACCCTTACGTGGTGCTACTCCCAAGCAAATCACATGGATTCATTTAATATATGAACTGTCAACCACCACCTTTCAAATTTAAACCCACGCTACTATAGTCATGCCATCATATTATGGAGAGTCCATTACTTTAGCACTGAATGAATTCTTGGAACCCACTTTAATATAGTTCAGAGCTCATGGTAATTAATTCCACTAAATTATCTAATAATCTATGAAATCTATGATAAAGACTTAATCAACGAACACTTGTATAATGTAAAGAACCCATAAAAACAATAGATTGTCTCCATAAGTTTTGGGTAAGAAGTATCCAAATCCTTAGTCGGGTTTGGACTAAGTTATTAATAATAATCAAACTAATATGAAGTAAAGAGGTAGATTATTACCATAGTAACCTCGATCATAACATTATTATTCATTTTATAGATATATATTTCTCACCTGTAACCTGAACAAAGTAGTAGCGTGCATTAGCGTAAATCTAAGTAAGCTTCAGGGCATCACAAGGGACCCCTTTAACAATTAAAGTATAGATTCCATAGTAACATTGTAATTATAACTACAATATCATATTACCACATGAGGGTAATCAATTAAATTATCAATCATCATCATAAGCATTATATCACCTCATTAATGATAGACAAAAAGAGGTTGTATTTTAATGCTTAAAAGAACATTTAAAATAGACAAAAAAATATTAAATTTTAGTTTTGTCAGGTCGATATGTAGTCAAAACAGTTAAACCAGAAGTTTAAGATTCTATAATTATACTTTCTGCATATTAATATTAGTATTTATAGTACTACATAGAAACATTTTAAATTTTTATGAATTTTGGGGATGTTACACTCTTCCTCCCTTTCCTTTCCTCCCAGCCTCTCCCCGCCCTCCCTCGCACTCCAACTCCTCATCCTCCTCCCTCTCCCTCCCTCCAATACTCCCCCTCCACATCCCTCCTTCATCCCACATCCCCTCCCCCTCCCACTCTGGGCCCCCCACCCATCCCACTCCTCCTCTTTCCCCCACCTACCCATCGCTCTACTCCTGAGGCCCCACGTACACTGCCCCCATCCCCCTCTTTGTCCTCCTCCTCATCCACCACCTCTGCCTCATCCACCCCTCCCTCCCCTCTACCTCATTCTAACCCCTCCTGCACCTCCTCCTCCTCCCCTCCACCTACCTCTCATCCTCCAACTTTCCCTTCCCCACTGTCCCACTCCACTTCCTAACCCCTCCCTTTCCCCCCGCTCCTCATCCCCATCCCACCCCTCCTCCTTCTGCTCCCCTTTCCTACAATCCCACCCTAGCTCCCTAGTCCCCACCTCCTCCTTCTCCTCCCCACATCCTACTCTTTCTCCTCCTCCCCCTCTTCCCCCTTTCCACCCTACCCCTCCTCCTCTTCCTCCAGCCCCCCCACTTCTCCTCCTCCTCCTCCTCTTCCTTCCATCACCCTCCCTCTCCCCCCTCCCCCCAATCCTCCTCCTCCTCTTCCTTCTCCCCCTAATTAAACCCTACATCTCAACCTCCTCCCCTACACTCCCCTTCCCCTCCCTCTTGTCCTCCCCCTCCCCTCCCTCACACTCCCACTCCTCCTCCTGCTCCCTCCCTCACACCCTCCCCCTCCCCCTACACTTACTCCCCATCCAACTCCACCTCCTGAACCCTACCTTCCCTCCCCCTCACTCCCCTCCTCATACTCCTTATGCACCTTCCCTTATACCTCCCCCTCCCCACAATCCCATGCTCGCTCCCCCCCTATTCTTTCTCATCCTCCCACCCTCCTTCATCCTCTCCTCCTTAGCCTGCACACCACTCCTTCGCCTCCTCCTCCTCCTCCTCCTCCAACTCCCACTTCCCTCCCCCTAATCCTCCTCCTCCTCCTCTTCCCGCGCTAATCCACCATGCATCTCCAACTCCTCCCCTTCACTACCATCCTCCTCACTCTGCCTTCCTACCCTCCTCCCCCTTCGCTACCTTGCAGTCACAGTCCTCCTCCTCCTCCCTCTCCCACCTCCCTCCTCTTCCCCCCCTTTCTTCTCCTCACTCTCCCCCCTGACTCGCAGTCCTAGCCCTGCTCCTCCTCCCACCCTCTTTCTCCCCCGTTATCACAAACACCTCGTTTTTGCCTTTCCTCCTCCTCCTCCTCCTCCCCCTCCCTCTCCCCCTCCCCCCAACCCTCCACCTCATTTTCCTCCCATCCCCTTCCTCTTCACCTCCCTCTAATCTTCCTTCTCCTCCTCCTTCTCCCCTAATAACCCCCTGCATCTCCACCTCCTCCCCTTGACTCCCTTTCCCCTCCCTCTCCTTCCCTCCCATCATGCCCCTCAACTCCCTCACACTCCCACTCCTCCTCCTCCTCCTCCTTCCTCTCCCTCCCTCCCGTCACCCCCCATCCATTTCCTCCGCATCCCAATCCACCTCCTCACCCCTTCATGCCCTGCCCCTCACTCGCCTCCTCACACTCCTTCCCCTCCATCCCCTCTAAATCCCTCCCATCCTCACCCTCCCCACAATCCCACCATCATTCGCCTCCTCTTACTCCCCCCCCCCTCATTCTTCTGATCCTTCCACTCCTTCTCACCCCCTGCCCCCCTCCTCCTCCTCTTCCTCCCTCCCTTCCACCTCATTTTAACCCACTTCTCACCCCCCTGCACCTCCTCCTCCCCTTCCACCTCATTCTCACCCACTTCTCACCCCCTACACCTCCTCCTCCCCTTCACCTTCCTCTCATTCTCCAACTTTCCCTTCCCCCCTGTCCAACTCCACTTCCTAAACCCTCCCTTCTCTTTCCCTCCTCCTCACTCCCCCCCTCCCCCAGACTCCTCCTCCTTGTCCTCATCCTCCTTCTCCCCTAATCAACCCATACATCTCCACCTCCTCCCCTTAAATCCACCACCCCTCCCTTTCCCTCCCTCATGTCCTCCCCCTCCCCTCCCTCACAATCCCAATCCCACTCCTCCTCCTCCTCCTCCTCCCTCTCCCTCCCACCCATCCTCCCCCACCCCCATCCACTTCCTCCCTATCGAACTTCACCTCCTCACCCCTTCCTACCCTTCCCCTCCCTCCCCTCCTTCCCCTATACCTCCATTTGATCCTCCTCCTTCTCCTCCCCCTCACCACAATCCCACCCTCTCTCCCCTCCTCCTTCATCTCCTCCCCCCCACCCTTCTTCATCCTCTCCTCCTCCTCCCCCCTCCTCCTCCTCCTCCTCCTCTGAATCCCAACTCCATCCACCTCCAATCCTCCTCCTCTTCCTCCACTTCCCCCCGTAATTCCCCATGTATCTCCACATCCTCCCCATTAATCCCCTCCTCCTCCCTTTCCCTCCCTCCCATCCTCACCCTCTGGTCCCTCACAGTCCCAGAGTCCTCCTCCTCTGCCCTCCTCTTCCCACCCCCTTTCTCCTCCTCTCACAACCTTTCTCCTCCTCCCACCTCCTCACCCCTTCCTTCCATGTTGCTCACCCCCTCCTCATACTCCCACTCCCTCCCCTCCACCTCAATCCCATCCTCCCCCTCCAAATAATCCCACCCTCACTCCCCTCCTCCTCCTTCTCCTCCCCCCCCTTCCTTCTTCCTCTCCTTCCTATCCTTCTCACCCCCTTCCCCCCTCCTCCTCCTCCCTCCCTTCCACCTCATTATCACCCCCCTTGCACCTCCTAATCCTCCCCTCCTCCTACCTCTCATCCTCCAACTTTCCCTTCCTCCCTATCCAACTCCACTTCCTAACCCCTCCCCTCCTCCTCCTTCTGCTCCCCTTCCCCATAATCCCACCCTAGCTCCCCACCTCCTCCTTCTCCTCCCCCACTCCTCCTCCTTCTTCTCCTACCCCTCTTCCCCTATTCCACCCTCCCCCTACTCCTCATTCCCCCCCCCACTCCCCACCTTCCTCCTCCGATCCCCTCCCTCTCCCCCTCCCAAATCCCCGCCCTCCTCCTCCTTCTCCCCTAATCAACCCCTACATCTCCACCTCCTCCCCTTCAATTCCCTCCCCCTCTGGCTCCCTCCCTCCTGTCCTCCCCCTCCCCTCCTTCTCACCCCCTGCCCCCCCTCCTCCTACCTTCCTTCCACCTCATTATCACCCCCGTTCACCTCCTAATCCTCCCCTCCACCTTCCTCTCATCCTCCAACTTTCCCTTCCCCTATCCCACTCCACTTCCTAACCCCTCCATTCCCTCCCACCTCCCCCTCACATCACTCCACCTCCCTCCCATCCTCCCCCTTCTGCTCCCATTCCCCAAAATCCCACCGTGGCTCACTACCTCCTCCTCATTTTCCCTCTCCCCCTCCTCCTCCCACCCCCTTTCTCCTCCTTCAACCCCCCCCCTGCCCCTCCTCCTACACTCCCCCTTCTCCTCATCTTCCTCCTCCTCCTCACCCTTTCCCCATTAATCCTTTCCCTCATCACCAACACCCCCTTCTGCCCCTCCACCTCCCCCTTCTCTCCCCATCATCCACCTCTACCTCTTCTTCTACCTCAACTTCCCTCCATTCTACCCCTTCTTCCTCACCCTCCTCTACACTCACTCATCCTCCGTTTTCCACCCTTCGCCATTATTTGTCCTCCCCACTCTATGCTTTTACCCCCATCGTTTTTCATTTTCTTTTTGCCACTTCCTTCCCTCCTCTACCTCTTCATTGTTATACATCTATTTGCCAACTTAAAAACAACTCATAAATATTAAAAATAAATCATTTATAACATACCTAAAAAAATATAAAAATAATGTACTCATATACATAAATTTACATTTAAAATAATAAACAAATTTCATATATATACAAACTATTTTGTGACATTAATAAACTACCAATTTTATAAATATTTATCTTTAGGTCCATTCTTCCCGCGTAATTTGACTCATGCAACATATTTTAAACTACGGGGAGACTTTAATTTCTTGTTTTTGTTTGTTACGTCCACTAAAATAATATAAAACTACGAGGAGGCCTTAATTTCATGTTTTTGTTTTTTAAGTCTACTAAAATAATTTATATATATATATATATATATATGTGAAAAATAAATTAAAATTAAAAAAGTTTGTTTGCTTAATTAATTTTAAAAAAAAATTATAAGTTGCTTTTTATTTTTCTTCCTATAAAACCAAGAAAACCTATCGTGAGTGATGTTATGAAGTATGCCTTAAGGGCAAGAGCAATTAGTGCAAGCTTAGTGTATCAAAAGGAATATATGATTAACCAAGTCCATAATGCTTTGAGTATGAGGGAATCGGTTTAAGTCGGAATTTTCGAACTATTGTATGATCTAGTTAATATTATACTATTCGATATGAAATTAAGCAAAAGAAAAAATATTGAATTTGAAAAATAATCATCCCGAATTTTACTAGCCAAAAGGTATTTGATTATAGAAATTGGGTAATACCAAATTTCTTTATAATTTTGAAAATGGCATAGTAAAAAAAATCACTATTATAAAAAAAAGTAATAAATGTTTAAAAATTTACCGAACATAAAATAATGACGAAAAGCATTTAGCAGTTTAACGTATAATTACAATTCTCTGGCTACAGCGGCTGGTGAGTGGAAAGGAATTTCAAAAAGTTCATAAATAATGATGTAAATCACAAAAAATATTTAAATATATTTAAATAATTTTTATATAATAATAAAAAATTAAAAAAATAATAAAATACAAATAAAAAAAATTAAAAATATCTGTAATATTTAAGATAAATAAAATCAATTAGAGATTTTAAGATAAATAAAAATTGAGGGTAGTTACATAAATTTAGAAGAACAATAAATATTGATAACTTACTTCTAAATCTTGCAGAAAAAGTATTTGAACTCTTTTATCTCTTTGAGTATGGATACGGATACACATTTGGCTAACTCTATCTACAAAACTGACCATTCTTTACTGGCTGAAAAGAATAATGAAATATATAATTAAATATTATATTTCTGTTTTAAAATTGCCAAAAACTATATATATAAAATAAAATTTTGTTTTAAAATCCAAATAATTCCAATGGTCAAATATGCACAGAAAACAAAAGAAATAAAGAAAATAAATAGCCTCTCACATATGTAAGTGGCTGTTGAACACCATCCCTCCCACTGTTGTGATTTGTAAAGAAAGGACATCGTAAATATCCATCATATGCTACCTATAAATTTAGGGTTTAGCCATGCAAATTTCACTCCATGAGTGGATCGATTTCTTAGAACCGATGTGATGTGCGGTTATGCTAATTATATCTTAACAGGTTGTGATGGCGTGCATTCAGTAGTTTCACTGTCGATAGGTTTCCTACAAATAAATGGGTAAAGGGGCGAGGGCAGGATTCATTCCCTTCCCACACAAACAAGTCTATTGGTTTATAAGCAGGAAATCACAGCCACAAGGTAACTTCACAAGGTAATTATGCAGGTGGTGCATTTTCTTATTGGATCACCAATACCATAAATCAGTACTACCTACCTGAGATGAGGTGAGCTTAATCCCACATATGCCGACGTATCTCTCGATTACGAGAGCCTTATATGATGCGCGAATCTAAAGTTGAGTGTAGCGAATATAAAGTTGAGGTGGGCATGGTCGTGGAAATGGGACAGGATGGCAAAGGCAAAGGGTAGCGTCACGGTTGTTGGAGATGCGTTGCACCCCATAACACCATATCTGGGTCAAGGGGCTTGCTAAGATTGGGAATGGGAAGACGCTGCTAGATGCCTCTCAGTCTTGAATTTAAATTTAGACGATAATTTGGGAGGAGAACAAGAAAGATAAAGGAATGCTTAATGGAAATCAGGGCACAGCGAGGAAATGGAGAGTGTTGGAGACGCGTTGCAGCCCATGACGCCATGACGACAGATCTAGGTCAATCGGGGATAAGGAGAAGAAGAAAGATACAAGAATGCTCAGCGGAATTTGTTTAGGGTTTACATAGAGGTTTTATAGATAGATATTTGATGGAGAACGAGCTCAGCAACCACTCATGCAACAAAAAATCAATTGACTATTGGTTACAATATGAAAACCAACCAATCATGCATCTATGTTTCAAACAATCATTCAGCTAACAAAATCAATGAACAAAGAAAGAAGAAATTATGGACAAATACTCACTATTACCGATCTGAGAGGGCAACGCCAATACAGATATGGCTGCACAACATGCATGTATGTACTGGTGCTTATATTATGCCTCGCCGCCCAATCTGAGCGGCCAATGTTGAACGAGATATTGCTGCGCACCATGCCCTTGCTGCTGCTCATCCCCAATATTCTACAGTTCTATAATTTTTCCTCCCATTCTTCTGGAATTCGGCAGAAGACAGATTTTCTCATTCTTCTGTGAAATTCTGGGATTTATAGAGAAACGTGGGAAGAGACCCCAATATCACATAATGCAACCCTACAACACTCAGCCTCTCCGGTTCTTCTTCAGTAAAATGAAACCGAGGACCTGTAGAAGCTTATCTCCGTCGAGTCCGTGTGAAAGATCTAGTAGGCTCTTCCCAAAACCAGCTGACGAAAACGAACGTCAAACAGAAGAGCGAAGTCACAATAATTTAATATATATATATATTAATAAAATTTTCCAATGCTTTTTCTAGATTACTTATTAGAGTACTTCGTTTTGTTTTTTTGGAAAAGTATAACTTATAAAAAAAATGGATTAAAATTATATTTATTTTGTGATATATATATATATATAAAATATTAAAAATACTTCTTGTGTGAATGAGAAAAATAAACCTATAGCTATATTCTTGGTATATGGAATAGTAAGGGAATAAAGTAATTAAATTTGATTAAATTTTGAATAACAATAAATTAAATTTATATATATTAATAATTTATTTTTTTTAATGATTTTTATCTTTTATATATTTAGTTTTGAAACCATAAGTATAATTATGTTGATAGGTGTTAGAATAATTTTTATGAGTATTATTCTCTCTAAATTTGTAGAATAGAAGTTGATCTCCAAAAGTCTTAGTTTCACATAAAAATCATTGTCATTTTTATTATTAGTTTTAATTATGTGTTTGAGGTAAAGAAAAGCTTCTACAAACTTAGCAAGTCCAATTGGTCAACTAGATTGTGTCATGGAAGGAGTGGGACTTGCAAACAATATCAAGACACTAATGCAATATTGAGTGACAACATTGTAAAATTACTATGTTGGGATACTAATGGTGTTGTTCTACTATTAATAAATGAAATTTCAACTCCATTGATTCCCTCCTTTTAGGAGGTACCAATCATGTTAGTACCTTGATGGTTATATCAAAATCAAGGATTGATCAAACAACATTCTTATTTCGGGAGTGGAAAATATCACCATCCTATAGGTGGAGAATACTATGTATGGTTATCATAGAGTTTTGATCCTTAACAACTTTCACTACTATGAGTTATATAGTGTGCTAATATGTACCAATTCATATAGGTCAGAGAATACCAATCGGAAGGTGTAGACGAGATCCCATTGTATCAGAATATAAGACGATTTAGGCTTCATGAGGTGGAAGCGAGATTGGAATTGTTCCCATGCGTGAAAATAGTGGAATGGATCCTTCCTCTCACTGATGAAAAGAGGCATATTATCAAGAATGTTGTGGGAGTGCCCATCGATTATTTCGAGCTCAATACCATGAGAAAGTACAATAAGCTCCTAGCACCAAAGATAGACCTAACCGATTAATGGATGAAATCCATTTAGCTAAACTAGGTAACATTCATCAAGCAATCTTGGCTCCTGAACAAGCAATTCCATCACAATGAGAGTGGCACATACAACACAGAAATGCTAAAGAATCCCTCTATGATGATAGCTGTTATGTTAAGTTTGTTATATGGAAAAGAAGACATGCTTCAATATTGAATTGTCACCCCTAATGTATTATGTTACTGTTCATGGTGGAAGATTCAGCTGGTTTAACATCCTCTCAAAGAACATGGAAGAGGCTGTGTTGAAAGCACAAGATAGATTTTCAAGAAGCAATAAGACTTCTATATCATAGATGCAATCTGCACATCGAATCAATTTCAATGTATGGGATGGCATTGGGTTCCTGGGAGACTCCTATTCATGTATGTTTCCAAGTTCTCTATGCGTAAGAGCACATTAGTAACTATAAACAAATATGTGAGGAATTCATTAATACATTTCCATGGTAACATAGTTGGGTGGCTGGTATTTGATTGAATATGACACTTATCTTAGGATATATGGAGCATTGAAGGCACCAAACATCATGATCAAGCACGTTACCGATTACATGATCCTGAAGGAAATTGTTCATCAAACACTTATAGATGGGATTGGATCTACCCTTAATGCTACCAAGAAGGCATGATTTCCACCTTTCCAGTCTTAGTTGGTGATTATTGGCTTACAAAAGTGAAAGAAGCCATTGAACTAAGCCAGGACTTGGAAAGATACCATTTTTGGAAAGGACAATATAGGAGGAATGATCACAAAAGGAAGGTAGTAAATCATTCCATGTCTATAAACTACCACTGGCCCTATCAACATGATCAATGTGAAGAAGAGGAAACTTATAGGTGAGTAAAATATTTGGACAACCTAGCTAAGAATATGGATAAGGGGGAAAACATTGAAAGAGCCTCCTCCAGCAAACAAGCCACCTAGGAAACTATCTTGAAAGAACCCACCTAGGAAACAACGTAGGAAGAAATATCAGGAAAGCATCAGTAGATCGCATAAGGAAAGGCCATTGAAATTATGCATAAAAATAAATATGGGACCGAGATCCAAAGGCTAAATGAAAAAATAAATATGAGGAAGTGTTCCGCGTAGAATCCTTGGCTAAGAAAAAGTAAGAAGAAAAGAGAAAACAAGAAGAGATGCAGAAAAGGAATGAAAAACGAAGGGAGCATGAGGAATCCTAGAAGAAGATGGAACAAGAACAAGAATGGGTAGAGGGAACACAAGAAGGTGGGACACAAGATATGAATATTGATGCACCCACTACAAGCTTTGAAATCCCACTTACTAGGGGGATTTCCATTTAAAGGAACTTGGAATTATGACGTACACCCCCTCAAGAGTAGGTTTAGTAGCTACACTAAGTTCCTATTCATTCAAATCAATTAAGGAACAAATCATGCTAAAGACATAAAATAGGCTTAAGATTGCACATCGACCTGAGATGGTCATCACTCAGGAGGTCCCTATAATTGAAAACATAGATAAAGTGCCTAAATCCATGAAATTTTCCAATGTGACCACTAGTATAGACATGAAGGATAACATCAATAACTTGTCAAGAGAGGTAGAGTCGGCCAACTAGAAAATTGGGTTACTAGAATATATGTTCTTAGAGGAAACGAGAGGAGGCCTAGAGTTGAGACATGATAATGGCGCACTGCAACTGGAGAAGAGGAGATTGGATATCATAGCTTAATAATTGCAAAAGGATAAGGGAAAAATGGAAGCTAAAGTGAATGAGCTTGAAGCAATAAGGGAAAGCACAATTGTTCAAATAGTAAGTTTGTACAGAGAGAAAGATGCACTAGTTGTAGAGACAGAAGCTTCCAGAGAAGGTAAACAAAATTTATCATGATTTCATGAGTATGCCATTGCATTACAGGAGGTGTATTTGGGCATATAGGAATAATTCACCAAATAGTTTTTTGAGGTTTAGAAGGAAATAATTAAATTCCAAGCTATAGTGGCCAAGACTCAAGAAAGTAATTAGAAGGTTGCAAAGGTTAAAGTCATCATTGTTGAAAGACATTGCAACATGGTAGCAAGTAAATGACGATGTACCCCTTAATATGTCCAAGAAAGTAATGGAAGAAATTCAAGTGGACTCTGCCACCCTATATAGATACCAAAAGGTTGGAGTAACCCTACAGAAGGACATCTTTTCCTCACTCAAGAAATGTCAAAACCTATATGTTGTGATCAAGAGGGTTTTTGTAAGATGTACACTTCCTCCTTTGGAGAATCTTGAGTAACGCATTCCAAAGGATTAATGATTGGTTGAGCTCAGGACCATCAAATTTGAAGATGTTGAAATAGTTTAAAACTTATCCTAGGTTACTACACAATCATTGCGTGATCAGATCATGACACCCAGCATGAAATATCAAGTCATGACAACCTGCCACAGCACACTCACCAAAGGATTCAATACACTCTCAAGGGAGGTAATAAATCCTCAAGTTTCTTTATGGTTTCTTGAACTGAAGCAATCAAATGTGATTGTTTATGAATGTTATGTATGGGACCAATTCATTAAGTCTCAAGTGGGACCATGAGATGAAATTGAATTTTTATTTTTCTCTCGAAGACAATGTAATATTTTAAATGTCAAATATTTTGGGAGCTTAAAAGTCCCAACTAATGTGAGGCATATGAAAATACATTTTCCAGTTACTTTGTAAAGTTATAAATTAAGGGGAAGATATAGAGAAAGGGATTTTTGACACTCGAGCCTTTTCTAATCATTCTTTGTCAGAACTATTTCTGGGGGGGTGAATACAAAGGATGTTGGAATTAAGTTTTTTTGGAATGAAGACTGTGACTATGTTCGAAGATGGATTGCCATGGAACTATTTTCTACCCTATTTTCACTTATATGCAGTAAGAATGTTTTAATTTCATCTTTTACTATCCTTACAGCCATCAACATCTCTTTTTGTATATTACAATCTCATGGTGTCTATGCTTTTTAGGAGTTGTAAATGTAGGATGTTTTAATTGAATGGATATTTTTGTGTTGTATTTCAATATGTGATTGCTATACATGTCTTATGTCTCATGTGTATGTCTCTGGATATGTGTTTTATTTTTAATTGTAGCTCATTCTTCAAATTTTCTCATAGGTATGATAGATTAGGATAGCTTAGGATTGCATCATAGGTTAGGCATATTGCATCTCATCCTGAAATAATAATAAAAAAAACTAAATGGTGGACTAATTTTCAATGAGTGAAATCCAAAACCAGTTAATAATAGCTGAGAATGAATCTAGATGTGTTCTTTATTCAAACGCTTGGAAGTCTAATTGAGGATTTCACCATGGAAAACCCCTACTGTCAGCACAAGGATATTTTTGGGAATATATAGTCATGGAATGGTCTAATTTTTTGTAATTGGTAGCATCAACGTATGATGGTTGGGGTGAGGTTGTTGTGTCAACAAATTTACCTATGTTGTATCCACTACAACTAAGCATATGTATGAATAACCAACACGTAATTGCCTAAATGATGAGAGGGAAATTGTCAAAGTTAAAACTATCGTATCATTTTTGCGATACCTTTATATATATAATTAATTATGAATACTTGAAGGTAATTAAACTATAAATTAAATTTTTTATTAATTCAACAAAGAAATTATATTTTGGAAAATTGAAAAAGATATAGAAAAAATAGAGGAATAAAATTCTTTAGATTTATGTGTGTTGAGATGTTGAGTTGAACAATATTATATTGAGTTAAATTAATCAAGCCACATAATGATAAAGTCTTTTAATCACAAAACCTTTCCCCAATACATACAAAATGTTTGACAAATTCTTCCAAAACCATTCATCCATTATAATAAAGATAATTGAAGTGGAGAAATGATACTTCCAAAACAATGTGGAGCACTAATGCCACTGATACTTTGAGATCAAATTGGATCATATGTCCGCAAGCCAAAGTGGAGCATTGGTCATCCTATACCAAAGTGGAGTACTAATTTGTATCTTAGAGAAATAAAATGAACCTACAAATACATGTATATTAAACACCTTCGAACTTTCACCGATGCTATACAAAACATTACCCCTTGCTTGGTCACACTTGCCCCTCATTTCTTTCTCATGTTACTTATTGTGAAAAACTAATAAATCAATTAATACCCTTTATATTCTCAATTTCATTTTCTATTATTGCGTCAAGAGGCGCTCTACAACCCACTATGAGGGAGATCTTGTAACATGTGTGTGTTTGCCAAGTGTTTGTTGAGTAACAAAATAATACAAAGTAAACAAAAAAATAGTACAGAGTAAAAAGTAATAAATATTATATCAACCATAAACAAAAAAGAATAATACAAAGTAAGAAGTAAATATGAGGGATATCTTGTATCGAGTGTTTGTCAAGTAACAAAACAATACAAAGTAAACAAAAAAGAATAATAGTAACAAAATAATACAAAGTAAACAAAAAAATAATACAGAGTAAAAAGTAATAAATATTATGTTGGCCATAAAAAAAAGAATAATACAAGTAAAAAGTAAATATGAGGGAGATCTTGTAAGGTTTGTTGAGTGTTTCTCGAGTTTGTGGAGTGTTTGTCGAGTAACTAAATAATACAAAGTAAACAAAAAAGAATAATACAAAGTAAAAAGTAAATATGAGGGAGATCGCATAAGTTTGTCTAGTAACTTATACTAGATTTGATCCCTCTCAGTGCTTGATAGAACCTAGGATTTGAATCTAGGCTAGTATATAGACAAATAAAAACTATAAACATATTTTTTTACCATAAATACAAAATATGACAAAATATATATATATGTAAATTATTCGCATAATAAAGATTTACCATATTTTATAATTATGCAATATTAAAAATGTAATTTTAAATTAAATAAATATTTAAATTTTTTAGTTATGCAAGTGTTTACCATTATGAAATTTTAGAGTTGTGCTTGTACTACTAAAAATCCATTTTTTTCTCCACTTTAATATTTTCCTTGTATTGAGTTTGCAAATAAGTGATAAAATATTGTGTTTTTTTATATTTTTATTATTAAATTTGTAAATTAATTTTAATATTTTTAATTTAAAAAATTATTTGAATAAATTATATTTAAATGTTTTTTATATATTTGTTTCATTATTATTTGAATTTATTCATTTAACTTTTGAAAAAATCTAAATTTATATTTAGTGAAAAAATTATATATATATAATGGTTTGATTTTTTATTTATTGTTACATGCATGATAAAGATTCTATTTTTAAAAACCAATGTTCCTTTTACCTTTGTTGATGCTTGATTTGTGTAAGGTAATAAGCTTTTGATATTGTATATGACATCTGTCACATAGATTTGTATGTCTAATATTCCACGGTGCATTTTGCGAGAGACGACACCTTCTTGTAATGAATTTTTAAATTGATTATGGTCTTAGGATAAGTTTTATCTTAAATATCTTATTTTTATTTAAAAAATTGATTATGCTTTGAGAGTCATTTTTATTTTAAATGTTTTTCTAACAATTATTTTATAATGCAAAAGAATTTATATGTGCAATAGCTACTAAAAACTAGAAAGGTAATTAATATGCTCAAAAAAATTGGAAACTAAGGACAACTAGCTATGAGGGTATTCCAAACTCTTAATTTGTTTTTACATAAATTTTTGGATTTGACATAAAAATAAAACAACTTTGATAGTATGTAAATACAACTTAATAAAGAGAAAACTAAAAAAATCTTAATATATATATATATATATATAAATTTAATCTCAAAATACTCAAACGCTTAAACTCTATGTGATATATTAAATATTTATGATAAAACGTTTTGGAAATAATAAACGAATCCTTGACATCTTAACATTATGTACCTTAACTTATGAGGAGCACTTCCGGAATGTTTAATCAAAGGAATATTCATGATAAATAGTTATGGAAATAATGAACTAAACCTTGACATCTTGAGACTATGTACCTTAGCTTATGAGGAGCCCTTCCTCAAATATTTAATCAAAGGAAAAAGAGGTATTACATGGTAAAGGAATATTTAAGAAAGGTATCATATGGTAATGTATGTGCATATAATTATATAACTTAAGGTATTGACATGTGTTCAATCTCTTTATAGAATTTCATACATTTGATACAAAACTCTTTTTTAATAAAAGTGAAGCTTAGAAATGAGTAATTGCTTCTAGCATAATGCATTCATAAGGAAATATCGTTTTCTTTTTTCAAACAATATGCATGTTATCATACAATAAAAAGTGAGACCATTTATATACATTGAATTTAAATATATACTTTCATAATAGATGAAATAAGGATAAACAATAAGAACAACAAGAAAAAAAATATGTTTGAAGAAAAATAAATGAAGACAAAAATTGGGTAAAACTTCTATAATCTAATCATTTATCTACATCAAATTAAAAGCCTCCATTACCACTCCTCAAACTACAACTAAAACCAGTTCTTTGATATCTAATGTTAATCTTGACAACAAGGTAATCCCCATTAATTGTAAGGTAAAATTATACCCTACAATCTAACCATATTTAGTAAGGATAAAAAGGACATGAAGCCAATCAAAACTTCACCTCCAACATCTATAATAACAACTTCAACATATACTCATAATTTTACATTTAATCAACAAAATCGCTTTTTAAAAAATAATCAAAGCATTTATATACCCAAGTGTGGATGAACAAATTATGCTTCCAGCATGCCACATCAAAATGCAAATGCTAGCTCAAACTAAAATTGGAATTCAATCCCCCATAACCAAGGCTAGAGTCCAACCTTCTCGTAGAGGCCATGCTTGGTCCTTGATAAAATAAAGTAGATTCTATTTTAAATTCAAGTTTTACCTCTATTCATTTTTCTTCAAATATGACATTTCTATGTCCACGTAAGAAGCAAGTAAATTCTGTTGCGTAAAAGTAAAGCTCATAAAATATGAAATTTATTTTTTTGTAGGTATATCTAGTCTATTCAAAGTAGAATTTAAACTAATTTAGAATTTAAGCACCATATTTGTTCTAACAGTTAATGAAATACATGTAATTTAAAATCCCAACCCTTACTCAACTGCCAAACTTGGTATGCCTCCTCGCCAACTAGAGAGGTCTCATTGACCACCCAGCTCCAAGAGTTTCCTCTTGAACCCCCGAGCCAAAACTGAGTACAAGCCTCCACCAACCAATGCTTCTCCCTCAAGTCTACTAGCCTCCTCTTGATGTAATATGTTTCTCCCCTCCTTCTCCTCTTTTCAATCCTCCTTTCTCTATTCCAAAAAAAAAGATCCCCTTTCCCTATTCTCTTCTCGACCTTATGCCCCTTTCCTTCAGAGTATATCCTCTGTCATTACTACCCTTATCCCCCGAAGTAAATGTTTCCCCTTTCCCCATTTTTCCTCGAGCCCAACAATTTGACCCTTATTAATAATTAATATAGTATATAATGCGTTGGTTGGGGTCACCTTCCAACCGTAACTTCTCATTAAATAAGACTTATCCTCATTAATTCCTTTTTTATCATTCGTTGACTATACAATTCAAAATTTCACAATCTAATTTATATTTTTTATTAAATAAACTCCAAAACATATTTTAACACATTGTTTCATAATTTGAATCTGGTAACTATTTCTGAATTTACCCTATATTCTAAATGACTTTAAACATAATCATAAATAATTATAATTAAAATTGATCAATATATATTATATTAATTAAATATTATTATTTAAATAAATACTTAATCAAACTCATTCACCTAGTACCATATTAATTACACCTTAGTTTATAATTAAACTAATTAACAATTATTACTCAAGATAATAATAGTCTCATTAATATTAATTAATATTATTAACACCATTATCCTTTAATAACGAGGTAATTAAACTAACTAATATCGTTAACACTTATTTAACCAAGTGCTTCATTCAATAATTAAGTTAATAACAATCTTATTAACATCGTTAACATTAATAATTAACCCTAAACTCCATTGATTAATCGTTCATTGAATGATTTCAACATAAATTATTAAGTTAATTTATTACTTAAGCACAAGCAAGTGCAAGATGATAATTTATATTTACAATACATCTAAGCAATATTTCAATAAATAATTCATATATTCAAGTAGACGAGCTATATAAATGTCGCTAAGGCTTACATAGATAGTGTAGGTACACTAACAGTACTTAACCACACACCATGCATAATCACTCAAGTTTATTTTTTACTAACGTATTCTTAAACACAATTTGAAATGTTGGATAATTTACTGTACTAAATATAATTAACTGATGAAAAATTATATAAGTTACTGAGTTACGACACATGAATCAACAAAGGTTTCTCAATCATACATAGTCAATCAAGTTTCCTTCCCAAATTCGTGATACACCTATCTACCTACATCGTCTATCTAATTCACAACTAACTTGCACATCCTATCCTTCCTCTCCTAGACTACCCTAAAGTGTCACGCCATGACCGGATCCAATTAGAACCCTTAAGCAGAAGTGTCGATTACATCGACCAAGCTTCTCGAGAAGGAACCCACTAGTAATCATCACACACCTTGGGGAGCGCACCATAGCATAGTCCTCCCATGACTCTGGATTTCAGGGATAAACGATTGGTGATGCCTCCACCCCTATGTCTACACCGACATATTGGTTTCATTGTGACTTGTACTGAGTTTTTCATCATGTAACCAATTTGGGAGGTTGAGTTTCCTGAAACCCTACCCCACGCATACATCATGATAATAAATACAATAATCATGCTAAATAAATAATGTATCACTTGCATACCATTTAGATTTCGGAGTCCATGTCCCCGAGGTAATCCAACCTCATGACGAAAGGTCACCCCAACAAGGGTTATTGCTTAACAATTACACACAACACATGCGTTCACATAAACAAGATGTAAACAAGACGTCAAAAGATGGCTTATGTTACTTCTACCGAAAATGGTTACAATGCGAAATGCAAGGAATGTGAATAGCTAACTATTGTTGTTATTAACCTATTACAATACATAAGTAATACTATGATATATCATTGTTTTGATCTTCACCCTCTTGTCATTTGGTGTAGAATTCTGAGCTATGGTTCGATCTTCTCTCACTCTGTAGATGTGTAACATTCCTATCCAATCTAAAAATCTTCTCTTGAGATTTGCTTTGTGCCAACTCTCTCGTGAGTGACTAAACTCTGCTAAGATCAAGTAAAGTGCTCTAATTGATCCAAGCTCCCTGGTCTTCTACTCCGTCGTTGCTCTTCATGAGACACGGTTCCTTTATCCGCCAATCTCCCTGATCCTGTAGATATGCAACTGTTAACACCTCTATCGTGCTACACAACCTCCACCTATGGAAACATCTATCATGTATTCAACCACCTTTAATAACTACTCATAACTTCCTTAGCAACCCCGAATGGTTGCCAAGTACTTCTTCTTGACTTCTGTGTGTCCTTCTGACATTGCTGCAGTAGTCGGTCTTATAACTGCCTCAACCATACTATCTTTTTTCATCTTTTACATATCCATCGACTTTCTTTGCTCATGCGACTGCCAGTCCACCCCTTCCTCGCCACTTGGCATTTGCCTAAACCCATCGGAGTCACGGTTCGATAATATGTCGACCCTCTACATCGCTACTACACCTGGTCGTCTGTCGACCCATGACATGTCGACTCTCAAGCTATCACACTTTCTGTCGATATGCGATCAACTCCTCTTGTTCCACTTATTGAATTCAACAGTCAATCTGCTCTCCCGCACCAGTGGTCGTCGGCCTCCTTTATGTCGATCAACTTCGAAAACTCTGCCTAGGCCCCGATGCTCTTGCATCACACTCTCTAGGTGAAAAAGAACTCGACTGATCCATTAGTCTCCTAAAATCTTCTTTGGAAATCCATGTTGCATCCTGCAACTCATCATCTTTCCATCGCACTAAGTATTCCTACCTTCGTGAACTTCGGGTACACTCGACTTCATGTTCCTCTATTACTTCGGCGATTTCCTCTTTCTACCGATTTGGAATTTGCACTGTCCACTCGATGCTTGAAACCTCCACGCTTCCACTGCTTGACCCTTCTTCAAACTTGTATAGATCTGAGACATTGAACGTTGGTGAAATGCTCAAGTCCTTCGGCAGCTCCAACATAAAAGCATTGTCCGAAATATTCCTTAGAATCTTACATGGTCCTAGCTTTTTCAGCTTCAGCTTGTTATATGTTCCTGTCGAAAATCTTTCCTTCCGCAAATATGCATAGACTAAGTCTCCTTCATTGAACGACTGTAGCCTTTTCTTCTTGTCAGCTCTCAACTCGTATGCCACATTACTCTTCTCTATGCACTTTCGCACATATTCATGCACTTCTTTCATATGCTATGAGAATGATTCTGCATCCGCGCTCTTCCTGATTTGTGTCGGCAACTCGACCAAATATACCACTCCATGTGGGCTTCGTCATTGAACAATCTAGAATGGGCTTAGACCTGTCGACCGATTCACATAATTGTTGTATGCAAACTCTTCCCACGCTAACACATTCTCCCACTGCTTGGGTCTGTCGTCCATCAAACATCTTAGAATGTTTCCCAAACTTCTATTCACCACCTTGGTTTTTCCATCTGTCTACGGATGATATGATGAGCTAAACTGCAACCTCTTATCTAGTTTCTTCCACAGGGTTCTCCAGAAATGTGTCTTAAACTTGGTATCTCTGTCCAACATGATACTCTTCGCAACCCATGCAATCAGAATACCTCCTTGAAGAATAGTACAACAATGCTTGTGGCATCACTTGTCTTCCAACATGGAATAAAGTGTGCCATCCTCAAAAATCTGTCAACTACAACAAAGATTGAGTCACTTCCCTGCTATGTCTTTGGCACGTCTTCGACAATCCTAACACAAAATCCATGCTCAAGTGCTCCCATGGGGTATTCGGTATAGGTAATGGTGTATACAACCCTGTGTTCTGACTTCTCCCCTTTTACAACTAGAAAACTCGACACTGTCGTACCCACTTCCCGACATCTGTCGTCATTCGTATCCAATACTACTTTTCCTCGATTAATACCTTAGTCTTTTCGATGCCAAAATGACCTGCTAATCTATCGCTATGCATTTCTCAGATTAGGTTCTCTCTCATGGATCCTCTGGGAATACACAACTGTTGTCCCTGTAATAGGTATCCCTCTTGGATGAAATAATCCAAGTATAGAGTTGTCTGAGCACTCCATGGTTAACGAAAATCCTCCCATGTTTTCGCAAAATGCTCGTCAATTGCATACTCTGTCTTCACCGACTCTATTCCTATTTCCTGAATTGTCATTGTGTTCAGGAATGTAATTTTTTGACTCAGCACGTAGACAACCTTTTTCGAATTTCCCGACTTATGTCACAACATGAAGGTGTATCTTAGTAGGAATTCGACCCATTTCATGTGCTGCTGATTCAACGTCGACTGAGTATTGAGAAACCTCAGCGCTTGGTGATCTGTGTACAACACAAATGCCTTGGGCGACAAATAATGCCTCCACTTCTTCAAATCCTAAACAATAGCGTAAAATTCCTGGTCATAGAACGAATATTTTTGCTTCGCATCATCCAACTTTTCACTGAAGAATGCAATTGGTTGGCCCTACTAGCTCAAGATTGCTCCAATTGTCGTTCCACTCACATCACAATCGACTTGGAAAACTTTGTCGAAATCAAGGAGCACCACCATTGGGCTCTCAGTGACCTTTTCCTTCAACTTGTCTAAAGCTCATTGGGCAGCTTCCGTCCACTTCAAATCCCCTTTTCTAATGCACTCTGTCAAAGGTGCACACATACAACATAATTCCCTGATGAAATTCCAATAGAAATTGGCAATTCCATGGAAATTCCTTACTGTAGTCGTACTTGTCAGTTATGGCCAATCGAATATTTCCTTCACATTTTTTGGGTCCATCACGAACCCTTTACCTAAGATTACAAATCCCAAGTACACTAGTTCTTCTTTCATGAAGATACACTTTTGCAGGTTCACCATCAACTTCTCTTCCTACAACTTCTACAATACTTGTCGAATGTGCCTTAAGTTCTTTGTCTTGGTTTCAATAAATACCAGGATGTCATCTAGGTATACTACGATGAACTTACCCAAGAATGGTTTCAATACCTCATTCATCAACCGCATGAATGTACTAGGTGCATTAGTCAATCCGAATGGCATGACTAACCACTCATACAACCCTTCTTTAGTATTGAATGTTGTTTTCCATTCATCTCCTTCTCTAACCCGAATATGGTGATAACCACTCTTTAGGTCTATCTTTGTCAAGTAATTCACTCCACTCAAACAATTCATCAAGTCATCCATCCTCGGAAATGGAAACTGGTACTTGATCGTGATCTTATTTATAGCTCTGGAGTCTGTACACATCATCCATTCTCCACCTTTCTTCGATGCTAATACTATTGGTACCACGCACAAACTCAGACTTTCTCTGATCAATTGCCTGTCCAACAAATCCTAGACCTATCAGTTGGGTTCCTAACCTTCTATCGGACTCATCCTATGTGTTTCCTTGTTTGGCAGACTTAACCCTGGAATCAAGTCAATCTGATGGGATTTGCTTCTCATCGGTGGCAATCCTGTCGGTGCCTCGTCGACTACTATACTTCAAAACTTGTCAATCATCTTTTTGATTTCAAATGGAATCTTCTCCATTGTCGAGCTCTCAACACATGGTCCCTTCAAAATGATGGAAAAACATCCTGAATTCCTTTCCTCTTCTGCGAGGAATTCTTTTGCTAAACACATCAGCACTCACTTCTCCGAAAAGTTGTTCTTGCCCTACTTACAGTCGACTTGATCATCCTGCTTTGGCTTAAGAGTTATTTTCATGTCATTCTTCCACACTGTGACTTTGTTATCTCGACCATCATAGATCATCTTCTAATCATATTTCCATGGTCTCCCTAACAATAGATGGCACCCGTCCATTAGTATTACGTCGCACAATACACTGTCTTCAAGCTTTCAGACCTTGAAGTTAATCAGGCACTATCTGGTCACCTTCAAATGGTGTCCTTTCTGCAACCATGAGATCTTGTAAGGATGTGGATGTTCTAGACACTTCAACCCTATCTTGTCAATGACCTCTGTCGACACAAGATTCGCAGTGCTTACACCATCAACTATGGTCTTGCAACGCCATTCACTGATTCGCACCTTGGTTCGAAAGATAGCATTTTGCTATGCCGGCTCTTTCTAATCGTGTTAGTATTCCTAAACCAATGTTTACCTGACCGTCAAGTTTTGACTTTTCTTCTTACTATCTTCACCACTATCGGATATAGACTCCGCCCTCTCATCGACTTCCTCATCTCTTCGATGTCTAGGTTTCGACTCCTCTGTAACATGTAGGTTCTCTGGGCATTCATATGCCTTGTGTCTGACTCCTCGACAATTGTAAAAGACTATGTCTGGTCTTCCAGCTCCTTTTCTATCAGATGGACCACTTCGACCATACGCACCTCGACTGCATGTCCCTCGATCATCACGTCAGCTTTCTTGCGTTTTCTCCCTATTCGATGTCCCTTCCGCCTATCGACTATCTTTGACAGTTTCTCTTATGGTCCCGCTACTTTGGCATTTCGTGGAAACAGTCTTCGCACCCCGACCAGTCATCCTACCTCTGATCAATGCGGATTTGCTCAATGGTTTTGCTTCTGCCTTCAGAGCTAACTAGTAGGCTTCACTGACCACTCTGAATCTTGACATGCTCAACTCATCTTGAATGGAATATTTCAAGCCGTTGACATATCTTGATATAGATTCTTCGTCTTCATTGTTTTGTCCCGACCATATTGACAATCTGTAGAACTTTTCCATTTATTCCTTCATGACCATCTCTTTTTGTCGAAAGTTCTGCAACTTCCAGAACAAGGAAATCACATAGTCATTTGGAAAGAAATCTTCTTTCAACTTGGCGACCATCCTGTCCCAAGACTTGATTTTCTCCTTTCCTTTCTTGACGCTGTCAACCTACACATTGTCCCACCACAATGAGGCATGACCCTTCAACCTCAGACATGCAGTCTTAACTCGCTTAGGATCCTCGATCTACTTTGTGTCAAAGTACAGTTTTCCATTTCTCTGAACCATTCGATCAAGTCTTCTGGATCCAGACTTCCTGAGTAGCTACAAACCTCTATCTTTGTCCGACCTCTTATCTCTGACAGAAGCTTGATCAGTTTGTCTTCTAGTTCTTCTCCCGCTGCTTCTCATGCTTCCACTTCTTCGACCTCCTTGTCGTTGTGGTCTAACACATCAAGAATACAACCCTGCCTTTGGCTTTCTTTGATCGATGCGACTTCATTCATCAAAGTTTGCATTGTTCGAACGCACTCATCGAACATCTCATGATCAACTGTGACTGCTTCATCACGTGCTCTTCGTCGAACACCTTGAATGTTAATGCCTCTGTGAGACATTTTAAACCTCGGCTGAAACTCCCACTTGTCCAATCGCAACCAGAATTTCACAAGTCATGCACAACTCTACCCAACCGCGGCTAGATTTGTAAACACTTTGAACACCGGATTCTACTTTGGGCTCTAATAGCAACTGACCCAAGGTCACCCTGACAAGGGTTCTTGCTTAACAATTACACACAACACATGCGTTCACATAAACATGATGTAAATAGGATTCTAGAAGCTAGATTAGATTACTTCTACCGAAAACGGTTATAATGTGAAATGCACGGAATGTGAATAACTAACTATTGTCATCCTTAGCCTATTACAATACAAAAGTAACTGTGTGCTATCTCAGTGTGTCGATCTTCACCCTCTCGTCATTCACTAGGGAACTCTGAGCTATGGTTCGATCTTCACCCTCTAGTCGTTCACTACGGAACTCTGAGCTATGGTTCGATCTTCTTTCACTATCTACAAATCTTCTCTTCAGCTCTGCTCTGTTCCAACTCTCTCATGAGTGACTGAACTCTGCTAAGACTGAGTCAAGTGCTCTAACTAATCCAAGCTCCCTGGCCTTCTACTCTGCTGCTGCTCTTCCCGGGAAACGTTGTCGCGTATGAAAATTTTAAAGTTGGTAAAAATGTGAATTTTTGAAAAACTTTTCATTTATGATTACTTTAATTGACTTTGATGATACTTTATATAATCGTTTAATCAAGGAATGAATGTAATACAAAGATTTCAACTCCATAATGAAATCTTTATTTAAAAAGTACTACCCTTTATAGTATTCCTATAAATGATTAAAGAAATATTTTACCCTGCCTAATCACATACATAATCATACTTTAACATCTTTCTCTTCCATAATATTCATACCTATCAGTGACAACCATAACCTTAAATACTCCTCTCATGATGACCATGCAAAGTCTATCCCAATGATTTGTAAGGTGAAAACATAAACTTTTACTTAATGACAAACCTTCAAAGTACATATCAGAGAAACACCAATTAAACTTAAATAACAAGAATTCACTTAAGAATGCATAAGAGAATACCGTATGTACATGTGAGGCAATATATCATTTTCTTCATACAATATATTATAAGTGAAATACTCCATCTATCATAATAAAAATCATGAATTCACTTGCCATTTCCGACTACACAAAGGTGACCAAAAGATGATGAGACACATCAACACAATTATCAAAGAATTGACTACACATGCATCTACTTCTAAAATGTACACATAATCAAAGTAAACCAAACTGAATAATATCCGTCACAAATTGGTTAGCTATTCATAAAGGAATAGAGTCAACTATTTAAATTGTTCATAAGGTTAATGCCTCTAATGTGCATAATCCTCCACCAATTACATTACATTTATTAAGGGAATCTAGAACACATACTGAAAGGACCTTGAACACATTCGACAAAGTACAAAATCAATAAGCCAAATAAACAACCCACAAAAGAGACACAACATAGGAAGAGACCATTTTTAACATGGTTCACCCACTTCTTGGGCTATGTCCACAAAAGGTTGTTTGTATTAATTTTCTATTTCAAAAGAGAGATACAAACTGCACCATTATTGCTACAATTCCACTTGCAATAAGCTTCTCTTACTGAGAGCATTTTTAAGACATCTCGCATTAAACCTTCAGAAAGGTTACCAAAATCTATCTAGCATGATTCTAATATGAGGAAGTGTTCCGCGTAGAATCCTTGGCTAAGAAAGAGTAAGAAGAAAAGAGAAAACAAGAAGAGATGCAGAAAAGGAATGAAAAACGAAGGGAGCATGAGGAATCCTAGAAGAAGATGGAACAAGAACAAGAATGGGTAGAGGGAACACAAGAAGGTGGGACACAAGATATGAATATTGATGCACCCACTACAAGCTTTGAAATCCCACTTACTAGGGGGATTTCCATTTAAAGGAACTTGGAATTATGACGTACACCCACTCAAGAGTAGGTTTAGTAGCTAAACTAAGTTCCTATTCATTCAAATCAAGTAAGGAACAAATCATGCTAAAGACAGAAAATAGGCTTAAGATTGCACATCGACCTGAGATGGTCATCACTCAGGAGGTCCCTATAATTGAAAACATAGATAAAGTGCCTAAATCCATGAAATTTTCCAATGTGACCACTAGTATAGACATGAAGGATAACATCAATAACTTGTCAAGAGAGGTAGAGTCGGCCAACTAGAAAATTGGGTTACTAGAATATATGTTCTTAGAGGAAACGAGAGGAGGCCTAGAGTTGAGACATGATAATGGCGCACTGCAACTGGAGAAGAGGAGATTGGATATTATAGCTTAATAATTGCAAAAGGATAAGGGAAAAATGGAAGCTAAAGTGAATGAGCTTGAAGCAATAAGGGAAAGCACAATTGTTCAAATAGTAAGTTTGTACAGAGAGAAAGATGCACTAGTTGTAGAGACAGAAGCTTCCAGAGAAGGTAAACAAAATTTATCATGATTTCATGAGTATGCCATTGCATTACAGGAGGTGTATTTGGGCATATAGGAATAATTCACCAAATAGTTTTTTGAGGTTTAGAAGGAAATAATTAAATTCCAAGCTATAGTGGCCAAGACTCAAGAAAGTAATTAGAAGGTTGCAAAGGTTAAAGTCATCATTGTTGAAAGACATTGCAACATGGTAGCAAGTAAATGACGATGTACCCCTTAATATGTCCAAGAAAGTAATGGAAGAAATTCAAGTGGACTCTGCCACCCTAGATAGCTACCAAAAGGTTGGAGTAACCCTACAGAAGGACATCTTTTCCTCACTCAAGAAATGTCAAAACCTATATGTTGTGATCAAGAGGCTTTTTGTAAGATGTACACTTCCTCCTTTGGAGAATCTTGAGTAACGCATTCCAAAGGATTAATGATTGGTTGAGCTCAGGACCATCAAATTTGAAGATGTTGAAATAGTTTAAAAATTATCCTAGGTTACTACACAATCATTGCGTGATCAGATCATGACACCCAGCATGAAATATCAAGTCATGACAACCTGCCACAGCACACTCACCAAAGGATTCAATACACTCTCAAGGGAGGTAATAAATCCTCAAGTTTCTTTATGGTTTCTTGAACTGAAGCAATCAAATGTGATTGTTTATGAATGTTATGTATGGGACCAATTCATTAAGTCTCAAGTGGGACCATGAGATGAAATTGAATTTTTATTTTTCTCTCGAAGACAATGTAATATTTTAAATGTCAAATATTTTGGGAGCTTAAAAGTCCCAACTAATGTGAGGCATATGAAAATACATTTTCCAGTTACTTTGTAAAGTTATAAATTAAGGGGAAGATATAGAGAAAGGGATTTTTGACACTCGAGCCTTTTCTAATCATTCTTTGTCAGAACTATTTCTGGGGGGGTGAATACAAAGGATGTTGGAATTAAGTTTTTTTGGAATGAAGACTGTGACTATGTTCGAAGATGGATTGCCATGGAACTATTTTCTACCCTATTTTCACTTATATGCAGTAAGAATGTTTTAATTTCATCTTTTACTATCCTTACAGCCATCAACATCTCTTTTTGTATATTACAATCTCATGGTGTCTATGCTTTTTAGGAGTTGTAAATGTAGGATGTTTTAATTGAATGGATATTTTTGTGTTGTATTTCAATATGTGATTGCTATACATGTCTTATGTCTCATGTGTATGTCTCTGGATACGTGTTTTATTTTTAATTGTAGCTCATTCTTCAAATTTTCTCATAGGTATGATAGATTAGGATAGCTTAGGATTGCATCATAGGTTAGGCATATTGCATCTCATCCTCAAATAATAATAAGAAAAACTAAATGGTGGACTGATTTTCAATGAGTGAAATCCAAAACCAGTTAATAATAGCTGAGAATGAATCTAGATGTGTTCTTTATTCAAACGCTTGGAAGTCTAATTGAGGATTTCACCATGGAAAACCCCTACTGTCAGCACAAGGATATTTTTGGGAATATATAGTCATGGAATGGTCTAATTTTTTGTAATTGGTAGCATCAACGTATGATGGTTGGGGTGAGGTTGTTGTGTCAACAAATTTACCTATGTTGTATCCACTACAACTAAGCATATGTATGAATAACCAACACGTAATTGCCTAAATGATGAGAGGGAAATTGTCAAAGTTAAAACTATCGTATCATTTTTGCGATACCTTTATATATATAATTAATTATGAATACTTGAAGGTAATTAAACTATAAATTAAATTTTTTATTAATTCAACAAAGAAATTATATTTTGGAACATTGAAAAAGATATAGAAAAAATAGAGGAATAAAATTCTTTAGATTTATGTGTGTTGAGATGTTGAGTTGAACAATATTATATTGAGTTAAATTAATCAAGCCACATAATGATAAAGTCTTTTAATCACAAAACCTTTCCCCAATACATACAAAATGTTTGACAAATTCTTCCAAAACCAGTCATCCATTATAATAAAGATAATTGAAGTGGAGAAATGATACTTCCAAAACAATGTGGAGCACTAATGCCACTGATACTTTGAGATCAAATTGGATCATATGTCCGCAAGCCAAAGTGGAGCATTGGTCATCCTATACCAAAGTGGAGTACTAATTTGTATCTTAGAGAAATAAAATGAACCTACAAATACATGTATATTAAACACCTTCGAACTTTCACCGATGCTATACAAAACATTACCCCTTGCTTGGTCACACTTGCCCCTCATTTCTTTCTCATGTTACTTATTGTGAAAAACTAATAAATCAATTAATACCCTTTATATTCTCAATTTTATTTTCTATTATTGCGTCAAGAGGCGCTCTACAACCCACTATGAGGGAGATCTTGTAACATGTGTGTGTTTGCCAAGTGTTTGTTGAGTAACAAAATAATACAAAGTAAACAAAAAAATAGTACACAGTAAAAAGTAATAAATATTATATCAACCATAAACAAAAAAGAATAATACAAAGTAAGAAGTAAATATGAGGGATATCTTGTATCAAGTGTTTGTCAAGTAACAAAACAATACAAAGTAAACAAAAAAGAATAATAGTAACAAAATAATACAAAGTAAACAAAAAAATAATACAGAGTAAAAAGTAATAAATAATATGTTGGCCATAAAAAAAGAATAATACAAGTAAAAAGTAAATATGAGGGAGATCTTGTAAGGTTTGTTGAGTGTTTCTTGAGTTTGTGGAGTGTTTGTCGAGTAACTAAATAATACAAAGTAAACAAAAAAGAATAATACAAAGTAAAAAGTAAATATGAGGGAGATCGCATAAGTTTGTCTAGTAACTTATACTAGATTTGATCCCTCTCAGTGCTTGATAGAACCTAGGATTTGAATCTAGGCTAGTATATAGACAAATAAAAACTATAAACATATTTTTTTACCATAAATACAAAATATGACAAAATATATATATATGTAAATTATTCGCATAATAAAGATTTACCATCTTTTATAATTATGCAATATTAAAAATGTAATTTTAAATTAAATAAATATTTAAATTTTTTAGTTATGCAAGTGTTTACAATTATGAAATTTTAGAGTTGTGCTTGTACTACTAAAAATCCATTTTTTTCTCCACTTTAATATTTTCCTTGTATTGAGTTTGCAAATAAGTGATAAAATATTGTGTTTTTTTATATTTTTATTATTAAATTTGTAAATTAATTTTAATATTTTTAATTTAAAAAATTATTTGAATAAATTATATTTAAATGTTTTTTATATATTTGTTTCATTATTATTTGAATTTATTCATTTAACTTTTGAAAAAATCTCAATTTATATTTAGTGAAAAAATTATATATATATAATGGTTTGATTTTTTATTTATTGTTACATGCATGATAAAGATTCTATTTTTAAAAACCAATGTTCCTTTTACCTTTGTTGATGCTTGATTTGTGTAAGGTAATAAGCTTTTGATATTGTATATGACATCTGTCACATAGATTTGTATGTCTAATATTCCACGGTGCATTTTGCGAGAGACGACACCTTCTTGTAATGAATTTTTAAATTGATTATGGTCTTAGGATAAGTTTTATCTTAAATATCTTATTTTTATTTAAAAAATTGATTATGCTTTGAGAGTCATTTTTATTTTAAATGTTTTTCTAACAATTATTTTATAATACAAAAGAATTTATATGTGCAATAGCTACTAAAAACTAGAAAGGTAATTAATATGCTCAAAAAAATTGGAAACTAAGGACAACTAGCTATGAGGGTATTCCAAACTCTTAATTTGTTTTTACATAAATTTTTGGATTTGACATAAAAATAAAACAACTTTGATAGTATGTAAATACAACTTAATAAAGAGAAAACTAAAAAAATCTTAATATATATATATATATATATATAAATTTAATCTCAAAATACTCAAACGCTTAAACTCTATGTGATATATTAAATATTTATGATAAAACGTTTTGGAAATAATAAACGAATCCTTGACATCTTAACATTATGTACCTTAACTTATGAGGAGCACTTCCGGAATGTTTAATCAAAGGAATATTCATGATAAATAGTTATGGAAATAATGAACTAAACCTTGACATCTTGAGACTATGTACCTTAACTTATGAGGAGCCCTTCCTCAAATATTTAATCAAAGGAAAAAGAGGTATTACATGGTAAAGGAATATTTAAGAAAGGTATCATATGGTAATGTATGTGCATATAATTATATAACTTAAGGTATTGACATGTGTTCAATCTCTTTATAGAATTTCATACATTTGATACAAAACTCTTTTTTAATAAAAGTGAAGCTTAGAAATGAGTAATTGCTTCTAGCATAATGCATTCATAAGGAAATATCGTTTTCTTTTTTCAAACAATATGCATGTTATCATACAATAAAAAGTGAGACCATTTATATACATTGAATTTAAATATATACTTTCATAATAGATGAAATAAGGATCAACAATAAAAACAATAAGAAAAAAAATATGTTTGAAGAAAAATAAATGAAGACAAAAATTGGGTAAAACTTCTATAATCTAATCATTTATCTACATCAAATTAAAAGCCTCCATTACCACTCCTCAAACTACAACTAAAACCAGTTCTTTGATATCTAATGTTAATCTTGACAACAAGGTAATCCCCAATAATTGTAAGGTAAAATTATACCCTACAATCTAACCATATTTAGTAAGGATAAAAAGGACATGAAGCCAATCAAAACTTCACCTCCAACATCTATAATAACAACTTCAACATATACTCATAATTTTACATTTAATCAACAAAATCGCTTTTTAAAAAATAATCAAAGCATTTATATACCCAAGTGTTGATGAACAAATTATGCTTCCAGCATGCCACATCAAAATGCAAATGCTAGCTCAAACTAAAATTGGAATTCAATCCCCCATAACCAAGGCTAGAGTCCAACCTTCTCGTAGAGGCCATGCTTGGTCCTTGATAAAATAAAGTAGATTCTATTTTAAATTCAAGTTTTACCTCTATTCATTTTTCTTCAAATACGACATTTCTATGTCCACGTAAGAAGCAAGTAAATTCTGTTGCGTAAAAGTAAAGCTCATAAAATATGAAATTTATTTTTTTGTAGGTATATCTAGTCTATTCAAAGTAGAATTTAAACTAATTTAGAATTTAAGCACCATATTTGTTCTAACAGTTAATGAAATACATGTAATTTAAAATCCCAACCCTTACTCAACTGCCAAACTTGGTTTGCCTCCTCGCCAACTAGAGAGGTCTCATTGACCACCCAGCTCCAAGAGTTTCCTCTTGAACCCCCGAGCCAAAACTGAGTACAAGCCTCCACCAACCAATGCTTCTCCCTCAAGTCTACTAGCCTCCTCTTGATGTAATATGTTTCTCCCCTCCTTCTCCTCTTTTCAATCCTCCTTTCTCTATTCCAAAAAAAAAGATCCCCTTTCCCTATTCTCTTCTCGACCTTATGCCCCTTTCCTTCAGAGTATATCCTCTGTCATTACTACCCTTATCCCCCGAAGTAAATGTTTCCCCTTTCCCCATTTTTCCTCGAGCCCAACAATTTGACCCTTATTAATAATTAATATAGTATATAATGCGTTGGTTGGGGTCACCTTCCAACCGTAACTTCTCATTAAATAAGACTTATCCTCATTAATTCCTTTTTTATCATTCGTTGACTATACAATTCAAAATTTCACAATCTAATTTATATTTTTTATTAAATAAACTCCAAAACATATTTTAACACATTGTTTCATAATTTGAATATGGTAACTATTTCTGAATTTACCCTATATTCTAAATGACTTTAAACACAATCATAAATAATTATAATTAAAATTGATCAATATATATTATATTAATTAAATATTATTATTTAAATAAATACTTAATCAAACTCATTCACCTAGTACCATATTAATTACACCTTAGTTTATAATTAAACTAATTAACAATTATTACTCAAGATAATAATAGTCTCATTAATATTAATTAATATTATTAACACCATTATCCTTTAATAACGAGGTAATTAAACTAACTAATATCGTTAACACTTATTTAACCAAGTGCTTCATTCAATAATTAAGTTAATAACAATCTTATTAACATCGTTAACATTAATAATTAACCCTAAACTCCATTGATTAATCGTTCATTGAATGATTTCAACATAAATTATTAAGTTAATTTATTACTTAAGCACAAGCAAGTGCAAGATGATAATTTATATTTACAATACATCTAAGCAATATTTCAATAAATAATTCATATATTCAAGTAGACGAGCTATATAAATGTCGCTAAGGCTTACATAGATAGTGTAGGTACACTAACAGTACTTAACCACACACCATGCATAATCACTCAAGTTTATTTTTTACTAACGTATTCTTAAACACAATTTGAAATGTTGGATAATTTACTGTACTAAATATAATTAACTGATGAAAAATTATATAAGTTACTGAGTTACGACACATGAATCAACAAAGGTTTCTCAATCATACATAGTCAATCAAGTTTCCTTCCCAAATTCGTGATACACATATCTACCTACATCGTCTATCTAATTCACAACTAACTTGCACATCCTATCCTTCCTCTCCTAGACTACCCTAAAGTGTCACGCCATGACCGGATCCAATTAGAACCCTTAAGCAGAAGTGTCGATTACATCGACCAAGCTTCTCGAGAAGGAACCCACTAGTAATCATCACACACCTTGGGGAGCGCACCATAGCATAGTCCTCCCATGACTCTGGATTTCGGGGATAAACGATTGGTGATGCCTCCACCCCTATGTCTACACCGACATATTGGTTTCATTGTGACTTGTACTGAGTTTTTCATCATGTAACCAATTTGGGAGGTTGAGTTTCCTGAAACCCTACCCCACGCATACATCATGATAATAAATACAATAATCATGCTAAATAAATAATGTATCACTTGCATACCATTTAGATTTCGGAGTCCATGTCCCCGAGGTAATCCAACCTCATGACGAAAGGTCACCCCAACAAGGGTTATTGCTTAACAATTACACACAACACATGCATTCACATAAACAAGATGTAAACAAGACGTCAAAAGATGGCTTATGTTACTTCTACCGAAAAATGTTACAATGCGAAATGCAAGGAATGTGAATAGCTAACTATTGTTGTTATTAACCTATTACAATACATAAGTAATACTATGATATATCATTGTTTTGATCTTCACCCTCTTGTCATTTGGTGTAGAACTCTGAGCTATGGTTCGATCTTCTCTCACTCTGTAGATGTGTAACATTCCTATCCAATCTACAAATCTTCTCTTGAGATTTGCTTTGTGCCAACTCTCTCGTGAGTGACTAAACTCTGCTAAGATCAAGTAAAGTGCTCTAATTGATCCAAGCTCCCTGGTCTTCTACTCCGTCGTTGCTCTTCATGAGACACGGTTCCTTTATCCGCCAATCTCCCTGATCCTGTAGATATGCAACTGTTAACACCTATATCGTGCTACACAACCTCCACCTATGGAAACATCTATCATGTATTCAACCACCTTTAATAACTACTCATAACTTCCCTAGCAACCCCGAATGGTTGCCAAGTACTTCTTCTTGACTTCTGTGTGTCCTTCTGACATTGCTGCAGTAGTCGGTCTTATAACTGCCTCAACCATACTATCTTTTTTCATCTTTGAAATATCCATCGACTTTCTTTGCTCATGCGACTGCCAGTCCACCCCTTCCTCTCCACTTGGCATTTTCCTAAACCCATCGGAGTCACGGTTCGATAATATGTCGACCCTCTACATCGCTACTACACCTGGTCGTCTGTCGACCCATGACATGTCGACTCTCAAGCTATCACACTTTCTGTCGATATGCGATCAACTCCTCTTGTTCCACTTATTGACTTCAACAGTCAATCTGCTCTCCCGCACCAGTGGTCGTCGGCCTCCTTTATGTCGATCAACTTCGAAAACTCTGCCTAGGCCCCGATGCTCTTGCATCACACTCTCTAGGTGAAAAAGAACTCGACTGATCCATTAGTCTCCTAAAATCTTCTTTGGAAATCCATGTTGCATCCTGCAACTCATCATCTTTCCATCGCACTAAGTATTCCTACCTTCGTGAACTTCGGGTACACTCGACTTCATGTTCCTCTATTACTTCGGCGATTTCCTCTTTCTACCGATTTGGAATTTGCACTGTCCACTCGATGTTTGAAACCTCCACGCTTCCACTGCTTGACCCTTCTTCAAACTCGTATAGATCTGAGACATTGAACGTTGGTGAAATGCTCAAGTCCTTCGGCAGCTCCAACATAAAAGCATTGTCCGAAATATTCCTTAGAATCTTACATGGTCCTAGCTTTTTCAGCTTCAGCTTGTTATATGTTCCTGTCGAAAATCTTTCCTTCCGCAAATATGCATAGACTAAGTCTCCTTCATTGAACGACTGTAGCCTTTTCTTCTTGTCAGCTCTCAACTCGTATGCCACATTACTCTTCTCTATGCACTTTCACACATATTCATGCACTTCTTTCATATGCTCTGAGAATGATTCTGCATCCGCGCTCTTCCTGATTTGTGTCGGCAACTCGACCAAATATACCACTCCATGTGGGCTTCGTCATTGAACAATATAGAATGGGCTTAGACCTGTCGACCGATTCACATAATTGTTGTATGCAAACTCTTCCCACGCTAACACATTCTCCCACTGCTTGGGTCTGTCGTCCATCAAACATTTTAGAATGTTTCCCAAACTTCTATTCACCACCTTGGTTTTTCCATCTGTCTACGGATGATATGATGAGCTAAACTGCAACCTCTTGTCTAGTTTCTTCCACAGGGTTCTCCAGAAATGTGTCTTAAACTTGGTATCTCTGTCCAACATGATACTCTTCGCAACCCATGCAATCAGAATACCTCCTTGAAGAATAGTACAACAATGCTTGTGGCATCACTTGTCTTCCAACATGGAATAAAGTGTGCCATCCTCAAAAATCTGTCAACTGCAACAAAGATTGAGTCACTTCCCTGCTATGTCTTTGGCACGTCTTCGACAATCCTAACACAAAATCCATGCTCAAGTGCTCCCATGGGGTATTCGGTATAGGTAATGGTGTATACAACCCTGTGTTCTGACTTCTCCCCTTTTACAACTAGAAAACTCGACACTGTCGTACCCACTTCCCGACATCTGTCGTCATTCGTATCCAATACTACTTTTCCTCGATTAATACCTTAGTCTTTTCGATGCCAAAATGACCTGCTAATCTGTCGCTATGCATTTCTCAGATTAGGTTCTCTCTCATGGATCCTCTGGGAATACACAACTGTTGTCCCTGTAATAGGTATCCCTCTTGGATGAAATAATCCAAGTATAGAGTTGTCTCAGCACTCCATGGTTAACGAAAAACCTCCCATGTTTTCGCAAAATGCTCGTCAATTGCATACTCTGTCTTCACCGACTCTATTCCTATTTCCTGAATTGTCATTGTGTTCAGGAATGTAATTTTTTGACTCAGCACGTCGACAACCTTTTTCGAATTTCCCGACTTATGTCACAACATGAAGGTGTATCTTAGTAGGAATTCGACCCATTTCATGTGCTGCTGATTCAACTTCGACTGAGTATTGAGAAACCTCAGCGCTTGGTGATCTGTGTACAACACAAATGCCTTGGGCGACAAATAATGCCTCCACTTCTTCAAATCCTAAACAATAGCGTAAAATTCCTGGTCATAGAATGAATATTTTTGCTTCGCATCATCCAACTTTTCACTGAAGAATGCAATTGGTTGGCCCTACTAGCTCAAGATTGCTCCAATTGTCGTTCCACTCACATCACAATCGACTTGGAAAACTTTGTCGAAATCAAGGAGCACCACCATTGGGCTCTCAGTGACCTTTTCCTTCAACTTGTCTAAAGCTCATTGGGCAGCTTCCGTCCACTTCAAATCCCCTTTTCTAATGCACTCTGTCAAAGGTGCACACATACAACATAATTCCCTGATGAAATTCCAATAGAAATTGGCAATTCCATGGAAATTCCTTACTGTAGTCGTACTTGTCAGTTATGGCCAATCGAATATTTCCTTCACATTTTTTGGGTCCATCACGAACCCTTTACCTAAGATTACAAATCCCAAGTACACTAGTTCTTCTTTCATGAAGAAACACTTTTGCAGGTTCACCATCAACTTCTCTTCCTACAACTTCTACAATACTTGTCGAATGTGCCTTAAGTTCTTTGTCTTGGTTTCAATAAATACCAGGATGTCGTCTAGGTATACTACGATGAACTTACCCAAGAATGGTTTCAATACCTCATTCATCAACCGCATGAATGTACTAGGTGCATTAGTCAATCCGAATGGCATGACTAACCACTCATACAACCCTTCTTTAGTATTGAATGTTGTTTTCCATTCATCTCCTTCTCTAACCCGAATATGGTGATAACCACTCTTTAGGTCTATCTTTGTCAAGTAATTCACTCCACTCAAACAATTCATCAAGTCATCCATCCTCGGAAATGGAAACTGGTACTTGATCGTGATCTTATTTATAGCTCTGGAGTCTGTACACATCATCCATTCTCCACCTTTCTTCGATGCTAATACTATTGGTACCACACACAAACTCAGACTTTCTCTGATCAATTGCCTGTCCAACAAATCCTAGACCTATCAGTTGAGTTCCTAACCTTCTATCGGACTCATCCTATGTGTTTCCTTGTTTGGTAGACTTAACCCTGGAATCAAGTCAATCTGATGGGATTTGCTTCTCATCGGTGGCAATCCTGTCGGTGCCTCGTCGACTACTATACTTCAAAACTTGTCGATCATCTTTTTGATTTCAAATGGAATCTTCTCCATTGTCGAGCTCTCAACACATGGTCCCTTCAAAATGATGGAAAAACATCCTGAATTCCTTTCCTCTTCTGCGAGGAATTCTTTTGCTAAACACATCAGCACTCACTTCTCCGAAAAGTTGTTCTTTCCCTACTTACAGTCGACTTGATCATCCTGCTTTGGCTTAAGAGTTATTTTCATGTCATTCTTCCACACTATGACTGTGTTATCTCGACCATCATAGATCATCTTCTAATCATATTTCCATGGTCTCCGTAACAATAGATGGCACGCATCCATTAGTATTACGTCGCACAATACACTCTCTTCAAGCTTTCCGACCTTGAAGTTAATCAGGCACTATCTGGTCACCTTCAAATGGTATCCTTTCTGCAACCATGAGATCTTGTAAGGATGTGGATGTTCTAGACACTTCAACCCTATCTTGTCAATGACCTCTGTCGACACAAGATTCTCAGTGCTTACACCATCAACTATGGTCTTGCAACGCCATTCACCGATTCGCACCTTGGTTCGAAAGATAGCATTTTGCTATGCCGGCTCTTTCTCATCGTGTTAGTATTCCTAAACCAATGTTTACCTGACCGTCAGGTTTTGACTTTTCTTCTTACTATCTTCACCACTATCGGATATAGACTCCGCCCTCTCATCGACTTCCTCATCTCTTCGATGTCTAGGTTTTGACTCCTCTGTAACATGTAGGTTCTCTGGGCATTCATATGCCTTGTGTCTGACTCCTCGACAATTGTAAAAGACTATGTCTGGTCTTCCAGCTCCTTTTCTATCAGATGGACCACTTCGACCATACGCACCTCGACTGCATGTCCCTCGATCATCACGTCAGATTTCTTGTGTTTTCTCCCTATTCGATGTCCCTTCCGCCTATCGACTATCTTTGACAGTTTCTCTTATGGTCCCGCTACTTTGGCATTTCGTGGAAACAGTCTTCGCACCCCGAACAGTCATCCTACCTATGATCAATGCGGATTTGCTCAATGGTTTTGCTTCTGCCTTCAGAGCTAACTAGTAGGCTTCACTGACCACTCTGAATCTTGACATGCTCAACTCATCTTGAATGGAATATTTCAAGCCGTTGACATATCTTGATATAGATTCTTCGTCTTCATTGTTTTGTCCTGACCCTATTGACAATCTGTAGAACTTTTCCATTTATTCCTTCATGACCATCTCTTTTTGTCGAAAGTTCTGCAACTTCCAGAACAAGGAAATCACATAGTCATTTGGCAAGAAATCTTCTTTCAACTTGGCGACCATCCTGTCCCAAGACTTGATTTTCTCCTTTCCTTTCTTGACGCTGTCAACCTACACATTGTCCCACCACAATGAGGCATGACCCTTCAACCTCAGACATGCAGTCTTAACTCGCTTAGGATCCTCGATCTACTTTGTGTCAAAGTACAGTTTTCCATTTCTCTGAACCATTCGATCAAGTCTTCTGGATCCAGACTTCCTGAGTAGCTACAAACCTCTATCTTTGTCCGACCTCTTATCTCTGACAGAAGCTTGATCAGTTTGTCTTCTAGTTCTTCTCCCGCTACTTCTCATGCTTCCACTTCTTCGACCTCCTTGTCGTTTTGGTCTAACACATCAAGAATACAACCCTGCCTTTGGCTTTCTTTGATCGATGCGACTTCATTCATCAAAGTTTGCATTGTTCGGACGCACTCATCGAACATCTCATGATCAACTGTGACTGCTTCATCACATGCTCTTCGTCGAACACCTTGAATGTTAATGCCTCTGTGAGACATTTTAAACCTCGGCTGAAACTCCCACTTGTCCAATCGCAACCAGAATTTCACAAGTCATGCACAACTCTACCCAACCGCGGCTAGATTTGTAAACACTTTGAACACCGGATTCTACTCTGGGCTCTAATAGCAACTGACCCAAGGTCACCCTGACAAGGGTTCTTGCTTAACAATTACACACAACACATGCGTTCACATAAACATGATGTAAATAGGATTCCAGAAGCTAGATTAGATTACTTCTACCGAAAACGGTTATAATGTGAAATGCACGGAATGTGAATAACTAACTATTGTCGTCCTTAGCCTATTACAATACAAAAGTAACTGTGTGCTATCTCAGTGTGTCGATCTTCACCCTCTCGTCATTCACTAGGGAACTCTGAGCTATGGTTCGATCTTCACCCTCTCGTCGTTCACTACGAAACTCTGAGCTATGGTTCGATCTTCTTTCACTATCTACAAATCTTCTCTTCAGCTCTGCTCTGTTCCAACTCTCTCATGAGTGACTGAACTCTGCTAAGACTGAGTCAAGTGCTCTAACTAATCCAAGCTCCCTGGCCTTCTACTCTGCTGCTGCTCTTCCCGGGACACGTTGTCGCGTATGAAAATTTTAAAGTTGGTAAAAATGTGAATTTTTGAAAAACTTTTCATTTATGATTACTTTAATTGACTTTGATGATACTTTATATAATCGTTTAATCAAGGAATGAATGTAATACAAAGATTTCAACTCCATAATGAAATCTTTATTTAAAAAGTACTACCCTTTATAGTATTCCTATAAATGATTAAAGAAATATTTTACCCTTCCTAATCACATACATAATCATACTTTAACATCTTTCTCTTCCATAATATTCATACCTATCAGTGACAACCATAACCTTAAATACTCCTCTCATGATGACCATGCAAAGTCTATCCCAATGATTTGTAAGGTGAAAACATAAACTTTTACTTAATGACAAACCTTCAAAGTACATATCAGAGAAACACCAATTAAACTTAAATAACAAGAATTCACTTAAGAATGCATAAGAGAATACCGTATGTACATGTGAGGCAATATATCATTTTCTTCATACAATATATTTATAAGTGAAATACTCCATCTATCATAATAAAAATCATGAATTCACTTGCCATTTCCGACTACACAAAGGTGACCAAAAGATGATGAGACACATCAACACAATTATCAAAGAATTGACTACACATGCATCTACTTCTAAAATGTACACATAATCAAAGTAAACCAAACTGAATAATATCCGTCACAAATTGGTTAGCTATTCATAAAGGAATAGAGTCAACTATTAAAATTGTTCATAAGGTTAATGCCTCTAATGTGCATAATCCTCCACCAATTACATTACATTTATTAAGGGAATCTAGAACACATACTGAAAGGACCTTGAACACATTCGACAAAGTACAAAATCAATAAGCCAAATAAACAACCCACAAAAGAGACACAACATAGGAAGAGACCATTTTTAACATGGTTCACCCACTTCTTGGGCTATGTCCACAAAAGGTTGTTTGTATTAATTTTCTATTTCAAAAGAGAGATACAAATTGCACCATTATTGCTACAATTCCACTTGCAATAAGCTTCTCTTACTGAGAGCATTTTTAAGACATCTCGCATTAAACCTTCAGAAAGTATTTTGATAAAGTATTTTGATAAAGTATTTTGAGTAATGATATTAGTCAATCAGCCACCTGCTTTGTTCCACTTCCGCAGGGAATATGACCACATATATTTTTTTAGGGAAGTTTCCTCCTGCAACGGCTAGAAAATGAATGTAGGAGCCTCCTTTCTGCTATGTTTGAGTACATAACTTAAACCTTCTTGTTTGAGTCTAAGAAATTTACGTAATAACAATCATTCTATATGCCACATGCATCATAATAACGACAAATATATTCACTTATTTTCTTATCACATTCTATGCATTTTGATTATTAAACATCATCAATCATAAGTTTTTATCACCAATCGTGATTCATAAAATCCTAGAAAGTAAATCATTACTTACTTTTGAGCAATTTTTCCCAACTTACCTATATAAGTTTTATAATCAACGTTCCTTTTTAATCATGTCATCGGTCGTAGTTAAGATCACTTCCTGAAATGTTAGTATAAAAGGAAAAAATTATTTACTTCAATTTCTCAACACCCTTATCTTAAAAAGTTATAATAAGAATCTTTATACTCCTATACTAAGATATCATAATACAATCTTAACTCTTAACCAAACAAAAACAACATTCAATTACATGAGTCACCTTACCAAATGAATTTGTTCATATCTTTAAACATAACTTGTAACCTAGTATGTCAAATTCATCTACTTATCAATTATTGAAGAGTAATAATTCCATACTATTGGATCCATGGAAGAGAATGAAAGAAAGTCAACAATATCTTGCAGTAAACTTAATACCAAAAACTAAGTAAAATGATGTTCACTCTATCATTTTATACTTTAAGGACAAAATTTTATTTCAAGGAAGGAAGCTATTAATACTTAACTATAACTTCTTAAACAAGCATTTTTTCCCAATCTCATTCTACTATTTCCATGAAGTCAATATTTTTCGATATAGCCTCCATGAACATTGTCAAGAGAATAGACATCTACTATGCAATCCAAATTAAATTATAACTATGATAGTTGAATATTTTCAAGTGACCTTGCATAATCTAACAAGCACGGTTCTTTGGAGTATATTATTAATACTACACTCTAACCTATAGATGAAGCACTTAGCAACTTTTAAAAGAAACTTTTGAATAACATCAAACAACTATAATGTGGATCTACTTGATGATATTTTAATTATCAAATTATTCTGTGTGTTCAAAACACTATTTATTTTTGTTTGGTTAAGGTAATAATACTTTTCGCCACGTTATACATTGACTAGAGTACTATCATAGATTTCAGTTTGAAGTACATAATTCACATACTTGTAATTTCTAAGTAAATCATCTAAGTAATTTCTACCTTATGTAAATCTCGTAACCTTTTACATATATACTGGAATCAAAATACCAATTTCCTTAACAATACCATGCGAAAATGTGAATATCTATATCTCACGATAAAATGAAAACAAAACCTGACTAAAAGTTTTGTAAGAAAACAATGAAGTGCAATACTTATCTTTACTCTTTTGGAGAACTCGAAGTTTATCTCCGTTAACATTTCCCCCTCGTCCAATCCAGCACATGCATCATATAAAAACAAGAACAAATTGATTAGCCTTTATATTTTCTTTATCTTATGTTGATCCCAATAGTCCCTAGTGTTGTAACCTAAAGCTCTAATACGATTTGTCACGTACCCAAATTTTAGGGTTGGTAAAAATGTGAATTTTTTAAAACATTTTCATTTATGATTACTTTAATTGACTTCTATGACACTTTATATAACCGTTTAATCAAGGAATGAGTGTAATAAAAACACTTCAACTCCATAATTAAATCTTTATTTAAAGAGTACCACCCTTTATAGCATTCCTATAAATGACTAAAGAAATATTTTACCCTTCCTAATCACATACATAATCATAATTTAATAGTTTTCTCTTCCATAATTTTCATACCTCTCAGTGACAACCATAACCATAATTACTCCTCTCATCATGACCATGTAAAGTCTATCCCAAATATTTGTAAGGAAAAAACATAAACTTTTACTTAACGAAAAACCTTCAAAGTACATATCAGAGAAACACCAATTAAACTTAAATAACGAGAATTCACTTAAGAATGCATAAGAGAATACCGTATGTACATGCGAGGCAATATATCCTTTTCTTCATACAAGATATTTATAAGTGAAATACTCCATCTATCATAATAAAAATCATGAATTCACTTGCCATTTTCGACTACACAAAGGTGACCAAAAGACGATGAGACACACAGGGATGATTTTAAGAAGCCCCCCAAAATTTATATGTATAAAAAATGGGCGAATCTCCCCGATATATAGGAAAACCTGAAGGCGGTTTTATCAATAATATAATATGTATATATATATTTTTGGCGAATATTTCATTTCATATATAATGCTGTAAAAGCTTGGAAAATATTTCACTAAATTATAAGATATTTTAAAATATTGGCGAATATTTCACTTAATTATAAAAAATTGTAAAAACTTGGTGAATCTTTCACTGATTTATAAAATATAGTAAAAATTTGCTGAATATTTTGCTATTAAGACTCAAACTTTTGATTTTACATGTCCCGGTCACGTAATTTTTTTCCTAAAGATGATAAAATTGCCCTAAGAACTTCAATATTTTCCCAGGCACTTCTAAATTCTGCCAAGGATGATAAAAACTCCCCATGCACTTCAATATTTTTCCAAGGCATTTCAAATTTTCCTAAGTCACTTCAATACTTGCCACATGCACTTCTAAATTGGCACAATGATGATAGAAATGCCCCATGCACTTCAATATTTGCCTCGACCAATACCCCAGCCACTGTGTGTTCCGATGCATATGTAAACATAATGAAATCTCTTGTATAATCTGGACTAATTAACACCGGTGCTTCAGTCAATGCTTTTTTAATGTTGTCAAAGGATTTTCTTGCTTCTTCATTCCATTTAATTTCTCTATCTTTTCTCAACATTTCAGTTATATTTCTCAAAATTTCAGCAAAACTGGGAATGAATCTCCTCAACCAATTTACCCTTCCTATGAATGAGTGAATCTCTTTCTTACTCCTAGGGATTCCCACCTTTTGTATTGTAGATACTCTCTCCGGATCAATCTTAATACCTTCTTTGGATATGATGTGTCCCAATAACCTTCCCTCTTCCATGCAAAAATGTGATTTCTTTGGATTTAATGAAATCCCAAACCTTCTACATTTTATGAAGACTCTTTCCAGATGCTTCCAGTGATCAGCACCGTTCTTTGAATAAACAGTGATATCATCCATGTACACCACCACAATTTTGTCCCTTTCATCTGCAAATGCAATATCCATGGCTCTCTGAAATGTTGCACCTGCATTCATTAGACCAAATGGCATTTTGGCGTACATAAATGTTCCCCAAGGAGTAGTAAAAGCAGTTTTTTCTTGATCTTCTGGATGAACTTTGATTTGATTATAACCTGAAAACCCATCCAACATGGAAATTCTTTCGGCTCCCACAACTTGTTGTAAAACCTAGTCCATTTTAGGGAGTGGATAATTATCTTTCAAAGAAGATCTGTTCAAGTTTCTAAAATCCACACACAGCCTTATTTCTCCATTCTTTTTCCTTACAGGTACTAAATTCGCTAACCACTTGGAAAACCTCAGAGACACAATTATCTTAGCATCAAACAACTTCCTCACCTCTTTTTCTATCACTGGCAGTAGCTTGGGATTTATTCTTCTCAATTTTTGCTTAAAAGGCTTTTCACCTGGTTTAATTGGAATTGTATGTTGTATAACAGAAATATCATATTCCTTTAAATCCTCATAGCTCCAAGCAAAAACATCTGAAAACCTTTTCATTACTTCAACACTTTTATCTTCTTCTTTTCTTGGTAATTTCTTTGAAAGTTTTACCAATTTAGGATCTTTTTCAGAACCTAAATTATAATCTTTTACATCTTCAGGTTTCGGTTCAATCTTTGGATTCTTTACCACATCATTTTTATCAAATAGCTTTTCTAAAGGAATTAAACCTCTAGGGATAACATTATTCTTCAATTGAATAATATCCTTACCTCCAATCCTTTGCTTGAATTTTTCTGTTTCCTCCAGAGAATCCACTTCATCTGGAACCATCTCATCACCTTCTGCATCAATAGATCTGTAGTTGAACTCATCTATCATTTCCAAAAAGCGTTTGATCTGTTGTTCATCTTCAAAGACCTGCTAATGTTTGATATTGTCTGGAATAGATGGTCTATATATGACTTCGATATTATATTCCTTTTTAGAAAAGATGGGAGTTTTGAACGCAGCTCCTGTAGTGGCTAAAGAATCTGCTACAGTGTTGCTAACTCGGGGAATTGAGATAACATCATGTTCATCGAAAAAGTTTTCCAGTAAATCCCACACTTCATTCCTATAGGACCTCATTTTAGGGTGTTTGGTCTGATAAATAGCTTTTACTTGATTTATAACCAATTCAGAGTCTCCAAATACCTCAATCTTTTTTGCTTTCAAATCCTTCAACATATTCAATCCCAGAATTAAGGCCTCATATTCTGCAACATTGTTGGTACACTCAAAATTCAATTGGTAAGAAAACATCAGAAATTCTCTGTCAGGTGTAATTATCCATACTCCTGCTCCAACTCCTTCTCTGCTTCTAGCTCCATCAAAGTGCATCGTCCAAGTACCTTCTTTTCTGATCTTTTCTCTTAACAATCTTTCCTCCTCATTTTCTTTTGGTTCAATTAAATCAATCTTTTCTTGAGATTCAACATCATTGTACAAAATGCAAGAACCCAAATCGGTGTCTAATGCATATATGGCATGTTTCTCAGGCTCTTTTAGATCACTTACCAAATAAGAAGCTCTCTTTTCAGTATACAATCTCCTGTGTACCCCCAACACCGGGATAGTAGCGAAAGACATATCCATTTGTAGAGTTCCCTTTAACTTTGAGGCCCATGACCTAGACAATAACATACCAAACTTTGCAGGAATATCAGCAACCACCACATCCATAAGAATACCTTTGGCTGGTATTTTACTGAGATTGACTGTCAAATCTTTTATCAACCCTAAACATTTAACTTTCCTTGAATCGAAAGAAAATAAGTCATCATATGGTCTTGTGATTTCCAATCCCAAAGATTCTACTACAAGTTTGGGCATTAAATTATGAGAAGCTCCAGAATCCAACATACAGTTATGCACCACTTTATCATGAATATCCAAATTCACATAGAAAGGAGAAACTTCTTCCAAACTATTGTCTTCCATTCTTGATCCTAAATAGATATTAGGATTATCATCATCTAATTCCAAAGTGTCTATTTCCACCCGATTTTCTAATTGCATCATCTTGAAAATTTGTTCCTTGTATTCCTTGTTCTTCAGTATTTCATTAAAGGGTACTGGAATCTTGACCTTTGACATTTCATTCTGTATGTTGAAAGGAACCAAATTTTTATCACTTTCCTTCATTGGATCTTTCTTACTATCTGGAATTACCTTGGGTATATCTTCATTTTCTTTTCTTTTAGTTTGCGTTTCAGACTGACTAGTAGAAGTTTTATTAGCATTTCTTTTTGACTTGCCTATTGTTTCTTTCCCTTTGTCAATTACAACATCTCGGTTCCTCAGATTTATTTTTATTTGAAGGTCGTTTATGGCATTTTGATAACCAATTTGGTATTGATCACTTCCTACCTCCAAACTACAACATTCCCCTTCTGCCATGAACATATCATGCTCCTGTTTAGTCAAATACACTTCTGGATCATAACTGCCACAATGGTGAATATCTCCTTTAGCCATTTCGGCTTCATCTTCTCCAGCAATATAATTCTCAGGAAAAGGAGGTCGGATTTGATCTTCTTCTGCATTCCTTGGGTTTCGCTGTTCTCTTGGCCTTATAGCCGGAACAAAAGGTCTCCTAAAATTCAGATTTCTGATTTGAGGTTCTGCTTGTTCTTTATTTGGAGCTTTGTTATCTACTACTAATCTTTCTAGCAACTTTTCCATAGTTTTCATCATCGTTTCGAATTTTACATCTGTAGAGGAAGAAGAAGAAGAAGCTGCATTTTGATTATCTTCTCTAGTTTTCTTTCTATCCATATCTCTATGTCTCATTTTTCCAGAAGCCATCATATTAGCCTCAACTTCTACTGCATCTTTCATCATTATTGCCAAAGTAGTAGATCTTCTTTCTCTTAATGTAAATGAAAAATCACCTTCAAAAGCATCAGCATAATGTAACTTGGCTGCTCCTACTGGAGGTTTTATATCTGTAGGGATTGAATTGTAGACTTTCATAAATCTGGCAGAGAACTCCTGAACTGACTCAAAACCTCCCTTTTTCAAATTGTTATACTGGGTCAATACCTGTGAAGGATTTTTCTGATCTTCCCACCTTTCGATAAAAAGGGTTGTAAAGGCATCATAATTTGCAATAGATCCAGCAGCTAAAGCTCTAAACCATTTTTTCACTTCACCCCTTAAGCTTTGAGCAAACAACCTCATTTTAGCATCATCATAATCCACTTCTTCTAAATCAATAAAATCACTGAAATTATCAACATGTTGCTGTGCTGTATAATTTCCCTCATTATCAAAAGTAAAGATTCTCTGTGCATAATTTTGAGGCAAATCATGTAAAACTGCTGGCAAAACCAAAGGAGGAAATCTGGCAGCCATGGGTGGTGGATTATAAGGTGCAACAACCGTCCCCTGTTGTCTATTACCTTGTACAAGTATTCTTTGGGCTTTGGATATTTTAGGTTCTTTCCTCTCAGATATTTGTAAATTTTTCCAAACAGATTTTAAAGAATAGTCCCACAAACTTTGTGGATCAACTTTTGTTTCTTTCAAATCAGAATCTGACTTAGTTCTAAACAAAATCTTTTCACTTGAACCAATATTTTCTTCCTCAAACAGATGTTCTTGCAAAGAAGGGAATATCTTTGAAAACTGAGAAATACCTTCTTTCGTCTTGCCTTTGCCTTTCTCTGTCTTGAGGAGCTTTTCTAGATTGTCCACGCCTGAAAAGAACTGTGAACCGGGATTTCTTCTTGTAGCCACAATGTCTTTCTTAAACTACTCTCAAAACTTCTGAAAATTGTCACAAGTGAAGTCGCCAGGGAAATATCTACAACCAACTTGTTTCAAACTTCCTTGCCCAAGAAATTTGAGCTTTCTTTGTCGTTTCTCCCAGGGAAAATTTCACTTTCGCTCCCCGGCAACGGCGCCAAAATGTTAGCACTTAGATTTTATTCCGGTTGTAAGAAAATAAGACCTAAGGTAACCTATTTCAAACCAAGCTTTAGGTAGAAAAACTAGCCATTTTCTCCACCAGAGAGGGCTCTCTCTTTGATATATATGTGAAGGCTAAAAATATACAAAGGTTTTTTTAGAATTTCTCAAAAAATATTTTCTGGTCGAAAAGGTAAACAAGAAACATTGTGCATGGAGTCAAAGCTTTCAAAATGTATAATAAACCAGTAAGGGATTTTCACCATATAAATTTACACAGAGGCAAGATAGTAATCATATTACAGTCAATTTAATTTTTCAGGTGACGTAGAAAGAAGTAAAGACATTCCATCAACAACAGGAATCTATCCAGGATGAATCTATTGTCAACTTTGGAGAATATAATGGATATTTAAATGCAAATAAAATGAGGCAAAACCAGTATGAATCTCAAGTTATTTCAAGTGCTCATTTAAATATGGAAGAAAAACACTATGGGAGATATAACGAGGAAAGTAAACATGCACATAAAAGATAAGGAGAATAACAGACTGTAAGACTGATTAACTCATGAATCTCTGATAACAAAAGATAGGTATCATCACTGTACTGCCTTTATTTCTTCAAAAATAAACTTCAAAACATACTTGTTTCTCAAAAATTTTCCAACCTCTTCAACAATGACCCCCATTGTTTTTTATACAAAATTTTTAGAAGAAGCTCCACATAACTGCTTCTTCTAACTAATGATTAAAAATGCTTAACTAAAAGATAACTGTCTTCGAGCAACCCATAACTGTCTTTCAAATAATATTACAAATTTTTAAAATAAAAACGTCCTTTTTGCCACTTGGCAAAACTTTTTGGATATCATCCTTTTGCCACATGGCAAGAGTTTCAAATGCATCTAAGTATGAACAGAATATCTGGTCTTTCCGTATTTCTCCACATAATTCCACTGGTCAACCGTTGGTAGGTCATAACTGGTCATTTCCTTCACCAGGACTCGCATCTCGATATGACCTGCATAAGAAATAGGAAGAAGGTTTGCGCAAGTTGAAATTAGCATATTTAAAATTTCAAATTCTCCTGACATTTTCTCCATTAGAATTTTTCCTGTGAGCATGTGATCTAGCTGCTGGAATTTTCGGTGATCCATCCTGATATCAAACAGTAATCTTTTATAATCATTTGGAGGAATTAATTCACTATTTTCGTTCCAGAAAGCTGGGAATCCATTATTCACTAACTTTTCAAATTGCTTTTTGAACTGGATTACTTCTTTCCTTATTTCTCCTGCTTTGTCTTCGACGTTTTCGACATGTGAGTATTTGCCCAAGATCCTTCTGGCCCAAGTGATGACAGAAATTCTGTTCGTTATACTCATGGCTGTCAAGTCTGCCTCGGATAAACTGTTTAAAAATGTAATTTCTCTCTGGGCTATTTCTTTCGGCTTTCTATTTAGGCTTTCCCTGACTGCCCGGCAACTTTCTAAGGCATCTTTGGCTACCTTTTCTTTAACTCGTATATAATCCAGATATGGCCTAAGTTTTTCAACCTCTTTAATGATCTGGTACCACACCATATGTTTACATCCCTGCATAGCAGCTTGTCCTGTTGCATGAGCTGCTAATCCTTTATTATTATTGCTCAATTCTTGATTATTTGCCTGTAAAGTTTTTATTTCTTTTTCTTTTACTTCATTTTCTTCTTTCAATTTCTGTACTTCTGCCTTTAACAATTTGATTTCATTATCTTTTAAACTTATTTGCGACGACTGCCTGTAAAATTTCATCTACACTGGTCTTACCCTCTTCTGAGCCTGTCTGTACTTGCTGCTGATTATTCTCTGCTAATTGTTTTCTTGCTGTTGACAACTGTTCTTCCAAAATGAACCTTTCTTTTTCCCAATAGTCCTTTTCGTCAGAAAGCTTTAACATTTTAGCCGTGACATCATTGACTTCGTTAGATAGTTCTTCTTTCTCTTTTTCTAATACTGTCAATTCTGCGCCTTGAATGAGTACAGTATCTGGGATTTTCAATTTTCGTCTCAATGTTAAAGATCACATCTTCCTTCTCCTTGAGCAGTTTTGTGGCTGCGTCTCCATCTTTATTAATCAAATCCATTTGCAATTTCTTAATTTACTGTTGTTGAGACTTATTCTCCGCCTTTTCCTGTCTCAACTGATTATTTAATTTATCTACTGAATTATTCAGTTTGTCTGCTCTCAATGTGGCTCCCAAATAGTCTGAGTATATGACCTCTCCAGTTTGTCTATGTAACAAAATTTTATCAGGGGCATTCACTTTTGACAGGTCTATCTTCATCTCTGAGATCTTGTTTTTTGTTACAACTGAGAATTTCAAAGAATTTTCTCTGATGTTCCTGCTGGTAAATAAGCTCACTTCATTATTTGATATATTCCTGACCTTCGGAAACAATTGACTTGTTTGCTTCGCGGATTCTTGCTTATTTTTACTATGTTCATCAAATACGTCCATGATATTCCTGGGTCTATTTACATCACCCCCTACAGGGGTTTCTTCAATGTTGTATTCCTTCACTGTAACTTCTGGTATTTCATCTTCTGTCTCTTTTGCTTCTTCTGAAATTGTTGTCAATTCTTGTGACTCATCGGTTTTCAATCTTTTTCCTTTTTCTGTCTCCTCATCATCAATGATCATAATATCCTGTAGAGGTCTTTTGGACCCCACTAATGCAGTATTTATTTCGCTTTCTGCTCCTGCCGTTGCTTCTTCCAATGATATTTCTTTGTCGGATGTGTCTGGAATATTTTCTTCTTTGTATTCGAGCCAGTTGGCTCTGTCTGCCATCCCTTCAACAATTTGATGATTCAGAGCCTTGATACGACGCTCAATTCTTCGTTTGGATATGATATTCAATGGATCATATTCTATAGCTGCATCTGTCCCAAAATTCATGTCTTTTAACAACTTCTCTATATATACAGCAGCGTTCTTATTCTTTATTGTGAACGGACCTAATGTGAAAGGATATTTAATGTCCGTTGCTTGGCTATGAACTAAAAAATTGTTATCTTCTACAATCAATTTCTGTCTCAAGAATTCCAAGGCAAAAATCCTCAAGGTGAGGAATGCTGGTAACACATAGGGTTCGTGCTTGAAACCATACAATCTGACTACTGTACTATCTTTCGATAAAAACCAGTCCCCTGTAGCATATTCTGTATTCAATTGCATTGATACCTGCATTTCCGGTAGCACCCTGGGCAGGTTTTTTCCGAAAATCATCTTAAAGATTGCTGAGAGCATGTAGTTGATAAAGTTGAACATATTATTTTCCAGTAGAGTTGTGAAAACAATCTCTGGGAACTGCAATTCTTCCTGACTGGATACCATAATCATTCTCATTAAAAAGGCCTGAAACCTGAAATGTCTGTGTGTGGAAAAATTGACCATCTGGTCATGAATCCTTTCTACTATGAACGTTTCAAAATTTAGTCGGGGAATTTGACTTTCGTCAATTCCCGATTGGACTATACTGATTTTGTACAATAAACTCAATTGAAACTCAGTTATATACAAATCTGTATCTAACCCTAAAACTACGGCCAACAGTGTCAAGACCAACTGAGTATTCTCATTAAAAAGATTGATATCTAAAGGGTAAGGGAGTTCTGAAATGCTAGTCTCTGGTCTGAGACACGTCGACAAAAACATTTCCCTATCACTCTGAGAAGTATGATGAAAATTTTCAATAATTGAAACCTCAGAAAAAACATCAGGGTCAAGGGTTTGGGGCAAATCTACTTCCAGGGCTCTAATCAATTCGGCTGGCTCGATTTTGCAAACGGCTCTGGTTTTCTGGCTATTTAAAACGACTCTTTCTTCCCTGGAATAATTCTCGGCACACCAGGAGACGAATTCTGGGAAAACAGGAAATTGGTCTGGGCAAAAAGCTATTAGAGATGACTGGTGAACCCTATGGGGGTCTATACCCTCTTTTAATAACTCAGACAACTTAATTTTCACATCGGAGACCGGAAACCTAATTAGGGTGTCGTAAACATCTTCATCTCTGTCTTCTAGGGCATCTTTTGACCTAATAACGCCTATATCTTGCACAGTCTCCATTTAAACGCTTCTTTTAAACAAAATTCCGTTTAAAAAGTGTGACAGGTCACCAGACCCTACCTGTAAGTGCTTGCTTTTCGCCTTCTGTCGCAATCGCCAGCTTCCACCAGTCTTCGGAGCTCTCCAGGATAACGACACATGCAAAATGCCGTTATGTGGAGCCCTTTTCTTTTTATATAATCCTTTTTAAAATAACCTCCTTGCACCTTTATGAACGCGGGTCATATACAACCGTTGATCTTAGAAGCTTTGTTTTGGACCGTCAGATCTCGTCCCCCTTTATCCCGCCGGTGGTATCCGCGACCGAAAAGGCGGTTTCTTTTTCCGGTTTGCTCCCCGCGCGGATACACCATCTGCTGCCACCGTTTATGGTGGTTTATTCTCCGCGACCGCTTTCCCTTATATCCCGTGCGCATGTTCCTGGCCGCGGACGAAACGTTGGCCGTTGATTTTATTTAGATATGTATCAGCCTTCCGATCATTGTAAAATATGATGCCACGTGCCATGGTCCTACCAAGCTTTCCCTATTCGCCACGTGTTGGGTCCCATCTTGCCACGTAAGGTATCTTTCCACATTTCTAAAATGGGTGGTTCCGCGCGGTGCTATAGTGGTTTCCGATACCACTTTATCCATGCGCGGATGAATGAATATGGGACACGTGCCTTGGTGGTATTATGTCCGCTACCACCCTCCACCGTTTGTTGACGATCACATTGGCGACGCGGGGTTAATATGGACCGTTGATCTTGATCTATAATATCTCCGCCGACGGAACTTGACTGGGGCTTAACCTTTACATATATTTGTTGGCGGACTTTATACATATGGGTTTTTCTTCTATACTTTTATATAAAAACCTTCAATTCAACCCTTTTTGTGATGATTCTTTCTCTTAGGACCTTTTAGCAAAAATTTCAAGTTTCCTCAGACCTGGTGTCAACAACTGGCTCCAACTGGGGATGCTATCCTCCATGCGAGGTAGCAAAGAACATCGTAGACGAAGTGCCTGATCCATTGGGCCGCATTCAAATGTTGCTCTTTTTTTTTTTTTTTTTTCTTCTTTTTTTTTAAATATCTACACTATACAGGAAATTTCTTTCACGTCTATCTGTTAGGTCAAATAATGTTTGAGGTGTCTCCCATTTACTGGCCCTCTAGGATAAAATTCTCCATTGCAATTTTTTAAGATAAATGCATTTTCTCCTTGGCATCCTACAACAATATATGGACCCTTCCATAAATGCTCAAACTTTCCATGGTGCTCTTCTTTCCTGGAATCCCACTTCAAAACCAAATCATTTATTTGAAAATCCTTTTCCTTAACTTTTCTGTCAAAGGTTTTTTTTATTTTTTCTTGATGCATTTGAGTCTTGTTATATGATTTTTCTCTGACTTCATGCAACTCTATCATTTGATTTATTCTTCTTTGCATATGATTTGGTTCTTCATCAACTTCTTGTAACAATTTCATGACTGGCAATCCTAAAGAAACAGGAAAAATTACTTCTGTACCATATACCAACTGAAAAGGGGAAGTGCCAATTGCTCTTTTTGTACTGATTCTGTCTTCCCATAGAGCATATTTCAGTTTAGTGTGCCAAGCCCTCTTATTATCCTCTAGCAACTTCTTTATGATCCTCACCAAACTTTTATTTGAAGATTCGGCTAATCCATTTCCTTGTGGATAATAAGCTGTTGAGTGATTTAGATGTATGTGGTATTTATGACAGAAATTTATCATCTTTTTTGACTTGAACGCTGGGGCATTATCTGTCACTAACCTTTTAGGATAGCCAAACCTGGACAAAATATTTTCTTCCAAAAAGTTCATAATCACCGTCTCTGTAGCATTTCTGGTTGGAATGGCCTCAATCCATTTTGTGAAGTAGTCAGTAGCAGTCAAAATCCACTTGTGTTGTCCTGAAGAATTCGGGTTAATTTCACCAATAAAATCTAACCCCCACTATTGGAAAGGTGCTTCAACTGAAATGGGTTTCAATGGAAATGGCAACAATTCTCTTTTTCCATCGAAAATTTGACATTCATGACATTTTGTTATTTCTTTATACACATCGGAGTACATGCTCGGCCAGTAAAAACCAGCTCTGAGAATTTTGTTTACTGTAGCCTTCCATGAATGATGTCCTCCACACATACCCTTATGAAATTCCACCATAATATGCTGTGCTTCATTCTCTAAAATACAATTTAACAATATTCCTCCTGGATCTTTCCAAAACAAATTCCCATCCAATATGCAAAACTTTGTTGCTTTCAGTTTTACTGACCGTGCCCTAGTTTTTTTCCATGTCTGTAGGTGCTTGAAGATTCTGTAAGACATATACGATATCTGAGTACCAGGGAGATAAAGAGAAATCTTCAATTATTGGTGACTTTGGAACATTCTCGGACGAAGTTTCAGCTAGAAAATTTACACTGAGGGAATCCCAATTTGTTTCTGTCATCATTTTAGCTAAACCTTGACCTTTTATTAATTTGGTGGGTTTAATGTCCAGGTCATATTCCAGCAATACTGCTATCCATTTTGCTCTTTTCCCTTCAGGATCTGGTTGCGTAAGAATGTCTTTTACTGCTGCTGATGGAACATGCGCTATTGTATGAGAATGCAAAATATATATCCTGAAATCTTTCAATGCTTTCACCAAAGCATAAGCTTGTTTTTCCATGATGTTGTATTTTAATTCTGCATCTCTCAGAATCTTACTAAAAAATGCAATAGGCTGTTCTATACCTTCTTGATTCCTCTGCAACAATACCCCAGCCACTGTGTGTTCCGATGCATATGTAAACATAATGAAATCTCTTGTATAATCTGGACTAATTAACACCGGTGCTTCAGTCAATGCTTTTTTAATGTTGTCAAAGGATTTTCTTGCTTCTTCATTCCATTTAATTTCTCTATCTTTTCTCAACATTTCAGTTATATTTCTCAAAATTTCAGCAAAACTGGGAATGAATCCCCTCAACCAATTTACCCTTCCTATGAATGACTGAATCTCTTTCTTACTCCTAGGGATTCCCACCTTTTGTATTGCAGATACTCTCTCTGGATCAATCTTAATACCTTCTTTGGATATGATGTGTCCCAATAACCTTCCCTCTTCCATGCAAAAATGTGATTTCTTTGGATTTAATGAAATCCCAAACCTTCTACATTTTATGAAGACTCTTTCCAGATGCTTCTAGTGATCAGCAGCATTCTTTGAATAAACAGTGATATCATCCATGTACACCACCACAATTTTGTCCCTTTCATCTGCAAATGCAATATCCATGGCTCTCTGAAATGTTGCACCTGCATTCATTAGACCAAATGGCATTTTGGCGTACATAAATGTTCCCCAAGGAGTAGTAAAAGCAGTTTTTTTCTTGATCTTCTGGATGAACTTTGATTTGATTATAACCTGAAAACCCATCCAACATGGAAATTCTTTCGGCTCCCACAACTTGTTGTAAAACCTGGTCCATTTTAGGGAGTGGATAATTATCTTTCAAAGAAGCTCTGTTCAAGTTTCTAAAATCCACACACAGCCTTATTTCTCCATTCTTTTTCCTTACAGGTACTAAATTCGCTAACCACTTGGAAAACCTCAGAGACACAATTATCTTAGCATCAAACAACTTCCTCACTTTTTTTTCTATCACTGGCAGTAGCTTGGGATTTATTCTTCTCAATTTTTGCTTAAAAGGCTTTTCACCTGGTTTAATTCGAATTGTATGTTGTATAACAGAAATATCATATTCCTTTAAATCCTCATAGCTCCAAGCAAAAACATCTGAAAACCTTTTCATTACTTCAACACTTTTATCTTCTTCTTTTCTTGGTAATTTCTTTGAAAGTTTTACCAATTTAGGATCTTTTTCAGAACCTAAATTATAATCTTTTACATCTTCAGGTTTCGGTTCAATCTTTGGATTCTTTACCACATCATTTTTATCAAATAGCTTTTCTAAAGGAATTAAACCTCTAGGGATAACATTATTCTTCAATTGAATAATATCCTTACCTCCAATCCTTTGCTTGAATTTTTTTGTTTCCTCCGGAGAATCCACTTCATCTGGACCCATCTCATCACCTTCTGCATCAATAGATATGTAGTTGAACTCATCTGTCATTTCCAAAAAGCGTTTGATCTGTTCGTCATCTTCAAAGACCTGCCAATGTTTGACATTGTCTGGAATAGATGGTCTATGTATGACTTCGATATTATATTCCTTTTTAGAAAAGATGGGAGTTTTGAACGCAGCTCCTGTAGTGGCTAAAGAATCTGCTACAGTGTTGCTAACTCGGGGAATTGAGATAACATCATGTTCATCGAAAAAGTTTTCCAGTAAATCCCACACTTCATTCCTATAGGACCTCATTTTAGGGTGTTTGGTCTGATAAATAGCTTTTACTTGATTTATAACCAATTCAGAGTCTCCAAATACCTCAATCTTTTTTGCTTTCAAATCCTTCAACATATTCAATCCCAGAATTAAGGCCTCATATTCTGCAACATTGTTGGTACACTCAAAATTTAATTGGTAAGAAAACATCAGAAATTCTCTGTCAGGTGTAATTATCCATACTCCTGCTCCAGCTCCTTCTCTGCTTCTAGCTCCATCAAAGTGCATTGTCAAAGTACCTTCTTTTCTGATCTTTTCTCTTAACAATCTTTCCTCCTCATTTTCTTTTGGTTCAATTAAATCAATCTTTTCTTGAGATTCAACATCATTGTACAAAATGCAAGAACCCAAATTGGTGTCTAATGCATATATGGCATGTTTCTCAGGCTCTTTTAGATCACTTACCAAATAAGAAGCTCTCTTTTCAGTATACAATCTCCTGTGTACCCCCAACACCGGGATAGTAGCGAAAGACATATCCATTTGTAGAGTTCCCTTTAACTTTGAGGCCCATGACCTAGACAATAACATACCAAACTTTGCAGGAATATCAGCAACCACCACATCCATAAGAATACCTTTGGCTGGTATTTTACTGAGATTGACTGTCAAATCTTTTATCAACCCTAAACATTTAACTTTCCTTGAATCGAAAGAAAATAAGTCATCATATGGTCTTGTGACTTCCAATCCCAAAGATTCTACTACAAGTTTGGGCATTAAATTATGAGAAGCTCCAGAATCCAACATACAGTTATGCACCACTTTATCATGAATATCCAAATTCACATAGAAAGGAGAAACTTCTTCCAAACTATTGTCTTCCATTCTTGATCCTAAACAGATATTAGGATTATCATCATCTAATTCCAAAGTGTCTATTTCCACCCGATTTTCTAATTGCATCATCTTGAAAATTTGTTCCTTGTATTCCTTGTTCTTCAGTATTTCATTACAGGGTACTGGAATCTTGACCTTTGACATTTCATTCTGTATGTTGAAAGGAACCAAATTTTTATCACTTTCCTTCATTGGATCTTTCTTACTACCTGGAATTACCTTGGGTATATCTTCATTTTCTTTTCTTTTAGTTTGTGTTTCAGACTGACTAGTAGAAGTTTTATCAGCATTTCTTTTTGACTTGCCTATTGTTTCTTTCCCTTTGTCAATTACAACATCTCGGTTCCTCAGATTTATTTTTCTTTGAAGGTTGTTTATGGCATTTTGATAACCAATTTGGTATTGATCACTTCCTACCTCCAAACTACAACATTCCCCTTCTGCCATGAACATATCATGCTCCTGTTTAGTCAAATACACTTCTGGATCAGAACTGCCACAATGGTGAATATCTCCTTCAGGCATTTCGGCTTCAGCTTCTCCAGCAATATAATTCTCAGGAAAAGGAGGTCGGATTTGATCTTCTTCTGCATTCCTTGGGTTTCGCTGTTCTCTTGGCCTTATAGCCAGAACAAAAGGTCTCCTAAAATTCGGATTTCTGATTTGAGGTTCTGCTTGTTCTTTTTTTGGAGCTTTGTTATCTACTACTAATCTTTCTAGCAACTTTTCCATAGTTTTCATCATCGTTTCGAATTTTACATCTGTAGAGGAAGAAGAAGAAGAAGCTGCATTTTGATTATCTTCTCTAATTTTCTTTCTATCCATATCTCTATGTCTCATTTTTCCAGAAGCCATCATATTAGCCTCAACTTCTACTGCATCTTTCATCATTATTGCCAAAGTAGTAGATCTTCTTTCTCTTAATGTACATGAAAAATCACCTTCAAAAGCATCAGCATAATGTAACTTGGCTGCTCCTACTGGAGGTTTTATATCTGTAGGGATTGAATTGTAGACTTTCTTAAATCTGGCAGAGAACTCCTGAACTGACTCAAAACCTCCCTTTTTCAAATTGTTATACTGGGTCAATACCTGTGAAGGATTTTTCTGATCTTCCCACCTTTCGATAAAAAGGGTTGTAAAGGCATCATAATTTGCAATAGATCCAGCAGCTAAAGCTCTAAACCATTTTTTCACTTCACCCCTTAAGCTTTGAGCAAACAACCTCATTTTAGCATCATCATAATCCACTTCTTCTAAATCAATAAAATCACTGAAATTATCAACATGTTGCTGTGCTGTATAATTTACCTCATTATCAAAAGTAAAGATTCTCTGTGCATAATTTTGAGGCAAATCATGTAAAACTGCTGGCAAAACCAAAGGAGCAAATCTGGCAGCCATGGGTGGTGGATTATAAGGTGCAACAACCGTCCCCTGTTGTCTATTACCTTGTACAGGTATTCTTTGGGCTTTGGATATTTTAGGTTCTTTCCTCTCAGATCTTTGTAAATTTTCCCAAACAGATTTTAAAGAATAGTCCCACAAACTTTGTGGATCAACTTTTGTTTCTTTCAAATCAGAATCTGACTTAGTTCTAAACAAAATCTTTTCACTTGAACCAATATTTTCTTCCTCAAACAGATGTTCTTGCAAAGAAGGGAATATATTTGAAAACTGAGAAATACCTTCTTTTGTCTTGCCTTTGCCTTTCTCTGTCTTGAGGAGCTTTTCTGGATTGTCCACGCCTGAAAAGAACTGTGAACCGGGATTTCTTCTTGTAGCCACAATGTCTTTCTTAAACTACTCTCAAAACTTCTGAAAACTGTCACAAGTGAATTCGCCAGGGCAATATCTACAACCAACTTGTTTCAAACTTCCTTGCCCAAGAAATTTGAGCTTTCTTTGTCGTTTCTCCCAGGGAAAATTTCACTTTCGCTCCCCGACAACGGCGCCAAAATGTTAGCACTTAGATTTTATTCCGGTTGTAAGAAAATAAGACCTAAGGTAACCTATTTCAAACCAAGCTTTAGCTAGAAAAACTAGCCATTTTCTCCACCAGAGAGGGCTCTCTCTTTGATATATATGTGAAGGCTAAAAATATACAAAGGTTTTTTTAGAATTTCTCAAAAAATATTTTTTGGTCGAAAAGGTAAACAAGAAACATTGGGCATGGAGTCAAAGCTTTCAAAATGTATAATAAACCAGTAAGGGATTTTCACCACATAAATTTACACAGAGGCAAGATAGTAATCATATTACAGTCAATTTAATTTTTCAGGTGACGTAGAAAGAAGTAAAGACATTCCATCAACAACAGGCATCTATCCAGGATGAATCTATTGTCAACTTTGGAGAATATAATGGATATTTAAATGCAAATAAAATGAGGCAAAACCAGTATGAATCTCAAGTTATTTCAAGTGCTCATTTAAATATGGAAGAAAAACACTATGGGAGATATAACGAGGAAAGTAAACATGCACATAAAAGATAAGGAGAATAACAGACTGTAAGACTGATTAACTCATGAATCTCTGATAACAAAAGATAGGTATCATCACTGTACTGCCTTTATTTCTTCAAAAATAAACTTCAAAACATACTTGTTTCTCAAAAATTTTCCAACCTCTTCAACAATGACCCCCATTGTTTTTTATACAAAATTTTTAGAAGAAGCTCCACATAACTGCTTCTTCTAACTAATGATTAAAAATGCTTAACTAAAAGATAACTGTATTCGAGCAACCCATAACTGTCTTTCAAATAATATTACAAATTTTTAAAATAAAAACGTCCTTTTTGCCACTTGGCAAAACTTTTTGGATATCATCCTTTTGCCACATGGCTTTCTATTTAGGCTTTCCCTGACTGCCCGGCAACTTTCTAAGGCATCTTTGGCTACCTTTTCTTTAACTCGTATATAATCCAGATATGGCCTAAGTTTTTCAACCTCTTTAATGATCTGGTCCCACACCATATGTTTACATCCCTACATAGTAGCTTGTCCTGTTGCATGAGCTGCTAATCCTTTATTATTATTGCTCAATTCCTGATTATTTGCCTGTAAAGTTTTTATTTCTTTTTCTTTTACTTCATTTTCTTCTTTCAATTTCTGTACTTCTGCCTTTAACAATTTGATTTCATTATCTTTCAAACTTATTTGCGACATTGCCTGTAAAATTTCATCTACACTGGTCTTACCCTCTTCTGAGCCTGTCTGTACTTGCTGCTGATTATTCTCTGCTAATTGTTTTCTTGCTGTTGACAACTGTTCTTCCAAAATGAACCTTTCTTTTTCCCAATAGTCCTTTTCGTCAGAAAGCTTTAACATTTTAGCCGTGACATCATTGACTTCGTTAGATAGTTCTTCTTTCTCTTTTTCTAATACTGTCAATTCTGCGCCTTGAATGAGTACAGTATCTGGGATTTTCAATTTTCGTCTCAATGTTAAGATCACATCTTCCTTCTCCTTGAGCAGTTTTGTGGCTGCGTCTCCATCTTTATTAATCAAATCCATTTGCAATTTCTTAATTTGCTGTTGTCGAGACTTATTCTCCGCCTTTTCCTGTCTCAACTGATTATTTAATTTATCTACTGAATTCTTTAGTTTGTCTGCTCTCAATGTGGCTCCCAAATAGTCTGAGTATATGGCCTCTCCAGTTTGTCTATGTAACAAAATTTTATCAGGGGCATTCACTTTTGACAGGTCTATCTTCATCTCTGAGATCTTGTTTTTTGTTACAACTGAGAATTTCAAAGAATTTTCTCTGATGTTCCTGCTGGTAAATAAGCTCACTTCATTATTTGATATATTCCTGACCTTCGGAAACAATTGACTTGTTTGCTTCGCGGATTCTTGCTTATTTTTACTATGTTCATCAAATACGTCCATGATATTCCTGGGTCTATTTACATCACCCCCTACAGGGGTTTCTTCAATGTTGTATTCCTTCACTGTAACTTCTGGTATTTCATCTTCTGTCTCTTTTGCTTCTTCTGAAATTGTTGTCAATTCTTGTGACTCATCGATTTTCAATCTTTTTCCTTTTTCTGTCTCCTCATCATCAATGATCATAATATCCTGTATAGGTCTTTTGGACCCCACTAATGCAGTATTTATTTCACTTTCTGCTCCTGCCGTTGCTTCTTCCAATGATATTTCTTTGTCGGATGTGTCTGGAATATTTTCTTCTTTGTATTCGAGCCAGTTGGCTCTGTCTGCCATCGCTTCAACAATTTGATGATTCAGAGCCTTGATACGATGCTCAATTCTTCGTTTGGATATGATATTCAATGGATCATATTCTATAGCTGCATCTGTCCCAAAATTCATGTCTTTTAACAACTTCTCTATATATACAACAGCGTTCTTATTCTTTATTGTGAACGGACCTAATGTGAAAGGATATTTAATGTATGTTGCTTGTCTATGAACTAAAAAATTGTTATCTTCTACAATCAATTTCTGTCTCAAGAATTCCAAGGCAAAAATCCTCAAGGTGAGGAATGCTGGTAACACATAGGGTTCGTGCTTGAAACCATACAATCTGACTACTGTACTATCTTTCGATAAAAACCAGTCCCCTGTAGCATATTCTGTATTCAATTGCATTGATACCTGCATTTCCGGTAGCACCCTGGGCAGGTTTTTTCCAAAAATCATCTTAAAGATTGCTGAGAGCATGTAGTTGATAAAGTTGAACATATTATTTTCCAGTAGAGTTGTGAAAACAATCTCTGGGAACTGCAATTCTTCCTGACTGGATACCATAATCATTCTCATTAAAAAGGCCTGAAACCTGAAATGTCTGTGTGTGGAAAAATTGACCATCTGGTCATGAATCCTTTCTGCTATGAACGTTTCAAAATTTAGTCGGGGAATTTGACTTTCGTCAATTCCCGACTGGACTATACTTATTCTGTACAATAAACTCAATTGAAACTCAGTTATATACAAATCCGTATCTAACCCTAAAACTATGGCCAACAGTGTCAAGACCAACTGAGTATTCTCATTAAAAAGATTGATATCTAAAGGGTAAGGGAGTTCTGAAATGCTAGTCTCTGGTCTGAGACACGTCGTCAAAAACATTTCCCTATCACTCTGAGAAGTATGATGAAAATTTTCAATAATTGAAACCTCAGAAAAAACTTCAGGGTCAGGGGTTTGGGGAAAATATACTTCCAGGGCTCTAATCAATTCGGCTGGCTCGATTTTGCAAACGGCTCTGGTTTTCTGGCTATTTAAAATGACTCTTTCTTCCCTGGAATAATTCTCGGCACACCAGGAGACGAATTCTGGGAAAACAGGAAATTGGTCTGGGAAAAAAGCTATTATAGATGACTGGTGAACCCTATGGGGGTCTATACCCTCTTTTAATAACTCAGACAACTTAATTTTCACATCGGAGACCGGAAACCTAATTAGGGTGTCGTAAACATCTTCATCTCTGTCTTCTAGGGCATCTTTTGACCTAATAACGTCTATATCTTGCACAGTCTCCATTTAAACACTTCTTTTAAACAAAATTCCGTTTAAAAAGTGTGACAGGTCACCAGACCCTACCTGTAAGTGCTTGCTTTTCGCCTTCTGTCACAATCGCCAGCTTCCACCAGTCTTCGGAGCTCTCCAGGATAACGACACATGCAAAATGCCGTTATGTGGAGCCCTTTTCTTTTTATATAATCCTTTTTAAAATAACCTCCTTGCACCTTTATGAACGTGGGTCATATACAACCGTTGATCTTAGAAGCTTTGTTTTGGACCGTCAGATCTCGTCCACCTTTATCCCGCCGGTGGTATCCGCGACCGAAAAGGCGGTTTCTTTTTCCGGTTTGCTCCCCGCGCGGATACACCATCTGCTACCACCTGTTATGGTGGTTTATTCTCCGCGACCGCTTTCCCTTATATCCCGTGCGCATGTTCCTGGCCGCGGACGAAACGTTGGCCGTTGATTTTATTTAGATATGTATCAGCCTTCCGATCATTGTAAAATATGATGCCACGTGCCATGGTCCTACCAAGCTTTCCCTGTTCGCCACGTGTTGGGTCCCATCTTGCCACGTAAGGTATCTTTCCACATTTCTAAAATGGGTGGTTCCGCGCGTTGCTATAGTGGTTTCCGATACCACTTTATCCATGCGCGGATGAATGAATATGGGACACGTGCCTTGGTTGTATTATGTCCGCTACCACCCTCCACCATTTGTTGACGATCACATTGGCGACGCGGGGTTAATATGGACCGTTGATCTTGATCTATAATATCTCCGCCGACGGAACTTGACTGGGGCTTAACCTTTACATATATTTGCTGGCGGACTTTATACATATGGGTTTTTCTTCTATACTTTTATATAAAAACCTTCAATTCAACCCTTTTTGTGATGATTCTTTCTCTTAGGACCTTTTAGCAAAAATTTCAAGTTTCCTCAGACCTGGTGTCAACATACATAATGTTATACCTTATTTCAAGCTTGGCACTTCACGAAACCTAGATTCAAGGTCTCCTGCTTCTGTTCCCCAAGGATTCCAACCTCTAATCAGCAGTGCTAGGGTTTATCAGAAACTAAGCACAAGAGAGGGGGATGATGGTCTCCATTCCTCCAGCATAACTTTGTTATAGGCTTGGTCCATTCACATGGCCCTTCTACCCTCCTTATATAGTCAGTGAAGGATAGGAAAAGAAGTTATAACCGAGTAGGAGGTTCCCCAACCAGCTTAACTTCCCAAAATTTCAAGATTTTGACCAAAACAGGGGTGTACCCTACTCTACAGTAGACAAAGTAGCGTACAGGTGGAGGTGAGCACCAATTTAATGAAGCAGAGTAGGGTATATATGCTACTATCATGCCTGTGTACCAGCGCCCATGTTGAAAAATGGCCAAAAACAGGCTTTTCTGCTCATTTTCAGGAGAATTGTTTGGTCTGGAAAAATGTTTCCAAGGGTTGTAATCATGAAATGGGTGAAGAATGAGGTTATTTCAACCATTTTTAGTGTCCCAAATGACCCCTCCATGCACAAGTGTCCTATTGTGTGACTGAAACTTGATCTTAAGAAATGTCGTCATGCGACCAATGGAAGCAAGTGTCACCACGGATGGAAAGGTGTCATTTCAAACTATAACAAACATGCCTCCTTAGGTGTTTCTCGGCCTATTGTCTTTTATAGGTTCTATCATCTTATCTGTTTTTATTTTCAAGTTCTGCTATCTATTTCAATGTATTTTAAAGTTCTGTCATCTACTAAGCTCTTACTATTTATTTCATAAAGTTCATTTCAGTTATTCTGAATATTTTAATGACTCTGTATAAATCGAAATGATTGAATAAATGATCTCTTCATTTTTCCCCATGCAAAAAGGAACAACATCATACTCTAGTACAGAGATAGATTAAAATAGATAAGTCTGATAGGCAGATAGCCAAGTGAATGAGAAGATTAAATTATTATAAATTTCTCAAGTTTCTACTTCCTGTTTAATTCTTGCATTTACATTACAGTACCCTTATTATTAATTATTTTTAGCTAGCTGTATTCATAATTTATATACAATATTTCTGTTTATAAATATCTCTGTTTTCAAAATAATTATATTTATGTTCTAACAGTATAGGATTTTTTTATCCATACTCAACAGTTAAAATGTTCTTGTTTATACTAGGATAAATAAAGATTTACTTTTAAAATATAGCAGAATGATATTCTTTTACAGACACCAAGTATTTCCATTTATTTCATGCTCACATTCATACATTGATTTATATCATATTCACAAAGTGAAAATCAAGGCATTTGTCATTCCTTGCTATAACCCTAAACAGAGTTATCATTCACTAGCCTATAGTAAACATTTCGCATTAGAAGACCTGGTTAATAATTCGGTTAGGACAACATCCTAGTACTCATTTGCTTTTAACAATAGACAAATCTTTTCAAACAGAAGTCAAGACAGGCAAGCTTGACTGCCATTATCATAACAAGATCAAAGAATAGAACTAAACGTTTATACCATAAACATGCCTGTAGATCGATTAGTTAAGATTGAGTTATCAAAACGACTGTAGGAGATTTCAAAAACAAAGGCTAAACCCTAGCTTTGGAAATACTTTCCTATTTCTTTTAAGGTTCAATAACATTGTTTAAAATAAACGAAGTACATACAAGCCATAAGCCTCATCAACATTTTCATCTATCCATTGTTCCCATGAAACAATAGTCGTATCATTGTTTCACGAAACATTCGCCCATCGATTTAAAACCAAATATAAACACAGAGGTTTCCCAAACATATCACACTTTCACATTAATGACGAGTTACATATCGTGTTTGCAGGCCAATCCCAAAATCGGCGAAAGACACAACTATAGCAACATGGGTTATAAAACATTCTTCTCAGATTTCAAACTTGACAAATCTTGAAACTTAACCTACAGGATTTACATTTCACAATCAAACACGGCTGTTGCCTTATGGGTTGAGGCATATCCTCCCCATACATTTAAATAGTATGCAAACCCTATTTCTACAAATTACAAACTCTTTGAGTTAAAAGAAAAAACTCACAGACATCACACCAGTCGGCCATCTTCTTCATCTACACAGGGTCTCAAGACAAATGCCGAGGCTTACCAGTTGGTATAGCTATTCCAACCCTCAATGCCAGATTTGAGGAGCCATTGCATAATGAACCTGCAAGAATGTATAGAACGTGGTTAAAATAGTAACCAAGAAGAAGAGATTACAGTATTGAAACTTAAATAACTGTTAGTATCACCGTATTCACCATAGAGGGAAGGAAATCGATTACATTACCTTTCAAAATGCTAGCCATAGTAGCAACGAATGCCAAGTCTTTTGCAACTGCAACAAAACCCTACCTCGATGAATGCTAGAGTAACCGGAGTCAACATCAAAACCATCAACTCTGAAAAGTGTCAAGACCTGGAACAACCATAATGAAGGGTTAGTCTCACATCCAAATGAAATTTCAAGAACCACAACAAGTCTGACGATCGAACCTCATCAAGGTTACAAACCCAATTTATAACTTAACAAATAACCACAAAGAACTGAGAGCTCAGCTCTATAAATTTATGAGGTTATGAGTTCAAAACTCAAAAACTACACTTCTACAGGTAGAACAACGAGGCTAAAATTTCTCAGCCTGTCAGCCACACAGAGCCTCCACTAGCAAAAGACTTGAACACAATAAACTCATCAAAAATGCAGTAAAGATAGGTTAAACCATTGCATTGAAACCCTCGACAGATCGATGGTCTAGATCACTCGATGGAGTAACGAAATCCCAAGACATCTACCCTATTAAATGTTACATCATTACAATTCCCACAATGAGCCACGATGGAACCATGGTGGAGCTAGCTCATCAACAAGTGAAAACGCATGTATACACTTCAACACATTAATGGCTATAATCACGTGGTAGCATATGATCGAGCACACTTAGCAGAGCCACATCGGAACTCCATTACCTTGGCTGTTGTGTGCATTCAATGCCCAGGTTACGTTTACAGCTGCCAAGCTATAATGCATATCAACGTTCACCTCACAGTAATCATTACATTGGATTTGCATATGATATGGTCAAAAGATTACACCTTGTCACAACACGTTTTGTACATAGTTGGATAGATAGCTCCATAGTTCTTATAGCAACGTATGATCACATAGTTGAACATATTCCACATAACATATAGTTTGTATAGATTTCACCCATCACATGATATTACAAAGTTTGCATATAACTCATATCAATTGCATAATAGTCAATAAGATTCCTAAGGTAGGATATAAAATAGGGTATCACAATGCACACATACTACATAGTTAGCATATAAATTATATTGTGCATATAGTATCACACAAATGCATAAGTGCCACATAGGGGCATCATAGTGCACACAATACACATACCGTATGGGATATGTAATACATAGTTGAGCCTTGATTATATCTCATATTACATCGCATTATAGGTCATATAAATCAATCAAAGAAACATACATTCTGTGTATGGTGATACATTCAACTGAACGGTGTAATGAAAGTCGTAATGACGAATTCAACCACTATCACCATAAAAAGATATAATTCCTCGAAATAATATTAAACAACAATACATAGAATTTCTATAGTATGCCATGAAGAAAGATAGACAGTTACGTACTATTCAACTAGAAATCAAAAGGAAATTTCTTATAAATATGAGTATAAAACTGAGATACAATCTTTCTAGACCTTCTTATGATTTAATTACAAGCTTACAGTTTACAAAGATTCTCACCAGAAGAATGTCCACAGTTTTATCTCCTCAATTAATGACAAAAGAGATTCACAGTAAAACTATTTATTTACTTGTCGAAACCTCAAACCCTTACCTGTAAACTGTCACAAGTACAAATCACATGCTTTAGCACGAATGCTAAGTAAGCCTCGGGGCGTCCGAAGGACCCCTTCATCAATCAAACAAAAGTACATTAGTCAAACATTCGTTCAAATATTTATAAATAACAATAGTAGAATTGGTAGCAACACAACTAAATTTGGAATACATCAAGACACAAGCTGAAATTTGTTCATCACAAATTCTTACTTAATAAACCAGCATGGCAATTCATACAGCAAGATAACATTTCATGCATTGATTCTATTTCCGCATTCATTAAATAAGCAGTAAATTTCACGTAGGAAAATTTTAAATTTTTGTGAATTTTCGGGATGTTACATGTGGTATCAGAGCGCAAGTTCAAACTCTAGGCCTGAATGAGGCTCATGCGCACAAACAGAAAAATAAATCAGAAAGTTTATGTAACTAACTTTTGTGTTTTAATTTTATTTTTGCACATAATAGATTGACCTTTAATTGCAGGTATGGAAATACCTGAGGAATCAGCAGAGGACAGATCTCCTCGTAATGAGTGTATTAATCATAATAACACTAAAGGAATTTGTGTTGAGTTAAACAACTAGTATTTTGAAATTTTACGCACTATGCAGGATTTAAAATCCGAGTTAAAAGATGTTAAAGAAGAAAATGAACAGATCCTAAAGGCACAGGAAGAGTTACAATAGAATTTAAATGAAAACTTTCACAGTGATGAAAGAGGTAGAAAATCAGAATTTAGAGCTGATTCTGAAATCATGTCCCACCAACATAAGCATAAGAAAACAATAAATGATAAAAGGAACAGTTACTCATCTTCTAAGTCTGATTCAAGTAATGATGATATGAATTATGACAGCACTAACAGTGAGTGCTGCTCTAAAAAGAGAAAACATAAGCATCATGAACAGATTATCGGTAAATTTAAAAAGATTAAGCTACCTACTTTTAATGGCTAAAGTGAGAAGGGTGAGACAGCAGAAGCTTGGTTGTCTGGAATGAAAAAGTACTTTAATATTTATGACTACTCTTCTCAAATGAAAGCCAAGATGGCTATTTACAATCTGACTGGGAAGGAAGATATCTGGTGGGAGGATCTTAAAAGAATCAAGAGCATAAAAGAAAAAGAATTAACTTGGACTATGTTTAAAAGTTTGTTTAAAAAGAAGTTTTTGTCGGAACAGTACTTTGAAGATAAATCGAAGGAATTTTACGATTTAAAGTTGGGTACAATGAACATGAAAGAACTGTGCAGCAAGTTCCTTAGCTTGCTGAGGTACGTACCCTACATGGTTGAGGAAAAGCCTAAAGTGCAAAGGTTCCTCAGTTGTTTACCATTTAATATAAAAGATCATATTGAGTATGATAATCCTTCCACTTTGGAAGAGGCCATGACGAAGGCAAATTTTTGTTTTGACCAAAACAAAAAAAGAGAAGGAACAACTAGCTGGAAGAACAGTAAGACTAATCAATATGACTATAAAAAGAAGAATTTTAATCAGAATGATGGAGGTTTAAGAAAAATTTTAATAACAGAAATTTTCTTAATAATTATCGGAATAATACATCTCAGAACTCTACTGCTACAAGAAATGTACCTAATAATCACAACAATATTAATAATAACAATAACAACAGGTATGCTGAGCAGAAAGGACCCATAAAGTGCTATGAATGTGGCGAACCACACAAGAGAGCAGATTTCCCACGCAACAAGAGGAGATCCAACAACATACATACTATGCAAGTAGAACCTACAGTTGGAGATATCGCAAAAGAAATGCCCAGGATAAATGCAGCATTGGAGAACCATTAAGCAGACCATCAAACATCCATGGTCGAAGTCGAAGGTATGATACAAAACAAGTCTATTTCTATTTTAATAGATCCTGGTGCAAATTTAAGTTATATTTCACCTACTTTAGTAAACTGTTGCAAGCTAAAAACAGAGAAATTTAATAATGCATGGTTAGTTCAGCTTGCAACAGGAACTAAAAGAAAGGTTACAGATTATGTTCAGAATTGTGAAGTATTTTTAAGTCAGCTGAAAACACAAATTAATCTGAATGTTTTACCCTTAGGTTAATATGACATGTTAATTGGCATGGATTGGCTTGAACAACATAGAGTTATATTGAATTGTTATGATAAATCTTTTACCTGTATAAATAATGAAGGTAATTCAGAAACAGTAAAAGGAATTCATAGGAAGATTTCAGTAAGGCAGATTTCTGCCTTACAAGTGAAGAGAGCTGCTAGAAAAGGTTGTAAATTGCTTGCTGTTAATGTGGTTAATGATGAATGTACATATAAAGAAGACAAGTTAAAACTAGAGGATATTCCCATCCTTAGGGACTTTTCTGATGTATTTTCGGAAGAAATTCTAGGATTACCTCCGAAAAGACAACTTGACTTCACCATTGAGTTAGTACCCAGTGCGGTACCAAACACAAAGGCCCCCTATAGGATTAATATTCTGGACTTAAATGAGTTAAAGTCTCAGCTGAAAGAATTAATAGATAAAAAATACATAAGGCCTAGTGTGTCCCCTTGGGGAGCACCAATAATATTTGTTAAAAAGAAGGACGGTACCATGCATTTGTGCATTGACTACCGTCAGCTTAATAAAATGACAATTAAGAACTGATATCCCTTACCCCGCATAGATTATCTATTTGATCAAGTACACGGAGCAGAGATATTCACTAAAATTGATCTAGGTCAGGTTATCATCAAGTCTGGATAAAAGACGAGGACATATTCAAAACTCCATTCAGAACGCGTTATGGACACTACGAGTTCGTAGTTATGCCTTTTGGGATAACCAACGCACCAGAAGTGTTCATGTGTTTAATGAACAACATTCTGCATAAATATTTGGATAAGTTCGTAGTGGTATTCATTGATGATATCCTGGTTTACTAAAAAACTAAAGAAGAGCATGACTAACATCTAAAAATCATTTTACAAGTACTTAGAGATTACTAGCTTTACGCTAAGTTCAGTAAGTGTGATTTCTATAAAGATAAAATTCAGTATTTGGGTCATATAATTTCTAAAGATGGTACTCTTGTTGATCCTGATAAAATTAAAGCAATTAATGAATGGCTTGTCCCTAAAGATGTAACTGATGTACGGTCATTCATGGGAATAATGGGGTATTATAGAAAGTTTATTGAAGGGTTCTCTAGAATTGCTAATCCCATCACTTCTTTGCAGAAGAAAGGGAAGAAATTCATATGGGATCAAAAGTGTCAAGACAACTTTAATAAGTTAAAAGAATTGTTAACCACTGCACCCATCTTAAAAATTGCAGATCCTAATAAGGATTTCGTCGTATGCACGGATGCATGTAATGAAGGACTTGGAGGGGTCTTAAGTCAAAAAAGTCATGCAATTGATTTTGAGTCAAGGAAGTTAAAAATACATGAAAAGAATTATGCAACATATGATCTTGAGTTGCAAGCTGTGATACATGCTTTAAAAAATGGGGCGCCATCACTTGATCGGAAGAAAATTCATCTTAATGACTGATAATAAGGGCTTAAAGTATCTTTTGGATCAAACAAATCCTAATGCAAGGCAAGCTAGGTGGTTATCTTTCCTTAGCGAGTATGATTTTGAGATCCATCACATTAATGGAAAGGAAAATAAAGTTGCTGATGCATTGAGCAGAAATGCTAGATTGAGTTTTGTAGCAGCAATCAGTACTTTTAAAACTGATCTGGAAAATCAGATCGAAGAAGGAATTAAGCAAGACAAAAATTACAAAAAATTACATGATAAAGTGGCTGAAAATTCATCTGAAAATGTTATAACAGATTACAGTATTAATGAAAAAGGCTTCTTAACTTAAAAAAATAGAATTTATGTGCCTAATTTTTTAAAGGTTAAGTTGCTGATTTTAGATGAAGTTCACAAGAGTCCTTATTCAGGGCATCCTGGTTATCAGAAAATGATAACTATGTTAAGAAAGGAGTACTTTTGTCCCAACATGAAGAGTGAAGTTGCTGAATAGATAGCTAGATGTTTTGACTGACAGACTATTAAAGCTGAACATCAACTTCCAGCTGGGCTATTGCAGCCCTTACCAATTCTAGAATGGAAATGGAAAATTATAAGCATTGACTTTATTACAGGTTTTCCTAAAAATCAGAAGCATAATGACTCAATTATGGTTGTTGTTGATAAACTTAGCAAGGATGCTCATTTTATTCCTTTTAAAACTACTTTCAAGGCTTCTAACATTGCAGATATTTTTATGAAGCAAATTTTTCGCTTGCATGGAATTCCACAGGTAATTATTTCAGAACGAGACTCTAAGTTCACTGGTAACTTTTGTACAACACTGTTTAAAGGATTAAATACTAAGTTAAATTTCAACACTTCTTTCCACCCACAAACTGATGGTCAAACAGAAAGAGTAAATTAGATTTTGGAAAATATGTTAAGATTATATGTTAAAGATCAACCATCTAAATGGGAAGACTACTTGCACTTAGCAGAATTTGCCTACAATAATAATTATTAAGCATCTGCTAAGTTAAGTCCATTTGAAATTCTGTATGGAAGAAAATGTTGTACTCCAATTTCGTGGGATAATCCTGTAGATAGATTGATGTTAGGACCATATTTATTGAAAGAAATGGAGCTAACCGTGAAATAGGTTCAAGGTAACTTAAAAGTTTCCCAAGATCGGCATAAAAGCTATGCTGATTTAAAACACACAGAAAGAGAATTTCAGGTAGGAGACCATGCTTTCATAAAGGTAAAGCCCAAGAAAAGTTCTTTGAAGCTTGGGAGTTGTACTAAATTAGAACCAAGGTATTGTGGACCATTCGAAATCCTATCAACGATTCGAGCTGCTGCATATCAATTGGCATTACCATACAATTTAAAAATCCACAATGTTTTTCATGTTTCTGTTTTAAAGAAGTATGTGCACGATGCTACTCATGTGCTAAATTGGAATGACATATAGGTGGAACCCGAAGGATAGTTTCAGGTGGAACCGGACTGTATTCTAGACCAGAGGGAAATTATGCTTCGGAATCGCACCATAGGGCAAGTGAAGGTGCAATGGAAGCACCTTAGCCCTGATGAAGCTACTTGGGAGCTGGAAAGTAATATACGGGTAGCATATCCAGTTCTGTTCCATGAGGAACTTGATGATGAATAAGCAACATCGAGGACAATTTTGAGCTTAAGAGGGGGTGTTTGTAACATACCCTTTAAGCTGGAAAATTTTTTGTGTAAAGAAACATTGTGATAAATTTTATTGTAAAGTTTATGTTGGACAGATGTCCAAGGATGACTGTAATTTGCACAATATATTATTATTTAATAAATAAAATAGGAGACAAACACCTAAGAGGACTGTTGAAAGAGTGGTTACTAATCCACTAGGTGGAATGGAATCTGGGGTAGAAGGCAATGGACAAGTGGCAGCATCATGATGCAACTAACTAGCTGTTTGTATGGGACAACTCCCTTGAAATGTGGTCATAGTGCCCTGAAAGATGGGACTGGAGCTTGAGGATCATTTGTTCCAAACTAACTACTAAAATACCTAGGCAGTCTATATAATAGCCATCAAATATTGAATTGAGGTTCATCACTTTTCCTGACGAGGAAATTTACCTTGGGGTTTTGCTGTGTTTGCACCCAAGAGATTTGATGAGGGTATATGCTATTGTTGATCATGTTGTGAGTCTGCCAAAATATTATTGAGTTTAGGAGGTTGATGTTGAGTGGAGAAGGCATTTTTCAGGAGGTTGATACCAAGTGGAGAAGGTATTTTTGAGTGCCTTACTTCTACACAGATTCCACCCACTTACTGGATCAGTAATTAGGCTCGGGGATTCATTATAAGTCAGCAGTTGAGCTGCTTCTTCTGGAGAAGGTTGGGAGGAATAGGCCTCCTTGGGTGTTTGTCGGCCTATCATCTTTTATAGGTTCTATTGTCTTATCTGGTTTTATTTACAAGTTCTGTTATCTATTTCTGTGTATTTTAAAGTTCTGTCATCTACTAAGCTCTTACTGTTTATTTCCTAAAGTTCATTTCAGTTATTCTGAATATTTTAATGATTTTGTATAAATCGAAATGATTGAATAAATGATCTCTGCATTTTTCCCCATGTAAAAAGGAACAACATTGTACTCTAGTACAGAGATAGACTAAAATAGATAAGTCTGATAGGCAGATAGCCAAGTGAATGAGAAGATTAAATTATTATAAATTTCTCAAGTTTCTACTTCCTATTTAATTCCTACATTTACATTACAGTACCCTTATTATTAACTATTTTTAGCTAGCTATATTCATAATTTATATACAATATTTCTGTTTATAAATATCTTTGTTTTCAAAATAATTATATTTCTGTTCTAACAGTATAGGGTTTTTTTATATCCATACTCAGCAGTTAAAATGTTCTTGTTTATATTAGGATAAATAAAGATTTACTTTTAAAATATAGCAGAATGATATTGTTTTATAGACACCAAGTATTTCCATTTATTTCATGCTCACATTCATACATTGATTTATATCATATTCACACAGTGAAAATCAAGGCAGTTGTCATTCCTTGCTATAACCCTAAACAGAGTTATATTCACTAGCCTATAGTAAACATTTCACAGTAGAAGACCTGGTTAATAATTCGGTTAGGACAACATTATAGTACTCATTTTCTTTTAACAATAGACAAATCTTTTCAAATAGAAGTCAAGACAGGCAAGCCTGACTGCCATTATCATAACAAGATCAAAGACAAGAACTAAACGTTTATACCATAAACATGCCTGTAGATTGATTAGTTAAGGTTGAGTTATCAAAACGACTGTAGGTGATTTCCAAAACAAAGGCTAAACCCTAGCTTTGGAAATACTTTCCTATTTCTTTTGAGGCTCAGTAACATTGTTTAAAATAAACGAAGTACATACAGGCCGTAAGCCTCATCAACATTTTCATTTAGCCATTGTTCCTATAAAATAAACAGTCGTATCATTGTTTCATGAAACATTCACCCATCGATTTAAAACCAAATATAAACATAGAGGTTGCCAAAACATATCACACTTTCACATTAACGATGAGTTACAAATCGTGTTTGTAGGCCAAGCCCAAAATCAACAAAAGACACAACTACAACAACATGGGTTATAAAACATTCTTCTCAGATTTCAAACTTGACAAGGCTCGAAACTTAACCTACAGGATTTACATTTCACAATCAAACACAGTTGTTTCCTTATGGGTCGAGGCATATCCTCCCCATACATTTAAACATGATGCAAACCCTATCTCTACAAATTATAAAACTCTCTGATTTAAAAGCAAAAACACACAAACATCACACCAGCCGACCATCTTCTTCATCTACACAGGGTCTCAAGACAAATGCCAAGGCTTACCGGTTGGTATAGCTATTCCAGCCCTCATCACCAGATTTGAGGAGCCATTGCATAATGCACCTACAAGAACATATAGAATGTGGTTAGAACAATAACCAAGAAGAAGAGATTATAGTATTGAAACTTAAATAACTATTAGTATCACCGTATGCACCATACAGGGAAGGAAATCGATTACATTACGTTTCAAAATGCTAGCCGTAGTAGCAACGAATGCCAATTCTTTTGCAACTGCAATGAAACCCTACCTCGATGAATGTTGGAGTAACCGGAGTCAACCTCAAAACCATCAAGTCTCAATAGTGTCAAGACCCGAAACGACAATAATGAAGGGTTGGTCTCACATCCAAATCGAATTTCAAGAACCACAACAGGTTTGACGATCGAACCTCATCAAGGTTACAAACCAATTGATAACTTAACAAATAACTACTGCATGAAGAACTGAGAGCTCGACTCTATAAATTTATGAGGTTATGAGTTCAAAACTCAGAAACTAGGCTTCTACAGGCAGAACACCTAGGCTAAAATTTCTCAGCCTGTCGGCCGCGCAGAGCCTCCACTACCAAAAGACTTGAACACAATAAACTCATAAAAAACGCAGCAAAGATAGGTTAAACCATTGCATTGAAACCCTCGACAGATCGACGGTGTAGATCACCGGACGGAGTCACGAAATCCCAAGACATCTACCCTATTAAATGTTACATCATTACAATTGCCATGATGAGCCACGATGGAGCCATGGTGGAGCTAGCTCATCAACGAGTGAAAACGCATGTAAACACTTCAACACATTAATGGCTATAATCACGTGGTAGCATATGATCGAGCACACTAAGCAGTGCCACATCGGAACTCCATTACCTTGGCAATTGTGTGCATTCAATGCCTAGGTTACATTTACAGCTGCCAACCTGTAATGCATATCAACGTTCACCTGTCAGTAATCATTACATTGGATTTGCATATGATATGGTCGAAAGATTAAACCTTATCACAACACGTTTTGTACATAGTTAGATAGATAGCTCCATAGTTCTTATAGCAACATATGATCACATAGTTGCACATATTCCACTTAACATATAGTTTGTATAGATTTCAGCCATCGCATGATATTACAAAGTTTGCATATAACTCATATCAATTGCATAATAGTCAATAAGATTCCTAGGGTAGGATATAAAATAGGGTATCACAATGCACACATACCGCATAGTTAGCATATAAATTATATTGTGCATATAGTATCACACAAATACATAAGTGCCACATAGGGGCATCATAGTGCACACAATACACATACCATATGGGATATGTAATACATAGTTGAGCCTTGATTATATCTCATATTACATCGCATTATAGGTCATATAAATCAATCAAAGAAACATACATTCTGTGTATGATGATACATTCAACTGAACGGTGTAATGAAAGTCGTAATGACGAATTCAACCACTATCACCATAAAAAGATATAATTCCTCAAAACAATATTAAACAACAATACATAGAATTTCTATAGTATGCCATGAAGAAAGATAGACAGTTACGTACTGTTCAACTAGAAATCAAAAGGAAATTTCTTATAAATCTGAGTATAGAACTGAGATACAATCTTTCTAGACCTTCTTATGATTTAATTATAAGCTTACAGTTTACAAATATTCTCACCGAAAGAATGTCCACAGTTTTATCTCCTCAATTAATGACAAAAGAGATTCATAGTAAAACTATTTATTTACTTGTCGAATCCTCAAACCCATACCAGTAAACTGTCACAAGTACAAATCACATGCTTTAGCATGAATGCTAAGTAAGCCTCAGGGGATCCGAAGGACCCCTTCATCAATCAAACAAAAGTACATTAGTCAAACATTTGTTCAAACATTTATAAATAACAACAGTAGAATTGGTAGCAACACAACTAAATTTGGAATACATCAAGACATAAGCTGAAATCTATTCATGACAAATTCTTACTTAATAAACCAGCATGGCAATTCATACAGCAAGATAACATTTCATGCATTGATTCTATTTCCGTATTCATTAAATAAGCAGTAAATGTCACGTAGAAAATTTTAAAATTTTTGTGAATTTCCGGGATGTTACAGAAAAACACCCCAATGATGCACTTCTAAATTCACCAATGAGGAGAAAAATGTCCCAAGCACTTCAATACTTGGTCAGGGCACTTACACTTCAAAATTCTCCCAGAGATGATAAAAATTCCCTAAGCACTTCAGTATTTTCCAAGGCACTTCAAAATTCTCCCAAGGATGATAAAAACTCCCCATGCACTTCAATATTTTCCCCAAGCATTTCAAAATTCCATTAAGGCACTTTAATACTTGCCCCATGCACTTCTAAATTCACCCAGTGATGAGAAAAACGCCCTGCGCACTTCAATACTTTCCGCGGCCACTTCAAAATTCCCCAACAATGATAAAAAAACCGATACACTTCAATATTTTCCCTAGGCACTTCATTACTTGCCCTAGACACTTCAAAATTCATCCAATGATGATAAGTATGCCCTAGGCATGGGAGTAAAACACTCGAAAATGATATAATCACCTATGAAATCACAAAAATGCCTCAATCCACACAAATTTACCTCGGCAAGTGATAACTTTGCCCATCACTATTTTAAAATGTCCCAACACTACAAAAGCATCCATACATTGATAAACAACAACCCCAGGCACTTCTAACTTCACCTAGTGATGAGAAAAATGCCCCATGCACTTCTAAATTCACCAAGTGACAAGAAAAGCACCCCATGCACTTCAATACTTGTCCTGAGCACTTCAAAATTCTCCAAAAGATGATAAAAATGCCCTAAGCACTTCAATATTTTCCTAGGCACTTCAAAATTCTCCCAAGGATGATAGAAAATCCCCACACACTTCAATATTTTCCCCAAACACTTCAAAATTCCCCGAAGGCACTTCAATACTTGCCCCATGCACTTCTAAATTCACCCAGTGATGAGAAAAACGCCTTGTGCACTTCAATACTTTCCTCAACCACTTCAAAATTCTCCCTACTATGATAAAAACACCCATACACTTCAATATCTTCCCCAAGCACTTCAAAATTCTCGCGTCGAAGATAAAAACGCCCCCCTCCACTTCCATTTTTTCGCAAGCACTTCATTACTTTCCCTAGACACTTCAAAATTCATCCAATGATGATAAAGATGCCCTAGGCAAGGGAGAAAAACACCCGACAATGAGATAATCACCTAGGCAATCACAAAAATACCTCAATCGACACAAATTTTCCTCAGCAAGTGCTAACTTTTCCCATCACTATTTTAAAACGTCCCAACACTACAAAAGCATCCATACATTGATAAACAACAACCCCAGGCACTTCTAACTTCACCTAGTGATGAGAAAAATGCCCCATGCACTTCTAAATTCACCAAGTGACAAGAAAAGCACCCCATGCACTTCAATACTTGTCCTGAGCACTTCAAAATTCTCCAAAAGATGATAAAAATGCCCTAAGCACTTGAATATTTTCCCATGCACTTATAAATTCTCCCAAGGATGATAAAAACTCCCCGTGCACTTCAATATTTTCGCCAAGCACTTCAAAATTTCCCCTAGGAACTTCAATACATGCCCCATGCACTTCTAGGAAGTGCGGCCTCCCTATGGACTGAAGTACCTGTGAAAATCCTCACAGCAGATCGAAGAGATGATGTATACCTCACAAGAGAATAATGGATTAAGCAAGAGAATAGAAGAAGAGTGATACATGCAGTATAATAAGCAACAGAATAATATGGTACAGTAAAACTCGGATAGAAGCAATAATACTTCGGACATACTAATTAATTAATCACAGTATGGACAAATAAATAGTACAATGGTAGAGAGGATTCGAATGCCTAAGGTGGCAATTCGAATTAGCCTCTCAGAGTGATCATAAGATTAATAGAGTATCATCGGAGCACAACTAGGTGTCCTCATGATCATCGGAGCACAACTGGAAGTCTTCATCATCATCAGTGGAGTCATCAATGCTCAAGTAACTATCAACCATCAGTCAAACTAACTCTGGTAGGTGTAACTGAGTGCAACTCAATGTAACTGAGTGTAACTGAGTGTAACTCAGTGACAACTGGACCGGTAGGTGAAGGAGGGGGAGTTGCTCCCTAAAATCAAGGAAGAAGGGCGCATTAAGCAACTGGAGGGCTAAAACTGAATAGTGAGAAGCTCCTGGGGGCTGGCTAATTGAGGGCTAGGTGCTGGACTGATGACTGGGATGCATGCAAACCCTAGAATGCATGCAAACCCTAAAAGGTGCATGCATGACTGAAAATGTAAATGATCAAAATATTGGTGGGACTAGGATGGAGTATAGGAATATCCTAACACCCCCCCTTAATCCATCCTGGGCCCTGGTAACTAAGACCAGAGGTCACCCAATACAATGAATAATAACAATCAATAAACCAAGGAAGTGGGAAAATTTCATGGGAAATATACCCCCTCCTCAAAAAATAGACTGTAAGGCACACATAAAAATAAATGCTCCAAACTCAAGCATGTGTGATGCTTGGTCATATGTCTGGAGGTATCTTCTTCTTGGGAAGAAGTGGATCATGCTCAAAAAGAATGTGCTTGTACTTTCTCTTCAGATCGAATGTGATGAGAACAAATCCAACAGTATGAGAGTGATCCTTGAACCTGTGATTCGAATCAGCTAAGGCAGGATCAAATCTGTGAAAGTGCATATAGTCTTTTGTCTTCTCCTTCGAACCACCATGGGTGAGATTATGCCAAAAATAACTATTACATGTTTGCATCAAATCAAAATCAGATTTAAGACTTAAAGAACAGTTTCTTGAGATCTCCTTTGAACCAGCAGGGGTGAGATCAAAACTATCATATGCATGAGAAATTATCCCAAGCAGTAATTGCTTAGAATCCAAATTAGATCCAAGACTTGAATCATGGTTTCTTGAGATCTCCTTTGAACCATGAGAGGTGAGATCAAAACCAGTAATTGCATGAGAATTTATCCCAAGCGAATGGCAATGGCCATATTCTTCAATGTCCTTCTGAAAGCATGGAATTATGATCATATAGTAGTATAAAAGAGGAGATAGATGGAGAGGAGCGAATGCATTAGCTTCAAAAGCTATTTTGACCTCTGAAATAATCATGTGATCATGATGCAAACCAACAGACTCTGGTGCAAGAGAGGATTTAGGACCTTCTGCAATATCTAGAGTGTGAGCTGGCACAGAAAGAGAAGAAAGTTTGAGCATGAGCGGAGAATCTGCAAGTTCTTTGTCAACAATTTGAATATGAGATGATACTGGTTCATGATCTGAGAGACCATCAAGAGGAGCGAATGCATCACTTTGCTTGCTTTCGAATGGGTTAGGACCAAGTCCTTCATTCTTTTTGCCAAAATTTTCATCTAGGTGAGCCCATAACTCTTTTGGAGTCCATAACTCTCTTGGAGTTTCAACACCATCACGGTATTTGAATTTGAATCTTTGGTATGCACACAAGGCAAGCATCATTGTTCCAAAGGCCATGTCACCTTTATTCAACCAGTCAATATTCTCTTCAGAGGATTCGAACTCTCTTTCAAAATAACAATCAAAGAGATCATGGCTCTTCAAAAATGCTATCATTCTTGGTTTCCATTCATCATAGTGGAATGGAGAAAGAAGAGGGATTCCTTCTAAATATGAATCCATTGAAGCTGTAGAGGACCTACAAAAACAATATAGAATAACTGCAACTGCTACTGCTGCAAAAATGCAAAAACTGCTGCAACTACTGCACTCGAAATCTTGGTAATAACCTGCAAAAAAAACTCTCAAGAATGGAGATAAACAATACTCTCAACATGCTCTGATACCATGTGAAAATCCTCACAGCAAATCTAAGAGATGATTTATACCTCACAAGAGAATAATGGATTAAGCAAGAGAATAGAAGAAGAGTGATACATACAGTATAATGAGCAATAGAATAATATGGTACAGTAGAACTCGGATAGAATCAATAATACTTCAGACATACTAATTAATTAATCGCAGTATGGACAAATAAATAGTACAATGGTAGAGAGGATTCGAATGCCTAAGGTGGAAATTCGAATTAGCCTCTCAGACTGATCATAAGATCAATAGAGTGTCATCGGAGCATAACTAGGTGTCCTCATGATCATCGGAGCGTAACTGAAAGTCTTCATCATCATCAGTGGAGTCATCAATGCTCAAGTAAATATCAACCATTAGTCAAACTAACTCTGGTAGGTGTAACTGAGTGTAACTCAATGTGACTGAGTGTAACTGAGTGTAACTGAATGTAACTGAATGTAACTGAGTGTAACTGAGTGTAACTGAGTGTAACTGAGTGTAACTGAGTGTAACTGAGTGTAACTGACTGTAACTGAGTGACAACTGGACTGGTAGGTGAAGGAGGGCGAGTTGCTCCCTAAAATCAAGGAAGAAGGGTGCATTAAGCAACTGGAGGGCTAAAAGTGAATAGTGGGAAGCTCCTGGGGGCTGGCTAACTGAGGGCTAGGTGCTGGATTGATGACTGGGATGCATGCAAAATGCATGCAAACCCTAAAAGGTGCATGCATGACTGAAAATGTAAATGATCAAAATACTGGTGGGACTAGGATGGAGTATAGGAATATTCTAACAGTACCATTGAACGCCAGCCTCCAATGATGATACAAGCCTACCCAAGACCATATGTTGAAGCTTCAAGACTGTTTGGAGGGGGAAATGGTTGATGTGCTGCCCTAATGCATAGGTCTTAGGCTCACTTGAAATGTTCTCCATGCCCAGAATTACCTTAACGCTGCTGAATCAATGATTTTCACCACTGAACCTCTTCAATAGACCACCCAGATCTGAGAGATAGTCTTATCCACCACTATTTAATTTCCCATAACTACTAGAATACGCCCGAAATTATTGTTTAAGGGTTGTCTTGACTTTCAGATTTGCCCAGAATTCAAGGAGGCATGTTTACTACTGATTTGGGGGGGAATTAATCCCTTTTACCTCTGATTCATGGACGAGAATTCAGTGTAGGGGTGCTACTGCTTCAAAACAGGCGTAGCTTTGAGATTGGATGCTTCTTTGATGTTAAAGCATTGTCCAGAATTGGTTTTCAAATCCCAGAATTGTTGTTTACTCATTGGAATTGCACAGATTTGTTTGGAAAGTGCCCGAGATACTGATAATTTACGCCCAGAACTTATACATTAAGGTTGTAAGAGTATGGGATAGGTCCTTCTGACTGTTATTCACATCACATTCAACTCATAGTGTTATATTTTATTCTCATAGTTGTTGGAAACTTACTCAGAATGCTATTTCTTATGCCCAGACTTGTGGGAAACTTATTGAGTTACAGTTTTAACACATAGCATATTTTATAGGATAAGACTAAGTGCAATGATTTTGTACATCCATGAACCACTAGGGAATTATCGTTGTTCATAATCACCCAACCAGATCATTCATGCCAAGTCAAGTCACCAAAAACCATGTTCTACCACTATTTAAGTGTTCATAACTGCTACAATATGCCCATAATTATTGTTTAAGTGCCATCTTAACTTTCAGATATGCCCAAATTCATGGAGGAATGTTTACTACTGATTTGGGGTGGGATTAATCCTTTTTAACTCTGATTCATGGCCCATAATTACACTTTAGGAGCTGCTTCAAAGCAGGCCCAACTTTGAGATTGGATGCTTCTTTGATATCGAAACATGGTTGAGAATTGATTTTCAAAGCCCATAATTACTTTCCCTGTTCACTTTTACATAATCTTAAAACTTCCTTGCATGTTGTAGCCATGGTTGACTTTACAAAATCTTGAGAACAAACTATTACTGGTTGACTTTAGTCTGAGATTCCCATAGGCTAGTAAGGAATTGCCATCCCTGCCAAATACACTTTGGAAAATAGTAATACAAAAGATTTATTTTGATGAATAATTTATATAATAATATTCTGAGCAATTTATAATTACTGGTTAATGGCAAGTAGTTTACGTGAAAATTTTATTGACCCTACACATATTGCTAGGTAGGGGAATGATGTTGATAATTTGAAACAAGAAGACAAATCCAATTTTAAAAAGAGCAATCAATTGGATGAGCATTAAATTGTATGATAGCCATAACAATATACGACTATTGGCATAGATAGAAGCCTCTATGCAAAGAAGGAAGATGACCAAGATATTATATGAAAATACACTCATTGTAACTGTACAGGCAATATGATTGTTTTGAAAGGAAACATTAATATTTTTTAATAACCAGCAAATACTCATGAACATGCAACTAGCGTAAATGCCAGACAAAATACAATTGTAAATTTACATTGAGTACCATACAATATATTTTTAAACAAAACCAGAAACACAACTCAGCCCTCAGCTCAAGTGCATCAAGAGATGGATGGGCAACGTTTAGGTCATTATTGTGCTCCTGAAATACTCAGATCAATCAACGAAATAAAAACCAAAATGCATTTGTAAATTGGACATCGACTACCATACAATATATTTTTATACAAAAAAAGAAATGCAACTCAGCCCTCAACTTAACTGCATCAAGAGATGGATGGGGAATGTTTAGGTCATTATTATGCTCATGAAATATGCAGATCAATAAAAAAATAGAAACCAAAATTCAAGATGCTAATTATGATCCCCAAATCTAAAATGATGGCACATTTGATGCATTTTAAGACAGATCGTCTAGACACTAAAATAACAACAGAACTTGGAAAGCAGAAGGAAGAAACAGGGGAACTTGGAAAGCAAAAGGAAGAAACATGGAGAACCTAGGAAACAATCTTGGAGCTGGTTTGGAAACAATAGGTAGAGGCAACAGGTCCCAATCATTCCCCATAGAAGGATGATATACTTGGGAGTGATGGCTAGTCATCTCTCTACAAAATCAACACATTTGAACAATATTAGATAAATTTCATGAAACAAGAAACTCAACGTCAAGATCAAGTTGGAAAATACACAACACATTACAGAAATTGATGACTTTCCTTGTTAGTAGGGTTGAATGCTACCCTTCAAGCAAGCACCTAAACAATTTTATAAAGGTATAAACATGTTGAGATAATGGTTCCAAAGGTGACGCCCCTCAATAGACGCAAAAATAAGCTTCATGGTGGTCCGATCTAACACTTCTCTGCTGCCCTATTCATGGCCAGAATTAGAAGAGAGTTGTTTACACAGTTGTTTTTGTGCACATGGACTGATTTTAGGGTTGCAAACTCAAGAATTTGCTTCAAACTATGCACATAATTGGAATTGATGCCTACTGCTACTGATTTATGGTCAAAATAGAGCTGAGAATTGATCTGGGGGCTATTTGTCCAAAAATCTACTACGCAAAAAATTTCCTGCATGCTTTTAATTTTCTGTTCTGTTGCAGTAACAGATTTCAAGTGTTTCAAGTTATAAAAAATAGTTTATGCTAATGTGATTTTCAGCAGTCACTGAAATGGGGTTGGGCATTAAACTATGATTTTTATCGAGACTTGAAACTGGGTTGGGGTCTGAACTTTTACACTTTATCTATAAATACGTTTATGTGAATATAAGAAGTATTTTTCAATAATAATTTAAAAATTCTTTGCTCGTTTTGACGAACCAATAAGAAGGCAATAGAAGTAGATAATTAGGTTGAAGAAATACATTGAAATGTCGTGCACCTCCTTGGATGATTCTCTGGGGATAATGCAACCATCTAACAAACAAGAAGGAAAAGTAAAGAAGCAACACCTCTTCCTTACCACATAATGAATTATTAAGGGTCTTTATATACTAGTTGGTGGCTTTATCAAAGGCTCTGAGACATCCTCTTAGAAGTTGTGCTATTACCTATTTGAACATTACATAGCTCAAGGAAATGAAAATTGAACAATCAAACTACTTGACCACTAGCCCAACTTCAAACAACTGTAACATTGACATACAACACACCCTATAAGCCCTTGAACACTTATGTAAAAGGGCATGATGAACAACAAGAGATGGACATGTGAATTGAAGATAAAAATATTATGTAATTTCCACTTAGTTTGCTTCACCAAAATACTATCCAATTTCTAAAACATCTCCTAAGCTTATTCTCTTAGCAATTCTACACTAGCATTTATTCTCTATTTTCTAACAGAATTGTGAGTGTTCCACAACAATTACAATAAGTGTTGATATATGCACACTGCAATCAAATCTTATAGCAATTTTCTATTCATTTTAAATGCAGTTTTTTAGCATTCTCTCTGAGACAAGTTCCTTTCTAGTTTATGATGTGCACTAAACAAGATTCTTATGCACATTTCATTTCAATAGAGATAAGTCCTTCATGGGCTAGCAAGTCCATGAGATTTCTTGTTTCAAATCTTCAAATTAGCCATTTTAAAACAGGCTCTTTCTATTAATTCTATGAAAAAATCATGAAACCCTGGTAACCATCATGCCTTCTTGCCATACAATATTATTGCGCTAATGAAAATTTACTAATTGTGTTCCATCAGACTGGAATTTAGAACTATTTAAGATCAATACTCATGATATGTGTTTGTGTGTGTACACACACACACACACATACACATGCACTGCAATTTTGAAGAACAGAGTCGGTGATAAAGAAGAGTGCGGTACTTGAAGACTAGAAAATTCAATTCAGGATCAAAAGGAAAGCAGAAAAAATTACTGTATGGAATGTGTACTTTATAACAAGCTCACACAAAGCAAGAGTTCCATCAATAACTCAAATTGAAAAGCATGGATGTGGTGCCAACTAAAGATGCAGTTAATGAAACACCCACCTATCAAGGCCATCTCTATATCACTCTTTGTTTCAGCTTCAAAGTGAGCACCTTCCCATTCCATCGATTGCAGCGACATCATATTTAAAACTTGAGGTTGCATATTATAAATACCACTTCCAGTATTCTGGTCACCCTCACCTCCTTTTCTCAGATTGGTGCCAGCAGAAATTTCTACCCTAGATTGCACAGCAATAGAAGGAGAAGGGGACCCCCCTTAAATGGATCCCGATAAAGTACCCATGGAAGGTTCATCATTTCCTACCCATCCAAGATTCTTCTTGCTGTCAACTAGGAAGGTACCAACAACTACCTGCAAGTATCCAAAACAAAAGGATCTTATAAATAAAGATATGATAAAACTTTGTACATCCTAGAAATAGTAATGCTTTTACCTGTACAGGACTTGCTACCATGAAAAGGCCTCCCACTCCCATAATTATCCCAAAATTGGAATGAAAATCCCTAGGATGTGCCCAGAAATGTGTTTTACTGTTGTTAGGAGGTTGAAATTTGTTCAGGATTCCCTTTTTGATTATCAAATGGGTCTGTTCATGTCCAAGTTGGACAAAAATGCACCAAGAACTCTGATTTTCCGCCCTGAATTGATGAAAAAGACTAGGTTGTTGCTGGTTTTATTCCAATGCATGCCCATAATTTCCTTTTAACTGCTCACACCTTTGAATTCAGTTATGTTGTCACCATATATTTTGCTCGGAATGTTGTATAATGTAGTTTGGAGGTGGGAAAAGGGCCCAGAGTTTACTTTGATTGTTACTCATCAATTTAGGAGGACATGACAAAGCTCGTATATACATGGAAATGTTTGAAACAAACCTAGTAATGACCTCTTTTACCATTGTTTTATTGTTGATTATTCTTCCTTCACTCTCCAATTGACCTAGATTTGCAAGCTTTTTTCTGCTCCTACTTAACAGGTGGAACTTTACCTCAGCTATGTGTCCACAATTGAAGATCAAGGTAGCCTTTATGCCTAGAACATGCCCAACATGCTTCAAACAATCCATATCATCACTATGGAATCATCAAACCATGGGAATGAACCAACAAAATGAACAATGTCACCACTTCAAGAGCGTGATCAAAATCACATGTTGACACAAATACAAAATGGGGAATAACAAGTAGAACCCTTTAATAAGGTGATGCAATTAGGATTCACACATTGTTGATTAGATACTGAAGAGTTACATAACATACATCTCCCTCTCCTGCTATGTAATGGGACATTGAATCGTGCAATAATATAAAGCAATTATTCTCTACAAGAAGAAATTAGATCCCAATAGGTCATGATAAAGTAGGAAATGAAATCTTGGGCTCATTCCTCACTTCTCCTAAAGCATTCTTATCATCTCTTGCACCCCTTGCTACCTGCACATCCCTTCATGATGTTTGCCCAACATTTTGCACCTGTCCTCCTTGCAGGCTGATTTTTCAGCTTCAGAGCAACAATCACCATCCATATTTGAAGTGAAACAACCTAATTGAATATGAATTGTATTGATTCTCACATTATACTCTCATCATGAATTTTTTGCAAGGATCCAGAAGCCTCTATGGTTTTGAGTCTTGACCCAACCAAAATTCTACTTGTGGTATAAAATTTCTCTTTTTCCCCCCAGAGCATGAGCAGTTGAATTAGATATTTTCAAGTTGATTACTTTTGGTTTCCTCAGATTTCAACTAATATCATCTCCTTTTCTTAGACACCACTCATACAATGAGGAGGTGATAACCTCGAAATGATTGACCAGTTATCCATAAATTATGTTTCATTCAACATTAACATAAGTAATAAACCATATTGTCCCGATTGGTGAGAGGACTTGTGTTGAGAATCATCTAATGTGAATCTGGCAACCTATGTCATGGTTATGAACTATACAAAATCATGGGATACAATACAATTAATGTCTTACTTCTGTTACAGGTCTGAACAATATGGACATTATGGTTGTATATTTTTTACTATCTTTTGGTTGTTCATCAAATATGAAATATATGGGTGTTGGTCTCTTTAACTTTTCTTGTTGTCCCTTAGTTGGAACTGGAAGACTTACACTGTCAATAAAAAATCCATTGGCTCTTCTTATGTGTATAGCCGATGCTTTACTATTTAAACTAGCTAGCCTCTTGGTGGACCTTGAATCCTTTCTCTATTTAAAATGAACCTGTAGTTGCCCTTATGGATTGTTTCTAGATTACGTTTATATCCCTGCTAATTTGATACATTTTCTACAACAAAAAGTTAGGTTCACGCTAAATTTGATAGCAAATTCTATAACAACAGACATTTGGCACAAAAGATGGTTATCTGTCCAGGATATTGGTGTGGAGGAAGAAGATGGTTATTACTATACTCGACCAAACAAAACAAGAGTGTTACTTAACATAAGGAATACAAACGTAGTAAATTATAAAATGATAACATCAAATACCAAATACCAAAGTTGCTAAAATGCAGAAGGTGTCAAGAATATAGAACCTGCCATTAGTGTTCCAGTAAAGCACCACCATGAGGGGAGGGAGACCATCCCCAATAGAAATGACATCCACCAGATAGAGGCCAGATCAAAATTATCATTGGTGGGACAAGAAAAGGTGTCGACTTTGGGGAAAGCAGGAGAAGGATGGGACACAAGGGAAGACAATGGTCAATTCATAGCTATATGTGTATAGTGCAGCAACTAACAGCCAAGCAGAGTTGGAGGGAATTAAGTAGGGCCTAAAGCTTGGCCTTAATCTAATCCTCCAACAGGTAATATTTGAGCAAGATACGAAAGTAGATATTGATGTTTTGTCTGATAGAAACAAAGGACCATCGTGGCATTTGGAAAGCTTCTTGGACTTCATATCTGAGGCTGTAAAAAAATATCAAACATGTCCATAGAATTTGTAACAAATTTGAAAACCTCAACAAAAACCTTACCATAGAAAAGGGCCCTAGGAGCAAATTAATATATTCTGCTACAACCTTGGAGGAATGAGAGTGGAGGGAATTATTAAAAGATTTAATCCTCAACAATCATGGCTGTTTTAGAAGTTTATATGAGCTAACGGAATTCCAATTGTTTGGTCAATCCACTAGCAGTTTTGCATATATTTAAAAGCTGTCTTGTCAAAAAGAAGGAAATGTCATTAGTGATACAACAATTATTATTTTCTAGTAAACATTCATATTGATCAGTTGAAACTAATTCTCATCCAAAAACATTTGCATTTCAAGATTCCTTTGAGAAGCACATCCAAAAAAACTGTTCTTATCTCGCAATCTGAAAGTTCACTGTGTATATGAGCTGATGGAATTCCATCTGTATGGTCAAATCCACAAGCAGTTTTGGCTATATGTAAATATTTGTCTTATCAAAAAGAAAGAGCAAGTGATTAGTGATACAATAATTTGTATTTTCCAGTAGAAATTCAAATTGATCACTTAAAATGAATTGTCATCCAAAACACTACACAACATTCCTATTTAGGATCCCTTGGAGAATCATCCAAAAAGACAATTCTTTGGGAAAACATAAAAAGGAAAAAGCACCCAAATCAAACTTCATTTCCATTATCCAAAGCATGATCTGACATGTATTGTTTTAGGAAACTAAATACTTAAAGAAAATTTGTGCTACCAATGTTGCCTCCCAACGACGAAAACTATGATGTGAATTCTCATTCCAGACCATTTGCATCGTTAAGCTAGTTGACACCAAATCTAATCAGATAACCTGGTTTACCTCTCCCCCAACAAGTCTCTTTAGAGAAGTGGCACAAGGAAGTAAACATTAGTAAGAACATGAATGGGAATTCAATGGAGGTCAAAAAAATGGTTAAGTAATATCATAGGATTTAGCTGATTATATATTAAAATATCTCTTTCACTGTCATCTTCTGGAATAATATTTAGCTAATATTAGAAAACATTATCTATACAAGTCTTCAAAAGAGAAACTGATGGAAAAAACTATAGCTATAAATTTACTGGAAGTTGACCCAAGATTTTTCAAGAGAGAAAAAAACATCTCATAGATGATAATGGAGGGGCATTTGAGGGAGTAAAATTGGTAGAACCTGGAAATATAGAAAAAAAAATAAAATTAAATGATGGTACCATTAGAAATGACACTATTTTGAAACAAGAGGCCCCAATGAGTTATAAGAAGTTATCTAAAATTATGGACATGACAATGAGAACCATGCTTCATTCAGCTCTTCAATAGAGATATTATTGCTTTATTCTCCCATAAATGACCGATTTCTAACCAATTAGTTGTTTTGCTAGACACATAAGTATTTCCAGAAAAACATTAAAAAAGGAGGACGTGGTTTTTGGTGGTGGTGATGTGGTAGTTATAGTAGATTTTCCAGATAAACAAAGGTTATCCCAAGATTTGACTACTAGGGTAGAGGAAAAAGTCAATGTCTCTGAATTAAATAAAAGAAATCTTGCTTGCACAATAATGATTAAAATTTGCCTAACAGACCCAATTTTAAGAATCTAAAAAATACACTTTATTTTTCTACAACATTCTCTAGCCTTTCAATGGATTCTAGTGGAGCCTCTAGTATCTTTCCATTTATTTGAATCCTAGTTAGTTATTGGTAAAAGTCATTCTTCTCTACATATCTTTGTGCTTCTAAAAAAAGCACTCACAAACAACAGCACACTTAATATAACTCAAGAGTTATAACCAATGGTAACGGTAAGTTTTGTGAATCACTTCCAACAGCCAAAAGGATAGTTTTTATGCCCTCCTAGCCCATTATCATCCTTTGATGCACTTACATATAACACATGTATGTACAGGTAGTGTACTCAAGGTTTGTATGTGGAACAACTTGCTCCAAATGATGATAAACAACATTCTTTTTTACTTTTTTTAAGGATGGCTCCAACATTTAATATCTGAAGGATGCTCCACATTATTTGCCTTTATTACTTGTTATGTGAGAAGATTATAAGAAAAAAGAGTTTCCCTATGAAGTGTCTTTTAAATCATGTGTGTGAACCATACCACCCATTTGTTGAAGAGCATCCCACATTCAAGAGATTAAACAATGTATTGATAAGCAATCTGGGTGAACCCTTGCAAAGATATCTATAAGATTATTTGTTGCAAAATCAATCTGACTGATTTCTTTCCTAATTGTTGTTGATCAATAAGCTCTACTAGCATTCAAAATTTTCAAGTAGCCTGTCAACAAAATGTTATAGATGTTAAATAAGCAACTCAGACACCAGTGTAAACTAAATAATTTTTGCACTACTCCATAAATATCAGGTTGGTAATGTCAATAATCCATCCTTAACCCAAATTCTACAAGTGAATGCATACGAATGCCCTCAACAATTGTTAAAAAATTATGCAATTACAAACTCAAATCCCTTACTAGTAATATCAAGACCAAGGAAATACTAAATGAAGCCAAGAACCTAGTTGGGTCCAACCAAAACATAAAACAATCAAGGCTTGGTCAATCCATAAGTAAACAATCATGACCGTGACTTAGATTATCTAAGACCCTAGTAACTTTGGGTAGAGAAAAAAAAAGATGAAAAGGAAGCATATAGAGCATTAACAAGACAAGGTGAGAATTGCTAGAGAGGGATCAATAGAGGGAACGTATGTATGGGTATCTACTGGAAGAATTATAATACTTTTATCATGGAGCTAGGTAATTGGAGGAGGTTGTTGTAGATGTGATTTTGGATAGGGTTTAGTTTATGTTATCCTATATGAGGCCATAGGGAAGAAAATACTAATATGTGACTGACTAGATGTAACAATAAAATAATAAATTAATATTAATATTAATTTATTATTAATTAAATACTATCTAAAGTCAATAGTCATGCCCTTTTATGAAAAGTTGCATGACGGGATTATATAAAGCCCAAACCTATGTAACTATTTACCATCTATCATACATTACATTTTTACATTACTATTGATCCATTTATGGACCACTTATGTTACTTACAATGGGTTTTCCCGTAAAAATTGTATTTTACTGCTCTAGTGGTATTAGAGCTTCGTCGCCAATCTGGCTATTAGCCATCATCTCAGAGATTCTGTGAATGTTGGAATTTTTCCATTAAAAACTAGGGTTTCCCTAAGTAGTTGAGATTTTTTATTTTTTTTTTGAAAAAAGTAAAAAAAAAAGAGATGAAGAAGGAGAAGAAAAGAAACAAAGAAGTAAAGAAGTAAAAAGAAAAGAAAAAGTAAAAACAACAAAAAAGGAAGATGTAAAAAATAAGTAAAAAGAAGGAGTAAAAGAAAGGAAAGTAGAAAAAAAATAGAAAAGAAAAAAAGAAGGGAAAGTAAGAAAAGAAAAGTTAAAAACAACAACAACATAGTCTTATAAAACCATTTTAGTTTTGTAAAACTATTCTAGTTTTATTAAAATTCTATTCTTCACAACCTTAGATATATAAATTTATAATAATAATATTTATTACTATAATTTATCCAATTCATTTTTTTATAATAATATTGTTATTATATATAATAATGATGATTATAAATCATTTTTAAAACCCCTATTTTGCCTCCCAGCCAAAACAATCGTAATATTATTATTATTATAAATAATAATAATAATTATCTAATAACTGTATTAAATACAATTATTATTTTATACAAAAAGGGAAAAGAAAAAAAAATGAAGGTCAAAATGAAAGAGGTAGATTTTATTAAAACAGAGAAAAGATTTCTCAATGTTCCGACGAATGTGCCGATGGCCATGCTGAAAGTTAATGGGATATTTGATGAAAGTCCCTTTGCCATCGCTATTTGTCCATCCAATAAGGAAAATTTTATAAACATTCATGTCACAAATCAAGTACAAGTTCAAGAATCAATGAAGAATGAGTCAAATGAAGATCAAATAGAAGTACCATTACAAATCGATGATTATCATTTTGCAACTCAATTCACTGTCACAACTATAGACGACCATCTCATAGACATAATATTGGGTTATAACTGGTTGGAAACACTATGAACATTCTTCGTCAATGCAAAAAAGAGGTGCATCACCTTCTTCCATGAGAAGAAGAAAATAACGCTACTTGATTTCTTAGTGATAGTTCCCTTATCGCAAACTACAGACCAAGATCAACTGATGGACGATATGAAGAGTTAGAAGAACAAATAAAGATTTTAAACAAACTCATCATGGACAAAGATAATGATTTAGAGCACGTCTAGAGAAAGCGAGAAAATCAAGAGTTTGAATTATGTCAACATCAACAACAAAAGGAAAAACTCTAGCAACAACATGACGACATTAAGAAGACACATAAGTTGGAAATTACAAAAATCAACAAGGTGTTATCAAGCAATACCGATGAACCTTTTCGACTACGAAATCATAACAAAACATTAATTACGAAGATTAAAAAAATAAAACATAGTCGCAAGAAGGAACAGTCCAATGAAGACCTCAAAGCAAGAGTTCTAGAAAATCAAGAAGAAAACCAGTGCCTAATGTATCGTAATAGAGAACTAGAGAAACAAATTGAGAAGTTAAAAGAAGACAAAAAGTTGCAAGATGAAAGGTTCGAGAAGATTCAGAGAAAAAACTATCCACTGGAGAACAAAATAGCGCAAATCCAGAAAGAAGCATCCAGACTCTCCGAAAAACAAAGTCAAGCTAAGGAAGTAAATTCAGTCATCATCAGAGATAAAAAATAAGTCAATACAACCAAAGAACAAACAACAAGAACTCCTTATCGACACCCCAATTATAAACGTTATTTTGACCAATGACATGGTCAAAATGAACACACTCAGAGGAGAGATGATGTCACACGAGCAAGTACAACAAATAAAAATACAAAACTACAAACAAGAAGAGCTATCCCACAAAGTGATCAAATAGATTCGATAAAAATAGATTTGGGATGGACCACATCAGAGATGATGAGATAGTTCTTCTGGGGAATTCGTAACTCGTATCACCTTGTTTCATCAAATGTCGCAATGACTAAACACAAAATATAGAGATAATATTACAAGAAAAAATCAGACGTAATCATTGTCGTCAAATAATATTTGAGGACAAAGCTTCCCTTAAGGGGAAGCCAATGTAACAACAAAATAATAAATTAATATTAATATTAATTTATTATTACTTAAAGACTATCTAAAGTCAATAGTCATGCCCTTTTATGAAAAGGTGAATGACGGGATTATATAAAGCCCAAACCTATGTAACTATTTACCATCTATCATACATTACATTTTTACATTACTATTGATCCATTTATGGACCACTTACGTTACTTACATTGGGTTTTCCCATAAAAAAAATATTTTACTGCTCCACTAGAGGACCTCAAAAAGCATGGTACACAAGAAAAAACTTTTAAATGTTTCATAACAGGATTTACCTCTAGGAAAGCCTCTTCAGGTGTCATACTTTCAATTGCCAAACCCTAAATTTTTACTACATTGGCCTTCCATTTCACCAATACCTTCTCATTTGTTCTCCTAGTTGCACAACACCATTCAAAAAGACATGTCCTTGGCATCTCTATTTCCTCCAATTTTATGGTGCTTCTAGTGAAATTTACCTTGCAAATTCATCTTTAAAGTCATAAAATTATTTTCAATTTCATTTAACGATGGACTGAGGGGTTTGAGACATGTCATCATCACACTTTGGCACTTAGTATATATGTGGATCTATCATATGAGAGCCTTCTATTGGGTGGAAAATATTCCCTACATCAATGTACACCAACAAGTAGAGAAAATTTTGCAGTATTCAAGAGCTTGACTAGTCGGACAGGGAAAGCATGGAAGTTCCTGATACAAATCTTACCCTGCATATTTAGGCATAGGTAGAAACAATATGAACATGCTTGTCCTGTTCCCTGGTCAAGACATCATAAAATCATTAAGAGATGGCATCTTCAAACAACTCCTAATATATTCTTGGTAGTGTGGAAGGTAGAAACATAAATAGAGTAATTAGGTCTAAGTTTGGCAAGAATGGACACAACTAGTCACTTTTCATACTTATTAATCCCACATAGTTTTAATAGTGACCTTAGAGATTTTAGCTTGATGAGATAGTCCTAGATAGTGTTAAAGATGCATGGGCTGAAGATGATGAACCCATTCTCTAGTTGGTGACCTCTTAACACGTCCTACTTAGCAAACAATTCTTCCAAAGTAGTATAGATCTAATTAGGTGAACTTTCATGTTGAATTTGGCAAAAGATATTGCCAGAAATAGAGATGCGAAAAAACATAAGCTTCATCCCATATATTAAACCACTTCATCTTTTCGACATCCAATCTAGGTTTAATTTTAATTCCCATCAAGATTCTATATAAGACTTTGTTCCTCACAAAAATAAATGTCTTTGACTTCCACCTAGTAATTTAATATCATAATAAGGGTACTTGACTTTGATCCATTTCTATAGCATTTGTTTTGCTACAAAAACAAATTTTGTAGTAGAAGGATGGCATCTTTAGAATAATGACCTTCCTACAAATTTACAAAACTGTGATATTTGTAGTAGAAATAAAGTTGCCTTGAGACCATGAAAAAGTGTTCAGATAAATCCTTATGTACCATAATAGAAAAGTATCTACAATACCATGGAGCAACTAAAAATTAGAGGCTCTTATAGCATAATAAAGGACCTCCTTCAAATTCATGAAATATGTTGCATAATAGACTTTGGTAGCATAATGAATGAGTGTTTTTAGCACCATAAATCTATTGTGTAATAGTGACTTTTGCAATCCAATAGAATGGGGCACTAACACCACAAAATCATCTCTAAATCGTGAATGCAAAATCTACTAGAACCATGAATAATCACCCCAGCTAAGGAGGTGAGATTTCTTATGATGTCCATGTACTACACACTGTGTGCACACTATCCAATCAAACCATAATGAACCCCCTCAGAAAATGATTTTCTTCTATTAAAAAACACTCTTTAAAATTTCATAGGCTCTAACACCATGTGAGATTTGGATGAGCAACTGAAATGCATACATCTTATTGCCTTTGTCTATATATTTTTGATGCAGTGGCTACAGAACCACCCAAGATCAAAATTTCTAAAGAAAAGAACATGGACCAAAGAAGTAAGACTAGATTGTTATAAAATGGTATTTATATGCTTATTAACTAACTGATTCAACCAAACGATATTAGTATAATAAATACAAATACAATTTCCTTCTATAGAAATTCAGGAATGAAAATCCATGAAAGAGAATGCCATGAATATCTCCTTGAAGCAAGGAAGTACAAAAAGGCTAAGTAATCTTAATTGCATATGTGCATGAAAGTAGAGAAACAAACAATGCATGCAAGGCAAAAGTTGCACTAAATCAAGTGCATTGAAGTAAGCAAGAACATGGAAATATGCACCAATGGTTTCCCTAGGTAATGGCATGAACATAAAAATGATGCATACATTAATACCTTGCATTGTGTATATTAATAGGAGGCCAGTTGTAAGGGTTTAGGTATCACAAGTTTATAATTTTTAATGAAATGGGATTTGGCATTAGGGGGTAAAGATAATTGGAAAAATCTTCGCAAGGCCACCTTATCCATATTTTAAATCTTATCAATGGTTAATGTAAATTTATCAAACATGAGTATGAGATTAGTGGGTAAATTTATCAATGGATTCTAGTAGAGCCTCTAGTATCTTGCCATTTCTTTGAGTCCTAGTTAGTCATTGGTAAAAGTCATTCTTCTCTAGATCTCTTTGTGCTTCTCAAAACAACACTCACAATTAGCAGCACACTTAATATAAATCAAGAGTTATAACCAATGGTAACAGTAAGTTTTGTGAATATTCATTCATCTGCAAAGATAGGCACAATCGGGCATCTCAACTAGACACTAAAAGGACCATATTCAAAGAATCACTTCCAACAGCCAAAAGGATAGTTTTTATGCCCTCCTAGTCCATTATCATCCTATGATGCGCTTACATATAACATATGTATGCATAGTTAGTGTACTCAAGGTTTGTATGTGGAAGAACTAGCTCCAAATGATGATAAACAACATTATTTTTTTATTTTTTGTAAGGATGGCTCCAACATTTAATATCTGAAGGATGCTCCACCTTATTGGCCTTTATTATTTGTTATGTGAGAAGATTATAACAAAATGAGTTGCCCTGTGAAGTGTCTTTTAATTCATGTGTGTGAACCATATTACCCATTTGTTGAAGAGCATCCCACATTCAAGAGATTAAACCATGTATTGATAAGCAATCTGAGTGAACCCTTACAAAGATATCTATAAGAGTATTTGTTGCAGAATCAATCTGACTGATTTCTTTCCTAATTGGTGTTGATCAATAAGCTCTACTAGCATTCAAAAGTTTCAAGTAGCCTGTCAACAACATGTTATAGACGTTAAATAAGCAACTTAGAATACCAGTGTAAACTAAATAATTTTTGCACTACTCCATAAAGATCAGGTTGATAGTGTCAATAAGTAATCCATCCTTAACCCAAAGTCTACAAGTGAAGGCATACGAATTCCCTCAACAATTGTTAAAAAATATGCAATTACAAACTCAAATCCCTTACTAGTAATATCAATACCAAGGAAATACTAAATTAAGCCAAGAACTTAGTTGGGTCCAACCAAAACATAAAACAATCAAGGCTTGGTCAATCCATAAGCAAACAATCATGCCCGTGACTTAGATTATCTAAGACCCTAGTAACTTTTGGTAGAGAAAAAAAAAAGATGAAAAGGAAGTATACAGAGCATTAACAAGACAAGGTGAGAATTGCTAGAGAGGGATCAATAGAGGGAATGTATGCATGGGTATCTACTGGAAGAATTATAATACTTTTATCATGGAGCTAGGTAATTGGAGGAGGCTGTTGTAGATGTGATTTTGGATAGGGTTTAGTTTATGTTATCCTATATGAGGCCATATGGAAGAAAATAATAATATGTGACTCACTAGATGACCTCAAAAAGCATGGTACACAAGAAAAAAAAAATTAAATGTTTCATAGCCGAGGAAAGTGAGCATCTAGAGGACTAACTTTTAAATTATTGAGAGGTTTAAAACATAGCACACACCATTGATCGAAGGAACGAAAAGTGAGCATCTATCACCGAGGCAAGTAAATCGACTACAACACTTTCAACCCCAGTAAATTCAAACCCTGTCACAAACAAACTATTCAAACTTATATTTCATAATGTGAAAAGAGCCTAGAGCGCTAACACCCATTAAAGGAAAACAACAAAGACCCTAAATATAATGAATCCCGAAAAATATAAAGATAGGCATTTAGATTGTAGTAGCAATGCAAAGCTATGTAGACGAGATCAATAGAATAGATTGAAACCCTAAAAAAATTGCTAGATGCTAACCTTAAAAATTCGCTAAGACGCTCTCCAAAAGAAAAATTCGCTAAGATGCTCTGCAAAAGAAGATTGTCGGTGTTGCGATGAAGACATCACCCAAAATATTTGCTCCTTTCCAGCTCGTTAACCAAAGGATGATGGATCACAAAGGCTTGCAACCGAGCAACATATATACAGGGGTTAAAGCAAGCTCCAAAGGGCAAATCCAACTGTAAAACCAATTCCAACAAGAAATTTGGGGCAATTTCAACTACTTCATTGATTTCGAGGAACCAAAGAGGGTGAATTTGTGCCAAAAACCACCATTTTTGGAAATTGGGGAGTGAAGGAGGACTGCAAGTCGATTATGGAGTGGGCGAATGCCATTTTCCCTCTATTTCTTTGTAAAATCGAGCGGGCAAATGCCATTTTCCCTAAATTTTCTTAGTGAACAGAAATGGGCTAACCACTTTTAAACGTTTTTTAGGTATATAATATTTGGGCTAAATTTTAATAATGAAAAAAATGGTTTAATATGGAAAATTCGCCCACTAAATTTTCAAAATGCCTTAAAATTCACCCCTAAAATCATCCCTAGACACACATCAACACAATTATCAAAGAATTGACTACACATGCATCTACTTCTAAAATGTACACATAATAAAAGTAAACCAAATTGAATAATATCAATTGCAAATTGGTTAGCTATTCATAAAGGAATAGAGTCAACTATTAAAATTATTCATAAGGTCAATGCCTCTAATGTGCATAATCCTCCACCAATTACATTGCATTTATTAAGGGGAGCTAAAACGCATACTGAAAGAACCATGAACACATTCGACAAAGTACAGAAACAATAAGCCAAATAAACAACCCACAAAAGAGATACAAGATAGGAAGAGACCATTTTTAACGTGGTTCACCCACTTTTTGGGCTACGTCCACAAAAGGTTGTTTGTATTAGTTTTCTATTTCAAAAGAGAGATACAAACTGCAACATTGTTGCTACAATTCCACTTGCAATAAGCTTCTCTTACTGAGATCATTTTTAAGACATCTCGCGTTAAACCTTCATAAAGGTTACCGAAATCTATCTAGCATGATTCTTCTTTAATATGGGAACAAACTCGCGTATTACTCTAATATCAAAATACTTTGTAGGTCTAACTATGTATCACTATGTTTATATAAAACATTGTAATCACTTCATCAAAAACCTAGAAAGATGGTTGTACAAGATAAGATGGTGTTAAAGTCGATCCCTTAAAAATATTCTTTCCAAGGATTATTTCACTTCATAAAACCCAAGGTCTAAAAGGGTTTCATAAAGGTACTCAAATCTTCCTCTTGGTGGGATTTAGTCAAAGGCATTTAACAACATAAAGGTCGTACCCTATCTATTTCTCCACGATAAAGACCAACATACTTTGTCTTTAATGTAGGTATTTATAGTGTAAGATACATTTTCTAAGTAAGTGATATATTCTAGAGAATCCCCTTCAAGAATAAAGATTTCGTTGGTAGGTACATAAATTTTAGCTACTACCTTTGTATATAAATCATGGTAATTATACAGGTGGATTCTCTCCAATAAAGGCAATTTGGTTAAATTAATCTTCACACAACTCTTCACATAGTTACCCAAGTTCATATCCCTATCTATAAGTACACTAAACTATACTTATGATACATATGTATTTTTATTATATAAAGGCAAGAGGGATATAGTATGTGTAAGATTATATCAAAACTTTATTTTAGAAACCGGACTTCTCTGCCCGTAATCTTCTATTAATGATGTACAATGTATATTTATCTCATACTGCTTCCAAAATGTAGAGATATATAATAATACCAAATTTTCTAAGGAGTTCTCTGTCCAACGCACAGAGTTCAATGCAACTATGTAAATGCTAAATCTAGCAAGCCAACGACAAGGATAGTTCTGCAACTTAGAAGGTAGTATAAATACATGGTTCGACTTTCATGCAGAAAAGCAAATTGAAACCAGAATAACATTATATAAGACGTCGATCTCTGGTCGACACAGGTCTCGCCGACAGTGTTACGGTGACTCTACCGGGAGGAAATTAACAATAGTATCATAAGGATATATATAGGGTCAAAAACTTTTAATCAAGCTTCCTAAAATATTATTCGGCTCATAAAAGATATAAATATATAAACCATGGATTTTTCAAGCTCTTAACAGGTATCCTGTGTACATAACAATGCAAGCATGCCTATCCAAAATGATGCATAGATCTTTATAAAACCAAAACAGGGTTCTCAACCTTAACAGCAGTGGGGTGCATAATGCAGGGATTTTAAAACATGATTAAACCACAGCGCATACAGGAGTCATGCTAAAAAATCTATCAGGATTTTTGATGCAAATATTCCCTCTTCAAAAATCGTTTTATCAACAGAATATTTGCATCGATCATTCATAAAAAAGAAAACGGTAAAAATATATCATACGCAGAGGTTGCTTAAAATGGACTTTCAAAGAGAAACAACAAGGAAAATAAGTCTCTACAACAAAATCGCTACCATCCAAAGTTGTTCAACACTCATACAGCAAAGAGTGAGCCTCTTACAACAAAGATCGAAGTGTAGCACACAAACTTGATAATAATTCAATGCTTTTCAGATTAAAACATGCCATCGCTGTGATAAGGAAAATATAGTATAAAAAAAAGAACTTTCCGTCCAGACATGCAATCGTCGGGAGTAGTTTGGAATTTTAGCAAATAATTAAACATCCCAAGGAAAGTACGAACCCAGATATGACAGTTGCAGAATATAAATAATTTTAAACGTAGGGATCCCTCTCACAGGATGGGGTTAGTTTTATGTTTGCAAGGAGAAGATCAATAAATACAAAGACGTAGATATCTTACAAAATATTTGGGTCAGTGCAAGCTAATGAGGGTCACTTTTGGGGTGTTAGATGCAATAGAAAACTGAAAAAGCAGGCATCCCTCAACTTACTTGGATTTTTTGAGCTACTTACGCAAAATATCTTGCATTGAGTAAAAAAGGTGAAATGTAGGAAATTGAATCACGTTTCCAAATATATAACTTTTATGTATCAAAAATTTGCATAGCTATGTCAAGTTTCATTTTTCCTAACAGACACTTTTTATTTTTCAGGCAAATGATAAGGTATATGTTTTTGTGGGTAGAGCCTTTGAAGGTCTTAATGCAAAAATCTTGAAATGAGTTTTTCATAGAACGTGGAGGTTAGTCTCCTCTTGTGCACCATACAATTTTTTTTTGAAATGATTGAGAATTGAAAAAGTTATGGAAGAAACACTAACAGTGTGTTTCACGAGTTAAGGAGGTAGGACAGAAAAGAAATTCAAAGAAAATAGGAAAAAATAATATTTCAAAATAAAAGTTACATATTTGGAATCTACAGAAAAATTGCTATTTGTGTCTAAGATTTCATAAAAAATGACTTTGTGTAGCATATTGTAATGAGTGGCTAAGCATAGGCTTCTCCAGAAACTGGAAGAAATACCCAATTAGCTTTGGTTTTTCATTAACATAGCATAGGTTTGAAATTACCGAAGCAAACTCCAAAGCATACACATATGATTATTGTTGACATGTGAGCATGTGACTTGGCCTGGTTTAGGCTCTACAAAACACGAGCGCGTTCTGTTTAAATTCAAAAATATTGCCGCGCTTTTAGATGTACATAACACGTACGTTTTATAGAACAACATAATGCATACGCGTTATATAGCTACATAACACGTACGCGTTATATAGTTAAAAAACGCGCTCACATTATGCAAATCATAAAATACATGTTTAATACTTGAGAAAGAGGGGGTGTGGAAGACTCAAGGGAATTTTTGTTTAATATTGGAGAAGGGGTGGGGAAGGGTCAAGGGAATCTATGGTTAATATTTAATAGGGGTGGGAAAGGGTCAAGGGCTTAGAAGGATGTTGGAAGCTTGAGTGGGGAGATAGGAAGGGAATGAGAACATGATGGGCTACAGGGGGTGAAGGGAAGTGGAGCTTGAGAGCACTATTAGGAGTAGAATAGGTTCTGAAGAGGTATAGGGTTAGAAGTTGAAAGTGAGACTTGAGTGACAAGGGGGAATGGATGGAGGCAAGGGGGATGTGAGAGAGAAATGAAGAATACAAGGGGGGGAGACATAGAGCGAGGGAGGGAGAGGGACAATTGGGAGGAATGGATTTGGAGGGGGTGAGATATAGATGGGGATAGAACGAAATAAAGAGATAGGAAGGGAGGGACAGAAAGTGTTGGTGGGAGACATGCAGGGAGTGGTGGCGATGGACAGAGAGAGAGAGAGAGAGAGGAGGGGGAAGGGACATAAAGTGTGTGAGAGAGAGGGAGTGATGGAGAGATTGGGATAGGTTGAGGGAAAGATAACACGAGGGAGGGATAGAAGGTGAGAGAGAGACAGGCGATGAGAGAGGGAGGGAGAGAAGGTAGGGTGAGGGATGGAGGGAGAAAGGTGGAGATAGATATGGATGGAGGGGGGATGGGTTTGAGAATGGAAAGTGACATAATGTGTGTGTATGTCTGTGTGTTTGAGAGAGAGAGAGAGAGAGAGAGAGAGAGATTGATGGTTGGAGAGAGAGAGACCAGAGGGAGTTGTGAGCATCATATTCTCCATCAGCATCATATTTTTCATCATCATTATCTTCATGACCATCATCATCATCATCAACATCTTCATCATCATCACCATCATCATCATCATCATCGTATTCCTCATCAAATAAACATCTCCATCATCATCATCATCATCTTCTAAACATCATCATGATCATCATCTAAACATCACCATCACCATCATCATCAACATCTCCATCATCATCACCATCACCATCATCATCAAAATCTTCATCATCATCACCATCACCATCACCATCACCATCTTCATCATCATTGTCATCTCTAGGTTCCCCATCAACATCAACATCTCCATCATCATCATCTTCTTCATCATCATCATCTTCATCACCATCATCATCATCATCATCAAAATCTTCATCATCATCACCATCATCATCATCATCTTCCTTGAATCAGATCAACATCTCCATCATGTCACCATCATCTTCATCATCATCATCATCATCATCTGAACATCATCATCAACATATTCATCATCATTACCATCACCATCATCATCAACATCTTCATCATCATTACCATCACCATCATCATCAACATCTTCATCATCATCACCATCATCATCATCATCATTGGCATTTGTAGGTTCCTCATCAACATCTCCATCATCATCATCTTCTCCATCATCATCATCTTCATCACCATCATCATCAGCATCAACATCTTCATCATCATCACCATAATCATCATCTTGATCATCATCACCATAATCATCATCTTCATCATCATCAGATCAACATCTCCATCATCATCATCTTCTTCATCATCTTCACCATCATCATCATCTTCATCGCCATCTCCATCATCTTCAACATCTCCATCATCATCACCATCACCATCATCATCATCTTCATGACCATAAACATCTTCATCATCATTGTCATCTCCCCCTTCCTCATCAACATCTCCATCATCATCATCATCATCATCATCACCATCTGAACATCACCATCACCATCATCGTCAACATCTTCGTCATCATCACCATCAACATCATCATTATCATCATCACCATCAGCATCATCATCAAAATCTTCATCGTCATCACCATCACCATCTTCATCATCATTGTCATCTCTAGGATCCCCATCAACACATCTCCATCATCATCATCTTCTTCATCATCATCATCTTCATCACCATCATCATCATCATCAACATCTTCATCATCATCACCATCATCATCATCTTCTTCCTCATCAGATCAACATCTCCATCATGTCACCATCATCTTCATCATCATCATCATCATCATCATTACCAGCACCATCATCATCAACATCTTCATCGTCATCACCATCATCATTGGCATTTGTAGGTTCCTCATCAACATCTCCATCATCATCATCATCGTTGGCATCTGTAGGTTCCTCATCAACATATCCATCATCGTCATCTTCTCCATCATCACCACCATCATCACCATCATGATCTTCTGAACATCATCATGATCATCATCTAAACATCACCATCACCATCATCATCAACATATTCATCATCATCACCACCAGCATCATCATCAAAATCTTCATCGTCATCACCATCACCATCACCATCACCATCTTCATCATCATTGTCATCTCTAGGTTCCCCATCAACACAACATCTCCATCATCATCATATTCTTCATCATCATCATCTTCATCACCATCATCATCATCATCAACATCTTCATCATCATCGCCATCATCATCATCATCTTCCTCATCAAATGAACATCTCCATCATGTCACCATCATCTTCATCATCATCATCATCATCATCATCATCATCCGAACATCACCATCACCATCACCATCATCATCAACATCTTCATCGTCATCACCATCATCATTGGCATCTGTAGGTTCCTCATCAACATATCCATCATCATCATCTTCATCACCATCATCATCATCATCATTGGCATCTGCAGGTTCCTCATCAACATATCCATAATCGTCATCTTCTCCATCATCATCACCATGATCACCATCATGATCTTCTGAACATCGTCATGATCATCATCTAAACATCACCATCACCATCATTGTCAACATCTTCATCATCATCACCATCAGCATCATCATGAAAATCTTCATCGTCATCACCATCACCATCACCATCACCATCTTCAGCATCATTGTCATCTCTAGGTTCCCCATCAACACAACATCTCCATCATCATCATCTTCTTCATCATCATCATCTTCATCACCATCATCATCATCATCAACATCTTCATCATCATCACCATCATCATCATCATCTTCCTCATCAGATCAACATCTCCATCATGTCACCATCATCATCATCATCATCATCATCATCATCACCATCATCCGAACATCACCATCACCATCATAATCAACATCTTCATCATCATCACCATCATCTTCATCAACATCATCATCTTTATCATCTTCATCTGCATCATGATCATCTTCATTGTCATCACCCTCCTCCTCATCATCATCTTTATCATCTTCATCTACATCATGATCATCTTCATTGTCATCACCCTCCTCCTCCTCATCATCTTGTGCACTTATGCACTTAGGGATTAATGTTTAGAAGAGGGTCTAAAGGCCTTTATGGCGGAGGGGCTCTAGGAACAAGGTAAGACAGAGAGGGCAGGGGGGAGGGATAAAGGTGTATAGGGTTAGTGATTAAGGGAGAAGAAGGGAGAGAGTGCTATAGGGAGCGATAATGATGAAGATAAAGAGAAGGTGGAGAGATGGAGAGTGGGGTGGTAGAGACATGGCTAGAGTAAGGGAGAGAAAGAAACATGAAAGAAACATGTAGGGAGGGATGTAGGGACAATGAGGGACAGATATTTAGAAAGAGATAGGGGGTCTCTAGGGATTATTGGGAGAGAGCTAGGGGGTATTAAACCATACAAAACATTTGTCCCCACACTAAAAACATTTGTTTTATATGTAACCATATAAATTATTAGTTTTCTTTTGATTTTGTTCGTTGCCCTAGTCGTGCACCTAACCTATTTATTGTGCTTGACAATATCGCGTACACGTTTTTGCACTACATATTGCACATGCGTTTTTTCTTTATATAACGCGTGCACATTTTGTAACTCCATAAATAGTGGATTGTCCCTGTCCGAGAGCAACTTCACTCTGTCCGGGCCAAAACAACACTCCCGCGATTTTTCGAACAGCATGAGCCCGCCATTGGAAATTCTCACACTCTACACCAACTCCATCATTATTTTTTTTATGCAGGTGCAGCATTGAGGACATCTTTCATGGTTGCTCAGTGTGGTGTTGGGTTATATGGCCATATTTTAAGAAGATAATCAACAAGCTTGAAGAATCTCCAATTGAATAACACCAAAGATAAGGCCTTTGAAAGATTCATTTTGCCTATATTTGAGGAGCACACAAGATAAGATATCAAGCTTTAAGACTATTTCATGGTGATGGTGGATATACACAAGTGTACAAGGAAATCAAAGAGCCTAAACAATTTATGATTTAACTTCCATTTGCTTATTATTGAAGAGCTTGTAATTGAGGAGCAATAAAAACAAACTATATTGAATTGATCATTGTGGTGATGGGGAATGCACGTAACCGAGTAAACAAATCAACAAGGAAGAAGAGACCTCAAGAAGTCATTGAAGAAGAGAAAGAAAAGAAAAGAATATACATGATGAATTAGAGGCTTTCTTTGGAAACTAATCCAAATCCAATTGTAGAGGATACCACGGTTCATCCTATTAATCCATGACAAGAGGGACCTTCAATTTCCACAATAGTTGTTGAACAAGCACCCTATGGAAGTAATCAAGAAGCAAAACGTAGGTGCTCATCCGGATGTGGTTAAACAAGCGATGAATTCAGAGAGGCGTTGGACATTTTTCCTACTGTTGAAGAAGAGAATGTTATCCACACCATCGATGAGGATGTTGGACTTCCACAAGGGGATGTTGGACTTCCACAGATGATGAGGATGTTGGATTTCCACCATCCAACTACCAGGAAGAGAATGAAGGACACCAATCTACTACTGAAACGCCAGAGCGTCTTGGTGATGCGCTACGTGGTACAATTCCAACCCCCTTACCTCCATTAGCAAGCACACGTCAAAGAACTCCAAAATGTATACAAGTTGATGAAACTCTTATCAATTCCATTGAAGGTACGCTATCTAAACGTAGTATTGCTTATCAAACTCAACAGATACTTGATAAATATTTTGTTTCTAAATGTGATGGAGATAAATGTAGATTATTTTATCATTGTTAAAATCTAGGAGCATGAATGTTGTTAGGAAAAAGTTAGGGATAAAGATGATAAAGAATTCTGAACCAAGTTCTCATATAGTTAAAATCCTAGTAGATGCATTTGGTAAAATTGGTAAGAACACACGTTCAAAGGACCGCAATGCTGCTCGTCGTGTGTTGTCACAAGCAATTGCAAATAAGAACACCAGGGCCCTTCATATTCTCAGGCCTACATCAGAACTAGTTAATTTGAATGTAAAAACCCTCCATAGGTATTCTATTAGAAGAGAACATCTTGACACAACCCATCAGACAGATTTTTGGGCCTTTGTTGTTCAGTTGCCACATCGTGACATGAAGCTAGTTGATGCAGTAAAGGGACTAGTGAACAGTTTTTGGCATGATCACACAAGGCCTTCTTCAAACCAAAAGAATGTACTAAAACTAAGAAGGGGTTCAAAGGATCGTGAACCGCATACTAAGCATCTTCTTGATATAACACAGACAAAACTTTACGAGAAATTTAGGATTGAGCATAGACAATTGAACTTGGGGCAAAGATCCTTTGAGAAATGTAACCCATGGTATGTTAGAATAAATACTCTTCGTAACACTTGTTGTTGTAGATAGCATGTAGAATATGAATATTACTATGAAACATTTTTGTATATTCGTCTTGTGTTGCATACTAACATTGTGCAGGATTGCTCCATGACAATACCATCGACTTCATTAAAAGAATTCATTCATAGCATCATGTGCAATAGGCCCGAGGGGCAAACATACTATGCAAAATCTTGTTTGGATGGAACATGCTCCAACTGTGCTAGAATGGCATTATTGAGCCAATGTATGCACGAGAATGGAGACAGTGAATTTGGGAAAATGGTTACAGACATGAAAAGTTTCAAATATATCAACTATGAAATAGTCCCAGGGAAAGAAAGCAAAAAAATACAATTGGTGACATCTCAGGTATGCATTTATATCTATAAAATTATGTTGTAACGGTTACATTTCAATCCTTACTTACAACAAAAAACTGACATTGAGATCATTTTGTGTCACCGGGTGCAAGTTAGTGACTTCATCAAGGAATTTATTTAAAAGACACATCAATATGTTCAGCATGTCCACATGGCACGATGGCAGGATGAGAAGTTTAGAATATGCAGAGATACATTTCCCCTTGATACTATACTTTCCGTTATTGATTTTGCCGAGAACTACACTCTGCAACCTCAAAACGAGATCCAAAGTCAGTATTATCACTCTGAGCAGGTTTCCTTGATGGTCCATATCACATATAGGCATGGCCCAAATAGCACTGAAGAGCAAAGAGAAATTCTAAAGGAATATCACTTCTACATAAGTGATGATAGGTGCCACGACTTCCACTATGTACATCATTGCTTCATCATGTTCTATGATCACTTGAAGGGAAGGAACATGTACATAGTGGTTGCCTCAAAAGATACTGAATGGGGTGATGAATACTGGTTGGCACGCTATATAGATGGAAAGCAAACCCTCATTATGTCCATGACTGACAATGAAAACAACCAATTTCCAACTGGGTCTATGGTTGTTAAAGGTGAATACTTGACACAGGACAGCAATGGAAGAAAGAAGGGTGGATATGTTTACATGGATTACAGACCAGGTGCAAGTGTGTATAACTTTACCAACTTAATCATTGGCACAAACCTTCAGGTACGAACAATGCCTAGTCAAAATACATCGAAGGTACGCTACTTACCGAATACAGAGCACAAGAGACTAATGGAGACCATCAGTATAAGAGATGATCCGGAGGGCTTGGTTGTATGATAATAGGTGGGATCTAGCATGATGAGGTACGTTACATACTTTTAATACTATACTATTTATATTATTTTTAATTGAATATTGATATATGCTCAATTTTCACATGTATGTTTCATATGAATATGTCAATTTTGTGTTCTTGATATGCCAAATTTACGTTTATGTTGTTTATAAATATGCCAAAAGTTCTTTTGTATATCAAGTTTATGAATATGCCATTTTTTACATATGATCAGTAAACCCTAAAATTATATTATGTTCATCATGTTGGTTATTGGCTTCACCCAACAAAATTAATTCAATTCATGCTCACTATATTAAACAATACACTTATATTAAATTTAATTCATGTCTTGTTAAATATTTCATAATGAATTAGCTATTTGAGTGCACCGCCTTAGACCAAGCCATCATCATCAACATCTTCATCATCATCACCATCATCATCATCATGAAAATCTTCATCATGGACCTGCAAAACCCTAGTTTCCAAAGTGTCTAGGCAGGTTCGGGCTTGGAACACTAGCCATACCCGTCCGGTGGATGATTTTCCAAAGTTGACCCCCGTGTGCAAAAATTGCACACTCCCACACTGAGCAAAACCCTAGTTTCCAAGATGGACCTGCAAGGTGACACATGGGCGACCAGGTGGGAGGGGAGGGGCACCCCTGGCACTATACCGGTGTGCAGAATACAACAAAGTTGACAGTTCATCGATCCGAGCCACGGTCTTCATTCTATGGCTCGTCCCATATCGCTGCTAGAAGGCCTTCAGTGACACCTGCTGGATACCTACCGGGGGCATAGAAATCCAACTGTGCAACAAAACCAGGTTCTAGGGAGTCTTGCAGATGTGTCTAGGTAGGTTCGGGCTGAGAACACTAGCCATACCCACCCGGTGGATGATTTTCCAAAGTTGACCCTCGTGTGCAAAAATTGCACACTTCCACACAGAGCAAAACCCTAGTTTCCAAGATGGACCTGCAAGGTGACACATGGGCCACCGAGAAGGAGGGGATGGGCACCCCTGGCACTATCCCAGTGTTCTAAATCCAATGGAGTCGACAGTTCGTCGATCCAAGCCACGGTATTCATTATATGGCTCATCCTGTCTCTCTGCCAGAAGGCCTTCAGGGACACCTGCTGGATACCTACCAGCAGCATAGAACTCCAACCGTGCAACAAAACTGGGTTCTGGGGAGTGCTGCAGGTGTGTCTAGGCAAGTTCGGGCTAGGAACACTAGCCATACTTGCTCGGTGGATGATTTTCCAAAGTTGACCCCTGTGTGCAAAAATTGCACACTCCCACACTGAGCAAAACCCTACTTTACGAAATGAATGCACAATGAAGCCACTGGGCCATGGGGAGACAAGGGAGAGGGCCCCCTAGAGGTAATCACATGCCAAGAGAGCAATAGAGTTGATGGTTCGTCGGTCCGACGTTTGGTTTTCAAGTTATGTCGAGTTGCAAGTCGCATGAAAATGCCGTTGGCTCCTGCAAGTGTGTGTGGGCAATGTCGACCTGGGAACACTGCCAACACTGGCTCAGGGGAGGTTTTTGTAGAGTTGACCCACCAATGCGATATTGCATGCAATTAAATTGAGCAAAGCCCTAGTTTACGAAATGAATGTAAAATGAAGCCGTTGGGCCATGGGGAGTTGAGGGAGAGGGCCCCCTAGAGGTAATCGCATGCCAGGAGACCAACGGAGTCGACGGTTCGTCAGTCCGATGTCCGATTTCTGAGTTATGTCGAGTTGCAAGTCACATAAAAATGTCGTTCAGGGACACTTGGTGAATTTCCGTCCGGGAGCCAAAAAGAAAACGGAGCAGGAAGATTGCATGCCGTTGGCTCCTACAAGTGTGTGTGGGAAATGCTGACATGGGAACAATGCCAACACTGGCTTGGGGGAGGTTTTTACAGAGTTGACCTACCAATGAGAGATTGCATGCAATTAAACTGAGCAAAACCCTAGTTTACGAAATGAATGCACAATGAAGCCACGGGGCGATGGGGAGATGAGGGAGAGGGCCCCCTAGAGGTAATCGCATGCCAGGAGACTAACGGAGTCGACAGTTCATCGGTCCGACATCTGGTTTCCGAGTTATGTCGAGCTGCAAGTCGCATGAAAATGACGTTCAGGGACACTTGGTGAATTTCCGCCCAGGAACCAAAAAGCAAATGGAGTAGGAAGATTGCGTGTCGTTGGCTGTTGCAAGTGTGCGTGGGCAATGCGGATGTGGGAACACTGCCAACATTGGCTCGGGGGAGGTTTTTATAGAGTTGACCCACCAATGCGAGATTGCATGCAATGAAATTGAGCAAAACCCTAGTTTACGAAATGAATGCACAATCAAGCCATGGGGCCATGGGGAGACGAGGGAGAGGGCCCCCTAGAGGTAATCGCATGCCAGGGGACCAACGGAGTTGATAGTTCATCGGTCCGACGTCTAGTTTCCAGGCTATGTCGAGTTGCAAGTCGCATAAAAATGTTGTTCAGGGACAAGAGACACAACATTTTATCCCGAGAAACCCTCATGGGGAAGAAAACCTAGCAACCTTTCTTAGAATAATTATATGTTTAGAAATCAAGTACAATGAAACCATGAACAAACCCTGACCCTGAAGGGTTTTACCACATGAAAAAACCTTAATTACACATGACAACAAGAGTACTTATCTACATGAAGATGACCTCCAAGCCATAAGGATAACCAAGCATATCCTTCCCAACCAACATTAGAAGACACTTTATATCTCGAATCCCGAGGTAACGTTTGTTCCTTTCACCAATGTTGCTTTGAGCACTTGTATGTAGTTACTCATATGTAGTGTTGAATCTAATTGTACAATCAAATATTGGGCGTTGATGAAATGTGTAGCATGTATTGCACTTACTTTTATTAAATTACACTTGAACATTGACTTAACTTGTAATTTAATCATCCAAACTCACAAATTTTAATTACACCTATCCAATTAGTGTGCATGAGTGAGTTTGTTGAAACCTTGAAAAACATTGTATTGCATTTAGTTTGATTAAATAACACGAGCAAGAACTTTGACATAAGTTGTAATGATCATCCAAAATCACAAATTTTAATTAGATACCAATTAGTGCACGCATGTAGTGAGTTCGTTGAAACCTTTAAATATAATAGTTTGTTCTTTTGACATAGCGCATTCATGAGTAATATATAATACACACAAATCAACACATTAGATTGACACAAGAACATGTGGAAACCGAAGAACAAATACAAAGTGAAATGTATCATTCATTTATAAGTGAAATGTCAATGTGCATGTCTCCAAAAGTACATGTATCCAAAAGTACATATATATCCAAAAGTATCCAAAAGTGCATGTCTCCAAAAGTACATGTATATCCAAAATTATCCAAAATTACATGTATCCAATGAAGTCAATGTACATGTCTCCAAAAGTACATGCACAATAAAGTCAATGTACATGTCTCCAAAAGTGAATGTATCGAAAAGTACATATATATACAAAAGTATCCAAAAGCACATGTGTCCAAAACTATCCAAAACTATCAAAGCCACATGTACATGTATCCAAATATACATATATCCCATAAGACAAATCAAAACTCAAGCTTTCTCTTATTCTTTCCCGATGTTGATCCTCTAGGCACATCTCTAGGATCAGTGTGTGTCTTTGGATCCTGCAAATTAAATATCAATTGTTAAATTCAACTGACTATGTACACTAATACATTAGCTCAACAATTAACTCAACAATTACCAACTAGTGCATGGAAAGTGCATGAAACACTTGGTCACTGAAGGACATCTCACCTCAACTGACAAAGGATATTGCGTTGCTTGTGTGGCAGATGGAGCCGTTGGTTGAACATCTAGGATGGTCGAACCAGGGGGGCCAGGAACTGCTCCTGCTGGTGGTGGCTACAATGAAAAAATGTTGGAATAGTTAGAAATGCATGAATAAACAATAGACAACAATAATAAACTATGTAAAGATAATGTTGAAATAGTTACATACCTGTGTGTGATCAGTTGCCATTGCAGATGCGGCACTGACTGCTGCATCAACCATCAATGCGAGGTGTTCAGTAGACAACTCGAGTTCCTGATGCAGTAAACATGCAATTCAAACATTAACAAAAACGATTTATGCACTGGATTTCAAGTTAAACAACAAATATCATCAAAGGATATACATTACCATGGTGTGAGTAAGCCCATGGTCATGGGCAACTGGAGTCTTTCTAGGAGTAGAATGCCTCACATACACACGACACTTATTCACGAATGGCCTGGAGGGAGATACAAATCTAGGCAATGGTCCAAATGTCTCGGATGGTGCCTAGGGTCAGCAAGTGTTCATGTAGTTAGACATGCATGATTCAACAAACAAACATGTATTTAAAAAATATCATTTTTAATTGTTTACCTGGAGCCCAGATGTTTCATGGGATGGTATGACCATGGGTGCTACCTCCACATTACCTTTCCCCAGTGAAGGATCTGCCATTTGCAAGTTTAATAATTGTAAATATTAGACCGTAGATAGCATTAGTGAACTAAAATGTAAAGTATGTGGAAATTAACAAATTAACAAGTATAAAAAAACTGAAATGGGCCTACCAAATGGGTAGCATCATGCCCCCCTGTAGAGTTTGGAACATCCGGTTCTGGGGCGTCGCTATCGGCATAAAGCATCAACTGCAAGTTCACAAAATTAATATATTAGCTCAAAATATATATATGTGTACAAAGACGAAAATAAATGAAGAATTTATTACAATTAACCATCAACATACCTCTCTCAAAAACCCACTGAAGGAAACATATGAGGCAAGACCATAGCAGGGACGACCACATAATGTGCACTCGTGAGGATCAGTACTAGGATGGGGATGTATCGATGGTCCTGCACTAGTGCATGGTCCTGATCGTCCTGCACTAGTTGATGGTCCTGCATGGTGACGGGCTAGTGTATGTACCACACCAGGGACAGATGTTCCTTCCTCACCCATATGTTGAACCATAGTGCCATGGCGAACAATCACCCGTGCCAAACTCAAAAATGCATCCCGTGTTTGTGGAATAATACGATGTGCAGGTGTGACATCTGGCCCAGGAAACTGCCTGCAAGGTGCAGGGATAGGGCGATCCTGGTCTCGAAGCCTCGCATTGGGTTGGTTTTGGGGCATCCCCCCACTGATCCCCTAAAATTGCAAGATGTCAAAATAGTTTACGTGTTTATGTAACACGAACTTTGCGTACAACTTTTGAAGGAAATACAAGGGAATTTCCCTATTGTTGTGTGGTGGCATATCAAAAACCATGTATCATCTGTCCATCCAATTATCAACAAAATGGTTGAAACGTGCACCACTCAATGGAGATATGCGACCTATTTGCATTTGGGATTTCCCCCGTTCGAGGGTCCCTAAACAATGCAAATATGAGCTCTTTGGATATTTTCAACTTTTTTATTGCATTGTAGTCTATCCCATCAGCATATTGTTGTCTTTTTCTTTCTCTATATGATGTAATATCATATAGTACATTGCTAGACTATGAAATGGTGTCAACAATTGCATCCAAGGTTGATGCAAGCGAGCGATGAATCCTGTCACCACCACTAAAAGCTGCACTAATGCCCCTCAAGTGGGCAAGCTCAATCAGTATCTCAGCATTGGTGTCCATAGCCGCAACTGCAATAAAGACATTAATACGAAAATCATTAGAAACATATACATGGTATATAATGACGTCTCTTCAAAATTGAAAATGTATTAAATCAAACTCAAGTAAGCAATTTAATGGCATTCACTTACATACATTTAAAACTTAAAATTAAACATTTAACAATTAAAAAGTAAGTTTCGTTCAACTTCTTTCTAGAAGTTAAGGCACTTCTTAACCCTCATTGGTGACTTTTCCATGCAAAGTTGGGTTTAAACTTCTTAGAATTTAGGAGTGTTATTTTGACATGTTTTGGCCTTTACGTCCATTGCAGAAAACAATATTTCCATCAAATTCATAAGCTAACATTAAATTTATTGATTTCAATATATTATGCCTTGTGGTTGGAGGGGAGGATAAAGTGGCATGGAATGAAATGGATATGTATGAGTTTGTCTTTCCAATATGATTACATATGTACTTGAGATGACTATCAATGATTAAAATGTTGAATAATCAACTGGATATTGTGACTAGAATGACAATAACAACAATGTCAACTTCTCAAAACAGAGACAATTTCTCTCTACAAAATCGATCTCTACATTGTATGGCAAGTTCAGAAAATTAAATAAAAAACATAGTGATTTTCTATATGAAGTCTTTTAGTTGAATCGACAGTCCTTGAGCATTGAGTAGATTGATCGAGGGTGTGGATAGGGAAAGCCTGAGAGACACTTTATTAATGTGTTTTGGCATTTAGTCAAGGGTGCTTGACTAAGAGGCAATGTATAGCTACACACACTTCTGATGAAATTTTGATTATGTTCATGGACAAATGATTGTGATGAAATTTTGAGAAACCAAGTTACTAATCTTTTTTGCATTTTTTTATTCACGCTTGTGCATGCATTTCATCTTGTTATGGCCATTACCAAGGAAAATTATTTAATTAGTATCATGGGAAATGGCCTTTGTGGGTTGGAAATTTGGGTTTCATGTGGATGGATACCTAAGTAACCGGACACGTCCAACAGGGTCCCTGTGTCGTGTGGGACATGGTTTTAGATGATGGTTAGTGGGATAGGGTAGTCCTTAGCATCAAGATCATGGAGCCAATCATTTCTTTGTTGCGGTTTGCAGACACGAACCAGCCCATCCTAGGATATGTTTATGAGGGGTGGGATTCCATGACTGAGTCCATGAGGACCATTGTTATGGAGAATGAGTGTGCTGAGTATGAGACACAGGTAGAGAACTTATGGTCCATCATACAGGGCATTCTTATCTCTAGGTGGGATAAGAATTGCACACCTTTGCATTGCTTGGTCCACTCATTGAACCCTGGGTTCTACGCTTAGGATTGGCTCAGTGGTGGGTCGGGGCCCTCATCCAGAGTCCCTCCTCACATGGATGGAGAGATCTCAGAGGGGAGGAAGATAGAATTTAGACGACTACTTCAGGATAGAGACCACCTTGAGGTGGTGGAGGAGGAATTTTATGATTTTTCTAATGGCACTGGGAGATTTGGAGGATATGAGGTGGTTAGAGACATGGGGGTTAAGAAACCCCTTGTTTGGTGGACAACTCATGGGGCAACATGTCGTCTTCTACAAAAGATATCTTTGAGGGTCCTCTCTCAAGTTACTTCATCCTCTTGTTGTGAGAGTAATTGGAACACATATGGGAACTTGTATAGTGTGAAGAAGAGTAGGCTTGAGTAGTGCAGGGCAGAGACGATGGTGCATTTGCACTCCAACATTCGTCTTATTTACAGGAAGAGGGAGGAGTGGGAGAAGGGAAAGACACGAATGTGGAATGTCCTTCCTGATGAGATGGGTTTGGACAGCAGTATTGATTTGGCATTATCCAACATGGATCTTAATGATCCAGTGCTAGAGGTGGTCACTTTTGATGAGGGGGATCGTATGGAGGGGTCATCCTCCACACCAGCAGATGCAGTTAGTCAGATTGGCAGAGAGGAGGAGGAGGAGGAGGAGGAGGATTAGGGCAGTGATGAGTTTGTTGATTCAAGCATGGAGGAGGACTATTGAGTCATTGACAAATGGGATTCTTCCATCTTGATCCACTCCTTTTTTGTATTTACTATTAGACTATTATACTATTAGTCTATTAGTCTATTTGGCATTTGCCAGTGCCCAATGGCATTTTGACATCTATGTAATACATTTTGATTTTGATGACTTAATGAGAAATATGGTTCTGAGTCTCTGACATGCATCTATGTGTCTCAATGTCTCGTTGTGATTTGTGATTGTGAATGACAAATGTGTTGTGATTTGTGAATGATCTAATTTCTATTGAATATTTCATATTTGTAATTGTAAATGTAATTTCTATTTCATATTTGTAATTGTAAATGTTAAATTTTATTGGATCTATATGTCTATATTTTTAAATTTTAATATATTTTAAAAATATATATATATGTATATAAAACGTGTCCTATGTGTCCTAATTCCGGGGGTCACCGTGTCTCATGGGGACACTCGTGTCCCATGTCCTCGTGTCAGGTGACTTAGATGGATACATTGTAGAAAGGGGGGAGTTCTATTTTTTTCAATTTTTGGTTGGATTAGGAATTTTTCTGTTTTTGAAAATGGATTCATTTTAATTATTCACTCATCTTGGTTGAGGGAGATGTGAATTTAATTAGAGATTGTGTTATTCCCAATTTTATCAATATTACAAAAATAGGTTGTTTTAAACAATAAAAAAATAGTAATTTAGGTTAAGAAATGACAAAAAAATGGTATGGGTGAATGAATTACCTGATTAGATGACAATCCACTAGTGAATTTGCCTCCCCTCCAGCTAAATCGAGCTCCACCGATACTTTAGGGCACACAAACCGTCCTCGTCCAACCTCTATTTCGCGTTTCTGATGTGTGAAGAGCACCGCGGGTGGTCGGGACTATGTTTTTAAATTGATTTTAGATTTCAATAATGCGTACGCATTTTGTAGTTCTATAATGCGTACGCGTTATGGTTACCTATCCTACATGTCCAGTGACCTGTCAAGCTCGGGTCTTACCACGACAGGTGCTAAATATCAGAAACGCGTTATGTTTTTATGTATCAGGAACGAGTTTTGAAAAAGTAGCATTGCATCTAAAGTGACCCTCATCTTCTTGCACACACCCATTTACCTCAGCTATTTTTCAGATCTACAAGTTTATAACTTATTTTTAGTTAGGGATTAGCTTGGATTAGTTTCTACATAACCCCAAGAAGATACAGGGAAAATACCTCAATTGTTCGAGAATGTGGTACCGCGAGAAGAGTGTTACCAAGAAAAAAACATTATGTACGGCTCGATGAAATCTGTCTAGCAGTGTTTATCCATAACCTTTCTCTTACCTCAATAGATTCCCTCATTCGTCAAGATGAGTCCCTCCGACATCTCTCCTCTTCTATCTTCCTCTGTAGAATTCCTTTTTAGGCAGAGATCAAGGAAAGAAAATCGCTCTCCATTACTAACACAGGAATTGGATTCCTTCTTATCACCCCGGATCCATATCTTATTTCATAGATACTCATACCTCGTCACATAACAGAAGTGTTTTACCTATTTATTGAATCACAGTAACTCTATAATGTCAAAGAAATGAAGAAGGGTCGAGTTCAGTGAGTTGTTCTCCCCCTGAACGCTAATCTCCCCCTTTATTATGGGCTCTCCTCCTTTAAAAGAACATTATTCCACCTTGGAGGATCCTCCCCTCCAATAAATTTAAATGGCGAACTTCCTGAAGTTCGTGGGAGTCGGGCTCCAAAGAAGACCTGTTTCATCAAAATCCTCCAAACGAGAGATACGCGCTATTTAAAATTTCAACAAGAAAATTCCATTAAAAAAGGGAGATGTCCTCTTAGTTAATGGCGGACTTCTTTAGTTGTTATTCATATATATATATATATCTATATATAATAACATTTATATATATGTTCTTTATAATAGAAGGTATATATATATACACATTAACACCTTTTTCCGATAGCATGTATATATATATAACCAAATATAACTTTTTAATCCAAGGAAGAAAATATATTATATATAAAATGTATATAACTATCCATTTAATAGTTATCATCATTAAAAATATTTCTTATCTATATAAGACTCACATATATATGGGTATATATATATAATATCCACAACTATATATATATATATATAATAGTTTATTATAACTATTGATCTTCTATATATATACTATCCACCTAGTGGCTTAGTTTATGTTCGACTCCACTTAGATAGCGTTCTTAGTATTTGTGTTTTTAACTAGTGATCTTCACTAAGCCCCTTTACCCCAATTACCTATGGGTATCAAGGTGGCAAAGGTCATCATCGACATCTCACCCCTAGTGCATTTCCTTTTCCCATCGTGTAGTTGCATTACAACTTCCTGTGACCTAGGTCTACAACTTTAAGAAATAAATATACCATTTCATACAACATTTACTGGTGGGGCCTTGGCCTTGAGCTCCTCACCAGAAACAATTACAATAATTATTTACATTTATACAATTCTTTAGGTAAAAAATGAGGGGTGTTACACACGCTTCCTCTATTCGCCAATCTACCTGATCCTGCAGACGTGCAATTGTCAGTGCTTCTGCCATGATGCACAGCCTCCACCTATGGTGACATCTATCATGTCTTCAACCACCTTCAATAACTACTCATAACTTTCTTAGAAACCCCGAACGGATTCCAAGTACTTCTTCTTGACTTCTATGCGTCCTTCTGAAACTGCTACAATAGTCGGTCTTATCACTTCCTTGACCATACTTTCTTCTGTCATCTTCGACATATCCATTGGATTCCTTCTCTCATGCAACTTCCAGTCTTCCCCTTCCTCGCCACTTGGCCTTTTCCTGAACCCTTCAGAGTCACATTTCGACAACATGTAGACCCTCTACATCTCCGCTACACCCTGTCATATCTCAACCTATCGCACTTTCTGTCGATATGCGATCAACTACTCCTGCTTGACTTATTGACTTCGATAGTCAATCTTCTCTCCCGTAGCAGTGGTCATCCATACTCCCTCTGGTCAACCTCCTTTATTTCAATCAACTCCGACAACTCTGCCTAGGCCCCGATGCTCCTACATCACCTCATAGGATCCAACTACCACTTACCAATTTTAACTTGTAGGTTAGTCTCCAACATACAATCGAGAATATCGTGCAATCATTGATATGTATATACATTTCATTACTAAGAAAAATAATGAAAATCATTTCTATGTACCATGCACCTGGTATCACATTGATCCATTCAGCATATAACTTTTAACTCGGTATCCATGTACCCATCATTCAGTAATTTTGCATGCAAGAGACATTATTAAAACATGAATATATATCAAAACATGAATACATATCATAACATTAACATCACACACACATATATATCTCGGAAAAATAATAGAACCATATGCCCATAGTGTCATCAAACTGATGAAGTCTCACAATAATAAGCAAATACAACATATAATGATAGTTCAGGTAGTAAGTTCAAAATGGGGCATTACATACACCCACCCTTCGAGAAACTTCTTCCTAAAGTTATGGTCAAAATAGTGTGGGAACATCACGACGGATGGTCTCTTCTTCCTCCCAGGTGTAGAACCTGGGCTATACCTGTCCCAATGGACCTTAACCTGGTCCACCAAATGGCGTGTGAGTTGTCTAACCCTGTGGTCCAACATACGTAACAGTTCGACCCTGACGGTCCGCTCGTTCGAAACCTGTAGTTCCTTCGAATGTATTTTATGAGACTCATCGGTTATATAATGTTGTAAAGTAGATACATGTAAAAAATTATGAGTTTTATGCAAATGGGGTGGCAGCGCAAGATGATACGCAACCGGTCCAACCTTCTCCAAAATTTCAAAGGGTCCTATGAATCGTGGCAACAACTTTGTCCCTTTCCCAAACCAGATGCTACTTTTAGTAGGCCTGATGTGTATGAATTCTACAACCCCAACCTTATAGTTTCATTCAACCCTATGTGCATCGACATAGGTCTTTCATGTATCTTGAGCTTTCTTTAACCGCTGTCTAATCTAAATAACCTATTCTTCCATCTCATAAATCAACTCAGGTCCTATAATTACTCAATCCTCTAACCTATCCCATCTCAATGGTGTTCTGCATGGCCTTCCATATAATTCTTCATATGGAGGCATCCCGATTGAGCTATGCTAACTATTGTTGTAAGTAAATTCTACCAAAGGTAAGTGCTTTTCCCAATGGGTTTGTTGATCCATACAATACATTCTAAGCATATCCTCCATCACCTGATTCACTCTTTATGTTTTTCCATCTGTCTCTGGATGGTAAGTTGTGCTTAGGTTCAACTGAGTTCCTAAGGCCAACTGCAGACTTGTCCAAAACCTAGACATAAACTTGGAATTCCTATCTGAGATAATCTTTTTGGGAAACCCATGGAGACGAACTACTTCACTTATGAATATACGAGTTACATCTGTGACGTCATGGGTCTCCTTAACTAGAATGAAGTGAGCAGTTTTTGTCATTTTTTCAACGATGACCATGATGGAATCATGCCTATGAGAGGTAAGAGGAAATCCAACCACAAATTCCATGGAGATAACCTTCCATTTTGAGATAGGAATGCCATGCCGTTGCAATACTACTGCCGGGTGGTTATGATTAGCTTTTACCTGTTGACACTCAAGGCACTTAGCGACGAATTTGACCATGTCGTGTTTCATTCCTACCCAAGAGAAGAGTTTCTTCATTTCTCTATAAATCTTCTTTACACCTAGGTGTGCAAAATATAATGCTCTATGGGATTCCTTAAGTATAGTTCCTCTAATATCTCCCTCCTCAGGAATATACATCCTCCCTTGATATCATAACTGTCCATCAGCTTCCAGCTCATATCCTTCAAACTTAGGTTCCACCTGTTTCCCATTTTGGAGTGTCGACATGACCTTTAGGTACCAACTATCTCTAACTAGATGTCATAATACTCTCTCTCCTTCAAATCAACCTTTAAAGGTATGAGAGAGAAAATCCTTATCTTTCTGCTTAAGGCGTCGGCTACCACATTCTTCTTCCCTTTGATGTACAAAATCCCAAAATAATACTTTCTCATGAATTCACTCCATTGCGTTTTCCTAGCATTTAGGTCTCTCTGAGTGAAGATATACCTCAAGCTTTGGTGACCAGATTTGAGCTCAAATATTTTTCCAACAAGGTAATGTCTCCAAAGTTTTAAAGCTAGCACCACGATAGCCAATTCTAGGTCATGGGTGGGGTAATTCTCTTCATGTGTTTTTAAATTCCTCGACGCATAAGCTATTACCTCACCTTCGTGCATCAACATTCCACCCAATCCATGCCTTGAGGCATCTGTGCAAACTATGACATCCTTATCCATATCCAACACTTGTAGGATTGGTGCAGTTGTCAATAGTCTTTTAAACTCAGTGAATGCAACATTGCATTCATCTGTCCATTCATACCTAATTCCTTTACGTTGTAGGGTAGTTATGGGTTTTGTGATTTTTGAGAAACCCTAAAAAACCTTCTATAGTACCTTGATAACCCCATGAATCTTATCACTTCATGTGCATTTCTTGGCATGGGCCAGCCCATTATGGCCTTCATCTTTTCAAGGTCTACTGAAATTCCCTATCTGGAAATGATATGCCCTAGATAATGGATATCTTTCTGATAAAAGGAGAATTTGGACAACTTACTAGACAACTTGTGCTCTCTTAAGCATGACAACACCATTCGTAAATCTTCCTCGTGCTCCCTTTCATTCTTTGAATAGATAAGGATATCATCTAATAAGACTTGCACAAACTAATCTAAGCACTTTCGAAACACGCTATTCATGAGGCTTGTAAATACAGTTGGGGCATTGGTCAAACGAAAGGGTACCACTACAAACTCATAGTGCCCAAACCGAGTTCGAAAAGTAGTCTTAGGTATATCACCTTCCTTAATTCGAAGTTGGTGGTAACCTCATTGCAAGTCGATCTTTGAGAATACTATCACCCCTTTCATTTCATCGAAGAGGTCATCAAGTCTTGGTATCGGGTACCTATTCTTCACTGTGGCTCTGTTCAAATATCAGTAATCTATGCAAAGACACAAGAAGCCATCCTTATTCTTCACAAAAATTACTGGAGTACCCCACAGTGAAATACTTGGTCTGATGAACCCTAGGTATAGCAGTTCCTTCAACTGCATTTGCAACTGGCAATGTTCTGGGGCTGTCATCTTGTATGTTGTCTTTGATGATGGATCCAAACCAGGTTTAACCTCAATGGTAACATCATGTTCTCTCTGAGGAGGTAGGCCAGGCAATTCCTTTAAAAATACGTCACCGAATTTGGATAAAACTGGGTACTGATCAAAGGAGGGTCCCTTCTCATTGTTTACCGCTTCAACAATATACAACTGACATTGTTTTGCATTCATCATTGATATGAAACATAAGGACACCTTCCTTTTGTTACCCTAGATCTCAATGGCCTCTCCCTTGTCATCAAAGCAAAGAACTTTCTTCCCATAGTAGTCCAAGAAATATCGATGTTCCTCAAGACAGTTCATACCTATGATAAGGTCATAAGTTCTGAGGGTGGTGACATACACCTTAAATTGTGTAACACATACCCCGAGATCCACTATACAAATGTTGACACTAGGTCTTACTGCTTGTTTTACCCCTGAAGCCATTTCGACTAAGTTGAAATCATCATGCTCTTAAGCTTCCAAACCACATTTATCTAATGCATATGGAGAAATAAAACTATATGTAGCACCAGCATCAAACAAGATTCTAAGTTTAAAATTATTGACCTTATCGGATGATTCCCCGATAGTGGATTGGTGCTCATCCTGATGGTTATTCACTGCATCTGAGATCTGATGCTTACTTCCCCCACTACCCATTGGATCCTTTCCTTCTCGATGCACTATACCGGATCATAATTCGAGACAGTCTCGTTGATAATGTGGACCTCTACAACCTTAACAAGCAACCTGCAACGGGGTAGGTGAGATGATCTTATCATACCTATGAGAGGGGTTTCTCCCCCTGGGGTTTCTTCCCTCATCATATCCTTATGAGGAGGTCTCTGCACCATGTTTACTGCTACTTCGGGATTTCCTTCCCTTAGTGGAGGGGCCTCCACTTCTACCTTTGATGTAACACTTCCCCTTTAAAGTTCCCTCAGTGTGTCATTTATTGCCTCCAAAGAGCGCAATATGATGATGGTCTCAGGTGATGGTGCCGAAGCATTCTATTCAGGTAATGTCGTCACCCAAACTCCCCCTCGACCTACTCGCATCCTTGCCATGTTTATCTTATATCGTGGAATAATTTGGCAATTAGCATATGTTTACATCTTAACTAGGTTACTATTAAACTCATACTCAAACCTACTCGAGTGTGAAAGTTTATTTCTTTCTTCACCCATGAACGGGTTGTATTTGATACTAAGGTGAATTCCTTACAGGGTGCGGGTAGGTGGTCACTACTACATCCCTAAGTCGACGTCACCATTGTGAGTAGCAAATAAGACACTACGTCTTAGTTTATGTGTAGTTTCATACCATCCTCACACTTTCTGTAGGTGGTGACAATCACTCCTACGAAGGGTTTGCACTCGTCATGATCCCCGCATGAGATGTTCTTAACTTGACCTATTTTTAGTTTAAATCATGTCACCTTCTACTCGGTAACCATGTTTATATCCTATTTTAACCCAGTATATATTACTTATATATATGGAATCATAATTGAATATTTACCTAAGTATATAATTATCCACATAGGCATAAGCAATTTCATACAATTTGTATTCTAAGCCTATATATATATATATATACACTTAATTTTAATATATCTAGCAAATTATAACATTGAATTTTAACATATTTAAAAATTTAAATTTTCAAATATATATAACTATTCATAAAATTTAAATTTTGATGAATACTCATTTAAAAGAAATTTATATGTATATAATTTTTTTTATATAAAATAATAATTTTTTTAAAGAAATTGGGAATGCATAAATTATTAATATATATAAATTAAATATAAGTTGGACCATAAATCCCATATATATAAAATTTTTTATTATATATCTATCTATATATATTTTAAATGCAACTAGGCATATTCGCCAAGCCCATAGCACCTTCCATGGCTTCGATGAGACTCCCACGCAGTGTATGCATGACGACAACATGACGCGCATGCAATAAATCATTAAAATAAAGCACAAAACCTAACCGAGCAGACCCTCCCATGAGATGTCATTTTCTCCTCCAATTTTCAGCAAACTTTGGTTTGCAACTCTACAAGGATACTCGGTGAGCTTTGCAACTCTACCCTAAGCTACGACAAGTGATCTTAGCTATTGCAACCCGCTTAGGTATAGCTCCTCACTATGCATTTTTTTGTGTTGTTACACTATTTGGAGTAGCGGTATCTCAGCAAGGCGCTCCCTCTTTCTCTTTTATGCACAGTCGAGGAATTCCCTTCTACACCAAGGCCACAGGCCTAGCTGCTGTCATATGCATACGCCAGGCTGCTAGCCCATGGCCGCGCCTTGGCTTTTGGTTGGGTTGATGGCTCATGGCCCGGCTAAGGATACCATTCAGGGTGCTGGCCAATGGCCGCTGGCTGGGCTGCTGGCTCATGGCCGCGCCCATGGCAACTGACCGAGTTTCTAGCTCATGGTCATGCCCTGGCCATCGGTCGGGCTGCTGGGCCATGGTCGCTGGCTGCTCTGCTAGCTTATCATCGCGCCCAGGCCGTCGGCCGGGCTGGTAACCCATGGTCGTGCCCAGGCCGCGTCGGCTCTTGGTCCACGGCCGCAGCTCAACACCATGTGCTGCTGGCCCATGGCCACAGCTCGACTGCGTCGAATGATGGCCCATAGCTGCAGCTGGGTTGCGAGCCATACAAAAAATTATTTTTAATTAATAGTTATTTTTTGTTTTGGGTTCATATATATATATATATAATTGTCATTTAAAAATTTCTTCTTTCCTTGTTCAAAAACCTAGGTTTTCCATATATATTAATATAGTTTCATGTTTCAAGGGTTCTATATAGAATGTATTTTCATGTTTATAACCAACTTGTTGAATTAAATAGTATTTTATAAGAGAAGTCATATAACTAGATATATTTTAACTATTTCCAAATAGTTTTAATTCACCGCCCATTGTCCACCAATTCAAATTCTTCATGAAATCGAATTACACTAAGAAGATTATATCCATAGTCCTCCATTGAATGGAATGAGCTTAAAAGAGTGCTAATGGTTTAGAGATACAATTTGATTCATTTATAAAGCTTGAATTATAGGATCCGAGGGTTCTATATAGATAAAAAATGAAAATAAAATAAATAATATATATATATATATATACAACCGTGATTGCACTTCATAATAGTAAAATTTATTTACAATTCATAGTAAGAAAAATATACATATAGTCCTCGAAATCCTATTAAAGTTTGCATTAATTCATTTACATCTATGATATGTTAATGTTTTCTATTTTCTCGTGGTTTTGCAGGTAAGCCCGTAGGTTAAGTTCCAAAAATAGTACATGTATTTTTTTTTTAATTTTTGTATGTCCTATTTTTGTTGTAGTAAGCTCTTTAGTTCCATATTTTGAACCATGGCTATGATACCATGTGTAGGGGCCATGCTTGGTCCCCAGTAAAATAAAGTAGATTCTATTTTAAATTCAGGTTTTCCCTTTGTTCAATTTTCTTCAAATACTACATTTCTCTATGCAAGTAAGAAGCAAGTAAATTCTCTTGTGTAAAAGTAAAGCTTAAAAAATATGAAATTTCATTTTTTGCAGGTATATATAGTCTATTCAATTTAGAATTTAAATTAATTTAGAAGCTAAGCACCATATTTGTTCTAATAGTTAATGAAATAACAAATAATGAAATACTTGTAATTGAAAATCCCAAACCTTACTAAACCACCAAACTTGGTATGCCTCCTTGCCAACTGGAGAGGTCTTGTCAACCACCCATCTCCAAGAGTTTCCTCTTGGACCCCCGAGACCAAACTGAGTACAAACCTCCACCAACGAGTGCTTCTCCCTCAAGTCTACTAGCCTTCTCTTGCTATAGTTTGTTGCGCCCCTCCTTCTCCTCTGTTCAATCCTCCTTTCTCTATTCCAAAAGAAAAAAAGATCCCCTTTCCCAATTCTCTTCTCAACCTTACCCCCCTTTCTTGTCGAATCTATCCCATACCATTACTACCCTTATCCCTCCAAGTAAATGTTTCCCCTTTTCCCCAGTTTTCCTCGAGCCCGACAATTTGACCCTTATTAATAATTAATATATTATATAATGTGTTGGTTGGGGTCACGTGTCAACTATAACTTCTCATTAAATAAGACTTGTCCCCATTGATTCATTTTTTATTATCATTCGTTGACTATAGAATTCAAAATTTCACAATCTAATTTATAACTTTTATTAAATAAACTCCAAAACATATTTTAACACATTGTTTTATAATTTGAATATGGTAACTATTTATGAATTTACTCTATATTCTAAATGACGTTCGACACAGTCATAAATAATTATAATTAAAATTTATCAATATATATTATATTAATTAAATAATATTATTTAAGACTTAATCAAACTCATTCACCTAGTACCATATTAATTACACCTTAGTTTATAACTAAACTAATTAACAATTATTACTCAAGATAATAATAGTCTTATTAATATTAATTAATATTATTAACACCATTATCCTTTAATAACGAGGTAATTGAACTAACTAATATCTTTAACACTTATTTAACATTCCGTAACCAAGTGCTTCATTCAACAATTAAGTAAATAGCAATCTTATTAACATCGTTAATAATAATAATTAAACCTAATCTCCATTGATTAACCTTTCATTGAATGATTTCAACATAACTTATTAAGTTAATTTATTACTTAAGCACAACAAGTGCATGATGATAATTTATATTTACAATAAATCCAAGCAATATTTCAATATAGAATTCATATATTCAAGTAGACGAGCTATGTAAGTGTAGCTAAGGCTTACATAGATTGTGTAGGTATACTAACAGTACTTAACCACACATCATGCATAATCACTCGAATTTATTGTTTACTCAGTTATTCTTAAACACAGTTTGAAATGTTGGATAATTTACTTTACTAAATATAATTAATCGTGAAAAATTATATAAGTTAATGAGTTACAACACATAACTCAACAAAGGTTTCTCAATCATACACACTTAATCAAGTTTCCTTCCCAAATTCGTGATACACCTATCTACCTAGAACGTCTATCTAATTCACAACTAAGTTCCACATCCTATCCTTCCTCTACTTCACTACCCTGAAGTGTCATGCCATGACTTGCTCCAGTTAGAACCCATAAGCAAAAGTTTCGATTACATCAACTAAGATTCCTCAACATGTAGCCACAAGTCATCTTCGTACACCTTTGGGAGGGCTCCATAGCACAACCCTCCCATGACCGGGTTTCGAGGATAAACGGTGGTTAAAGCCTCCACCCCCCTAATGGAACAAGGGACTATGTCTACACCGACATAGTGAATAGATTTGTACCTAGTTTGTCATCGTATAACAAATTTGACATGTAGGGTTTCGTGAAACCCTATCCCACCCATACATCATGATAATAAATATAATAATCATGCTAAATAAATAATGCATCATTTGCATACCATTTATCTTTCAGAGTCCATGTCAGTGAGGTACTCCCACCTCCTAGGATCCAGCTACTAGTTAGCCATTTTAACGTATAGGTTAGTCTCCAACACACGATCGAGAATATCATGAAATTATTGATATGTATATACATTTCATTAGTAAGAACAATAATGCAAATCATTTCTATGTACCATGCACCTTGTATCACATCTATCCATTCAACATATAACTTTTAACTCGGTATCCACCCAAATTAATTCAATAATAACTACCTTCAAAGTGTTAATGGCAACCTTCAACTTAAATCTTTCACAATGAAAACCTTTTAAAATAGCCCAATGCCAAGATTCAAAGTGAAAGATTCAACTCTTAGCTCCTTGGTTTTTTTTCCATGACATACACAAGCAATTGGTAAAAGCTTATTTTCTTTTCTTTTCTTTTCTATGTGCTTACTACTTACTAGGTACTTCAAAACTCTATCTTCATAGACAACTCTGGCCTTCCTTACCCATCTATGCTAGGCTTGGCATCAACTAAGTATGTATATGGGGCAGTAGTGCTTGAGTTTGCTTAGCCATTCCCGTGGCGTGAGCTTTGTCAAAGACTTGGTTCTATTTATAGTACAGATTAGAAGGGTTCAATCATGGAAATTACTCGCTTACTCTCATGTCTAGAAGTGGAACATTCCAATTAATGTGTAAATATTGAAATCTTTTCTTTGAGTTTGTCAACCCGACTAGGGTAATAGTGATTTTGCTGGGTAATTTATACATGGTTACCATGGTTTTATAGTTGTGATCAATATAATGACCCTAACCCCTTGCAGCTTATTTGAAACACCTTTATTTCGTATGGTACTTACGCTTCTTTTGTTATTGTATTGTAGTCGCTCTCAAGTTCGGTTTGAGGACTCAGAGCGTTACATAAATGCCTCTTGAATGTCGAATAGGCAAGGCATAACCATACTTACCATTAAATTCAATATTGTTGGGTCGTTTCAAACCCTAACTTTGTCCCCTCGCAGGTTGTCTTGTAAGGAAGGCTGTGACTTTGCATAGACGGATATTATGGTTTTTCTAGAGTCAAACTTCAATTGTATATTCGTTTTCGGAACTTTGATTCGACTTAGCACTATGTAAACAATATTAAAAAGCCTCACTCTTATTCTTGTTCTATGTTGGTCAATGTGTAATGGTTTAAGGACTCAAAGGCTAGCAATCCTTGAGTCAACATGCCTTAGGACTGCCATATTTATTTTGGTGCATATATATAATTGTATTTTCTTTATGTTCCTTAATGGTTTATTCATTTATAATAACCTAAATAATTAGAAATCATATACTTCAATAACCTAAATAATTAGAAATCATATACATCAATAACCTAAATAATTAGAAATCATATACTTCAATAACTTAAATAATTAGAAATCATATACTTCATATGATATTCATATGAAATGATTAACTTTTTTCTCTTGCACGGTTTATAAGTTTATAAATGGTTACAAGGATTTGCAAAAATCATTTATTTTTAATGATAATAATTTATTTTCTTGGTATGTAATGATAATAACATAATTTCTCATTTTGATTTACTTATACCTATACTTATACCTCTGTAACAATAATATTTATTATCTTTCAACCAAGGTTATTAACAGGTATCTTAGATACAATAACAACTTTGTAAAACAGATGAACAATTTTTGTTTCATAAGAATTGTTTTCAGAATTATTTTTCCATAATTAGAAATTCATACGTGACCATATTATATATCTCTTGTTATTGCTAAACTATTTTCATTTCAAAAATCATTCTACATTCATAAAGCTTTTAACTTACATATTGGTAATTATTCCAAAGAATGAGTTCACCAATCCATAATTGAACTGCAAACAAAAACTAGTCCACAACTTTAAATAAACAAGGAATAGTACATAAAATAAATTCAGTGATCTGAACTTTCTTCTTCTGAAAATTACTTATAACACAAGCAGTCACACATCCAAGCAACAAACATCAAACAATCAGGGTCGAGTCTCCCATAGGGGAGATCGCCCTTCCTTTATGCGACAAGGAGCAACCAAAATAGTATTAACCAATTAAGCATGGGTTGAGTCTCTCATGGGGGAGATCGCCCTTCTCGCATGCGTAAGTGATCATGGCTCGAGTCTCCAATAGGAGAGATCGCCCTCTTCTTCTCCACGGCTAGTCTAGGTTAACAAGTGCATACACATCATTTTTAAGTTTCCAGCTCTAAAGCAAACAAAGAACACATATGCAAAGTTTAAATTTTCAGATCTAAGGTAAACAAATACACAACAAACAACTTAAGAGCATAGATCGAATGTTAAGTAATAACTCTGTGGCTAATAAGTGCACAGGAGTATGATTTCATCTCTTACGGAGATGATCTTCATTTACACAGAATTTGAACCAAAAGGCAAGGAAGATCTTTGTATTCTTCCAGCACTTCAACCAATAAAATGTAGGGTAAATCGCTAAAACCCTCTAGCAACCAAAGGCATAGTAACAAGATACAAAAGCTTTTCTGGGAAAAAGAATAGATACAAATGAGATGCCAAGCACAAAACAATAAGTCTAAAAAAGCCTTGCAACTTCTGGTACACATCAAGCCTTCTCCCTTAAAAATGTTTGCATTGATAAACCTTAATCAAATCAATGATAAATTAGTTGCAATGTGAATTGCTCAAGAATCAATTAAAAATAAGAATTGACCATCTCAACCTTTAGTTCATTGAAGTGTTTGAACTAATGTTTTTATGTTTGTACATTTCAATTAATCTTTTAACACTCATACATGGGTAATTCACAATGTATTTGTACTTCTCACCCAGTTCATTTTGTATTCACTCTGCTATTTAAAAGCATTGAGTTATGGGACGTTTATTATTTTCAAATCATGAATGTTTTCCTATATGTATGGAATTTAACTCCAATACATCAAAATGAGTTTAGGACTTTATTTATAATTGTAAAAATTACAATTTATTATGATTTCAATATGAAGTACCATATTTTTATTAAATTATAACTGTCATTTAGAGAGCTTGTTAAAAAATCCACACTTAAAATTTATATTTTTAAAATCGTAATGATTGAATAAATATATTTTTATATAAAAATAATAATCTAGCATTAACTCACAGCAACATATCAACTCTAATATAATTTAAATTATTATAAATAAATATAAAATCCAAACAACAGTTGACGTGGATGTTTGCTTTTGCGCAGCGAGAACTGCATTCGTTCAGAATTTCCACGTCAACTACACGGATACCATTCGACGATCCAGAATTGTACTGATTCAGTGATATGAATTCATTGGAGCAGGTCTCGCTCAACCTGCTTGAATTATTATGACTTGGAGCAGGTCTCGATCCAGAATTTTTAGTTCTTGATGACAGATCAATGGGAGATCTCCCTGCTGCTTTCACGGCATCAACTTGCAACGAGAGAAAAGTAAAGAAGAATACGCAGACATAAAACAACAGCAAATGTACATAGAACCCTCCTTTACTACTGCTGAAGGCGGCGGCCATTGTTTGAAGAACAACCAGATTCAAGAGACGCAAGTGACGGTTTGATTAATCAATCAAGAAAGTTGATCACAGTACAAACTCTACCGCGCGTGTACTCTTCATATATATACACGAGTTTTAGCGATTTACTAAATGGGTTTAACGTCCTTTCGGTTATCCAGAGCTTTATAGCTTTATTTTATACAGCTTTATACATTTATTATATTAACATTAAAGAGCTTTATCGTCAGGACAAGTGACTTTCTACATCTTTATGGCTTTATATAATTTTGAATATTATCAACTAAACTATAGCTTCATTTTATACAGCTTTATAGCTTTATTATATTAACATTAAAGATCTTTATTGCCTTATATAACTATTCTATTCAAATCAAGACCATTCCCTTTCGATAGCTTTATGGCTTTATACAATTTTGAACGTTATCAACTAAAAAAGTTCACTAAGTACTAAATGTGACCATTGGTTTTATAAAGTTTTATACAATTTTGAATATTATCCACTAAAAAGGGTCATTTCATTCTAATTTTGGCTTTATACAATTTTGGAGGTTTATGGTTTTACGTTAAACTATTTCATTCTATAACTCACATTTATCTTTTATAAAAAATAATAAAATATTACAAAAAATAATATGTGCTCAAATTAGATTTAAAATATTTAGAATAACATATATATAAAACTACACAAATTAGATAAATTAAAAACCATATAGTAATATATATAAATACTTACTCAATATTTCCACTTTAAAAAAAGATTTCCAATTTAAAAAAGGATTTGATCCCTCTCTCCACTAATATATATACAAATAAAAACTATATTAACATATTTGTTTATCATAAATAAAAAACAATCCTTTTGAAAGATTTACCACGTTTTATAATTATACAATATTATAAATGCAATTTTAAATTAAATAAATATTTTTATTTTTTAATTATACAGCTTTTTATAATTATGAAATTTAGAGTTGTACTTGTATTGCTAAAAATCCATTTTTTTCTCCACTTTAATATTTTCCTTATATTGCGTTTGCAAACAAGTGATAAAATATTATGTTTTTTATATTATTTTTAATAAATTTGTAGATTCATTTTAATATTTTTAATTTAAAAGATTATTTGAATAAATTATATTTTAATATTTTTTGATAAATTTTCTCATTTACCTTTTTAAAAAATCTCAAAAATCTCCATTTTTATTAAGTAAAAATATCAATATATATATATATACACACACTTACTTTATTTTTATTTAATAATGGTTTGATTTCTTATTTATTTTGATATTGTATATGAAAAATATTCCATTCTACATTTTGAAAGGGCACCCTTTGGTAATCAATTTCTAAATTGATTATGGTTTTATCATAAGTTTTATCTTAAATATATTATTTTCATTAAACAAATTGATTATGACCGTTGAGAATCACTTTTATTACACATATATTTTAGCAATCAATTTATAATGTAAACAAACTTATATGTGCAACATTTACGAAAAATTAGAAAGATAATGAATATGCTCAAAAAAAATGGGAGAGGCTAGTTAGTTATAAAGACATCTCGAAACTCTTAATTTGGTTTTACATAAGTGTTTGGATTTGACATGAAAATAGAAGAACTTTCATAAAATGTAGTTATAGCTTAATAAGAGAAAAATACTTAATCTCATAACTTTTATTATTATATTTATATATTTATATTTTTATATATATAAACATAATCTCAAAATACTTAAATGTTAAAACCTTATGTGATATATTAAATATTTATGATTAAAATTTATGGAAATAATGAACTAACCCTTGACATCTTGACATTGTGTATCTTAACTTATAATGAATACTTCCCCAATATCTAATGAAAGGAATATTCATGATAAAAGTTATGGAAATAATGAACTAAACCTTGACATCTTGAGACTATGTACCTTAGCTTATGAGGAGCACTTCTTGTGTTTTCTATTTTTTATTCAATTTTGTTTGCAATCATGACATATTTACATAAAACATAGCTCATGTATTTCAGCTATAACTTTTGACTCACTCACCTATTTTGAAAATGGAAAAGAACATGCACAAGTACATACTAAAATACCTATTCACTAAAAAAAATTAAAATTGAATTTGTTAAGACCATGACACCTTGGCATAAAGTTTGACCTTGTATTTTTAGGGCTTCCATCACATGCTTAATTTTAAAAAATATAAAATTAGCTTGGAAAATTATGGAAAAATAGCACTGCACTAGATCCACCTATACAACCCTACATAAATTCTTTTACAAATTTAGACAGTTTACATAGCAAACCTTGGGCGTAAGGCAAACATATGCAATATGTTTTTGAAAAAAATTACATACCAATCTTAGAAGAACACCATTTTTGGGAGTTCAACTTATTTTCCACTTATAGATTCTCAAAGGTGATCGGATTTTCTACATTTCATCTTTTTACATCATGTCCTAAAAAGTTGTGTAGGTACCTCTAAAAATTCATTTTAATGGCTGGATTTTTGTTTTCTAGGAAGTCCATTGCAACTAACACGTCATAAGTGGGTATCCTTACCTTGCACCAACCCATAAGTAAAAGATCAAGCAAAATGTTCTAGATTTTCTATTGTTGTCTTATTTTAGTTCCATGATTTTGGTTTTCTTACATAAACCTCTTTATATGTTATCACATCATAAACATACTATAATTGTGACACAAGCATAATGAAACAATAATGCAAAATACATGTGAAATAATTTATTAATGCCACAAATATAAAATATGAACAAAGATTATGTCATTAATATCCAATTTTTAAGGAGTTATAATTGTTCTAATAAATTTTCCTTCTTTGTATATGTACAAATTATATCACTATCATTATGATGAAAAAAAGGGCTTTGAACTCACACCATGCTCTTCAAAACTCGTGTTATGAAAATTGATGCTCTTCATGTTACCCATAAGCTTTAACAACTTGTGTTACCTAAATTTTAAAAACAACTTTGATTCTCTTGATATTAGCCACAAGCTTTAACAACTTATTTCAATGTTTGTGGAAGTGTAATTTTAGAAACTATTGTGAATAAAGGATATGAAATTATATTTATATAAACCATAAATAATAAATGATAAATGTAAATAATAAAAATTTACAAATTATATACAATCTGATCAAAATATTCTTTATTTATTATTTAGTATTGAGCATGTCAATTATCTAAATATAAGGATTGCAGCATAATGGTTTAGTTACAAAATCTAACCTGTGAGATATAATCCATATACCATACTTTGAATAAAAGAGAAATTCCAAATTATGTTTGACACTAAACACCTTTAAGTTTAATTTTCATAATGGAGAAAGAGCTGTAGATTCAAACGATCTTAATGAATGACATAAAATAAATATTGGAATACATACACTACTCCCAATGCATTTTTAATTAGATGTTCAACTGCGCTCACGCGAGATACTTTACTACCGGACCTGCATAGTAGAATCACTACTAAAACAGCAAATACCATATAATAAAATCACTCGTTTAAGTGCTTTCCAGAAAACAAATACTATATACTAAAATCACTCACTTGCTTAAGTGTTTTCTAAAAGAGTAATACGATTTTAATCATTCTGGCTTTATATAACTCTGGACTCAAATTTCAAGAAACAACAATGATAAAGGAAATGGAGGTAAAAACTTTCACAGCATTATTATTATATATCAAAAACTTCTTTAACATTATTATTATTTATTGATATAGAAAGAAAAAGATGTAAATAATTAAGCAGCACAGGTGACAGAAGTGACTGTAAGTGGGTAACTGAAGCTGTTGGCATAGCGGAAGGAGACAATTTGTCCAGCGGCCAACATTTTGCCGTCATTGACCAAGCAATCTCCTATTGCCAATCTTCTGAATAATTTAGGGTTTACTGCTATTGCTGATGCGAAATTACCACAGTTGACGTGGATGTTTGATATTGCACAGCCAGATCTACATTGGTTGAGAATTTCCACGTTAAATACAGGGATACCTGTTGACAATCCAGTGTTCTTCTGGTTTATTGAAATGTCTCCCTTGGAGCATGTCTGAATGGTCAATTCTCCTCCTGCTTTCACAGCATCAACTTCTTGAAGCGAGAGAAAAGTAAAGAATACGCAGACAGCAAACAACAGCGAATGCAAATGAAACCCTCCGTGATTACGACTGCTGAAGGCGGCCATTGTTTCACAAACTGATTCAAAGAGACACAAGTATCTGTCTGATTAATAAATCAAGAGAATTGCTCACAGTACAAACTCTACAGCATTTGTACTCTTGATATATACACACAGTTTGAACAACTTACTAAATAGGTTTAACATCCTAACGGCTTTCTAGAGCTTAAGAATCTTTTTATAATATCATTACAGTTTACGGTTAATCTAGTTAGGACTTTCCAAAGCTTTAGAGCTTTTTTATAATGCTTTATTATAATACCATTACAGTTACGCTTAACCTCCTTACGGCTTTCTAGAGCTTCAGAGCTTTATTATAATAGCATTACAAACCTTTTTATCAGTTTAGACAACTATTCAATCCAAGAATATCCGCTCTTTAGAGCTTTATGGCTTTATAGAATTTTTATGCATGTTTAGAGAATATCGGCTCTTTAGAGCTTTATGGCTTTATACAATTTGTATGCATGTTTAGAGAATATCCGCTCTTTAGAGCTTTATGGCTTTATAAAATTGTAAACTAGGTGTGTTTTATGCATGTTTTATGGTAATGTTTTAAGGATTGGAAATTATCAAGTAACTTTTTCTTTTATATAAAAGTGAAAATAAAATAACAATTTAAATATTGATTTGTGTTGTATTTTTTTTTTGTTATGATGTTGATTATTAGCATCCACTTAATATTAAGGAATTAGTTGTTTTTTTCTTTTATAATTAGTTTTTTGTGTTTGGAAAGTTTTAACATAAGTATTTATATATTACCATAATTGTGATATCTTAAAAAGATAAGAAGGTGAATATTGTACCAAATGTTTTGAAATTGCATTCTAATGCATAGTAGCATAATTCCAATATACCATTACAGATATGATTAGATATCGAAAAAATACGTAATGAAAAAATCTAGTACGAATAAAAAGTAGATTGCTTATATATAATATTTTTTAATCGAGTATTCAAAAATATACGATAAATGTACATAGACATTTATATAATAAAATCAAATATATTTAAAAAATATATATATATATAATTTCAACAACATGCCATATGGAAGTGTGAGTGACAGCAATAGTCTAGTTATTAATATTTATTTTAATAAGAAAGTATAAATTGAATGGTATTTATGTTTTATAGTATTTAAGTTTTTTTTTAAAATTGGTTTTCAAATTCTAATTTTCCATTACTAAGAGTGTGTATTTGTATTACACTTACACCGAATATTCGGCGAATTCGAATTTGTTACGAATTTCCGTACCTGAAATGCCAATACGACGGAATTATGCTACTATGTTCTAATGTTAGTGTACTTAGGACATTTTGTTGGGAACTCGTGAATCCATAGAGACTAATTTACATAACAAAGAAACAAGAGACAAAAAGATTCAATCTCATAGGAGACACGGCTACATTTAGTCAAGGAAGCATTAAGGAGGCATACACGTCATCTTGGGGCTACAACTACTATATAACCCAACTTCCACATTTACATGAAACTAATTCATTAATTGCTACAACCTATTTGTGCAAATTTGTTTCAACAAAATTCAACAATAGATAGTTGTTAAAAAAACCGTATTAATGATTGAAAATGACCTTAACCTAAATTGGTTAAGGTTAACCTAATTTAATTGATACCACTATAGTTCATTTATCACCTTTCCTTCAAGCCAAGAGAATCCAAACACCACCTCGACTTCTCTAAGGGTAGTACTTTTGTAAACATGTATGTACAATTTGCTCATTGTATAGACTTTCTTCAAGACTACTACACCTCTATCGATAACTTGTCTAACAAAGTGGTGCTTTATAGCAATATCCCTTGTCCCAATACACCCCTGCATTCTAGCGAGACATAATATGAGGTAGACCTCCTCTCGTCAAAATCTGAATAAATATAACCAAAACCGAAATCACTACAACCACTATAGGTGATAAATAATTACTTCTTCCTATCAAATATGGAAGCATATATTTCACTACTCTCTATCTAGATTTTCATGTATCTACTCACAGCACTAACTACATGTGAAATACTTGATCTTGATCATACCATTGTATACATTAACTTTCTACTAGCATATGATACATGAGACATATAATTCTTTATTTCTTTATTAGTAGGATATAAACCTAAAAAAAGCTTAAATTGAAAAGCCAAAGACACATCTACTAATTTCACATTATTCATACAAAATTTTCTAAGTATCTTGTCCACATAGTCCTATTGGAACAACCAAAGTTGATCGTCTTTCCTGTCTCTATTTCCATGCCCAAGATTTGTTTCGTTATTCCTATAATCTTCATATTGATGTAGGAGCATTAGGGACATCCGATCAAGTATGAGGATGAATCTTAGTTGTTAGATCAAAGTCAAAAAAGTCGTAGTGCTAGGCCCAATGGATCGGGGCATCGATAATGCGTGCTAGAGTTGCAAAATGACAAGCAAAGGGTGACATCATGGGAGCACCGTTGATAATATATCAATGATTCACATCGGATTTTCAAAAGTGCACAATTCGGGAAGGATGACGAGGAAAGGGTGATAACCATGAGAGCATCAACTGTTGTCCATTGGAAATATATGTCGGGTTTGCAAGGATGCGAAGAGCTCGATGGAAGGGCAATGATGATGATCAACATCAAGGAACAAAATAAGAATCGGCATTGTAGGAAGCCAATGGAGGGGGCCGAAAAGACCATCTACACAACATTAGCATGACAACATTAGAGTTGTGCTTTGGATAAAGGAGAAAGAAGCACCAAGGAATAACAGAGATAACTCCAGAATGGTGAACTTTAAGCTAAAGAATGGAGAGCAGAAGGATATGGGAATTAATGCACTAGTTATTATAGGAAGTATATGATTTAATGGAGGATCTAGAAGATTGCTCCGCCATATAATTTGGAGGTTGGATTCAAAGAGTCCATAATATTTTTGTGTAGGAAAAATTATTACGAAGAGACACGAATTTAATGTGGAAGGACCACAAAGTTTACAGAAGGTTTTAGATGAGGCGGTGGAGAATGCTCGAAAAAGTTGGAGAAGAAGAAAAAAAAAAAGAAGAAAGAGGAATCCATTAGACCACAAAAAGAGAGCAAAACAAAGGAAACAAAGTTGAAAACTTGTAAATGGCTAGAATTTTGTATTATAAGCCACCTAAGACTTAGACTAGGGGCATGGATGTTATTTGCAACTTGTAATTAATTTTTTTTCTTTCTGATTTAACGAATTAATAAAGAAGTTGAGAGACTTCTATCTCTTTTTTATGTTTTCCATTGTGGGAGTTTGGTTTCCCATTCTGTGTTTTTGTTGTGTGCATTCTTATCCGTGGGGCTTGTAACAATAGGATGTTTGCGTCAATTGGTATTAGAACAAGAAATATCTTGTAAGTGACCAATTCCAACTGAGTACGAGTGTGGAGTATAACTGCTTTGAGAAAATTACAGTTCTAGGAGGATTACAGGTAGAAATGTAAGCAAAGAAAGTATGGTTGACAGAGGAGTACATGTATGAGCAAGGGTAAGAAGATAACATCTAGGCGAGAAAAGGTTGGATGCAATCACTTATGTATTAATGACTATGCAAGCAAGGGTTGACGCTATTGAGACTACTAAGAGGAGTGATGGTGTAGTTGAGGCTCGTGATGTTAGTCATAATGAATAAAAAATTAAACATCCCCAAGAAGAGGATGAAAGAGATGAAGACCCTAGGGAAAGAATTATAAAGTCCCTTCCATATTTGATAGGGAAATCTAGGGTGGAAGTGGCTACATATTCTGGAATTTTGAACCCAAAAGAGTTGATTGATTGGATTAGGGATATGGAGAAATTACTTGATATGGAACATCTTGAGGACCCCAAGAGAGTGAATATGGATTTCTTTAAGATGAAAGGTCATGCATCCATGTGGTGAAACTCTGTTCAATTAGATAACATGAATAAAGGAAAATATAAAGCTAAGAAATGGGAAAGAATTGTGGATAAAATTAAAGCAAAGTTTCTTCATATTGATTACATGTTGAACATGTACATAAACTTACAAAATTTAAGACAAAATAAAATGATTGTGAAAGCATACACCAAGGAATTTTATAGGAGGTCCATAAGATCTTGATATCTTGATGAAGGGGGAGAAGATGTAGTGAGGTACATTAATGTGTTGAAGTATCCTATTGAATATGAATTGGGTGTTGTGAGGAATAAGAAGTTGGATAAGGCTATCAGCTATCCCTGAAGGAAGAAGTGAAGTTATCAAGGAGGATCCCTAGCAATAGAGGATGAGAAGTAGTTACAAGAAAAGGGAGAACCACATCTGGAAGAGGACAGAGTAGTGGCACAAAGAAGGAGGAAGGCACCAACTCTAGTAATCAAACATAGGAGTTAGGAAGGAGTAATGAATCCTACACAGGTAAATGAAATTCTAGTAGATGAGGAAATTATAGAGGCAAGGGAATAGGAAGACCTTCAATTGTCTACTACAAATTTCAGAAACGTACACATATGGCATATGAATGTCCTGAAATCCTACATGTTGCAAGAAAGTAGTAGAGTAGAACACATGTCATCAATGGATTTGAAAGTATTACTAGTTTGATAGTTGTAGATAGCATTAATGAAGCTTATATGGAATATGGAGAAAACTTGATGACTAGAAGGACTCTATTGAATTCTTCCAACCATACACAAGAGGAAACATACCAGAGGAAATCGGTTTTCAAGACCTTGTGCAAGATTGGAGGTAAGTGTTATTGTTGGGATATGATTTTGGGGATAAGTTTTGGGAACTACGCAGGAGTAAACCACACAACATGAACAAAATAAGGAAAGATAGTTGGCGCACTTTCACATGTAAGGACCAATGCGTGCAAAAGAAGGAAGATTATTGGAAGCCGTTAGGAATTTTTGGTCCATTTGTTATAGGTTAAGCCCCATTGTTATTCGATAAATATGTACGTATTTTTTGGATGGAGGAAATGTTTTTTTTAGACAATGCATGCATGTGTGTAGGGAGGAGATCAGTAGAAGCAAGGGTTTTGATACATGTAGGTCTGAGGCATAATATCTTAGCGTAGTGCACATGTTTTATATGGGATATTTTGAATGATAATAAGAAGTTGGCTGGTTATGGACATCATGACTCTGTGTTATGATATGTATAATGCTTTGTTTATTGCACGCATATGATATGTTCTCTTCTATGTTTGTTGGTATGAATATGTTATATGTTTTTGCACCCATTTTATAAAGACCAAGTAGAATGGTTAGTGGAACTGCCTCCCATCTCCTCATCATTGTGGAAACTTAATTCCTACAATCCCCATAGATACTTTAGGTGAGACTTCATCTGTTCACTGGTGATGCCGAAAGAAATTGTATCTGATGGTTTTGTTGGTGAATTCATCTTGAACTCTAGGTATTCCCATTGTAGGCCAACAAGTGGTTCCCTTTACCAAAGAATGATTTATGATTGAAGGGAATGTGGAGGCCGAATAAGGAAGATATAGACTAGTGGTTAGAGATGAAGGAGTGTGATTCTTCCAGATATTAGAATAAGAACCCGTGGATTATCTTAGAGGAGTGGTTATAGAGGTATGTATTTACATATTTACATGAGTTTTAGATGAGTGGTTACATAGGTTAGCTAAAAAGAATGGAACATTCTCAAACATTCTGCACGATTGTTCTGACGATTGGGACCCCTGAGCAAGTTAATATCATAAGTAATCGGATCTTGTGCGCATTTGATTTTTGGATGGATAGTGTATTGTGGGTTATGTTACCAAGTATGTTATAGAATGTACCAGTCGTATAGTGCTAATGAGAAGTAATTATTTAAAGTTCCACGTAGAATATATTTGGAAGAACTAACTACCTCGGTCAAGATGTTGTTGTGTGATAAGGGGATTATGAGGTTGGAAGTGGATCATCCTAGTGTCTAGGCACCTTCGTGTGCATAGGGAGATTGGGAGATGACCAGGGATGGTTTGAGAGTATGGGTGGAATGTAGGAGAGAATAAATAAGGGATAGATGTGATGATAATGTCGAGAAAAGAAGAAGGTGCAATAGAAGAAGAGATTGGATTGTTTTTTAGTGGAAAAATATTTCAGTTTAGTGAGAAGAGGACTGTGGCTAATAGAGAAGGGTAGCACAATGATTTTGATGAGAGAGAAACTACCATATCATTCTTGATCGAAGGAATACCACACAAAGAAATGAAGGAGAAGGAAAAGGACTCTCACCTCAGTCCAGCAGGGGAAGATCAATTGCATCCTAGTAGCCCCACTTAGGTTGTACTATCTGTCAAACCTATGACCCCGTGTGCATCTCCAAGGTTTGCGGTAAGATATGAAAAATTGTTTCAAACAATTTTAGTTAATGAAGGAAAATGATAATTTTAATTATTTATGAAGCCATCATATTAATATTTAAATTGTACTTTATATACCTTTATGTTTCCAACAATTTTTTTCTTATCTTTATGTGAAAAAGGAAAAAAAACCAGAAATATCGCTTTGAAGAGGAAACGTATCCACTGAGTGGGGACATATTTTTCATAATTTTTTTTGTTGTGTATTTTTTAAGGTACATATTTTTTATAGGGGCCTTCTCTACTCGAGGTAATTATTTATGTATAAAGTTTAGAAAAAATATTATATGAAATAAAAAAGAAAAAGAAAATGTAGATGTCATTGGATAGAGGATTCAATGACAAATATACATGCACCATGTCTATCACCTTCCATGGAAGAGATAAATGGATTTCACATAATGGAAGTTGTAGCTCGATGAAAACCTGGAAAAATTGGAAAGGATTCTTGAATTTCAATCCCTTAATTGAGGGTTTTAAAAAACATCAATATATGGTTTTAAAATATCTCAATCGAGGTAGTTTAAAGTCTAGATTGATGTATTTTTTAAATGAATAGTTAATTCTGGTTTAAAAGGATAGATGAAAGTTTTAATCCCTTGATAGAGGTGTGAACCCTTAATCTAGGCCTTAAAGTGTCTACTGAGGTGAAAACATGATCAAGTCCTTACACATCTATTGAAGGAAAACCTCAATTAAATTTTTTGAAACATAGATTGAGGCCTTAAAGCTTTGATGTCATGCCCTTAGAAAGAATCCTAACTCGGGTATGCCTCACACCCATCTTGATTCCCATCAGTTGATGGCATGATCTGAGTTGGGATGGGATCTTGGGCACACTACTCGTGCACAAGACCATAACTTAGTGTAATATCCCGAATTTTGGTTTACTATATTGATGTTATATATTGGGCTCAAGCCCCAACAAATATTATTTATTTTGGTATAATGGGTGTAAGCCCCAATGCAGATGATTCATTTTTCTAGATATACATATTTGGGCATGGACCTTGACTGATGTAGGTTATTATTATATACTGGGAAGAAATCCCCAATGTATTTGATTTATGATTTATTATGAGATTGAGTACAAGACCCTATTATACTGAGATGATATTTTGTTACTATTGACACAAACCCAATCGATAGGGGTTCCCAAAACTGTCGATGCCCAAATCACCACGATCTCCCTGAGCACCAGCCTAGACAGGTTTTACCCCATCTAGCAACACCTGCAGAGTAGCTGAGGTCTCACCAGAGATGTTCAAGGGAGAGTTGATGGAACCATGTTTCTGCCGAATGAAGGAGGATGTTGTGCATCAATTGACTAACTTATTGCAACATGTCAAAAATAGATCCAAGCATTCAACTCAAGCATTAATCATCATCGCGATAACATTCAACAGGAACAAACCCATTATTGCAACAGATAAAACAGTAATGCATTAATTGCAACAAGCAAACATCGCATCATTCATATATTCATATTAGAAAATGCATTAACACATATAAAGAAGGAAGACATGGGTATTCTGCTAAAAAACTCTATCACACCATATTAACTTCGCAAAAAACCCAGATATAACAAGATATTCAGTCCTCCGCTTCAGATCATTACATTCATGTTCTTCACCGAGATAATCTCTCCAAAGATTAATCCATGCCAAGATATGATATCCAATCCTTAAAAACCTACATCTATTTATAGGCTTACACCTTTACATTTGTGGTCCACTTAGGCAACTTCCTAACTACTTCTGAACAAAATTCTACAAAAACTAACCCAAAAAGCCACATAATGCAGTCAAATGACCCAAAAACCCCTATAGTGCAGTCTAAATGACCCAAAGTATACATGACGCAGTCCAAATGACCCAAAACTACAAAAATACTTGTTGCCTTGCTTGCTACTTTCCTCCTTTCACGGTACCTTTGGCCTTGTGCAGCATCGTCGATGCTGCGATGCTAACTCACCAAAATTCCTACCAACAGGCCCCCAACACAATCCTGTGGCTCACCCTTGAGCAACGTTAGGCAGAAACGGTGTTCTCAGGCTCATCTGTCGTTGGACTGTATCTCTGGAACTATTCTTGCTTTATGGATCATGCTGTGATGTACTACTCCCTCTACTGTAATGATCGTCGTCTTGCTATCATGTACTTCTCACCCGAAAAGGGTCATCCTTCGGCTTGTTATCATGTGCTTCTCACCTGAAAAGGGTCATCCTTTAGCTTCTTATCATGTACTTCTCGAATTCATCCTCCAGTTTCTAGGAACTTGGTGTCGACTGAGGAGAAGTTTACAAATAGCACCGAGGTGCGAAATAGGCCAAAGGCTCTAGCACCTCTGTTTCGCACAGATAACCACGGACTACTGGGACTAGGGGGCTTCCACCCCCATCATCTTTGTGGTCGCAAGGACCACGAGGCTTTGAACTACCACCATATTCCTAGATATTGCAGATGTTACTTCGTCGCTGTGACACCCGAGTGTCCACGGCACTTCGTGCTCTAGGCGCTCATGCATGCTTGTCATTCAGACCCTTAGCGCACCTGGTGCGCTCCCATGAAAAATGAAATGGATCATTTTCACATCCTCCTTGGAATTCCTAACTTAATTAGAAACTTGATCTTCTCACAGCATGAATTCCTCTTATCTAGTAAATATCTCGTTGCTCATCTAATCTCTAGTTCCTGTATTTAAACATCACCTCTAATAGACGCCTCCCTCAAAAATCATTCATAAACTTGTTCATGTAAGGTTCCCATCATGCCATCCTGCTGGTTCCTGCATGTGTAGACCAGACTGCTGATGGGTGGAATGGTGACCATACTCCCTTTAGTTGTCATGCGTGCCACATCGTGCAAGCCATCACCCTTGGTACCCATGGCCATACTAGCATGGTGTGCTCCCTGTGCCAAATGTGCATTACTCCAGCGCCAATCCGAGCCAGCGAACGATCATACCCTCAAAACCAAAAAAGTCTCCTTGCTCATGATTTAGAATGATTGCTGATTTGACCCGATCACAACCTTGCCACTAGCGCAAGCCTGCTCTCAAACTGTGACACAATCACTCCTGCTTAAGCATTCTGTCCCTGCTAGTGCGCCATCCTGCCACCGATCATCCTGGATATATATATACTTTTTTTTTCTTTTTTTCTTGCCGATGCGACTCAAGCATCGCATTTCTCTAGGCCCATCCTGTAGGGCTTCAACCTGCTACCATTGATCAATTTTGGGAGCATCACTCCATCTAACTGCTACAACAGTACCACTCCTCCTGAAGTTATGCGACTGATGTGATATGGACCAAGCCAATGCATCTACAATTTCCTTGGGTGTTTCATAAACTTGCTGTTGTACAACAGCACCAAGTCACCCTGCTGAAACTTTTTTTTCTTGATATGGCGATCATGCCAAGCCTTTTGCCTATCCTTCTCCACGCTCTAGTGGAAGCCTACAATAAAGCGGTCTTCCTCAAGTTGCACTAGCTACGCTAGATGTTCTCCTAATTCCTCTTCATCATCCATACCTGTTGTTGCCACAATGCGCAGAGTCACAATGATGTATTCCATATGCATAATCACTTCTTTCCCATATACCAACTTAAATGGTGTTTGTCGCGTCAACCTTTTACAAGTGGTGCGATAAGCCCACAAAACGGATGGAATTTTCAGGTCCCATTCATCACTGTTCACATTACAAACTTATGTTAGCACATGCTCCAAGACCTCGTTGAAAGCTTCTACTGTCCCATTTTCTTGCGGATGATATGGCGTGCTCTTCTTATGATGTATCTGCAGTTCCACTGTCAATGTACTGACGGTGCGATTGATGAAATGACTGCCTTGATCGCTCATCAACACCTTTAGGTAGCCAAACCAAGTGACGATGTTGTCGAATAAGAAACATGCTACTGTTGCAGGAGATCAATCTATGACTGGTGTAGCCTCTGCCCATCTTGTCAAATAATTTGTTGCTGTGATGGTGTATCTTGCACCAATGCGCTTCCCAGGTGGGTTGATAGGACCCACGAAATCCACTGCCCATTTATCAAATGGTTGCAGTGTCACTTGAGGTTTCAGTGGCATCTCGTCCCTCCTAAAGGGATTCCCAGTTTGTTGAAAAACATTGCAGGTCCCTGCATAATCGGTTGCATCATTGTGAAACGTCGGCCACCAAAGTCCTACTTGAAGCACCATTATGGCAGTTGCATGACCACCATAGTGCCAACCAGCTACTCCTGCATGTGCTTCCGACAAGATCTTCCCTTTCTCATGAGGCAAGAAATAGTGCTTCAAGATCTCATCCCATGCTAATTTGTATAACTCGCCTACAATCAGCTGGAAGTCTGCGGCCTTGACCATCAATTGCTTCTTCTGATTGGTGGTCAACCCTTTCGGTGCGGTACCTATCACCAGGAACTGAATGATTTCTTCATAGTACTCGTTAGCTACTTCAACCTTAAATAGTTGGGCATCTGGAAACCCATCTTCAATGTTTGTGGGTTCCTCTCTTGTCTCAATCCGCGACAGATTATCTGGTCCTGCATTCAAGTGTCTTGGCTTCACAATCACTTCAAAATCAAATTCCTGAAAAAGAAGTAGCCAGCGACATATCTTCCCCCCCAGCATAGGCTTATTGACCATATATTTTAATGTAGAGTGGTCTGTGAACATCTTGAAGTGAGCACCTAATAGGTAATGCATGAACTTCTATAGCAGATATACCATCTCTAGAGCTTCCCTATCTATCGTTGTATAGTTCCTCTCTGTAGATGACAACTTCCGAATTGCAAAAGCAATGGGGTGATCTAGGTCCCCTTCCCATGGATGTGCGAGCACTACTCCCAGTGCTATTGATGAGGCATCGACGTGGACATGGAATTCCTTACTCCAGTCTGGAAATACCAATATTGGCGCTAAAGCCATCTTAGCCTTAAGCATTTCAAAACTAACTTGACATTCAAGACTCCACTGAAATACCACATATTTCTTCAACAACTTCTCTATAGGGGCAGTGATAGCTGCATACTATCGGATGAACTTGAGATAATACCCAGTGTGTCCCAACGTTGCTCTCAACTGTTTGACATTCATCGACGGTGTTAAACTCAGAATGAGCACAATCTTTGCCGGGTCGACTAACAATCCCTTCTTGCACAAAATGTGACCCAGTAATATTCCAAATGGTGCACAGAAGATGCACTTCTTCAAGTTCAGCAATATCTGATGTTGTTGAAAGCGCTCCAACATCAATCGCAGATTTTCCAAATGATCGCTGATCAAGCCGTAGACTGTCCAGTCATCCATGTATACCTGCAAAAAAATCTGAATGAAATTCCTGAAGGTAGCAACGACTACTCGAGAGAATATCGCTGGTGCATTCTTCAATGCAAATGGCATCACTGTATACTGAAAATGTTAAATTTTGAGTATTAAATCACAATACTATAGGATCTTTGCTGAGATAATAACATCTACAGTATATCAATGGATGACAATCATAATATGACAAGCATTACAAGCATCACAAGAATCAAAAGCATAGAGACAAGAGACACAGAGTTTCCGTGGGGAAAACCCTAAGGTGAAAAACCCCACAACTTCCTTAGAGATAGAGAGAGCAATGGCTCAACCAAAATACAACCAAATAATACTGAGATAGTCTCCTAGCAGATGATCCTCCTCCTCCTCACTAGTGCGCCACTTTTCAGAGAGAGAGATAGTTACTTTTTCGAGTGAGTAAAATAGAGATCTCCTATCTCTATTTATACTCACCTTTTTGCCCAGTGACCTACTGGGGCCGACTTGTCTACTTAGATACACCCACATTATATTATATATTAATCAGGGCCGACCCCATAAGGTGGTCTAATAACCCATCGGCAAGTACACACACTTGCGACACTTGTCAATCCACATGACGACACTTCCTTATAGAGGAATAACACATCTCTTATAAGGGTACAATAAATATATATATAATATACAGATGAAATACATTCCTAAGTTACATATACATCAACACTCCCTCTTAACTAGGAAGGTATTTCTCGACACAGATCTGCTAGACAAGTCTTCTTCTCTGGATCATCGTCATCGATGCATCGTCATCATCATCGTCACTGCTGCTACTATCTCAACCAATCTCTGTCTCTACTTGTCATAGGAAGTTCTACAGAGCCAGTCCTTTTTCATACTGGATGTAGGCCCACCACCTGCAGGTCTTTGTCATCACTAGCCATACTGTGGAATCCTCAGGACTTATTACGTGCATCACAAAACCTCGAAAGAGCATCCCAGGCTGTTACGAGCACACAGCTCTACCTATAGGATCTCCCAGGGCGCTATTACATGTGACCCCACCACAAAACCTCGAAAGAGCATCCCAGGATGTTACGGGTACACAACTCCGACCTGTAGGATCTCCCAGGGCGCTATTATATGTGGTCATGGAAAAACCTCGCAAGAGCATCCTAGGACTGATTACAGGCACACAGCCCAACCTATCGGATCTCCCAGGGTGCTATTACATGCCATAGGACAAAACCTCGCAAGAGCATCTACCAGATATCCCAGGGCTCTATTACATGCCATAGGCAAAACCTCGAAAGACTATCTGCAGATCTCCCAGGGCACCGAATTACATGTCCTCCCAGAGAAAAACCTCGAAAGAGCATTTGCCAGATGTCCCAGGGCACCGATATTACATGCCATAGGAAAAACCTCAAAAGATCATCTGCAAATCTCCCAGGGCACCGGATTACATGCTCACCTGCACAACCTGATCCACGGCCATAGAGTATCATCTTGATACTCACCATACATCATCCTGATGCATCCATGATCATCCTGATCATCATCACTGCAACGTCCTGCTGCATGTCATCTAGAGCAACATCCTGAAGCTCGTCATCTATGATCATCCTGATCATCACTGCAACATCCTGCTGCATGTCATCTGGAGCAACATCCTGAAGCTCGTCATCTATGATCATCCTGATCATCACTGCAACATCCTGCTGCATGTCATCTGGAGCAACATCCTGAAGCTCGTCATCTATGATCATCCTGATCATCACTGCAACATTCTGCTGCATACCAAGTATCTACCTGATACATATCATCATACATGATCCTCCTGATCATCAATGTATCCACCTGATACAAATACAAATACATGATACATATCACCATACATGATCCACCTGATCATACAATGTATCCACCTGATACATATACAGATACATGGTCCAAGCATCCAACATGATGCATATACAAAATACATACACATGATCCAACTGATCATATCTAGCATCTACATGATGCGTACATACATACATACAAATGATCCAACTGATCATATCCAGCATCCAACACGATGCGTACATACATACATAAAGATGATCCAACTGATCATATCTAGCATCCAACATGATGCGTACATACATACATAAAAATAATCCAACTGATCATATCCAAGCAGAAACCAGAACATCATCCTGATGCTCATCATCCAGCGCTTACATCCACAGCCATGTGAAGGATCCTCCTTCCAACATGCTTGGAATGGCTTCAACAAATGTGTCCATCACTTCTTCCTCGAAGTGTCCTCGATCTGAAGAACGCCAAGCCTCTCTCTGAAGTACTCGAACTTCACCCTGGCTAGTGGCTTCGTCAGCACATCTGCAATCTGCTCGTCTGTCGCAACATACATGAGCTTCACAACTCCTCTCTGCACCATATCCCTGATATAGTGATATTTGATCTCTATGTGTTTGGACCTGTCATGAAACACTGGGTTCTCGGATAGCTTCACACAACTCTGGTTATCACAGAAGATACCAATAGCCTCCAACGGGAGATCAAATAACTCAGACAGTAGCTTCCGTAGCCATACTGCCTCACAACTAGCTGAACAGGCTGCAACATACTTTGCCTCAGTTGTACTCAGTGCTGCACAGGACTGCTTCCTGCTAAACCAAGAGATCACACCTGATCCCATATTGAAGCAGCACCCAGATGTGCTCTTCCTATCTGCAGCACTGCCAGCCCAATCTGAATCAACATAACCTTGTAGGTTAAACTTTTGATTCGCTTCATACTTGAGCCCATAATCCACTGTACCCTTCAGGTACCTCAGAACATGCTTTACAGCAACCAGGTGAACACTCCTCGGATCCGTCAGGAACTGGCTCAATGTGTTCACAGCAAAGCAAATGTCTGGTCTCGTGTTCGTCAGGTACATCAAGGACCCAATCATCTAACGATACATAGAGACATCAATCGGCTCAGATGAAGCATCACATAGAAGCTTCAGATTTGATGCCATAGGTGTGGCCATCGCCTTGCAATACATCATTCCAAATCTCTTTAGGATATCTACTGTGTACTTCCCTTGACCAAGGAAGATCCCACCTGCATTCTGCCACACCTCCATACCTAGGAAATAGTGCATCATTCCCAAATCTTTCATATTGAATTCAGCTGCAAGCTTCCTTTTAGTATCTGCAATCAGTCTATCATCTCCTGTCACAAATAGGTCATCCACATACAATAGTAGAATCACAGGATTCCCTTCCTCAACCTTGTAGTAAAGGTTGGAATCCGCTTTACTCTTGGTAAAGCCCAAACTAGATAGGAAACTATCCATCCTACCATACCAGGTTCTGGGAGCTTGCTTCAAGCCATATAAGGCTTTCTTCAATCTGCATACATATGATTCCCTGTCATGTATTTCAAAACCGAGTGGCTGTTCCACATATACTTCCTCTTCTACTACACCATTCAGGAAAGCAGTCTTGACATCCATCTGGTGTATTTTCCATTTCATTGCTACAGCCAGGGAAAGCACTGTTCTGATGGAAGTGTACCTGGCTACAGGTGCAAAGGTTTCTTCATAATCTATTCCTTCTTTCTGAGAGAAACCACGAGCTACGAATCTTGCTTTGTATTTTTCTACACTGCCATCTGCAGCATGCTTGATTTTGTAAATCCACTTGGAAGTCACAACAGACTTCTCTTTAGGTCTTGGGACAACATCCCAAACATCATTCTTCATTATTGATTGGTATTCCTCAACCATAGCATCCTTCCATTCTTTCTTTTCTGCTGCCTCTTCATAACTGGAAGGCTCTTTGTTCATAATGTCACAGAGTAAAGCAACATAACTGGTGTGTGATCTGGTTCTCTTCTTTGCTCTGTGTTCTTCTTCTGGAATGCCAAATCTTTCTGCATCGTAAATGAGCTCTCTAGCCCATACAGGTTTCCTCTTGTGAGAGTTATCCTCACGGGGTGGATCTACAGGTTCTTGTGGATCTTCAAACTCACGAACAGTTTCTGGAACTGCTTCAGTCATGGTAGTGTCCTGAAATCTTGTTTCCTTAGGTTCTTCATAACCTTCGGTAGGTCCCTTTCTTGATTTGATGAATGCTGAGTTTTCATGAAATGTTACATCCCTACTAACATCAATTTTCTTGAACCCTGGAAAGTATATTCTGTAAGCCTTTGAGCTTTCACTATAACCCACAAAGATGCCCTTCTTTCCTGAAGGATCTAGTTTAGTCCTCTTCTCTTTTGGGACATGAGTATATACTGGACAACCAAATATTCTGAGATGGCTGACTTCAGGTTTCTTACCAGAAAAGACCTCTTCTGGTGTCGTGTTGTCCAATATCTTGTGGGGTGTTCTGTTCTGCACATATACAGCTGTTCTAGCTGCTTCTGCCCATAGATGCATAGGAAGATCCTGGTCATGCAACATTGCCCTTGCTGCTTCCATGATAGTTCTGTTCTTCCTTTCTGCAACTCCATTCTGTTGAGGATTATAAGGAGCAGTCAACTCCCTCTTAATCCCTGAATCACTGCAAAGCTTCTTGAAGTCATTTGAGGTGAATTCCCCACCATTGTCAGATCTGAATGTCTTGATTTTCTTGTCAGTTTGATTCTCCATCAAGGTTTTGAATTCCTTGAATTTATCAAGCACCTCATCTTTGCCCTTCAAGAAGTATACCCAAGTCTTCCTGGAGAAGTCGTCAATAAATGATACATAGTAAACATACCCACTCAGGGAACTTGAAGACATAGGGCCACATACATCTGAGTGGATGATTTCCAGAATGTCTTTCGCCTTGCTTTCACTACTTGGGAAAGCCTTCTTAGTGTTCTTACCTTTTGCACATCCTTTGCAAACACCTTCATGTTTGGTCTTGATTTCAGGAAGACCCTCTACTACCTTGCTTGCAATTGGAAGTGCCCTATAGTGCATATGAGCAAGTCTTCTATTCCAAAGTTCACTTGGATCCATGGATTCATGCACCATGGCATGTTCAGGTTGTCCCTTCAATTTATACAGTCCTCCCTCTTGCTCTCCAATCACTACTGCATCATCTATTGTCTTTCCCTTTGGCCACATCAGGACTTGGCCATCTACAAATGCAACCCTCATACCTTTTGCATCCAATGCAGAGATGGAGAGTAAGTTCTTCTTGAGCCCAGGTACATAGAGGACTTCCTTCATCTTCAGAGATTTTCCAGAATCTAGGTTGTAGGAGGCTTCACCACTTCCTTTGATTGGGTATTGATAATCATCCCCAAGTTTCACCTTATGGGGTGATTCATGTTCAGATAGGTTCACAAAAGATTCTTTGAATCCATTCATGTGTTTGGATGCCCCACTATCAATTAACCAATCATTACAACCATGGGAGATTGTACCTGTGAGAGCAGAGATCAGAACATACTCTTCTTCACTTGATGGGACATCATCACTATCACTTTTCTGCCCTAGCCTTCTTCTTTGGGGGTTCATCATCTTCGGCAGCATGAGCATGAAATCTTCTTTTGCTGCCCTTCTTCTTCTTACTGAAGTTGTTGTTATTATCCCTTTTGTTCTTGGGACAATCTGAAGCATAGTGACCCTTCTCATTGCATGTAAAGCATCTTAGGTCCTTCTTACTCCTTTGATGAGATCTTTTGTGGTGAGAGTGATCCTTCTTGGTTTTGCTTCTTTTGGTGTGAGCTGCAAGAGCTTGATCTTCTCCTCCCATCTTTTCCTCACGAGCTATAAGCCTAGCTTCTTCTTGAGAGCATTCTTCCCTCAATCTGTTGAAGGAGATCAACTTCTTCCTTGCACAAATTCCTTGAATAAAAGAATCCCATGACCTGGGTAGGCCATTTAGAGTGGTCATCACCACTTCACCCTTCTCCACCATTTCATCCACTGCTTCTAGTTGTTCCTTGATCTGGGAGACCCTTGAAAAATAAGATTGAATGGTTTCTCCATTCTGAAACTTTACTGCTTTCAATTGGTTCCGCAGGGTCATCTTCCGATTTATGTTCTTTCCTTCAAATAGCTTGGTCAAGGATTCAAACATCTCCTTGGGTGTCTTGAGAGAAGACACATGGGGTATGAGATGGTCTTTGATAGAATCAACAATGATTCTCTTTGCCTTGACCAAGTTCTTCTTGTGCAATGCCTTGGCCTCTTCATCCTCTGGGATAGGGATGTCTTCTTTCACATATGAGTCCAACTCATTCTCTTCCATGATTAGTCCAATCCTATACTTCCAGGCTCGGAAGTTATCATCCCCTTCAAGCTTATCCTCAAGCTTGGTGTGAAGAGACATCTTTAAGAGTACTTCAAATGGAAATAGAAAAGGTTTAGGACTTACCACTTGAAGTGTTGAAAACAGGATCTGGTCCCAGATTAGGGTTTGTCAGAGAAACCCTAAAAATTCAAAATGTGAATTTCAAAATTCTGAAAGGATAGAAAGATGCGCCTTGGAGAGCTGATCAGCCTAGTACATTCAGAATTTGAGATCAGCAAAGTCTTACCTTTCAAAATTTCCTTTTTGTCCTCCTGGGTTCACTAGGGAGAGCCCTAAATTAGGGTTTGAGTTTCCCGGAGATATACCTAGCCAAAAATCTCGATCCAAAGCTCTAACCTTCGATTTTTGCAAGGAGCTTCCAGTTGTGCCTTCAGTTTCCAGAAATTCCTATTTTTGTGGAAACCCTAATTTTTAGGGCCAAATCTGAAAATGCTCAGAACTAAATTTTGATTGTACAGATAGATGCCCCTTGATGAGTAGATCCAATCTACTATACTGAATTTCAAAAATATGTGGAGAGAAACCTAATAAACAAGGAATACAAGCTTCCGTCACTGCAAAATGTCTTCTTCTCAGTTAAGCTCTGATACCATGTTAAATTTTGAGTATTAAATCACAATACTATAGGATCTTTGCTGAGAGAATAACATCTACAGTATATCAATGCATGACAATCATAATATGACAAGCATCACAAGCATCACAAGAATCAAAAGCATAGAGACAAGAGACACAAAGTTTCCGTGGGGAAAACCCTAAGGTGAAAAACCCCACAACTTCCTCAGAGATAGAGAGAGCAATGGCTCAACCAAAATACAACCAAATAATACTGAGATAGTCTCCTAGCAGATGATCCTCCTCCTCCTCACTAGTGCGCCACTTTTCAGAGAGAGAGATAGTTACTTTTTCGAGTGAGTAAAATAGAGATCTCCTATCTCTATTTATACTCACCTTTTTGCCCAGTGACCTACTGGGGCCGACTTGTCTACTTAGATACACCCACATTATATTATATATTAATCAGGGCCGACCCCATAAGGTGGTCTAATAACCCATCGGCAAGTACACACACTTGCGACACTTGTCAATCCACATGACGACACTTCCTTATAGAGGAATAACACATCTCTTATAAGGGTACAATAAATATATATATAATATACAGATGAAATACATTCCGAAGTTACATATACATCAACAGAAAATTACTCCATTCTGTCACAAAGGTTGTCTTGTGGGGGTCCTGTTTGGCAATTCTGATCTAATGATAGCTAGAGAACCCATCCATGAGAGAATACATCTCTTCGCCACCCACTCCTTTGAGCACCTCATCAGTAAATGGGGCCGGAAAGGGATCATGCAAGAAGGCCTCATTCAACTTCTGCAAATCGACACAAATACGCACTTCACAAGTCTTCTTATCCTGCAGCACCATAGGACTGATTAAGTCTGACTCCTCAACTAGTTCAAAAATGCCAACATCCAACATGAGATCAAGTTCAAATTTGACCCTCTCATTATGGCACGGATTCAGTCGATAGGGTCGCTGCCTGATGGGTTTGGCATCCGGTTTCAATGGGATCTTCATCTCCCCTAGATGGCCTAAGATTCCCTTCATCTCAGAAAACTTAGTAGGGAGTGAGTCTTGGAATTCATGTAGCAATTCTGTGACCTTCCCCATCATCTGATCATCCCAATAGTCCCCAACATTCACGAACATTGGACTGTCCTTTGTCCCAATGTTGACCTTCCAAAGCTTCAGCAGTTGACTGATCGGATCGGTTGGTGCATCAGGTGCTACAACATCACGACTTCCTTCGGATTCTAGAATATTGACATTCCGCGGATCGTCACCATCTTTTGGTCCACCAGTGATATTATAACATTCCATTATGTACTGCATCTTGCATTGTGTGTCCAGTGTGTATGCCGATATGCAGGATATGCCACCGAAACAACCTTCATAACTACGTTGTGGATGAGTTGTGAAGCATTATGGACATCCGGGTTGGCATCCGCGACGCTGAACGTGCAAGTAAAACAAATAGTGAACTCCAACCAAGTGGTAATTTCCCCTCGCAACTCGACTGCAGTATACCATGATTGCGACATCTCGTCCAGCGTATGAACAAAGGCATGGACCCACTCATACTTGGGGTGCGATGCCCACAACATCTGACATCCCATCAAATGACTTCTAGGGTCATTCCATCCTTCATATTTCCCTGTGTGGTAAACTTCGGTGTCACCAAAGCGAACCGTCAGCAATCTTTGGTACTGCAACCATCCAGCAATTGATTTCTTATGTGTCGCCCATCGTTGTGCTAGAGAATATTTCAGCGCTTCCTCCAATGCCAGCAATCGCTATGGTTCTGAAACCTTTCCTTCGAATTCCACAATAAAATCTGACAAACTAAGCAACTCTTCATATACTGGCAGTGCAACAGTCTAAGTCACAACATGACATAATGACTGCATGACTAACCCACATTTGCGGAGTGACACCTCATGCAAGCGGTCTGCCAATTTTCTAACGCGACATCAGAGTCGGATGACGCAGAGCAGAAGCTGTGCCACCCATGGTCATCATTAGCAGTTGGATGAATAAAATCTTCTGAAATATTGTATGTAAGGTCCCATCCACTGGGGTCTTCATCTTTTACTCATTCAATAAACCTACATCCTTCAGCCGGATCCAATGGAGCTATGACTTTGAGATCGCGGTTTTCAAAAGTCATCATTCGCTTCTTAAAGTTTATTATGGTTGCACTATTGTTAGCCCATCCAATCCCCAACAATGAGGGATAGGAGCTTCCCCCTTCAACTACTTCGATTACATCGAAATCAACGTATGTCTTCATTCCCTCAATGTCCACAACCAGGCATGGAACTCTCCCAATTGGTGTCACCTTGGCCTGATTAGCCAGCTGGAGTTGTACGGGAGACCAGCTCAGCGTGTGACTCCCCATTTTTTGTCAGGCCTTCTTGGTTAAGATGTTGACATCCGAACCAATATCCAGAATAAATGAATCAACTTCATAGTTGCCAATTTGAATGTTCATACGCATCTCCTTACCTATATTACACCTCTGCAAGGAGTTTACTGCAAACTCTTGCCATCCCCTGAATGGTCATTGCAACAGCCCTTTGATCTCTGCAAGCGCATCTGGATCCCTTGCCAGTGATAAACAACTTTCAAAAAATGTCTGCAAGGCCCCAGACTATCGCGATGGACTTACCTCTGAAGTAGCATAAAAAACAGGAGGCATGTCGCAAACAATGGCCTTACCGCGATCTTTTTCCATCGCACAACGTGCCTGAAATAATGCATCACACTCGGAATCAATGTCAAATGACACCTTCTTCTATCCTACTAACCGGATAGGTAGATGTGGGCTATCATATCCTGTTGTCATACCTCCCCGAATGATAACTACGAGAACAACATATTGTGTCCTTGGTTCCCTAGAAGTTGTCGCAATAGTTGCACCCTGAGTCTGATTCAGTGGCAAATTCCCAGGTTGGTTCACATTCTGATTGGCATTCTAATTTGGACATTGGTTCTGATTCTGCGCCGGTTGCTACACTTGATTATGGACTAGTTGTTGTACTTGATTTTGGTTCTGTAGTTGCGGAACATTCCCCACTTGCCATTGCATAATCAACTGCGGGAAATTTTCCATAGTTTGATCCGTAACAAAACAAAATGTACACTGGGTCTCAATTGTGGGAAATCTTGCTAGTAGTGTCCCCACACTTCGCAGTGATAACACTGAACAGGTCCTTGACCTCCTCATCCTCCTCCGTGAGCAAATCCTCCACAGTGTCCTCTGCGGAATCCTCAACGAAATCCTCCCTGCTACTGGTACTGCGGTTGATTGAACTATTGTTGCATAGGATTCGGTTGTAGTGGCATGCCTTGCCCTTGCTGCATGTACTGTGGTGGTTGAATGTATTGTGGGTGCTGTGGATCCATTTGCATTGGAGCATATTGTGGCCTAAACTGCTATGGCTGCTGCTGCAGTACAAATTGGTCTTGTAGTTGAGCTACCTACAGGTGCGGTGGCGGTTGTTGTATGGCACGTTGGTCGTCTTTCACATAGAATGGATCATATGTTCTTTGATGAAGTAACCCATATGCTCGGCAATTCTTGTCTTCATATCCCATGGACTTGCAGAATGTACAATACAGATTCATCAGCTTTGTGACCATTTTTTGGATGTATTGACACTCCTCATGGCAGTGCCCATATACTTGGCAGATGCGACACCACGACATACCACCACCTCTCAATGGATTCAGTGCTCCTGAAACCAGATAATTGAAGAATCTTGAGCAATTATCCTTACTATGTCCCTCTCCATGACACTGTGTACACCACACTTCCTCATGTTGTTCTTTACCCTATTTCAGGTCTTGCAGTTGTAGGGTCAAGTTCTCCAACTAGGTCTTAATCTACGACATACCAACTACATTCTCACTAATCGGCGAAGCTTCCAATCGCATCGTAATTTCCAGGGTTTCACCAGGAATTGTAATGTTTTGTTGCATCAGTGGTAGTCAAATGTGCAGGAGCAATCTTGCAATGAACCATTCTTTGTGCTGGACAATGCTCATGTTGAAACTGACCCTCCCCATCAGTGCCTTGAATTGCTAGTCAAAATCCCACACCGTTTCATTGGGATACTGCTTAATTTCTTTTAGTTTTGTAATATATTGTGCTTCAGACTTGGGTTTTTTGAATTTGGCAATCAATCCAGCTCGAACTTCGTCCAACATCTTTTCTAGAGCACCTACAAGAACCTACACAAAATTCATGAACCAGTCTAATGGGTGACCCTAAAGAGTTGTCACCAATTGTCCTTTCTTGGCATTATCATCAGTAATTTGCTTCACAGTCCATACTGACTCGCATAAGAATCAGTACTTCTAAGGATTGTTTGTTCCATTTCTGTGGAATAGCGGTAACTTTGCATCTTCGCCCACCATCCTAGGCTTCCTTCCTATAGTCGTTGAGCTATTAGTAATCAAATTCTGTGGACTTATTGAACATGGTGGTGTCAAAGTTGTATTTCTCACTGGTTCAGAGATAGTGAGTGGAGGCATGGGTACATTTCTTTGGGGTTTGTCTTGCCTCTATCCTAGGTGTAGCCTAGTTGTCCTTGTCAGGACTGTGAGGTTGCTTCGTCACATGTGGTATTCCTATGCAGCCTTACGATTTGATCATAGCAGGACCTTGTCCTATCCTTTGCCTCTTTTCCTATTTAAACCTTGATCCTCCCCTTATATAACCACTCTCTTTCTCAATGTTAGCACTAAAATGGTGCTGGGGTTTGAAGAGGATTTTGGGATAGAAAAGGGAATTGCATGATCATGAAAAATTTCTAAAGGAAGCCAAACTCCGTAGTCATATTCTCCCGAAGTAGAAAATATGAGCGCAGAACAGTAGATGTAGCCAAGGGAGAAGAAAATCAGGAAAAATCTAAAGGCCCGTGGTAACCAGAGGTCTGATAGGAGGCTAATGAGCCAGTAGCACGTGGATACATGCATAGGCGGTTCATATTAAACAACTCAAATATCTACAGCCCTCAACCCTTAGCGCCAAGTTGAGTTGGAAATAGTATGAGCACGGGTGAAATGTTAGCTAGTGGGCGTATTCCTAAAGCAATCAATGATAAGGATCAGAAGGAGATAATATCTACGATGAGAATGCTATGGCATTAAGCTAACATGCATGGGAGAGAGACTGCGTTCCAAATCACCGCGATTCGATTAAGCGATGCGCTTCTTTCAACGGCTCGGATCTAGCGAAGGAAGATCGGCGGTCCATAACAATGGTGGTGATTTTAATTGTTGGTGTGTTAAGCACACCCAAAATCACCGCGATCATTGAATGCACATCATCCGATGGTTAAGATTGGCGGTGTAATTTTAACTTGAAAGGCCACGATGATGATGGGAAGGTAAAGAAAAGATCTACGGCTGAATGAAGCCAAGAGAGACAGACGGTTGACATAAATTCGTCGCCATCATACTTGCAGGGGTGATACAATGAAATCTATATTATAAAAGGGCTCGCCTCCCCGAATGTCCACATCGTGTCTGTCCATTTTCACGTTGGAGAGCAAAGAAGGCCAATCTTGCAGAAGCAAACCGACCGACCGGGAGACCAGAAGGTTGTCTAGTTATCAGTGGACTAGGTAGGTCTTTGTCCCTTTTTATTTTCAAAACTAGGTATTTAAATGGCTGAGATAGTAGACCTCCCTATTACCGAATCTCTGATACTTAGTTCCATGTTGGAGAATAAGGATAGTGACATATACGACACCATATTTATCAATACCTCCCCAGATACGACCAAGGAAAAACTGGAGGTTATAAGGTCCAGACAAGTAGACGTCCACAGAGTATACCAATCCTTTTTCCTTTGCTTTACCACCACCCAAATCCCCAGCTGCCCTGAATTCGTAGAATGGTGTGCTAGCAATAATGCCCCAGTATAGAGGGAAATCTTCAATGCCTCAAGCTCTAAAATCCTTTGCCATGTGAAAGCCCCAGTTGTTAGAAAGGCCCTAGTTATTCCCCCAGAGTTCGGCCATAGAGCTCAGCGGTATCAAATGGAAACCCTGATTCACTATTTCCACCAGGCCCCAATTGAACTCAAGCAAAGTTTCTTCCAGGCCTCCTTATTACCAAATGCATCTTTTCCGAGCTCACCTTTCCCTAACAAGACTAGTTCTTTCAGAGAAGAATCTAAATGTGTGGTTTCCATGATAGCCCAGTTTTTGGGGTTAGATAGTGACCAGTACATCATAGAGTCATTAATCAGTCTGATGTTTGTCTTGAGCACTTGTCCAATAGAGCCAGTTGACCAAAACCCACTTATCCAGACCGCGTGCCTAAGATTTGATGATGCCCTAGCAGAAAGTATTCAGTCCCAGCTGGTCGATTCCCCCAAAACCAGAGTCTTCAGGTTCCAGTCTTGTCTGCTAAAAATGTTCTTAATAGCCATCGAAGAAAACCTGCAAATACTAGAGATGAAAATCACAAAGGAAATGTATTCAGATTACTTGATTTTCATGAATGATTTGATGGCAAAAATTGATCACATCTTTTTTGGGGAGGAATTGCCTAGGGTACTTCAAGAAATGAAGGATTCAATATAGCCCACTATGGGGAAAGGGATAGGATATTGGTTTTTGATGAAACATGGGACAGTAATCAAAGTATATGGTTTTTCACATCCGCCATATGTACTTCCTTCCTTTTTAACACCTCGGTTGTTCCATTTAGAATTCATAAGGAAGAAGCTCAAAGTTGAGTTTGAACACTTTATAGATAACATAAAGTCTTCTGATATTACTTTTCCATGGATGGTAGGTTCTTTTATGATCAAACATAAGACAGATCTCTCAGTGATTGAAGGAATCATGAGAGAACTTGGATTCCCTTCTAAAGCTGCAATGAATTATGATCCCCATAATATAATCTCAGAGAGAAGGAGGGTAGCTGGCAGAAAGGGATATGACCATTTCAAGATGGTGGGCTTGCCTGAGAAAGCAAATTGGTTAGAACACATTGATCAGAAGTCCATGGACGCTGATTCCTCAGAGGACTCCCAAACTCTGAAATTCATTTTTTAGGGAGGCACACCTTGACCACCTGGCTCATCTAATAAAGCCCCAGCAGGGTCAGCAAATTTACCCCTTGTCACCATTCTTGGGGAACCCAGCAGTTCGATGGTTAGCACCCCTATGGATGTAGAGAGTGAACCTGAAAGAGCCTCAAAGAGGACAAATGTAGAGGATATTGAGAAGCAGGTAGTAAAGATCCAAGAAGAAAATCCTAAGAAGAGGCATATCAAGTTTCAAATGCCCCCATATGAAGTGAAACAACATGTGTTTGGAAATCCACCCAAAGGACCTACAGCATCCAGTACAAGTCGGACCAAGCTACTGGAGGAATATGAAGAAAATATGAATAACCTGGAAGAAGAAGCAAAAATTTACTCTAAGGTAAGGAAAATATCCAAGAAAGAAGTGGCCCTAGTTGCCAGCAGGAATTTAGCTCAGAACACCTTGAGCCTTGCTCTAGCCACCAAAAACAAGGCTACGGAGACGAAGTTCAACCTAGAAGACATCCCTATCCCTGATATAATCAACCTACACAAGGAGACAAGTGATGTCATTCATAATAGGCTGTTGAATCTTTCCATAAAGCCATCAAAGGTGCAGACAAGTAAGTCAAGGGTTCAGCACTAGCTGAAGCTAGAAAAAGCAGAAAATAAATCTCTAAAGGCACAGGCGAAGAAACACCAAACTGAGCTGTTAACAAATCAGACTGAAGAAGATAAAAGGAAGAATATCCAGGAGCTTCTAAATGAAAAGGATCAGGAAATCTTGACTTTAAAGAAGAATTTAAAGATCTCACCTACTCAATTTGCAACCACCCCTGAGATAGCAGAGCTGGAAGAAGAGAAAGAAAAGCTAAAGGGGGAACTATTGGGCTTTAAATCCCAATTGGTGGAGCTTATAGAAAAAGAAAAGAAGATGCAGTCTGATATGACGTTTGTAGTAGCCAGTGAGGAGTCATGGAAGACCTGGTTTGAAGAGTTGGAGAAGAAAGTAAAGGAGATGGAACAGGATGTCATAGGTCCAATTGCAATAGGAGATTTCTCCCTGGTAGGGAAAATAGCTAATGCCAGACTAGAAGATGCTGAGTTGCTCTGATTAAAGAAGCAGGTTGCCAACTTGAAAACACTAAAGGACGATGCAGAAAGCAAAAAGGGGGCTTGGGAAACCAGTACCAGAAAATGCAGGTGGATCTTGACAATTTGAAGGAGCAAGTAATTGGGCAGAAAGTGCTACAAGAAACTAGGAAAATCATCTAGGATGATATTAAAAAACAAGATGAAGACCTACGACCTTATCTAAAGTTTATAATGGATAAAGAGACTGTAGTGAATTTATCCATACAAGCTGTGACGGTGGCAAATGATAGACTTAATCAAAAGCCTTCAGGATATGCTAACAACGCAGTAGATTTCTGAAATGATTTATCAAAAGAGCAGGCTGATGATGCAGGCATCAAGGATAGGGTGGACACCATAATATGGGACAAAAGGGTAATTAACAAACATGAACAGGTGAGGATCAACAATTCAGGCATTGACATTTTGTCAAATCAGCTGAAGATGTTCAAGGAAGCATTTGATCCTTTATTCAAGAAAGGCCTACCTGAGTTATGGGATGAGAAAGGAAAGATGTTATCAAAGGAAGAATATAAAAACAAGCCATGGGATTGCAGGATGAACCAAGATGAATTTGAAGGGACGGATCAGCCCTTGAATGGCCAACTAGTAGCTGAGAAACTGACAAGAGACTTCAAGTTAGCCTCAAATTTTGGAGGATCCAAAACACTGCATACCGGATACTCTTACATAGAACACACTGAGCTAAGAGTATTACTTAAGGAGCTCTCCACCATAAATTTACCCTCAGAGGACGAGTGGAACTAATCAAGAAGTATTGTAAAGAGAGGTTAAAAATCAAAGTATGAAGAAATCAAGGGTATCGGCTAAGAAACCAGTGAGAAGGGGAAGCGACAAATTGGAGATGTTACTTTTATGTTTTTTGTTTTGTTTAAGTGATTGGTCATATAGTAAAATAGGCCAGTGAATGTAAAAAGTGGTTAGGCCTATACCACCTGTGTCTGTTTTGAAGTTGTAACAGCGAAGATGCCTTGGTTAGGTTTCGATTAGGTGTCTAGTACATTGTAACTACTTTCTGTTCTGAAAGAGACATGCCTAGGGCTTGAAGGGCATCTATAAATTCATTGTAATTAAAGACAGAAGGGTTGAAAATCTTATTGGAAAAATTTTTGGAATTTTGAGAATCAGTCTGTAAGACATTTTGAGCTGTTTAATAAAGTTTGCAGAGCCGAGCTTATGTTTTTTTTCCAGGGATTCTTGTGTAATTGGTCTGATAGTCCGTCTTTCTTTTTCCTATGTTTATTGTGCTTATTTCATCGTTATTCCATGCCTCTGTTATTTCTTCATACTTGGCGCAGTGTAGTAGTTAAGTGAAATTAATAGAAATTATGATCTGCTTAATATCAACCCAAGTATTTCACCAGTACTCTCTGCTAAAGTCGGTGTAGGATTCATTATTGTATGCCTTACATCAATGGATTGTTCTTTTCTCTTATGTTTCATCAATTAAAAATAAGTCTGACTACTAGCTGCTTACTATCTCGCCCGTATGTGAATGCACTCACAGAGCCCTTGCGAGTAATTTTTAAAGTTTGTTTAATGTGACTCCATTACCCAAATAGATATTCATATGTTTCAACCAAATGACATTTAAACCATTTTGTTCCAGCATAAATATGATCTTCTGTATGTTGTAATTGAATATCTTGAATGATGAATGTTGTTGTACATTTTCATTGTTGACACCTTTGATTATTCTAGTTTTTCATGAGTTTATAGAGAGAGCCCTCTTTGTTTGTGTTGTATCAGAAGCACAAGCTAAAGATTGGTTAGTGGTTACCCCGAATTTCCTTCTCTCACAGCCTTGGGGGTTAATTTGGGTGTTAACAAATTGGCGTTGTTGCCAGGGAACGTGATTCTCCTATTATCCCTGGGAGAATGACAAAGGTTTCAGATATGAAATGCTAATGGTGAATAGTAGTCAGACATCAAGATTGTTGTATCATTGACCTAGAAACTCCACTCAAGCGACATTTCAGTACGAAGGTTACCCCACTAGGAAGATCGGTGACCTTGTATCAGAATTGAGATATTGGAAAATTCTCATGGTGACACCACGTTGAAGAAGTCCACGGGGTTCATTGATTCATAGGATGGTCCCCTCAGTCTTTAATCAAAATTTGTAGACTCCACTGAAGGACGAGCCCGACACCTTTAAAACATGAGAGAATCAAGACCCAAGTATCAAGCTGTCAATTTCTTCAAAGAGATCTTGTTCTTCTGTATTGGTTTCCTTTTACCTTTATGTAGATATATCAAAAAAAAATTGTTTCGCTGAGGAGCTCTAGGACGTGAGAGACCCTCCTTTGTATATCCCTCTCTAGATATTACAATTGTATATCCTCCTTTAACCCCTAGAGCTGATCCAATCTCAGCTGAGATATGGCTCTTTGAAATTGCCCCCTGTTCTTCGTGACTATCCTCCCAAATACCATAAATACCTTCCTAAATTTGATTGAGAGTCCGAAAGCCTTATTGCTAAGAAACATATCCAAGGCTTTGAACATTTTCTGGATCTTTTTGAAGTAGATCATGATGATTTCTGTATGAGGGATTTCACCCAATCTTTCCAAAGAGATGTGAAGCAATGGTTTAGCCATTTGTAGCCTGAGTCCATAGATACATGGCAGGAGTTTTCTGATGTTTCCTTGGAGTTTTGGTGTAAGAGAAGGTCATGGGACCTAGTTCTTTCAGAATTTTACTCCATGAGAATGCAAGAAGGAGAGGTCATGTCTAGCTTTAACAGAAGGTTTTCGAGATTCTATTATGATATGCCAAAGGAAATTCAGCCTCTAGAGAATGCTGCTAAGTGGCACTATGCATCTACCTTTCCTCTTGATTTATCTTTTCTTCTTTTGGAAAGAAGGTCTACTAATTTGCAGCATATGTTCATTGATGCTTTGGAAGTTGAAGACAACCTTAGGATATCTAGAAAATTGTCAAGCAAAGATAATGATGAAAGAACTGAAGAGGAATCTGGTTTCGAGGTGAGGCATGAACAAGGAGAACTTGCTTTGCATTCCATTCTTTCCCAACATAATCATAGAGATGATCAGCTCGGTGATATGCCAGGAGATGGTAATTTGGATTTGTTTTATGTAAATTGCAACTGGCCTACTAACATTGAGGTCAGTAATGGTTATAAGGAAGATTTCAACCCACCTAAGTACGATGAATATGAAGGGGACTACTTAGAGAACTTCATAAGGTTTTTTGAAATTAACAATGGAAAGGAGGAGGAGTTCCAAACATAAAATCAGACCTCTCTTTCATATTCAGAAGTTTTATATCAAGAAGAATCTGTTGCACTTAATTTTACTAAAAAACATTAATGATATTTCAGCTGCGTGTGAAGAGGGTTATGAAGTTTTAAATTCTAATATTTCGGAGAAAATTAGTGATGAGCTTCATATCTTTTCTCCCGAGCTGGGTGAGAATTTCTTTTTAGCTTTGTCATTTGTCATATGAGTCGGAAGAAGATTAGGGAAGTCAAATAATTTTTTCTTCTCCATGCCATTCGATTCCATAGTTTTATTTCCTAGAGGGAACTGCTCTCTTTAACACATTTAGAGATAAGAATGATATTTCTTTTGAAACCCATGAAGAGTTCCAGTCCTATCAGACTGATGTACATGGAATTGAGTCTCCAATATCTCCTGCAAGTCACTATCTTTTATCTACTGATTTATGTAAGGAAACAAAGCCACATGACAGTGTTGATGTTTTGTCTAAAAGTTGTCATGAAAATTCTATCTATATACTCAACGTAAAAGATAAAAGAAATGAGTATACCTTTCAAAATCTTTCTGAAATTCAGTTTGACAGATCGAAAACAAGGATACTGCTTGAGCAATCTGGTTGTGACATAGATATTGTGAACAATCCGAAGGAACCAGCTGGAAATGCCCTCATGATTGGTCATAAAAAAATAACAGTCTTCCAGTTTTTTTGAAGCATCAGAGAAGATGGAGTTTGTATTGTTAAAACATGTAGGAATTGAAAAATATTGTCAATTGGAGTTGTCATTTGCCGAACTCTTTTTCCGGCTTGAAGGGATTGAATGTGATTTTCAGTCAAGAAACCATTTGCTTGATTGGCTTCATTGGAAGTGTGAGATCACCTAATTCAGCCTTTATGCTCAATAAATAGGGTAAGAACATCTGTATATAAATAAACTTGGAGGTCAAGCATTTCTATTAATTTCAGTTTTAAATTCTAGCAATCTATGTGTTCAACGTTTTTGGAGAATTTCAGAAGGTTTTTAAGTTTCGGGTTTTCAGGTACAGTTTTCGAATGGAGGACCGGATGCAGGTTGAAGGTTGCAATTGTCAGGGTAAGAACCACCCAATGGATCAGGCACTTGGTCTACAGATGTTCTTTACTACCTCACGGGGAGGTTAGCATCCTCGGCTGGAGCTAGTTGTTAGCACTCAGATGGTGTTGGGGTTTGAAGAGGATTTTGGGACAGAAAGGGGAATTGCATTATCATGAAAATTTTATAAAGGAAGCGAAACTCCCTAGTCATATTCTCCTGAAGTAGAAAATCTGAGCGCAAAATAGTAGATGTAGCCAAAGGAGAAGAAAATCGGGAAGAATCTAAAGGCCCGTGGTAACCAGAGGTCTGATAGGAGGCTAATGATCCAGTAGCACGTGGAGACATGCATAAGCGGTTCAGATTAAACAACCCGAATATCTACGGCTCTGAACCCTTAGCGCCAAGTCGAGTTGGAATTAGTATGAGCACGGGTGAAGTGTTAACCTGCGAGCGTATTCCTAAAGTGATCAATGATAAGGATCAGAAGGACCTAAGATCTACGGTGAGAACACTATGGTGTTAATCTAACATGCATGGGACAGAGACTGCGTTCCAAATCACCGCGATTCGATTAAGCAATGTGCATCTTTCAATGGGTCTGATCTAGCGAAGGAATATTAGCAGTCTATAACAATGGCGGTGATTTTAATTGTCGGCGTGTTAAGCACACCCAAAATCACCATGGTCGGTGAATGTGCTTCATCCGATGGTTAAGATTGAGGGTCTCATATTAACTTGAAAGGCCATGATGACGATGGGAAGGTAAAGCAAAGATCTACGGCTGAAGGAAGCCAAGAGAGATGGACGATTGACATAAATCCGTCACCATCATACTTGTAGGAGTGATACGGTGAAATCTATATTATGAAAGGGCTCACCTCCCCAAATGTCCACATCCTATTTGTCCATTTGCACGTTGGAGAGTGAAGAAGGTGAATCTTGCAGAAGCAAACCGACCGACTGAGAGACCAGAAGGTTGTCTAATTGTGAGTGGACCAGGTAGGTCTTTGTCCCTTTTTATTTTCACAACTAGGTATTTAAATGGCTGAGATAGTAGACCTCCCTGTTACCAAAGCTCTGATACTTAGTTCCCTATTGGAGGACAAGGATAGCGACATATGCGACACCATATTTATCAATAGCTCCCTGGATATGGCCTAGGAAAAACTGGAGGTTATAAGGGCCAGACAACTAGACATCCACAAAGTATACCAGTCCTTTTTCTGCTGCTTTACCACCACCCAAACCCCCAGCTTCCCTAAATTCATAGAATGGTGCGCTAGAAATTATGCCCCAAGAAAAAGGGTAATCTTCGATGCCTCAGGATCTAAAAGCCTTTTCCATGTGAAAGACGCAGCTGTTACAAAGGCCCTGGCTATTCCGCCGAAGTTTGGCCATAGAGCTCAGGGGTATCAAATGGAGACCCTGATTCAGTATTTCCGCTAGGCCCCAATTGAACTCAAGCAAAGTTTCTTCCAGGCCTCCTTGTTACGAAATTCATCTTTTCCTAGCTCACCTTTCCTGGACGAGACTAGTTCTTTCAGAGAAGAATCTAAATGTGTGGTTTCCATGATAGCCCAGTTTTTGGGGTTAGATAGTGACCAGTACATCACATAGTCATTAATCAGTCTGATGTTTGTCTTGAGCACTTGTCCAATAGATCCAGCCAACCAAAACCCGCTTATCCAGACCGCATGCCTAAGATTTGATGATGCCCTAGCCGAAAGTATTCACTCCTATCTAGTCGAATTCCTTAAAACTAGAGTCTTCAGGTTCCAGTCTTATCTGCTAAAAATGTTCTTAACAACTGTCAAAGAAAACCTGCAAATACCAGAGCTTAAAATAAAAAAGGAAATGTATTCAGATTACTTGATTTTCATGAATGATTTGATGGCAAAAATTTATCACATCTTTTTCAGGGAGGAATTGCCCAGGGTACTTCCAGAAATGAAGGATTCACTACAGCCCGCTATGGGGAAAGGGATAGGAGATTGGGTTTTGATGAAACATGGGACAGTAATCAAAGTATATTTCTTTTCACATCTGCCATATGTACTCCCTGCCTTTTTAACACCTCAGTTGTTCCATTTAGAATTCATAAGGAAGAAGCTGAAAGATGAGTGTGAACACTTTATAGATAACAAAAAGTCTTTCGATATAGCTTTCCCATGGATGGTAGGTTCTTTTATGATCAAACAAAAGACAGCCCTCTTAGTGATTGAAGGAATGATGAGAGAACTGGGACTCCCTTCTAAAGCTATAATTAATTATGATCCCCATCATATAATCTCAGAGAGAAGGAGGGTAGCTGGCAGAAAGGGATATGACCAATTCGAGATGGAGGGCTTACGTGTGAAATAAAATTGGTTAGAATACATTGATCAGGAGCCCATGGACGCTGATTCCTTAGAGGACTCCCAAACTCTGAAATTTCTTTTTCAGGGAGGCACACCTTCACCACCTAGCTCATCTAATAAAGCCCCAGTAGGGTCAACAAATTTACCCCTTGTCACCATTACAGGGGAACCCAACAGTTCGATGGTTAGCAGCCCTATGGATGTAGACAATGACCATCAAAGAGCCTCAAAGAGGCAAAAGGTAGAGGATACTGAGAAGTTGGTAGTAAATATCCAAGAAGAAAAGCCTAAGAAGAAGCATATCAAGTTTAAAATGCCCCCATATGAAGTGAAACAACATGTGTTTCGAAAGCCATCCGAAGGACCTACAGCATCCAAGACAAGTCGGACCAAGCTATTGGAGGAATATGAAGAAAATCTGAATAACCTGGTAGAAGAAGCAAACATTTACTCCGAGGTAAGGAAAATATCCAAGAAAGAAGTGGCCCTAGTTTCCAGCATAAATTTAGCTCAGAACACCTTGAGCCTTGTTCTAGCCAGCAAAAACAAGGCTACGGAGATGAAGTTCAACCTAGACGACATCCATATCCTTGATATAATCAACCTACACAAGGAGACAAGTGATGTCATTAATAATAGGTTGTTTAATCTTTCCATAGAGCTATCAAAGGTGTAGACAAGCAAGTCCAAGGTTCAGCACCAGTTGAAGCTAGAAAAAGCAAAATATAAATATGTAAAGGCACAGGCGAAGAAACACCAAACACAAATGTTAACAAATGAGACTGAAGAAGATAAGAGGAAGAATATCCAATATCTTCTAAATGAAAACGATCGGGAGGTATTGACATTAAAGAAGAATTTAGAGATCTCACCTGATCAATTTGCAAGAACCCCTGAGATAACAGAGTTGGAAGAAGAGAAAGAAAAGCTAAAGGGGGATCTATTGGATTGTGAAGCCCAATTGGTGGAGCTTATAGAAAAAGAAAAGAAGATGTAGTCTGATATGACCTTTGTAGCAGCCAATGAGAAGTCATGGAAGACCCAGTTTGAAGAGTTGGAGAAGAAAGTAAAGGAGATGGAACAGGATGTCACAGGTCCGATTGCAATAGGAGATTTCTCCCTGGTAGGGAAAATAGCTAATGCCAACCTGGAAGATGCTGAGTTTCTCCGATTAAAGAAACAGGTTGCCAACTTGAAAACTCTAAAGGACGATGCAGAAAGCAAAAAGGAGGCTTGGGAAACCAAGTACCAGGAAATGCAGATGGATCTTGACAATTTGAAGGACCAAGTAATTGGGTAGAAAGTGCTATAAGAAACTTGGAAAATCATCTGGGATGATATTATAAAACAAGCTAAAGACCTAGGACCTTATCTAAACTTTATAATGAATAAAGAGACTGTAGTGATTTTTTCCATACAAGCTGTGACAGTGGCAAATGAAAGACTTAATAAAACTCCTTAAGGATATGCTAACAACGCAGTAGATTTCTTAAATGATTTATCACAAGAGTAGGCCGATTATGCAGGCATCAAGGACAGGGTGGCCACCATCATATGGGCCAAAAGGGTAATTAACAAACATGAACAAGTGAGGATCATCCAATCAGGGATTGGCATTTTTTCAAATCAGCTGAAGATGTTCAGGGAAGCATTTGATCCTTTATTCAAGAAAAACCTACCTGAGTTCTAGGATGAGAAAGGAAAGATGTTATCAAAGGAATAATATAAAACCAAGCTGTGGGATTGCAAGATGAAGCAAGATGACTTTGAAGGGATGGATCAACCCTTGATTGGCCAGCTAGTAGCTGAGAAACTGACGAGAGACTTTGAGTTAACCTCGAATTTCAGAGGATCCAGAACACTGCATACTGGATACTCTTACATGGAACACACTGAGCTAAGAGTATTACTTAAGGATCTCTCCACTGTAAATTTACCCTTAGAGGACTAGTGGAAACTAATCGAGAAGTATGGTCAAGCGAAGTTAAAAATCAAAGTATGAAGAACTCAAGGGTATCGGCTAAGAAACCAGTGAGAAGGGGAGGTGTCAAGCTGGAGCTGTTACTTTTCTGTTATGTTTTTTGTTTAAGTGGTTGGTCATATAGTAAAATAGGCCAATGAATGTAAAAAGCGATTAGGCCTATACCGCCTGTGTCTGGTTTGAAGTTGTAACGGCGAAGATGCCTTGGTTAGCTGTCAATTAGGTGTCCAGTACATTGTAACTACTTTCTGTTCTGAAAGAGCCGAGCCTAGGGCTCGAAGGGAATCTATAAATTCATTGTAATTAAAGACAGAAGGGTTGAAAATCTTATTGGAAAAACTTTATGAATTTTGAGAATTAGTGTAATTGGTCTGGTAGTCCGTCTTTCTTAATTACGCTCTTAATTACTTTTTTTTTCTAGGAATTCTTGTGTAATTGGTCCGGTAGTCCGTCTTTCTTTTTCGTATGTTAATTGTGCTTTTTTCATAGTTATTCCATGCCTATGTTATTTCTTCATACTTGGCGTGGTGTAGTAGTTAAGTGGAATTCATAGAAATTATGCTCTGCTTAATCACAGTCCATGTATTTCACTAGTACTCTCTACCAAAGTTGGTGTAGGATTCATTATTGTATGCCTTACATCAATGGATTGTTCTTTTCTCTTATGTTTCATCAATTAAAAATATCTTTGACTACCAGCTACTTACTATCTCGCCCCTATGTGAATGCATTCATAGAGCCTTTGCGAGTAATTTTTAAAGTTTGTTTATTATGACTCCATTTCCCAAATAGAGATTGATATGTTTCAACCAAATGACGTTTAAACCATTTTGTTCCAACAGAAATCTGATCTTCTATATGTTGTAATTGAATATCTTGAATGATGAATGCTGGTGTACATTTTCATTGTTGATACCTTTGATTATTCCAGTTTTTCATGAGTTTATAGAGAGAACCCTCTTTGTTTGTGTTGGATCAGAAGCATAAGCTAAATATTGGTTAGTGGTTACCCCAAATTGCCTTCTCTCACAACCTTGGGGGCTAATTTGGGTGTTAACACTCAGCTTCTTTCACAGTCTCATCATGAATTGCACCCATCTACCCCTTATCATTCCATGTACCGCCCCCTTCTCATCGTGATATCCATGGCCTCTGCCCACCAGGGTTCTTACTGGTCTAGGTGCATCTTCAGTATGCCCTTCTCGCAAATGAGCATTTTAATGGACACATGTAGTGTCATGTCCCCCCCCTAGTGACCTTGGTCACCACTTGGATCCTGCTATCCCTAGGGGTCTAAGTCATAATTAATTGAGTAATTAATTCATGGGGGTAATTTTTGGAGACAAGTACACTTAGGAAATAATTAATTACTAAGTTATTTGATTAATTTTAGAAGCTGGAATTATTGTGGAGAAGTATTTTAGTATTTTTATTTATTAAATACTAATAAATTTTGCCAAGTTGGGTAATAAGGCTAGGAGGTCGAATTGTTGTCAAGTGGATGACTTTGCATAAGTGGAGAATAATTCAAAATAGAAAGAAAGTCAGAATGGAATTAGAAACTGACAAAAGCTGGAGGAAAGTTGGCAAAAGCAGGAAAGTGGAAAACAAATGGAAAGAATCAGGAAATGCTGGAAAAGTTGGTAAAGGAAGAAAAGTAGAAAGTAAGTGGAATGGAAAGAAGCCGGAAAAGCACACAGCAGAGATTTAGCAACATCCAGAAAAGCAGCTAGGGCGCACTTGCCAATTCAGTTGATGGAAGTTGAGGAAAGAAAGTGGAGAAAGCACAAAAGTTTCCAAACTCAGAGAGGATGCACCCTAACTCACCCAAACGTGTGGTTTGGCTTGCCAAACAAGCTGCCTCATCTATTTAAGCATGATTCTCACTTCATGAAAAAACTTTTGTCATTTGGAATTTTGGTCTGAGAGCTCTAAGCCTCTCAAGTTGAGTGTTGTGCCTCAACAAACTTGCTTGGATGATGTGCCCCAAGACTATGTGAGTTTTCCAGGAGTGTTGTGTAGTTCCAGCCAGTAATATTGCATCCATTGATGTCTAGTATAGCACAGCCATGGAGATCTAATGCCATACTAGAGAGGAGACCACCAATGAAGAGGAATTGTAGCTAGATTTAGAGGAGGATCATCAGCAGAAGGAGATTGTGGTGGAGGAGATTTCCCAGGACCTCCAGTGGGATCTAGGAGTTGTTATCAGCCTATGTTGTTGGCTTCCATGCCCAAAGGATGAATGCAGACTTGATCTTCCATTCCTCTCATTGCCCCAGTTCGTCCAGCTAACTTTGGAGGTGTTTTCCCTGATGGAGGTGTCTGTTTGAAGGAGGACGTACCAGTGAAGACTTCCAGCAATAGGAGCATCCAAATCAGGCCTATTCTCCACATATGTTCTGATATTTACTTCCAAAACAGATTACTATAAAAAAATCCTTCTCTCTCTTCATATTCTACACCATTGTAATGTAAAATCATAACCTGTGAGGGACCTATTTGAGAAGGGAGTTATTGAATAAGAAAAGAAGGGTTCTGTCTTATCTATTGCAAGTTATTTCTGTTGTTACTATTGTATCAGTGCTGCATACTCATTTATAACAGAAAAACAAATGAATGGAAGTCAGTTGTCCAGTCCGATTTGAAGACTAGCTCATTGGGTGGCTTTATTTGACTAGTTTTACTGTTTTCTTCATAAAATACAATTTGCAAATCCATTTCACTTCTCGTTTGTTGCAGTAGGCTTAGAAATTAATATATTAACCATATTATCCTTTAAAATCAAAATCTGGAAGCTTCTGCCTTGTGTTTGGGAAGCCAACAAAATTCGTAGCCCGACAATCCCGGTTAAGCATCTGCCACCCCAATCTTTCCAAACCTTGTCCAATCTGCTCCAAAATCCTCTTGAACATATCCAGCCATTATTTGACTGATATCTACATTGCTGCAAATTCCTTGAACCCCTACCCGTCTAGTATGCATATGCCATCTACCTAGGAAGCCTCGAAGTAGGCAAGGGATTAATTCCTTTGTATAAAAGTGAAAGGTACTGGTACCTTGTGCATAGGACACCTCAGATCTACACTTTGAACTGCTGCTGCACCAAACCCCATATAAATTCTAGAATTGAACTTTCATCCCACCATCTTCAGTCCTTAGCTAGTAAACCTCACTTACATCCTGCACCATTTGAAGAATTAAGGAGAAAATTGACTAGTGGAGTTAAAAGGAACTTTAGGATCCATTTAATATTCATGGTAGATATTCCATAGGATATTATAGTGGTATCAGAGCATGGTCCTCTGAACCTGCACTTGTTGTGGTGATGAGCTCAAGAAAAACCCCTGGCACCAAAGGAAAAGGCCACCAAGACACTAGGGAAGAAGAGGTAGATTCCACTGAAGGAGAAATACAAGGGAATAGAAACATGTCTAAACATGAAGCTAATGATGATTTTAGACAAATGTTGATTAAAATTGTTAGAGGGATAGAAAATCTAACACATACTGTAGCACAGAATGGTCATGAAACGAAATAAATCCTTAGTAGACAGTTGGCACACAAAGAGGCAGAAGGGAGTGCTAGTGGTTCTCACCAAGGTGAAAGAAAAACATTTGGAGAAACCATTTTTTCAAAGACTGGTCCATTCAATAGGCCTAGAAAATGGATCAACCTGGACAAACCATGCCTACCTTTTTTGAGGAAAATAAAGAAGCACCCATTGCACCTGTAGCTACCTGTGAGGAGAGACATGCAGTGTACATGACCTTGAGTGATGAGTGCAAAAGAGATCCCACCTTCAAAGATTTTGGTGAGATTTACCTTAGAAATCAGCCAAGGGGATATAATAGGCAGCCAACAAATAACTTTGAGTTGAGGAAGGCTGTAGGTAAGGTCCAGATACCTTACTTTGATGGGACTGCAAAATGCAATGCTAGTTCCTGGGTGCAAAAACTAGACATATACTTTCAGCTGCATCTTATGGTAGAAAAAGATGCCATCAAAATGGAAGTTTTGCATTTGGAAGGGGAGGCTAGTGATTCATGGTTTCATGGCATGAACCCTTGGACATGATTTAGTTGAGTCTTATGAAGATTTCACCAGGAGGTTGTTGGAAAGATTTGATAGGAAGGATCCTGAGTTGTCTTTCCGTGAGTTGGCACACTTGAAACAAACCAGCACACCAGAGGCATATATATTAGAATTTCAAAAGTTGGCAGTGATGGTCACTAATATATCAGAACCTAGGTGGATCTTGCTGTTCAAAGAAGGATTAACAGAACCTTTGAGAGGGCTGGTTAAAGCCTATACACCAGCCACCCTGCAAGAAGCCTTGCGCAGAACTACGGATCTGCAAGATGCAATCCCAAGAACCATATACCCACCTAAGTTCAATCCACCTACAAAATTTCAGAATTCTAAGCCACCTTTCAGAAATAATTCTACCCCGAATAAGAAAGAATACTCATTCCAAGATCAGGATGAGTTAAGGAGGAAAAAGCTGTGTTTTTCTTGCCAAGAGCCATTGGTCCCCAAGCACAAATGTGCAAAAGGCAAAGCTCACTACATAGAGGTATAATACAGAAGCACAAGTGGAAGAACCTGTAGAAGAGGGGTATAATACAGTTGAGGAAGAAGAACCAGCTCAAACAGAAGCAAAATTTGCAGTTTTGAGTGGAGTACCCCACTACCACACTATGAGATTTATGGGGGTAGTGCAAGGGAAGAAAGTTTTAGTGCTGGTCGATGGGGGAGCTAACATAATTTCATTGATTCAACCATGGTGGAGAGGAGAAAACTCCAATCTAAAAAATTCGGGGGTTTCATAGTTATTATTCCCAGTAAGAACAATACTATGCAATGCAACAGGTGGATTCCTATGCTGCAGGTAACCATTGGAGACCATACTGTAACTGATAGTTTTTACATTGTTGATGTTGCTGATACTAATGTTCTGTTGGGGGTACAATGGTTGTTCTCACATGCTGAGCATGTGGTAAATTACAGAATTCCCCAAATGTGCTTTAAAGATGCTGAAGGTAAGAAAGTGGTTTTGAGAGGTGTTAACACCTACCCAAAAGAAGTGATTTATGCACATAGCATGAGATCTGTTTTGAGTCATGGAGGCATAGAGTGGGCTGCAGAATGCTTGATCACCACCAAAGGAACCACCATTGATGTCTCTCAACATCCTGAAGATACCCAAAAAATGCTGCAAAAGCACAAAAAGATGTTTGAGGATCTGCCACATGGAAGGCCTCCTGATAGGGGTACTAAACATTGGATATAGCTGGAACCTAGAACTGTTCCCATAAAAACCCACCCCTACAAACACCCCAAAAGATTCAAAGATGAAATATAAAATACCATCAAAGAGCTACTGGAAATGGGGTTCATAAGGCCAAGCTCAAGCCCCTTTGCTTCATCGGTTGTTTTGGTCAAGAAGAAAGATGGAACAATGTGCATGTGCATTGATTACAGAGCTTTAAATAAGAAAACCATCAAGAACAGATATCATATTCCAAGGATTGATGAGTTGATGGATGAGCTGCATGGAGCCAAATACTTTTCTAAAATTGACCTTCATTCTGGTTACCACCAAATCAGAATGAGAAGTGAAGATGTGCAGAAAACTACTTTTTGATGCCATTTTGGGCATTTTGAATTTCTGGTCATGCCTTTTGGCTTGACAAATGCACCAGCAAATTTTCAGTCCTGCATGAACAGAATTTTCAGCAAACAGCTCCGTAAGTTTGTACTTTTTTTTATGACATTCTGATTTATAGCAACAATGAGAAGAGCATTTGCAGCATTTGGATAGTGTACTAACTCTACTTGTAGAACAATCATTCTATGCCAAACTGCCAAAGTGTGAGTTTGGTATGAAGGAACTCCTCTATCTTGGCCACATCATTGGGCAAGATGGAGTCAAGGTACACTTGGAGAAGATTCAAGCCATCTTAGATTGGCCCAGCCCAAAGAATATAACTGCTCTAAGAGGGTTCATAGGCTTATGCACATATTACAGGAAATTTGTTAAGGGATTCTCCAAACTCACTTCTCCCTTGACAGATCTTACTAAGAAGGGAGATTTCTGCTGGAATGAAGAGGCTAAAAAAGCATTCAATAAAATGAAGGAAGTTATGAGCAACTGCCTAGTCTTGGCACTCCCAGATTTTAGCCAGCCTTTTGTTTTGGAGTGTGATGCCTCGGGTGAGGGCATAGGAGCAGTTCTGATGCAGAATAGACACCCGATTGCCAGTGAGAGTAGGAAGTTGCATCCCCATGAGAGGTTGTAATCGATCTCTGACAAGGAGATGTTAGCCATCATGCATGCATTGGCTGAGTTTAGGCAGTACTTGGTGGGAGGAAAATTTATAGTTAAGACAGACCACAACAGTTTGAGGCATTTCCTAACTCAGAAGGAGCTGAATGATAGGCATCAAAAGTGGGTAAGCAAAATTCAATCCTATGATTTTGATATTGAATATAAGAAAGGTAAGCTGAATGTAGTTGTTGATGCACTTTATAGGAAGCCTATTTTTTCTTTGCTGCAAGTGCCTACTGATTGGAAGGCACAACTAATTAAGGAATATGCAGAAAATCAGTTTGCTAGTGATTTGCTAGATAGAGTGAACCAGGAATAACATTACCAGGTCATCATTGATGTCATCTATTATAAGAACATAATTTTTTTAACTCCTGAATCTCAGTTGAAGAAGCAGATTTTGATGGCTGCCCACAATGCTCCGGTAGTAGGCCATTCTAGTATTTTCAAAACTTACAGAAAATTAAGAGAGAGGTTCACCTGGAAGGGCCTCAAGGAGGATGTTCTAAAGCATGTTAGTGAGTGTACAGCATGCCAGCAGAACAAAGTTGAGCACACTCGTCCTACAGGACTCCTACAACCTTTTCCAATCCCTGGACAGAAATGGGAGAGCATATCAATGGATTTCATCACATGTTTGCCCAAATCCTAGGGTAAAGACAGTATTTTTGTAGTAGTTGACAGATTAATCAAATTTGCTCACTTTTTTCCTGTCACATCTACTATTTCTGCTAGTCAAGTTGCTGCACTTTTTTTTAGAGAAGTATTCAGATTGCATGGGCTGCCAAAAATCATATTCAGTGACAGGGATAGTAAGTTCACCAGTGCCTTTTCGCAATCTCTATTCGAATTGGTAAATACTAATTTAAACCTCAGCACCAACTACCATCCCTAGACCGATGGACAAACTGAAAGAGTTAACCAATGTCTAGAAGGGTACCTCAGAAACTATGTTACAGGACATCATAAGGCTTGGGTCAACTGGTTACATCTAGGAAAGTTCTGTTATACCACCACCTTCCACATGTCCATTGGCATGACCCCATTCAAAGCTTTGTATGGGTATGAGTCTGCCACTTTTGCAGATCTGGTTTTTGGAAACTGTAAGGCAGAAAAGGCAAAGGATCGGTTGCAAGAAGGACAAGACATGCTCAAAGCACTAAAAGAGAATTTGCAGGTTGCACAAAATCAGTAGAAAATTAATGTAGATAAGAACAAAACAAATTGAACTTTCCAGGAAGGAGACTTGGTTTATCTGAGATTGCAGCCATACAGGCAAACCACTCTTAAGACAAAGGAGGCTGAAAAGTTACTGCCAAGGTTTTATGGTCCCTACAAAATAGCAAGGAAAGTGGGTGAATTAGCCTATGAGTTAGATTTGCCAGCAGAAATCAAAATACACAATGTATTTCATGTGTCCTACTTGAAGAAGGCGGTGGGCCAATAGGTTAAGGTTTCAGAAATACTGCCCCCCCCTTGATGATGAAGGACATCTGGTACTAGAGCCTGAAGATATCTTGCAGACTAGGGAGAGGAAGCTGAGAAGCAGAATTATAAAAGAATACCTGGTACAATGGAAAGGTCTTCCTAGTGAGGATGCCACTTGGGAGGATGAACAGATTCTGTAGCATCCTAGTATGAAACTGCTTGAGGACAAGCAGTCTTGGGAAGGGATGACTGTCATGTCCCCCCCCTAGTGACCTTGGTCACCACTTGGATCCTCCTATCCCTAGGGGTCTAAGTCATAATTAATTGAGTAATTAATTCATGGGGGTAATTTTTGGAGGCAAGTACACTTAGGAAATGATTAATTACTAAGTTATTTGATTAATTTTAGAAGCTAGAATTATTGTGGAGAAGTATTTTAGTATTTTTATTTATTAAATACTAATAAATGTTGCCAAGTTGGATAATAAGGCTAGGAGGTCGAATTGTTGTCAAGTGGATGACTTTGCCCAAGTGGAGAATAATTCAGAATAGAAAGAAAGTCAGAATGGAATTAGAAACTGACAAATGCTAGAGGAAACTTGGAAAATGCAGGAAAGTGGAAAACAAATGGAAAGAATCAGGAAAAGATGGAAAAGTTGGAAAAGGAGGAAAAGTAGAAAGTAAGTGGAATGGAAAGAAGCAGGAAAAGCACACAAAAAAGATTTAGCAACATCCAGAAAAGCAGCTAGGGCGCACTTGCCAATTCAGACTGATGGAAGTTGATGAAAGAAAGTGGAGAAAGCACAAAAGTTTCCAAACTCAGAGAGGATGCGCCCTACCTCACCCACACATGTGGTATGGATTTCCAAGCAAGCTACCTCATCTATTTAAGCATGATTCTCACTTCTGAAAATAAATTTTGTCATTTGGAATTTTGGTCTGAGAGCTCTGAGCCTCTCAAGTTGAGTGTTGTGCCTCAACAAACTTGCTTGGGTGATGTGCCCCAAGACTGTGTGAGTTATCCAGGAGTATTGTGCAGGTCTAGACTGTATTATTGCAGCTATTGATGTCCAGGATAGCACATCCATGAAGATCTAATGCCTGACTGGAGAGGAGACCACCATTGAAGAGGAATTGTAGCTAGATTTAGAGGAGGATCATCAGCAGAAGGAGATTGTTTCGGAGGAGCTTGCCTAGGACCTCCAGTGGGATCTAGGAGTTTTTATCAATCTATGTTGTTGGCTTCCATGCCTAGAGGATGAATCCATACTTGATCTTCCATTCCTCTCATTGCCCCAGTTCGTCCATCTAACTTTGGAGGCGTTTTCCCTGATGGAGGTGTCTGTTTGAAGGAGGACGTGCCAGTGAAGAATTCCAGTAGTAGGATCAGTCAAATCAGGCCTATTCTCCACATAGGTTCTGATATTTACATCAAGATCAGATTACTATAAAAAAATCCTTCTCTCTCTTCATATTCTGCACCATTGTAATGTAAAATCATAGCCTATGAGGCACCATTTTCAGAAGGGAGTTATTGAATAAGAAAAGAAGGGTTCTGTCATATCTATTGCAATTTATTTATGTTTTTATTATTGTATCAGAGCTGCGTACTCATTTATCACAGAAAAATAAATGAATGGAAGTCAGTTGTCAAGTCAGATTCAGAGACTAGCTCGTTGGGTGGTTTTATTTGACTAGTTTTACTATTTTCTTCATAAAATACAATATGCAAATCCATTTCACTTCCCATTTGTTGTGGTAGGCTCACAAATTAATATATTAACCATATCATCCTTTAAAATTGAAATCTGGAAGCTTCTGCCTTGTGTTTGGGAAGCCAACAAAATTCCTAGCCTGACAATCCCAGTTAAGCATCTGTCACCCCAATCTTTCCAAACCTTGTCCAATCTGCTCCAGAATCCTCCTGAACATATCCAACCATTATTTGATTGATATTTACACTACTGCAAGCTCCCTGAACCCCTACTCTTCTAGTATGCATATGCCAACTACCCAAAAAGCCTCGAAGTAGCCAAGGGATTAATTCCTTTGCTGAAAAGTGAAAGGTATTGGTACCTTGTGCATAGCACACCTCAGATCTATAGTTTGACCTACTGTTGCACCAAACCCCATATAAATTCCAGAATTGAACTTTCATCCCACCATTTTCAGTCCTTAGCCAGTAAACCTCACTTACATTCTGCACCATTTGAAGAATTAAGCAGAAAATTGACTAGTGGAGTTAAAAGGAACTTTGGGATCCAGTTAATATTCATGGTAGATAGTCCATAGTATATTACATGTAGTGACAATAGAAACCTGCCCCTGGGCCCATTGAAGAACTCCCTTTCAGCCTTATTGTAAGACTTGTTTGTATCAACCGCAAATTCAGTGATATACCCTTCTAGTATGCTGTCGACCCAAACCTTAATAGCTTGCAATGCTTTGTTATTGAATTCTTGCAACTACTGGATCAGTTCTGAGGTCCAGGCTGTCGGATCCCCACCTTGGAAGTTTCTCTTCTGGAAGGTTAATTTTTCTAACCACTCATACAGGATAATTGGGAACTCACAGAAAAAATATTCATGCAGACCATCGTGAATGTATTTCGCCAACCACCAATCTATCGATAACCCAAGGTTCTTGTTTTCTTTTTGAACAAACTCTCACAGCTTCAGGTCTAACTAATCCTGGATCTCCGGTCTTATCGGATGCCACAACATATCCTACTTTCACTTCGCACTACGGTCCCAACAACGGAACCATTTGTTGACACAAACACCAAACATAGTCGACAGGGGTTCCCAACATTATCGACACCCAAACCACCACTATCTCTCTGAGCACTGGCTGAGACAGGTTTTACCCCATCTAGCAACACCTATAGAGCAGATGAGGTCTCACCTGAGATGTTCAAGGGAGAGTTGACGGAACCATGTTTCCTCCAAATGAAGGAGCATGCCATGCATCAATTGACTAACTTATTGCAACATGTCAGAAATAGATCTAAGCATTCAACTCAAGCATTACTCATCATTGTGATAACATTCAATGGGAACAACCCCATTATTGCAACAGATAAAACATTAACACATTAATTGCATCAAGGAAACATCGCATCATTTATATATTCATATCACAAAATGCATTACCACAGATAAACAAGGAATACACATGGATTCTTCTGAAAAACTCTATCACATCATGTTATCTTCGCAAAAAAACCCATATATAACAAGATATTCAGTCTTTCACTTCAGATCATTACATTCTTGTTCTTCACCAAGATAATCTCGCCAAAGATAGATCAATGCCAAGATATGATATCATATCCTTACAAACCTACATCTATTTATAGGCTTACACCTTTACATTTGTGGTCCACTTAGGAAACCGCCTAACTACTTCTCAACAAACTTCTACAAAAACTAACCAAAAATCCCACATAATGCGGTTAAATGACCCAAAACTACAAAAATACTTGTCGCCTTACTCGGTATTTTCCTCCTTTCATGGTACCTTTAGCCTTGCGCAACATCTGTGATGGAGCGATGTTGACTAACCAAACCACCTACCAACAGTTACATACCATGTAGAGTTATGATATGCATGATTGACTTTTATATGTGTTCAGCGTGGACTCTAGAGCGAACGGAAGAACTATGTACTGGGAATAATCCCCGATGTACATAGAGGAATTGTATTATGTACTGGGCATAAGCCCCTATGTACATAGAGTGTTTGGAATAAGCCCTGGAGCACTCCAAGCTTGATAATAAATACTGGATCTGAGGCCATTTCTATTACTGGATGTAATTCACAAACACATTCTAGTACTAGTGTTGAGCGGGATGCTCTGGAATTTCACTAGCGTAATGCCCATATTAGAGTGCTGAGCCAAAGCTCTGAAGAGCACTCGAGGTTACTTGATCTTAAGAGTGTTGAGTCGAGAAGACTCTGAATAGCACTACCATTCATCACAATTATTTAATTGGTTAAATGAATCATTTCTATCCCTCATCAAGGACTACGGAAACTACCATGCTAAATGAGGGAATCCAACATGCAAGAGGGACCTAGAGTTACCTAACCTAGTCGACTATCCAAACCTACCAAAAAGTCCTTGTATTAAATATTTATCAAAAGAGTTATTATGCTATTTAATTAATTAAATAATCAGATTGATTGTTTATAAAAGAAGTCTCACTTATGTATAAATAGTATGCATAAAATATATGTATAAGATATTTATTTATGTTAGATATAAAGAAAATATTGTTATCTAATTAATAGAAACACATAATTGTAACAAAGTAAATATAATATAAAATTTTCTTTAAAACTAAATCATAGAGGAACAAATTAAAAGTCCTAGATAAACTAGGAGTGAGAAATTAATTAAAATATCCTTTATATATATTATCATTCAAATTTAAAATAAAACTGGAGTTAATATTAAAAATATTATTACCAACTCAACAACTATATTCCAAAAGTTCACCTATATAAAGAAGGACAAATCCCAAAGAAAGTGATTCATCATTATTTACCTTGCTATCATTTTTCTATGATAAGCAAGATAGATTTTCCCACACAGTTGAAATAGAGATTATTTCAGGATTGGAACATTTTACAGCTATCTTCCCTAGGTGCGCTAAGTTTCCTTTGCATGTTGGAACCAGCTGGAGGGGATCCATTAGTGAACCAAGAATGGTTCAGGGTCAAGTTTGGGAGGAACGTGGTAGTTCTAAACTCATTCGGTTATCATCCTACAGGTCAGATAAGAATACTTGTTTTCTTTAATTAGTGGTTGAAGTGTGCAGGTCTGTGCAAGGAGGGAGTCACAGCTGCAAATCCAGGTACGAATTACTTCTATGTTTTTTCTTTATATATGTTATAAGTTTAAAGCTCATAATTTCATTTCATTTTACCGTAATTTTCTTTTTGGTTGAAACCCAAGCACTAGGAGCAAGGGCATCTTGCATTAGCTCCCCAGGTAAAACCCATTAAAAGTTATTTTTCTGTTTAAGGAGTTTCTTTTTAAAACCCTAGCTGAAACTAAGATAGTAAGAATTCCATAAATGAATTTAAATGTATTTATCACAGCAGAATCATCTCTTGTAAGGAGAACGATTCGCTTAAGCTTAGAATCTGAATTCACATCATAGCTAGAGTAAAAGTTTTTGCTGCACCAATATTTTAATTAAAACAAGAGTTTTCATCCCAATCTCTGACAAGTTAACTTAAATAGAAAATTGAAACGCAGCATTGAAAACTTGAAACCATAGCTAAAGAACATCAAGCATAAAAAATTATCAAAACATAACATACATTCCCTTGAGCCACCTTACACAGGCTATTGTTTTTCAAAGAGTACTTTCCGGAATTTAAAATCTATTAAATAAAATCCAAGACTCAGGATCGATTCCTCTACACAACACACCCTAAAAAAATCTATGAATTACATATAGATATCATGCTACAACATAGATCTCCACCCTCTCTTCTTATACATTAAACCATAAATGAAAGACAAAACGAGTGCGATTTTAACGCTAGGGATTTGTCATCAGAAATCCATAGAAGAATAATTAAAACTCATTCCCTCACAGTAATTATATAGAGGCCATACTTATTTCCAACTAGGAATACGATAGAGATAACCCAAAATTTAAATCATTACATATAAATGAAACCACCATACGCAACCAGTTAGGGATTTCCCTTCATTATAAAAATAAACAACAATCCCACCCCTCACATAAGCAGTTCTACTTCCAAATAATCATAAATTTTAATTATGTAATCTAAACAGGAGATGCATAGACTACAATCTTTTATAGATAGAAGACTCATGCCAAGGATCCGAAGGGTTGATCCTCCATAAGAATACCAACAACGAAATAGAAAATCCTCGGGGCTTACCAAAGCCACATATGTTCTGGAAAAGCAAAGCATATAAACCCACACAGAGATTTCTTAAACCCACGCTTCCATACTTAGTATTAAGTAACACACAGAGTCCAAGTATAAGCTTGCAAAAGTATTTAAAATATACCCATAAAATTTACAGAGGTCAACAAGAACCTTCATAGTAATACACGTTTTCCCCAAAACGCTCAAACCATATTTTGAATTACATAGGAGCCAAATAAGGCTTCCTCTTTCCAAAATGCCACACAGGCTACAGCTCAATCAACGCTGAGGATTATACATTACTGAGCATGCCACAGGGTCTAGCCACGACTTGTGTATTCAAAACGTAGCATTTCATTTGAACTCTAGATTAAACCATTTCTCCAAAATTCTAAATTACAGAGGAAACAACCCAACAGTCAATCATTGGCTTGAAGGGAGGAAATGGCCAATAGAGGACCAGACTTATCCATGATGGCCATTGTTGCAAATATCTTGCATGCCAAGCTCGAACTACACCACCGAAGCCCTTCCAAAGTTAAACCCAAAAATGATTAAGTTACAATTTGGAACTAGCAAATAATTGTATAAACAGGAAGACTTAAAACGAGTTTCTATGGCACAAATATTACCTCATGAAGGCCCATGCCATCTGGTGAAGAGAAGGTCGAGCCCTGCCATGGATGCCTCCAAAAACCTGAAGAGCCAAGTGCTCTTCTTTACCCTACCAACAACAATGCGATAAAGCAGTGAGTCATCCAAACCCTTAGGGTTTATCCCGTAACGCCATCCAGCTGGGATCCATTCGAAAGGTTGGCATTGCCCTACACTTAATGCACTACCAAACTCCACTAACATTTGATTTTATTACCCACTTCATATAGTTGAGAGCTCCATTCAACATTTGCATGTTTTAGATTTTGAATGTTGACCAAGAACATATTAATAAACTCATACATGGATATAAAAACCTAGTAAGTGAATCTTAGGTGATCCTTTAGGAATACCTACAAAGTAAAGGATGAAGTAGGATTTAGCATAAATGCTAAGTAATCCTGGCCAATGCTACTAGTTCCATCCCCTCTAGCTGATGAAAAGAGTTATAAAATACAATGACATATATATATCCAAGCTAACCCATTAGTCTAAAGTTTACACACAGTCTTGACATTTTAATTAAACATACAAAGATGGAAACATAAAGACTCGTAGAATTTAACATATACTAAGTTGTTCGATCAACTGAATTATTATCCATCAACCCAACGTATTTCATTTGTATATAATTCCATTACATCGCTTTTGCAGGACCATAAAATAGAAAACAACCACATCCAATTTATTCAAACAGTTAATCATGAAAAGAATTATAGACCATACATTCTCATTGTGTCGATGAGTCTTATATTTATTTTCCCATTACTGAAGTTAATTTGTTAAACATTTACTTAAATAGACGATGTTAAGCCGTATAGGAAAAATTTCAAATATTTTGTAGTTTTAGGGACATTACAAGTGGTATCAGATCCCAGCTACAACACTAAGAGACCTATTGGTCTCATTATAGAAAACATCTGCTGTAGATACTTATATTTTGAAACATGCACCTTTAAATTTCTTTTATAGATGAACTAATAGATTTCTGTTCTTACAAATTGATGAAACATTGCAGGTACAATTACAGTCTGAGTTATGAATATGGAAAAGGACAACAGCATACATGGGAACTTAAATTCCCCACCACGAGAGCAAGAGATTGTGGCGGAATTGAACTCAAATCTAATGAGATCAATATTGAAGTTACAAACTGAGTTGTAGAGTTTCACAGATGATAATATGCAGGAAAGATAGGAACAACAAGCCATAAATGAATCTCTACTTCAGAACTTAACAGGGAAAAATTCCCATGGACAGTCCACCCACTTAGCCAACATATCCAAGGAAAACAACTGTCAGACAAAAATATCGATCAGTCCTAATGAGGATGAGTATGAAGAACACATACCCTATTTCATGGAAGAGGACTGTAAAATCTCTTCCAATGATTGTGGTTCACCTTCCCCTTGCAACAAAAGGAGGAAAAATGTTGTCAGTTTGCAAGGAGAGTTCCGGAAGATTAAATCCCCAACTTATGACGGAGAGATAAATATAGGGGAGAAAGATGAGGAGTGGCTGTTAGGAATGAAATGTTGTCAGTTTGCAATGAGAGTTCTAGAAGATTAAATCCCCAACTTATGGTGGAGAGATAAATACGGAGGAGAAATATGAGGAGTGGCTGGTGGGAATGAATAAGTATTTTAAATTCCACAATTAGTCCATCGAAATGAAATCACAGCTGGACATTTACAAATTAAATGGTAAAGCTACTAGGTGGTGGAGAGACTTGAAACATACAAAAGGGCACAGAGTAAGAGATATCAGATGGAGTGCTTTCAACAAATTGGTTCAAGACAAATACATGTATGAAAGATTCTTTGACAATAAGACCAAACCATGGAAGCCTTCATCAACTGATTTTTGGATCTACTACATTATGTTCCATACATAAACGAAGAAAAAGTCAAGATACAACAATTTTTAGGATGCCTACCTCCCAATTTTCTAGAGAACATTGAGTTTGACATGCCTATAACTTTAGACGCGACTTTACACAAAGCAAGACTCTATTATGAACATGGACAGCCAAGGAATGAAAACATAAATAGAAACAAAGATAGATTCAGAACTTTTTTCAGACAACCGAAGACTGGGCTTTAGGCCACCACCTTACCAGAAACAAAACAATAGTTTCCCTCCCAACAGAGGTTTCAACCGACCTCATGCACGACCAAATCTGCCCACACTGCATGCAAACTAACCATCTTTTTATAAAGGAGAAAAAGCTTCCCCGCCAACAATTACTTGCTAGAAATGACAAGGGCCCCAATATTTCTGAGATTGTACCAACAAAATGGACGGGGTTTTACACAACATACAAGAAAACCCAACGGTAGGGGACATAGCAAGAACACTAAGAATTTATGCTGCACTTGACGGTCGACAAGAAGATCACCAAGCCACTATGGTCGAGATTGAGGGTAAGATCTCAAATACAGCTATTTTAGTTCCGATAGATTTCGATGCATGCCGAAGCTATGTATCCCCTAAGATAGTCGATACTTGTAATTTAAACTGAGGCAGTCATGAGAAACCATGACTGGTACAACCATCCACTAGTACCAAATTAAAAGTCTCCGAACTAGTTAGAACTTGCGAGATAGATTTGAATGGTTTTCCAACCAAGATAGATTTAAATTTCTTACCACTAGGGTCATATGCCATACATATAGGCATGGACTTGTTGGAAGAACATCATGCCCTTCTTGACTTCTTGAATAATTCAATATTATGCACAGATAGCCAAGGGAATCAAAGAAAGATTCAGGGCATATCTAAGAAGGTTTCCATCAGACAAATATCTCCCTTACAAGCAAAGAAGTGTGTAAGGAAGGGTTGTAAACTCTTTGCAGCTAACATTCAAACTATAGAATCCAATAAGGAACAAAGGATCGAAGACTTCCGAGTCATTGTAGAATTCAAGGATGTATTTCCCGAAGAAATACCGGGGCTGCCACCCAAATGAGACCTATACTTCTCCATAGAACTACAACCTGGGTGAGTACCAGTTTCTAAATCCCCTTACCACATGAGCCCACCAGAATTGGTGGACCTCAAGCTTCAGTTATAGGATATTATCGAGAAAGGATACATCCGACCGAGTGTGTCTCCTTGGGGAACACCGATACTCTTTGTAAAGAAGAAGGACGGGATGATGGGGATGTGCATCAATTACCATCAACTCAACAAGTTGACCATCAAGAACCGTTACCCACTCCCTAGAATTGTTGACTTTTTTTATCAAGTTGGAGGAGAAAAGATATTCTCAAAGATGGACCTATGATTCGGATATCACCAAGTAAGAATCCATGACAAAGACATCAGTAAGACCTCCTTTCGAACTTGATACAATCATTACCAGTTTGTGGTAATGCCTTTCAGATTGATAAATGCACCCATAAACTTTATGTGCATGATGAACAACATCTTTAGTAAATACCTAGACAAGTTCATTCTAGTCTTCATTAATGACCTTTTTGATCTACTCCAAAAGTGAAGAAGAACATGAAGAACATCTCCGAATAGTGTTACGAGTATTACGAGAACACCAACTTTACGCTAAGTTTAGCAAGTGTGATTTCTACAAACCACAGATACAGTACCTAAGTCACATCATTTTTGAGAAGGGGATAGCATTCGACCCAGAAAATATTAAAGCCATAGAGGAATGGCCTCCACCCACTTGCGTGACCGACATAAAATTATTCTTAGGGTTAGCCGGATACTACCGAAAGTTCATTGAGAACTTCTTACGGATTGCTTGTCCTATGACTGCCTTGCAGAAGAAGGAAAACAAGTTCCTTTGGAAAAACAAGTGTGAAGAAGGCTTCTAGAAACTAAAACAACTTTTGACAAGTGCACCTATTTTACGGATTCCTGATCTCGATGAGGACTCCGTCGTTTCAACAAATGCAAGCAAAGAAGGGCTCGGTGGAGTCCTTATGTAGAATGACTTTTCCATCTTCTATGAGTCTAGAAAGTTGAAGTAGCATGAACAAAACTACCCCACACATGATCTTGAACTAGCCACCATCATCCACTCCTTGAAGATGTGGAGGTAATACCTTATGGGAAATAAGTTCATGTTGAAGACAGAAAACATGAGTTTGAAGTACTTATTTGACCAACCTGACCTAAATGCTAGGCAAGCCAGGTGGTTAGCTTTCCTTAGCGAGTACCATTTTGATTTAAAACACATAAAACGAAAGGAGAACAAGATCGTCGATGTGTTAAGTTGATGGGCTCCATGTTATATGTGGTGAGAGTAAGTTAAACTGACTCATACTTGCATGACATGATTAGAATGGCTTGAAGGAATGACTTATTCTATGTCAAAATCCACAGGAAGATTCAAGAGGATAGGTTATTCCAACAACAAAATTAATATAAGATAGACGAGTCAGGACTTCTATGGTTGAGGGAGAGACTTTATGTTCCATAGAGCGGAGACATTAGACCTAACATTCTCATAGAGTTTCATCTGAAACCCTACTTAGGGAATCCAAGATATCAAAATATGATATCAGTGGTAAAGAAACACTTATTTTGGCCTAAATTGAAAGCCGACATAGCACTATTCATCTCCAAGTTCCAGGAGTGCCAACTGGTTAAGGTGGAACACCAACACCCTTCTAGATTACTGCAATTGCTACCCATCCTAGAATGGAAGTGGGAGGTCATCAGTATGGATTTCATCATAGGTCTACCCAAGAGTAAGGGACAAAATGACTCCATCTTTGTAGTAGTAGACAAGTTATATAAAGCGACACATTTCATACTGGTGATGTCTACCTACAAAGCGATCCACATCACGGACATCTTCCTAAAAATATATCTTTTGATTGCATGGGGTACCCAAGGAAATCGTTTCAGATAGAGACACGAAGTTCACCAGTAAATTATGGAGGTACTTTTTCTCTATACTGGAGACACAGTTAAACTTCAGTACCGCTTATGACCTAAAGACTGATGGACAAACAGAATAATTAAACCAGATCCTAGAAGATATGCTTAGGATGTATTTTATGCACAACCCCATGAAGTGGGAGTATTATTTACACCTCATTGAGTTTGCATACAACAACGGGTACTAGACCTCTCCCAAGATGAGTCCCTTCAAGGTACTCTATGGAAGAAAATGTAGGACAACAGTGACATGGGATAGTCCGGTAGACAAACTCATGCTGGGTCCGTATCTACTGAAGGACTTAAAGAAGCTAGTTACCAAAGTACAACAAAACTTAAAAGAGGCACAAGACCTCCAGAATATTTATGCGGATAAGAAGAGGAAAAAAAATATTTCCAAGTCGGCGTACATGTATTCTTAAAGGTGAAGGAAAAGAGAATCTCTTTGACCTTAGGACGATGCAGAAAGTTAGCCCCGATATTTTGTTTACCCTTTGAGATACTGGCAAAGAAAAGGCCAGTAGCATATGAGTTATCCTTACTAGAACATGTAAAAGTTCAGAATGTTTTCCATGCATCTTTATTAAAGAAATATGTCTATGATACTAATCATGTGATTTTTTGGTCCTTATTACAGGTAGAACCTGAGGGGGAATTCATGCCCGAGCCCCTACACATTCTTGACAAGAGGGATGTACAACTTAGAAAGAAGACTATCATCCAGTTGAAAGTGCAATGGAGGCACTTCGGACCAGATGAGGCTACTTGGAAAAATGAAACCACCATCCAAGAGGCGTACCTCACCTTATTTCATTACTTCATTTCTAGTCCCTAGAACATCGGGACTGTGTTGTTATAAGTGGGAAGGGATGTAATATCCCAAATTTTGGTTCACTATATTGATGTTATATATTGGGCTTAAGCCCCAACACTATCATGTCCCAAATTTGGCATTGGGTCACAATGGCCTAATCACATTGGCCCTATTCATTAGAGTTTCTCAAATTGATGCTAAAGGTCAAATAATTGCCAAGGAGGAAAATTACTAGTTTCCTAGATTTGGGGTGGAAGCTTTGGGATTTTGAATAAGGGGGATAATAAATGATGTTTAGACATTATAAGGGTTCAAGTATTTAATAAATAGAGTGAATAAAGAAATTCAAGAGAAATCCTAGGTGACAAATGGTTTTGGAGACATATGGAGGATGTGGGACCCACACTAGCTTGATTTTTCATAATACATGGTATCTCTCTTTTGCAAATTCGAATTAATGGGAATGTGAACACTCTTGGGTGAGTTGGTAAGTCATAACACATGTCATTGATCATCTTAGGTCGAATTGGGAAGGATTGGTAACCTCCATGGAAGATAAAGAGTCAAAGAGGAAGTTTGTGGACACTTGGGCTAGATTCCCTAGCCCCTATGACACCAATGATGGAGCATCTATGACAACTATGACAAATTTCAGACCTGAACTCTGACATCTGACCACTATGACATGTCAGCCCCAAAAATAGGCTCAAAGAAGGCGAATTTGGGAGTTGGAGAAGCCAAAGAGACTCAAAATTGAATTTGGGAGAAGATGGAAGGTTGGAACTAGGAGACAAGTGGCAAATGTGGAATATTTCCTAAATGGAAATCTATTGAATCTATTGAGAGGATTTCGACCCTTAGAAGGCTAGTGTTGATTATAAAATGTAGAAATGAAGTATGAGAATGGATTTTTGATCATTTGTAGAATTTTCAATTGCATTTGTGAAGAGGGAGAGCTAGTGGATGACTAGTTTCTTGCCTTAGCCAATTTCGAGGGTGAAAGATTCCCATCCAAGTTGGTAATTAGAAAGGCCATTCAGACCTTTCATTTCGAGCTTCAATGGAGTCTTTATTTGTAGGTGTAAGCTATAGGGCAGCTCATGGTTTCTTCTATTGCAGCTCACTCCTTCAACCATTTCCAGTTTTGATGGCATATTCTTGATCCTCAAGGGAGGGCGTTTTTGGTGAGCTATTGTACTCTTTGGGGAAGATTTTAATGCCCCATTTCTTTTTAATATGAATTAAATACTTTTTTCTTCATCTCCAAAAAGTTTCAGGTCGAAATTCCAAGTAGAAATGTATAAATCTCATTTTTAATGGAAGAATAATGCCATTTCCCCACTACCTTGTTGTGAGCCAATGTATTGATGATAATTTCGAATGAATGGATGATTCTCTGATATATTTGTGATAAATATACTGAAATGTATGTCTTCTACAAGTTTCATGTACTGTACTTGAGCATTTGAAGCAATTTTACTCAGTTTAGTTGTATTGGGAGGTGAAATAGTGCCATTTCCCCAAGGGTCGAATTGGGGATTTTTGCAGTTGAATGGGAGAGGGTGAGAACAGTTTTTATAATCCATTAATGGTGCATATGAGACTTTAATAACATACTTAATACATTACGTACCTTTTTTCATAAATTTGAGTGGGTTTGGAGGCATTTGGGAAGCCATTTTCAGTACTTACCCCAGGGGGATTTGAACCCCAAATTACTAGTAAAATTGCATAATTGGTCCAGAATCTTAAGAGAGTTTTCAGAAGTCTTTTTGTGGCCATATGTCATCCATAAATATCATATTCAAGTTCTAATATCATTCATACACCTTCCTTGAATATTTGAAGGCATTTGGAGTCAATTTGAGACCTAGAGACCAATACTAGTCAAAGGGAAATCACTAGTAAAGTTACCTACATGGATCAGAATTGAAAGAGGATTTGTAGAAGTATTTTAAAGGTCCGAAGGAATCCCTGAAACACATATTTATGTTCTAATATCATTCATATACCTTCTCAGAAGATTTGGGATCATTTGGGGCAAATTTGGGACCTAGAGATCAAAACTAGTCAAAGGTCAAACTAGGGAAAAAAGTGAAAAATTGTCATTTTAATAAAATTCCTAACAAGGGACATTACAGTGGTATCAGAGCATGGTCCTTGCACCTGTGTATTAGGTACATACATTCAAGAATAATTGGCAGCCATGTCTTACTATTATGATGAATCTTATGAGTACAATTCTTATGAGTAATATGCAGATGCTTATGAGCAATATGAAGCAGAATGTGAATGGTATGAGGAAGAGGTGCCATCATGCAACACTTCTTACAATTTCAAGAGAAATGAAGATTATTCTTATGACTTTAAATCTGATGAATATGAGTGTGTCACACCAACCAAGGATAATTCTATGAGCGAGTTCCAAAGATGGAGAGAAAAATATAAAACCTTGCCCCAACAATATCAAAAATATCAAGAATATCTTGCATCGAGCAAAAATACACAAAATTCCATGTCTTTTGAGTACTATGCTGAACATGTTTTTGAAAATAGGCCCAAAAATGAATATGTGGAGTTAGTGAAGAAAGATTTATGCCCTTCTTGTAAAAAACCTTGGAGCGAGTATCATATATGTGTCCATGAAATGATGTCCTCCTTGAGGAGAGCTTTTGAGATTTATTCAAGAAGAGATTACAAATATACTGATCCTAAGGAAAACAAGGGGCAAAATGCATCAGCTTGCTTTAAGGAACAAAAGGAAGAGACATCACAAGAGCATGAAGAAGATTCTATTGAAAATATGGAAGATCATTTCGAGACACCTTCTAGCTTATACATGAACCAAAGAGCATCTACTGATGGATGCTTAAACTATGAAGGAGTACCTACTGATGGGTGCTCACACCTCTATGTTGGTGACATAGAGATCACTTCTGAAAGTGTTTCTACAAGTACAAGTTTCATTAAGCATGATAATGAAGACCTTGTAGCAGTTGAAGAAGAACCAAGATCAACTTCCCCATCACCACTTGAGCTTCATGAAGTTGGTCCAAGAAAAAATGAAGAAGATGAGGAGGTTCATTTGCAAGAGCCTCATTTTCTTGAAGGGTCCTTAAAGATGAATGAAAAGAAGATCCAAGAGTCCCTCAGCATTCTCCATGACACTCAAGCATTGGTGTCAAATTCTTGTTGGAGAGCTACTTCATTGGAGGAAACATCCTTCCTTGAAGACATGGAGAAGATTCAAAAAGCAATGTGCCACATCAAAGGTAATTTCATGTCTTTTCTTTTTGATAGAAACCATTTGTTTGAGCTTAATGAATTGTTACATGATGCATACTTGAAGAATAATGAGGATAATCATAAGCTCACAATTCAAAATGAGCAACTTCTTGAAAAGTTGCAAGATACTTGTTTTTCCTCCTATGTTTCAGATTGTCAAATGGTAGATTGTTTGGAGGATTCTCATGACATGGTGGATTATGAGAAATGTGAAAATTTGAATGTTCTTGATGTGTTTGAACATGAACTTGAAGATATCCAAACACTTGATGTGGTGGAAGAGGAATTTGAATTGTCTCTTGATGAAGGTTATGCAATTTTTAAAGAAGAGCATGATTCCTCTACATTGGAACCAAACTATGACAAAGAGTTCACACTTTTGAAGGAGCTACATGATACTACCCATATGGATCCTTCCCATGATGAAACTTCTATACTTTTTGATCATTTGGGTGATTTGGGTCATTCTCCTACATCCTACAATTCCATGTTTTGCAACATTAGTCTCAATGAAGTATGGGTGAAAGGGTTCTTTTTTATGGTGCCACATGAGGAGTATGGAAATCCTAGATTTACTTTTTATGATGATATGGTTGGAGCGCATTCTTATTCACATTTGCAGCAGCATCCTTTGTTACTTTATGATGATGCACATCTACATGGATGCACCTATGATATGCATTTGAGTCACTTGAAGACTCATGGTTTTTCTTGCTCAACATTTGATTCATTTGATGTTGGAGGAACTTCATCCAACACTTGGGTGAATAGATTTCTGATTGGAGAACATTTTTGTTGCAAGACACATACTTTGTTATATCTTTATGACTCTCACATTCAGGGATGTATGGGTGAGACTTCTTTTAGTCATTTGAAGTCTCCTTGTTTTTTCTGCTTATTATTTGGTTCAGATTTTAGTGGAGATTCTTCATTCACTTCTTGGATGAAAGAATACATGGTTGAATATTTTGATGCATATCACATCCTTTTGGAGAAACATTATAGGACATGGGATCCTCACCTATGTCATTGGAGCAGATTTGATTGGTCACTTGAAGCTTGTATGCACTTGGAAAATGGTGGTCTACTTGCTTGGAGGTATAAGCACTTTCATGAATCTTTGATGAAGCATATCCTTGATGTACATTTTCGTTATGTTGTTATGTACTTTGATGATATATATTTGGTACTCATGATGTTTGGAAGGATGCATACAAGAAAATGGGATCCAGGAATCTTCTTAACTAATGGTGTGGGTTGGAGAGCACTCTTAATTATTGGGGTGCAATACAAGCAATGGGACCCTGGAATAATTTTTATCTCATTGGTTTCAAATTTTTTTGGGGAAACAAGAAGTATGGGAGATGGATTTCCCCACTTAATAAAGTAATTTTTATCAGAGCAGTGCAGTAGCAAGCATGGTGGTTCCTCTCTAAAATCTTCATGGAAACTCAAAGACTCAAGGTTGGGCAATTCAATGGCAACTTCAAAGAATTATACAGAAAGCAGGTCTTCAACACCCATGTTTAAAATTGCTTGAGGACAAGCAATATTGGGAAGGGAGGATTTGTCATGTCCCAAATTTGGCATTGGGTCACAATGGCCTAATCACATTGGCCCTATTCATTAGAGTTTGTCAAATTGATGCTAAAGGTCAAATAATTGCCAAGGAGGAAAATTACTAGTTTCCTAGATTTGGGGTGGAAGCTTTGGGATTTGGAATAAGGGGGATAATAAATGATGTTTAGACATTAGAAGGGTTCAAGTATTTAATAAATAGAGTGAATAAAGAAATTCAAGAGAAATCCTAGGTGACAAATGGTTTTGGAGACATATGGAGGATGTGGGACCCACACTAGCTTGATTTTTCATAATACATGGTATCTCTCTTTTGCAAATTCGAATTAATGGGAATGTGAACACTCTTGGGTGAGTTGGTAAGTCATAACACATTTCATTGAGCATCTTAGGTCGAATTGGGAAGGATTGGTAACCTCCATGGAAGATAAAGAGTCAAAGAGGAAGTTTGTGGACACTTGGGCTAGATTCCCTAGCCCCTATGACACCAATGATGGAGCATCTATGACAACTATGACAAATTGCAGACCTGAACTCTGACATCTGACCACTATGACATGTCAGCCCCAAAAATAGGCTCAAAGAACGTGAATTTTGGAGTTGGAGAAGCCAAAGAGACTCAAAATCGAATTTGGGAGAAGATGGAAGGTTGGAACTAGGAGACAAGTGGCAAATGTGGAATATTTCCTAAATGGAAATATATTGAATCTATTGAGAGGATTTCGACCCTTAGAAGGCTAATGTTGATTATAAAATGTAGAAATGAAGTATGAGAATGGATTTTTGATCATTTGTAGAATTTTCAATTGCATTTGTGAAGAGGGAGAGCTAGTGGATGACTAGTTTCTTGCCTTAGCCAATTTCGAGGGTGAAAGATTCCCATCCAAGTTGGTAATTGGAAAGGCCATTCAGAACTTTCATTTGGAGCTTTAATGGAGTCTTTATTTGCAGGTGTAAGCTACAGGGAAGCTCATGGTTTCTTCTATTGCAGCTCACTCCTTCAACCATTTCCAGTTTTGATGGCATATTCTTGATCCTTAAGGGAGGGCGTTTTTGGTGAGCTATTGTACTCTTTGGGGAAGATTTTAATGCCCCATTTCTTTTGTAATATGAATTAAATACTCTGTTCTTCATCTCCAAAAAGTTTCAGGTCGAAATTCCAAGTAGAAATGTATAAATCTCATTTTTAATGGAAGAACAATGCCATTTCCCCACTACCTTGTTGTGAGCCAATGTATTGATGATAATTTCGAATGAATGGATGATTCTCTAATATATTTGTGATACATATACTGCCATGGATGTATTATACAAGTTTCATGTACTGTACTTGAGCATTTGAAGCAATTTTACTCAGTTTAGTTGTATTGGGAGGTGAAATAGTGCCATTTCCCCAAGGGTCGAATTGGGGATTTTTGCAGTTGAATGGGAGAGGGTGAGAACAGTTTTTATAATCCATTAATGATGCATATGAGACTTTAATAACATAATTAACACATTACATACCTTTTTTCATAAATTTGAGTGGGTTTGGAGGCATTTGGGAAGCCATTTTCAGTACTTACCCCAGGGGGATTTGAACCCCAAATTACTAGTAAAATTGCATAATTGGTCCAGAATATTAAGAGAGTTTGCAGAGGTCTTTTTGTGGCCATATTTCATCCATAAATATCATATTCAAGTTATAATATCATTCATACACCTTCCTTGAAGATTTGAAGGCATTTGGAGTCAATTTGAGACCTAGAGACCAATACTAGTCAAAGAGAAATCACTAGTAAAGTTACCTACATGGATCAGAATTGAAAGAGGATTTGCAGAAGTATTTTAAAGGTCCAAAGGCATCCCTGAAACACATATTTATGTTCTAATATCATTCATATACCTTCTCAGAAGATTTGGGATCATTTGGGGCAAATTTGGGACCTAGAGATCAAAACTAGTCAAAGGTCAAACTAGGAAAAAAAGTGAAAAATTGTCATTTTAATAAAATTCATAACAAGGGACATTACAAACACATATGGCTTGTTTTGGTATACTAGGCGTAAGCACCAACACACATGATTCATTTTTATAGATATACATATTTGGGCATGGACCCTGACTGATGGAGGTTATTGTTATATACTGGGCAGAAAACCCCAACGTATTTGATTTATGATTTATTATGAGATTGACTACAAGACCCTTTTATACTGAGATGATATTTTGTTACATACTTTGCGGAGTTATGATATGCATGATTGAATTTTATATGTCTTGAGCGTGGACTCTAGAGCACATGGACGACCTATGTACTGTGCATAAGCCCCGATGTACATAAAGGACTTTTATTATGTATTGGGCGTAAGCCCCAATGTACATAGAGTGTTAGGAATAAGCCCTAGAGCACTCCAAGATTGATAAAAAATACCGGATCCAAGGCCATTTGTATTACTAGATGTACTTCAAAAACACATTCTAGTACTAGTGTTGAGCAGGATGCTCTGAATTGCACTAGCGTAATGCCCATGTGAGAGTGTTGATCCAAAGCTCTGAAAAGCACTCGGGGTTACTTGATCTTAAGACTGTTGAGTCGAGAAGACTCTGAATAGCACTACCATTGATCACAATTATTGAATTGGTTAAATGAATCATTTCTATCTCTCATCAAAGATTGCGAAAACTACCATGTTAAATGAGTGAATCCAACATGAAAGAGGGACCTAGAGTTACCTAACCTAATCGACTATCCAAACCTATCAAAAAGAACTTTTCCAAGGATTGGACTTTGTATTAAATATTATCAAAAGAGTTATTATGCCTTTTAATTAATTAAATAATCAGATTCATTGTTTATAATATAAGTCTCAGTTATGTATAAATAGTATGCATAAAATATATGGATAAGATACTTATTTAGGTTATATATAAATAAAATATTGTTATATAATTAATAGAGACACATAATTGTAACAAAATAAATATAATATAAAAGTTTCTTTAAAACAAAATCATAGAGGAACAAGTTAAAAGTCCTAGATAAACTAGGAGTGAGAAATTAATTAAAATATCCTTTACATATATTATAATTCAAATTTAAAATAAAATTGGAGTTAATATTAAAAATATTATTATTAACTCAACAACTATATTCTAAAAGTTCACCTATATAAAGAAGGACCAATCCCAAAGAAAGGGATTCATCATTATTTACCTTGTTATCATTTTTCTATGATAAGCAAGAGAGATTTTCCCACAGAGCTGAAATAGAGATTATTTCAGTATTGGAACATTTTTTAGCTATCTACCCTAGGTGCTCTAAGTTTCCTTTGCATGTTGGAACCAGCTCACGGGGATCCATTAGTGAACCAGGAACGGTTTAGGGTCCAGGTTGGGAGGAACGTGGTAGTTCCAAACTCATTCGGTTATCATCCTACAGGTCAGATAAGCATACTTGTTTTCTTTAATTAGTGGTTGAAGTGTGCAGGTCTATGCAAGGAGGGAATCACAACTGTAAATCTAGGTACGAATTACTTCTATGTTTTTCTTTATATATGTTATAAGTTTAAAGCTCGGAATTTCATTTCCTTTTACTATAACTTTCTTTCTCGTTGAATCCCAAGCATTGGGAGCAAGGGCATATTGCATTGGCTCCCTAGGTCAAACCCATTAAAAGTTATTTTTTTGTTGAAGAAGTTTCTTTTTAAAACCCTAGATGAAACGCAAATAATAAGAATTCCATAAACAAATTTAATTGTATTTATCACAACAAAATAATCTCCTGTAAGGAGATCAATTCGATTAAGCTTAGAATATGAATTCACATCATAGTTAGAGTGAAGTTTTTGTTGTGAACTAAAAGATTTTTGTTCTTACAACTTGATGAAACATTGCAGGTACAATTATAGTCTGAGTTATGAATACGGAAAAGGATAGCAGCATACACAGAAACTTAAATTCCCCACCACGAGAGCAAGAGATCATGGTGGATTTGGACTCAGATCTAATGAAATCAATATAGAAGTTACAAACTGAGTTGTAGAGTTTCAGATATGATAATATGGAGGAAAGACGGGAACAACAAGCCATAAATGAAGCTCTACTTCAGAGCGTGATAGGGGCAAAATCCCATGGACAGTCCACCCACTCAGCCATCACATCCAAGGGAAAAAAATGTCACACAAAAATGTCCATCAGTCCGAAAGAGGATGAGTATGAAGAACACATACCCGATTTCATGGAAGAGGAGAAATCTTAGGAGAAAGTTGGGGAGAAAGCTGTGGAAAAAGCTGAGGAGTGGCAGTTAGGAATGAACAAGTATTTTAAAGTCCACAATTATTCAAGTGAAATGAAATCACGGCTGGCCATTTACAAATTAAATGGTAAAGCAGCTAGGTGGTGGAGAAACTTGAAACATACAAAAGGGCACGAAGTAAGAGATGTCAGATGGACTGCTTTCAACAAATTGTTTCAAGACAAATACATGTATGAAAGATTCTTTGACAAAAAAATCAAAGAATTTGATGAACAAAAAATGGGCTCCCTAACCATGGAATCCTTCATCAACCAATTTTTGGATCTACTACATTATGTTCCATACATAAAGGAAGAAAAAGTCAAGATACAACAATTCTTAGGATGCCTACCTCCGAATTTTCAAGAGAACAATGAGTTTGACATGCCTAAAAATTCAGACATGACTTTACACAAAGCGAGACTCTATTATGAACATGGAAAACCAAGGAATGAACACATAAAAAAAACAAAGATAGATTCAGAACTTTTTCAGACAACCGAAGACCGAGATTTAGGCCACCACCTTACCGGAAACAAAACAATAGTTTCCCTCCCAACAGAGGTTTCAACTGACCTCATGCACGACCCAATGTGCTTGCACAGCATGCAAACTCGCTAGCTTTTACCAAAGCAGCAAAATCTACCCCTCCAACCATTATTTGCTGGAAATTCCAAGGGCCCCACTATTTCTCAGATTGTCCCAACAAAACGGACAAGGTTTTACACAACATACAACAAAACCAATCGGTAGGGGACATGGAAAGAACACCAAGAATTTATGCCACACTTGACGACCGCCAAGAAGATCACCAGGCCACCATGGTTGAGATTGAGGGTAAGATCTCAAACACAACTATTTCAGTTTTGATATATCCCGGTGCATGTCGAATCTATGTCTCCCCTAAGATAGTCAATATTTGTAAGTTAAACTAAGAGAGTCACGAGAAACCATGGCTGGTACAACTAGCTGCCGATACCAAATGGAAAGTCTCTGAACTAGTTAGAACTTGCGAGATAGATTTGAATGGTTTTCCAACCAATATAGATTTAAATATCCTACCACTAGGTTCGTATGACGTACTTATATGCATGGACTGGTTGGAAGAACATCATGCCCTACTTCACTGCTTGAATAAGTCAATATTATGCATAGATAGATAAGGGAATCAAACAAAGATTCAGGGCATACCTAAGAAGGTTTCCGTCAGACAAATATCTTCCTTACAAGAAAAGAAGTGCATAAGGAAGGGTTTTAAACTCTGTTAAGTTAACATTCAAACCATAGAAGCCGATAAGGAACAAAAGATCAAAGACTTCCCAGTCCTTGTTGATTTCAAGGATGTATTTCCCGAAGAAATATCAAGGCTCCAACCCAAATGAGACCTATACTTATCCATAGAACTAACATGCAGGTCAGTACCATTTTCTAAATCCCCTTACTGCATTAGCCCACAAGAATTGGTGGAGCTCAAGCTTCAGTTACAGGAGTTGATCGAGAAATGATACATCCAATTGAGTGTGTCTCCTGGGGAGAACCGATACTCTTTGTCAAGAAGAAGGATGGGACGATGCGGATGTGCATTGATTACCATCAACTGAACAAGTTGACCATCAAGAACCGTCACCCAATCCCTATAATTGACGAATTTTTTTATCAAGTCGGAGGAGCGAAGATCGATCTATGATCTGGATATCACCAAGTAAGAATCCGTGACGAATACATCAGTAAGACCACCTTTTGAACCCGATACGGTCATTATGAGTTTTTGGTACTGCCTTTCGGATTGACGAATGAACCCGCAAACTTTATGTGCATGATGAACAACATATTTAGTAAATACCTAGACAAGTTCGTTCTAGTCTTGATTGAAGACATTTTGATCTACTCCAAAAGTGAAGAAGAACATGAAGAACATCTCCGAATAGTGTTACGAGTATTACGAGAACACCAAATTTACGCTAACTTTAGCAAGTGTGATTTCTACAATCCACAGATACAGTACCTAGGTCACATCATTTCTACGAAGGAGATAGCAGTCGAACTCGAAAACATTAAAGCCATAGAGAAATGGTCTACACCCACTTGCGTGACCGACATAAGATCATTCTTAGGGTTAGCCGGATACTACTAGATGTTCATTGAGAACTTCTCAAGGATTGCTTGTCCTATGACTGCCTTGCAGAAAAAGGAAAACAAGTTCCTTTGGACAACCAAGTGTTAAGAAGGCTTCAAAAAACTAAAACAGCTTTTGACAAGTGCACCTATTTTACGGATTGTCGATCCTGATGGGGAAGTGGGAGGTCATCAGTATGGATTTCATCACAGGTTTACCCAAGAGTAAGAGACAAAATGACTCCATCTTTGTAGTAGTAGACAGGTTATCTAAAGCATCACATTTCATACCGGTGAAGTCTACCTACAAAGCGTTTCACATCGCAGACATCTTCCTCAAATAGATCTTTCGATTGGATGGGGTACCCAAGGCAATCATTTCAGATAGAGACACGAAGTTCACCAGTAACTTCTCGAGGTCCTTGTTCTCTATATTGGAGACACAGTTAAACTTCACTATTGTTTATCACCCGCAGACTGACGGACAAATGAAATGAGTAAACTAGATCCTAGAGGATATGCTTAGGATGTATGTTATGAAAAACCCCACAAAGTGGGAGGATTATTTACACCTCGCTAAGTTTGCATACAACAACAGGTACCCGACCTCTGCCAAGATTAGTACCTTTGAGGTACTCTATGGAAGAAAGTGTAGGACACCAAAGACATGGTTTAGTCTGGTAAATAGACTCATGCTGGGTTCGGATTTACTGAAGGACTTAAAGCATCTAGTTACCAAAGGACAACAAAACTTAAAAGAGGCACAAGACCACCAAAAGAGTTAGGCAGATAAGAGGAGGATAGACAAATATTTCCAAGTCGGAGAACATATCTTCTTAAAGGTGAAGTCAAAGAGAATCTCTTTGAGCTTAGGATGATGCGGAAAGATATCACCCAAATTTTGTGGACCCTTTCAAATACTGGCAAAGAAAGGGCCAATAGCATATGAGTTAGCCTTATTGGTTCATGTAAAAGTTCATAATTTTTTTCCTGGATATTTATTAAAGAAATATTTCTATGATATTAAACATGTGATTGATTGGTCCTTATTACAGGTAGAACCCAAGGGGGAATTCGTGCCCTAGCCCCTCCACATTTTGGACAAGAGGGAGGTACAACTTAGAAAGTGGACTATCATCGAGTTGAAAGTGCAATGGATGTAACTCGAACCAGATGAGGCTACTTGGGAAAATGAAACCACCTTGCAATAGGCGTACCCCACCATATTTCATGACTTAATTTCTTGTCCCTAGAACACCAGTATGGTGTTGTTCTAAGCGGGAAGGGATGTAATATCCTGAATTTTGATTGACTATATTGATGTTATATATTGGGCTTAATCCCCAACACATATGATTTATTTTGGTACTCTAGGCATAAGCCCCAATGCACATGATTCATTTTTATAGATATACATATTTGGGCATGGACCCTGACTAATGCAGGTTATTGTTATATACTTAGCAAAAAGCCCCAATGTATTTTATTTATGATTTATTATGAGATTGATTACAAGACCCTATTATACTGAGATGATATTTTGTTACATACTATGCAGAGTTATGATATGCATGATTGACTTTTATATGTGTTGAGCATGGACTCTAGAGCACATGGACGACATATGTACTGTGCATAAGCCCCGATGTAAATAGAGTGTTGGGAATAAGCCCTGGAGCACTCCAGGGTTGATAATAAATACCGGATCTGAGGCCATTTGTATTACTCGATGTACTTCACAAACAAATTCTAGTACTAGTGTTGAGCGGGATGCTCTTGAATTGCACTATCATAACACCCATGTGAGAGTGTTGAGCCAAAGCTCTGAAGAGCACTCAGGGTTACTTGATCTTAAGAGTGTTGACTCGAGAAGACTTTGGATAGCAGTAGCATTCATCACAATTATTCAATTGGTTAAATGAATCATTTCTATATCTCATCAAGGACTGTGGAAACTACCATGTTAAACGAGGGAATCCAACGTGCAAGAGGGACTTAGAGTTACCTAACCTACTCGACTATCCAAACCTACCAAAAAGACCTTGTCCAAAGATTTGACCTTGTATTAAATATTTATCAAAAGAGTTATTATGCTATTTAATTAATTAAATAATCAGATCGATTATTTATAAAAGAACTCTCACTTATGTATAAATAGTATGCATAAGATATTTATTTAAGTTATATATAAAGTAAATACTGTTATCTAATTAATAGAAACACATAATTGTAACAAAGTAAATATAATATAAAAGTTTCTTTAAAACAAAATCATAGAGGAACAAGTTAAAAGTCCTAGATAAACTAGGAGTGAGAAATTAATTAAAATATCCTTTACATATATTATAATTCAAATTTAAAATAAAATTGGAGTTATTATTAAAAATATTATTATTAACTAAACAAATATATTCCAAAAGTTCACCTATATAAAGAAGGACCAATCCCAAAGAAAGGGATTCAACATTATTTACCTTGTTATCCTTTTTCTATGATAAGCAAGAGAGATTTGCCCACAGAGCTGAAATAGAGATTATTTCAGTATTGGAACCAGCTCAAGGGGATCTATTAGTGAACTAGGAACGGTTCAGGGTAAAGGTTGGGAGGAACGTGGTAGTTCCAAACTCATTCGGTTATCATCCTACAGGTCATATATGCATTCTTGTTTTCTTTAATTAGTGGTTGAAGTGTGCAGTTCTGTGCAAGGAGGGAATCACAACTACAAATCCAGGTATGAATTACTTCTATGTTTTTCTTTATATATGTTATAAGTTTAAAGCTCAGAAGTTCATTTCATTTTACTGTAATTTTCTTTCTTGTTGAACCCCAAGAATTGGGAGCAAGGGCATCTTGCATTGGCTCCTGAAGTGAATCCCATTAAAAGTTAGTTTTCTGTTTAAGAAGTTTCTTTTTAAAACCCTAGCTGAAACTAAGACCGTAAGAATTCCATAAACGAATTTAAATGTATTTATCACAGCCGAATCATCTCCTGCAAGGAGAATGATTCGCTTAATCTTAGAATCTGAATTCACATCATAGCTACAGTCAAAGTTTTTTCTGCACCAATAGTTTAATTAAAATAAAAATTTCAATCCCAATATCTGACAAGATTGCGTAGGGTCTGATTCCTTTAAACTTAAATACAAAATTAAAATGCAACATTGAAAACTTTAAACTGTATCTAAATAACATCAACCATAAAAAATTATCAAAACAAAACATACATTCCCTTGAGTCTCCTTACACAGGCCAATGTTTTTCAAAGAGTACTTTTCATAATTTAAAATCTATTAAATAAAATCCAAGACTCAGAATTGAGTCCTCTGCTCAACACACCCTAAAAACATCTATGAATTACTTACAAAGATCATGCTACAGTGTAGATCTCCACCCTCTCTTCTTATACATTAAACCATAAACGAAACACAAAACAAATGCGATTCTAACGCTAGCACTTTGTCATCATAAATCAACATAGGAATAATTAAAACAAGAAATTAATTCATACTCATTCCCTCACAATTAATTAAACGATTTCACATAGTAAGGTTTCACTCTCAAAAGAAATAGCCAAATGCAGTGTCAATATTTTATACAGAGGCCGTATTTATTTCCAACCAGGAATACGATAGAGATAACCCAAACTTTAAATCATTACACAGAAATGAAACCACCATACGCAACCAGTTAGGGATTTCCCTTCATTATAAAAATAAACAACATTCTCATCCCTCACATAAGGAGTTCTACTTCTAGATAATCATATATTTTAATTAGGTAAGCTAAACAGGAAACACATATACTACAATATTTTACAGATGGAGGACTAATGCCCAGGATCTGAGGGGTCGATCGTCCATAAGAATACCAACAATGAAATAGCAAACGCTGGGGGCTTGCCAAAGCCACATATGTTCTTGAAAAGCAAAGCATATAAACCCACACAGAGATTTCTTAAACCCACGCTTCCAGACTTAGTATTAAGTAACACATAAATTCCAAGTATAAGCTTACAGAAGTATTTAAAATATACCCATAAAATTTACATAGGTCAACAAGAATCTTCATAGTAATAGAAGTTTTCCCCAAAATGCCGAAGCCATATTTTGAATTACACAGGAGCCAAATCAAGCTTCCTCTTTCTAGAACGCCATATAGGCTACAACTCAATCAACGATGAGGATTATACATTATTGAGCGTGCCACAGGGTCTCGCCAGGACTTGCTTGTTCAAAATGTAGCATTTCATTTGAGCTCGAGATCAAACCATTTCCCAAAAATTCTTAATTACAGAGCAAACAAACAAGCAGTCAATCTTGGGCTTTGTGGATGCCTCGAAAATCGTAGCATCAATCAGTAAGGGATTCTCCTCGGTAAGCGAGCCTAATTAGATTTCTCACCGTTTGGATTGGGGAATCCGTCTGGTTAACGGTTCCATCTACCTTAATATTTTAAATATTCTTGTTCTTCACACTAATCGCATCCTGATCCACCGTTTATGTATTTTATTTTAAAGATGAAATGCGAGTGCCCTAAGCTAAATGCAAGTAGCTAATCTAAATTAATCTAAAACGGTATAAGCAAATTTAACCTATCCTTGCAAGGAGAAAATTAAGAAGATGAGTAATAAACTGGAAGAAACACCTAAAGATTATATAGATAGCCATTTAATCATAAAGATGTATCTACAGCAGAACATGAAAGATATTAAAGATAACTTTAATTCATTTAATACATTCAATTACTCATTTTGAGATAAACATATTTGCACAGGAAAATATAAGAGCATTAGTCACATAGAAACAATTCATAATAGCAAGGAATGATCTCACAGCAATATGCAGATGATATAGGAATAATCCAGCACACATTTGACACATTTCCCAGGCAAAAACACCTTCTCCCAGGCTTTCATTAGGCAAAGTCCAATTCTTGGAGCAAGTAGCAAAGTAGTTTACGTACAAGGAAGAAAATTCATTCACCTGCCAAAAGTCCTCGTATCCTTCTCTTATCCCTGTATATATAGCTTTACGAATTGCTCCTTGAGCTGACAAGTGTACCCTAAAGTTCTGGAAACTTCTAATTTGTCATTTAGTGTGTAACTACAAAACTGAATAATTCATAGGTACCTTTCACAAAAGACAAAATTAAAAAGACAACCGTCTTTTAATGTATTTACATATGAAAAATTTCCAGCCTATTTTCCTAAAGTATAGTAAAATAAACTAAAGTCCAGCTGGCTCTGTTGACTCATTTGGTCACTCCTCTCTTATTGATTCTGCCAATGCAAGAGGCTCTTCTTCCTCAATAGGCTCTCCTGATTGTGTTGATTTGTCTTCTTGTTCAATGTAGCTTGCCCACTGTCCAATTTCCATTACAATGGTTTTTTGTGTCAATGAGACTGTTACATTCTGCGGTATCCTGTGTCTGCGTAATTCTGTTTTGATGGTTTCTATTCTCGTTACAGTCCTCTGTGCGCAAATTTCCAGATAGTGAGTGTGGACAACAATCTGCCCAATGAATTGATGAAGGTGTACTAAGGATATAACTTCTATCTTCTTTAAATAATCCAATTCTGCATTCAGATTATTCCCTAACTCTGTCATGCGCTAGTCTCTCTCAGGAAACTCATAAACACTCTGTGGTAGAGGAACCTGACATGTCTCATGAGTTTCTCAGATCTTGGAATAGATAACATGGCACTTTTTTATTGTCTTCCAGATTTCAATACTTAATATGTCAGCACAATCTCTGCAACATTCCAAGACTCCCATATCCATATCCAGCTCCTCATTGGTCAAGGGGCGCATACTTGAGGGGAAAACCTGATTTTCCTTTTCTCCATTCCGACTACTCCTTAATCTGGACCGCATATTGAGAAAACTTGTCTTTATTCTGGAATGCTTCAATCTCAATACTTGTCATCTTGGTGATCATTTCTTTCATCCCGCAATTTTTTTTAGAAATAGATACCAGTAATTGATGCATCTTCCCATGCATGTAGTTGGCTTACTTACAGAAGGTGGACAGATCCTGCCTGTTTTCTGTTATCTCCATGAGCTGTTTCACTAACTCTTCCATCTCCTATAAAAACCTTTCAAACGGAGGTTTGAAGATATGAGTATGTTGAGCCCTACTGGCTTTGAGTTTTTCCAACTCTGATATACGAATCTTTAAGTTCTTTTGCCCATCTTCTCAGATGGACAGCTGGATCTCTAGTGAATTCTTCTCATTTTCAATCCACAGATCTTCTGAAGTTATTCTTAACTTTTCTTTTTCCAGCTCCTTATATTTCTTCTTCATTTCATTTGTTTCTAGCACTTCTTTCTTCCTATCTACTTTTATTTTGAAGCATTTCTCTCTGTAACTCTTTACTTCTTTCATTAACCGATCAACATTGGCTTTATTTTCCTAGTCTGAGGCTACAGTGCATCCTTCTTGGAATCAGGGATCAATGTCAGTCCCCTAGACTAACGTGGTCTCTGAAATTCTGAATTCAAATGATTCAATATCAATATCCATTTTCCCCACTGTTCTACCAATGATAGCCTGCTTCCATTCATGAAAGTAGATGGAATCCAGGTTGGCCACTTGGCGCTACTTCCTAGGGTTGTATGGGGTCAGTGCCAATTCCTTAGTAGAAACAACCCCTGCATGAGAAATCCTTGGTTGGTCTATCTTCGTCATATCTAAGTCCATGGCCTATGGGATGGACGGGTTTTGTTCAGGAGTTCTCTCAGCCTGCTCCTCTTCTTGTCTTCCGGCTAGCTCTGCTAATTCTGCTTGTAATCTGTCTGCCTCCTCCAACAAAAGTCTCCCTTGTTGTTGTTGTTGTTGTTGAGCAACGTGTTCCTAGACGATCCTTTCCTCTTCTTCTCTCTGGGCCTTCAACTCCTCTTCCTTCTGGATTCTGGTGGCTTCTTCTTGTTGCAGCAATTGAATGGCCTGCTCCTGCTGAATTCTTGTTGTCTCTTCTTGAAAAACCTTTTCTTTCTGCTCCCTCTTGAGTCTAGCAGCTTATTCTTGTTGCTGTAATTGAATATATTGTTCATTTTGAATCCTAACAACCTCCTCATCTTATCGTAATTTGGCAGCCTGCTCATTTTGAATCCTAGCTGCTTCCTGATCCTGCTATTGTTTGATAGTTTGTTCTTGTAGTATCCTGTCCTCTTCCTCTTGTTCCATACCTGTCAAATCTCCTGATTGGGATACTGTTGTCTCCTGCTCCTTTTGGATTAGGACGAAATGTCGAGGGGAAGAGCTCGTTTTCTTGAAGTTCTTGTAGCGCTTTCCTAATGCTGTTAAATTTCGAGCACTACGGAAGAACTCTTCATCTTGGTCCATAAGATGAGCATACTCGAAGCTGGTTTTGGCATCAATGATATGCTAGGCAATTTTACCACAAGGGTCATGCCTTCTGAATAAATTCGTACCAAAATGGAAGATTTCTAAATCCTGGACATAGTTTTCTCCTTCCTTGGCCCTCGGGAGGCTGTATGCTCCTATAGTGAAAGGCATTAGTGGATATATTAATTTCTTTCTTTCAGTGAGAACCCTACTGATTCCACTAATGCTGAAGAGTTGCCTCAAGGCTTCCCTATGTATCACAAAATTTGTACCATATATGGGAAGTACAAAGGGGCCCACGGATCCTCCACTCATTCAGATATAGGTACCTTCTATACCATGGTAATAATCGCCGAATGCCTCAATAATGGGCATGGCATTCTCTGACATACAATCTAGTTCCTCTACAAAAATAAGTTGATATAAAGGCATGATGAATTTCAAGCAAACCTGATTGTAATAACTTGCATATTTGCTTTCCCACGTGAGTTGGTAGGCCATAAAAAGAGGTGTCTCCTTTCTGTTCCATGAGCAACCCAAGTCGGGGAAGGTATGTTTGCTCAGTAGGCAGTCTATCAAGTATGAAGACATAAAGAATTCTTCTTTCTTATGAGTCATTCCTCCTTGAGCAGCCGTTAGCTGTGAGACCAAGCTTTCTGAGATTATATACGCCCAATTAAAGATAGTACCATTCATAGCTATATGGGATATTACTGGTACCCATCCGAGTTTAAATATATTTCCATTTGGCATTCCAAAGATCCAGCTCAACATCAGAACAATGAGCCTATAAGGAGTGTTCAGGAGGTTGCTCTCATACTCATTATTTTTCCTCTTTCTTATCTATCTGTCAACTATCATCATCTTCCTGGTGGTGTCCAGTGGGTCCATAGGGTGCTCTGCTATCAATTCATTATCTAACCAAGCCCTAGCCAAGGGAAATTTGTAGGTAGTTGTTATATGCTCAGGAGCAAAATATGCTAGGTTCATTCCATTCTTATCATTTACAAACCTGGTGTCAGTCTTGACATGGGGAATCAACTAGCCAAGCACTTCAAAACATGGGAATAACTCAGGACGAGTTGTTGCCTTATGGAGACAGGAGCTTCTGATATTTGCGTATACCATAGCGTCCTCTATGGAGTTTTGAGAGTTGTCTTGATCTCTAATGAATCTATATAGGTCACCCCACTGAAACTCTGGGGCAGAGCTCCCTGGGTGTACATTGGTGGTAGCTTGTGTATCAGCGAACATGGTCTCGAGTGAGGTATCCAACAAGATCTCTACGTCTAAATCTGACTCTACCTTTTGCACGGCTTTCTTCCTTGCAGATATTTTATGCATGTTAAACCTGTGGTGAGTCAGGAACACAAATAAGGAGTTTTTTGAAGACATTTAGAGTAACTAATTAAATGCAATACTTCTTGTAGATTGAAAAAAAAACGTGATAGGATTAGCTTCTGACTAAATGACTTTCGAGTATTAGTAAAAATAGTTATAAAATTTCCAGAACACGCCATTTTGACAATATGAAAGCTATTTCAAAAAATCGATCGACTAATTCATAGATGCAGTTATCATTCATGGTTGATAGCCTTTACAAATGAATGCGAAGCTATTCATAATGCTACCACTGCAGGCTCATAAGGTTTTCTTAACACGTTCTAAGGTGGTTTTCGCTGAGAATTGTTGGTTTTCTTATGGCCTAGGTGCGAATGGTTTTGTCATTCGAGCGTGATTCTTTCCACGAGGTGGATGCGAATGCGGCGTTTTAACCGAAAACAAGCACTAGCTATAGATTTGGGCATGAAACGTAATATATGTGGGCAAACTACGGCCATGAAGATGTAAATGGGAATTCTCAGGGATTGTTTTCTTATCAATGGGAAAGCTGCGTGGGAGGAAATTTCTTAGGACAACGAGCAAGCAATAGTGGGAAAAAGCCTAGACATGTGTGTGAGGATAGGGCCTTCCAGGCTCTGGTTCACATAGGGTGGCTTCACGTCCTCATTTCTTCAACTTAAACTAACCGCTTAATGTGTATAGGTACGATTGGCACATATATATATATATAGCAACAAAAAGCTACCAAAAAGAGTGTAAATTCAACTGAGAACCTTGGATAACACAGAGGGGAGGGGCAGAGCACCTACCTATCAGTTTCGCAGTATCTCTTGGTGGCTAGTGGACATTCCGAGATGGGTGACAGTGCACTCAGAGGTTCAATATCAAAGGGCAAGCTATGTTCTCCCTTGGCAGTGGTGGAGTGATTTTTTTTTCAAAATCCTGTTCTATGCATTTATATATGGGAGGCATTAATTTCACGTACGTGATAGGTTGGTGAACTGATGAGCATGGGACTCGAGGTAGACGAGTACTTAAAACATCACATGGCCACACTAATGACCCTGCCAACTCCGTATTCGCACATTTGCCGAAATTGCTTTTTGCGCCAAAGCGGCGATTTTACTGTTACATTCTGCACTTGTAGCGATAGTCTTAGTGTTAATCTTTGCGCTGATGGGTTGCGCCAAGAATTGAGCTTGTGGCTGCATCCAAGGATGAGGCGTGGTTATGATGGAAGTCACTATAGGGATGAGTTTTGCACGTTGGCAGAGGATTTAGTCACAATATGTGTGCTAACGAAAGATGCGCCAAAGAGTCATGAGGAAAAAACCTAGAAGATTCTCATGTCGGCTTCCGTTATAAAGTTAAACTCTGCACTGAAGTGTCCGAAATAATGCTAGCAATTGCACCAAAGGAGGCCAAAATAAGACTAAGTTAAGTGCCATAGTTGGGCCGAAAGCGGCCAAGGTAGTTTTAGAATTTGCGCGATAAGTGGGCAGTTTCAATCTAAAAGTTGCACGAGAGAGGATAAAAAATAATGGTTGAATTATAGTTAAGATTATCGTGAAAGACGCAGAGTTAGGTTTAAGATTTGCGCCGAAGTTGGAATACTTATTGTTAAAACTTGTGCCGAATTCAGAAGACTTATGGTCAAAACTTGCGCCTAATGCGGAAGACTTATTGTTAAAACTTGTGCCGAAGGTTAAAGGTGACTTTGCCTTAGAATATTTTTTTTAGAAAACTTCTTTGGGAAACAAGTGTTAAAGTATGCCAAGTTGGAGCAGGATAAGCCTCAAAAGGAAAGAGAAACAATTGTTACAAAAGTGTACAAGGGGGGCCCTAACATTTTTTTGAAAATTTGGAGAAGGAAGTTGCAGCAACAACAATTGGCGATTCCCTGGCGAACACAGATCTCTGAAACAAAACCTTTTCATGATTAGAATGACTTTTAAATTAGTAGCTTCATGCGTGACAACATGCCCCTCAGTTCAACCTATAAGAATGTAGTGATCTCTTAGTCATATTGGTCTTATGGGAAAAAAGAGGCTAAGACCTATACTTCCTTCAAACTCTCTCAAGGCCAGGATATGGAGTTAATTTTCTTAAGATCTGTATTTATGGTGTTATGACCCAAAAGAGGACACCACAAGATTGTAACAATGTCTCACAGGCATATTTGTTTGTTCCTCATTCCCATACTAATTGCATCTCTTTTGGATGTCCCCTAAATTGACAGCTTTAGCCGTTTGAGCCTTCCAAAAAAGACTTGCTTACACTTTCAACAATGTCGATCTGGGTTCTTTAATCCATAATGTCCTGTTGGGTCAGCGAGATATTTTATTTAATATCAAGCTTCACGGACGGAGAAGAATCCTTGCTTGGGCTGAGTTACTTGAACAGCTCTATAGATTGATCATTTTACTTCATCTCGGCCATGCTTTAATTGAGGCGAGAATTTCTGGAAATCAAACTCCTTGACATAAACTCTTTGGGATTTTATTTGTAGTATGGGATTATTTTAAATACTATACACCTGTGAAACATGCTTCCTTTCTATGGGTCCATTAATAGTGAAAACCTCGAGACAGGCATCAATGTTAAAGTGGGTGGAGCCTTAAGCTAGTGAGAGAGAAGTGTTGCATCATTAGTCATTGAACTGGGGCTATTCTAACCAAAAAGGAAAATATCTCTACATTCCTGGAGGCTGATTAGTGAAGGTGAAATCACTGAGCTAAATTCTCTTCGTGTCTGAAATTCTATCTTTCAAGATTTCAATTTTTTCAAAGTTTTGTCCTACAACTATGCCAAGAGTCGAGGTGGGATTTATTAAGTAAAGTGAAGAAAAGAGAAAACAAACGGGAAGGAGAAGACCATCTATAACATACCGAACCACTTAAAATATTCATGAAAACAAAATAAAAACAATGGAAAGAAAAGAAACAAAGAAACTATTTATTTATGTACAAAAGGTCTCAAACGAGACTATGCAATGTATTGCTTCAAGGAGAGGCCATTGAGGGGAAGGGTTACTTCCTCTCCTTGGAGGTATTTTAACTTATAAGTAGATGGGCCATGTTTTTCGGAAATTAGATACAAACCAACCCATAGATGTTGAACCTTTGTATCCATTCCTTTACCTTCATGTGGGTGATCCCATTTTAGAACTAAGTCGCCTACTTCGAAAATCCTTTTGCCGGACTTCCTTTTATCGAACCACCTTTTGACTATGTCTTGGTGTTGGTGGAACCGGTCTTTGGCCTTTTGTCGAGATTCTTCGAGTTTCAGTAAAGTGTCAATCCTAGACTGCAAAACCTGACTATTGGTGCCCCGGGAGGCTTGAGACAATTGCAATGATGGGAGAAAGAGGTTAGGAGGGAGGATGGCTTCTCTGCCGTAGACGAGGGTATATGGGGAAACTCTTAAGGCATTCTTTGGAGTGACTCTATCTTCCCATAAAGCATATGGGAGAACAATGTGCCAGCTTCTCTGGTTTTCAATCACATTTTTCTTAAGGATTCAGATGAGGTTTTTGTTTGAAGATTCTGCTAACCCATTTCCCCGGGGATAATAGTTGGCCGAATAATGTAATTTAATTCCTCTTTCATAAACAAATTCATTTATTTTAAAAGACAAAAAATAAGTTGCAATATCAAAGACTAGGGAAATTGGAACCCCAAACCTGGTTATGATGTTCTCTTTTAATAAACTAATGACCGCATCTTCATTAATTTTGCGCAATGCGATAGCCTTTGTCCACCTTGTAAAATAATCTGTGGCGGTTAGGATATACCGGTGCTGCAGAGAAGAATTTGGTTGTATCTCTCCAATGACATATATGCCCCATTGTTCAAAAGGTTCCGAAATAATAGCCGGCTGTAATGGTCCCGCTGCCTTGGGTAATTTCCCAGCACTTCTTTGGCAGACATCACAATTCCATGCATAGGCATGAGAATCTATGAACAAAGTGGGCCAATAATATCCTTCCCTTAGTATCTTGTGAGCTGTCGTGTCTCCGGAATAATGCCCGCCAATAGGGCCATCATGTAGCTCTTTGACCACCTTACTTGCATCTTCCTTCTCTAAACATCTGAGAAAAATACCATCATAATTTTTTCTGAAAAGTATTCCATCAATGATCTAGTAAGCTGCCGACTTCAAACGGAGTGCTCTTCTTTATTTAGAATTCCAATGCTCTAGTAGGTACCCTTGTTGCAAGTAGTGCAGTAAGTCTCTGTACCAAGATTCAGGTGCCATGAAGATAGGGAAGACTTCAACTATATTTAGTTGGGCCTCATTTTCCCAATCTCACTCTTCATTTATTGGGTGTTGAGTGAGTAATTTACATAGGCCTTGGCCTTTAATAATGGTGGCTGGTTTAAATTCTAGATAGTATTCTTGAAGGGCGGTGACCCAATTTCCTCTTCTTTCTCCCAACTCCTTTTGAACAAACAGGGATCTGACAGCTGGATGGGGAACTACAACATTAGTTATGTTCTTAAGAATATATGGCCTCAACTATTTTACTGCTTTGTATACGGCATATGCTTGTTTATCTACGACAGGATAGTTTGGTTCAGTGCCCTGCAGACCAATGCTCATAAAAGAGATTGGGTATTCATCCCCTAACTCCACCTTTTGCGTAAGCACAGCTGCGAGAGAATCATCCGAATTGAAGGTATATAAGATAAAATATTTGTGAAAATCTGGGCTTCTAAGAGAGGGAGCCTTGGGTATGGCTGTTTTTATATCCTTAAATGCATCCTTTTCTAAATCTGTCCATTTGAACTGCACATTTTGCTTGACCATCTGCTATAACGGTTTAACGGTCTGAGCAAAATCAGGGACAAATCTTTGAACAAAATTAATCGTGCCCATAAACGATTGCATATCCTTTTTGCTGTAGGGCATGGGAATTTTGTTGATAGCTTTCACTCTCTCTTGGTCTATCGAAATTCCCTTTTTTTGAAATGATGTGTCCAAGAATCTTTCCCTTAAGGACTGCGAACACACTTTTCTTGGGGTTTAGAGAGATACCATACTTCCTGCATCGGTCAAAAATCTATTTCAAATGGAAAACGTGGTCCTCTCTTTTCTTTGAAAAGAATGTCACATCATCTAGATATACTACGATACAGTGACCGCCCAGTCCCCGAAAAGCAATGTCCATCGCTCGTTGGAAAGTAGCTCCTACATTTATCAATCCGAACGACATTCTTCTGTATGCGAACATTCCCCAGTTAGTGCAGAAAGTAGTCTTAAGATGATCTCCTTCCGCTACAAACACTTGATTGTAACCAGAGAAACCATCTAGTAGAGAAAACATTTCTGCTCCTGATACCATCTGAAAAATTTGTTCCATTGAAGGAACAGGATAATTATCTTTATCAGATGCTCTGTTCAGGTTTCTGAAATCCACACATAGTCTTATTTCTCTAGACGTCTTCCTTACGGGAACTAAATTAGCAACCCATTCCGAATGTTGGACTTTAAAGATGATTTTAACATCTAATAACTTCTTTAATTCCTTCTGAATCAAAGGCTCGAGAGTAGGGTGCATTCTTCGTAGCTGTTGCTGAAAAGGTTTAACACCTGTCTTCATAGGTATGACATGCTGAATGATATGAATATCATATGCTTTTAGTTCATATGTCCAAGCAGACACATCTTTATATTGCCAAAAACATTTGATGAACCTGTCTCTTTCACCCGGCAAACAACATCTACCAAGATTGACATATTTTGGTTTGGCCTTTATGCCTAGATTTATCAATTCATGCTGCATAGTAGAACTGTGAGTTTTAACATTTGTGGGATTCTTGAACTTGCTCTGCAAGTCAACCAAACTTTCAAGTGATCTCACTCCTTTGGGGATGAAATTTCCTTTGACTGCGTCCTTATTTTGCAAATAAGCATCATGTTTTTGTTCATCTATAACAGCTTCTTGAAACATGTCTTCATTTGTAAGGAAACTAATGATTTGCTTGTCATCATCGAACACCCTGAAATTTGTTATATTATCTGGAATGAAAGGCTTGAAAACCAATTCAGTAGAACACTTATTATTAGTAGGCACCAACCTAGAAGCAGAGGTAGCTAACAAGTCAGTGGTAGCATTCTGTAATCTAGGAACAGATTTGATATTAAAAGCTTCAAAGTTGGTAATTAGATCCCATACCTCAGATTGATAGCCTTTCAGATGTGGTGAAAGACAAGGAATTGTGTCTCTTACTTGTCTAATGACTATTTCTGAGTCGCCGAAGACTTTCAGATATTTAACATTCAAACCGATGGCTTTCTTCAATCCATGGACCAAAACTTCATATTTAGTAGTATTATTAGTACAATCAAACTCTAATATACAAGACAAGAAGTGCTTGTTCCTCTTGGGATCCATTAGAACACAACCGGCTCCAGATCCTTCCTGAGTTTTGGAACCATCAAGTACAAAATCCAAAAAGCATTATTTGATCTAACTAAGTTAGTATCTTAACCATCTAAGTCAGTAACTAAGTTGACTATGTTACGGTCGATATCGTCAGTTCGAGAAAATTGAAGGAGATCAAACTGTTTGTCTGATTCATTGCTGATATCTTCTGACTAAAAATTTAAAGGCTCGATTTCTAAGAAACAATTCCCTAGGACAGAAGATGAGAAAGCTATGGTTTCATTCTTTTCCTCTAGCTGAGTTACATTCTGCTTCATGTGTGGTTCCCTCAAAACTTTAATTTGGTTTTTCCTATTCTGATAGGGTAGCCATAAGTGGGACCAATCTATGGCGAAATAATCGTCTAGTTTAGCTAACCAGTCTCGGCTTAGGATCAAACCATAAGCTTCAGGGATATCAACTACCATTATATCAATAAAATGACACACTCTAGAATTAGCAGAAAAACTAATAAGCATATCTTTCATTTCCCCAATTACTTTAACAACAGCTCTATCTAGTTGAATAATCTAAGTTGGGGATGGAGTTGGCTACCCATTGATCCTTTTGCAAATAGACAATGGCATGACAATCGAGGATGCTCTGGAATCTACTAAACAATTATGCACATTGTGATTGAAAATTTAAAAAGTTAAAAGGAAAGACAATGTTTGGGATTTAGATTTCCCGCCAATACTAGCTTCATTAATTTCAGAGTCTTCCTGAGTATTTGCTAATGGCGCCCTAGATTGGGGTTCAAGAGCTTGCAACAATTTATTTTATTGTTGATGCAAACTACACATGTCAAATATAGACATATTAGCTTTTAATTTATTTATGTCTTCGATGATGTCATATCCCATATCACATTCCTTTACATCTTTGGGTTGATTATCAGTTTTATTCAAAGTTACTTTTGATGGCTGAATTGTTTCTACGTTTGGTTGCTTAGTAGGAATTTGGTTAGGTTTCGGCCGTGGCAGAATGATTGTGATGTGTCTTTTAGATATCTCTTTGAAGGCTTTAGGCTTGGGTGTGGTTCATCTTGGGTTCATATCAGCGAATGGACCTTTACTGCAAGTATTGATGTTAATAGTTGAAACTCAACTTTCTTCAAGATAATCTTCAACCAATTCAGTCAAAGGTACCCAATCCCATAACACCATAGTAGTGTCCGTGACGGGTTCTTCAGGTTCAGTATTTTGATCCTGTGGAGGATTGTCTTGGTCTAGGATTTGTGAGTCTAACATTTGGTCCATCACCAAGCTCATTGAATTTATCCATTGTGGACAACTTTTTTCAGAGTGCAGTTCGTGATGAAAGGTGCAGAAATGTTCCATTCCTACTTCATTCAAATTTAAAACAGGAGAGTTGTTCATAGGTGGGTGAGTTTGATCGTTTTCCTCTCTTTTCTTGTAGAAAGGTTTAAAGGGCTTCCTGGAAGTGGTAGTTGCCTTATCCTTTTCAAGATCTACAATTTTATTGGACAATTTTTGCATCATTTTGACTACATTTTCCATATCCGCTGATGGTTCTTCCTTATTCCAGGTAAGCAAGAAAGGTTTCTTAGTGGTCGTTGTTTTTGTTTCTGCATCAAGCGCGTGCTTAGCAATGTTGTCTGCTTCTTCTTCTACCTTCCTAGCTTCTTCAAAATTTTCTATTAAGGTGGTTTTCTTAGTTCTTTTGACAAACATCGCTAGGGGGGGATAAAGTGTAGTTGTATAGTATTCCACTAAAGATTCTTCTACGGGTTTAGTTGCTTCACTAAAATTATTTAATAGTGTGGTGAATCTTTGGTTGAATTCTTGTACCTTCTGTTTCCTTTCCATCCTCATGGACAACAATTCTTTCATGAGTGCAGCTACTGTTTTCTGATTTCCATATTTCTTCAAGAAACATTGTTCGAAATCTTCCCAACCAGTTATCGAGATAGCTTGTAAACTAAAATACCATGACGATACCTTAGGCTCGAAAGTATAGGGGAAAAGACGGCAGACTACATCTTCATGCTGCACATTTAACAGGTCCAAGGCTAAGCAATAGTTCTTAAGGTGATCTTTAGTGGAAATACCTTTTCCGGGATCATACTTAGGAAAGACCTTTTAAGGGTTCTTAGGTAGATTGTGACAAGGAACATCCAAGTTCAAGGCTCCTCTTGCTCTCTAGGAAGGTACATCCATGGCTCCTCGTGGAGAATTTGGTGGAGTATCATGAGGAGTACGAGGTGGAGAATTCTCTGAAGTGCACAGTTCTTCAATATCTAGAGGAACTTCAAGTTCTATTTCTCCAAGAGGTTCTATAATTTCTTCGAAAGATAAGTCTACTAATTCTTCAAAGCTCTGAACCAAAACTGAATCGCATGTGTACTGTCTTTCTTTTCTAAGAGCTCTTCTTCTAGGAAGAAATCGAATCACGTTTAAACCGCCAAGTTGTTTAACATAAGCATGGGTATGTCTTCTCAAGTTTGCTACTTCAACAAAAGCTATAGCATACAGTGTTTCTTGATTTTCTTGATTTTCAAATCCAGAGTTGGGATTTTCTTGATTTGTCACTTCCAGATCTGAATTGCCTGGGATTTCTATTTTAAATGGGTTTCTAGCTAGATCTCCTTTTGAAGAAGAGTCTCCTATATCAGCCATGCACTAGTGGCCCTCCTTCTAGAGCCAAAAACTGTTGATGCCTCGAAAATCGTAGCATCAATCAGCAAGGGATTCTCCCTGGTAAGCGAGCCTAATTAGATTGCTCACCGTTTGGCTTGGGGAATCCATCTGGTTAACAGTTTCAGCTACCGTAAGATTTTAAAGATTCTTGCTCTTCACACCGGTCACAGCTCGATCCACCGTTTATGTATTTTATTTTAAAGATGAAATGCAAGTGCTCTAAGCTAAATGCAAGTAGCCAATCTAAATTAATTTAAAACAGTATAAGAAAATTTAACCTATCCTTGCAAGGAGCAAATTATGAAGATGAGTAATAAACTGGAAGAAACACCTAAAGATTATACAGATAGCCATTTAATAATAAATATGTATCTACAACAGAACATGAAAGATATTAAAGATAACTTTAATTCATTTAATACATTCCATTACTCATTTTGAGATAAACATATTTGCAAAGGAAAATGTAAGAGCATTAGTCACATAGAAACAATTCATAATATCAAAGAATGATCTCACGGCAATATGCAGATGATATAGGAATAATCCAGCACACATTTGACACATTTCCCAGGAAAAAACGCCTTCTCCCACGATTTCATTAGGTAAAGTCCAATTATTGGAGCAAGTAGCAAAGTAGTTTACGTACAAGGAAGAAAATTCATTCACCTACCAAAAGTCCTCGTATCCTTCTCTTATCCCTCTATATATAGATTTACAAATTGCTCCTTGAGCTGACAAGTGTACCCTAAAGTTCTGGAAACTTCTAATTTGTCATTTAGTGTGTAACTACAAAACTGAATAATTCGTAGGTACCTTTAACAAAAGACAAAATTAAAAAGATAGTTGTCTTTTAATGTATTTACATATCAAAACTTTCCGTCCTATTTTCCTAAAGTATAGTAAAATAAACTAAATCCTAGTTGGATCTGTTGACTCATTTGGTTGCTCCTCTCTTATTGATTCTCCCACTGCAACAGGCTCATCTTCTTCAACAGGCTCGCTTGATTGTGTTGATTTGTCTTCTTGTTCAATGTAGCTTGCACACTTTCCAATTTCCCTTACAATGGTTTTTCCTCTCAATGAGACTGTTACATTCCGCGCTATCCTGTGTCTATGTAATTATATTTTGATGGTTGCTATTCCCGTTACAGTCCTCTATGTGCAAATTTCCAGACAGTGAGTGTGGACAGCAATTTGCCCAATGAATTGTTGAAGGTCTTCTGAGGATATAGCTTCTATCTTCTTTAAATAATCCAATTCTGCATTCAGATTATTCCCTAACTCCATCATGCACTGGTCTATCTCAGGAAACTCATAAACACTCTGTGGTAGAGGCACCTGACATGTCTCATGAGTTTCTCGGATCTTGGAATAGATAACATGGCACTTTTTTATTGTCTTCCGAATTTAAATACTTAATCTCTCGCCGCACTCTCTGCAAAATTCTAGGACTCCCATATCCATATCCAGCTCCTCATTGGTCAAGGGGCACAGATTTGAGGGAAAACCTGATTTTCCTTTTCTCCATTCTGACTACTCCTTAATCTGGACCGCATATTGAGCAAACTTGTCTTTAATCCGGAGTGCTTCAATCTCAATACTTGTCATCTTGGTGATCATTTCTTTCATACCGTAAATTTCTTCAGAAATAGATACCAGTAATTGATGCATCTTCCCATGCATGTCGTTGTCCTGCTTACAGAAGGTGGACAGATCTTGCCTATTTTCTGTTATCTCCTTGAGTTGTTTCACTAACTCTTCCTTCTCTTGCAGCAACCTTTCAAACTGAGGTTTGAATATATGAGTTTGTTAAGCTCTGTTGGCTTCAAGTTTTTCCAACTCTGATATACAAATCTTTAAGTTCTTTTGCTCGTCTTCTAATACGGACAGTTACATCTCCAGTGAATTCTTCTGATTTTCAAGCGACAGAGCTTTTGAAGTTGTCCTTAACTTTTCTTCTGCCAGCTCCTTATATTTCTTCTTCATTTCATTTGCTTCTAGCACTTCTTTCTTCCTATCTGCTTTTATTTTGAAGCATTTCTCTCTGTAACTCTTTACTTCGTTCATTAACTGATCAACATTGGCTTTATTTTCCTGGGGTGAGGCTACAGTGCATCCTGCTTGGAATGAGGGATCAATGTCAGTCCCCTGGACTAGCGTGGTCTCTGAAACTCTAAATTCAAATGATTCAGGATCAATCTCCATTTTCCTCATTGTTATGCCAATGATAGCCTTCTTCCATTCGTGAAAGTAGACGGAATCCATGTTGGCCACTTGGGTTGTATGGGGTCAGTGCCAATTCCTCAGTAGAAACAACCCTTGCATGAGAAATCCCTGGTGGGTCTATCTTCAGTATATATAATTCCATGGCCCGTGGGATGGAGGGGTTTTGTTCAGAAGTTCTCTTAGCCTGCTCCTGTTCTTGTCTTTCGGCTAGCTCTGCTAATTCTGCTTGTAATCTGTCTTCCTCCTCCAACAAAAGTCCCCCTTCTTCTTCTTCTTCTTCTTTAGCAACCTATTCCTGGACGATCCTTTCCTCTTCTTCTCTCTGGGCCTTCAACTCCTCTTCCTTCTGGATTTTGGAGGCTTCTTCTTGTTGCTGCAATTGAATGGCCTGCTCTTGCTAAATTCTTGTTGTCTCTTCTTGAAAAACCTTTTCTTCCTGCTCCCTCTTGAGTCTAGCAACTTCTTCTTGTTGCTGCAATTGAATAGCTTGTTCATTTTGAATCCTAACAACCTCCTCATCTTGTCGCCATTTAGCATCCTGCTCATTTTTAATCCTAGCTACTTCCTAATCCTACTGTTGTTTGATAATTTGTTCTTGTAGTATCCTGTCCTCTTCCTCTTGTTCGATACCTGTCAAATCTTCTGATTGGGATACTGATGCCTCCTGCTCCTTTTGAATTAGGCCGACATGTCTGGGGGCAAAGCTCATTTTCTTGATGTTCTTGTAGTGCTTGCCTAAGGCTGTTAACTTTCGAGCACTACGGAAGAACTCTTCATCTTGGTCCATGAGATGAGAGTACTCGAAGCTGGTTTTGGAATCAATGATATGCTGGGCAATTTTACCACAAGGGTCATGCCTTTTGAAGAGCTTCGTACCAAAATGGAAGATTTCTAAATACTGGACATAGTTTTCTCCTTCCTTGGCCCTCAGGAGGTTGTATGCTCCTATAGTGAAAGGCATTGGTGGATATATTAATTTCTTTCTTTCAGTGAGAACCCTACTGATTCCACCAACGCTGAAGAGTTGCCTCAAGGCTTCCCTATGTATCAAAAAATCTGTAGCATATCTGGGAAGTACAAAGGGGCCCACGGATCCTCGACTCATTTGGATTTAGGTACCTTCTAGACCATGGTAATAATCACCGAATGCCTCAATAATGGGCATGGCATTCTCTGACATACAATCTAGTTCCTCTACAAAAATAAGCTGATATAAAGGCATGATGAATTTCTCGCAAACCTGCTTGTAATAACTCACATATTTGCTTGCCCACGTGAGTTGGTAGGCCATGAAGAGAGGTGTCTCCTTTCTATTCCTAGAGCAACCCAAGTTGGGGAAGGTATGTTTGCTCAGTAGGTAGTCTATCAATTATGAAGACATAAAGAATTTTGCTTTCTTTTGATTCATTCCTCCTTGAGCAGCCGTTAGCTGTGAGACCAAGCTTTCTGAGATTATATCCCCCCAATTAAAAGACAGTACCATTCATATCTATATGGAATATTACCAGTACCCATCTGAGTTTAAAGATATTGCCATTTGGAATTCCAAAGATCCGGCTCAACATCAGAACAATGAGCCTATAAGGAGTTTTCAGGAGGTTGCTCTCATACTCATTATTTTTCCTCTTTCTTATCTGTCTGTCAACTATCATCATCTTCCTAGCAGTGTCCAGTGGGTCCATAGGGTGCTGTGCTATCCCTTCATTATCTAACCAAGCCCTAGGAAGGGGTAATCTATAGGTAGCTGTGATATGCTCAAGAGAAAAAGATGCTAGATTCATTCCATTCTTATCATTTCTAAACTTGGTGTCATTCTTGACATGGGGAATCAGCCAGCCAAGCATTTCAGAACATGGGAATAACTCAGGATGAGTTGCTACCTTATGGAGACAAGACCTTCTGATATTTGCATATACCATAGCGTCCTCTATGGAGTTTTGAGAGTTGTCTTGATCTATGATGAATCTATATAGGTCACCCCATTGAAACTCTGTGGCAGAGCTCCCTGAGGCTACATTGGTGGCATCTTGTCTATCAGCGAACATGGTCTCGAGTGAGGTATCCAACAAGATCTCTACGTCTTAATCTGACTCTACCTTTTGCGCGGCTTTCTTCCTTGTACATCTTCTATGCATGTTAAACCTGTGGTGAGCCAGGAGCACAAATAAGGAGTTTTTTGAAGACATTTAGAGTAACTAATTAAATGCAATGCTTCTTGTAGATTGAAAAAAAGAACACGTGACAGGATTAGCTTCTAACTAAATGACTTTCGAGTATCAGTAAAAATAGTTATAAAATTTCCAGAACACGCCATTTTCACAATATGAAAGCTATTTCAAAAAATCGATCGACTAATTCGCAGATGTAGTTATCATTTCGTGGTTGCTGGCCTTTACAAATGAATGCGGAGCTATTCATAATGCTACCACTGCAGGCCTATAAGGTTTTCTTAACACATTCTAAGGTGGTTTTGGCTAAGCATTGTTGGTTTTCTTATGGCCTAGGCGTGAATGGTTTTGTCATTCGGGCGTGATTCTTGCCACAGGGTGGATGTGGATGCGGCATTTTAACCGAAAACAAGCACTAGCTATAGATTTGGGCATGAAACATAATCTATGTGGGCAAACTATGGCCATCAAGATGTAAATCGGAATTCTCAGTGATTGTTTTCTTATCAATGGGAAAGTTGCGTGGGATGAACTTACATAGGACGTTGAGCAACTGATAGTGGGAAAAATCCTAGACGCGCATGCGAGGATAGGGCCTTCTAGGCTTTGGTTCACATAGGGTGGCTTCGCGTCCTCATTTCTTCAACTTAAACTAACCGCTTAATGTATATAGGTTCAGCTTGCACATATATATAGGAACAAAAAGCTACCAAAAAGAGTGTAATTTCAACTGAGAACCTCAGATAACACAGAGGGGAGGGGCAGATCACCTACCTGTCAGTTCGCAATATCTCCCGGTGGCTAGTGCACATTCCGAGATGGGCGGCAGTGCAGTCAGAGGTTCAATATCGAACGGTGAGCTATGTTCTCCCTTGGCAGTGGTGGAATGATTTTTCTTTTCAAAATCCCATTCTATGCATTCATAAATGGGAGGCATTAATTATACGTACGTGATAGGTTGGTGAATTGATGAGCACAGGGTTCAAGGCAGCCAGGTAGTTAAAACATCACATGGCCACACTAATGACCCTGCCAACTCCGTATTCGCACATTTTCCCAAATCACTTTATGCGCCAAAGCCGTGATTTTACTGTTACGTTTTGCACTTGTAGCAATAGTCTTAGTGTTAATCTTTGCGATGATGGGCTGCGCCAAGAATTGAGCTCGGGGCTACATCCAAGGATGAGGCATGGTTATGATGGTAGCTGCTATAGGGATACGTTTTGGGCATCAGCGGAGGATTTAGTCACAATATGTGCGCTAACGAAAGATGTGCTAAAGAGTCATGAGGAAAAAACCTAGAAGATTCTTGTGTCAATGTGCTTTATAAAGTTAAAATTTTGGCCAAAGTGTCTGAAATAATGCTAGCAATTGCACCAAAGGCGTCCAAAATAAGACTAAGATAGGTTCCATGGTTGGGCCGAAAGTGGCCAAGGTAGTTTTAGACTTTGCGCGATAAGCGGGCAGTTTAAATCTAAAAGTTGCGTGAGAGAGGATAAAAAATAATGGTCGAATTATAGTTAATATTCTCGTCGAAGAGGGAGATTTAGGTTTAAGATTTGCGCCAAAGGCGGAAGACTTATCGTTAAAACATGCCCCGAATACATAACACTTATGGTCAAAACTTGAGCCTAATGTGGAAGACTTATGGTTAAAACTTGCGCTGAAGGTTAAAGGTGACTTTGCCTTAGCAAAAAAAATTTAGAAAACTTCTTTGGGAAACAAGTGTTAAAGTTTGCCAAATTGGAGCAGGATAAGCCTCAATAGTAAAGATAAACAATTGTTACAAAAGTGTAGAAGGTGGTACCTAACATTTTTTGAAAATTTGGGGAAGGATGTTGTAGCAACAATAGGCCTGAAGGGAGGAAATGGCCAACAGAGGACTAGACTTACCCATGATCACCATAGTTGTGAATACCACTCATGCCAAGCTCGAACTACACCACTTAAGACCTTCCAAAGTCAAACCCAAAAATGATTAAGTTACAACTTGCAACCAGGAAATGATTGTATAAACATGAAACTTAAAACAAGTTTCTCTGGCACAAATATTACCTCATGAAGGCCCATGCCATATGGTGAAGAGAAGGTCGAGCCCTGCCATTGATGCCTCCAAAAAACTCAAAATACTTGCTCTTCTTTCCCCTCCCAACAACAATGCGATAAAGCAGTGAGTCATCCAAACCCTTAGGGTTTATCCCTTAACACCATCCAGCTGGGATCCATTCGAAAGGTTGGCATTACCCTACCATTTGTTAGCTTTTCAGAATTTACTTCAATCTGATCTAGGATCTTAACTGAGAGAACAACATGTACAACATATCAATCATGGACATAATAATGCAAGCACACAAGAGACAATATACACACAGAGTTTCACTGGGGAAAACCATAAAGGTGAAAAACCCCACAACTTCCTCAGAGATAGATAGAGAAATGATACAACCCAAGCATAAGAGATATACTCCTAGCAGCAGCTTCTCCTCCTCCACTAGTGTGCCACTCTCCAATGAGTGTAAGAGTGAGTAAGTGAATGATCAAATAGAGTTCCTCCTGCACTCTATTTATACTTGACTTGACTTCCCTAATAACCTTTACTAGGTCGGCCTTAACTTAACCACATAACATAATGCTGACAGGGTTGACCCCCAATAGGGTGGTCTAATAACCCTTTAACCCACATGACTTATACAAGGCCTACCCCAAAAAGGTGGTCTAATAACCCATCAAGTATAAGTTGTGACACTTACAATATAAAACACAAACACTTCCGTATAGAGGAATAATAACATCTCTATAGGAATACAATATACATATATGAAATACATTCTGAAGTTACAAATACATCAACACTCCCTCTTAACTAGGAAGGTATTTCTCAACACAGATCTTCTAGCACAAGTCTTCTTCTCTATATCATCGCCATCGAATCATTGTCATCGTCACTATTGCTGCTATATCAATCAATATCTCATCTACTCGTCATAGGAAGTTCTACAGAGCCAATCCTTTTTCATACTAGATGTAGGCCCACCACCTACATGTCTTCATCATCTACAGAGCCATCCCTTTTTCATGCTGGATGTAGGCCTAGCTTGCATGTAGGTCTTCAACATCGCTAGGAGCAAGCCATCAAGTAGGTACACCTCAGGACTGATTACACTACCTTTGCAAAACTTGCAAGATCTCCCAGGACTGATTACACTGCCTCTGCAAAACCTGCCAGAGCATCTCAAAACTAATCATATGCCTCTGCAAAACCTGTGTACCATACTGTCACATCATCCTCTTTAGATCATCGTCATCGTCCACGGAGCACAACCTAGATGCACACACACAACACTTGCACTCACCGGCATGGAAGGACTTTCCTCTGACCATCTGTGAAAGGCTCACGGCACTTACATCAACGACCATGGGAGGACCAACATACCACCATGTCGGAATGGCACAACACTTACATCAACGACCATGGGAGGACCAAACTACCACCATGTTAGAATGGTACAACACTTACATCAACGACCATGGGAGGACCAACCTACCACCACGTCAGAATGGAACAACACTTACATCAACAACCATGGGAGGACCAACCTACCACCATGTCATAATGGCCCCAGCCCTAACATCTTACCATGGGAGGATTTTCCTACCACCATGTAAGAATGCCCCCAGCCCTTACATTTACACCATAGGAGGACTTTCCTACCACTATGTGAGAATGGCTGAAGCCCTTACATCTACACCATAGGAGGACTTTCCTACCACTATGTGAGAATGAGTCGTGTGCATCTGTGTCTCCGGACTCATCAGTTCCCCTTGGAAGGTATCTTTATCTGAAGTACACCAAGTCTCCCTCTTAAGTATTCAAACTTCACTCTGGCTAGCGGCTTGGTCAACACATTGGATATCTGCTCGTCCGTCACAACATACAGAAGCTTCACTAATCCTCTCTGTACCATATCCCTAATATAGTGATACTTGATCTCAATGTGCTTCAACTTGTCATGGAACACTAGGTTCTCCGACATCTTCACACAACTCTGGTTGTTGCAATATATACAAGTAGCACTCAGCTGGATATCAAACAAATCAGATAGTAGCTTCCTAAGCCACACTGCCTCACAACTAGCCGAACAAGCTACGACATACTCTGCTTCGGCTGTACTCAGTGCCACACAGGACTGCTTCCTGCTAAACAAAGAGATCATACCAGATCCCATACTGAAGCAACACCCCGAAGTGCTGTTCCAGTCAATGGCACTGCCTGCCCAATCTGAATCAACGTAACCCTCCAGGTTAAAATTTTGATTCACCTCATACTTGAACCCATAGTCAATTGCACCCTTCAGGTACCTCAGAATATGATTTGCAGCTATCGGGTGAACATGTCTCGGATCTGTCAAGTACTGGCTCAAGGTGTTCACTGCAAAGCAGATAGTTGGTCTTGTATTCATCAAGTACATCAAGGACCCAATCATCTGATGACACATGGTAGCATCAACTGGCTCAGATGAAGCATCACACAGAAGCTTTAGGTTCGATGCCATAGGTGTGGCCATGGTCTTGCAGTCCATCATCCCAAACCTCTTCAGGATCTCTAGTGCATACTTCCCTTGTCTAAGGAAGATTCCATCTACACTCTACCACACCTCCATACCAAGAAAGTAGTGCATCATACCCAAGTCCTTAATCTCGAACTCGGCAGCAAGATTCCTCTTTGTGTCGGCAATCAATCTATCCTCAGCTGTTACAAACAGGTCATCCACATACAATAGTAGTATCACTAGATTGCCTTCCTCAATCTCGTAGTAAAGGTTGGAATCTTCTTTACACTTGGTAAAGCCCAAACTGGATAGAAAGCTATCCATCCTACCATACCAAGTTCTAGGAGCTTACTTCAAGCCATACAAGGATTTCTTCAATCTGCACACATATGAATCCCTATCATGTGTCTCAAAACCAAGTGGCTGCTCCACATACACTTCCTCTTCGACTACACCATTCAAGAATGTTGTCTTGACATTCATCTGGTGTATCTTCCATTTCATTACTGCAGCCAGAGCAAGTACTGTTCTGATGGAAGTGTATCTGGCTATAGGAGCAAAAGTTTCTTCATAATGTATCCCCTCTTCTGGGAGAAGCCACGAGCTACAAATATTGCCCTCGTATTTCTATATGCTACCACCTGCAGCATTCTTGATCTTATAGATCCACTTGGAAGTTACAACAGACTTACCTTCAGGTCTTGGGATGACATCCCAAACATCATTCTTCATGATCGACAGATCATGGCATCCTTCCATTACTGCATCCCATATCCTAGAAACTTCAGATTATGCAATATCTTCAATAGATAGATTTCTTTAAACTTCGTTGCTGGGACAAATGTTGTAGTCCTTCTTTTGTAGGTGATTGTATATGATCTTTCCTACAAAGCAAGCTAAATTTCATGATTAGAAACATCTCAGAGTTTTCGGAACAAATTCTTACACATAAAGACATATGTCAACTAGTTATGCAATTATTTTATCCAATGCTTCAATACAACATTTATCAATATCTCGTAACATTCTAGATTCCTTCCATTCTCTACCAGAACATTGTTAAGAGTGGGAACAACTCCCAACATGTCAGCAAAGAGGTTTCATTCTAGATAAGTAGCAATGAAATGTTGTACAGTTCCATAGGCCACTTACCCATCACATGCATATTAGTAGTATATTGTTCGTTAATGCAATTATTCTAATATGCATAATACACACCTTAAGTCTAGGAACATAAGCATATACATCATTGAGCAATATTATTTAAACAAACAAATATGCAAGAAATGACAATTCAAATACTTATCTTTGTTTGGTTTGTAGGGTGGACTCCCTCTCAATATTTGCTTCCTTGCAAGAACTACTGGAGTGTGCTCCCTCTTGATCTTTGCTTCCTGGATTACTTGTCCTTGAACTTATATCCATCCTTGATCACGTATGGATACTTACTAGTATCATCATTGTGTTATCCTCAAGGTCTCATACATACATTCATTAGTATAATCTCAATACTATCAAAACACAATAATCTTAAACATGTATAGTCATGATCATTTCAAACATAGATAATAAACATTAGTATTCAAGGTTTCAGGGAATACTTCTTTTACTCATGCATATTCTTTATTTGACCAAAGGAATTTTCTGGATAGTCATATCATCAATCAAGGTAAGAGACATAATATACATAAAACCTTGATTACTTACATTTCTAACTTCATGAATAATCATTATCAACCATACAACAGTATAAGATCCCAACACAAGGTAGGATTCTAACTTGATATAGGAAAAACATACTTGGTTATCATATTTGCTAGTTATGTCTAGCAATGCCTTCTTGTTCTCTTCAATGACTTGTGCTAGTAACTTGCATATCTCATAGGTTAAACATTGTAGAACCAAATTATACATACCTCGTAAGTAGAGCTTCAATGTGATCCATGACAATGGATGAATCTTTGTCTTCATGTCACCATGGTCATATGTTCTTGAACTAGAACATGGTTTGTCTTTCTTGATGTACCTTTCATGTTAGCAGACAACATCAACCTCATACAACACCATAATTCATTAGTACAATCATAAGTATCAAAACCCTAATCAATGAATATCTTCTATCATGCATTCATATTTTTATTAAGGTGATACGACAAGTCTAAAATTAATCAGGATTGTACTAATCTTAATGAAGACAAACATAAACTTAATCATGAATAGATTTCGAAACATACCTAGATAAGTCATACGTGTCAAGATTGCTTGTATTCTTCTTATGTAAGGCTTAGCCTCATCTCCCTCTGAATCTGGAACTTCTTTACTTATGCAGGTGACCAATCCATTCTCTTCTAGGATTAACCCAATCCACTTAATTTGCAGAAACTAGATCTCGATCTAGATTTTGTCAGGGAAACCCTAAAAATTCAAATTTTTTGAAAGGATAGAAAGATGTGCCTAGATGAGCTGATCAACCTAGTGTACTCGGAATTTGAAAAATGCAAAGTTTCACCCATCAAATTTGCTTTTCAATCTTCCAGATTTAATAGGGAGGACCCTAAATTAAGGTTTGAGTTTCCCGGAGCTTCATCCAACTAGATAGTTTGATGAAACGCTCTAAACTTTGACTTTTTCGAGGAGCTTCCAGCTATGGTCACAGATTTCAAAAATTCCCATTTTTGCAGAAGACCTAATTTTTCACCTTTTTGATCAAAGTCCCGAACTAGGGTTTGATAAAGCTCGACCTTCTGCTGAACCAAAAAATTCAATCTTGGTCTCTAAATTTAGATTTTGATGAGGAGCATCCAGCCGTGGTCTTTGATACAAAAATTCCAACATTCTCCGAAACCCTAAATTCCCGGAGCCATGAATGAAGGTGCTCAAAATCCAATTATGTTTTTACAGAAATATGCACCTGATTGTTTCTGGTCTAACTCCAAAATTTCAGATCTACATGGTCTGAAAATTCTTCTTGTTGTATCCTAACCTGTTATCTTTCCAACCCCATAGGTCTGACCTCAAATGGATTCTCTGAGAGAGCGTTATTCCAAGTGTCGTAACGTGACCTGTTTATGGGATAAAACAGGAGAGCGAACTTGTACAGAGTGCCACATGTCACTGATTCACTTTCAGCCTCTGAAACTTTGGCTTGTGAAAGTATAGTCTGTTCCCTACCTGTAACTTTTTATGAAATTTCATTCGGAGCTTCCTAGCCCAAGTTGTGACCTTTTTTCCTAGGTCACCTATTTATGACTGAGATCTGGAAGAGGCAGAAACCTTAGATTGTACATATCATAAAACAAAAATTACAACCAATTAGAAGTTGTACTTTGGACAAAAAGTACATTAGGATCTTATATTCGACCTGTAAAATTTACAGATCTTGAAATTTCACCAAAATGGATTTATATTGAAAGTGCTATGATGACTGGTTTTTTCTATATCAAGCCCTAGCTTTACAAGTGCAACAAGTGTCATAATTGCCATACCATGCCTTCTTTTAGGCTAGCTCTGATACCATGTTAGTTTTTCATAATTGACTTCAACCTGAGCTATGATATTAATTGAGAGAACAACATGTAGAGCATATCAATCATGGACATAATAATGGAAGCACACAAGAGACAATAGACACACAGAGTGTCACTGGGGAAAACCATAAAGGTGAAAAACCCCACAACTTCCTCAGAGATAGATAGAGCAATGATACAACCCAAGCATAAGATATATACTCCTAGCAACAGCTTCTCCTCCTCCACTTTTGCACCACTCCCCAATGAGTGTAAGAGTCAGTAAGTGAATGATCAAATAGAGTTCCTCCCGCACTCTATTTATACTTGACTTGACTGGCCTAATAACCTTTACTAGGTCGGCCTTAAATTAACCACATAACATAATGCTGACAGGGCTGGCCCCCAATAGGGTGGTCTAATAACCCTTTAACCCACATGACTTATACAGGGCCGAGCCCAACAAGGTGGTATAATAACCGATCAAGTATAAGTTGCAACACTTACAATATAAATGACAAACACTTCGTATAGAGGAATAATAACATCTCTATAGGAATACAATATACATATATGAAATACATTCCGAAGTTACAAATACATCAACACCATTAATGCACTACCAAACTCCACTAACATTTGATTTTATTACCCACTTCATATAGTTGAGAGCTCCATTCAACCTTTGCATGTTTTGCATTTTGAATGTTGAACAAAAACATATTAATAAACTCATACATGGATATAAAAACCTAGAAAGTAAATCTTAGGTGATCCTTTAAGAATACCTACAAAACAAAGGATGAAGTAGGATTTAGCATTAATGCTAAACAAGCCTAGCCAATGCTACAGGTCCATCCCATCAAGCTCATGAATAGAGTTATAAAATACAGTGACATATATATCGAAGCTAACCCATTAGTCTAAAGTTTACACACAGTCTTGACATTTTATTTAAACATATAAAGATGGAAACATAAAGACTCTTAGAATTTGAACATATACTAAGTTGATCGATCAACTGAATTATTATCCATCAACCCAACGTAGTTCGTTTGTATATCATTCCATTACATTGCTTCCACATAACCATAAAATAGAAAACAACCACATCCAATTTATTCAAACAGTGAATCATGAACATAGTTATAGACCATGCATTCTCATTGTGTCAATGAGTCTTATATTTATTTTTCTAGTACTGAAGTTAATTTGTTAAACATTTACTTAAATAGACGATGTTAAGCCATACAGGAAAAATTTAAATTTTTGCAGTTTTAGGGACATTACAAGTTGTATCAGAGCCCAGCTTCAACACTATGAGACCTATTGGGATCATTACAGAAAACATCCACTGCAGATAATTATATTTCAAAACATGCACTTATAAATTTCTTTGATATATGAACTAACCGATTTATGTTCTTACACATTGATGAAACATTGCAGGTAAAATTACAGTCTGAGTTATGAATACAGAAAAGGACAACAACATATATGGGAACTTAAATTCCCCACCACGAGAACAAGAGATCGTGGTGGAATTAAACTCATATCTAATGAAATCAATACAAAAGTTACAAACTGAGTTGCAGAGTTTCAGAGATGATAATATGCAGGAAATATAGGAACAAGCAGCCATAAATAAAGCTCCACTTCAGAGCTTAACAGGGGAAAAATCCCATGGACAGTCCACCCACTCAGCCAACATATTCAAGGAAAACAAATGTCACACAAAAAGATCCATCAATCCTAAAGAGGATGAGTATCAAGAACACATACCCGATTTCATGGAAGAGGACTGTAAGAGCTCTTCCAATGATGATGGTTCACCTTCCCCTTGCAGAAAAGGAGGAAAAATGATCATAGTTTGCAAGGAGAGTTCCGGAAGATTAAAGCCCCAACTTATGACGGAGAGATAAATACTAGGGAGAAAGTTGAGGAGTGGTTCTTAGGACTAAACAAGTATTTTAAAGTCCACAATTATTCCAACGAAATGAAAGCATGGCTGACCATTTACAAAATAAATGGTAAAGTAGTCAGGTGGTGGAGAGACCTGAAACATACAAAAGGGCACGAAGTAAGAGATATCGGATGGAATGCTTTCAACAAATTGTTTCAATACGAATACATGTCTGAAATATTCTTTGACAAAAAGATCAAAGAATTTCATGAACTAAAAATGGGCTCACTAACCATGCAAACCTTCATCAACCGATTTTTGGATCTACTATATTATGTTCCATACATAAAGGAAGAAAAGTCAAGATACAACAATTCTTAGGATGCCTACCTCCCAATTTTCGAGAGAAAATTGAGTTTGACATGACTAAAAATTTAGATGTAACTTTACACAAAGCGATACTCTGTTATGAACATGGACAGCCAAGGAATGAACACATAAACAGAAACAAAGATATATTCATAACTTTTTCAAACAACCGAAGAATGGGCTTTAGGCCACCTCCTTACCAGAAACAAAACAATAGTTTTCCTCCCAACAGAGGTTTCAACCGACCTCATGCATGGCCAAATGTTCCTGCACCGCATCCAAACTGACCAACTTTTAACAAAGGAGAAAAAGCTGCCCCGCCAACCATTGCTTGTTGGAAATGACAAGGGCCACACTATTTCCGAGATTGCCCCAACAAAATGGATGGGGTTTTACACAACATACAAGAAAACCCAACAGTAGGGGACATGGAAAGAACACCAAGAATTTATGCTGCACTTCACGGCTGACAAGAATATCACAAGGCCACCATGGTCGAGATTGAGGGTAAGATCTCAAACATAGCTATTTCAGTTTTGATAGATCCTGGTGCATGCCGAAGCTATGTATCCCCTAAGATAGACGATACTTGTAAGTTAAACGAAAGAGTCATGAGAAACCATGGCTAGTACAACTAGCCACCGGTACCAAACAGAAAGTCTCCGAACTAGTTAGAACTTGCAAGATAGATTTAAATATCCTACCACTAGGGTCTTATGACGTACTTATAAGCATGAACTGGTTGGAAGAACATCATGCCCTGCTTGACTGCTTGAATAAGTCAATATTATGCATAGATATCCAAGGGAATCAAAGAAAGATTCATGGCATACCTAAGAAGGTTTCCGTCAGAAAAAAAAAATATCTGCCTTACAAGAAAAGAAGTGCATAAGGAAGGGTTGTGAACTCTTTGCAGTTAACATTCAAACAGTAGAAATTGATAAGGAACAAAAGATCGAAGACTTCCTAGTCCTTGTAGAATTCAAGGATGTATTTCCCAAAGAAATACCGAGGTTTCCACCCAAACAAGACCTACACTTCTCCATAGAACTAACACTCGGGTCAGTACCAGTTTCTAAAGCCCCTTACCACATGAGCCAACCAGAATTGGTGGAGCTCAAGCTCAAGTTACAAGAGTTGGTCGAGAAAGGATACATTCGACCGAGTGTGTCTCCTTGTGGAGCACCAATACTCTTTGTCAAGAAGAAGGATGGGATGATGTAGATGTACATCGATTACCATCAACTCAACAAGTTGACCATCAAGAACCATCACCCACTACCTTGAATTGATGACTTTTTTTATCAATTCGGAGGAGCGAATATCTTCTCGAAGATCGACCTATGATCTGGATATCACCAAGTAAGAATCCATGACAAGACTTCAGTAAGACCGCCTTTCGAACCCGATATGGTCATTACGTGTTTGTGGTAATTCCTTTTGGATTGACGAATGCACACAAAAAATTTATGTGCATGATGAACAACATCTTTAGTAAATGCCTAAACAAGTTCATTCTAATATTCATTGACGACATTTTGATCTACTCCAAAAATGAAGAAGAACATGAAGAACATCTCTGAATAATGTTATGAGTATTACGAGAACACGAACTTTACGCTAAGTTTAGTAAGTGTGATTTCTACAAACCACAGATACAGTACCTAGGTCACATCATTTCTTAGAAGGGGATAGCATTCGACACCAAAAAGATTAAATCCATAGAGGAATGGCCTACACCCACTTGCATTACCAACATAGGGTCATTCTTAGGGTTAGACGGATACTACCAGAAGCTCATTGAGAACTTCTCTCGGATTGCTTGTCCTATGACAACCTTGCAGAAAAAGGAAACCAACTTCATTTGGACAACCAAGTATGAAGAAGGCTCCCAGAAACTAAAACAACTTTTCACAAGTGTACCTATTTTACAGATTGTTGATCCTGATGGGGACTTCATTGTTTGGATAGATGCAAGCAAAGAAGGGCTCCGTGGAGTCCTTATGTAGAATGACTTCGCCATCTGCTATGAGTCGAGATATTTGAAGAAGCATGAAAAAAACTATCCCATGCACGATCTTGAACTAGCTTCCATCATCCACTTCTTGAAGATGTGGAGGAATTACCTTATGAGAATGAAGTTCCTATTGAAGATGGAAAACATGAGTTTGACGTACGTATTTGACCAAGCTGACCTAAATGCTAGGAAATCCAGGTGCTTAGCTTTCCTTAGCGAGTACCATTTTGAGCTAAAAGACATAAAAGGAAAGGAGAACAAGATCTCCGATGCTTTAAGTCGACGGACTCCATGTTATATGAGGTGACAGTAAGTCAAACAGACCAGACTTGCATGATAGGATTAGAACGGCTTGTAGGAATGACCGACTCTATGTTGAAATCTAGAACAAGATTCAAGAGGATTGGTTATTCCAACAACAAAAGGAATATAAGTTAGATGATTTAGGACTACTATGGTCGAAAGAGAGACTTTTTGTTCTGGAGAGCTGAGACATTAGACCTAACATTCTCATGGAGTTCCATCGTAAATCCTACTCAGGGCATCAGGGATATCAAAAGATGATACCAGCGGTAATGAAACACTTGTTTTGGCCTAAATTGAAAGCTGACATAACACTATTCATCACCAAGTGCCAGGAGTGCCAACTGGTTAAGGTGGACCACCAGCACCCTTCCGGATTACTGTAGCCGCTACCCATCCCAGAGTGGAAGTGGGAGGTCATCAGTATATATTTCATCACAGTTTTACCCAAGAGTAAGAGACATAATGAATCCATATTTGTAGTAGTACACAAGTTATCTAAAGTGGCACATTTCATATTGGTGAAGTCTACCGACAAAGCGGTCCACATCGCAGATATCTTCCTAAAATAGATCTTTCGACTGCATGGGCTACCCAAGGAAATAATTTCAAATAGAGACACAAAGTTCACCAGTAACTTCTAGAGGTCCTTGATCTCTGTACTAGAGACATATTTAAGCTTCAGTATTGTTTATCACCCGCATACTGACAGACAAATGGAATGAGTAAACCAGATCCTAGAGGATATGCTTATGATGTATGTTATGAACAACCCCACAAAGTTGGAGAATTATTTACGCCTCACTAAGTTTGCATACAACAACGATTAACATACCTCTACCAAGATGAGTCCCTTTGAGGTACTCTATGGAAGAAAGTGTAGGACACCAGTGACATGGGATTGTTCGGTAAACAGACTCACGCTGGGTCCGGATTTACTGAAGGACTTAGAGCAGCTAGTTACCAAAATACAACAAAAATCAAAAGAGGCACAAGACCACCAGAAGAGTTATGTGGATAAGAAGTGGAAAGACAAAGATTTCCAAGTCGACGAACATGTCTTCTTATTGGTGAAGGCAAAGAGAAGCTCTTTGAGCTTAGGACGATGCAGAAAGTTAGCCCCCAGATTTTGCGGACCCTTTCAGATACTAGCAAATAAAGGGCCAGTAGCATATGAGTTAGCCTTACTGGCTCATGTAAAAGTTCATAATGTTTTTCATGCATATTTATTAAATAAATATGTCTATGATGATAAACATGTGATTGATTGGTCCTTATTACAGGTAGAACCCAAGGGGGAATTCATGCCTGAGCCCCTCCACATTCAAGACAAGGGGGAGGTATAGCTTAGAAAGAGGACTATCGTCCAGTTGAAAGTGCAATGGAGGCACTTTGGAGCATATGAGTCTACTTGGGAAAATGAAACCACCATGCAAGAGACGTAGCCCACCATATTTCATGACTTCATTTCTTGTCCCTAGAACAACGGGACGGTGTTGTTCTAAGAGGGAAGGGATGTAATATCCTGAATTTTAGTTGACTATATTGATCTTATATATTGGGCTTAAGCCCCAACACATATGATTTATTTTGGTATATTTGGCGTAAGCCCCAATGTACATGATTCATTTGTATAGATATACATAATTGGGAATGGACCCTAACCGATGCAGGTTATTGTTATATACTTGGCAGAAAGCCCCATTGTATTTGATTGATGATTTATTATGAGATTGAGTACAAGACCCTGTTATACTGAGATGATCTTTTGTTACATACTGTGTAGAGTTATGATATTCATGATTGACTTTTATATGTGTTGATCATGGACTATAGAGCACATGGACGACCTATGTACTGTGCATAAGCCCCGATGTAGATAGAGGACTTTAATTATGTACTAGGTGTAAGCACTTGATGTACATAGAGTGTTGGGAATAATTCCTGGAGGACTCCAAGCTTGATAATAAATACTGCATCCTAGGCCATTTGTATTACTAGATGTACTTCACAAACACATTCTAGTACTAGTGTTGAGTGGGATGCTCTAGAATTGCACTAGCATAACGCCCATGTGAGAGTGTTGATCCAAAGCTCTAAAGAGCATCAGGGTTACTTGATCCTAAGAGTGTTAAGCTGAGGAGAATTTGAATAGCACTACCATTCATCACAATTGTTTAATTGGTTAAATGAATCATTTCGATCTCTCATCAAGGACTGCAGAAACTACCATGTTAAATGAGGGAATCCAACATGAAATAGGGACCTAGAGTTACATAACCTAGTCGACTATCCAAACCTACCAAAAAGACCTTATACAAAGATTGGACCTTGTATTAAATATTTATCAAAAGAGTTATTATGCTATCCAATTAATTAAATAATCAGATTGATTGTTTATAAAAGAAGACTCACTTATGTATAAATAGTATGCATAAGATATTTTTTTATGTTATATATAAAGAAAAGATTGTGATCTAATTAATAGAAACACATAATTGTAACCAAGTAAATATAATATAAAGTTTATTTAAAACAAAGTCATAGAGGAACAAGTTAAAAGTCCTAGATAAACTAGGAGTGAGAAATTAATTAAAATATCCTTTACATATATTATAATTAAAATTTAAAATAAAACTGGAGTTAATTTTAAAAATATTATTATTAACTCAAGAGTTATATTCCAAAAGTTCACATATATAAAGATGGACCAGTCCCAAAGAAAGGGATTCATCGTTATCTACCTTGTTATCATTTTTCTATGATAAGCAAGAGAGATTTGCCCACAGAGCTGAAATAGAGATTTTTTCAAGATTGCAACATTTTACAGCTATCTGCTCAGGGGGATCCATTAGTGAACCAAGAACGGTTCAGGGTCAAGGTTGGGAGAAACGTGGTAGTTCCAATGTCATTCCGTTATCATCCTACATGTCAGATAAGCGTACTTGTTTTCTTTAATCAGTGGTTGAAGTGTGCAGGCTTGTGCAAGGAGGAAATCACAGCAGCAAATCCAGGTACAAATTACTTCTATGTTTTTCTTTATATCTGTTATAATTTTAAAGCTCAAAAGTTCATTTCATTTTACTATAATTTTATTTCTGGTTGAAACCCAAGCATTGGGAGCAAGGGCATCTTGCATTGGCTCCACAAGTCAATCCCATTAAAAGTTATTTTTCTCTTTAAGGAGTTTATTTTTAAAACCCTAGCTAAAACCGAGGCAGTAAGAATTCCATAAACAAATTTAAATGTATTTATCACAGTAGAATCATCTCCTGTAAGGAGATCGATTTTCTTAAGCTTAGAATCTAAATTCACATCATAGCTAGAGTCAAAGTTTTTGTTGCACCAATCTTGTAATTAAAATAAAATTTGTAATCCCAGTCTCTGACAAGATTGTGTAGGGACTGATTCCCTTAAACTTAAATATAAAATTAACACGTAGCATTGAAAACTTCAAACCATAGCTAAGGAAAATCAACCATAAAAAATTATCAAAACACAACATACATTCCATTGAGTCACCTTACATAGGCTAATGTTTTTCAAAGAGTACTTTCCAGAATTTGAAATCTATTAAATAAAAGCCAAGACTCAGGATCGAGTCCTCTGCACAACACACCCTAAAAACATCTACAAATTACATATAGAGATCACGCTACATCGTAGATCTCCACCCACTCTTCTTATACATTAAACCATAAACGAAAGACAAAACGAATGTGATTTTAACACTATGGCTTTGTCATCAGAAATCCACATAAGAATACTTAAAACGATAAATTAATTCATACTCATTCCCTCACATTTAATTAAATGATTTCACACAGTAAGGTTTCACTCTCAAAAGAAATAGCCAAACACAGAGTCAGTATTTTATACAGAGGTCATATTTATTTCCAACCAGGAATACGATAGAGATAACCCAAACTTTAAATGATTACACAGAAATGAAACCACTGGATGCATCGAGTTAGGGCTTTCTCTTCATTATAAAAATAAAAAGCATTCCCATCCCTCACATAAGGAGTTCTACTTCTAGATAAGCATATATTTTAATTAGGTAAGCTAAACAGGAAACACATAGACTACAATATTTTACTGATAGAAGACTCATGCCCAGGATCTGAAGGGTCTATCCTCCATAAGAATACCAACAACGAAATAGAAAACCCTAGGGGCTCACCAAAGCCACATATGTTCTGGAAAAGCAAAGCATATAAACCCACACAGAGATTTCTTAAACCCAGGCTTCGAGACTTATTATTAAGTAACACACAAAGTCCAAGCATAAGCTTGCAGAAGTATTTAAAATATACCTATAAAATTTACAAAGGTCAACAAGAACGTTCATATTAATAGAAGTTTTCCCCAAAATACCGAAACCATATTTTGAATTACACAGGAGCCAAATCAAGCTTCCTCTTTCCAAAATGCCATACAAGATACAACTCAATCAACTCTGAGGATTATACATTACCGAGCGTGCCACAAGGTGTAGCCATGACTTGTGTATTCAAAACGTAGCATTTCATTTGAACTCCAGATTAAACCATTTCCCCAAAATTCTTAATTACAGAGCAAACAAACCAGCAGTCAATCTTTGGCTTCTAAGGAAGAAATGGCCAATAGAGGACTAGACTTACCCATGATCACCATAGTTGCGAATACCCCTCATGCCAAGCTCGAACTACACCATCGAAGCCCTGCCAAAGTCAAACCTGAAAACAATTAAGTTACAACTTGCAACCATCAAACGATTGTATAAACAGGAAGACTTAAAACGAGTTTCCCTGGAACAAATATTACTTCATGAAGGCCCATGCCATCTCGTGAAGAGAAGGTCGAGCCCTGCCATGGATGCCTCCAAAAAACTAAAGAGCCTTTCTCTTCTTCCCCCTCCCAACAACAATGTGATAAAGCAGTGAGTCATCCAAACCCTTAGGGTTTATCCCTTAATGCCATCTAGTTGGGATCCATTCGAAAGGTTGGCATTGCCCTACCATTAATGCGCTGCAAAACTCCACTAAGGTTTGATTTTATTACCCACTTCATATAGTTGAGATCTCCATTCAACATTTGCATGTTGACCAAAAACATATTAATAAACTCATACATGGATATAAAAACCTAGAATGTAAATCTTAGGTGTTCCTTTAAGAATACCTAGAAAACAAAGGATGAAGTAAGCTTTAGCATAAAGGCTAAGTAATCCTGGCCAATGCTACCAGGTCCATCCCCTCAAGCTCATGAAAAGAGTTATAAAATACAGTGACATATATATGTCCAAGCTAACCCATTACTCTAAAGTTTACACATAGTCTTGACATTTTAATTAAACATATAAATATGCCAACATAAAGACTCTTAGAATTTTAACATATAATAAGTTGATCAATCAATTTAATTATTATCCATCAACCCAACGTAGTTCATTTATATATCATTCCATTACCTCGCTTCCACATAACCATAAAATAGAAAACAACCACATCCAATTTATTCAAACAGTGAATCATGAACAGAGTTATAGACCATGCATTCTCATTGTGTCAATGAGTCTTATATTTATTTTCCTATTACTGAAGTTAATTTGTGAAACATTTACTTAAATAGATGATGTTAAGCCGTACAGGAAAAATTTTAAATTTTTGCAGTTTTAGGGAAATTACACTTGGTTGGGAAGCATAACCATGGGTGGGAAAAATCCCTTGCTTGGAGAAGATGAGGCATGCCCATGCCCAAGGGAGCACACCCCACATGAAAAAAGAGGGTAGAGTAGCTCTGTCAAGAATCCCACTATACACAACATGGTAAAGAATCCCATCGCATTGACATACAAATTACGAATTAGGAATCATGCTTGGATGAGGTTGGAGAAGGGATAGGTAGACTTGAAATCATGGGAAGGGAGGTCGACCACCCACTAATGAGCCACCTTAAGAAGGAAGCTTAGAAAGGGGTACTGCAAACAACACCTTAGTTAAGAATCTTGATAGATAAGTCAACCATAAGAGAAGGATGTGATTGGACAAGGGGTGAATCCCTTCCCCCTCCATGCCTATAGAGAGTGGAAAGATTGCATTGAGGCAAGGCACAAAAGGCAAAACACAACATTGCACTACAAATAGACTTGGAAACACAGGTTGAGAAGAAGGGAGAGGAAGGTGTTTGGAGCAGTCTAGTGTGACAGAATGTACGGATTGATGACCTAAGGAATACACAACGATAGGTTTTCCACGACGTTGACCCATGGTTGCAATAGGGGCATGGGTGAGACAATGTGCAAAATTTGGTTTGGTTCTATTGTAAACCTTGTACTTGAGTACTTGTCATTGAGGGCACATTCTAGCAGAGTTGTTAGTCTATGTAATCCTCCTCAAGTTGTAACCATGATATCTCTTTAATAAATTTTTGGGCATGTTCCATTGAGGTGTTGTGGGATTATACCTATGTTTTTTTCTTGTACTATTTCCTTTGTGTTCATTGTGCAAACTGTGGTTATACTTGTATGAATGGTTATGGAACTAGGATATACAGATAATGTTAAAGGAGGAGTCTAGTTTGACAAGATTTTACATAGGATGAATTCATCCCTACAATGGAATTTAGGAAATGTCACATGACCTAGAAGAGGAGACAAGGCTCCAATTTTGATCTGGAATTCTAGGCCCATAACAGTTGGTATCATAGTCTAGAAGAAGTTGAGTTTGGTGTGCACCTTTGAGACATGTGGTATCAAGGTAAATTCTAAAGTGGACTTGGTGTACTTCTATATCAATGACTCTGGCTAGAGGGGACTATGATAATGTAACATCCCCAAAATTCACCAAAGATTTAAAATTTTCTATGCAGTAATTAATGCTAATATTTGTTATGCAGAAAGTATGGTAATGATAACTTAGTCTTTTCAATAACAGTTTAGTTATGTTTATGATGACACATACTTAGTCACCAGCAAATATCAGTTGTTTTAAATGTGTCAAAATGTTGTAATGCTGTAATATTTTGTTATGTCATAACTACTTCTAGTTCCATGCATCTATCTTCGTTGTCTGAATGTTTGCTTAAACAAAACATTTATCATTTTAAACGTCGTAATCAGAACTGATGTGATTCTGTAGCTTTATTCATTAATATGATTTCTAACTCTTTTCTTTCTTTAGTTGAAAGGGTTCGTAAGGGTACCCCGTGGCTTACTTAGCTATTATCTAGCTAACACATTGGCTATTCCTATACAACACTTGCAAGTAAGAAAAGTACTATCCAAGTTATAAGAGTTTGACGAATTAAGAAAAGATATGGTGTATGTCATTTTGTCTTATTTCTTCTGTACTATATTTGTTTTCGTCTTTGGCATGTATTTGAAAGCCACATCTAATGCTTAGAGAGAACATACTACCAAGATTATTATTTATGATAACTTATGTTATATTTAGGGTTTATACCATGATTATCACATAGAGTTCAATGTATTAAAGCCCTTTTCTTGTTTTAGAGTAGGTATATACTAAACTTGTATTTATAAAAAGGATTTAAATGCTTCCTCCCTATATATATATACACCTTGTATTATTTATATGGTGGTAAAATAATCGACCTCTAGCCATATATATATACAGTTCCAAACGTGAAACTTTGATTATTAAGTGATGGCATTTAAAGTACTAAACCGAAACTATAGAGTTGCCTTTGCATAAAGATTTTGCATGCTTGTAAGGTTTGAAATAGCCACGATTTATAAATATAGGAAAGCGTAAAATATTTGGGCCTTAGTGGATTTCACTATTGGTAGGTGTCGAGAAGCTTGATAGGTTTAAAACTTAATGCTCATTAATGTCGTCATGGTGGAATGCACAGTGGCAGACCCTGTGGCATGGTTCACGTGATGGAATTGGGGTTTGGGATAAACCCTAACCTTTCTTTGAAAGACTACCTTCCACTTAACTTAATTAATTTATGTTGTTTGAGGGAGGAGCTGACACTCTCTCGGTCATTTCGGGGTTTTGAACAACCATGCGTTTTTCCAGGGTTTCGATGGTGAAACCTTTGCAGCATGTAACTCAACGTTTGGAAAACTATTTTTACTCAGGTTTTCGATGCTGGTTGTCAAAGCTTGGCTTCCTGCTTGTGCCAAAATGAAACGTGAGTCTGTGTTTTTTTTAAATTTGACAACGAGTAAGTTGTATTAGCATCAACCTATTTTGCACAAAGTTCTAACCTTGTTGTTGTTTCTTGTTTGTACTGTATGCTAGGATGACTCCCCAGAAATGTTAATGGCCAGGGAAGGAGAACGAAATCCCTCACTGATGGTTGAATCTTCGGCTCTGGTAAACTTCAGGAAGACCTAGAACGTCTTCAACTTCAACGCTATGCTATTAAGTGTTTTCATTTGTTTTAAGTTTATGTTGGTTGGGCTCGGTGGCCACAACAAATGGGTTTATAACCCTGAGCCATGGCTCTTTGTATTTAAAAAGATTTGAAAGAATATACAGATCTACTTTCTCGTTAATAATGTGTGTTTTTCTAATTATGGAAGTCGTGATAGTGTATGTAAATTTTATGGGTTTAAAACCCACTTATGTGCATAATGCGTAAAATGAAAGGACATATACCTTAATGTGGTTTTCTTGTTAGTCTTAGCCAGTTGCATAAGTTGTAAGGTTTTTTGTTCTCGAAACTTGTTTAAATTGTAAACTTGGATTTGTAACTTAATGAAAACATAAACGTGGTTTTAAGACCTTAGAGCACGGCTCATGCAATCTCTGTGTTGGGTTTATAAATGAATAAAAATGATGCTGGGAAGATTATAATTGTAATGAATGTTTTGGAAATTTCAATGGTTGAACCCTGTCAACGCCGTATTTATATTTAAAGTTCTGGGCATGAAAAATAACCCATTCAGGGACTCTGCAATTTTAGTCTATTGATTTTGAACAGCGTTCCACTCTATTGGTTATTCTATTTTATTAAAATGGATTTTAAAATTGTTTTTCGAGTTTGTAGGCAACTCTATATTTTAATTAAAATGTACAAAGCTAAACCTTGTTTTGAATCCTAACTCTGGGATCGAAAATGTGCATAAAAGAAAGAAAAGTAAGTTTTATGTGAACTGGGCAAGACCCCAGTGGGTTTCGATCTTGGGACTACTCTTAGCAAAAAGCTTACTTTTGATTACATTTAATATTCTTTATATAATAACGCACTTAGATTGATAGTTTGTATTTAACAATTTATATGATATATGAGTATGGATATACTTAGAGGTTATGGTTTGCAAAATGAATTCGATTCTAACCTCATACTTTACATGCATTTGGTTTATAAATGATACTGACAGGTCTAAATTCGATATTTTGTAAATTAATGTGATGTTGGACTTAGTCTCGAGCTTATACGTTCAAACTCGAAGTTCTCAGAACAACCCTAAAATGAGATTATTATTGTGCATTTGTTTTTAGAATAATAAAGTTGATATATGTGTTTTAAGGGTATAAGTATAGTGTTAAGCTGTTATTGATTTATATCAGTAGGAGATAGCAATAATGTTTGTATACTATTTATACAATAACTATTATTTTATAGATTATTTCTTAATTCAATAATGTGAGATGGATGGAATTTCTAGCTATTTGTCTTCTTTACAACTTTGTCTTTTTACTCTACTAAAATCATTTTGAACTACACAAGATATAGAATATAATTCTCAATAATCTGAGTATTATTTCCATGGTTAATATCTATGTGTAAATTTTATCGTGTGATAAAAGAGCAATTATTCTAATTAGATTTATTCAATCTAAGTTTGAGAGATCATTCAATTCCATCTTTTTAAACAATCTTTCTATACTAGAGTACGTCACAATATTGTGAGTGGAAAAATACACAAAGAATTTCTATTCAATCATTCACTCATTCATTCAAAATAACTATCATTTAAATATTTATATTCTAGCAGATAAATAAAAGACAACTTTTAGAGATAGATAGTGGTCCATAATTAAACCATTCAAAATAGCTAACTGATATATAAGGTATAATGGAAACTTATAACAACATTTACACATAGACATTAAGGAAATAGGTCAATAGTAAGTAAATAAGATAACCCAATTAGAACCTATTAACTATAGAGGGGGACAAACACCCAAAGGAGCCTGTTCCACCCAACATTTTCCTAAAGACAACCAATGTTACTTGCCTTAAGACCCCGAGCCTATTCGCTGAACCACCACGACGAAGATGCTGTCTCGAGATAAGTACTTAAACTTTCTGCAACTCAGCACCAATGCTTTCAACACTCAAACAAAACCTCTTCATTCAACAGTATTGAACTCTGCACTAAGAAGTACTAGTTCAAAGATGCAAACTTAGTTATATCAATCACTTCCTAGCCTTCTCCTCATCGAATCTCTTGTGCATTTCTCCTTTCTCTCTTTTTAGAATTGTCACAAGGAAATCTTAGTGAGCCTCCTCCTCAATTCAAAATGGGTGTTATCAACATGCCTAGGTCTTTGGTTAGTTTCTTAATTATTGAGCCACCTGCTCAGTTCCACTTTCTTGGGGAACATGACCATAAAATAGGGAAGTTGCCCCCTCGAACAACTAGAAGTGAATGATGATGTTGCCAAGTGTCAATTTTCTCTCCACCCGGGTTCATTCCTCCTAGTGGGTCAGTGAACACTCTTTCAACAGTCTCCTCTGGATATTTGTCTCCTCTTTTATTTATTAATAATAAAAATATTAGAGTAATTAATTACAGTCATCCTTGATCCCACTTGGTCAATAATTCATAAAAACTTTACAATAGTTTATAACATAATGTTTTTCTCACAACATAAAATGTTCAAATTTTGGGTATGTGATAGATAAGAACCATGCAATATGGTTCACATAGACTAAGAATAGATTTCTCCCTTTGGAGAAAACAATGGACTAGTTGGTTAAAATCCTTCAAAGGTAGTGAAGAAGGGTGGACAAAGTTACGACTAAGGCCGAGTCCTTGGTAAAAAAAAATCGCTTAGGATGGTCAAGCTTGGCACAACACTAGTGTCAAACGTGTAGGTGAAGCACTAAGTTTGAGCAAGGTATGATTGCTTGGAGAACCTATGGTAGAAACAAGAGATCAAGATGTGACTCTTGAACATTTTATCAAGGATTTGATGAAGGATATACAACACCATAACAAAATCATGGAGGAAGTCAATTTCTATACTGATTCTTTGTCTCATAGGTTGGAATTCTTTATGGAGAGAACCAAATGTTGTTCGTGTCCTAGAGAGATTCTTAATAGTGGAGCACTAGAGAAGGTTTCAAGACCATCAAAGAAGGTTGCTTCTTACCTATGCGATTAGAACCATTTTTTTATATTTTTCCCTTAGAAAGTTGGAAGTAATGGAGAAAAACCAATAATAGATAATTCCATGGTGAAAGCTAGAGGGTTAGAACACTTGGAAGGTATACTTGGGAAACATTTGTAAGAAATAAAGTGAGCCTAAACCAGTTGAAGAGGATGGAAATAAAGTTATTGCTTGTTGGGTGTGTGATGGAAATAATTATGTTAGCAAGTGCCCTTTGAGGAAGAAAAAACATACTAGGGTAAAACACATGCTATATTCCGGACAAGACCTTCATAGCATTGGTGATGGTGGATTTAGCATCCACCTTCCCACCTTCTCTTATTATTAATGTCCTTAAGTGGCCCACTACCGAGAAACATGCAATGGGTCTTTGGGCTCTTGTTAAGGTGCCCAGTTAGGAGGAGTAGGGGAGGTGGTCTATTGTTCAAGAAGCAGAATGATAGGTAGATAAGGCACTAGTTCCTTGAAGACATGTTGAGTTGTAGAAGGAAGCTTGATAACATGAAGGAGAAGTCATAAACCTTTCCTTCACACAGTTATGATGATGATAATTGAAGATGGACATTTGTTTGTAGAAGAGCGGGTTGGTATAGTTTTGGATGGGCAGATTAGATAGAAAGGAAGTTGACCAAGATAAATTTTTCATTCGACTTGGTAATGGGTTGAAGGCTACTAAGATAACAATAGGAATACCAAGAGGTATGGAATTCGTTAGTTAAATCGTCACATGTTGTAGAGATCATATAAACAGTTAGAGTAACTAATGGTAATTATTGCAATGGAAATATTCCAAACCCTTCTCATTGACAGATGACTTGGGTGAAAGAGACTAAAGGCACCATCGAAAAGGGCATAGAGTTCAGTGGAAGAAGACAATATTTGGGTCATTACAAGTGACTTGAAAGTTTTAAGGTGAAGGTGATGACCTTGCTTTGGTCTGGCAAAGTTGCATAGATATGCCAAATTGCAAAGGGAAGATATTGGTCGCATATAGAAGTACACATAGGAAGTTGGCTGGGGAGAACCTAAATTGCAACAAGTACTAGACTTTGGTGTATGGAAACATGGAAGAGTAGTCAAGTACCACTGCAAAAGTAGGATAAGCTAGCACAATGTTTGGATAGTGAGAAAGCTTCTTGAAATGAATTTGGGTGTTGAGAATCGGTGCCTTAAATAATTTTGGGCAAAGGTAATGACGTTTCCTTGGTTCAACCTGGTTACCGATGTATAAAAGGTAGTGGTAGTGAAACATGGTGGAACATTTTAAGGATAGTAGACATTCTTGAAGGTGTTGTTGATGAGGACAACTATTATATGCAGGGGAGGATGTCATGCAATTAGAAAGAATCCAACCTTGGGTTCCCCTCACATCCACCTGTAAGTGCATTGATTGATGGCATGATTGCAGTTGGGACGGAAGCTTGGGAACACTACCTACCAACAAGGCCATAACTCGATTGGGAAGCATAATCAAGGGTGGGAAATCACCCTTGCTTGGACAAGGTGAGGCATGCCCATTCCCAAGGGAGAACACCCAACATGAAACATGAGGGTCGAGTAACTCACGAAAGAATCCCACTGTATGCAACTTGGGATGCAACTTGGGAAAGAACTCCATCACATCAACAGATAGACCACGAGTTGGGCAACATGATTGGATGAGGTTGGACAATGGATAGGTTGAATTGGAAGCCTACAAAGGGAGTTTGACCAACCACCAATGACACACCTTAAGAAGGAAGCTTGGAAAGGGGAACTGCGATCCACACCTCATGTAAGAATCTTGATAGACAAGTCAACCATAAGAGAAGGATTTGCTTGGTCAAAGGGAACATCCCTTCCCCTTCCTTGCCTATATATAACGGAGAGATTACATTGAAGCAAGGAAGAGAAGGAAAAACACAATGTTGCACTACAAATTGACTTGGAAGCATAGGTTGAGGAGAAGGGCGAACAAGGTGTTGGGCAGAATTTAATGTGATAGAACATATGAACTCGTGACTTAAGGTAGAGACAAGGATAGGTGGACTTGCCGTTGTGATAGGGGAAGGGGTGAGACAATGTGCAAACTTCGGTTTGGCCCTATTGTAAACCTTGTACTTGAGCAGCTTCCATTGAAGACTAGGAGGGTTTCCAGTGGGTGACATACTCCTCAAGCTATAACCAAGATCTCTATTTAATAAAGTTTTGGGCACACCCCATTAAGGTGTTTCCGACATATACCTATGTTGTTCTCTTGTATTGTTGCCTTTGTGTTCATTTGTGCAAAGTGTGGTTATACTTATATGAATGGCGAAGTAAGGAATAGTACGTACACACAAGGTTAGAGGAGAAGGTGTCTTTAGGGTAGCTTCATCACTACTGTGGACTTCTATTCCTATGACACTCCATCTCTTTATGTATTCAGGTTGGACTTCTAGGTTCGTGAATGGATAAGGTTCCATGCACAATTAAATGGTGGAGTCAATGTAAAAATAAAAACAAATATTATCCAGAATGATAATAATTCACAGATAATTGTACAAATAGAAACAAAATTATATACAGATACCCACCGTCTCACGAGTAAGAGCCAAAGACATAAGCTAGATAGGGTGACAGGTCGAAAGTGTCTAAATCCTTAGAAACCATGTCGAGACAACTTGGGTTGTGGAGTTTGTCCAAAGAAATCTACATTAGAAAAAAACGTAAATTAGATAGACGTACCTTATACCGTGTCATTAATCAATCAATTCAGATTATAAAATGAAGAAACAAACATGCAATGCTTATGTTACTGGTTTTGTGTTTTGTTTTTAACTATAATTGAGGACATCTTCACTTATTAGCACAAACTAAAAACATAAATTGAAGAATAAACACTACTAAAACTTAAAAAATAAAATTGAAGGATAAACACTACTAGTTGATTACTCGTTACAAGAAAAGAAATGATTTTTTTTTCTTCAAATCTGCAGTAAGAAACAGAAATGTTGTAGGGGATCTCTGCTCTAATTCTCTTGAATTAGACGGACACAGTCTGATCTTCAAACGATGTCTGCCCTCAGCAGTAGTAATCACGGAGGCTTCTATGTGGACTCGCTGTTGTTTGCTGTCTGCATATTCTTTACTTTTCTCTCGCTACAAGTTGATGCTGCGAAAGCAGGGCGAGGAGAATTGTCCATTCGACGGTCATCAAGAATAGAAAAAAGTGATGATAATTCAAGTAGGTTGAGCCAGACGTGCTCTAATGCGGACATTTCAATAAATCAGAGCAATGTTAGAAGGTGGCACCGTGCCGCCGCTGGATTGTCAACGGGTATTCCTATATTTTATGTCGAAATTCTCAATGTAGTTCTCGCTGCGCAATATCAAAAATCCATGTCAACTGTGGCGAATTCGCGTCAGCATTAGAAGTAAACCCTAAATTGTTCAGAAGATTATCCATCGGCGATTGTTTGGTCAATGACGGCCAGGAGTTAGATGCCGGAAAAGTTGTCTATTTCCGCTATGCCAATAGCTTCAGTTATCCCGCTTAGGAGTAGGATAAAAGACAATTAAAACCTCATTCTTTTCCAGCTATTTTTTAACATAAATCTGCCTCATTCTTTTCCAGCTATTTTTTAACATAAATCTGTCAAAATTGTTACTGCAAAATGCTATTTTCGCAATTTTGCAATTTCAGTAATAGTGTTTATCTATCCTAAACTAAATACCTGATTTTAAAACCAGCCAGATCCCCTAAATTGCAATTTGAATTTCATCAATAATTCTTTTACCAGATTCGGGCGACTCTGAGTCATTTTAGTTAACCCTTATACTGCTCTCAGTTATCCACTCACAGTGGCTTCCATCACCTGCTTTGCTTAATTAATTTTTTTTCCTGTATTTTATATGAATAAAAATAAAAATAATAAGCATTTTTTTCCTTTCTATATTGTATTATATATTGCTCAAATTTCTTCCTTTCTTTCTTGTATACATGCAAACAAATGATCATTGATGTTTATATAAAAAACAATCCATCTACCCAGATATATAGATGCCATGTGTTGTACTTGCCAATTCTCTATGAATGCTTTTGCTTCTATGGTTCATCAACATGTTAAGCTCTCCTTTATCATAGCTTTCTATCTCACAACATGTCATGCTTTGAGATTACTTCATCTCACATAGTTCTCTCATAATGCTTAACACCTACATGGTTCATCAACATTTTAAACTCTCCTTTATCATACCTTGGTCCTTCACAACATCTCACACTCTCAGATTATTCCATCACACATCCGCACCTTAATCGAAGATTCAACTTCTTAGATTCATCGTCAATCTTAGATACAAGTTTATTTGCCACCCTCTACCTATCTAAGTGGTTTTTTTCCACAACTTGATGCAAAATCTTCTCGATGCATAAGAAGGATACATGCTACATGATTACATGTGATATCACACTATGCATGTAGGCTTGACTCAACAAAGCTTACTAAACCCCTGGAGAATGCTAAGATTGCATCTTTGGAAAAAAAATATATAGGTCATTGGGTAAAACTGATCATGCACCCCTTACAACACATATCCATCATTAGAACATTCCATCTCGGATATAAAAAACATTTAACTTTTGCTTTACAACAATTCAATTTTACCATCACTCCTTGATACAATATGCCCAAAATATTACAATCCAATTACACCATAACTTTTTCTTTACCTATTCATTTGGAGTCTTCCTTCTTTGTTTTTCACCCTTCATTTTTGTTAAAATATTCATTTTTGCTTTATGTCTTCTTCATATCACCTTTCATGCAACTCATAACTGATCATACAACCCTTACAAGTTACAACACATACATCATTACAACATTTCACGTAGGAATCATTCGACATGCTTTATAACAATTTACTTTTACAATCACTCTTCTATACAATATGTCCAAAATATTACAAACCCATTACATCTGTCCATTTATATCTCATCATCATGTAAACCTTTTACTTTATCTATTTATCTATTTATTTGGACTCTTTTTTGTTGTTGTTGTCTCTTACTTTTCCTTTTTATCAAAATATTCCTTTTTGCTCTATATCTTTTTCCTATCATCTTTCATTCAACTCACATATAAACATATGTTTCATTATTGGATTACACAGTCTCCAACAAAAAAACCTTGGAAAACTTACTTACGCTCCAATGCTATGATTATATACATGATAGACTTTGTCAATGTCATTGTAAAACGTGACTCACTTAACTTTCTTAATATGGCCTTGATTACAATTTATTTTTCAATTTGCTGAAGATAACTCAGAACCATTTTTGTTGTTCCTTCTAAACACCTTTCATACGCTTGGCCGGATTTGTAAGTACCAATTCAGCTCCAAAATCTTGCATTAAGACCCTACGCTCTGTACTCATAGAAGATGGCATAGTAAGAATAAGTTTATATCCCTCTGCAGCAGCTATAAATGCCAGGCCTATTCATGTATTGCCACTTGTAGGCTTCACAAAAATACTCCTTCGAGGAGCAATAATCCCTTATCCTTGAGACTGCAACAAGGCTCCATAGTGTCAACCTTTGCAACGATTTTGGTGACGCACCCATTGACGACAATATTAAGATATAACATTGGGTTTTCCCAATCACATCATCGCATCTAATTAATAGATGTCGGTACCAACCTTCGCCATTTGTGCGGTTCTTTTGCAGGTTTTTAGGTCAAATGACATAGTGGCCAATAGGTTTGTCATCACGTATGAAGCCAAAACACATTACAGAGCCGATCAACAACACATGTCACACGATCTTCTGCTACATCATTCAGAATGGGTGGTTTCTCTGTTGAATGTAGACCTGATCTAGACCACTGAACTACAAATCACACACTTCTTCAACAAGCACGCTCATACTGTCTTTTTCCTCGAACTTAATATTTCATAGATCTGGAACCTGGAAGAAATTTCTTACATTGTCCAAGAGAGTCAAAATTATTACTTCAAATAAACACCACATGTTGTTGAGACTTGACTGTCTCAACCACACCACACTTGATTCAAATAAAGATAACCATATTTTTAACAGTATTCTGATCAATTTCAAACCTATTGATCGCAAACGACGACCTCTAGGACCCACGGGAACTGTGAAAGCTTAATCTGAAAGACCGACGGCCTTGATACAAGTAATGAATGACCCGAACAACCAGGAGATGAAGGATCTTATAGTTATTTTCCCGAAGCTTATACGTAACTTTTCAACTCAGAAAATACTACTTGTAAGCACTTCTTATACTTCACCTGACTATTTTATGATTATATAATTTTAACAACCTAAAATTACCATATTTTGACAAAAAAAAATCACAAAATTTTAAATACAATTTATCTAGAATTTCACATATTATGTGATAATAAGTTCACAAGTCACGGAGTTAGGTGATGACCATTGCCTCGTACCTATTTAGAGGTTCCAGCCACCACTTAGCTGCGCCTCCTATCTTCCACTTAGCTGACACCCCATCCGGGGTAAGGGGTAAATTTGACGATGTTAGTTAAAGAAAATGACAAAATATAAATGTTCATTTTTAATAGTAAAGAATTGGTAGAGTATAAATATGTTTAAATAAAAAAATAAAGTATTGGATTAAGAAAAGATGCACAAGGATTATAATTAATTATAATAACAAACAAATGTATATACTAAATTTATATTAATAAAAGATACTTTTATAGAATGATTTTGGGTAAGGAAATACATATTTACATATTATATTAAAACAAATTATACCAATTAATATTAGCATAACTTAAGAAGATTATGCATACAAAAATATATTTCAGTTATCATGAAAAGTGAATATTGCAAGGACTATTGTGGATGTCATCCAATATTTAGTGTACAATTATATGAAAATGTATTTATTAGAAGATTATGAAGTAGTGTTATTAATTTCTTACTTCAATATTGATATAATTTTATTGGTATTATGCATTTTTTGTTTGTTATTATTTTTAATGAATAGTAATCTATACTTTTTAGTAATATAATTTTTATTTGCATTTATAAATTTATGACTATGATATATTAAACATTTTAGAACTTTATAAGGTATTAATATGAGTATTTTGTTATAAAAAACATCATTTATAATTATAGATTTATGACTATATATGAACTTTTATAGGGTATTAATAGATGTATTTTATTATACCATTAGAATAGTTGCAACATCTTTTCCATTAAGTAATATTATGGAATAAATGCAACAAATTAACAAATTAATGAGAAACATTAGTTCTTCCTTGAAGCCATGAAAGATTTAAAGATTTGTATCTCAAAGGATTTAGTTTTATCTAGTTTACTTATATTTTTTTAGATAGCATAGAATCTAGACAATATTATTTCCCTCTTTACCATGATAGCATAGGACTTAGTAGCTATCAAAAGTCTATATATCTAGTCTAATTAATGAGAAACATTACTTCTTCCTCGAAGCCATGAAAGGTTTAAAGATTTTTATGTCAAAGGATTTAGTTTTATTTCTTTTTACTTTTTTTTAGATAGCATAGAATCTAGACAAGACTATTTCCCTCTTTACCATGATAGCATAGGACTTAGTGGCTATCGAAAATCTATATATCTAGTCTAGTTGTGTTTTGTTTTGTTTGAATTTAGTAACAATTAGTTTATTTAATTTATTATTTATTCATGTTATTTTGAATTTAAAGGACAGCTAGTTAGCTTGTCTTAATGTACTTTTAAAGGAACTTACCCCTCTAAGAAGGAACACTCCCTCTTGATAGTATTTTTTTTAAAGGAAATTAGCTATCAACGGTTGAAATAGTTGCATTATTTCATCATTTAAATTATGTTCATCTTAATTTATTATTTTCATTTTGATAGTAGTTTAATGTGGATCTATTGTAAAACTATAATAAGCTATATAAATGAGCAAGCGATATGATATATGGATTTTATATTGTTCTCTTGTTTTCTCTCCATGCTTTTGGATAAGGGAGTGCGCATGAAGATGATATGCACATCCATTGCAACAGGAGCACGCGAGCGCAAAAAAAACCATAGCGTGCATGCCCTTAACATTGTGTGTGCACCATGGTTTGGTAAAGTACCAAACCACCAGTTAGTTATCCACGTAGGTCTTAAACGTACATGCGCACTAGTAGCACGTGCACGTGCATATAGAGTGTGTGCATTAAGAGAGTGCGCGCACTATTCTGTATATTAAAATTGGGCCGAGACCCATTTCTAACCCATCTTGCCCGATTTTGTCATTGCACGACTGTCCAAAAATGCTCCATGATCACGCACGTGCACTAATTCCACCAACAACATCTCCTAATAATCATCCACACAAGATTTTGATCCACTATTTACAATTTTTGTTTGTATTTTCAATGATTTAAAAAAAATTACATTATTAAATATCCAAAAAACTCAAACAATATTGTAACAAATTCAATTTTTTTAATTGCAGTTAATCTCTTCTCGATCACAAAGGCAAAAGACCAAGAACCAAACCCCCAAAAAAACAACCCATCCACATAAAACCCCGAAGTAAACATTCACTGTGAGGAGAAACCAAGCACGGAAGCCCAAATAACCAAAATTTACACCAATTAAGAAGCTTGGTTCAAGAGCATAGAACCACTAGGGAACCATCGAGACTCTCCATAGCTACATCTCTCGAGAACATCAGTGCCTCAGTTGATAATGTTCTGGTCAATTGACGAGCATACCCGAATATAGGTCTATGATGAGAGCATATTATTCCACTGGTCTCAGTAGAAACCAAATCAAAGACTTGAACATCTAAAAAAAACTCTAGTTAGTTATTTCATTGACCCCAGAACTAGCCTATCCCCTGATCCATGCAAAAGGTGGCTTTGCATGGATTAGTGCACATGTGAGTCATGGAGACCAAATTGGAAGGGTCAATGGTTTATGGTTTTTAAAAAACCTCCTTGCAATAATAGGGAGGTTCCACTTTATTTTCTTATGAAACTATACACGAAGTTCATGCTAGGCCTACATGTCAACTACTTAGACGTTAGTGAGTTTCAGGGGGTTGGTCTTGGATCTTCCCAGGATCAACCAACCGCAAGGTGTAACCCAATGAGAGGTCCACCTACACCTAGGCATATGCCTAAACCCTCTCTAAATACACCTCAGTTACGAGATCGCTTAGGAGAGACTGCCACTTCCATATCACGGTTACTCATACTGTATTACAACACAGTACATTCCTGGCATCATCTAGTCATGACACATAATATCGCCATGGAGGACCATCGGGTGTAGATCCTTTAGGCCCCATTGGTCATGGACCATCGATGACAACTAGTGGGCCAAAGGATCCTTTTCACACCCAATTATTGCCCCATTGTTGCACTCACTGTGGCCATAGTTTCCATGGTTGTATGAAGGATCTTGAATGAGATACCTTTATATCTGAGGTTAGTACATGATTTTTAAATGGTTGGCAATGGTTGATTGCATTTTTAAATGTACATTTTACAATTTTTAGATCGACATTTATTAGTGTATTTAAAGTGTAATTGATGTTTTTAGCATGTGTAGTTGTTTCGAGATGAAACAACTGAATAAAGGTGGGAGGACATTACTGCTCCCAAACTTGATTCTTCCATCATGGAAATGAAAAGTATTGCAACACCTCACATATAGGTATCTAAAAGAGTGAATGGTTGCACGATTTAAAAATTGAGTTAGTTCCAATTTTCATATTTTATATGAGAAATCAATATTAATGTTTTTTTTGTCTCCATAGGTGCAGGCAAAGGAAATTGAGCACAGGTCTCCACTTGTGCTGAGCAGATCACTTGTTATGTAGGTAACTTGTGTGAAATCAATTATATATTTGTTGTGAAATTAATTGTGTTTGTATGGTTAATTTACATGTTTTTATTCTAATGAAATGTATTTCATATGTTTATATAGGTTCTATCTCTGACCATACGATCCCCATACACAGACATTCATGTGTATATTTCATGTAGTTCTATTTTTCCACATTTCATGTCGAGTTAGGTGACTTAGAACTCTTCTCTTGTGATCGGAATTCTCATATCCCCTGGTAGGACACTCCCACCCATTGTGAAACCATTGGGGGTAGCCACACACACCCATCCACTCATGTGTTTCCCCCTCTTCTCCACCATTTGTATCCATATGTCCCATCCACATCGGCTCCATACACATCAGCTCCATCCATTTCCCATACATATACTCCCTCACATTTACCTGCATCAGCCCCCTTCCCCTTACCTACATCAACCACTACCACCCTACCTACATCATCCCCCACCCTCTACCTACATCAAACCATGCCCCCTACCTACATCATCCCCCGCCCTCCTACCTACATCACCCACCTCCACCTCCATTGCCTTGAAGAATGTTTTGCATCCTAGTGCTCCACTTCCTAGCCTGGAAGGGAAGTCGCCTACATCACCTCTGATATTAACCGTGAGATTTATAATTTCTTTAAAATATTATAAGGCACGAATGAATTTCATAAAATAATGGATTTTGGAATTATGTATTAATGATTTTTCTAATTGTCACAGGGAGGCATTGCCGAGAGATTGGGATCAAGTAGACAGACACCGCCATCACGACATGTTGTCTCGCCTCAGGTGAATACTCAAGATATGAATTGTATTTGTAATTTTTTAAGTGTACTAATTTGTAGAATTGTGGGAAAATTGACATGTTGTTTCCCTTTCAGACCACACCCAAACATATGCGTGGCCAATCTTCCACTAGCTCAACAACATGGAAGATTGATTTTGGAGATGAGCGTAGGGGTGCCAGTGGTGGCCATGGTGATTGAGACGGCCACTATGTAAATTATCCACAATGTGGCATTTTTGGCAAGATATGGTTATTTTTGTATATTCCATGAGCCGCCCTTATTCCATTTTTGGGCATGAACATCCATTATTGGGAACGATGCTCCAGTTTGTATAAAAGTGTAATTTTGAACAAATTTCCAATACAAATTTACAACTTTCATTTGGTGTATATGACATAGTGCTTATGGATTATTACATTATTTATTTGGATTTGATGTTATATATAATAAATTTTACTCGGTTCATGGTGAATGCGATGTTATATGTTGTATTGAAAAAAGGTATTTGTTGGGCCTTAATGGGTGATTATGTTTGCCAAAATGGAGATAAGAAACATATTGATAATGCATACGTAGTTCTAGGTCTAAAATGCACCAAGAGCATGATGTTCCCACTCAGGATGATGAGTGAAATTCAAATCTCAATGAATGCATATAAAGCTAAGGTTGTTGATTAAACATGGCTTTGGCATTTGAGGTTTGGAAACTTGCATTTTGGAAGTTTAAGCCTAAAAAGAAAATCGTTACGAGACAAAAGGACATGAAAAGAAGTTCTATAAGATAAAGAATGTCTTCTATGGGTTGAAAAAAAGTCCTAGAGATTGATATATCAAGATAGACAACTACTTGAATAACAATGGGTTTAGTAGAATCATAAGTGACCCCACTTTGCACACTAAAACATATAACTAAGGTAAAATTCTTATGTCAATGATATAATTTTTACAAGTAATCTGATGTTGGACAAATTTAGAATAGCCATGAAAAATGAATTTGAAATGACACGGTGTGATGAACTACTTCCTTGGTATTGAAGTTGATCAATCTAGAAATGAAATTTTTATATGATAATCAAAGTATGCTAAAGATGTGTTAAGGATATTTAGAATGTTGAACTGCAAGCCCATCTCAACACCTATAGAAATAGGTACTAAAATAAGCAAAGATGATAATGTATCTTTTGTAGATCCAACACAATTCAATAAATTAGTTGGAAGTTTGATGTAATTAGTAACATTTAGGCCAAATATGTTTTTGTGAGTTTAATATCATGTTTTATAGAGTTTATGGAGTCTCCGGGAAGTACTCATTATCAAGTTTGTAAAATAATTTTAAGATACATTGCAAGTACATCATATCACTGAATTTTGTATTACACTAAATTTTGTATTACATAATTGAATGGTTTAACAGATAGTGATTTCACATGCTTTGTTTACGATAGGAAAAGCACATGAGGTGATATGCTTTAAATTTTTGTACGGGTACTTTGTCATGGGAATCAAAGAAGCATCCCATAGATATAATTTGGTCACCTGAAGCAGAATATGTGGGTGCAACATTAACAACTTGTCAAGTAGTTTGGATTAAAGGAGTTTTGTCCAACTTATTGCATGGGAAAGAAAATTATACATTGATATTTTGTGATAATAATTCAGTATTGCTCATTCAAAGAACCATGTATTTCACATGAAAAGAAAACATATACAACACTCAATATCATCTCAAGAAAAAAATATTTTAATAATGGTGAAATCTAGTTAAAATTATGTAAATTGTAAATAAAAAAATCAATTAATTGACATATTCAGAAGTCTTTTGCAAGATACGTTATGGAACTCCATAGACAAAATTTATGAGTGAACTTTGGAAGTGAGAGAAAATGAAATTCTTGCAAAAGGGGGTCAACTTTGTAAATGAATTGACCGTGAACCGATGGCCTACATTCATACATTCATACTACATGAACAAACTTGCAACATCTCATGAAAATCAATTCGGTTTCCCGATTCAAATATTACGCCCCTAGTACCAATTCAACATATGTCCCTAAAAGCCTCGAGGAGGCGAGTTGCAACTAGCCATAGAATGATGAACGTGGCTCTGATCAAAGAATTGTTGACATCGTTGGAATCAAGATGTCGGTATAATTCTAGGGGTCTGTCTCTTTGCTTGGTCCATGGCCTAGATCCCCTCCATTTTGGTGATTTTGTACTCCAGGGTTTCTCTTAGTGAGAGATAGTACAGTTCTTGCACAAGGGGGTCAACTTTGGAAATGACTCGATTGTGAAACCACGATCAGTGT